>OY744481.1:161560193-163016320 GCA_963556165.1 Tipula helvola | reverse complement strand
AATTAATTTTAAAAACTACTTTACGAATTTCATTGCGGGCTGCATTTGTGCGGAAATTTTGAATTTTATATTTTTGGCGGGCATTTCTTAATTAGTTAGCTATTTTGGTATTATTTATGAGATTGAGAATATTGAGTAATACCACCTTTAATACCAGTTCTGAAACTCGGACCCAGGACTCTAAGGCACGCACGAGTTATTGGGTTTTTAAGCCTAAATGCATAATTGACGGAACTAATCTAGCGATTTTTAAGTGAATTTACATACATAATAGCACCTTCAACCCTACTACCACCAATTTTTTTTCATGTGACCGTCATACACAAGATGAGTATTTTATCACAAATTTATTGTATCACAAATTCTGTGGCAAAACATTGTAAAATTGAAAGTCATTCAAAATCGTTCGAGTTTTTAGAATTCTTGTGTTTGTAAACATTTTTTGCCTACAACGCTATAATTGATGTCGTTGATTTGAACAAACAACCATCTGATCGTCGATTTTCTTGATTGAAATCGTTAAAGGTTCTTTATGTATATTGTGCTTAATAAACCACTTCAGGTAAAGAGGAATGGCGGTTTAATTCGTTTTTTATTTAACTAAAGAAAGTATTAGCGGGAGATTTTTTGTAACGTGCATTACAGATTTCATCTCGAAGATGTTAAAAAGAAATCATCAGATGGAGTCATCTGAAGAATCAATATCATATTTCTACGATAGTGTAATATGTGCATATTGCATTATTTCTGTGTTGTATTGTTTTAATGATGTTTAGTCTCATGAAGCTAACTATTGCAACAACTATTTGACAGCTCATAAAAATGTCCGAAAATGATAAATACGACTGGAGCATGAAGGTGGCAAAAATCTTAATTTCGGAGTACGAGAGCACTAAAATATTATATAAGTTATCATGGTGTATATCCATTTTTCTTTTATGTGTTTATTTTTTGTCACTTATAAATTTTATAAATAAAACAACTTGGTTATTTTAATTTGCAATTTATTTGAAAAAACTTTTCCTTATAGTAACAATTTAAATTTATTATAGAAGATCGATTTCGGATTACTCCTTCTTCGGTTCTATTTTAACAACTATTACAATGTTATGAGTTACCCTGCTTATATATATTTTTTATGATTTTGTTGATTTTTGATGTTATATTATTTAGCTCCTCCTTGTTTTGTTTAAACTATTATTACTAATGATGCGGTCATATATTTGGTTGGTTTTGGTATTTATTTTGTCATTTAAGAGGTTATTGTTGTTTTTATTTTATATAATAAAAACAACAATAACCTCTTAAATGACAAAATAAATACCAAAACCAACCAAATATATGACCGCATCATTAGTAATAATAGTTTAAACAAAACAAGGAGGAGCTAAATAATATAACATCAAAAATCAACAAAATCATAAAAAATATATATAAGCAGGGTAACTCATAACATTGTAATAGTTGTTAAAATAGAACCGAAGAAGGAGTAATCCGAAATCGATCTTCTATAATAAATTTAAATTGTTACTATAAGGAAAAGTTTTTTCAAATAAATTGCAAATTAAAATAACCAAGTTGTTTTATTTATAAAAAAAAAAAAACTAAAATATTATTTAATACGTGGCACACCGATTGCAAAAATCGCAACAAACGGTTCCAAGTATATCAACGCTTATTAAATAATTTGAATAAAGTTCAATATGGTTGAATATCACTTTATAATCGCTTCTTAAACCCAAGGTTTCAACCAGATTCGTTTACTTTTTTAATTTTATTCAATAAAGCTATAATTGTAATTGCTGAAATTGTCGCAGCACAACTGTAGGACTCGCCTGATTCTTAGGTAACTATCATGAACAATATGATTCATAGTTTAACATACAAAAATGATTGATAGCATTTCTGTTATCGTTTTTTTATGTCAAAAAATGTTGTTATTATTCTATGCTGTACAAATGTGATAATGTAATACAGGCCTTAAAGGCATTTAATATTCCCTACTTGAAGCGACTATTTTGATTGCCTTAAAGGCAAAAATCGTACATGTTTCACTGTATTAAGTCAACCTAGGTTTTAGCTAATCGCTCATTTTTACATAGAGTACTTAAACGAGTTTAGCTAAATCGGATTTATTAAACCGCAGTCTGTCTACCGTCTTCCGCCGAAAAAAGCGCCTAAGCATTGTATTCGGGAATACAAAAATTCCTGCCTTTCTAAAAATGTAAAAAAATAATTCAAATTTGTATTTACGTTTTAATTTGTATTTACGCACTGTGCTGATGAGACTTTTAATCTCGTTAGTTCACTATTACAACGAACACCGGCAATGTAATTTGGGTTCCCCGTTAATTTTTATGTGTTTACAGTGCGATTGTAAAAACTGTTACTTCCATTAAAACACATTTTGAGGACTTTATAAATATGTATAGAAATATCTAAATGGCAATAAATTTAGTGGCCAAAACGATGGAACTGTTGGTGTTGTCTGAGGGCGCTTGTAAACTAATTTAATAATTCTTTTTTGTGCAATAAGTAGATCCTCAGTATTAGTCTAATAAGTACCGCCCCAACTAGATATGCCATGCACTACTATTGATTTTACTAGGTCATGGTCTCCTTAATGTAATACTTGGGCAAATTTTGCTAAGATTATAAAATGTATGTACATAGGTAGGGCACTGATTACACTCTTCCTAGTGTTATTGATGTAAGACTTTCAAGCACAAAACACTGAGGCGAGCATAGATTTCTATCGCGCATGTATACATGTGATACATTTGACGGTGCGCTTGGGAAACGGTATCCCTTCGCCCAAAATGCACGATTTTTGATTTATTGCTACCATTGACTTAGATTGTCCAGATCCTTTTCAAGAATATGGCTAATTTCCCAGGTAGTATCAGTCATAAGAATAGCGTAACTAAGGGCCAAATCATCAGCAAAAGCAGTCGGATATCCTATGAAATCAACATCAAAAATCGAATTAAAATAAATCAAAAATAATATTGAATCCAAAATTGATCCTTGATAGACTTGATAGCACCTGGGTTACTTAAAGCTTCGACTATTCTAACAATCTGACCCCAATTTTGAAGGTAACTTGTTATCCATTTTCATCGTACAAATCGAGTTTCATCCGAATCTGTTGGTAAAAGGGTTAGTTCCATTCAAATTGGTAATTTTCGGGAACCACATCAGGTACTCATATTGTAATCCCATTTTTATCCATCATTCGAGCCGAGTTTCATCCCATTCAACCGGAACACATATTGGAATTCAAATCTCATCGTAAAAGTTGAATTTTATCCAAATTGTTAAGAAATTGCTTAGTTCCAATCAAATTGGCCACTTTACAGAACCCAGGCCTTATTCCATTCGAATTAGCCATTTTCAACATATAGAGCGAGTTTCATTCCAATAGGTTGAGAAATTGGCTTAGTTCCATTCAATTTGGCCATTTTCCAGAACCAAATCCGAAACTCAAATTGGAATCTCGTTTTCAACGGGCAACCGGGTTCCATCGTAATCAGTTGCAAAATGGCTTACATTTAGTGCCATTCAAATTGGTCATTCCAAAACCAAATCCGAAACTCCTATTGCAATCCCATTTTCATCATTCAAACTGAGTTTCATCCTAATTGGTGGAGAAATCGCTTAGTTCTTAGTTCCATTCATATAGTTCCATCACAATCAGTTGAGAATAGCTTAATTCTATTCAAATTGGCCATTTTCCAGAAGCACATACGAAACTCCTGTTGGAATTGTATTTCATCATAAATACCGAGTTCCATCCCAATTGGTTGGGACATTGGTTATAGATTGGTTTCGATGGCTTAGTGTTGAAATTGATCATTTCTAGGACCCATGACTTGTCCCATTGAAATTGGCTATTTTCATTGTCCAAACCGCTTTCCATTCGAATCAGTTGATAAATGGTTTGATTCCATTCAAATTAGTAATTTTCGAGAATAACATCCGATTGAAATGGCTTAATTTCATTAAAATTAGCCATTTTTCAGAACCATAATCGGAGCACATACTAAAATTCCAATTGCAAAGTTCCATTCAAATTAGCAATTTTCCAAAATCCGTGACATAATTCATTCAAATTGGCCATTTTCATCATATCGACCGAGTTTAATTCTAATCGGCTAAGCAATTGGATTAGTTCCATTCAAATTAGCCATTTTCGAGAACCACATCCGGATCGTACAAACCTAGTTTGATGTTTGATTGATTCAAATCGGTTCAGAAATGGCTTAGTTTCAATCAATTAAGGACCCCTTCCCGAGCCATATCCAGAACTAATTTTGCAATCCCATAAAAATAACAAAAGTCACAAAAACAAGAAAGAAACAAACAACAACGCAACAACAATAATTAAAAAAAAATTTAAAATATAGGAACCTGGGCCCCAAAGTAAGACCTCTTTAACGGTTTTTTCCGGAATCGAAAATTATTGCAATTGCCTTCTGGCCTGGCCGGCTTTTTCCTCACCAATTTTTATCAATATCCTTAGAGCCGCTTCTGAAATGAGCATCGACAATTAATGCGTAGGCATTGTATTTGAATAAAACGCAGAGTAGGCAGTCTATTTGTTTATAACGCCTGGGCGCTGTTTTCGGGGGAAGACTGTAGGGCTAAGCTTGTCATTTAAATTTTTCTTAATTCATCAGCGGAACTCCGTTTAGCGTATCCTTCTGCTATTCGGGTCATAGTTTACTCGAAATTAATTTTTTTTAGAATAAACTTGGTGGTAAATTTTGTTTGTTCCTACTATAAAGTATTATCCCTCGTAAATTTGCTTACGTAATAGAGACGGACTTGAAATGTCTTTTCATTGAAATTTCAATATGTGGTCGTCCGGCTACTTGACGTTTCTGGCAGATAAGCTAACTAATTTACGTCATTTAGCCACTTAACTCTAAAGTTGTAGTTGTGATACAGACACAAGTTTTGAGAATATTTATTTCAAAATATTTTGTATTAAGTGGTATGTGGTACTCTATAATTTTTAGACTTCTGGGTGAATCTAACGGCTTAGCCAGACAAAAGCTGGGAGAAAATGACACAAAAGAACTCGAACCATAAGAGAAAATGTTAAGTAAGCCTTTTGTTTATCTGGGTCTTTTAGAAAAAGTCTACTTTATTGATCGATGTTTCTCACAATCTGTACTACTCTACAGCATACGTGAAGATCCACTTCAGAAACTGTCAGCGGTGGATTTTCGTTATTTGCTGCCAGTACTTTAAGTAATGAAGGATTTGTTGAATATTAAAGTGCTTTCCAAGCTATATTGAACATTTCCGTTGAATATCCAACAACAGATGAAACTGAATAAAATAATGAGTTCGGTGAAAATCGCCTAAAAGCTTAATGTCGAAATAGAATGCTTCTGGGAGAAACTTACTCGATATTGAAGATTGCTGCTGTGGGCTCCTAGTACTTTGTGTTGCGAATGCAAAATCTTAGCGTTAAAAAAAAATTAATCGCCGCCTATATGTTTGTGTAAAAATCCGCGGCTTCAATTTATGATGATTGATCAAAGCACTAATTTCACGAATTTCTAACATTTATATTACACTTTTATCTATTTAATATTTGTGTGCCGCTGTAAATGTTTTATTTTAAAATCTACACATACACAGTCATAGTCTAAAGTTTTTTTTCTTTTCTTAAAAGTAAAAACAGAATTCTTCAGTTAATTAAGAACTATCGTTTAATAATCTATTTTTTTTTCTATAAATAAATAATTTATTTGCTATTGTATTCGTTTTAGTTCAAATTTTTTATTTATAATTTTATACATTTAAAATAATCCAACAACAAAACATGAGAAAAAGAAGAAATCCCCTAACCTTGATTTTGATCATTTATGAAGTACACAAAAATTATAATTTTTTATTATTTTGCAATAGTTCATAACAGTTTTTTCCTTGAAATGATTTTTTTTTAGTTTTAAATGAATGCCCTTCAAAATGCTGAAAAGTGGTGTATCGTAAAGAGTTGTAATTTGTAAACAATTTATATTTGTGTGAATTTTGAATTAAATTCCCTTTGTTTGGAAATTAGAAATTCTGGGATTCCCCAATTTTTGTTATTTCATTTTTGTTGCAGCTGAGAAAACGGTAAGCGGCCAAACTAATTTAGCTGCATTTTAAACTACTTTAACTGCAAAAAAATTGACAACCCGGTAAACTTAAAACCGAATCAACCGACCGCGTGTGGATCAAGAAGATTAATAATAATTTTAGAAATTTCTTCAGGATAAATTGCTTGGTTAGGTCTCTCTATATTTTTGAAGAAAATTCTGCAAAATTTGCGAAAATTCTTGAAGGCACTCATAACAACGATACGCAACAAACACTTTACTAAGCTAATATATGTTACTTGTGGAGATCCTAACTATTACTTAATTCACAATATATAAAACAAAGACTTAATATTAGATAATTATATCAATTTTACTTAAAATATTTATGATAAAAATGTACAAAAATATTCGAATGGAAATATAATTTACTGATAAGTTAACTAATGATTTAGTATTTGCGTGGCTCTTTACCAAAACTGAACCAAACCGATTTTTTTTATTTTTTCCGAAGAATATCTGTATTGACGTGAGTGTCGAAAGTGCTTATGATACAAACTTATGTAAATAAACAATAAGTTTCTATATTATGTATGTGTATAAATATTTATTTATTTAATTTCAGTGTGTATATGATTGTGCAGAGACATTTAAAATTGAATATGTGAATAGTTCGGTTATTTTGTTTACACGACAAGAAAATAATAACAGACGACAGAAAGAACTAAAGATAAAAATTTCTTTCGTTTGTTTATTAGTTCAGTAGTTGACATTTTCGCGTACAAACAAGAGTACATAAATTTTTCTGTTTGATTATTTTATATTATTTCTAAGTTATTATAACTATTCTAAATAATAATTACATTAAAATAAATTAATATTTTTTTTCCTTTTTTATGTTTTAAAGATGACATGTTAATCTGAACAAAAACGTGGAGAAAATTGTACAAAAATTTCTGTTGTTTATACAATTGTATATTAAAACGCACTTGGCTATTAAAATATATAATAAGTATAACTATAAAGCAACAACAAAATTCTAAAATGATTGGAAATTATAAATTACAACCAAACTATGGTTTAGATGCCGATAGTCATAAATCAACAACTACAACAATTTCTTCCACAACAGCCAATTCAACCATGATGAATCATCATTTTAATGATTATCAAGAAAATGAAAATGCTAGCGGAAAATTTGAACCAGATCGTTCTATCATCGCCAATATACATAATTATTCGCAGCCAATATCAAAACAGCATCATCACCGAGCTTTTAGACAAGAGTACTCGTCCGAAAACGATGATGATGAGGACGATGAAAATGCCGAAGAGGAGGAGGATGAAGAGATTGTTGTGGAACAAAATGATAAACAATTGATAAAACCAAATATAAATGATACTACTAGTAATCAAGAATTAGATGATAACACGCCAGAGCATCATACGCGACGACCAATGAATGCCTTTTTAATGTTTTGTAAGCGACATCGTTCAATTGTAAGAGAAAAATTTCCAAATTTAGAAAATCGGTAAGAATCCTAGTATACCTTCTAAGTGTTTTTAAAAGTTAACTAAACCTTTTTGTTTATATTTTAGTGCAATAACGAAAATTTTAGGAGACTGGTGGGCGAATATAGATGAGGGAGAAAAAGTAGCTTACACTAATCTAGCCAAAGAGGTAAAACATTTTTTTTTTTATTTTTATTAAATCCATTTTGTTATTAAACTTCTAAATCTTTCCTTGCATCGAGTTTGGAGAAAAATTAAAAAAAAAATCATATTTGCCTCAAATCTCTGTAAACATTAATCCAAGTTTTGATTAGAAATTTGGTTAATGTTTCCTAAAGAATTTGATGTCGATTGGGATTTTGGTCAATTTGAATAAAATGTGATTTTGAATCTGACTTAAAAGTTTCAATTTCGATTTCAAAATCTAATTGGAATTGGTAATTTGACGTAACATAAATGAGCGTTTTTTTCATTATTATGTACCAAAATATTTTTTTCTAATCCTTTTCTAATTTAGTTTAACTTCTTCTATAAATTCCACATAGAGATAAATTCCAGTTTAGGCCGTATTAGATAAACGTAAAATTTTGTTCAAATTATATGCTTTAATGAAAAATCAAATTAAATAAAGTTTGGAATGAAACAAACTAGTTCCGAATAATTATATGACTTTTAATATTGTAAATAATTCAATTAAATACTAGAATGCTACGAAGACGTTTATTTGATTTGAAAAAGATTCAACTCGTTTCTTATTTAAATCAAACCTTGCACTTTCGAATTCGTATCGCATTAAGAAAGAAAGAGTCTTCAGAATTAGTTTTAAACTCAAACTTTTAACTAAAACAGAATTTAGACTTAGGAAAAATACCATATTTTTACGAACAACGAGAGAATTCTAAATTGGATTTAGAGAGAATTCTAAATTGGATGGAAAAGTTTGTTTCAAACGTGAAGATTTTTATTTGATTTAGATCAAATTCGCTCGTTTCGTATATGAATCTTGCAATCAGAAATAGCGCCCCTGGCTGACAAAAATGTTCAAAACACTTATAATCTTTAAAAAATGGCAAGTACTTTGGGATGTGTTCTCGAAAATACTTCAATCGAATTTAGGTTCTAGGGCAGTCGTGATTCTCAACCAAAATTATCCCATTATTTTTTTGAATTGAAGTAAAACAACAAGTAGAAAGAACAATTTGGCGTCTGGTGTCAGGTGTTATAACTAAAATTAGAACAATTGTTGTTGTAAAATTCTCGTGAAAATACATACTAGAGCGGATTAAATTGTATGGAGAAAAAATTTTTAGTCTGGAGACTCCATTTTTCTGTAAATTCGTTGTATTTGAAGCAAAAATGTCCACTACACCATATGGCTACGATGAATTTCGAGCCTGCATAATTTCATTTGAAGATTTTTTTTTATATAGAGTGAGTTTTTTAAAATGCCAGGCTTTTGTCTCGAGAACGGTGCTGGATAGGAGAAAATTACTTTTAATGAAATTTGTTAAGGGTCGAGGGGACATCAGATGGTGACCTTTAATTCGACCTTGACTACGACCTTCAAGGTCATTTGTTGGTCAAATTGATTATTTTAAATGAAAAGCCCAATTTTTGGACCTCTGATTCGGAAAGGGCACAACATTTTACGTTCAGATAGGCATTTTAGGTTCTTCCTTTGGATGACTTTCAGATGTTAGTTCAAGGACAAACTACTAAATAATATGAAATAATCAGCAAATAATGAATTTTAATGGAAAATGACTTAATTTAAATTTGTTGGCACCATGACCAAAGGTACCAAGTTAATATTGTGTAAGTATATTCCCCATTTCATTATTTGCAGATCATTTCTAATTATTTAGTAATTTGTCCTTGAACTAACACCTGAAAGTCATCCAAAGGAAGAACCTAAAATGCCTATCTGAACGTAAAATTTTGCGTTTTTTATAAATCTGGGGTATGAAAAATAGGGATTTATATTTAACTAATTCAATTTAACCTTCAAATAACCTTGAAGGTCTTAGTCAAGATCGAATTTAAGGTCGCCATCCGATGTCCCCCTCGACCCTTAACAAATTTCATTATAAGTAATTTTCTCCTATCTAGCACCGTACGCCTGACATTTTTTAAAAATTCACTCTATATAAAGAAAAATCTTCAAATGAAATTATGCAGGCTCGAAATTCATCGTAGCCATATCGTGTAGTGGACTTTTTAGCTTAAAACTAAATGAATTTTCAGAAAAATGGAGTCTCCAGACCACTCAAAAATTTAATCCGCCCTAATACATACATACGAATATTATCATTAATACGCAACACTATGTTCTACATTTATTTCCAGTATAAAGATGCATTTTTCTCGGCTCATCCAAATTTCAAATGGTATAAACTACCGGCACCTCCACTTCGAACACTTTCAACACGTCCAGGTTCATTTGGCCGCACTTCGACATCAATTAGTGAAGATGATCATGATTATGGAGAACCACACAATGCTAGTTACAAGTGTATTGACGTTAAAAAAGAACCCAATTATAAAGAGGTAGAGGAATATGAAGAGGGGGAGGAGACGGATAGCGCAGATTACAATGAAATAGAAATAAAAAGTGATATTGACGAATGTACAAAACTAACCAATAATAATATAAATTCTATAGAAAATAACTTAAGTTTGAACGAGATAAGTATAAAAATTGAGAGTGAAAAGAATGGGATCAAAGAAAATATTCTAATTGACTGTAAGAAAGAAATGCCTTTGCCTAACACTACACCCGTGACTTTATTTAAATTTGCTGACATACAACAAATGGGTGGTTTGAACAGCCTAATGCAAACGGATCAACAAACGCGTGATGGTAATTCAAGTGAGTAAACATATTAATAATTTTAATAACCATGTACTAAACATGACGTAATTAATTATATTCTATATTTCAGAAGGAAATAATGCCACTGCTACACAAAATGAGATGGGTGATTCAAATGAAGCGTTGACAAATTATAGTGAACCGTTTACAAATATGCGTGACCATGCCATTAAAATGCAAGAAGATTCAATCATTTCAAAAACGAATATATCAAATAATTTAAAACGGAAAATAAATTCGGCCACTATGTCATCACCGACTAGTCCTTCAAGTCCCCCATATAATATTAATGCAATGATTTATGAATCGATTGATTCCCCAACAAAAAAAAATAAAAATATTACGTTGTTATTTAACAATAATAATAACGATTTGGCTGTAAATAATAATAATAATAATTACAATATTGGTAAGGATACAGTAAAAATTGAGCCAGTTGGTAAAAAATCTCCTCGAGCTTGTAAAGGACAACGATACAAAGAATTTATGATTAATTCAGGTAAATTCCCGAACAATTCTAACAGTCAATTCAATCATCATATGAGTTTGTCGGGACACCATAAAAAAGGTGGCAATAAAATAAATAAAATGGGTATGAACGATGCAGCCGCTATGTATATACGTTCTGGTGGTACTATGCCTCAATTTTCTCATGTTGTAGACCGTGATGGCATGTGCGATGCCAATTCAATAAATAATAAACATTTTGCTACCGAGGAATTTGATTTGGAGAAACGTATCAAAGCTTTGCCGTCGCTAAATTTGGACTCGTTTATGGTGCGCAAACGCGAAACTAAAAAGAAAAAGAAATTAAGCAGTAAGTACATTTTTTTTTCAAGTTTGTTTATTTATTTTATTTTTCGTTGACCTACCTCTATGTAAAATTTACTGTTTTTTACTAAACTAAAGGAAATTATTACGGTACCTACCAAACTGCAGAGTAGTAGTATGACGTAAAAATGTAACCATCGTATTAGTATACATATTTTGAAATTAACGTTAATTCGTTCAATGGTAGAAAATAAACATGGATAAGGCTTGAGGATCTCCCAACTATTTCGCGGTATACTTTAAATATCCCGATTATTTAGTAGCTGAATCACTAACAATGTTCATATCGTTGAAAAGTGTCTTAGGCTTGACATCGGTTCTACTGTTTACTAAAAATTTGCCAGAATATCTGCATCCATTTAGATACATCGAAAAATTTTGTATGTTCTGGGATCTTTTTAAAGTATTGTATATGATTCACTGTGCTTTCATTACAAACCATTGTTTTCTAACAATCAACACGATTTTTCTCAGAGGACGAATAACGCTAACCAATCTTACAGAATTCTACATCAAGCACTTTGAATATAATGGAAGGGGAAATTGATGTTGTCGTTGTTGCCATCGATTTCAGTAAAGCATTTTATAGAGTGCCCCTTGGTTTCTCAGCTCAATTCCTACTATGGGTGGACTCTTATTTAAAGAACTATAGGTATCAAGTGCTCTTCAGATCATCAATATCTGCTCCTTTCAAAGCGACATCCGGAGTACAGCAGGGCAGTCATTTGGGTCCAATTTCTTCTTACTTTAAGAATATCTCAACTTCCAGTAACTCTTATCTATTGAATGGCCTAATAATTTTGCAATTTTGTGTGCTAAACGTCAGTAAATGCAAGTCTATTATATTTTCCCATAAGTGTATGCATTCCCTGCCTCGAGGTTATTTTATCAACAATGACACTGCAGTTAGCGCCACGTCCTTTCGGGACGTGTGTTATTTGTGATAATGAGCTGAATTTTAGAGAACATTTTGGATATATCATTATTAGAGCGAACTCTGCGCTTGGCTTTGTTAAACGCTGGTCAACCTTCTTTCAACTCCTGGGCGAGTATCCGAGCCAGGTGTGGTCTTTAAATAATAATTTAAATATTTTGTCGAATTCCAGCCCAAATAATACGGCCTAAAATTTTCTTCAAAACACGATTTAATCTATTTTAGATTAGGAATATTTAAAGGCTTAACGTCTCAGATATAAAAATTCACTTAAATACATCGACAAATGTGTGATCCATTCAATTTGATGCTGAAGGCGGAGAAAATTGTCTGGGTTGGCTGTATATGGAACACGAAAATTTTCAATTCTAATTTTTGATTTATAATATCGTCCATAATATTAATAGTATGAGTAGTGTTCCAAAATATTTGTTGCCGTTAGGCTATGTATTATTTTAAAAATTCTGATCCTCGCCCCAACCTTGGACTGAACATGAAATAACAGGTTTTATAATATGAACTGTTTATAGGATCTACAAAATACTTCAAATATAAAATTTCACGAAAATCGTTCAACAAATGTACTTGTGCTGGTGACTGAGAAGATAGCCTGAATTAGCTAAGAATGTACAAACAAATTTGGCTGATTTGAAATCAGGATCACAATTAATCAATTTGTTATAAGGAACTACTTAAAAATCTACTTTACATCTCAAATCTCAGTAAATGTTTGGGCTTTTAGAACGTTACATGCTTTCAGAATTTCGACTCGCAGTACTGATTATGGTCAGAACAAACCCATTACTGGAATGCTGCCCACAATAACTACGAGTATTTTGACTACAATAATAACAAGTTCACCTTAAAGAAACTTCTTTATTTTACCTAAACGGAAGATTTAACATTACAACGAAAGGCTGCTGCTAGCATTTGTTTAGTCAGGGATATTCTTTAGCCATACCTGCATATATGAAACCACGGTGTGTTTGATAGGGATATTAAAATTTATATATTTAGTAAGGAACGGAAAGTCACAGCGCTCAAAGTTCATTGCCAATCGAAAATGTTTTGCTGATTGAAAGAATAGCGGTGTGGGAGGGGAAGGGGGCAACGGAACGTAAAATTGGATCATAAGAATTATTCGGAATAATTAAAAGTTTCATCTGGGGGAAAATAGCAATAAACATGAATACTGAAATTCCGGTTATATACTTCTCAGTTTCATTTGGCGGCAGAGACTGGAACCGAAATGTTTTTCGTTCCAGTTTTCGGTTACGTTCCTAATTTTTAAATTTCGGTTCGGTTCGGTTCCGCTTCGGCTCCAAAAACGGTTCAAGAATTGTTTGCTAATAAAAGATTTCTATTTATGATTCCTAATTTTTTATTCAAAATTTAATTAAAATAATAATAACGAAAAACGAAAATAGTTTTTATTATAGATATGAAAAACTGCGTAAGTTGGAAGCGGAACCGTCTAAAACGAAAAAATTACCGTCTTGGATAGTCCGATTAGTTTAATTTGCACAATTTTAAAAACTGAAAATAATTGTATAAATTTTTTCGAATAGCAAAAACTTGAACCGGAACGAAAATTAATTTCGATTCCAGTTTCGGTTCAGGTTCAATTTTTTATTTTATTTCGGTTCGGTTCATTGAAAATAGCGGTTAATTGCGGTTTTCGGTTCAGTTTCGGTTCCAGTCTCTGATTGGCGGTACCGTAGTTTTTCTAATTTTGTTATGAAAAGTAGGATTTTTCAAAATCCTAGTAGATTGCGAAATGAAATATTTTTCGCAACTATAGATAGGAAATGAAGAACATTCGTTTATTACATATACAACTAGACGATCGATAATTTTCGACTATACGAGACCTATTGCTTGAAACACAGTGTTTTTCAAAGACAATAAATATATCGATTTAAGAGACAATTTCATGTTATTGGGTACAGGTGGACTATATCACGAATAAACATTAAAAAAAGCAAGACACCTAGGATTAGGTATGAAAAAACCGTAAACATTGTCACAATGTTAAGTTCAGAGAGGAAACGAACCGAAAGAGTTGATGAAATTTCAATAAAAACTTTAACAGTAACCTCAAAGTATTAATTTTGACGTCTGGCTTGTGGTTTTTTTGTGCGGTTTCAATAGATATATAAAAAGAAATAAAAAATTTATGAAAAATACCAAAAACAAATTAAAATATGATAGAATAATCGAAGATGTAAAAATAATCATTATTACTGGAAACTACTGGCCAACAACAAAAAGAAAAACGAAACGAAACGGAAACTTTATGTTCAGCTACATATGTATTACAAAAAACTTTTTGAAAATGAAACCATGTCCCACTGGCTTTATGCAGATTTATTTATTGCTATTATACAATTTGTATCATCGTTATGGTGGGCAAGTAAAATGAGTTAATCTCCTCAATATACTATAAATCTAGGAGGCATTGATTCGACTGTTCGTATAATAATGTTGTTACTGTATTGCTATATAAAATGTGTGTTTATTTGTTTTCGTTACATGTGTGTTTACCGAATATAAAAATGTATGTTACATTTACACGACCGTGACAGAATTTCGTTTCAATATTTATTTTGTTATTTTTCATTACAAAAATAACAAAATTTCAAAATTGTAGTCAAAATGTCGGACACTGTAATATAAATAATATTCTAGTTTCGTTTAAAATTACTTATTACTTATTTGTTAGCCATCTTCAGTGAGAATCAATCACAACTGAGTATAGATATTTTAAAACCAGCACAGAACCAAATTAAAATAAAAATATTTTTTGTTTAGATCAAGTGATCTTGTCCACCCATTCTTCATATTCTTTTTAAGCGGTTGGACGAGATCACTTGATCTAAAGTAAAAAATATTTTTATTTTAATTTGGTTCTGTGCTGGGTCCCAATTCGGGAACTCGATTCGTTTACTTATTCGATTCGAACGATAAATTCGATTCGTATAAGAATTGGTATTTGGGAATTCTATCGAAAATAAAAAAGTATGCCTGTTAAATTCCCAGCAAACGTGTCTTAAGTAACACATGCAAGACAAACTCAAGACTTGGTATGGTAACAAACCCAAGTCAATCAAAAGACAACTCTATGTATTTGGGACGAAGAGTCTTCAAAGAAATGTCTTGTAGTCGTTATTGGTAACATGTATACAAGATGCCTTGGGTAACATATCTCAAGGTCTTCAATCATAGGTAACATGTTTGGTGGTCGTTATTGGTAACATGTCTGGATGTTGACTTTTGTAACATTTTTTGGTGGCCGTATTAGGCAACATGTCTTGCGTTCTTCATTGATAACATGTTCTGGGTTTGTCTTTAGCAAGATGTATGACAACTGTCTTAGGTAACATGTTTGAAGCAGTCACACAACACTCCTAATTAATATATCTACCCAGTAAAAGTAGAAAATATTATTCCCCTCCCCCTTTCTTTACCCCAAGTCAATACAAAATGGATCCACTCTCATAAATAAGAACATTTTTGAGATTTTTGTGTCGCTAATTCGGTTTCGTACTGAAAAGTAAGGTCTACTCCTCAGGTAGTTACGACCGGACTACAAAAATCCAACTCCCGCTAGATAAATTAAGTATATTTAAGTATATATTAAGTGTATTGACTTAGCGAATTATATTCACTAACTCAAAATCAGAAAACCCAAGCAGAAATCTCATTTGTGTGTGGTGTTTGGTGTATCATGCTCACACGAATAATTATGAAGTTAAAAAATTTTCTGATTTAATACGAAAAGATGTGTTTGACAACATATTATTTATTATTTTATAAATGCATTTTGTATGACAAGTTTGGTATGAAAAGTACTTACACCCCTATTATGATTGTCGAGTCGATCGACAATCGATACGACTCTGTGTTGCGTCTTCGTTTTTTCATTTGATAAAAATAATACGAAAAAGGAAAAGGCAACACAGAGTCGTGTCGATTGTCGATCGACTCGACAATCATAATAGGAGTGTTAATACGAACACCAAACATAATACAAAAGACAACATTCAGACATGTTACCAATAACGACCACCATACATTTCTTTGAAGACTCTTCGCCCCAAATACATGGAGTTGTCTTTTGACTGTCTTGGGTTTGTTACCACACCACGTCTTGAGTTTGTCTTACATGTGTTACTTAAGACACGTTTGCTGGTTTGATAACACTATTTGTTTTATTTTTTTCACAAATAAATATTGTATTGAATTTAAAATATTTTATAAGAAAAATATATTTTATTTTTAAATTAAATAATATTTATTTCTTTTAAACCTATAAAAAAAAATGAACACATCACCATCCGCACAAAAAATATAATAAAAATTATAAAAAATGGCGAAATATTATGCTTTTTCTGCGTTGGTGTCGAAAAGGAAGCGGTTTTTGAAGACATTTTCAAGCTAACCAGAAGACTTGTTACCATTCCTTCTATTTCCCACCGATAGGAGCGCTTTAAATTACATTCTTTCAGTCTCTAGTAACATACTAAAGACAATCGCAAGCCATGTTGCCTAAGAAATTTCTCTCTTTTTAACCAGTCTAATTTCATATTATTTTCTCTATCGCAGACAAGCAAAAGACTTGTTACCAAAGACAAAAAATTTACAGGGTTAAGCATGGTTTCCACGATGGCGAGGCGAAAAACTTAGGCAAACTAAAAAGAGGAAGGAATAAAAAAAATAACATGAGAGTGAGTGAAACAGCAACAAGTCGTTACACCGAATTTTTATTCATTTATTTTTGACGTTTTGCGATTTCATCACCTATAACTTTGTGTGTGTTTGGATTGATATACATTTGGAGACATTTCATAATTTAACTTACATTTTTTAACTTTATTAACATCCATTACTGGATTAATGCTTTCCAAATTAACGGTTCTATTTTGAAATTTATTTTATTCCGAAAATTTTCTTCAAATTGACATATGAATTCCGAAAATCAGTGGCTAATCCGAAAAAAGATATTCAATTTCATCTTTTTTTCGGATTAGACGTCCAATTTCGGAGTGCTGAATTAAAATATTAAAAACTAGACGTCCCAATTTTTCTGTCAAAATGGTATTTTATCTCTATCGTACTATTGGTGAATTTTTACTTTCTCTTTTTAGTTTGACTAATTTTTTCGCCTCGCCATCGTGGAAACCATGCTTTACGATGAGGGAAATTTATTTAAATGGGTATAGCTCAGTATGCAGTTCGAGCTAAGAGAAATTTTTCATACAAATTTGAAGTAAAATTTAGCTAGCTAAATAAAATAAATTTTTTTTAGCTGACAATTTCGCTGAGCGGTACGCACCTTTGCGTGAAAAATTTGAAAAAATATCAGTTGTTTCATTCAAATCTAGATTGCACTACCATAAATGCTCCAAACATTTTAGCCGCAATTTATCTCACAAGGACAATAATTTGAAGATAAATTTTGACGGTTTTGAATTTTGATTCATTTTATAATCGAAGTAGGCACGAAGTAAAATTAATTTATTTGTATATAAAGAAGACCGAAGGCAAAATGGCCGACCAATATATACGAATATGAAGTCGAGTATTTAGATACAGAACAGCTTTAGATTTAGAAAGAACAGCAACTGCTGCAACACCAATAAAAATTACATATCCTCTTCGTCACTGGAATCCATTATTTTGTATACTTTTCATAAACTGTTTAGCAATTTTGAACAATTCCTTAGAAGTATCAAAAAGTAATAAACTAAAAGAAACTTCATTCAAAAACAAACGAAAATAGGACATAAAAGTCAAACAAAATTTATCTATACACAAATTTTTAGCTTGACGATTTATTTGTAATTTAATGGAGACTTGTGGGGACCGCGTTAAAATTTATCTTAGCTCGAGCTGCATACTGAGCTTATACTCGTAATAATATTCGAAGCCTTGACGAAATTTTGACATTTCATTTCTATTATTTTGTGTGGCCTTTGTGAAAAAAGTAAAACTACATAATTGATATATAAATCAATGGAGATGTCCAATTTCTTCATTTAGCCGTATTTTGTAGGTACACGTCGTAAATATAAAAGTAACTAAAATGTTTTTTATATTTTCATTCAGTAAAATGTTTTCTATTATACAAAATAATAGTTTTATTTCAATTAATATTTGTTATTTAACTAATAAATCATATTTCAAAATTTATGTTCACCGATGTATTTGGTAAAATTTTCGTGTTTTGTAATTGTGTTTGTTCCACTCGGCTTTTTGAATAACAATAATAAATGTTATTCAATTTTATTTAAAAAAATGGGTTTATTGAAAAATTATTAATTTAGTGATTACGTAATTAATACCATTTCTCAAATGGTGTCCTAAATAAAATCACAGATAAGAATAGACAGATGTGGATCTTGTATGGGCCATATTTACATTCTAAATTTCAATACCAAATTCCAATCCAATCCATTTAGAGCAGGACGTATATATTATAAAATAAAATGTTGTTTGAAGTTGGTTTATGTTTGCTCTGATATAATCAAAATAGCCATACGTAAAAAAAGATAAATAGAGACAGAAATGTACGTCCTGCTCTAAAAGAATTGGATTGGAATTTGGTATTGAAATTTAGAATGTAAATATGGCCCATACAAGATCCACATCTGTCTATAATTATCTGTGATAAAATAATAAATGCAAGCTTTTAGAATTATTCTTTCTTTTCATATGGTTTCGATAACAATTTCATCAACGTACAGAAAACCATTCATGAACGTACAAACAATAGTCGAAAACGGATTCCTAGTTAAGGGAAATTTATATTCGTTTCATAGCAGTTCGTTTCCGATTCAAAAATTATTCGAATTCGAATTCCCAAATACCGATGATTCGAAAACGTCTTCCGTTTATTCGAATTCGAGTTTCCAAATAGGGCCCCAGGTTTTAAAATATCTACACTCAGTTGTGATTCATTCTAAAGTTTTAAATTTTTAATTTCTAATTATTTCTAATATTTCAGAAATCACTAAAGATGGCTAACAAGCCAAAATGTGTGACGAAAGATGTGTTAGATTAATAAAGTTAAAGAAATAATAAGTAATTTATCTGTAATATTCACATGGAAGAGTATCGGTATGGCCCATCCGAATTCTTTGAAAATATAAATCGTGTTTTTGTTACCATTATTTGACTACTGGCTTATGTAGTTCTTAATAACAAAAATTTCCTTTACATATTTTATATTTTGCCTACCTGCTGGTTAACTTCCAAAACGACTTACAACTATCGTAACAAAAGAAAGCTTATTCACTTCTTATCATTTACTTTTTAAATCAAATAAAATGTTTAAAATTTCAAAAATATTTTTTTAGATCCCAGATCTTGCCAGAACGTTAAAAATATACATAGTGATAAAAAATGTTCAAGAATTTGCTATTCTCTAGTCAGACAAAATATAAAAATAAAGGAAACTTGTTTAATTTTGTCTATAAAAAGTCAAATAATAAGTGTATTGCTTTGGTAAATTTATAAAAAAATACAACAACAATTGCATTAAATAAATCCAAAAAAGATTCAGCTAAATCCAATTATTTTTTGAATTTACTTAAATCAATTCCGATGTTTAGTTGCAATACCTACCACTAGAATTTGCTTCATATGAAACACATCAAACAAAAATTAAATTCGAGTTGCTTTCTGAAATTTTAAATCCAAACCTAAATCTAATCCGTTTTTACCAAAGCAATACACTTAATGTTAACAAAAAATTATAAAAAACAGACAAATCATTAAATTTATTTAAATCATGTTAATTAAACGTTGATGAAATTTTTAGCAATTCAGTGTTCGTAAAATTTGATCTACTTCTTGAAAAAAGTATAAGACTTAGTTAAAATTAATGGATGTTTGATAATTTCTTATAAATACAGATTAATTTTAATCCGAAAGTGATAAAAATTTAATTTTCGATATAAATTATAATTAATGTTTCTACAAAAACCACAAAAATTCGAAAAACAGTATCTTTATCTCTTTATATCTTTAAGTTGATGCTGCCGTTATTGGAAAAGTCCCTTTTGACCATATTGATTCGCCGTATGTACATTTCTGAAAACATCTCATTCCATCTTTCGGGTCATGCTCCGTTTTCATTGATTTTTGGATTTCGAATAACATTCCACAAATTATGGCCAAATCATTTAACATTGCGGGACATCAATTTGATTTTAACTTATCTAAAGACTAGCTACAAGAAAAATTTTAAGATTTACTTTTTAAATTTTTTATTCAAAGTATGACAGCTTAAAATAAAATTTGAGTCTAGCTACTTGCTTATTTTAATTCTTGTTTAATTTAACAAACAGTTTTTGTTCTTTGAAAAAAAACTATAGATGTTGAACTATAGATTAGCACCTGAAAATCTATGAGGGAATTATTTGGAAGTTTTAGAGAAGGTATTGAATATTTGTTTATAGAAAATGTCAGTTTGATTTTTTAGGTACATATAAAGTTAGCGTATTTATTGGGTAGGGTTGGCACAGGAGCTTTCGATAAAATCGGTCCCGGTTCACCTTAATTTTAATTAGTATTTTTTTTAGTTTATGAAAATAAAATTGTTTACGATATATTTAAATATTTTTTTTTATTTAATATAAATTTTCCATTATCAAATTACAGGAAGAGGAAAATTAACAAAATCTAAACAACCCAAAATCATAATAATCGAATCAGAAGGACGAATACCTCATTATCTTAACAAGGTCGGCAGCCAAAAACGTAAAGCTCGCAAAGAAAGTATCACTCGGTTAGATGTTCTTATTAAAAATGAAAATCACAGTAATGATCAACCATTTAACACACCATCTCTAATTAAATCCCCGGCGGAATTATCATCTTGTAATAAAAATGACACGATTGACCCGCTTGTCATCGTCAATTCACAGCCGTCGTCCACGGCTCCATCAAATTTATTTATTTTAGCTACATTGGCCGAGGAGGAGGCCAACAAAACCAAAATGCAAATTACTTAAAAAAGTTCAGTTTATATTTTTATTATTTCTGCACAAAGTTTTCTCTTATACATACTGTAACTTTTTTCTTTTAATAAATACCTACATCCTTGGTTTTTAATATAACGAAGACAAACCGAGCGAGTGTTGAGTATTTCAACAAAAATATTTCAAGAAAATGTATGTAGCACAGTATGTTGACGATTGTCTCTGAAATACAGAAAAAAGTATTTTTTTATTATTATTTTTGTTTTATTATTTAATTTATTTTAAAAATAAAAATTTAAAAATTATTTATATTTTATATTGTTAGTGTTTTTGTTAAATCTAAAAAAAAAAAAATGTTTAAAAAATAATTTTAAAAAAGATGAAGTGATATTTTAATGAAAAGA
Source organism: Tipula helvola (assembly GCA_963556165.1). Classification (NCBI taxonomy): domain Eukaryota; kingdom Metazoa; phylum Arthropoda; class Insecta; order Diptera; family Tipulidae; genus Tipula; species Tipula helvola. The sequence goes on along the minus strand of OY744481.1, from coordinate 162,994,688 downwards.
AAAAAAATTTTAGTTATAATTCATGAAATTTTAGTCAATAATTTTAATAACTACAGTAAATATAAAATACAAAACAAATAATTATATATTTTTAAATAATAATTTAATTAACTTTAATCCAAAGATATAAAAGTTTTATTATTTTTAGATAGTTTTAAATAAAAAATACATTTAGAAATATATATTATGTAGCGTGGAATGTATGATATTATATATATTACAATTTTTGCCATTGAATATGAGAAAAACTCTACGCTACTGAAAAAATAGTGCCTATAAATTCAATTTTGTTTTTGGTGGGAAAATGTTAAACAAAAATTCAATGGAACCAATAATATTAGTCAAATAAATAAACCAAACAAAAATAAAAATTACAAATACTGTTTACATATTTTTAATTATTATTTAATCCATTTGTTTATAATAATAATTCACTTTTATTTACTTATTTATTTTGCACAACCACGTACACATTTCACACGTATACATTACACTATTTTCTTTGGCAATCAATGTATTTTGTACCTAATACTGTATGTATTTGCTAATACCTAATTTTTTGTTTTTGTTTTTTTTTTTTTCAAATTAAATCTCACAATAATTAATTAATACTTAAGATCTTATTCATTTATTTTATTTCCTATTTTTATTATATTTATTTTATTATTTCTTTCAAATTTTATTTAGATATAAATATCACAAAACATAATATACATAGATATGTAAATTGAATTAAACAAACAAAAGTTATATATAAATATTTTTATTTTTATTAAATATAATTTTAAGAATTTACTAACCAAATAATGTAAAAAATACCTATATGATAATATTTTATGAATTAAATCAAAAATAAAATAAAAATAATTTATTTTTTATATAATGATAATACATACATAAATTTAATATATAATATTACTATATAAAAAAAAAATAACATTCCTTTATTAAAAAAAAAAAAAAAACTATTAAAAAAAATATTGTGATTCAATTAGACAACAAAATAATAAAACAAAAACTCAAATTATAATTTGTCTTGGCCAAAATTATGTGAAAAAAAAGAAAAAAATATGAATTTCTATATTTACGTTTTTATTACTACATATTAAATATTTTAAATATTAATTTTGTTAGCTTTAAAATTAAAAATTTAATAATTTTTTTTTTTTTTAATTAAACTATTACGTTTATTAACTAAACAAAATAAAATTTATTTAAACAACAAAACATATAAATAAAGATACATCATATATCATAAATATAATTAGTGCCTTTACAGTTTTTATTTTCGTCTGAATTATGATATAAACAATTTTGTTTTTAAATTAAATGGTTTTAGTTTTTAAAATAATTATTTTATTGTCTTACAAACAACAAAAATATTAATTACAAATTTTTTTTGATTTATGTATATAAATAAAATAAAAATGAAATAAAAAACATATATATTTAGATTATTTATTAGTCGAAATGTAGTGGTTACCAGCGGGTCTAATTTAATTTATATTAATTTAACTACTACCGCTAGCAATAATATTACGTCAAAAATATCTCCGGTTCTTTTCAATGTGTGATCCAGCCAATGTTAGCTTCAAAGTTTTGGGTCGCTCTCTACTTCAAATACTGAAGAAGCTTATGTTCTTATCAAGCGGGCTAATTCCTTTGCAAATATACGTGAATCGCGTTCTTTATTTTGTTGTTATATTCGCCCATTAAACATTTTCCTCTTTTTTTAAGGTATAAATTAGCTTTCTTTTCTACTTTCTTTGACTGATATCTTTTTTTTTGGCTAATGGCTTGTTGTGGTCAGCCGTCTGCCGTCTCCAGTCATATGAACTAGTTTTCCTGTATATCCATTTCACGTTTACAGACACTTTCAACAGAAGGGCTGAAACCATGTATTTTTGATTTGTGTACAATTAGTTACATTTAAATTACTAGAAATTTAATAATTGCTATTATGAATTATGAACTTTCAGTTTTCTGCTTATTATGTGCATTACAATATAGTAAAATTATAAGAATTTAAACTTCTAATGCAAAAAAATTTAAATTATTCCTTAATTATTAATGTCTTGGTTTTGTAATTTTTAAATTGTACTTATTTAAATTATTTCTGATTCAATATTTCTTAATTCAATTTTTTTTTTATAATTAATAATTTAAATTGTTGTAGATATTGAAAATAAAATGTTCCTATTATTAGTCTATAAATGAATTAAGTAGAGGTGTTTTATCGAGAAATAATTTATGTAAACAAAACTCGAACTTTATATTAAAAATTTTAAATAGGGTTTTGTATGTTGTAGTTTTTAGTTTCCAATTTCTAAAAAAATCCACAATTTTTATTAAAGTTTTAACTTTTAATTGAGTGATTAATTATTGTGAATTACTATTTAATAATGAATATATGCCTTAGCTTCTATTACAATAATTTAATATTTCTATAAATTTGGTAATGTCTTAATTACCTATAGTTTTAATTTGTACAGATTTACTTCTGTTTTAATACTTCTTTTCATTTTTTAAATTCTCTAACAGTTTTGTATTTAAAAAACATTTTATGTGTTAATTAATACACATAGATATTTAGAAAAAAGAATTTTTTTTTTTTTAATTTTTTTAAGTCTCTAAGTAAAATTAGGAGTGTTTTCAAAATTCAATTATACAATCCAATCTAAATTATATTTAGTTATATTTCATTACATCCCCTGATAATTGACATTAGCTAATTTTAATAAACAAAATGACATTTTGCTTTTTTTTTTTTTTTAATTGCCCTCCATCCTTAAATTTATAGTTGATCTTGATACCTATAGTTGATTTTTTAGTTGTGTTTATGTACATATATTAGTCTTGTTATCCCACCACCCTTTAATGTTAGTATGTTAGTAAAAGTTAGTAAAATTCCATTATTTTTATCCCAATTAAATTTTTATGTAAATATTATAAATTTAATTTTTTTTTCCTCATTTAATTAATTTTCTTTTTTTTCCGCCACCATTATTCTAGTAATTAAATTTTTTTTTTTTGAATGCCTTTACCGCCACCTTAACTATGGTATGTTGTAAAATCATTTATTTATTATGCACCTTTTACAAACATGTACATGCTCCCCTTTGCATGCCCACTCGGTGAAATTTGTTTTTTTTTGTTTTTGATTGTGCTGAAAACAAACATTGCCATATGAATATTTTTTTTTTTTTTAAATTAGGGGGGGTGTTTGTAGCCCAGAGCACTGCGACCATTGAGGCCTATTGTGCATCCCTAGAGGTTTTTAGTTGAAATGTAGGTCTATGTTCTTGATAAACGCCACTACCTGATGCATATCCAGTCGGTCGGCGTTAGGCCACTGGATTGTGTGCGCATTGAGAAACTTGAATCATTTTAGGATGATATTTTATTTATTTATTTATTTGTCCATCTACATAAATTTTGTTCAGAGACCACCTCATAATTACACAATCTGTTTTGAGCGGGAGCTCATTCTTAACAGATTGAGCAAGATGAAGTGGCTTAACATGTTAAAAATTAAAACAAAGTCTACAGCTTCACCGTTCATGATCACCCATCCACCCAAACTCCAGCCAGTGGTAACACTCTGTATTGGGAGGCTTTTGGGCCCTCCGAATAAATCTAATTAGCACTCTTTGTATGTCCTTCGATCAGATCATTCCCTTTATCTTATACCAGAAACATTTTTCCAGCCCTTTGAAACCGCCATCATTTTTCATAACTTTTTTAAATTCTACATTTCCAACCAACAACACATTTTCCGATATTTGAAGAAAATTTGCACATATTCAATTTAATAAAAGAAAAAAGTCCATTAATTATGTATTTTTTAATAAAGTGAAAATAAAAAATAAAAATTACGTGTGCTTGACTCGAAAGTCAAAGCCTATTTGGTAGCATCGCATGTGAAGAGTACGTGTTCTGATGTCTCCTTACCGTAGTCACAGAATCTGCTCTGGTCCGTAAGGGACCTTCCCATTTTATTTAGATGGCCATTAAAAGGGCCGTGCCCTGTTATAAACCAGGTAAGGGATCTTAGGGATTGCCGGTCCATCCTCGGTGCCTCTCCCAGACGTATAATATTATAACTTAATTGTCCTTGTGGACCCTTTATATATTTATATATTCTCCTTAAATAAAACACACACTCGGTTATAATGGAGTCTTGACACAAAGTGATCTTTTCTTTTAGGCATTTTCGATTGGAGTGAATTAACTGAATTAGAATTGAGTTACTATTTAGATAATTCAGTTGCTATTTAGATAATTGAGCTACTGAAGTGAATTGGGTGTTCGATTGGTTCCATTCACTTCAGATAAATGTCAAAAAAAGTCATTAAAAATTTGATTTTTGTTAATTATAGTTTGAATAAAAATAGAAATTAAATATATTAAAAATTATTAAGAATATATACAATCTATCTATAATTATATCGAATTTTACAGATTATTTATTTAATTCAAAACGAAAAATTTCATGCGCAAACATCTTTTAAACAAAATAAAACAAAAATCGCCTAACTGAATTAACTACACGAGCAAAATACATATTCAGATAACTCAGTTGCTTAATTTTTAACTGAAGTGAAGAGTTGTGAATCGAACACTCAATTCACTTCACTTGATTCAGTTAATTCAGCTAACTCTGTCAATTCACGCCAAACGAAAGTGCCTTTTATTTCACATTCAATTTAGTACAAGTTGCATTCAATTTACTTCGTTTATGTGTATGTACTAAAACTAAATACATTACAATAACTGAGTAATTTCTTGGCCTTTCTCATCCCAATGGAGGACTCCCAGAGTAATTTAATTTTCTATAGTTCTGCTCCCAGTTCCTTATGCCAACTGCCAAATAGGTTTTTGAAAAAGCGATACTAGGACTGGGACCCAGGAAATCTCGGCTTGCTCCCATTTTTGCACAATGGTCTGCTGCCTCATTTCCCTTAATGGTGGAGTGGCCAGGAGACCACAAAAGGGTGACTTTTTTTGCTTTACCCAGTTCCAATAAATTGCAGTAGCAGCTCCAGATCAATTTCGAGTTGAACACTGAAGCTCCTAAGGCTAGCAGAGCTGCCTGGCTGTCCGAGATTATATAGATCTCGGTCTTCTTATATTTCTTTTTGAGACATTGAAGCACACATACCTCAATAGCAAGGGGCTCTGCCTGAAAAACTGTGGGGGTGCTACCCAGTGGTATGCATAGTTCTAGGTTGGGCGCGACTATACCTGCACCGGTACCCCCGTCTGTCTTTGACCCATCCGTATACCACCATACAGAAGTATGGCTGGGGAGGGGGAGATAATATTCTCTACCAGTGCCCTATCCGGCAACCTGATGGTAAAATTTCTCCGACAGTCGATTGTCCTTAGGTCCTTACCATCAAATTTGATAGCTGGATCAATTCCTCCTTGAGATTTAATTTATGTAGGATACTGTTGTGTCCTGGCCTTATGGTTTTAATTTTTGCAGTAATTTTTAGGCTCAGACCTCTTGAACCGGCTACTTTTTTAATGTGTAGGTGCAGTGGTGAGAGCCCCAGTATTTTCTCAAGGGCAGCAATTGGACAAGTCCTCATTGCCCCAGTTGCACCCACACAAATTAACCTCTGGATTTGTCCAGTATTCTCCGTGCACCAGTCTGCTCCGTCTTTGGCCACCACACAAACGCAGCGTACTAGACCATAGGTCTTATGGCTCAGTCCCCACGTTTTGCCAGTCATTCTTTGGCAGATATTTAACCTCTTCGACAATTTGAGAGTTACCCCCCCCCCCCCCCATCCCAGGGCTATCGGCGGGAGCACAGTTTTCCTTCGGTTAGTAAAGAGAGTGCTGCTGACCTTATTAGGATTTACAGTAATGCCCACCTCCGTGCACCAATCATTTACTACTTCTAGGGCTTGTTGCATTCTTTCCCCTACTGTACTTGCGAATCTGCCGCTAACCATCAAGACTAGGTAGGTCGTCCGCATAGGTACTGTTTGAGATGGTAAGTAATTGATTGTAATGTATGCGTAAGTAATACATGTAAACGCAGCATTATACGAATTGTAGCTATGTTCATGAAGAACATGAAAAAAGGAATAAAGAAAAGCATTGAATTAAGTGGTGTAAAAGACAACGTGTGTATATTTATTTCCATCTCGGAAAAAGAGTTAATATAAAAACATCACACTGGTGACGAGGAAAACAAAATAAAATAAAAATTTTTAAGTAAAATAAAAAGTGAAATTGATTATAAATAATCGTATATATATATTTGAATAAATATTCAATATAAATAATTATGGTGGTAAACAAAGCCGAAAAAAGCAACATGGTTGAAGTAACGCGATTCGCGGAGGAATTCCAACCAGAAACAGACGAATGGATTCTGTATCAAGAGAGGTTAGAAAATTTTTTTAACGCTTGTAACACAACAGATGAGGTAAAAAAGATAATTTTATTATTAAATTCTGTTGGTGCAAAAGTGTACAAATTAGTACGCGATTTAGCGACGCCATCTTTACCTACTGAAAAAAGTTACACAGAGCTTTGTACCATATTAAAAAATTTCTATACCAAACCAATCATAATATGGGTGGAGAGGAAACACTTTTATGAAGCCACACGACTGGAGAGCGAATCAGCAGCAGAATTTGTTGCAAAAATAAAACGACTCGCCAGCAATTGTAAGTTCGGAGCACATTTGGAATCCAAATTACTCGACAAATTCATAGTCAGCCATAGTGGATATTCCAGAGCATTTCATCGTCTTTGTGAAGAGGACGACGAAAGTAAACTAACACTACAAAAGGCATTGGAAATTGTGTTAAAATACCCGGGACATTCAACCACGGTAAATGTAGTGAACAAAAATTATTCTTCGAATAGAAACGGGTCAAATCAACCAAAATTTGGCAAGAATGACAACCCAACGCAGCATACAGGGCCGGCTCTACAGTGGATTCAAGAGATGCAAACCATCCGGGCGCTTTTAAAAAAGGGCGCCAAAATATCTACACAAATGTTTTTTATAGTTGCAAAAGTAATATTTCATTGGTTTTTTTCGAGTAATTTTTTGATAAAAGCGTTTCCGTAGTAGTAAAGAAATGCGACCAAAACCATAATAAACACACCATAACCAAGTTTTGTTGGGTTTAATTAGGTGTATTGGGTTGGAAATAGTATACGTATGTTGAGTTGATCGAAATATTACTTTGGAACATGTAGTGTTCAACGTAGGTTGAACCTAGGTTAGCGTTCATGGAAACGGGGTTGAGTTGGAGTTTCGTTGAATTAATCGAATTCAACGAAAATTCCTGATTTGAGTAGAATTGAAACTCAAAATGACAAGGCGAATATATGTTAAGGATTTTTATTATTACCACCATAAAAAATTTACAATAATTAAACACAACAAGCATATTGACAAATAATTAAGAACGCTTTACAAAAGTCCTAGGTGTATTTATATATATAATTCCATGGAAACGATCGACGCCATTTTGAAATTTAACGAAAACTTAATTTCAGTCCAACCTAACTCAACCTCCTTCATGGAAACGGGTAACAAATTGTATCGTGGGGTTAACCTAATTACGGGTCCCATGATATTTCAAAACGCGATATGGTACAAAACGCGATGTGGTGCAAAACGCGATATAGTGCAAAACGCGATATTTCAAAACGCGATTTCCTAGTTCTGATCGTACGTACATGTTCAATTTAGTCATAATGGTGAAGGAAAATTTTATGAAATGAAGGAAGATTAATAATTATTATTATTTTTAAGTTTTAATTTTAAAATATCGCGTTTTGTACCATGTCGCGTTTTGAACTATCGCGTTTCGAGCGGATCCGCCTAATTACTTAAGTAGATATTTAAAAAATAATAATTTATTGTGTAATGTGCAGTGTGCGTAAAAGTTTTAAGTTTTGTAGTTTCGTTTATTTTATGTGTTTTATTAGACTATGGAATCAAAGAAAAAAATATCCGGTGCAGAAAATCGAAAAAGAAAAGCCCACCCTCGACGAAAGACACCCTCGCAGATAGGGGCGCTTTAATTAAGTTTTGCATCGGGGCGCTAGTGACCCAAAAGCCGGCCCTGGCAGCATACATCAGCGAAGTCGAAGTGTGTACACTGCGGATTTAAAAATCACACAAGCAATAATTGTCGTTACAAAGCAGCAATCTGTAGGAAGTGTAACAAATCTGGACATATAGCCACGGCATGTAAAAACAAAAATATTAATTACGTGTCAAAAGTCAGCAACGCAGATGTTCAGCGTACACAGCTGAATAGCGAAAACAATTTAACAGAGACACATTATTTAGCATAAACACAATTGTTAGTAATAGTAATTCTATGTATGTAAACATCGAATTCGATGATAAAAATTTTAGATTTATGTTAGATAGCGGTGCAGGAGTATCTCTGATACCTTTTAATTTATATAAACAAAAATTTTCAAATATCAATTTGCAACCAACGAATGTAAAGCTGTTCGCATTCTCAGGGCATGAAATTGAGGTTATGGGTGAATTTTGCCCGAGAGTAAAATATGGTGGGAAAACCACCGAATTTCCATTATTAGTGGTGAAGTCGACAAGTGCAATTAGCAAGTTAACACCAGCTTTATTGGGAAGAGATTTTTTGTCAAAATATAACATTGGTTTCACGCAAGTAAATAACATCCGGACTGACAAAGGGTCACTATTAAAAAAATTATTGAGCGAGTTTCAAATACTATTTGACGGTAAATTAGGCAAATATATAAATATCATCAAATCAGGTTAGGGTTAGACGAAAATAAAAAACCTATTTTTCGGAAACCGAGACAAATACCCTATGCTTTTAAGGAAAGTGTTGACAATGAATTAAATCGGTTGTTGGATCTAGGTGTAATTACACCAGTGCCAACGAGTAACTGGGGTACACCGTTAGTTCCTGTTTTAAAACAAGGCAGTGGTATTATACTCTGCGCCGATTATAAGGTCACATTAAATAATGCCTTGGTTGACGACAAACATCCTATACCTCTAATTGAGGAGGTTTTCAATAAGTTACTGGGCGGTAAACAGTTTTCAAAACTAGATATGGAAGCTGCATACAATCAATTTGAATTAGAGAGTGAGTCTCGAAAATTAGTAGCTTGGAGCACACATCGTGGAGTTTTTCAAGTTAATCGAATGCCGTACGGTATCAAACCCGCTACTGGAATTTTTCAGAAAGAGTTAGAAAGATTATTGTTGGGAATTCCCGGCGTAGTAAATTTTCTAGACGATATTGTCGTGACGGGTAGGACTACGGAAGAGCACTTGGAAAATTTAAAATTGACATTTCAACATTTAGCTGACGCTGGTTTAAAGCTTCACAAAGAGAAGTGCGAGTTTTTTAAAGACGAGATAAAGTACCTGGGACATAAAGTTTCAAAAGACGGTTTATCAAAGTCGTCAGAACGCATAGATGCCGTTATCAATACGCCGGTACCATCAAATGTCACAGAAGTTAGAGCGTTCAGCGGTTTAGTGAATTATTACGCAAAGTTTATACCAAATATTTCGGTGAAAATGCATAACATTTACAATGTTTTAAAAAAAGATACTCGTTTTAAATGGGACAGAAATTGTCAAAAGGAATTTGACAACATTAAAGCAGAAATAATTAGAGACGTAGTATTGGTCCATTTTAGACCAGATTTACCTATAGTAGTGACAACTGATGCTTCGAATCACGGACTATCAGGGGTGATTTCACACATTTTTAGTGATGGAACAGAAAAGCCAATCGCCAAGCGTTTTGTAGTAGGACATTATCAAAGGCTGAGCAAAATTACAGCGTTATAGAGAAAGAAGGTCTCGCAGTGACTTTTGCGGTTTTCAAATTTTTCCAATATTTAATGGATAGGAAGTTCGTAATTAGAACTGATCACAAACCTTTATTAGGGTTGTTTGGTGAAACTAAAGGATTTCCGCAGATGGCCGCAAGCCGAATTTAGCGCTGGGCAGTCAATTTATCAGCTTTCGATTATAAATTAGAATACGTAAAAGGAAAGGATAACATAGCTGATGCATTATCACGGTTACCATTACCTACTAGTAATTTTTCAAATAAAAGGTCGTATATAAATTTTATACAAGATAAAGGCATTGTAGTGGATGTAGAACTAATTAGTTTAGAAACATCAAAAGATAAAAATTTATCGGTTGTTCTCGAAGCTGTTAAAAGCAGTAATTTTTCAAAATTGAAAGATGATGTCTTCAAACCATTTCGGAATCGTAAAATGGAACTGACAGTAGAATCAAATATTCTCATGTGGGGGCATAGGATTATTATTCCAACATCACTACGGAAGACGATGCTTAATAGCGTCCACGCTTCACATTTAGGAATCGTAAAGAGCAAGTCAATAGTACGATCATACATGTGGTGGCCAGGAATAGATAAAGATCTAGGGGACTTGATTAAGGGTTGTAGGTATTGTCTTAAGATTCGACCAGATCCCACAAAAATGGAACTAGTTTCTTGGACAAATCCAGACAAAATTTGGTCTCGGATCCACATTGATTATGCAGGTCCCGTTAAAAGTGAATATTTTTTTATAATGACCAACGCATTCTCAAAGTGGGTGGAAGTATTTCGAACGCGAGATATTACATCTGAATTTACAGTAAAAAAACTCAGAGAAACATTCGCACGTTTCGGATTACCCGATACCATAGTGTCAGACTGCGGTACACACAGTCGGCGAGTTTCGCAAGACGTGCATTTTTGCAGTTACCTAATAGAAATACAAATTACGGGAAGAATGAATTGATCTACAAATCGACACTTCTGCTGAACTCGGTTGAAAATTTGTTCGATTTTGAGATATCGAGGAACGTTTTTCAGAGAAACATTCTCCATTATTTTAAATTTTAATTTTTGTTTTTTTCTGTTCATTTTATAATGACATTGATTGTATTTTATGTTGACGTATGTCGATCAGAGGTATTTTGTACTGTTGATCTAAATAAATAAATAAATTTGTGAAATTAAATGGTATAGAGTATACCTCTAGTCCACCAGGACACCCAGCTACCAATGGAGCTGCAGAAAATGCAGGAAAGACGTTTAAAAAACACTTTGTGCAACATTAGATCAAGCTCAAACTGAAAAATGGAATAGTCTAGATTTAGACGTGATAATCCAAAGAAACCTTCTTGACTATCGCATAGCGGAACATTGTTCGACAGGAAAGTCACCTGCTAAAGTTATGTTCGGTAGATCAATAAAAACAAGGTTCGACCTAATAAAACCAGTCAACAACAAAACTAACAACAGCGCAATTACCCAAGAAGTTAGTAAGGCTATCGACAGAAGTTTGTTGATACAGCAACAACATTATAGTTTTGAAGTCAACGACACAGTCGTAGTTAGGGACTATAGGGACACAAATAAGAAGAGTTGGATGCCAGCTAAAATAAAAAAGGTTTTAGGGAAAAGGACATATTTGTGCGAACTCGAGTCAGGAAGGAACATTAAGCGTCACACCAATCAAATAATTAAAGGTAGTGTAGCGACGATATATACTACACCTATTTAAATATTATATTTATTTATACCATATACTTTAACATATGAATAATATTATCCTATAATTTGAATTTGTATTATTATTTTTTTTTTTACTGTATGTCATTATTATTATACAATATAAAAAAAAATAAACTACGCCTCTGGCAATTAATCAACTAAAACAAAAAAACCTACGCCACTGTTTAGTAAAAAATATTGTGAGAGGAGGGAGAAGATGAATTGTTGTTTTAAAAAAACTGCAACGGACACACGTAAAACAAAACGAGGGAAAAAAGAATATAGAAGAAACACGCTACCTAATCGGATGTATAATCGTCGTGGCGTAGAAAGTAAATAAAAAATAAATGTATTAAAATTTGTTTATTTAAACTAAAATAAATAGAAAAGTAAATAAATATAAATAGTTGCCTGTGTATTTAATTTCGGTATTAAGTTTATTATGAACGGGTAAAATAAATCTTACAAGATATTAATTAAGTGCACGGTCACAAAATGGCGTCCCAACATAGTGGCTCGAAATAAGAGTTTTATATAAAAAATAAAAAATAAAAAAATTTATCGTAATATCTGATAACTTCGTTATAAGTTTCGAATAAAAAAAAAACAATAATTGAAAACAAAAAGGAGATATAAATAAAAAAACGAAAAAAAAAGTGCGATTTACAACGCGAAACGCGGTTTATGACGTCACGGATAAAGTACCATTTTATTATGCAATGGTTTAATATGTAATAGAAGATCAATTTGCGGTCACAGTAGTTCAGCCATAATTGCTCAAGAAAGAAATGACACTGAGAATACGAACAGTTACGGTGAAATTGAATTAAAGAGATCGATGAGTAACTGTAGCGATGAAATGGTTACAAATAATAACAAGCCTGAACTTTTACAAAGTTCAGACGAGGAATTTTTGGGTTTTCCAGAATTATTTTCTACACCCAAAGTTAACCGTCAGAAGAGAAGGAGAAGGGCTCCAAAGAAACTAAATTTATAAGTTACAATAATTTGTATTTATTTTTTGTCATAACACTTAAAAATTAAGTTGTATTATAATCTTAGAAGAGAGGTGTAATGTATGCGTAAGTAATACATGTAAACGCAGCAATATACGAATTGTAGCTATGTTCATGAAGAACATGAAAAAAGGAATAAAGAAAAGCATTGAATTAAGTGGTGTAAAAGACAACGTGTGTATATTTATTTCCATCTCGTAAAAAGAGTTAATAATATAAAAACATCACATTGATCCATCACAATTAGCCATAATAAGGGATAGGGGACACATCCCTGAGGGCAGCCCCTGGTGGCCGCTATGGTGATGGTTTTGTCTCCAAAAGAGGCCGTAATCCTCGTGTTTTCAGCATGTTTATTATCCACGGTATCCACCTTACGGTGGAGGAATCTATGTCCCTTGTTAGTGATTGTTCCTGAATTACCTCGAAACTAGTATTATCAAAAGCTCCCTGGATATCAATGAAGGATATGGATATAATAGAAACATTTTTGTTTTGGTGAGTGTCTAAATCTTCTAGGCCACACACAAAACATAATTTATATTTTTCAAGAATTCTATTGTTGATTTCACTTGTGAGTGATCTTTTCTTTTCAAAATATCAATGAGGGAGAAATTTATCAGTGTATCGTACTTATTTCTTGTATTTTCGTATTTTATACAATTACTTACGGTGTGTATACTATCCTCTGTTACCCCATAAAATCACAGTTTCCATCGTCTTCAGATCCAATTAGTGCTTTAAATTTTTTATCAAAAGGATGTCCAGTTCTTATTCTAGAAATTGTTTTGATTTCTGCCACTTTTAATTTTGAATTTTTAAACCAAAGTTCCTTTGAAGGTGATGCGTTGATGTTTTTATTGACGATTGTAAAAGTAGAGAAAGCGCCTCTCGAGGACAATAGTTAAAATGATGCACCTGATAAAATGACATTTGTCACAAAAGCGACGAAAGAAAATTTAGCAAATATGCGGTAATTAAAAATTGTTTTATAGTCCGAAATTGGAATAATTTACAATTATTAGCAATCCGGTAAGTAAAAATTGTGTTTACAGTTCAAAATTGGAATTGTTTACAATAATTTCGAACGTCAAATTATCAGGTACCTCAGTTTAAAAATTTTCCACTAGGTGGAATCCGTGATGCTCCAATCGTCAATAGAAATTGCCTTTGTTTTGTATAAGGTTAGAGTACAATACTGCCTATTATTTGTCGATTATTTCTTTTATTAATTTGTTAATATTTCTTGTGGTATGATCAATATTGTAATTATGTTTAGGTTTTGTCAATGCATGCTCGTTTCCTCTAATTTCTATGTGACCCGGAATCCATTTAAGCCTAATGTGCTTTTTTTATTGTGTCCTATCAGATCGAGAATTTGGTTTTCGTAATGTTTTCCAGTATTTTGTAGTTTAGCTGTATTAATAGATATGCGTGCGCTCAGTGGTTGGGCTGGTATTGTTACAATTTTTATTCCTATCCACTCTGTATTTTTAATATCTGTGGAATTTTCGAGTTTTATTGAAAATTGTTTATTCGTATTAACCAAGTATATTCCAATTCCTGCCGAGTTGTCTTTCACCGATCCATCCGTGTAAATCTGGTCCCAATCTTCATATTATGATAGCGATTCTTCTATTAATTTTTTCATGACAGATTTATTAGTTAAGTTTTTGTGACCCGTCCGCTTCAAATGAATACACGTGTTATTATCATCAACGTTTCAGAACCAAGGCAAACAAAATGCAAAACCGGCTGTCAATTTTTACCTATAGCTAATCCTTCCGATAATAGTGTGCCAAAAAATCAATAAATCATTCTCAACTGGCGGAGTGCAATAACGTATCCAAATCCAGCCGCCTTTTAATTTTCGAAATTTTCCTTCAGATGCATTTTTTAATAGATACAGGTGCGGATGTCTTAGTCTTGCCGGCGTGTTTTGTTCGGAACCCAAGGGTTGATCGATTATTCAGGTTATTCGCGGCGAATGGCTCTACACTAAACACTTTCGGAACCAAAATTTTAAAGCTTAATATCGGACTGCGCCACGAATTCTCCTTATCGTTGCTGACATGTCGATACCTATCATCGGCGCAGATTTTCTAAGGAACACCGGGTTGCTCGTGGATATACAAAGCCAAAGGCTTATAGACCCGTTAACCTCTTTGTATTCACACGGTGTGCTTACGTGACGCACAAACTAGATACGAACGGACCACCGATCGCATGCAAACCCCTACGACTGGCACCCGCCAGCCGCCGCTACCGTCGCTTTCGCGGTCTGCTTTCATTGGATAGTTCGCTTTGGTGTGCCAGAGTCCATTGTCACGGGCCAAGGCACGCAATTCGAATCACAACTTTTCCACGAACTGTCTAACTTACCGGGGTTTGAGCAAAGGAGAACAACTAGTTACAATCCAAAATGTACCGGCACGATCGAGCGATGGGACCGTCATTAAGTCTGCCATTATGTACTACGATCAACAGATTTGCCTAGTGTTCTTCCTTCAATCTTACTGGGACTACGAACAACGTAACTAATACGAACTGAAAGATACGCCTATACTGAGCTCGTATACGGACAAACGACGCGAGTTCCAGGAACCTTTTTGGATACCATGAATGATCAAATTTTACAGTCGCACTTTGTAACGAATATCAAATGACACTTTGAAGAAATTAAATCCGTACCGGCTTCGTGATATGCTACGGACAAAATTTTCATTAGTAAAGATCTGAATTCGTGCTCCCACGTTTCTTTACGGACTGACGCAGTACTCAGATCACTGCAACCACCGTACAGAGGGCCATTTTTGGTTATCGACCGTACACCAAAATTTTACACGTTAGAATTGAACGAAAAACACGTTAAAATTTCCATCGACCGGCTTAAGCCTTGTTACACGGACAATCAAGACACACAGACAACAACACAACATTGGATTTTATCCATTTTTGTGCTTAATATCACTGTTTTTATATTTTTAATTTAAAATTATTTTTAAATAAAAGAGAATAAAATTGTTCTTCTTATAGTGATATTTTTTATTATTTTATATAGTACAAGGACTATAGTTTCGAGCGTTCGCTCATTATCAACTTATAACTTATTCTCCTGGAGAATAAGTTATAAGTTGATAATGAGCGAACGCTCGAAACTATAGTCCTTGTACTATATAAAATAATAAAAAATATCACTATAAGAAGAACAATTTTATTCTCTTTTATTTAAAAATAATTTTAAATTAAAAATATATATACACAGACAACACAAACTGAACCATCCTTACCGACTCACGAACTAGAACTTCCTATTCCGGCTGAAGTACATAAATTACTTACTGTGGAGCCGAAAGTTTACAAGCAGGACCAGACGATCTTACGCCAAAACCGGCGCCGATAGCTACGAGATTGCGTCGTGTGTCCCGGCCGCCCATTTGTTTCGTGGATTGAATTACGACAGATCTTCGATCTCTGTGGGAGGGGAGCATTTATGGTGTCGATCAAATTAAAATCATTCCGAAGTTCGCCGAGCAAATTAAAATCAGTCCAAATTTCGACAACTAAATTAAAATCAGTTCAAATTTATAAAAATACATGCACCTGTAAGAATAGTCAAGTATAAAATCACAATATAATGTAGTAGATCGTGTGAGTAGAACTCACTGAGGGTTGATACAATAAAAATTAGCAACCAAAAAAGAAAACGGCTTTGTTTTACAAAAAGAAAAAAGTGACATACATATGTAGTGCAAATAAATTATAATACCCTATAAAGGACATTAACGGTCAAAAAACGGCGATAGATAGATTAAATCTTAAGATGACACTAGTAGTTTTTTTTAAATTTTTTTTTTTGTTGTATCGAAACAAAAATATAAACAAAAGCAAAAAACACGAATAATACTTACAACTAGACATGAATTATAAAAAAAATTAATTTTATTTTTGATTTATTTACCAAAAATTAAAAATTGTTAAAGCTGACATCTTTAGAAGTTATCCCGTACTATGTTTTCCCGTATTAAATAATACTGCATTATCGGTAAATCTGCCAATATCATTGACCGCAAGTTTACTATGGAAAAGTGGCATGATGTCCTTTATAGGGTATTATAATTTATTTGATGTAGTGCTTAATTTGAAACTCTCTCTCTCTCCGCGTTGGCTGAGTTGATCGGGTAATACAAATAGATTAGTTCGGGGATTCCCATTGTAAATATAAATCTTGAATACAATACAAGTGAGAAGAAGTGAAGTGATAGATACGTGCAAGTTTATTTAAATTGTGTGTGCATATAAAAATATTAATAAATACAAATCAGGTAGGATTACATGCTAATTGTGAAGTATGATACATGTATGGTGAAGTGTGTATATATGATATATCGTATGTAGGTATGTATAATTATGTGTTCTGTTTTCTTTGTGTAAGATTTTGGGATAAATTACGAATGCGTCACTTGTGATCCTCGCCATTACATTATATCAAGACGACATTCTTGAATATTGATATATTACAAATGACATCTCAGTCTACGATGATATATTTGAGTAATGTGCCAACGACGTCTCAGCCTACGATGAGATAACTGAGCAATGTGTCGACGTGCCTAAAGTATGAATGTAACTCAACCGTTCCATCGCCATATCCATTGTTCGAACTAATCAATCATTGTTGGTTTATTCTAAGAGACAATGGCCTTGTGGTTGAATCGGTTGTAGAGTAGATTTCCCCCATTAACTATAGGTGACAGCGTGGGTGAGGTAACCCTACTCTAACAGTTGTTTTCCTTTCAGATATTAATAAATTATTAGGTGCTAACTCGGAACGGTTGCATCAATCTCGAATGTAAGTACGTCGCTTTAAATTTCAGCCTTTTCGTTTGTTAGATACATATTGGTTTTTGTTACAACAATAACAAGAAAAATATAGATAATAGTAATTTTTTTTTAACAATTGCCATCTATAAATCAGGACACTTCTGGGACTTACCTCGTAATTGTAAAAATGTTGTGGTGAAACTAGTTAGCGTTGTGAAACGATTCAAATTTAATTTCGTTTCAGTTTTTGTTATTCTATAATTTAAAATAATGGTTTTCGTTTCAGTTATCGTTTCGACCAATTAATTTGGTTACGTTTTTCGTTACGTTTTCGTTACGTTTCGGTTACAGTTACGATTTCGTTATACATCACTCATGAATAAATAAAATATAAAAGTAATAATTGGGGAATGAATTATGGATAATAATTAACTTGTTACATAATATTATTCATTAAATTCAGTTTATTCAAATAAATAAATTCAGTATAAAAATTATATGATAAATAATTTTTTTTTTTTTAAATTTCAAGGTGAATATGATATAAATAAAAATAAAATATTATAAAAATGTAACGTAATAACCTAAAAAAAATAGCGGTTTTGTTACGTTTTTCGTTACAGTTAATATGGATTATATTGTTTCCGTTTTGGTTACGGTACGAAATTTAAATTCCAGTTTTTCGTTTTTGCGTTACGTTACAATAACGTTTCACAACACTTGAAACTGAAAAGTTTCGAAAAATGTTTCAAATATGCCTAGTAACCGTCCAAATAAACAATTCCGATAAATGGGTTATTATGAAACCAATTAAAGCAAAATTTTATTCCTTTCAAAAATACTTTCCTTCGCTTTCTTCCGACGCTCCTCCAAATAATTCGATCCGCCACAAGAGAACGCCAGACACGGTGACCGAGTGTGTATAGGTCCCTTTCAACGTCATCTATCCATCGGGTAGGTGGTCTCCCACGATGTCCTACTTTCGTTGGTGCCGACTCCAAGGCCTGGGGGTGGGTCTACTATGTATTCGGATCGGAAAGTAATTTTTTTCTGAATTCAGAAATTTGTATAGAAAGAACAAAGGAAAAATTGAATTGGTTTCATATTAAAATTACACTATCCGATCGACTTTACTTTCTGATCCGAATACATAGTAGACCCCCTATTTAGTGGTTCGATTTTGTGAATGATGTACGTGCCCAAGCCATCTTAGCCTTGACGATTTTATGAATCCGATGATGTCGACTTTAAATCGAGATTATTTCTGATCTTGTGATTCATTCGCATTCTGTACATGGTTCCCTCTTTAATGGGGCCGAGAATTCTTCTTATGATTTTACGCGCAGTTACAGCGATTTTCTGGATGTTTTGTACTGTCAGTGTTCAAGACTCGCAACCAAAGATAGTAACTGGTCTTATCAACGCCTTGTAGATGTACAATTTTATTTTGCGCGATATATGAGGAGGGGACTCCAATATTTTGATATTGGTATAATATGTTCGGTAGCCTGCTGCAATACTCGATTAAATGTCCATAGAAACGAAGTTTTGCTCATTGATCAGTGAACCTAGGTATATTTGAACTTATTCACCTTTCATATTGAGTATCTACTGAAATGAAGTCTCCACGAGTCTGCCTTCTCGAGGTCACCATGTATTTGGTCTTCGTTTCATTGATCTGAAGGCCAATTTGTTGGGCTGTTAATTCCAATGGGAGGAGGACCTCTTTTAGAGAAATGATGTATGTATGCTAATAGCTGGGTTGATTTATAATACAGGCAGCTACGCTGCACCATATTGAGCTGACGAATGACATACTCCAATGATAGATTAAAAAGAGTTTGAGCTATTGGGTCTCCTTGCCGCATTCCAGATATTATCTCAAAGGCATCCGAAATTTTGTCTTCTATCAGCACCATACATATTGAGCCATCCATCGTATTCCTCTTAATGCTGTCGTACGCCTGTGGAAAGCCTATGAATAGACTGTGTACAGGGATTTCATAGCATTTCTCCAGCGTAAAAGTTTGATCGGTCGTTGATCTTGGACGAAAACCACATTGATTACCTAAGATCCTCTGGCTAAAAGTTGATAACTTTGCTGCGATTACGTTGGCGATTACTATACCGCGATAGTTGTTGCAGTTTAATCGATCTTCCTTTTTATGAAGTGGACAAATAAGAGCCGTCTTCCACTCTATTGGGATTTCTTCTGTAGACTAAATTATTGATATTAGCTCAAACATGCGGTAGAACAGATAATCACCGCCATATTTGAGCATTTCAATATCACGTTCCGCACTTCATCATATGATGGAAGAGGTGGTGGTGTCATCTCGACGTTAATATCGCGTTGACCCAAGAGGAGTTCGACAATCGACACGACTGTGTTGCCTTTTCCTTTTTCGTAATGTTTTTGTCAAATTTAAAAACGAAAATGCAATACAGAGTCGTGTCGATTGTCGATCGACTCGACAATCATAATTAGGGGTGATTGTTTCACAAACGCTAAATCCTATTTATTTGGCCTGAAACTATAATTGTTGTCCTACAGCCTCGATGAATGTTGTCCTACAGCCCAATTTAGATGTCAAAATATTTGGAGGAAACAGGTCTATTTTGCTATTGTCCAATCAATCACATCGACCTAATTGAGATTTTCTCAAAATTTTTATTTTAATTAATTTTATTTTCTCTAAATACATAATATAATTTGATTAATTTGAACATTTTTGCTTAAATATATTGTAAAATAATTATTTACGGTATATCTTCATTTTTTGTTATATAAATATCATTTTTTTTTTGTCTTGTTAAATTTTTTATTTTTTTTGCGTTAAATAAAAAAATAAAAATTTTATTAAATTAAAAATATTTAATTTTAATTATATTCTGTTGTTAGAACACATAATTTGGCTTAAAAAATTATAAAGATAGAACCGAAATATGTTTTGTGTGTGTGTGTGTTTATCTCTCTGGTAATGTGTGATACTTATATATAGCAGGCGATCTCAAACCGTTACACCAATCGTCGGCTTGGCACCTAAAATATCGGATAATTTTTGTTGATAGTTTGCTACTGTATTTTGATCTGTAATGTTGCGACTTTTGCATATCAATTGAAGCGCATGGAAATATTGCATTTCCGAGAACTGGGTTCCCTTTTCAACGATATTCGTTATTAATTCATCGGGATCCATATAAAACATTTCGTAGTAGTTACGTGCCGTATCAAGAGCAACTTCTCGTGATGCTGTTATACTACTTAAGGTCTGCTGCAATGTAAGTGCATTTCGACACATTAACTGTACACCGTATTGATCTATTTTCTCCATATAATTCGATGACATAATAAGAATTCGTGCTGCCAAATGAGCTAAGCCCTCAAAAATATATCTTGCTTTACGCGGATGTAATGTCGAGTTTAAAGCTTCATCCATATCGGATAAAACTTTTGCTAGTTTTGATACTTTGGCATCTGGTTCCAGGGTGTCACCTTTATTTAACAATTCACCACTACCTTTCTTTCGGTCTGTACTATTTAGCCGCAAATAATGAAAACATTGTACTCTTACTTCCAAATGTAGCACCAATAGACAAGTGTTCGCCAACTCTTCAAACTCCAGTGCTAAATTTGTTAACACTTTTGTAGTACCATCCTTAACAATAAATGTTGACATTTGTTCTGAATTTCCCTGGAATTCATGAAGCACCGGATTACGCAAATCATTCGCAAATTCGGTGATTCGAAGCGAAAACCACTCCATTGATTCTTGTAGTATGGCCAATTCTTTTAAGATTCCGACATCGGATAGGATATCATTTTTAGAAATTTCACTTTCACCCAAATTACTTGTTAACATATCGGCCTCCTTAATATTCCGATATTGGACTTGTGTGGGGCTCTCTTCTTCCGACATGCCCATCATACCGGCCTTAAGCGTAGATCGTCGTTGATTTAAATTTAATTTACTGCGTGCTGCTTTTGATGATTTTAAATCCGTCCAATTTGGAAGAGTTTTTAAAAATCGCGTGATATCCTCATCCGCCAGCCACGCAACCGATTGGATACGTTTATCTTCAGAGTCGGGTTGTACAATGCCGCGATAAGCTGCCTGACATGTTTCGCGATATGTTTTTAATAGGGCACATACATTTTTTAATAATTCGTCCGAATAATCTGGTAATTCGGACAGTAAATGTTTTGTTTCGATAATTTTATTCTCGATCATCACTGTGCTCTGTAGCAATGGTCGTTGTAACCCTAAATTTTTCATTTCTTCTGGCGTTATTATAATTTTCCAAGCATCATGACTTTTCGATAGACTATCGATTGTATTTTGAAGTGATCGATTATGCCCATTAGCTAAAAATGTTTCTTTTACGAATTGGCCAATGAAAATATTCAGACTTGATTGATGCTTTGTCTTGGTCATTTCTTCGATCTCACGGATATAACCCATCATTGGTAAATAGATTTTCTTTATTAGTTTTGGGTCAGGATCACAGACGAGAATACGGTCCCGCTTTTTAAAAGTGTGCGATTGTTGCGATGGAGAAGTTTGTAAAAGGGTTTCATCGCCAGACATGTCGGATAAATTACGGCGATGCTCCTTAACAGTTGAATTTACATGGGCACCAATGTGAGATGATTTTTCAAATTTGAAAAGCGGCTTCTTACTGAAATTGTTAAAATAATAAATTTAGAAACACTCGATACTCAGAATATTGAATCCATAAAAGCTTACTTTTGCGTTTTTCGACGGTTAAAAAACGTATTAATGTTTATTGCCGGCTCCGTAAAATTACTTCGAGTTCGTTCATCAGTCGATGAGTTTTGAATATCCAGATAGTCGGTCAAAACAAGTTGCAGCACAGCCTGAGCCTGAACCCATAATTCTATGGTGTCATACCGTTTATAATTTATGGTATATCGCTGCATCACATTCTGATAACTTTTAAGCGCAATCTGATGTGCATTCGCAATTAACTTAAACTGATTGAATAACGATTCTAGCAAATTTAAAAGCGGATGCTGTTGTGTATCTTGGTTAATGGTCAATAAATGCTGTGTTGTTTTTGTTACGATCGCCAAAAGCTCGGGTTGCATTTGTAATTTTATTGTCTCTATTGAATCAGGCACTTTTTTTAGCAAACCAAAACATTCCACTATAATTCCTATGTAGTATGTTAAATTAAGTTCGAGGTCAGCCAAATCTGAGCTATCGATTATCTCAGTTTTGTCGACGTCAAATTTCTGGGTCATTTCGTATAAAGCAATTTTCACTTTTTGATTGGCTTCGGCTCGTTCCGCTGATCGACGAAGAACATTTCGCTGGAATGGAGACACTCCAAAATTACTGCCACGACCAGAACCTTGCCGATGGAAATTTGTTAGCGCATCCAAAGTACTTGTGTGATAGAGTAGTTTGATCATTTCATCCATTAGCTTTGAGTAGAGTTGGGTTTTCTTGAGATCTAAATCATTTCGCAAATCATTTAAACCGTCGACGTCTCTAAGGGGTCCCTCGCCCAAATGTATAGCGTACGTAAGTGATTTGGTGGCATGTAAATAATGCTTTTTTGCCGTAAAATTTGTAACATTTGATGGAACCTTGCGCAGCTCATTTATTTGGTCCAGCATCTCGAGAACATACTTCTGCTGGACAGCATCGGTCCAAAGTTTTTTCAGTTCCTCTCTTCGACATCTCAATAATTTCTTGCACGCATTCAAATTTTCCTTAACCGAATGAATTTTTTCCTTCGACGTAGTCACCTGTGAAGAAACCTTGGTGAAAAGTAGCATAATTTGAGTAAGATCCCCATCATGTTTCGAGACCAATTCGTTTAGTCGCAGATCACTCTTACGATACTCCTTTTCGATATTCTGTTTCTCTTTCTCCCGTTCCTCATTCGTCTCGCTGGCATCCAATGTTTTTATAACAGAAACCAGCAGCTTACAACCACTCTAGAATAATACACAATTTTTATTAAATTTTTTGTTGCTAAACTATTATGAAAATTGGGACGGGAAGCAACTTTACACCCACAAATGACTAATAGTTTGTCGTCAAAGCGAAAAAAAAACATCGACGACAAACATTACCCCAATCATGTTATTACTTACAGCAGATTCTTTAATTGAATATTTTACACCGCGAGGCGGTTTAATTGGTGGTGACGATGACATTTTTAATATAATTTTATTATTAATTAAATCACTGGAAATGTATTTTCTAATTACAAACAAAACATTTTTATTTTTAAAACTTACACCGTCACTTTACTTCACATACGATACAGAAGAAAAGAAAATAATAAAAAAAAATGTAAATTTTGACAGCACACTTCCTTTTACTGTGCGCTAGTGGCATCTATAAACGAATCCGTAAACTGTGTCGATTATTTAAATGGATTTGTACTAAATTTAGTACTAAATTAAAATCATGGAAGCATTTCATTTTCAAGAAAATCTCGTTGAACCCTATTTTAGTTTTTATACGAATTAAGAATTGCACAGTGTAGATTCATTAAAATTCCGAAAGCTTCCTTTAAAACGATGCCTTCGTTAGCAAAGCAGATCAACTTATCAAAGTAAACATTTTGTGCTATATTTTATGATTGTGATCTATGCAACATTTATTATAAGGATTTACGAAGAGTGATTCGCCCATTACTTTTCATTATCTAATAGCAGCTGTGACATGGTGCTTTCTTTTCTAAATTAAATTTTGGCCTGCTCGTACTTTGGAAATAGTCACATAACGCGATATTTCAAAATGCGATATGACGAAACGAGATAAAGTACAAAACGCGATATTACAAAACACGATATTTTAAAACGTGATATGGTACACAACGCGATATGGTACAAAACTCGATATTTCAAAACGCGATATGGTACAAAATGCGATATTTCAAAATGCGATATTTTAAAATTATAATTTTAAAATAATTATAGAAATATAATAATAATAATTATTAATCTTCCTTCATTTAATAAACTTTTCCTTCACCATTATGATGAAATTGAATATGTACGATCAGAACTAGGAAATCGCGTTTTGCAATATTGCGTTTTGAATTATCGCGTTTTAAAATATTGCGTTTTGTGCCATATCGCGTTTTGTACCATATCGCGTTTTGTACAATATCGCGCTTTGTACCGTATCGCGCTTTGCACCGTATCGCGTTTTGATATACATATCACGTTTCAAATGGGACATACGCTGTCGAAGCAATTGTAGCTCGCTGTTTAGCTGAGTTGGTGAAAGTTCAGCTGGGCAAATAATGCCCTGATGAGCATTGTAAGCTACGTCAAGTAAACCCTGTTGCGTATCCTCCAGATTTATCACGGATATACTTTATTTTATTTTGTTTATTTCACTTACATATATAAAATATAGCTGATCGCCTACATATATTTTTGGCTCGGATTGGTTTTTTATCCGTCCATCTTGAACCTGTACTCTACTTATTAAATAAAAAAATGTGTTTACGTGTTCTTCTTTCTTTTTTCACACTGAACTTAAAGTAAAGGTAAGTTTACATAATTCAATTTAAAGTTAGTAGATTTCGTACTCACCGATAGGTGGTCTACACGAGGTGTGTTAAATTGGGGCTTTACAATATATCTCCCCCTTCTGGATATCGTTAATACCCGAATGACAATCCAGAAATTTTGAATAATTAAAAAATAAATATGTACAATGATAAGAAAGCAAAAATACGGGCGCAACCCCGTTCAAATAATTCAGGGAAACAAAATATTTTATTTCTTTTTTTATATATATAATAATCAACGATATTCGGTCTACTAACCGACCGGCCACTTCGAGTCACCTGATGAGGCTCATACATGGAATGAATTTCAGAGGGGAGG
This sequence comes from Tipula helvola, assembly GCA_963556165.1. Taxonomy (NCBI): domain Eukaryota; kingdom Metazoa; phylum Arthropoda; class Insecta; order Diptera; family Tipulidae; genus Tipula; species Tipula helvola. The sequence continues at coordinate 162,969,393 of OY744481.1, read as the reverse complement.
GACATGCTGGCGCATAAATCGACGACCTCTGGGTTGGTTACCTTGAGACGTCTGGATTTTGACAAGGACGAGGGTCCTCCTACTGATCGAACAGACGAGTCATTCCTGGATTCGTTAGTATGGGTGAGCATGGAAACATGGTAAACTCGTTTTGGAGAACCATCCAAAGCTTAAACAAAATAGGTAGTTGGAGATTTCATCACCGGGGTTCTCAGAAGTCCAGCTGGTTTTAAATTCGTCAGTTTATATCGCTGGCATTAGGCGCAATCCTTTATATATGAAGCGATATATGTTCGCATCCCTGGCCAATAATATTTGCCTGATATTTTCTTATCATCATGGAAACCATCATGGAAAGCCTTCATAATCTCTGAACGATTAACTACCGGGATCATCAACTGCGGATTGTTCGACTCCGAATCAGGTAGATACCGATACAGTATCCCCATGGACATGATATAATCTCTCGGTCCATCCAATTCCTCAGATCGGGATGATCGACTGTTTCGAAACACTCAACGACCTTACAAATCTCCGGATCGTCCAACTGATTCCGACGAAGGTTAGAAGGACTACCGGACGAAAGATCGACCTGTATAGAACATATTCCACACTCCTCGGTCAATTCGCATGGGGGTCGAGAAAGGGTATCCGCGATAAAGTTCTAGTTTCCTGGTAGGTATTTAATGGAAACATTGAATTCTTGAATGAACAACGCCAATCTCGCTAGGCGGCCCGTCGGCGAACGAAGGGACATCAGCCGTTTTAGGTCAGTGCCCAAAAGTACATCGGATCCATCCAAATACCCCTGGAATGTCTTAAAACATAACTGCCAAGAGCATAATTACTCGCATCGGTTCTAAGTACATATGGTTTCGACGGATCAGTTTGTTGTAAAATCGGATGATTAATTAGAACCTCCTTGAGATCATCGAATGCTCGCTGTTGGTCATCGGACCGGACCAGCTCCGCTTGACATTTTTCCTGGTGAGATCACTCAATACTTTGGGTCAGCGGCAAAATTTGGAACAAACTTCCTATACCAACTACAAGTATGAAGGAAAGTTTTGAGATGACAAACGTTTCGAGGTGCAGGCATCTGGGATATCGCGTTCACCTTATTCGGATTCGGTTGGATCCCTTCCGGTGTCAATACATGACCAAGAAAAAGCACACTTCCTCGGAAAAGGAACATTTTGCCCGATTTGCTCGCAGATTATACCTTTGGAGTTGTATGAAAACAGTCTCGATATCTTTTAGGTGTCCCGCGAAATCTGGAGAAATGATGATAAGATCATCGAGATACGCGAAAATAGTGACTTCTGAAATCTCCGCCTTCATCCGATCCATGAGTCGCTGGAATGTGAAGGGTTCATTCTTTACACCAAACGGCATTCTTTTAAAACGAATAAGCCCGAATGGACAAATAAAGGCGGTTTTATCACGGTCCTTCACATGTACCGGAACTTGCCTGTTAGAGAATTTAATTTTCTATAGTCCACGCAAAAACGATAGGTGGAATCGGGTTTCTGGGCCAATACTACGGGAGATGCCCATAGAGATTCACACTCTTCAATGATGTTCTGCTCGATCATTGTCTGAACCTCGGATTTCAGTATCTCATCACGCTTATGAGATGAAATAGAGTAAGGCGGGACTGCAATTGGACGATGGTCACCAGTTTCGATGTGATGCACAAAGTTAGTGGGCTCTCCCCCTGGAGTAAACATACTATCATATCATCTCAACAACTGCTCCGCCAACACTCTCTCTTGAGAACTCAGATCCGCACCTTCTTCATGTTGAAATTTTAATTAGGTTGGTACGATCAGAACAGGAGGAATTAGATCCATTTCATTGAAATCCCCATATGACGAAACTACTCCGGGGTTCACCCGAGTACTGGGTTCTAATACGAACATATCGTCTCGTTTCAACTTCTTTGTTGGCTGAACGAGTTTCGCGTGTTGATTTATCGACGGTTGAATATTCGGCACCACACTGCCAATTTGTACCGCAGTCTTTGATTCACGATCAAGCGAGTAATATACAGACTCATTATAAAATTTCCAACGATTGTTGGATAGGTCCAATACAATACCGGCATCCGTCAAGAACTCGACACCTAATACGGTTTCCATCGGTTAATTTGATAGACATATTTGTTGTCTGAAATTTGGTTCCAGTTTCTTTTAATATTTGCTACAAGGAACAACTAACAATAGATAATTTGGCAGTAGTATCTACCAATGCAATGCCATTCGCACTCGCGATCTTAATCGGGAATATAGGTCTTGGGGTGAGTTCACGCGTTTCACAAGACAAGGAAGCGAACTGAATATTATCCGAATCTTCGGTAGTCCAAATGTCCAAAAAAGACGCTTGACCTGATGATACTATAAAGGTTTATTATTACCTTTATTATATTAACTAAATGCAATTTATTTTTGTTTTTTTTAATTTATAATTTATTTATTTTATTTCACCACCATTTTTGGCACACAATCTGTGCGGTTGATGGCCAACAACACGAGCGACGTGTTGTCGCCCTGAAATCCGAGACGAGACTGATTGTGAATGATGATTGATGAGATAAAGAAAAATTAATTTCATTTTGTTTTGTGTGTAGTGCGCTGTGATTGGTCCAGCACACGTGCGAAAGGGAAGTCAACCCACTACACATTCCAATTGGAATGTGCGCTGCCCAGTTTGTAGTGGTTCATTGGGTGAACCGCTACAATACTGTAACGAATTCGCCTTTTAACGCGAAGTAGCTGACATCTCGCAGATTATTCAAGAACTAGAGCCAAAGGGGGCCAAACGTCAAAAAAAAAAATTCACATATAGCTCAGTGATTTTGTTTCTTTATTTGTATTTTAAAATAAGGTTTTATTAGTAAAAATGAAATTTATCGAGTATGAGCAACCGCAAAAATAAAAAAAAATGTGTATAGTGTACCAAAATTCAGTACTTATTGTGACAAATTACGCACACATTGCAAACGCACCTTTTCTTTTGAACAAATTTAATTGATCTGAAATAAACAAAATTATATTATTATAATATACATTTGAACGCATATAAAATAGGTTTTACGTATTTAATTATTGTAAAATAGAAATAGTTTATCAATAATGCTTACATTACACCATTTACCAAAGCATTTTGACATATGACCCCCTTTGGCTCAGATTTATTGTAGCGCCTCTTGCGGCGCTTTAAAGGCGAATAGACCTTGCGTTATTTCCTGGCTGCCAAAGTGTTGAAGATTAATTATAGCAAACTAAATGGTGTGCATCTTCGATAATTTTCCTTTGGGTTTGAGGCTGCGATAATGTTTATATTAGTCAGCTACTGTTTTCCAGTTACACAAAAATAAAAAACCTGGGCGAAACCGGGTTAGTTTTTTGACGTTTCAACTGGAACAGCAAAAAATGCGGTTTCCGTAATTTTTTGTTTTTTGCATGTGTATACAAATTATTTTAACAATTCTACGTTAATTTTGCAATGAAAGATTTTTTTCGTGTTAATTTAGTTAATTATATTTAGTTTTTATTTAAATGACGTTTAAAATGTAATTGTGTTAGTAATCGCCCCGAAAAATTTTACCGGGCGACGAATGACAGCTGCTATCGCCCCGGTTTCGCCCGGGGTTTTTTTTTTTGTGTAACTGGAAAACAGTAAGAGTGAATGGGTCAGATGGCGCATTTTTGTTGTTGGTGTGTGGTTTGATCGTTCGGTTTGGTGGCGTGTGTGTCAAAGTTGAGATGAAAGAAAAAAATAACTGAGAGAAGAATTTTGGATGTGAATGTGACAGCGAAAAGTACCAGAATGTTAAAATAAAAATAAAATTTTAATTAAAAATTATAAACAAAAAAAATCAAAAAGTAAAATAAACTAAATATAAATCGGTTAAAACAACGATTTGGAGACAGAAAACTCGACTGTCCGTGTCGTAACAATTAATCAAAATACGGAGCTTTGGATTGCGGAAAGTTGTGAAAAGTTTACCCCAATCAATATTGAATCACTCCAACTTGTACGGCGGTGATTGGTTGACAGTATAATTACAATACAACACGAGATTGTATCAAATTGGTAACAACCAGAACGCGAGACTCGAGAGCGCTGTGCAACGGGGGTTTCGGTGGAGGAAGAAAAATCTTCAACGGGATCGCTCCGTTATTGGCGAAGTTTCGAGAGCATTGGCACCGCATGGATCGGGATAGGAGACCGTGGTAACGGATTATCAGCTATTATCGGCTCATTACCTTGACCATTTATTATTTTTTCTGTTTTTAGTTTGCGTAATTGTTAATATTCAAATAATTTTATATATGTATATTTTTTTTCTCTTTGGTTTCGGCTCGTTTCTGTTTTTTTTCATTTCAGATCTTGGTTGGCGAGTTTTGAAGGGCCCGGCTGACTCCTAATCGAGAGCTTGGACTGCGTGTTTGGTTTCCTTTGTGGCAATATAAAATTGCCAGTTCATCAAAAAGAAAAAAATTCATAAAGTTCTGTTTGTTAAAGTAGCTTACAAATAATTTTGTTGTGTAAATTTTTTTTTCAATATAAATATAAAATTTGTGATGGTATAGTAATGAAAAGATGATGTGCTAATTATTTAATTGTATTTCGGGGGATGGATTGATCGGCGTGCTGATGTGAGTGTGTGTAGTTTTTTTTGTGTTTCACTACAGCAGCAATATAGACCCAGGAAGGGCACCACCACAACCCCACACCCCAGACTGTGCGATTGCCGGCATAACGCTGCAGGTGGTGACTACTGGGCATCTGTTAACGGATGTTCGCAAGGTCGGATATTCGTTACAATACCTTTAGGGCACCCTTATCCCTGCATAGTCTGGATAATTCGATCGTATGAATCCCCTCTTCCCACGACCATAACACTCAACTGTTCTATGACCCGAGATCTTTCTAGTGTCATTAACGCCCGATTCAGAATTAGTTTTAGGTAACCCAGCTGATTTGTTTCTCGTAGGACAGTTCCCAATGTTATGCTCCTTGGATCTACAATATTTACAATAAAATTTCGGCTTACCATTTCCGTTCCCCTTATTATTCCTTTCCTCTACTCCGACAGAACTGACCTTCCCACTCGATCGAGAGATCTCCAATTCACGAAAAAATATTTCTTCGGCCCGAGCCAATCTTAATAAATTGTCAAATGATTTAATTTCATCGCTTTTAATTTTCCCTCGAATTTTGAAAGATAGAAGCCCGTAACACATACCCAATTGTATCTTTTCGGACAATTCTCCAGTAGGAAGTTTCGAAAACAGGGCACGGATTTTATTAATAAACAAATCGGTAGTTTCCGTCTCACTCTACCTTAATTGAAAAATCTCCTAGTAAATAAGATATGGTGGTTTGCTCACTGAGAAAGTGGAAACCACAAGTGACGTAGTTTCGTCAAAAAATGTCCTAAGAAATCCCAAAAGAGCGTTCTCATCAGTCATTCGAGTGGATTTTTATATACTTTAATCGCGCTAACAAACTCCGCGGCGTATTCTTCCTTGCTTCCATCAAATCTATGCATACAGAATGCAAAATTCCCCGTCGAGCGCAACACTTCCGTAATACCATTATCAGTTTTCGTCAAAATGAGTTAAAAACTCCTTGAACTGTTCATCCATCATGGTCACCATTTTTTACGGTTTGTTCGCTTCGGAATCGTCGTCTAGATTTCCTTGATGAAAAAGTGGTAATTTCCTTTGTTTTGACTCCAACAATCGAGTGAAACGACGCACCTGTGCTTCACTTTGTGCCGTCGACGATTGTGTATCTTTATTTTTGATCATTTTTTTTTTACTTATAATAATCGACAGGTATTCACATTTCGCATCCACGTATTGAGAAAACGAATATCGAAAATTATTCGATTATTCCGTACACTATAAATCAGACATGCTCACGTAGAAGCTCTAGAGCGGCTAGACGCTCTTGAAAAAATAATATGTAATAATTGTAAACAATAGAAGAGCGGATGCCCGCTCTTTATTATTAATACGAATATTAAAAAGTAATAAATTCCATTTCACTGTTCCGTTATAAATTCAATTTTAGATTTACTTTTTATTGTTAGCTACACTGCAATTTTGCGTATATAACAACATTGGATTTTATCCATTTTTGTGCTTAATATCACTGTTTTTATATTTTTAATTTAAAATTATTTTTAAATAAAAGAGAATAAAATTGTTCTTCTTATAGTGATATTTTTTATTATTTTATATAGTACAAGGACTATAGTTTCGAGCGTTCGCTCATTATCAACTTATAACTTATTCTAATTCAAAATGTTAAAAATTGCTTATTATATACTGGTAGATGTCATTGTGTGGCATCCTGTCATTTAATAAAAATATATTGCCTCTGTATTTGTATATTTCCAATTCCTCCATTCTATCCAAGTTTTCTCCTTTTCGGGCTTTATGTATTACATTTAAGTTTGCGTATATCATTTTGAATTTATTTTTGTTTCGTTTGCCGTTCGGTAACAACCTATAAAACGTGATTTGATATAATAATCAATTTGAAGAAGTACATAATTTTTAAGTTGTACGTTTTGGTCTCGATCCCCTTCATTTACCATCATAACCTCATCCGCCAGCGATTTTCAAGCAATCCAGGGAACAGAACGTAGTAATTTAATTTCTGGCTATAAATTACTACTTCTGATTAATGCAAATCAGCCTGCTCCTTCAGTATCTATGTGATGGTGCTTTTATAAAGGATGTTTTTCTGAAAATATTAAATTGTTTGGGAGAACCTGCAAACAACATGTACATTCTGATTAACAGTATTCCTTTGTCAAGAGCCTCTGTAACGAGACAAATCCAGGACATAAGCCGTCAGTACCATCAGCACTATTTTACATCAGCTTATTGATTTCGATAAGTTGGTTAGAAATTTTCAAAATTAATTGTTATTCATTTTATAATTCAAACATTTAACAGTGTATTAATTTTTACAATACATTTTTTATTGAACTATAAAAAATATAACTGCATTTTCATATAATTTCAAAAAAAATGTATGTCCGCTCTTCGGTGTAATTCACATGACCATCTCTGCTATAAATTGTGGTACGTGCCTTCGGTGAATGTTTATGTAGTCAGTCCTACGTTGGGGCGCCAATTTGTTGTAGTATTTTATAACTTTCCGTTTTATCGAATCACTATGAACGATATTGTCAATACTACAGATTCAAGTAATGATGATGTTGATGACGATTCTGGAGGAGCTAAACAACCAGCAGCATCTAATGCAACAGAGGATGCACATTCTGCTGGAGTAAATTTTAAAGCTTACTTTAAGCTTAACTTTAAAACATGTTTGAAAATGATTGCATTAGTTATTTATACAATATTCGTTTAATTTGAATATTTTGTTTAAAATTCCGTGTGTTAATAAATTTTTGTTATGTTCTATTAAATTGTTCTATCTATTAAATTGATATGAATAAAATACGAATACTTTGTATACTTTATTTTATTTTGCTTATTTCACTTATTATAAAATATGGCTGATCGCCTATATATATTTCTGGCTCGGATTTTTTTTTTATCCGTCCATCTTGAACCTGTACTCTATTTATTATATAAAAAAATGTGTTCACGTGTTTTTCTTTCTTTTTTCACACTGAACTTAAATTAAAGGTAAGTTTCGTACTCACCGATAGGTGGACTACACGAGGTGTGTTAAATTGGGACGTTACACCAATCCTTGCAAACCGATCTTCATATTCTCTGGCCTCTCATTGTGTCAGTATTCCGAACATGTCCCCTAGTGAGATACCAGTCATGTCTCCGAAACCCCGTTTCGCACGATTTCGACCTTTGTTACTTGCTAGTCATTTTCCGTAATCAGGTTGTTTATTTGTCATCTTAATTGGTTTAGAATATTGCAATTTAATTTATGCAGCTCCTTGCAAAGATTCCTGTATTTCTGTACTGAACGGGTTTACTTGGATGCTTATTTTTACCAGAGCCTTGAGGTTTCAATTTTCCTATGGTTTTTCTCGACGTTTTGAAAGCCTCTGAGTTCGAAAAACCTCTCTCTGTAGGATATCTGTCTGTACCCATGGTATCTCGAGAATGGCTTGTCCAGTTTGGAATTTTTTCGCTAATAAACAGTCGTTCGCTTGCGTTTAAACATATTAACTTTAAAAACTCAGCGAATAGTTGTTGGATGATACACTAAAATGGCAAATCCAATATTTAGTTATTGCGTTAGCCACAGTAATTGATTATATCTAATACCTGATTTCTTCTATTGATTTTATATCTATCTCTACAATACATCAATCCCATTTCCATGATACATATCGAATTTAATCATAAGCCTTGTCTTGACGGCAAAATTAATTATAGTTCTAAAAATTAATTTTATGATCATAATTTGGAGTTATCGTCTTGACGATAAAAGTAAATTACTACCCTACTATGAGTCCTTTCGTAAAATGCGCAATCAAGTTATTTTGTTATTGTTATTAGACGTCAAATTTTGAAATAGGCGTCAATGAATGTTATTTACTTTTAGCACTAAAGCGAATTTGTAAAGCTTTTTAATTTGTATTTAAAAAAAAAATTAACAATCCAAAAAATCAAAAAAAGAAGAAACCGAAGATTTTTATTTATTTCTAATCAGTGAATGTTTGAGCCTGCAAAATAAAATAAACGCGCACATACGCTATAGAAAACAGAAAACATTCATTTTTTAAATTTTTTGACAAATTGATCCAAGCGAACCATCCGTATTTTTCGAGAAGTAGAAGTATGTTCCAATTAATTATGGGTATTTAGGATAATTAATTATAGTACTAAAATGTACTAAAAATGGTTAAATTATGTTCGTATTTTACATTAGCTGTGTAATATTACACTACTAAATCAAATTATGCTCTGATTAATTATTCCGTCAAGACAAGGCTATTATCGATTAAAAAATATAAAATGTTCCGTTCCATCCTACTTGGGTATAATTCAGAACTTCATCCAAAAATCATTTTAAGATCATCCCATTTCCATTGTACTTATCGAATCTCATCATAATCAGTTAAGAAATAATCACGTTCCATCTTGCTTGGTCATATTCCAGAACTTCATCTAAAACTCGTTTTGGGGTCCCATTGCCATTGTAAATGTCGAATGTCACCCAAACCGGTTAAGAAATAGTAGCCTCCTCCAAATTGGCTTTATTCCTGAAATTCGTTTAAAAATTATTTTAAAATCCCATTTCCTGTGTATGTTTAACTTATCGAAAACAGCGCTTGTTGACTCATGGATATTCACGCAACTTATCGTTAAATATAACTCCAGCTTCAAACGAATCTCGAATAATCTCAAATATTCTCGAATAAATCAGGAAATCTCGAAAATAAACTTATGAATATCGAGCTCGTTAGTATTGCAATTTAAAACTTCTCCCTTCTTCTTCTCATTCATTGTTAGATTTACCCACCGTTGTCAACATGCTCGATTTTTTTCGTTTTTTTCGTGACCCTAAATATTGATGGCTGAAGAATCCACCAGATGGAACCAGAAGTTAAAAGAGGCTGAGGTAACCAGAAGTTAAAAGAGGTAAGCCATTTTTTTCATGTTACAAAAGTAATGCTTTATTCCAGTTCCACTGTGTTAGTTCCACTCCATGCAGCGACTTCTTTAATAGCAGAATCTTTTTTTGGACTATTTAAAAGTAAAGTTTAGCTGTTAAGGCTGTTCAATTAGTCAATCTAACTTAAAACTTTGTCACTATCGCTTCATATTCTAAGAACGCCTTTAGAAGACTTTTGAAGAAAAGCCTCATTATAGGCTAAATTCAAAATATTTAAGTCACACTACTTAGGTATGTATCGCGCAAAATAAATATTAATCTACAAATCACTCGACTTCGTTGGTTATGAGTCTTGGTTAGTAAGAAACTACTAGTAAGAACCAAGTAATATACATACTTGTAATCCATCAGCTGACAAGCTAAGTAGAGCTTATTTAATGGTCGAATCAATGCTTTTAGACCAATAGAACAACTTCGTAAATACTGGAACGATTTTTCTTTCGTGTGCAGAACTGCAGAATTAAACGGACGACCATCTTTTATGTTATTAGTACATTAATACCAAATGCCTTAATGTGCAGTTGGTCTAATAATAATGCATTATGCAGATAACTCAAACACTGTAATGTACTAAAATTTTGTGCTAAATTAAAATCGTGGTTGCGCGAAAAAAATTGTTATCATTTGTTTCAGTTTTCGTTTATTTGAAAAAATTCTATTTGGAAAAATTTCATTCGTAAATTAGTTTTTGTAGAATTCAGTTCGATTTATTTTCTTAGTTACTTTTTATTTTATTATATTTTTTGTGCCTTCCAAATTCCTTGTTATTTGCATAATGGTATAAGCTGAAAAATCTTAAATAAATTAAATTTATATTAAAATGTTATTTTGGTTTTCTCAAAATAATATAGGTATTTGCTCATCGTGAAACTATATCCGTACATGTTGGCCAGGCTGGCGTACAATTAGGTAATACAACATGGGAGTTGTATTGTCTCGAACATGGTATCAATCCGGATGGCACGTTAGCGCAAGAAAATCCGGATTCAGATAACTGCTTTAGTACGTTTTTCGCTGAGACGCCTAATGGAAAAATTGTGCCACGGGCGATTTTTGTCGATATGGAACCAACTGTGATCGATGAAGTACGTTGCGGAAAATATAAGGATCTCTTTCATCCCAATCAATTGATTAACGGTAAAGAAGATGCTGCTAATAATTTTGCACGTGGCTACAATACAATTGGAAAAATAATGATTGAACCAATCACAGAATGTGTTCGAAAAATGGCTGAACAATCGAATAGTTTACAAGGATTTTTTGTATTCCATTCATTTGGTGGGGGCACTGGTTCAGGATTTTCAGCCCTTTTAATGGATAAGCTATGTGATGATTTTTCAAAAAAATGCCGCCTTGAATTCGTCGTTTATCCATCACCCGAAATATGTACAGCCGTTGTTGAACCATACAATTCGATATTAACAACTCATTGTACACTAGACCGTACAGACTGTACCTTTATGGTTGATAACCAAGCAATATATGATATTTGTAAAACTAAGTATGTTTCCATTGTACAAACTGATTATTCTTAAAACTTTACTAATTATTCAAACTTTGCAGGCTAAATATCGATCGCCCCAGCTACCAACATCTTAATCGACTTATTAGCCAAGTTGTTTCAAGTATTACAGCCTCCCTTCGATTTAACGGGGCTCTAAACGTCGATATGATGGAGTTCCAAACAAATTTAGTGCCCTATCCTCGAATTCATTTCCCGCTTGCCTCTTACGCACCAGTTTTATCTATTGATAAAGCCCACCATGAAGGTATTTCTGTGGCTGAACTAACATCAGAACTATTCGAACCCGACAATCAAATGGTTAAATGCGATCCAAGGAAAGGAAAATACATGGCCTGCTGTGTACTATATCGCGGTGATGTGGTTCCCAAAGATGTGAACAGTGCTATTGCTGCTGTAAAATCAAAACGTACCGTTCAATTTGTGGATTGGTGTCCAACCGGATTTAAAGTTGGAATTAATTTCAAAGCACCAACCCTAGTGCCGAATGGTGATTTGGCGCCCGTTTCTCGTGGTGTTTCAATGCTTTCGTCCACAACTGCAATTGCGGACGCATGGAGTCGTTTAGATCATAAATTTGATTTAATGTATGCCAAACGAGCATTTGTACACTGGTATATCGGTGAGGGCATGGATCATTTAGAGTTTGATGAAGCGCGAGAAAATTTAGCTGCACTAGAAAAAGATTATGAGGAGGTTGCAGAGGAAACGACAAGTAATTATAATCTAGACATGTCTTTGCAATTGCAGTATAAAAATCTAAACTTTATTTCAGCTTCGTCAAACGCAAATAAAAAAGCCGATGAAGAGTATTAACAAGTAGAAATTTTGTAAAATGGTATAAAATTTCCGTAAAATTAAATTTTATGATTGTTGCTTCAAATTGTATACGATTATGTTTAAATAAATTATTTAAAAATACAAAAAATAAAAATAAAAAATTTAAAAAAACAAAAATTTAGAAAAAAATAAAAAATAAAAAATTTTAAAAATAAACTTAAATTATAAAAAAATTAAAACAATAGTAATCACTTTAACTCGACCAATTCCATCCTAGCTCAATTTTCACCCTTATTTACTTACACCCCTATTATGGTTCTCACCTCACCCAGAGAGTCACCTCACCTATTGAGTCGTGTGACTCTTATTTTCGTATTATGGTTCTCGCTTTTATTTGGGTGAGTAGTGTGCGCAGCGGCCTGCGTCATTTCATGTATTTTGATGTTATCAAGTTGGTATAATTGTTTTTTGACAATTGACGCTAACATTTTTTTCTTTGTTTATCAACAAGAATCACAGTGTAAAAAAAAACGACATAAAATCGATAAATATTAATTTTGGATGTTTTAATAATTAATATTCAATATTTAATAATATAATAATCAACTATGATAAGCATGTCGGCTGATTTTTCGAAGATGAGATAATTTGGTTTTACCCATATCTGGAAATCCACGGGCAATGTCTAGATTTTCATTCATAGCATCAACCAATTTTGTAAACTGGCTGATGCTTGTTATTTTTATATTTTGTCTTAAATAAAGTAAAGATTTAGATAAATCAAGATAATTAGACAAATCAAAATTATTTAGTTATTTAAATTTTATAAAAAAAACAAATATGTCTTACGTGTTATTGCCGTCCATTTTTTTTTGTGTTCTGTCAAAAATAAAAATTTTTACTATGAAGTCACCAACCAATTGTAGGTGACCATATTTGACACTAGACTCACTCACCGCGAGAATCATAATACACAAAATTAGGATGCGGCGAGTTGAAGTCACCGGGTGACTCAAATGTGACAACCATAATACCAAAATTTGATTTGGGTGAGCTGAAGTCACCGGGTGAGTAAAATGTGAGAACGGTAATAGGGGCATTAGTCTGCTCACTTCATTCGATGTGATAATAATGTCGTGTCACTTTAACTATAATTGGTATTCTTCAAAGCCCTTATTCCCTTAGTCGTGTCACTTGTCGTTTGTACCGACAACCCATGATTCAATAAAAACCCTTAGCTCGAAATATGTAAACAAGTGGCCATATTTTTTTTTTGACGTCACCCATATTCTTTTACGTATAAATTACAAATGTCATTATTACAAGTAATATATTGTCTATAAAAAGCCGAAACATTTTCATAATATTCAGACAATTGGTTAAATTTCGTCATAATCGTATAAATTACAACAACAAATAAAAAAACTAAAAGTAAAAAAGAATAACTTACATATTTACGGAATTGCATGACGTCACGAACACGTGGTTTGAAAAATCGAGCTAACCTGGGATTTATTGAATCATGCCGACAACCACAGTACACAAATAAAGGTAATATCACAGAATACCCAGAAGCGACATAACGCGGTTTTTATATGAAGAAAATTGGACTCATTTTTTGACCTTGGTTTATCGAAGGTAAGATTTTCGGTGTTAAATTATCGTTCAGTTGCTGAAAATTCAAAATTTATATGTAAAATATAAGGTAAGAGCAAAAATTTCTTGGTCCACGTAATCTCGGTTCTTATTGTTTATTATTCTGTGGTAATATACTCCGATGTTTCATTTTCGTCTTCCGCATCTATGTCAAAAATATTTTAATATGGCGAACATTGTGATTGTGACCAAACAAATCGTGTTTGTTAGTTTTGCGTAATAATTTTGAGTGTTGAGTGAATATAATTAAAATTGTGTGAAAAATTCTACTGACTTTAATTCAAAATAATTAACAATGTATCATTGTTTAAATAGTTCATACACATTACAGTCACAATCTCCGCCATTGTTGTTGTTGTAATTTTTTGACATCCTGCGCTATATATTACCTTATATATGTGTACTGTGCCGACAACCAAGTTTTGATTTTCTCTTAAAAGCGCTACAGACGATCCAACTTGTTCAACATATGCTACACGCAAAATATGCTACAAGTCAATATCATCGCAAAATATTCTATTAGCAATGCTGCAAAATCAAACCATTATCATCCAGAAACTTGAATGTCTCCGATAATGTCACTGGAAATGAATGTAAACGGTATAAGCCAACACAAACTAGAATTACAACATATTCTTGCAAAACACGAAATTGATCTTATGCTGGTTTCTGAAACCCATTTAACCGTTAAACATAATTTTAGAATAAATGGTTACAAAGTCTATGATACTAAACATCCCTTGGGCAGAAGTCGACCAGAAACTGCTCTCATTATAAAAAATCGGATTTGCCATTATGTTCTGAATGAGTATAGCACTGAAGAATTTCAAGCAACCTCTGTATGTGTTGACCTTGATAAAGAAAGTTTAGTCATAGCTTCAATATATTCAATATATAAAACGTTTTTTGCAACTCTGGGTTAACGCTTTATAGTCGCCAGAGACTTTAATGCCAAACATACCTACCGGGGTTCAAGAATGACTACTCCAAGGTGACGTTAATTAATGAATGTTATTCAGGTAAATCATTACGATGTTGCATCGTGTGGCCATCCAACTTATTGGCCTACGTATCGTGAAAAAAATCCTGACATCGTTGATTTTGCTGTCACGAGTAAAATAAACCGAGATATGATCGAGGCCAAACCACTCTCATAATTATCTTCTGACCACTCTCCGGTCTTACATCTTACTACATTACTACGCTGACCAAAAGCCATATCCTACAATCAACTTCCTAACGAACACCTTCAATAACTGGTTGAAATTCAAGATGTACATCAGTTCGCATATCGACTTGACATCTACACTGGAGACGGCAAACGATATGGCAATGGAAAACTTTAATCTGTGCTCAACGCAACTGATCAACGTAGATATTTCAGCCTCATCTATAAACGAAACAGCAAACATACAAGACACACCATAACATCCGCTGAAATAGAAAAATTGCTAACAGAGAAATGCCGTTTAACACGCATATGGTAAACAAATCGATCGCCTGATGCAAAATACAACTTTAAGCAGGTAAAAATAAACTGCAAAGCCTACTACAAAAAAACAAAATGGATTTTTTGCAAAACTACCTTAAGCAGCTATCTCCCCACTGTGACACAAACTATTCGTTATGGAAGGCCACTAAATACCTTAAACGACCTCAGCAACCAAACCCGCCAATTCGTCTGCCCAACGGTGACTGGGCTAGAAGTGACGAGGAAAAAGCTAAAGCCTTTGCTGATCATCTTGAAGGTGTTTTCACTCCCAACCCTGGATTATCGGTGGTTCAAACAGATGTAGCAATCGAACCTGAGAGGAAATTCAAGATAAAGAAGCCACTAGTTAAGTTTATTATTGCTCAATTAAAGAAAGCCCCTGGGTATGATCAAATTACAGGTGGAATGCTTAAAAAATTGCCTGAGTGTACCTTTGGTCGACTAGCTCAAATATTCAATTCAATCTATGAATTAGGAAGCATTCCTGAGTGCTGGAAACTATCAAGTATAAAAATAATCCCAAATCCTGGCAAGGATCTTACCAAGGTCTCGTCATATAGACCAATAAGCCTACCACCAATCATCTCGAAAGTCTTCGAAAACACAATTTTCGAAAAGATTAAACTGAAACTCCGAAATATCATTCCTAATCATCAATTTGATTTTAGAGCCGAGTATGGAACCATTGAGCAAGTGCACCGAGTAGCTTCAGAAATGAGATCAGCACACGAGGAAAAAAGTACTGCTCTGTAGTTTTCTTGGATGTTGCTCAGGCATTCGATAAAGTTTGGCACGAGGGTTTGCTTTATAAAAAATTTTAAATTGCCAGAAATCTACCAACTTATGAAGTCATATTTGTCAAATCGGAGATTTTATGTAAAACACAATACCTCTAAATCGGGCGAGAAAAGCGTCCTGGCAGGAGTACCACAAGGCAGTGTGCTTGGCCCAACCTTATATTTAATTTTCACTTTCTGATTTTTAATTTTCATTTCTGATGAAAATTATGACGTCTTCTTTCGCTGATGATACAGCAATCGTATGTACTCATAAAAATCCACAAACAGTATCCAAAATCATGCAACAACATACATATATACCATGTTTCCATGTACCGAGTACAAATAGGTTTAGTATTCGTCTAACCTTTACCATTACTGTGAACAGAGTTAGGATTTACAGATAAAAAAAATATTTCGATAGAATACAGAATAAAATTGCATGTTGAACAAAACCAATTTTTTTATTTCGCTCTGGTATATCGTCATTACGTTGACAACAATATTTTTGTGTATTTTTTTTAATTATTTTGAGGAAATATAATTAACTAGGGGGTACATCCCGTCCTAGGACGGATACAATTTATATATAATGGGAATGTACGCAGTGGTCGCTGCCACAATCACCATTTGACCATTTGATCTTTTTTAGTCGAGTAGGAATAGCTCGAGATTAAGGGCTTTTAAAGATTATTGTACCTTAAATAGACCTTAAACCAAAGAGTAAGGGCTTTTAAGGATGATTTTACATGTTAGGGCATCCCACAAAAAACCTTTCAGATCGACAAACAGCGGGAGCTGTTATATACTTATGTATATCAATTTCATTTGAAATTTATGTGAAGGTTAATTACTTTAATTTAAAAGAAATTATCCACCACTGTTTCTTTACTCACAAATTGAGATTAGAATTGCTCCGATCAGAAGAGACGTTCTCTCGCTATAGTGCGTCAAGCCCTGTAAATCTCTATTTTGTAAATTTAATTAAAATTAAAATTAGTGTGGAAATTAATTATTTTAATTTAAAATAAATTACCCACCAGTGCTGCTTTACGCAAAAATTGACTTCAGAATTACTCGGATCGGATGAGCCATTCTCTGGTAACAGTTGTTCAATCATTTAAAGCGCTTGAAATCAAAGATGATTTCGTTGCGATAATATTATGCGTGAGGCATGAAGCCTAAGGACCAACCTAAGAAATCATACATTTAACGTATGAGGAATGAAATATGGACAAATGTAAAATGTATTTGTATTTGTATTGTACAACCAAAAATAAAAATTTCCTTGTTTTTAAATAAGGTGGTTCCCGTATATTTTATAAAAAATACATTACAACTGCGTCATTTTACGATTAGTTACAAAAATGTCGTTGTTACAAGTAGATCGTCGTAAATTAATTTATAAATTTTGTCAGGAAAATCCAGACAAAAAAAAGAACGAGATTTTTCACTACTTCAAGGATCTTGGATTCAAAAAATCCTTTATCTACAAAACAATTAAACTGTTTGAGAATAATGAACCTGTGGAAAGAAAACCCGGCTCTGGTAAAAAATGTCAACTACAAGATAGCAAAGTTCGAATGAAATTGAAAGGTGAAACAGTGGGTCGAACTGCAAAATCGTACAGACAACTGGGTAAAAAATATCAAGTTGCCCCAAAAACTATCAAGAAATATTTACAAAGTATGAATATTCAACGCAAACCCAAAAAATCGGCAGCAGCAACTACAGACAAACAATTAGCTACAATCATGTCTAGATTAAGAGTGCTTTCCCAAACATATTTCGCCGCTTCTTCAGCTTATAAATGTGTGATGGATGATGAAAGTTATTTCACTGTTGAAGGTAATGAATGGCAGCCAAAATACTACTACGAGTCTCCCGATCACAAAGCACCAGAAAAGGAGAAGTGTATTCATAAGACCAAGTTTCCAGGTAAAGTTATGTTGTGGTTGGCTATTAGCGAACGAGGTGTCAGTGACCCAGTATTTTTCAAAAGTGGTTTAGCGGTTAATGCGCAAACATACACAAACAAATGTTTACCTGTGCTTCAGAAATTTATAAATAAATATCATAAAAATGATAAAACGATTTTTTGGCCTGATTTGGCATCCTCACATTATGCCAACGCAACGTTATCTGATTTACGTCAACGCAGAATCGAATTTATCCCTAAAGACTATAACCCACCAAATGTTCCACAACTAAGGCCCATTGAAACTTTTTGGGCAAATCTGAAGAGAATGGTATACAGCAATGGATATCGTGCGAAAAATGTTGAATGTCTTATTAGAAAGATAAAAAGAGATTTAAAGAAGATCGATACATCAGGAACGCAGGCGGCTATGAAAAGAGTGCCAGAAAGGATCAGGAAAGCGAATCGATATGGAGCGCAAATTTTTCTGTAAATTTTATCTAAGAATTCAAGTTTTAAATAAATTATGGATTAAAATCGTTTGATTAGTAAATAATTTTTTTTTTACTTTTTTTTGTTTGTCCATATTTTATTCCTCATACGTTAAATTAAAGGTAATGCTTACAGTAATTGCCCACGACCAAAGACAAAATTTCGTTTCAATTGTGACGTGATCACGTCAAAAAAATATAAATTGGAAAAACTAAACTAAAATACCATGCGCACAATCGAACCCCAGACCTTAGCCGCTCTAGTAAGTCCAATACGTTACTACTAAGCCTTCATTGTTATATTGTTTCAAACATAGCATGCCATGAAGTTTATGATAGGAAAAAAATGTTTACCAAAAAATTCTCATGGCTTACTACACTATAACTCAATATAAAAGTTTTTAAATAACTTATAGTAGTGTTCGCGTACATTTAGGCGCAAAAATAAACTTGTACCACGTATTTTCTTGTATGATTACTGTAATAATTATAAAGCAGATTATTTAATTTATAGTAAAATATTTGGTCATTAAATAAATATTAAAAAAATAAAAATAAAAAAAAAATAAAAATAAAAATGAATTTTGGGTGAACATCGGAACTCGAGATATTTTCCGTTCGAAATTTGTTGTTAATATATTTAGGTTATAGGTCAACACCTCTATCACTTAGGCTACTCAGTTATAATATTTTGATATGTAAATTAGAAATATAAGAAAAGCGTTCCGGAGTTAGTGAATGAATTGGGTAATTATATATTAGATAATATGCGAAGCGCCATTTTTAATTTTCCTAATTCTTTGACAGATAGAATCTAACTCAAACGAACAAGATTCGTCGAGTTTAATTGGATTTAACGAAACTCTACCCTAATAAGCGTTTCTATGCACATAAAATAAACCGAGTTGAACCTAGGTTAACTCTATCATGCAAACATGGTAATAGATGCCATCGAAATCTGGCTAAAAAAATGGAGGATAAAGGCCAATGAAGAGAAATCGACTCACGTAACATTCACTTTAAATAAGCTTACGTGTCCGCCGATCACAATGAACGGTATACAAATCCCTCAGGCCAACGAAGCAAAATACCTAGGCATCCATCTCTAGACCGACGATTAACCTGGCGAAAACATATTGAAATGAAACGAGGCCATATCAAATTAAAAATGGATAAAATGCACTGGTTGATGGGGAAATATTCAACCCTTGATTTAGAATACAAGCTTCTCCTGTGTAACACAATGATTAAACCAATCTGGTCGTATGGCTGTCAATTATGGCAATCGACTTCTAATACAAATCTTGACATTGTTCAAAGAATACAGTCAACAATTCTCAGAATGATTACAGGGGCACTCTGGTTTGTAAAAACCAAAAATATTTATAAGGACCTTAGCATCCTAACTGTGAAAGACGAATCACTAAATATGCGGATTAACTATGCAGGGAAACTATCATCTCATCAGAATATGCTGGCGAGAAATTTAAAAGATATACCTTTGTCGTCACGATTAAAGAAGAAAACGATGGCTGTGACATCACAATGTATTAATTAATTAATTATTGATAGCACGTAAATTCTGCTCCCGCAGATTTACTTAATATAAACACCAAAAACGGTTATTACTTTTATATTTTTAATTCGTTACACATTTTGAATTATATTAACGTAGCGCCCTCATTTGAATTTATCTTATTATTTATTTTGTATTATTGTAACGCCATCTGTAGAAAGAACCGAACATCATGGTTGTGCCCATGTAACACATTTCTTAAGTTAAAAAAAGGAAAAAGAGAAATCAGTCCTGACATCACCGAGTAACCGTGAACAATAAAAAGAAATGTTCTATTTAAGAATTAATGTATGTAGTTTTAATTTATTCAACGAATGTCATAAGCAAATAATTGTCTTACAACTCAGAAGTGGGATAAAAGATCTACAGTTTTATTGATAATAAATTAGCTTTCTGTAGTTACCAGGTTAAAGGGAATCGCTTTGACTTGGTATGAGTCTATGTCGATGTCTGTAAGGGATTGGAAAGGTTTGCGTACTGGTTTGGTGTCGGAATTTCGCCGTCGCCGTACTGCAGCTGATATTCATTTAATGTTATGCTCATGTAAAAAGAAACCCAACGTAACATTTATGGAGTATATTTATAATTGGTGGTTTGGCGTCTATTGGAGGGGGCTCCGTAACCTTCCAGTAGGTGCAAGTGCACGTACTGCCTCCTCGCAGCACCACTTGTAACTGTAACCATTAGGCAGAATGTGGCCTTTTGTGACAGGTTAAAGTACGGCGCTAAAGGAGAAAACCTTGACAAAAAATCCCTAATCTAAGGTGGAACAGCATATTATGCCGATGCATGAATGGCTGATAGGTTAATCAGTCTATATATGCGGACTCTGGATAACAGGCACCCTCCAGTTTTATTTAGCCTTCCTGTAGTAAACCTGGGTGACCTACAGGCGACTTTTTTTATTCCCAGCAACTTGCAAGAGTTAAATCAAAACGGTAGACGAGGCACGGGAAGGAATACACGGAAGTAGGTTTGCGCTCTCGAAGTCCTTGAGTCCCAATGCTACCGCTTTTCTAGCAGAAGTAAATGTTATTACATCTAGGAGGGAGAGCAATGAGCCCATATAGTATGTAACGCGTGTAGAAGTATTTCTTACAGTAGACGTCTAGGAGGGAGAGCAATGAGCCCAGATAGTATGTATCACGTACCGGTCGGCAGTATTATCAGGTTCATTAAGAGCCTGAATATTGGCTGGACTGATAATTAAGTAGGGCTTGATGCACAAAAAAACTTTTAGGTCGCAGTGCGACGTGGCTTAACGCCCACATGGCCCTCAAGTAATAATAATAATAATAATAATATAGGATTAAAAGTATCGGAAGTCAAGGTAATTTAGATGAGGGTGACATAATCAAATATACAATTGCTGGTCTTAACGAACCAGATCTTGTAAAATCGTGACTGATAGAGTTATCGAAAATAGTATCAGCGAATATTTATCCAAAGCCGATAGGGAGAAGCTGCGAGGCATTTTGAATGAATATCGAGACTGTTTCGCCGTGAATGTGTCAGAATTAGGAATGCCAGATCGTGCGGAAATAAAAATTGTTCTGAATGATTCTACACCAGTGTGTTACCGACCCTATCGTTTGTCTGTTTCCCAGCGTGAGAATGTATCGAAATGTATCGATGAGATGTTGGCTTTGGGCATAATTCGAAATTCTGCGTCCTCATATTCGAATCCAATCGTGGTTGTGAAGAAGAAAACCGGCGAAGATCGAATGTGCATTGATTATCGGCGTCTAAATGCC
The DNA here is from genome assembly GCA_963556165.1 of Tipula helvola. Classification (NCBI taxonomy): domain Eukaryota; kingdom Metazoa; phylum Arthropoda; class Insecta; order Diptera; family Tipulidae; genus Tipula; species Tipula helvola. Next base: position 162,947,786 of record OY744481.1, on the reverse strand, counting down.
AAAACCGTGAAGGATCGTTTTCCAATGCCTAAAATCGACGATTTGCTGCAAAGATTAGCATTTGGCCTCCAGTTACTACCAAATTAAAGTCAACGAAGAGTCAAAACATTTAACCGCATTTGTGACACCAGACGGGCAGTACGAGTTTAACCGAATGCCATTTGGGTTGGCCAACGCATCTGCAGTGTGCCAGCGTTTGATGAATTCTATCGCTCAAGAGATGGATAACAAGATTGTTGTTTACATGGACGACACAATTTTACCCTGCGTCGATATAAAAAGTGGGTTGAAACTACTCGAAAATTTTTTATTAAAACTTCGCCAGTATGGCCTAACTTTGAAACTGACCAAATGTAAATTTCTACAAGAAAATGTGACATTCCTTGGTCATGATATCTCATAGCAGGGAATAAAAGCAGGGGAAGATAAGATTACCGCTGTGAAGAGTTTTCCCGCGCCGAAAAACGTCCATGACATTGCCAGCTACTTTAGAAAATTTATGCCGCATTTCTCAACAATAGCTGAACCACTGACACGTCTCACCAGAGTAGACACCCAATATCAATGGTTAGATGAGCAAATTCACGCATTTGAGACCATTAAGTCAAAACTTTGTGAACGTAACGTTCTGACATTATATGACTCGAAGAAGCAACATCAGATTCACACCGACGCTATAGTATGATTAGGGTGGCTGGTATGCTCTTGCAACTAGAGGAAGACAACTGTTTACATCCCGTAGCGTATTTTAGACGTCAAACATCGAACCTAGAAAGAAAATATCACAGTTTTGAGCTGGAAACCTTAGCGGTTGTTGAAACGATTGATCAATTTCGACCATATCTTCTAGGTAAACACTTTATAGTAGTTACAGACTGCAATACTCTCAAGACCGCATCTACCAAAAAGGATATCAACTCTCGTATTGGTCGATGGTGGTTACGCCTTCAAGATTATGATTTTAATATCATCCATAGAAGTGGTAACCAAATGGGTCATGTAGATGCCATGAGTAGAAGCCCTCTCGACGTTTTGTATGTACATTTCATGGAGGATGATTGGCTTGTCGCTTTACAGAAGAATTATAGCGAAATTATCCAAATAATTAGCGATTTAAATGACGAAAAATCGAAACAACTACGACATGATTATAAAGTGCTGAATGGGAAGTTATATCGAAAAACGAATAATAATGATTTACTATTTGTTGTACCAAAAGGAGTTCATCGAAGAATTTTAGCCGAATGTCATGATCAAAGAGGGCATGTCAGTATTGATAAAACTATAAGTGCCATTCAAAAATACTCCTGGTTTCCACGAATGCGCCAAGTAGTTAAAAAGTATATCACATCGTGTATGGAGTATCTCTACCACAAAGAAAAGGGTGGAATGAAAGGAATTGAACTACATCCAATTGAAAAGGTGCCAGTACCCTGTCACACCTGGCATATTGACCATTTAGGTCCATTTATTAAAAGTGTACGAAAAAATAGTCACATTTTGGTTATCATCGATGCTTTCACCAAATATGTATATATCAAAGCTGTAAAAGATACTTCAACACAGTATGTTATCAAAGCAATGAATGAATTAAGTCTTCATTTTGGGACAACTCGTGTTATATCTGACAGAGGTTCGGCATTCACGTCGAATTCCTTCAACAAGTACTGTGTCGAAAATAATATTAATCGCATACTCAACGCCACGGCAACACCGGGGGGCAATGGCCAAGTGGAGCGTTCCAACAGAACAATATTGAGTGCAATACGAACAATGGTTGAGAATGTAGGAACAACGCATTGGGAAAGCTGCTCACCAACTAATAGCTTACCCAACTCTACAACTAAAGTCTCACCGCGCAAGAACTATTGTTTGGTTTTAGTCCATAGCGATAGCGTCGACGATAGCGATATTGAGGAATCCTCCTCAGAAGAGGATTGATCCTCGGTCAGGTTGGCCGAATATAAAATCCTCGGTCAGGTTGGCCGAATATAAACACCAAAAACGGTTATTATTTTTATATTTTTAATTCGTTACACATTATGAATTATATTAACGTAGCGCCCTCATTTGAATTTATCTTATATTTATTTTGTATTATTGTAACGCCATCTGTAGAAAGAACCGAACATCATGGTTGTGCCCATGTTAAGGCATTACCCCATGCACAAACAACAAACCGGCATTTCAAAACGTCAATTCCAATTTTTGACCAAATTGTTTGATTTTCAATATCAAAATTGTTAAGAAATAGTTCGAATCTATAAGTTCCGCCTTATTTGTAGAAAATTTTATTAAAATTAATTTTATTTCATTCAAGAAACTCCAATTTTATATTTTGACGGACGGATTTTTGCTTGACGGCCGGCAAAATACAAAATTGGGTTTTTTGAATGAAATTAAATCAATTTTAATAAAATTTTTTTTGAATAAGGTGGAACTGATTTGAACTATTTCTAAATAATTTTCATATTGCAAAGTGAAGTAATTTAGCCAAAAATTGGGTTTGACGGTTTTAAATGCCGGTTTTCCGTCTTGCATGGGGTAATGCCTTAACACATTTCTTATCCTATCATACCAAGCGCGGCGCGAATATTTGTATTGATAATTATAGTGTGTGCTCTATCGGTAGAAAATAAAAAGCTTCGTACCCAGATTTGAAGAAAATTATCGCAGTAAGCTTTGATCACTTACGCAAATATTATATGAAATTGATTAATGTCGATTTCGATTCACCTTTTACCAAATCTTTAAAAGATCACTCTTGCGCCGTAATATATGATATATGTGTGTGTTTGACGTTTATGACGTTTATATAAACATAACCTATAATTTTTATAAAACATTCGGCTATACTCTAATTAAACATAAATTAATTCTTTAATATAAAATATTTATATAAAAATAAACAGAAACACAAAAAAAAACACAAAACACAATTGACGCTTTCAATAAACTCAAATCGAATGAAATGCCATTCAAAATGACAGTTCTATTTGTGTTTGAATCTGCCAAAAATCGAGATTCGTTAAACAACAACAATTTTGCTCGACCGAGCGACTTTTCTAGATGAATCGAACAGTTTGACAGCAGAAAAAGCAAGCTGGCTTGCTCTTTTTTGGTGAATCGAAAACCACAATTTGACATTTTCATTGTTTCGAAAATATTGTGCTACAAACAAACAAAATGTTGTGCGATGAGAAATAACTCGATTGGTTTTATTTAAATTTAAAATTTTCGCGATGAAGAGCGATTTTTTTTTTTGCCGCTGGTTGTGGAACATAATTTCGAGGCGGCAAATGCAACTTCATTCGATACATTTCTTAAAATTGTAATTTTTCTAATAAAAATATAAAGTTTGTAAATTGTTTTATGAATAATAATTTTATTTTTGTTCAATGAAAGATTTGATATCACTACATAAGCAAAAAAACGTGTATTTAAATTTGCCGCCGACGCGCCGCGCTTGGTATGATAGAACCTTAAGGGGGGCACCTCCTCCAGATATTATTTTCTTGCATTTTTTTTTTGCTTTAAAAATTCATTTAGGATCTGAAGAATATATTATAGGATATATTTCCAAAGTTTCAAGCCCAACAGAAAGTCCTAAAGGTCCCTAGGAAGTCACCGAAGTGATGCGAAGTAATGCGATCTCTTCAAGACGAAAACTCCAATCGAGTTTTTCTTGAAACGTGTTTTTTTGCGCGCTGTGGAATGTAACTCAAAAAGTAATGGACTAATCAATTTGAAATTTTGTACACATATTCTTTAGCTTATTATAGTACATATAAATTGTTTAAACAAATATTGGTTTTAATGAATTGTTTATAAATAAAACGGTTCCCCGAAAATTGGTCGAAACACAATTTTACTAAAAACAACTAATCGTAAAACAATTCGTAAAAAAACAATTCACAATAAAACAATTCATAATACAACAATTTTACGAAAAAACAATTCTACGCAATAACAATTCATCGCAAAGCAATTCATCGAAAAACAGTTAATCATAACATATTTTGATATGCATACATTAAGGAGATTGAATCCGTGTTGATCAATTTTATATTCAATTTTTTTTACGCAACTATTACTGTGCCAAGCCAAGAGAAATATATTGATTGTTATAATTATACATTATGTATGTATTATAGAAACCAAGTAAAATATATCTACGGCAACTGAAATTGACAGAATTATTACATCAGTAAGAAATTAACAAGCTTTAATAGTTTATTATAAATAAATATAATTAACAAATAACTGACAAATTCATAATTGTTATTAACATGCTTTTTTGTTTATAAATAAATTAATATTTTTTAGAACAAATTCTAATTGTTTATAATTTCATTTGGATTTTCAATTTAAATCATTTATAACTTTAACGTTGAACATCCATGTATCTTCCATTTCCTAATTCAAATATTTTGCAACAAAATTAAATAATTATTTGTTCTTATATTGTTAATAACAAATAAATATAAATTAATAAACAATTATATTGTTTATATATTTATTATAATAAAATTATTTGATTTTCGTAATTTTATTCAATCACTTTTACGGAAAAATCTTAGAAACTCGAATCAAAATCAAATCCTATAGTAAAAACAACTTTTTATTATGAATCTTTGCATTGAATTGTGTTTGCGACGAATTGTTGTTTTATGAATTTTCGCGCCACACAACAATTTTATATGAAGATTTAACAATTCATCGCAAACACTATTCGTCGCAAAGTTTATATTGGAAATCAGTACAAAGCAGTGGATAGAGGATATATAATCTTACATTTTTTGAAATTGTTTGAAGATAGAAAGGTCTCTAAATAATTTAGTTGTATGTGTTTATAGATTAATAAAAGTTGAATTTTTCTATTGATCAACACGGATTCAATCTCCTTAATGTATGCATAACAAAATATGTTATGATTAACTGTTTTTCGATGAATTGCTTTGCGATGAATTGTTATTGCGTAGAATTGTTTTTTCGTAAAATTGTGTTGCTATGAAGTGTTGTTGTATGAATTGTTTGCGATGAATTGTTGTTTTATGAATTGTGCTTGCATAGAATTGTGTTTCGTAGAATTTTCGGGGTACCAAAAAAAACGTGTTTTATTTTCTTTTTGTCCTCAAATTTTCAATGTTATTTTTTTTTTGCTACTTTTAGGTTCATACAAAAAATTAGTTTCGTTGATTGTAGTTAACCACCAGGACCTGGGCGTTCCACGGCGCAAACTCTAGTAGCCAAGTTCGAGCACCTCTAGCGCCGCCATTTTTTTTTTCACTCATAAAAAATTGTTTTGTATTCATTTGAACGTCAATATTATTATGCAATTTGTTTCATTGCAATAAATGCTCTCAAGTTTTTGTAAAAAGTTATTGAAAAACCAGTTGTCTGGAGGAGGTGCCCCTCTTAAATGTTTATTGTTTTTATTTTAGACCTTATGTTTTTCCAAATATTTCCATTTGCGGTTTAGTTGGAGCTTGAACCCCGTTCGTTTTTTTTTGTATTCGTTATTTCCTGGCGATAGTTTTTTTTTGTTCAAATCGAACACCCTATTTTAGGCGAGTTTATACCCGCATCCAGTGCACCAACCTGTGAACAACGGCAGTAAGCACTACATAGTACCTGCCAGATTATTATTTTCGTAAGTAACTAATACTAAAACATTAATTTACAAATTTTTAACCTTGCGCTTAACAAGTTACTCGGATCGACCGCTAGCTCTCCTACTATGTGTTTTACCGAATTTGGTCATTGATTAATTAAATAAAACCCAAAATAATAATGTCTTCTAATTTTATTTGTTTTTCCATTTATATATTGTAAATATTATTCATAATAGTTTTATATAATATTTATTTAATTAGGTCTATTTATATGTTTTTAATTACAATAATATAATAATAATATACAGTACAATATCAATAACTTTTTTTTTTATTTAATTTTATATAAATTTAATAATTTTAAAAAATATGTTTTTTATGATATTCAATATTTTATTTAAGATAATAAATGATATTTTTATTTTGGTTAATATTTTTTAAAAAATACATTTTTTGTTATTTTTGTGCATTTCTTAAATAATAATTAATTTATTATTATTTTTTTATAAAACAGTATATTATTAATATTAGTATATAAATTTTCGTTGTTAACAGAAAAAAATTTGGGATTTTCACATAAAATACTACGTCTATGAATAATATTGCAAATTAAAATATGTATTGTATGTATGCATTGATATTTTTTGTTTTGTATAAGATGGAACAGCTCATTATATATAGTTTCCTTTTTTAGAATTTTTGGTAGTCATTGTGTTAAGTTAAGGTACGTGCGGAAATGTTAACACTGGATAATAATGTAATCAAGTATTATAAAAGTGAGGTTGTGGTTTTATATGTGTGAGGCTGATAATCATTTTACAAAGTGTTTTATTGATACACTAATATAAAAAAGTACAAATTTTAAGGTTTAAAACCATCTTAGTATGTTTCTTTTATACGTTTATTTGGTTGTAAATACCCGAGCATTTGTATATACATACATATATAAAATTGTATACAACTTATTAAATTTTTTGGTTTGTTTCTTGCTTTTTTTATATTTATAAAAGTTGAGCTTATTTCCTAACATGCATATAATTTCGAGTATTATTTTGTGTTTTATTATAAATGTATTCTGATTCTCTAACTTTTTGTCTAAAATAAATTCTATTGTTTTTATAAATTTTTCATTAGTTTAGTTTTTTGTCTGTTATATGTGTATGTTATGTTTATCTGAAATAAAAGTTTTTTATTGTTTAGAAAATACGAAAAACTAAGCTAAAAATAAAAGTTTCGCAAAAAGTTACACAAATAAAATTAAATTCGCATAAATGAAGGATCATTATTTATTTGGCATCCAAGAGATTTTCCTTTTGTTTTTGTTCAGAAATTGTAATAATAAAAAAGTTTGCCATCATTTTTATTTTAGTGCGTATGCTTAAATATACAATGTAATTTGGACATCATTATTGCTTTAGTGGATTGTATTCTAATTTATTGGCTATAATTTCAAGTAGTATTCGCTCCTATAATTTATTCAGATAATTATAATTCACATCAATTTTAAATTTATGCTCTATGTGTTGTATAGATATAGATAGATATGGCTAATACATCGTGCAAAAAGCAATTTTCTGTTAAATTTTCAACAAAACAACTTAGAGAAGATAAAAAATATTTGGTTGCGTGAGTTTTTTTATCGATTTATAGCTTAAAATCTAAATATGTTTATTTATAAGTATGTAGAATAATTCAAAAAACAATATAATTGATCGTATTTTTTATTTCTCTATGTAATTCTTAGCTAAAATTTTAATAATCCTTTCGATTTCAGGAATATACATACATACACAATCTACATGCTTTGTTTGTTTTATAGGTATTTTGCTTGTTAGACCCATGTATGTATATGATACGTACAATGCCAAAAATTGTGGAGTACTGAAAAATTGTCTCAAAAAAACTAAATTGTTTGTTTCATTAATCGAAAAGATTAGAACACAAAATTTTCTAAATATTTTGCTAAAAACAACAATAAAAATTTAAAATATTTTATTTAAAAAAAAAGTTAGAAATTTTTATCCAATTGCTTATTTGGCGTAGCTAATCATAAGAAAAAAGAAAAAGAATTTATTTAATAATTATGTAGATATAATTATGTTATTTATTTAATATATTTTATAGAGTATAATATATAAAAAGAATCTACATAAACAATAAAATATTCATACTAGAAACTACTATAATAAAATAACAAATAATTAAAAATAATAATAATAGTAAAAAGTAGTAATAATAATAATAATTTTATATTACACAAACTTTAACTCGGTTCGGATTTTTTTTTTTTAAAATAGATTTTTAATTTTTGGTTGATTTACATATGTATATGTATAGGTAGGAAGATATTGGTGAATGAGTCAACTTATATATGTATACTATATATACATGACGTACATATATGCATAATTTATAGAAAACAACAACAAATAGACAGTTTATATAAAAAAAGAATTAGAAAAGTTATTATTTTCGATAAAGAGGTGGTAATTGGTCATTAATGGAAATACTTAACCGGCGAATATTTGGTTTATCGTACTCTTCCATAGACATACCACGTGACAAGCGTTGTCCTTGTCCACCACCACCACCGCCAACACCACCACCACCACCAATACTACCACCACCTGGCTGTTGACCACCTTCAGTTGATCCGCCCGAGCTTGTAGAAAATGCACGCGAACGATCAACACCCGGCATAACAACTGATGTTAACAAACCTTGTCCTTTGCAGAATAATAAAATTGACTGAGCTACTTTGGCGGGCTAGAAAAAAAAAATTAAATTTCCGATTAACAAATGTAATTAATTTTAAACATATATTTATTAATAAATTTGGATAATCAGCCGTTTTAGAGATTATCTGAAATTGTTGAGATACTGTCATGATGAGCATTCAGGTAATTTTTCATTTCAAATAAGGTGCTGTAGCGTTTCACTCATTTACACAATCATGCATTCATAAAATTGATTCATTTATTTCTCCACTATACAAAAAATACAGTGACACAGCTTATTTGATCCAGTTGCATTTCATTAACAAAATTGTAAATATCTCGCGATTTCTTATTTTGTTTGAGGAAAATTAACTGTAATATGAATATACATTTTGGAGGACATTCAAAGACGATTGTACTGGGGGTTCTATAATATTTGGACAATTCAAAATTAGCCAGGTCTGCACAATCCCCAATGAAGTGGAGCTGGATCAAATAAGCTGTGAGTCACTGTATATCAATCACATAGTATATGTTCTACACGAAAGGAATATTATATATCGAAATGACCATCGTGTTCTCTCTCTCGCGCACCATCTCGACACCTAATATACTTCTGTTTTACGCAGTCCTAAATTATCATGATATTTTTTATCACGTTTTGCAATGAAACGCCTAATTTATCACAAAACAACAAGGTTTTTTATTTGGTTTTAGCTGTTAAAATAAATCCATATCTATCTATCTATTATATAGAAATGAATGTTTGTCTGTATGTTCTTTATAGAATCGTAAACTATGCATTTGATCATGTGATGATCTTTAGCAAAGTTGTTGTGCATGAGCCCACGAAGGTTTCTGAGTTGGTACGACCAATTTTCGACAGATCATCGACTGTCATTCCAATGAATTTCATATATTGCCGTGACAGTTCATGCTGATTTGAATTGAAACGAAAACAGCGAATGAATGATGACGTTTCGAGTTGTGGGTGAGATAAGAATTTACGTAAATCGTGAAATTCATGTCCGGCTCACTATGAACAGACAATATTGTGCGTATTTCATTGTGAGTTAAATTAATAATTTAGATAAATAATTCAATCGAATTGAATTTTCGTAGTTTCCGTGAGCTGATTTTATTCATTCTCTACAGTGAATTTACGAAGATCATCGAATGTGTATGTGAAGGATCTGACTACTGATTGACGTTCCGAACGCATTTGCTGTGCAGTTTTGTTTTCGGATATCATCGTGAGTGGAATTAAAATCGATATCAACAATTCTCGAATGCTGATTTTTTTCACTTCAAATTTCCCTCAGCGAATTGGTGATCACCGTCAATATTAACATTTCCATCCGTGTGTGAACAGCCGGTTCAATTGGATTGGATACATTGTGAGATTCGGATTGCTGATTGACATCTAATAAATTCAAACGCATTTTTCACGTCGTTCCCGTACAATTATGCCTCCAAAGCGACAAACAATTGGCCGACCTACACCTCAAGCACGGAAGAAAAGAGCATTACGAGCCTCAGAATCAGACGAGCAACGAGCATTAAGGCTGGAAAATCTTCGAGTACATGCCGCCCATTTATACCGTACCATTTATCATCGTGCTGGATCGCTTCTACCATTGCCGGACGCAGATCACAAGTTTCTTCAAATTTATTTCATGGCAAACAGTGATGAATAAATTGAACAACGATGTCATTATAATGCGGGCACTAGACGAGAAATCGTGGCTGCGTTACAAGCCCTTTTCGATCAACACAATGAATTAGTTCAGTTGTTTAAAACCGCCATTCAACGAATGCCACCCGATGACTACGCAGTTGAATTCGAGCAGACGAAAGACCCGTTGGCCAACACGAAAGACAGTTCAATGCACCAACAATCGATGAAGTGGCGATCGTGATAGTTGGCGAAGAATTCGAATCGCGCGACAGAATTCTTCATCGCAGAAGTAGTGACGTTCGTATCGATTGATGATTCATCAAGACGCTGAGAACCACATTCTGAAATGTCGATAATTGTTCCATCAATACATCGTCGACATGTACGCGAAGATTGAAACCGAACGACTCCTATATATTCAATTGAATCAAACCGAGTTGCGTTCTGAAGAGTACATCCATTTACGAGACGCAATCGATAATGATTGTAACGTGAATCCAAACGAATTGGTAAGAATGGTCATATTACCGTCTACATTCACGGGGAGTCCACGGCACAAGCATGAATACGCACAAGATGCGATGACATACGTTCGCGCATATGGTCGTCCAGATTTGTTCATCACATTTACATGCAATCCAATATGGGATGAAATTAAAGAACTTCTGTTAGCTGGACAATCATCTTCGGACCGCCATGACATTACCGCACGCGTATTTAAACAAAAATTGAAATCTTTGATGGATTTTATTATCAAGCATCACGCTTTTGGAGAGATACGCTGCTGGATGTATTCCATTGAATGGCAGAAAAGAGGATTGCCACATGCACATATTTTGGTTTGGTTAATCAACAAAATTACGCCAGACCAAATTGACCAAATCATCTCAGAAATACCAGATAAGGACATTGATTCAGACTTATTCGACGTCGTCACCAAAAATATGATTCATGGTCCATGTGGCGCATTCAACAACAATTTACCATGCATGTCTGATGCGAAATGCACGAAACGATACCCAAAAAACTTGGTTTCTGATACCATCACTGGCAATGACGGATACCCACTGTATCGTCGATGATCAGTTGAGATCGAATTCGATAATCGTTGGGTTGTGCCATATTCACCGTTGCTCTCAAAGACCTTCAAAGAACACATTAATGTTGAGTATTGCAATTCAGTGAAGTCGATCAAATACATTTGCAAATACGTCAACAAAGGAAGCGACATGGCAGTCTTCGGAGTAGGGAATGTGGCCGCACCGCGAAGGACATCCCAATTTGTATTCCAGTGACGCATTGGGTCGTCTGTACACTGTTCACCCGAACAATACAGAGTGCTTCTATCTGCGATTGCTGTTAATCAATCCAAAAGATCTTTGGGAAAAATACAAGGACTACATGAGTGAAGATATTCTACATCGTTTGCACGCTGCCAATCAAAATCCGGACATTCAATTCACACCAAACATGTATAATGAGGCGTTGATTTTGATTGAAGACATGTGTTTGGCAATCGCTAACAAGGCACTGGTGCAACTGGGAATGCCTGCTTCGAACCGATCAGCGAACGATCTTTTCGATCGTGATTTGCAACGAGAAACACACTTTGATTCTGACGAACTGGGGACATTTGTTCAGACAAATCTTTCGCAGTTGGTTCCAGAACAACGCATTGCGTATGACAGAATTATGCGTGCAACCACAGAACAAAGCGGTGGACTGTTTTTCATAGATGCGCCCGGTGGTACAGGCAAGACTTTTCTTCTTTCATTCATTTTGGCAAGCATACGATCACAAAATAATATTGCATTAGCCATTGCATCATCTGGAATTGCAGCAACTCTTTTGGATAGTGGCCGAACAGCGCATTCAGCATTGAAACTGCCGTTGAATTTACAAAACACTGAGGCACCAACATGCAACATCAGCAAAAACTCTGGAATGGGCAAAGTACTCCAAACGTGTCAAATTATCATATGGGACGAATGTACAATGTTTCACAAGAAAGCATTGGAAGCGCTTGATCGTACACTGCGAGATTTGAGAGGAAGCGCACGGATCTTCGGTGGCGCACTCATTTTATTGTCTGGTGATTTTCGACAAACACTGCCGGTTATACCACGTTCAACACCCGCTGATGAACTTAATGCATGTCTCAAATCATCAGTTTTATGGCGTCATTTACATAAATTGACTTTGAAAACCAACATGCGTGTACAACTACAACGGGATGCATCGGCTGGAAAATTGGCAAAATAATTAATGGATATTGGAAATGGGCGAATGCAAATTGATGAATCTACGCAATGTATCACCTTGCCAGCAATCTTCCGTAAGATCACAGAAAGCATATACGAATTGGTGCAAAAAGTTTTCCCAAACATTGCACAGAACTACAAAAATCATCAGTGGCTCAGTACGCGTGCTATATTAGCGGCCAAAAACATCGATGTCAATACCATCAACTTAACAATAACATATAAGTCCATCAATACTGTGGTGAATCAAGACGATGTTGTCAACTATCCAACTAAATTCTTGAATTCGCTTGATTTGCCAGGCATGCCACCGCACGTTCTTACATTGAAAATTGGCGTAGCCATCATTCTTCTTCGAAACATAAATCCACCACGACTTTGCAACGGAACCATACTCTCAGTCAAGAAAATGATGAACAATGTTATCGAGGCAACAATTTTGACTGGAAAATTCAAAGGTGAAGACGTACTATTGCCACGTATCCCAATGATCCCGACAGATATGCCATTCGAATTCAAACGTTTGCAGTTCCCGGTGCGACTCGCTTTCGCAATAACTATATCAACAAAGCACAAGGACAATCGTTGCAAGTATGTGGATTAAATTTGGAGAATCCATGCTTCTCACATGGATAGCTCTATGTGGCCTGCTCACGCGTCGGCAAACCTTCTGATTTATTCGTTTACGCACCAGATGGAAAAACAAGAAATATTGTGTAAGTTTACAAGATAAAAGAAATATCGAATTGAAACAAAACGCTGCAATGTCACAATTTTTTCGAAATGAACAAAATCAATAAAATGACTCAAAATGAATTGAATATTTGTATAATGTCTTTCCTTCAAATTTATTTTAGTTGGTAGCGTAGCAACGCGCGCAGGGCTAGTTTAAAAATAAAATATTTCGTTTTGGATTGTAGTGTGATATTTTTAACACTGAGCCAATTAAAAAACGGAATTGAAATTTCAGTTAATTTTGTATCTTGGTGAAATAACACCTTTCAAAAAAAAATTTTTTTGTTTCTAGTTGAAGGAAATTTTGTCTTGTTTTCGGTTCTGGAATCCGTTTTATTTTATTTTGTTTTTTTTTGACTTTTTGAGTGAAACAAAAGGTGTCTAAAAAAAAATGCTGCTGTTTGAAATTGTAAATGAAATTGCTCGATATTTCATTCAAAAATCTAAATCGGCCATTTTATAGAGAATTTAGAAGCCTTGAAAATGATACTATGACCATTTCTGTGCGGGCACCCCTTGTCGAGTTATTGAAGTTTTAGACAGAACTTATCAAAAAGCGTATATAGTTAACATGTAAATTTTTTTTATCTTGTAAACTAAGTACTCTACGATAAAATTTTAAGTCACTTTAAACTTTACGTTATTTTATGGGAACAATAATTCTTTTTATCGCATGGTAATTTGAAGAGTTAAGCGAGATGAATCGAAAAGAACCATCCGTTAAAAAAATTGTCGCTTTAGTTAAAGTAAAGCAGGTCTAACTTATCGTGAAATTAGGCGAATCTGTGATATTAATGTGTCTGTTGTGAGCCGGACTTGGCTCAGAAATACGCAATGTGAATCGGCGTGAAGGAACCGGTGAAGGAGAACGATTAAATCCTAATTGCGTGATGCCAGTCGTAGCATTTCATGGTTATTCGGTGATTGTTTATGAGCGGGTATTTCGTGGAATTACCAGACAGTTTTGGTTTTAATCTCTGCAACAGCAATGCATTAATCATCCTCCGCGAAGTCCAGATTTAGACCCTAAAGTGCACGTCGGGGATATGTTACAACGACGTGTAAGAAAACGGACAGGGCAACCAACAAATTTGCAGGAACTTCGAGGCGCTTTACAAGAAGAATGGCAACAAATCACCATGCAACAAATACACAATGTTTTGAATATGCCACGGCGTATTTATGAAGTAATGTGTACTAGAGCTAGTTACTTAGCTTTATTAAGTTTGAATAAAGTTTCAAAGGATTTTTGTTGCAATATACCTTATGAAATAAATCAAATTTTTTACTGTAAAACATATTTTCTCCTTGATTTTGAATCAACAAAATTACGCCTGATATGCGTGTCTCATTTCTTGGTTACTTTTCTCGCTAAAACTTCAATAAGCCGATTAATTAATTTAATTATTCTTTTTCATAAAATAACGTAAAATTTAAAGTGACTTACAGTTTTATCGTAGAGTGCTAAGTTTACAAGATAAAATAATTTACTAGTTAACGTTTATACGCTTTTTGATACGTTCTCTCTAAAACTTCAATAACTCGACAAGGAGTGGCCGCGCAGAAATTTCCTTAGTATGTCATTTTCAAGGCTTCTAAATTCTCTATAAAATGGCCGATTTGGATTTTCGAATGAAATATCGAGCAAGTTCATTTACAATTTCAAACAGCAGCATTTTTTTAGACACCTTTTGTTTTACTCAAAAGTCATAAAAAAATAAAATAAAATAAAACGGATTCCAGTATTGAAAACAAGACAAAATTTCCTTCAACTAGAAACAATTTTTTTTTTTTTGAAAGGTGTTATTTCACCTAGATACAAACATTCAAATCTGGGTATTTTTTCGAACAAAATTTCTGTTCCATTTTTTAATTGGCGCAGTGTATTATCAGGAGAAGAATTATTTTTTATTTTCATGTTGCTCAAATAAAGATGCTACATATACAGAAGTTTGACGTTTAAAATCAATGTATTATTTTGGTTGTTCACTTGGGTATGAATGTATGATATAAAATACACCGAAGTGAAGTTAGAGTAATAAAAAATTTCATGATATTTTTTATCGCTTTTGCCCACACGATCTGAAATTTATTGGAATTTTTTATTCATCCGCATAAAATGTTTTTGTTATTAAAAATGTCAGTTATGCCTGGTAGTTGAAAAAGACACATAATCAATTCTTAATTTCATTATTGACTTTTCCCACTACAACAGTGAACAACTGTCGTGAACATATCGTTTTTGTTTGTTCATTGAGATAAGTGAAATTTTACTGGCAATTCACAGCAATAAATGAAAATTATAAAATATAAAGGGCTGAAACCTCCCGAGGTGATCAGAACTTCGGTCTTTGGTATCTTCAATCATAAAGTTGGTGTGACAGTTTTGACATCATTGATTTCTATTTTAACCTACATATATTTACTTATACAACAACAGCCAAATAGGTCAAAAGCTTCAAAAACATGGGTACAGGCATCCAATTTAAAACGAAAAATCGTATTCTAGAACTTTATACCGAAAGTAGTATAACAAATTAGGGGTCGTCCATAAACTACGTCACGCTATTTTTTATCATTTTTAACTCCCCCCTCCCCCTATGTCACAAATCATCACAAAGCTTCATGTCCCCCTAAGAAACTACGTCACAAATTCAGTACACCCCCCCCTTAAAAAAAATCAAATAATTGGATTATTAGCCGCATTTCTTGACGCATTAGTGATCCGGATCACTAACGCGTCAAGAAATGCAGCTACTGTATAAATTCATTTCTTTTATTTATTCTAATAATTATTTATTACCATTATATCAATAATTGAAAAGAATTCATTTCCCTTAAATAATGATTAAACTTCTATTAAACAAAATAGAATTTCTAAATAAATCACGGAACGTTTAAATCGCAGCATCTTCCCACGTACATTCAAAATGTTTTTCAATAGAAACAATTGGGATTGGTAGCGTTGGTGTTTCTTCAGATGGAATATTTATTCCAACTAAATCTAATTCATTTTCATTAAACCAATCGGCAATTTCTCCGTTTTCCTCCTGTGCAATCACGGCCATTAACTCTCGCTGCCTGCGTGCTGCTACTCGTACTGGCCTAATACGCTTTAATGGCCCGACATCTTTCTTGTGGCTGGTGGAAACGTGTTTTCGTAACATCGATTGAGTTCCGAAGTACATATCACATGTATTACATATTCTATCTTTTAGAACCGATTGCACTGATCGACAATACATGTCGTACGGAATAATTTTAAAGCTGGACTGCGGAAGAATACTCTTCGCTTTTAAACTTAATAATACGAAAAGAGAAGGAAAATTTGGTGAAAGCGAATTGTCCTTCAATTGTAATTCAGGAGCTCGAAGTCCTTTCTCTGTTTGGGCAAGGGGAATAGGTGGAGGAAGAAATCTATCTTGTATTAGGCTGAAATAGGAACTTCGCGGCTTTGAACAGCAATGTACGTCCGAACATTTTACAACCTGTGTCAAATATTGACTCGATCGAAGATGAATATCATACCATTGATGATCTTTCACTACTAGTTGGTCTAACCCTAGTTCTGATTTTTCCGGGACAATAAATTCAGCCACTGTTGGAAATTCGTCTATGACTGTTTCGGTCCAAATTTCAGCCAAAGTTTGGCCAGCAAAAGCAAAGTTTTTCTTCTCTAACTCTTTATCGACGGTTTCGCCTTTGTCATTTAGATGGGTACCGTAATGATCATGTGGTAATATTAATCCACTTAGATCATTACTTAACGGTGCCATCCTTCTTTCAACACGATTGAATGCACTGCGCCCAGGTGCATTCGTGGCAACAAACACCGCATCTGCATTATGTTTTAAAAAGTGATGAACCGCCACTGTAATGACTTTTTGATAACGCGGATTTTCATCCGGCCCACCATCAACGGTAAAAACAAGAACAGGTTTTACTAATCGATCTGTTCCTTGTCTAGTAATATTATCAAATTCCTCTAAATTCAGTATCTTTTCAAAATCCAATGCGTGGCTCATAGCTGTAGATGTTGAATGTTTACCTGATCGTATGGCAATGTATGTTGGGCCAGAATAAGTGACATTTTCACCTTTCCCAAGTCCACCTGAAATAATTTCGATCCCAGCGTAGACTGAAGGAATAAGTTTATGTTGGGCTGCGACAACCCAGTCGTGATCAGGTAAATGTATCCTATATTCGACGTGCATTAATAGGGGGCTTTGTTTGTTGGCTGCAGCAAGACCTATTGGAACACGAGATTTATCATCTTGGCTTATGAAACAAACTTCGGTCGGACCTAGTAATGATGAAAGTTCTTCCAAATGGCTAATTGTAGATCGACAAAAGGGACCATCGATATGTTTTGAGTGTTTATCGTTTTGGGCCTTGATTAACTTAACAGGAACGGTTTTCACATGACGTTTACCTTCATGAGAAGAGCTACATTTTGGTAATAGTCTGAGATATAGCCCAGATCTGCTAATATTAAAGCCGTAATTTTTTAATACTTTCGCTAATTCATCAAGCGTTTTCACGCTTCGATATACGTCACTTTGTCGCCTTTCATGTGCAGCTGATCCACATAGCCAAATTTACAATAGTTTGTAGTATCAGCGGCTGATCCTCTTCAATTCTCGGTCGGCCACCATGTTCCCTAATTTTTAAAGCTTGACGTATTTCTGGTTTTTTTTCCATAATTGAATTGAGTTTATTTTTCCTTTCTTCTCTGTATCTCTTGGAACGTTCCTGCTCCCCCTTTTTCTTTTTCAATTGATTCTCAAAATCAATTTTTTGCTTCTTTTTTATGTTTAAATCCTTTTCCTGAGAATCTGATAGAAGACCTCGCTTATGACGTTCTAATAAACCTACCAAATCAGAATTCACAACATCAATTTCAGATTGTAGCTTCTGTTGAACTACAGCGACTCGTGATGATTCCTTTGATTTACTGACCACGGTTGGTGCTAAATTAGCTTGTGCAGCTGATTGCAAACTACTCGCAATAGTTAACTTAGGAACGGATGTTGACGGCCCAGCCCCTGAACGATTTTTAATTGTAACATTCGAGGCCGAAACTGTTGTCGCTTGTTTTCCCCAAAATGAAAGCAGATTTCCTTTTCTTTTTATTGCAATGGTATTTAATTGTTTCAAATAATTGTCCACCTCTTTTGGAAAATCATCTTCACTTTTCATTTTATTCCATTCTGTTACAACTGCTTCTTGACACAACTTTTTAGATTTTTCCGGATATGCTAGTATATAAGCATTATATAACGATTGAAATATTTCATTAATCATTTTGCAATAAATATCTATATCTCAGAAAATTACAATTCTAATGAAAAACACCTTATTAATATATTTGATAATTGGGAGAAAAATTCAAATGTTTTAATACTGATATTTAATTATTTTTATAATTTATTATTATAGTTACCTTCTATTTGTATTTTTATATATTAATTAGTTGTAATAAACATAATATATGATATAACAACTGCAGTAAAGATTTTACACAATTGAACTTCTACATCCCTAATATTTCTAATTTTTATTTCACACCGTGATTCCAAAATTGCAAATTTTCCAGCACAAAATACAATATTATAAAAGCAATACTTATATAACCTGCCAATACTTTTAGTAAATTAAATTCCTTTGTACGGGTATGAATTAAACACATCCATCTAGCATTATACTTGTGTAAATTATAATTCAATCGTAATGATAAAAGTAAGTTGACTAATAATTTATTAAATTCGTATTAAAAAGAATAACGTTTGAACTCCAAAGGATTTAGAGTTGAAATGCATAAGGTGTCCGTTATAATTTCTATGTTATAAATTTACTTCATAGAGGAGAAAAGAGAATAAAATATTTTTATTGTTTTGAGTTGCGTTTTGATTTTTAGTTTGTTTCTTTGACGAACGAAAGAATTGGCTGCAGACAGCTACTCGCTCAAAATTATTTGTGCAATCCAAAATTTTTAATTTCTCCAATTCAATCGCTTTAAATTAGTTCAAAAACCTACATATTTTTGTTAATTTTAATTAAGAAAGAAAAATGAAATTCGGTTGTATTCAAAATTATTTGAAATTTACATAGTTGTTTTAAAAAAAAATTGTAAATTATGTAATTAAATTTAAAATTATTTTTGGCTAATTAAATAATGATTTAATCACTCAGTTTATTTTCTATGCCAATGGTTAGTTTTTATCACCTCTCTGAGACTTTTCAATAGTGAAGTGGCCCTAAAATTTTCAGTAAAATTCTTATCACAAACTGTTTTATTAGAACCAAACTTTGAATTCATAGCCCAAAAATAGGTGCCGGACACTTTTCATTTTTAATTAAAACCACTTTGATATAGATCACCGAGATCCTTACCTACTCTGCTTGTTGATCAGTAGGAATGTATCAACTAGCCAAAAATAATTTGAAATTTAATTAAATTACAATTTTTAACATAATTTTCGATACTTCGGAAAAAAAAAATCGCGCCCTTAAACGACTGTACACACTAAGCGCGGCGCATCATGTTTCACATAATCCACTTGTGATTAATTTAATATATAATAATAGCATTTTTTGTATTAAAATTATGGAATATATGAATTTAAAATTATTTATATTTCTTCTCAAACTGCGAAATCCTGTTAATACATAAGCAAATTAATGTAGATTTAAATAACCCGCTGACGCGCCGCTCTTGGTGTGAACAGTTATTTAGTTAATTCTAGCACACATACGTAAACATTATCATAAGCATACCAAAGGAGTAGGTATTTTATTGAAACAACTAAAAATTTAAATAATTTTTTGAATGTAAAATTGTATTCATTAAAAAAACAATGCTTAACTGCGTGACGTCACATTTTATTAACCCCCTCCCTCCCCATCATCACAAATCGTCACGTCGTACAATAGCCCCTCCCCCCCTTAAGAGCGTGACGTAGTTTATGGATGGCCCCTTATACTGATACCTTCTAACCGTTTAACTGACCATATTTCAGAAATTTATCCAAAAACTCATTTAAGAATCCCATTTACAACTCACATGTCAAATTTCATAACAAACGGGTAAGGAATAACTAAGTTCTATCCTACTTAGCTATATTCCAGAGCTTTATCCAAAAATCATTTTGGAATCCCATTTCCAATACACTTCAAATTTTATCATAATCGGTTAAGAAATAGCCAAGTTCCATCATACTTGGCCATATTCCAGAACTTCATCCAAAACTCATTTTAGATTCCCAATTCCAATACACATGTCGAATTGCATCATAATTGGTTGAGAAATGGATAAGTTCCATCATACTTGGCCATATTCCCGAACCTGATCCAAAACTCATTTTAGAATCCCATTTCTAACACACAAATCAAATTTCATAATAATCGGTTGAGAAATAGACAGGTTCCATCATATTTGACCATATTTCAGAACTTCAACCAGAAATCGTTTTAAAATCCCAGAACTTCATCCAAAAAACATTTTAGAATCCCATTTCCAATACAAATGGTGAATTTCATCGTAATCGGTTGACAAATGGGCAAGTTCCATCCCACTTGACCATGTTCCAGAACTTCATCCAAAACTCATTTTAGAATTCCATTTCTAACACACAAATTAAATTTCATTGTAATCGGTTGAGAAATATAGAAGTTCCATCATACTTGGCCATATTCCAGAACTTCATCCAGAAATCGTTTTAAAATACCAGAACTTCATCCAAAAAACATTTTAGATTCCTATTTCCAACACACATGTCAAATTTCATAATAATCGGTTGATAAATAGGCAAGTTCCATCATATAAACAATTTATTATCTACTCACTACATCCTAATGCAATCCCAACTCAACTCCAACTCAACTTCAACTCAACCCGCAAATTGACCCCTAACTTAACCATCAAATCAATTCCAAATTCAATGCCCAATTCAATAATCAAACCAGCATATATAAAAAAATCGTAAATAATTATAAAAGCAGATATTTTGGGTCAATTCGTATGGCAGGTACCCCACCCCCTTGACGTACAGTCTCCAAAAGCTTTTCAAATCTCCGCCTTGACCATAGAAACAGATTGGCGAAAAAAAATCCAAATCGGACAAGCCGTTCTCGAGATACCATGGGTCCAGACACACAGACAGACGGACGGACATTTTTTTTTTTTTGCATTTTCAGACTCAGGGACTTTCAAAACGTCGAGAAAAGTGGTTTTGGACCAACCAAATTTTTCGTCATTTTTGACAGGATTTCAATACTTTGGTCTTTTTAGACCGAAGTAATTATGTTTTTCATGTTTAAGAAAAATATCAGGAAATAAACATTCAACTGTGAACATGAACAAAATTCAGCTTATATTACTGAGTTTTGTTCATAGCGATTTTCGCTATGAACCAAACTAGTTAATTCAACATGATTCCACGTTCATGTTCACAAGAGGTTTAAACTAGGCTTAACATTTAACTGACAGGAATCTATATCTGTGGAATTTGTAATTTGATATTTTACACAGAAGTTTTGTACATCCATACTTAAAATTCGTACTAGGACAAAATACAAAAGAGTTTGAAATACACAATATTAAAATATTTATATTCTGATTGAACAATTAAGATAAGTTATCTCGAAATTTGAAATCCTAAAAAGTCCAAACAATTCACAATTTCACCAATAATCTGTATTTGTCAAATTTATGAAAATGCGATATTAGGAATTTCATAAAATTTTAAATATTCTATATAGTGTCAAGTTGTAAGTATTTTTGAATTTACGAATTTTCTTTATTTTGAAACGTCTAGAATATGAAGTGTTAAGCGGCATTCTAAAATCGATAAAACCACATTTTAGTTTCTTGTTTGGTAAAACTCTCAAATTTAATTTACTACATAGAAATTCGAAAGATTAATTGCAATTTGAAATCCTAGATTCAATAAGATATTCTAAATTTACATATTTTTAAAATAGGAGTAGAAATCAGGTGGTTGAATTTAGAATTAAAGAAGCTTAGTGAATTATAAACTCTGGAAATTAAGACTGAAAAGGGCTATTTTGCAAATTTAGGAATTAAGTCGATTTTAATAATTCAAGAAATTTAAGAAATAAGAATCTTGTTTCGAAACTAAAACCATCGTACAATAATGTGAATTAAAAAATTTCAAAAATATACATTTGAAATAGTTTGGGATTTTGGAAAATTAACAAAAGTTGTTTCCGTTTTTCAATATTTTCATAAACTATCACAACTACCAAGTTTGATTGCATTCATATACTACAAATAGCTGATTAACCCCAACCCTTTACGATTTGGTACTAAACTTTTGGTTTATCGGTGTATCGATACATTAATACACATTTTATTGATTTTCTCACCACCAAAATACTCAATTAATAAATTCTTTTCATATGAGAATATTTTGACGAATATAATTAAGTATTATAAAATACACTTTCGAATTATCGTTTTTTTCACTGAGTCATCTTTGCTCCAGTCAAGTTCTTCCGTTGCGAAATTACCAAAAATATTACTGTTGACAGTTTTCGAGTATGTGGCAGCAATTTCACTATTATGTGATAGAAATTTCAAAATATTCCGGAAAAGAGTCATATGATTTTAAAATTAGAATATACAGATAAATAAAATGTTAGATAAAATACAGAAATTCTGGAAATGCATGGTTTAAATTGAAAACATTCCGGACAATGGTAGAAATCTACATTCTAACTTTAAAATTAAATCACCCTTTTCCAGAATATTTTAAAATTCTTTTTTAAAATGATTCTAATAATTATAGAGCGGTATTGCTGAAAAATGGCGGCTCTTATTTATTTTTGATAAATGACGCTCTTATTCATCTTTAGCAAAGTAAAAAAAAGCCCTAAACCAATCGGGCATTAATGCCCAATAATTACTCATTAAAAGCCTACACTTTTTTCTTGCATTATTACCTCGGGTCACCGGTAAATTCGTTTCACGTGTGTATTCTATGGTTTCTGTAGTATTATATTCATCTTCACACCTGTAAAAATTAGCCCAGCCAAACTGGCGGCTCCACCGTATTGGCGAACTAGGCGGCCGCCTAAGGCGCTAACTTGCTTCTAAAGTGATTTTTGGATAAAGTTCTGGAATATGGCCAACTAGGATGGAACTTGGCCATTTCTCATCCGATTTTAGTGAAATTTGGTATGCGTTATTGAAATGGGATTCTAAAACGATTCGTGGATTAAGTTCTGGAAAATATCCAACTAGGAAGGAACTTAGCCATTTCTTATCCGATTTTGGATGAAATTCTAGAAAATGGCCAACTAGGGAGGAACTTGGCTATTTCTTATCCGATTTTGATGTAATTCCGCATGTACGATGGAAATGGGATTCTAAAGTGATTTTTGGATAAAGTTCTGGAATATGGCCAACTAGGATGGAACTTGGCCATTTCTTAACCGATTTTGATGAAATTTGGTATGCGCGATGGAAATGGGATTCTAAAATGATTATTGCATAAAGTTCTGGAATATGGCCAACTAGGATGGAACTTGGCCATTTTTCTTTCATACATAATATGACAGCAGACATAAATAAAGCTTTTACAAAACAAACTAAAGAAACGAAAATAATAAAAGAAATAGTGGCTTCATTATTTTAATAAACAATTTTGAATCAGTAAAATTAGTTTGGAAATTGTTTTCACACGTATTAAAATCTAAATATTTAACATCAGCTGTATTGCATTCATTAGATGAAATTACAAAACTTTGTAGACATGATACTTACATATTTTTCTTTACAAGTTCCTAATGACACAAATAAAATGAGTTGGACGGATGAAGACAATGTCGGAGATATTAGGAATTTTAACAATACGCTTTATTCTCAAAGCCCCTTTTACGAAATCTTCAAATCCATTTCAGACAATATTGAATCGAAACCATGTTCATTATCAGCAAATATGGGACCTCTAAATTATGTATTTTAACCCTTAGTTATTTGAGGCAATTCTAAAAAAATATCTTACTTTTCTACCTTTTTTAACAGTCACATTGAAAATTATTTTGGTACCATCAAAAGACGAGTTAACCGGAATGCTGCTTTGGGGCCATTACCAACAAAAGCGTTGAAGTTTTTGAATGGAATTAACATTCGAAATGAATTTATTTTAAAAAGATTTACATTGAAAATTCCAAAGCAACACGTCAAATCTAGACAACATACAATTAAAAACGAAAATGTTAGTAATATAGAAGAAAGACCGCATACTTCAGTTTCAGAAAACGAAATAGAACTTTAAAAAAATCTACGAAAAATTTTGATCGGCCGACCTTACTTTCTTTAAACTCAATGACAGATCAAGAACGAAAAAGTTCCCTAATTAAAGCAATAACTATCAATAAAGTGTTTAACGAAGAACCGAGTAGAACGGAGAAATTTAATAGTAAATAATTAAAGATCCAAAGCCATATCTATCTTATTTAAGAAATGGTTCAATTACAGGGGAGAATTACTTCAATACATGTGCTTTCGATTCATTTACCACCTGCATTTTGAATTTGAAGACATTAAACCATTTCCAACATGAAAATAATTTTATTAATTTAATAAACAAATTAAAAGTAGATAATATACCCAGGGCAGAACAATTCCGATTCTCAATTTTAGCACAAATATTTGGCATTGAAAGGGATGGTACTAGCAATATAACAAAAGTGTCAATATTTGTGCTGAAACTATTAAATTTTTATAGTGCCCAATCAGTTTTTAAATGTTTAATTTGCGACGAAACCGTAATAGATTTACTAAATTATATTCCCGTAAACTTTTTCAAATTGGATAGATTAGGGCTAAGAAATTTTGTTACCTGTTTGGAGGATACTAACTTGTCGATTTGCCCAATTTGTCATAATGACTATAACAGACACATTTTTACGAATGAGCTCGCTTTTATTTATGTGGGACGCTCAATAAAACCGTGTGCAATTCCAATTACTGATATACATCTTGAAATTAAATTTTTTTACTGAAACGTTTAAAACTAATTCATTCGTGAATTATATACCAATCAGTTCTACTATCGTTGTTCCACATTATGTACCTTATTGCCGTCGGGAACTAGTTTCTCAAGTAAGGCTTGCGGCGTCTTATAGAGTCGTTCCTCATATACGAGAAAATAGAAAACAATTAGAATTTGTGTTTTAATAATTTTGAATTACTAGAAAAATATTAACGAAAATAATAAAAATTAAAAACAAATAAATTCATAAAATTCGGCTTTGTATCACAGCACTTCGATATTCAAGTTTGAGCCAAAGGGTTCTTGCCATACAAAAATTAGAAAATGAATAAATCGAACAATTTTGCGTACAAGGACATTTTTCTCTTTTATACGAAGTAGCACGAATTTCAGAGATTACCTCAAAAAAGTGACTACAAAGGTTGTAAAGGGTATACAATGAGGAACTCAAACCACTCAGTGATTTTTGATGTGAGTCTCCGGACTCGCTTACAAAAATATTTTGAAAATTAACAAATCAACGAATTTCGTATGGAAAGGAAGTTTTTAATGGGTATTTATTAATTATTGATTATTAATCATTATTTGTTACATAATTATTAATTATAAGACGACTCGAACTGACCACTGACAAATTAGACGTTTCGTTTATCTTGGAAATGAAAGAGGATCCCTGTCGTGAGTGAAATGGATCCCATTGGCTTGGAGGCTCCATATGAATGTTTGTATGAATGAGGATCCTTATAAAATACTCTCGTGCATGAATGAATGAAAGTGTGAAGGCTAAAGAACGAAACATTTCGGAGAGTACACTTTAAGGTGACCATGCGAAATTCGTCGATTTGTTTCATTAAAAAAATTTTGTAAGAGCCATACAGCTCAGATAAAAAACGCAAGAAGTTATTTGAATTCCTAAGTACATGCTATTTTCAGGTAATATAGTCACTATATGAGCCAATCTCTGAGATGCGTGCTATTTGGTTTAATAGAGTCTCCCTGGGGAGAATTTTTTTTGTTGAAAAATCTCATATCTCAGTCGCTTAGGGTAGCGGCAAAATGATTATTACCACAAATATTCTTCTGAACAAATCGCATACTCAAATTCGCTTAGTCATCTCTACAATTTATTGTTACTGGCCATCAAATGACCCCTACACTTGATAAGAGCCAAACTCTCTTTAATCGAACTGGACATACATATTTTGAAAGCCTGATTCAACCCCTTTCTATTGTATATAGTCAGTATAAGAGAACATCTCTGAGATTTGTGAAATTTAACTTTGTATCACAACATTTCCATATACAATTAGTGGCGGTTTTGTTAATTTAAAAAAAAAATTGCCAACCGAGCCCAATTCATTTTTATCGAACGAGACAAACATATCTAGAAAGCCTAATTCAAACCACATTATTTCTAATGTATATAGTCAGTACAAAAGAACATCTCTGAAATTAGTGAGATTCGGCTTTTAATCGCTTTATTGAAAAAATGGGTGTTTTTAGTTTATTTTAGAAGAATTTTATAATTTAAAATTAAATCAGTTTAATATATTTTCATTTGCTAAATTAAATGAAGAACATTTAATTTTTATTAATTATTCTGGGCTGATGTAAAATATCTATGTATGTATACTGTCGTGGTAGTGATTTTCTTGGCTGACAAAATATACTATAATACCCTTGACAGACTAGGGATTAGCTAAGCGCGATTAGTGAAACGAGATTAGCTAATCCACCAAAAATCCATACTCTTGGGGGGGGGGGGGGGGGGGGATTAGTAGGGATTAGTTTCTAAGGCAGAGAAATAAAATACTATTATGGTGATTCGCTAAAATATAGCTAGTAAATCAGCTGGATTCATTTTTTAATTCAATATTTCTAAGATTTATACATTAAAACTCACTAGATTTTCTTTTTATAAACAGAACCTCAACATTTATTCAGCACAAATTGTATAAGACGTCATTGATTTTATAACTTTTATCGTAAACTCACGCCACTTGTATTTTCAGCAATGCTGAAAGAATTATTTCGCATTGTACCATCACTAAACCTGTTATGTGACCACTCCTACGAAGGGGTTATAGCATTGATCGTGTTATAAATTTGGTACAATGTTATATTCTGCTATAAAACTTACTCCTAACAAAGATTAAATAATTGTGGTTAAATTGTCATTTCTTCCTTCTTTTTGGATTCATCTTCGACGGGTAATCAATTGTTTCAAAGTCTAAAAACTTTTTATGGTGTGTTGTGAAATTGTTGTGATTGTGCCAATATTTTCCTCAAATAAATCTAATAAATTGTTGAGTGTTTTATTCGAATGGGAAAGTGGGTGCTTTAGTGGGATCCCATGGTCGAAAAATGCTAACGGATTCTATACCAAAATAAAACAAATTTTGTTGGTGCAAAGTGATAGCGAAACTTTACCTAACATTTTTCGAAATCCAAGTACATTAAAAATCATAACAAAAATTCAATTGTTTGCATTCGCGTGTTATAGTCCTACCCATAATTATGTAAAATTTCAATCATATAAAGGCAACATCGTGACCAATATTAACACGAGTTTCTCGTGAAGATATTGCAGATATAATTGATCAGATAGCCGAAAAGATATTCAATCTTAGTGTTAGTGAACTTCCAAAACAAACGGGTAAAATATCTCAAACAACTTCACCATTTAAATTAGTTAAATTTCAAAAACAATCAACAACCATGCCATTTAAACTAGAAGTAGCAATAAAATTAATCCCTTCTTTTGACGGTGATTCTACTAAATTGCAACACTTTATTTCTTGTTGTGATTCAGTTTATGAAAATGCCGCCGAAAAGGATGTTAATTCTTTTCTAAACTTATTAAAATCAAAACTTTTAAATTTAGCGTTCGAGCAAACTTTTAAGTACAATGAATATACCTCTTGGGACGACTTGAAATCAGATTTACAAAACGAATTCTCAGAGTTATATTCATGTGAGCACTTGCAAATGGAGCACGTTAATATTTCTCAAAAGCGGGATGAAACTGTTAGGGAATATGCCCATCGCGATGAAGAAATTGTGTCTAAACTAAACGAAGCTTGCATCAGTGCAAAAGAAAGTTATAAAAAGCATTAATTCTAAAAGCGCTTTACGAGCTTTCCAAGAAGGTCTCCACACTCACATAAAATTAGTAGTGAAAGCATGTCGATTTCCTAGCTTAAAATAATCTGTGGCTGAAGCCTGTGAGGAAGAATTAGCATTTCAACTTCACAGACAAAAAACAAATTCTTTCAATTCTTCTAAGCAACAAGTAAAATGTCAGTTATATTTCAAATTAGGTCATACAGCGTCTACTTGTTCTTAGGAATCCTAGACAACTTTCTAATCAACCTAATTTGTCTAGTTCATCAAAAACACAAGGTCCACAGCCATCCAGCTCAACTATGGGACAATTCAGAAATTCCAATGTTCCATCTAAAGGTCAGACATTACCGTACATATCCAATCAACCTGTTAAACCAGTCTTTACTTGTACCTATTGTAAATATCCAGGACATCGTATTAATTATTGCTTTAAGCGACGAAAAGCTAACGCCAATAATAATCTAAATGACATAACAAATCAAACGGGAAACGGACAAGAACCGATAACGAACGACACGACTTGTCCGGTTCAGTAACTTTAAATTCGTTTCGAAATTCCAATTCATTAATTCAGTCAACTAACTCGTTAAGTTCAACCGTCAAATCCATTTTACTAACAAATTCAAGCTTAGATAAAAAATATGTTAATTTGAAACTTGATATTGCTAATAGTACATCACTGATTTTATTAGTAGATACGGGTGCTGACATATGTCTAGTCAAAAAAAAATTCATCAAATCAGACACTATTTGCCATCCTAAATTAAAATGTTATCTAAATGGTATCTCAAACGATCATATCGAAACTCTGGCTGATTGTGATGCAAAAATTGAACTACCCAATTCAACTGAAATCGCCCATCGGTTCCATATAGTGAAGGATGATTTCCCGATATCATGTTGTGGTATACTGGGAAAAGACTTCCTATCCAAATTTAAATGTCACATTGATTTTCAGACTAATTCAATCCAAATTCCAATTGAGGAAAGCATGCTGTCCTTAAATTTGTGCCATGCTCCCTCAAACTTTATTCCGGCCAGATCTGAAAAGATGGTTCAAATCAATTCCTTTAATAAATAAAATAAAATTAAATAAATTCCTTAATTAAAAGTAAAACTAATTTTTTTTATACAAGCATTGCAAATACTACGGATGAACCGTATGAATTTACCGAGCGTCCTCTTACGCTTTATCCCTTAGACAATTATAACGTATACGAAATTGAATCACAAAATGATTACCTAGGGAATAGGCTAAGCACATTAGAAAACAGTATCAATACTGAAAACTTGAATTCCGAAGAAAAATCTTCAATTATACAATTATGTCGGGAATATAACGACATTTTTCTTTTACCTGGTGATAAATTACCGGTTACCGAGACTATTACACACAAAATTCCAACTAGTGCTAATAGTAGTCCAATCACTGTTCGCCTATATCGGTTATCGCAATCTCAAAGATCCGAGATAGAGTCGCAAATTTTAAACATGCTTAAAAATAAGTAATCGAGCCTAGTAAATCACCATGGAATTTCCCTCTACTAGTAACGAATATCACGGATATTCTAGATCAACTTGGCAAAAGTTCATACTTCAGTACAATAGATTTAGCTGACGGTTACCATAACTTACCATTAGATAAACTAGACAGAGAGAAAACTGCTTTTAGCACCACTTTTGGGCACTATCAGTTCACAAGAATGCCCTTTGGTTTGAAAGGCGCTCCGGCGACCTTCCAGGGTCTTATGAATTGTGTGTTAAGTGGGCTTAATGGTATCAAACGGATGTAATTTAACTGAACATACATAATTCGAAAATCCGAGAAGTTTATGATTGCTTTCGTTACCACAATTTGAAAGTTAATCCAATTAAATGTCAGTTCCTCCGTAAAGAAATCACGTATTTGGGTCATGTCATAACGCCGGAAGGAGTAAAACACGATCCCAATAAAATAACAGCAGTTACTAAATATCCCACTCAGGGAGTCTCAGGGATGCTACCGACGTTTTATATTAAATTTTTCGAGTATTGCGAAGCCTTTAACTAATCTTTTAAAAAAAGATGTAGTTTACAAATGGGATGCATTTTGTGAAGATAGCTTCAACAAATTAAAAACAGCACTTTGCTCTCCACCAATATTAACGCGACCTGATTACGCAAAACAATTTACAGTTACTTGTGATGCGAGTAATTTGGCCATAGGTGCTGTACTGTCGCAAGAGATAGATGGTAAAGATATGCCAAAGCCGAGAAGATTTACTCCACTATCGAGAAGGAGTTGCTTTCTGTGGTTTGGGCCATTAATCATTTTCGCCCATACCTTTCGCCCTAAACCTTTGGTCTGGTTATGTAGTATATAACCAATCCGTCCTCAAAACTCACACGTTAGCGAATTAAACTAGACGAATATCAATTTAAAATGGTACATAAAGCAGGAAATCTCAACACGAATGCTGATTGTTTAAGCCGCGTTCCAATAGAAACAACCGATACAAACATCAATAGGTATCCATGTTCTAACTAGAGCACAAACGTTACGTCAATCTCTTACTGAGGATAAAGGTCACAATTCGGTAAACGAACAGTCCGATCGATAAGAATGATATCGTTGAATTGACGGACCAATCTGGGCATCAAGGCATTTATAGAACTTACAATAGACTAAACAAATTTTATAAATTCCCAAATATGTTAAGCCAAATCACCAAGATAATAAGAAATTGCAAATCCTGCCAAACTAATAAATCTAGTATCTCGAACAAAATGCCCATGAAAATTACGACTACGTCATCTCGTCCCTTTGAAAAATTATTTTTGGATATTGTTGGTCCGTTGAATACATCTCATTCATATAACAAATTCATACTGACAATGCAAGACGATTTGACAAAATTTTCAATAGCCATATACCTATTTCAAACCAAGAGACAGAGACCGTGGCTCGAGCATTTGTCGAAAACTTTGTTTGTATTTTCGGTATTCCCTCGTCGATTCTCACTGATCAAGGGTCGAACTTCATGAGTGATTTATTTAAACGAATAGCTAAATTATTCAAAATAAAAACGTTAAATACCACAGCTTATCATCCGCAATCCAACGGCTCTCTGGAAAGATCACATAAAACGTTTATAGATTATATGTATACGCCACTGCCCACTATAGCACTCAGGATCCATTAAATTGGGATTCATGGGTCCTTTTTGCTATATTCTGTTATAATACCACTCCTCATTCTTCCACGAAATTTATGCCATTCGAACTTGTTTTTGGATGTAAATCGCAGATTCCTAGTTCTATCACCCATTCTCGTGATACGGTGTACAACTATGATGATTATTACTTTCATCTCAGATTCAAATTTCAGCAATCATTTGAAATCGCTAAATATAACTTTCTTGAGTCTAAAGCCAAATCAAAGGACTATTACGACCGAAATTCTAAAGTAGTTACATTTAATGTTGGTGATCTAGTTTGGTTGAAAAATGAAGCTAGAAATTCTAAATTGTCAAAGTATTGGCTAGGTCCTTACGAACTCCAAGAGATAAATTCACCAGAAAATACTTCAATTAAAATTAGAAACTCAATTAAAATGATACATAACAATAGGTTGAAACATTTTCACGAAAAATCAGAACAATAAATCACATAAGTATAAACGTTGAAGAAAAGAAAAGTACGACATTTCAATGAGTGAAATTTTATTATTCAAAATAAATTAAAATATTTCCTTGCGAATTACGACATTTTATTGAAATATATTTTGAACTTTCACAATCTAAATTTTAATAGTTAAGTTTTTCTCTGAACTCGTTCAGACTTAATATTGTATATTAAGACTACGGGTTATGTACTCTAGTGTTATGTGACCACTCGTACGAAGCATTGATCGTGTTATAAATTTGGTACAATATTATATTCTGCTATAAAACCTACTCCTAACAAAGATTAAATAATTGTAGCTAAATTGTCATTTCTTCCTTCTTTTTGGATTCATCTTTCGACGGGTAAGGTCAGCATAATTCTTTTTACACTTTCTGCCGTAGGCACTTGGCGAAACACACGTAATACACACATTTTTAAATTTTTTTAAAAACACTTGTTAAGTGTTAAGTGTTTTTAAATAAATTTAAAAATGTGTGTAGTCAGCATAATTTTGATAATAAATATTTTTATTACAATATAGTGTGTAATAATAATTTGCCAAAATGGCACTTTGATTTTGTAAAAAATATTCTAAATTAATGAATAATAAAATCTTATTGTGAATTCTATAAATTTTGAATAAATTCAATAAATCAATTGTTTCAAATTCTAAAAACTTTTTATGGTGTGTTGTGAAATTGTTGTGATTGTGCCAATATTTTCCTCAAATAAATCTAATAAATTGTTGAGTGTTTTATTCGAATGGGAAAGTGGGCGCTTCAATATCGCACGCGCATAACACAACCAATACAACGAGGTAAACTTCAAAATTTTCAAAGATTAGTGCACTAATCGCAATTAGTCACTAATCCTCAAATAAAACGAGATTAGCTAATCTTTAGCTTGACCCACTACAGCTAATCTCGAAAAAATCACTAATTGCACTTAGCTAATCCCTAGTCTGTCAAGGGTATAGGTTCATATATGATTAGTGATTTCCTGGGATGACAATTTGTATCGCGATAGTTATGGTGTTACTATTTCTTTTTTCTGGGATGAATCCTGGGTTAACTTTATATACATATCATCTCCAACGAGTCAATTCGGTATTATCTTTTTGGTCGAAGAACGAATGGAAACTTATATTGTGAAACACGTTTATAAATCGATAAACTTGTTCAAATTTTAGAAATCATGCTAAACAGACAGAACTAACTCAACTGCTATGGAATTAAATCCAAATGAAAATGCACCGCAGCCGAGAAGGTCAAAAAGGATCTTATCTAAAAATTCTGATAAATTAGAGAAACCAGTTACCGACCTGATTCCAGCTAGCACAGAAATGAATAATCCCGTAGACGGAAATAGCGGTAAAACTATCCCAGCTAAACAGGTCACAACGTCTAAAGTTAATACGGATGACTTCAGTATCAGAGTAGTCCAACCAAGGCGCTGGCTTTTTGTCACGCGTGTTCATCACACTGTGCCAGAGGAACACATTCACAGGTTGTTGGACCGTATAACATCCAGTAATGACGTATTCTTACAAAAAATCATTCCAAAGTCATCCAATGGAGTGAAATACGATTACGTGTCATATAAGATTAACATGCCAGAGGAGTCTTTTCAAGCCGCCATAACATCAAAATTATGGCCTGATGGGCTTCTTGTCAAAGAGTTTGAATGGGGGCAAAAGAAACCTTTTTTTCAACAACTTCGGCTAAACCACGAACACCGATAAAGCTACCATCTAATCTAGAACATGAATTCTACTACGATAAAAAGAACACAAGAGACGCGACGTGCTCAGTTAACGGTGGAATTTTATTTGCTGAATTTGGTGAATCGTATTACCGAGAAAAGAAAATATCTGCTATAGGCCAAGTTCATTGCGGAGTACAGACGGAACACATGCAGAATCGACAGGCAGATCCTCTGTCCAAAACATTCTTTTCGAGGCTCTACTCGAATCTCCGCAAACCAACTAAATCTAAAACAATTCTGGTAGAAGATTGTGAAGAATGCTTCCAATTTTTAAAGTTGATTCCTAATAAAACATTCAACTACAATGAACCTGAGGTAATTTCTTGGATTAAAGCTAAAAAACTTCCGGATGTATCACTACTGATTGCTGTAGCCATGTACGAAAAATTGGACAACTGTATGCTGAAGTCATACTTTAAGAATATGAATATTGATCCCAATAAACATTACCTCAAGACAATTAATTCAGTAACTAAGTTATACAAGATTGAGAATAAATACATCGTGGTGATAAATAATCAAAACAAAACCATGTGCCGGGATCTTGTTGAGCTGGTACGTACCTTTACCTCTTTGTTACACTCACGAAAACCTGAGGTATTTCGGCTGGTGCTTGATGTCTGCTGCAATGTGGACCGCCTAGAAAAGGTAATCAACTTCATCAGTGGCATAATGTCTTCAAATGTCAAATGGATACTGAACATCCCATTTAACGATTCAGTTAAATATAAACGAGCTTTATCATCTAGATGGATTGTTGACATGCCACTACCGAATAGTGTTCATAGTGCAGGTATACCTAACACCACACCGCTTCCTACAACACCTACTTACTATTCTGAAGAAGTATCTGATCATTACTATCGTAATTCTATAAAGGAAATTCTCCACTTTATGAAATTCTCCAACATCTTCACGAGTGATCATCTGTCGAAACTTTATAACAAATCAATTGACAGTCTACCGTTTTCTGCGAGTTCCTTATCATCAATAAGAGTTTTTGTTTATGATAATCATAACAAAGCCTACATAGAAGAACCTGTAACTGATCACCAATATGGATTCGATGGGAATGCGTTGGTACAGTTTGATTCTGAAAAGAACTGCTTTATCACATCTAGCAGATACATTTTCTGCTCCAATGCTACTGAAATAATGCTAGACCAGAAAATATTTGAAAGACTAAATCAGCTTCCACTATCAGTTGATAAAAATAAACCTGAAATTATATCTATTCAAGGAGTGCCAGGCTGCGGCAAATCAACATGGATCTTAAATTCACATATAATTGGAAAAGATCTCGTCCTCAGTTCTACGAAACACGGCATTAATGATATAAAAACTAAGGTGGCTTTCCAATGTAAAGAAGGTGGTAAAAACTTTGAAGATATTAAAACTAACTACCGCACGATTGCTTCTTACCTCTTAAATGGACTCAAAACATATGATACGGTTTATATCGACGAGTACATGATGGTACATGCTGGACTATTGGGCTTAGTGGCTTTGTTAAGTGACTGCCGTAAAATGTTCATTCTGGGTGATCAAAACCAAATACCGTACATCGACCGGCTTAATTATGTCAACATGCTTTATTTTGATGCAAATAAGTTTACAACACGTTCTAAACATCTTAATACAACCTATAGATGCCCTGCGGATGTGGTACATGCATTACAATCAATTTATCATCAATTTTATACCACTAATAATAATACGAAATCAGTCAGTTTTAACAAATGCCGGTTGATTTCTGATATTCCAGTTATGCCAAATTCACTGTACTTAACTTTCACAAAACGCGACAAAAGGCAATTAACTAACAATCTAAAATTACCTGATTCAAGTAAAATCCTAACTATTCATGAGGCTCAAGGCTTAACTTCAGCTAGCGTTAACTGTGTCCGACTGTCTGACAAAGAAATTAAACTATTCGATAGCTTACCACATGCTATAGTAGCATTAACCAGACACACACACAAATTTAACTACTTCTCACCGATTGAAGGAGACCAACTGCACTCTTTAATACGAATTGCTTTAACTGCAAACCAATATAACCTCGCTCATGTCATCGATAAATCTGGTCCCAGTACCATTCAAAGCCCAGCACATATTTTGAAAATATCAGACTACAAGAAGACTACAACAATGGAAAAACCACCAAGAATTAGGAACCATTCATTTTATTTCCAAA
This sequence comes from Tipula helvola, assembly GCA_963556165.1. Lineage (NCBI taxonomy): Eukaryota > Metazoa > Arthropoda > Insecta > Diptera > Tipulidae > Tipula > Tipula helvola. The sequence continues at coordinate 162,912,028 of OY744481.1, read as the reverse complement.
ATGTAAATAAAATGTCTTCGAAGGCAGCTCAATTTCGCAATTTTGTGTTAAAAACGCTCTTCCCGGTTTATATCATCTGTGAAACTTCATTTCACAAAGGAATCCTGAGTTCTGAATTCTTTCCTAGCCAATATGTGGTTTATAGATGCGACCGATCACCGCTAACTAGTGATAAAAAATCTGGCGGAGGAGTACTCATTGCGGTTGATGCATCATTATCGAATGAGTTAGTTGAAATATCTAACCTATCCATCGAGCAATTGTGTGTTAAGATTGCAATCAACAAAAAGTCAATTTTTATCTACGTTGCATATGTTCCGCCTGGCTCACCGATATCATCTTACACCGCCTGCTGCGACACAATAATGGAAATAAACAATGCTGCTAATTCAACTGATACAATCTTGATCACGGGGGATTTTAATTTTCCAACTATTAGCTGGTCATATGACGAAGAAATGGATGAAATTTTACCATTGAACGTGAGTTCTGAAATTGAGTGTCTGTTTATCGATACTGTTTTCGATATAAATCTTAGCCAAATTTGCGAGGTGCAGAATGGTCTTGACCGAATTCTAGATCTAATTTTTACAAATGAACGGAATCTATTTAAAGTAAATGAATCACCATTACCATTCGTTATTAATGATATTAACCACAAAGCCCTAGAAATAATTTTTGAAAGCAAGGGTAGCAATATTATTGATAACCATCAAAACAGAGAGCCGTATTACAACTTTAGAAAAGCCGACAGAATAAACCTTCATCTTTATTTTGAGCAGATTAACTGGAAAAATGAACTAATCAGTAGCAACATAGATATTAACGTGGAGAAATTTTACAAAATTATATCTGAGGGCAACGCACTATTTGTTCCTACTACTGCTGCGGCCAAATCGAACAAATATCCACCATGGTACGACGATAAACTAATCAATCTTAAGAACAAGAAAGACAAAGCTTACAAAGCAAATCTCAAAATCAGTTCAGACGAAAGCAAACATAAATTCACTGCGTGTAATCAAAATTTCGAGAGATACTTTGAGATAAAGTATAAGAGTTATATAAGCCGTATTAAGGAAAAAATAAGAAACGATCCAAAACATTTTTGGAGATTTTTTAAAGAAAAACGTGAAACTAATGGTTACCCAGCTTGTATGACATTCAAAGAACGTAAATCCTGTGACCCGCAGGTTATATCAAACATGTTTGCGGAGTTTTTTCAATCAGTTTATAAACCGGAAGACATTGATAAGTATGAACATCCAAACAATGGTGAAAACAACGTAACCATACTAACACCAAGGATTGAAACCGAGGATATTCATCGAGCTTTAGAAGTATTCGGAGATGGATGTGGTCCTGATGGCATTCCAGCTTCATTATTGAAAGATTTCACATCGTTGGTAACTCCTCTGTGTCTTCTATTTAATCAATCATTACAACTAGCCGTATTTCCAACGAAATGGAAAGTAACAAGAGTAACACCAATTTTCAAAACAGGAGCAAGAAATGATGTCTCTTGTTACAGAGGAATTACATCAATATCTTCAATACCCAAATTATTTGAACTGGTTGTATGCAACTCATTCAGATCTTTGGTTCCTCGATTCATCTCACAGTGTCAGCATGGTTTTATACCCAAAAGATCAACATCATCAAATCTTATTGAATTTACCAGCAACACCATTAAAGAAATTGAAATGCATAAGCAAGTTGATGTGGTGTATACTGACTTTGCCAAAGCCTTTGACTCCATCAGTCATTGTAAAACGTTGGAACAGTTATACAGATTCGGTTTTTCTAAACAGTTTGTTGCGTGGTTTAAATCATATTTGAGTAATCGCATTCAGTATATTGAGCTTAGTAATAGAAGATCAGAATCAATTCAAGCTACTTCAGGAGTACCACAAGGCTCTCATGTTGGTCCTTGGATCTTCATAATTTTCATCAATGACGTTACTGAAGTAATACAACATTCTAAGGTATTAATGTTTGCAGATGATCTCAAAATCTTTAAAACAGTAGAAAACATCGGCGATACCCATAAGCTACAAGAAGACATCGACAATCTAGCGAAATGGTGTGAGTCTAACCTCCTCAGTCTCAACATCAACAAGTGTAAGAGTTTATCGTTCCATCGAAAAGTTAACCCTGTTACACAACAATATCAAATAAATGGCGTACTTTTACAAAAAGTATTCGAGATTAAAGACCTAGGGGTTACTTTCGTTGAAAACATGTGCTTTACTAAGCATATTGAACAATGCGTTGCTAGAGCCAATTCCATGCTTGGTTTTATTAAGCGTTGGACTGGGGATATTCATGACCTAGAGACAATCAAGATCCTGTATTATGCCTACGTGAGATCTCAACTTGAATATGCTGTCAACATCTGGTGTCCTTTTTACGACGAACCTATCAGAAAAATCGAGAGTGTCCAAAAAAAGTTTATACGGTATATAACGTGTAAAGACGGATGGGATTATGACCATGACTTACCGCACCACGTTAACCTAAAGCGATTACCATCATATGCTACTGGATGCAAAACCTATCAAATGACAACATTGGCAAATAGACGAGAGCTTTTAAAGTGTTCGTTTATTGGAAATATTTTACTTGATCAAATCGATGCACCATCCATACTGGAATCAATTAAAATAAAGGCACCGAGTAGGAATTTAAGAGATCATGAGTTCCTTCATCTAAATAAACACAGAACAAACTATGGTGACAATGAACCGGTAAACATGATGTCGAAGAGTTTTAATAAAATCGACCATCTGTTCGACTTTTACTTAAGTAAAAACAGCTTTAAACGTAGGTTGAAGCAAAAATATTTTTATGTCAATTTTTATTCTTTTATTCTTTTTTTTTGTTTAATTTAATTTTTATTCTACCATGTTCAATATGTTATAAATTCAAGTCATATTTGTAGACTTTTCTCAATATAAATAAATAAATAAATAAACAAATCGACAAAAGTTAAAGTTTAATAAACTTAAAGTTCGGTTTATAAATACTTAAGAGGTGGGAAACAACAATAGAAATTGAAAAGTTACAAAATATAAAAAACTTGAAAAAACTTGAGAATTGTCAAATACATACTTAAAAATGTTGAAGCAAAACTTAAAAAACTAGGTAGATAGGTGGGCTCTAAACCTTTCTGGTACATTTATAAACTTACCTTTATACCTTATATTGTAAAATTAATATTGTCTCCTTTTCTAATTTGCTAATAATCGCAATTTAAACTTGCTATGACTAAAAACAGTTAATAATAAAATTACTTACAGCATCCGCTAGCACATCTCCTGCTCTCTCAATTTTAAGCATGGTTGCCTTTTCCTTATCCAAATCGCGATGTAACTTTTCAACAACCGATGCATATGGACTTAACATTCCTGTTATTAACAATATATCAACTTTGCATGTTTTTAGTGGTAATTCTTTTCGGCTGCAAACAAACCAGAAAAAAAAATACCAAATATAATAAACAAAAAAGGTTTCGGATTAACATAAAAATTATAAGTACCATGATTATGTAAAACATACCTCATAAAAGCTTTAACATATTGTCCCAAATTTTTACTATTTAATGTGCCACGTAAACGATTTTGGTATTCGGCCACAATTTTATCTTTGTCTGGATTATTATCCCCATCAATTTGCTATAGTATACGAGTGAAAAAAAAAAGAAAACAAAATCCATGTTATTAATATACATTACAACAACAACACTATCATTTAAAATGAAAAATGGAAATCCTAATAATTAGGATTTTAATATTCGCTTTCATTTCGTTGTATTATATGGTTTAAATATTATACAAAAGAAGGAAAACTTGTAGAATTCTAATTTGTGTGCTATTTTTATACTGCAAAAAAAAAAAACTCCCTCGTCAGCTTCTCAAATTTGTACAATTTTTATTTTTATTTTAATCATCATCATCATCCTCGTATAACCAAACCACCCTCAAGCTAGGTAACTCTACTCACAAAAAAAAAACAAAAATATTTAAATTGATTAATTTTCCGAAATATAAAATAGAGATAAAACAAGAATGTTTTATTTGAATTAAAGGGACACCTTTACATAAAGCAGAACACCTTTATTTGATTAAATAACTTTGGGGATATGATTAAACAAAAATCGATATTAACCTGTTAAATGAATCATGGATGGAGGTCTTATTTCTTCTTTAGTGATGGAGTGACGTATGTATATATTAATATTAAATAACGATGTGAACATACACACATGTGATATAGGAAATTTTTAATTAAATTATTCGGTTTTGCGAATTGAGAATATTTTTATAAATAAATTTGGAAGACTCGAGACATACATGTTAGGCTATGCCCTCCAGATATTTTTTTACTTTTCCCACTATATCCAAGTTATATTGGGTAAGTATTGTAATCGTGAAAAAAATGTTGCTCCAGATTTTCACAGTTCTTGACGAATTAATTTCCCAAGACTCTAAAATATCGTTTGAAAAAATGTCGTGTCCGTCCTTCCAGTCATGCATGTCATAGATTTTAGTAATAAGCAGTATGGTGCTAACTCTTAGGTTCATTCGACTCTAGAATAGAGAATGTTGCAGATGCAGTGGAAGAGAAAACTGCCAAACAGATTTTCTCAAAAACGGGACAGACGATTTTTCTTGTTCACATAATTTGAAGTCGATTGAAGCATTGCGCGGGGCCATTTTAATAAAAAACAGTTAAAAAACTTATTGTTTATTGTAATTGTTCCATGGGTGTCTAAGATAAAATGAATAGCTAACCGTGTAATATGGAATTAAAATTTTTAAATTTACCTAAAATACTTTGCTGTGGCACTATTCTGGTTTTCCCGGGGAATTGCGAATTGGGAATTGTTTTATTGTCGGTTTTTAGTGTATATTGGTTTTCTTTTTTCGAAAGCATACTAGATTTTGGGGAAACATATTTTGATTTCATAGCAATTTTGTTGTTTATTTTTCCCTAAAAATTTGGCTGGGAATTATTTTTTCCCAAAACATGAACAGAATGCCAATCGCTCAGTATGCTTTCGAAAAAAGAAAACCAATATACACTAAAAACTGACAATAAAACAATTCCCAATTCGCAATTCCCCGGGAAAACCAGAATAGTGCCACTGGTGGCAAATAATAGCTAGCTGTCTTCCTTTCACGGTAGTAAAGTACTCGCGAGTACTTGTTGCTACTCACAACTACTCATTCTCATACGATGGTGTAGAAAACATAAGTAAGCTCCAGACGATTTGAAACGAAAATTGATTGTAAGGTGTATGTAAGGCCATGACAAAAATGTCTTTATAAATGACTGACATTATAAATGTCATGTGTGACAGAAACATTATAATAAGTAACATTTAAATGCCTGACATTTTCGTGACAATATATTATATATAACAAAAAGCTTAAATATGCATGACTGTAAGATTCCAGTCAACTCAAAAAAAAAAAATTAAATCCAAATACGGTAGGTTAAATTGACATGACTGAAAATATAGCGTCAGTTTAGTGTCAATTATTTTTCTGCATACAAAGAATATAAACAATGTATAGGAAACGCATCCTTGACGTGTCGAAGAGAAAATTGAACAGGCGAAAATTAAAAATAAAAGAAAACGTTTTGCAGGAGTTTGAAGGAGATAGATTGGCTAGCAAACTTTTTAAAGTAAATTATAATAAAAGTTGTGTTATAGTGGTTGTTTTGTAATTAGCGATACTAATTGTATAATTGGTAACCAAGATGACATTATTTACTTCCAATCGCAAAGTCAGGAAGCCTTTTTCAGTGAAGAATCAGTTACATAAATGGCTGATTGTGATTCGAGCAGTTTAGTTGAAGATGTTGATGCTTTTTCCAAGTGTAAAGATGAAATTCTGAGAGAAAGTATGTTTAATATTGCGGTTTCCAAAAAGTTTCAAGAGAGGTAACAGGCAGCTTTCTAAAAATGCAAAAATTTACGTAATTCGTTTTAATTATTGTGTAAATTTTGTTTTATTTTCAGACCAACATTTTCATAAATTTTTCAAGCCTGACGGATATTGTCGGAGATGACGTATTAATTAAATAAAACCGGGGATGAGTACAGGGTAAACGAGATGTTTCTTAATACAATAACCTACATCAAACGCTATTTGGTAAATATTATAGCTAATATTGTAATACTTTAATTATGTATTAATTCTTTTGTGGATGTTTAAAAAGCATAAAAAAAATGAAGACGTTCGACGAATACAAAGTACTCACTAAAGGTGAAATAAAGAGGGTCCACAACAAGCATCATCAAAAATTATGCCGAAGTCGAATGTAAATGAATAAAAATAAATTTCTATTAAATTTAGAATGAATTAAAAAATTATATGGTGTTTTTTTTTTACCCGGACCTAAACAGATCCCTAGGATACCCGTAATTTCTTCAGGCCTCTCGGTCAGGCCTTAAAATAAGTTTTCAGTAAGGTCTTAAAATAACCTCGCAGTCATAGCTATTAATATAGCCTGCCTGTAATTCTTTCGTCATGCATTATATTTGAATTATTTTAAGGCCTGACCTCCATATAAGTCACCGGGACATAACCACCCAGCAGACGATTTGTTACTAAAGCTTACTGTCAGCTTTACATAAGAGGTTTGACAAAAATGTCTTTGTGAGCTACCGGCATTTTAATTGTAAGGTCTGACAAAAACAATAAATTAAGGGCGGTTGTAATGCCAGACAATTCACGTGACAAAGATATATTTATAATCTAAACATAATATTGATATGACTGTCATTACTGACTTAGATCTTATTCTCATAAAATATCAGCTTTACATTAAATGCGTTACACCGTCATATAAACGGTATGTGTTTGTTTGCCCTTATTTTAATGCATCTGAAAATTATAAGTTCAATCGAAGGCATTCCGAGTTTTGTCTACCATAAGTGTGAATCGTGTAAATAGAAATGTAATTAATGATGTAAAAATATAGTAAATAATGTTAATGATAGTCACTATCTAGAAGAAAATTTCGAAATTTTGACGATGGCTGGTGATGATTCTGAAACGCACAGTTTCATTGAAAATTTCACGGATACTTCATCTAAGACAAAAGAGAGAAGAGAAACTTTCTTCACTATTGTAGTATCATAAAATATATCGAAAGAGGTTACTGAAAATTTATTAAAAATGCTTTTAGACTATGGGGTTGAAGTTCCAAAAACTAAAGCTGCGTTAATATCGGAGTTTAAATTAACAACGGAAGAGTCATATAAAATCAGAAATATTGGTGAAGATCAGCAATATCTTCATATTGGTATTCAGAAAAATTTTCAAATGTTTGAAAATGAATTAACTAATAATCGAGAAATACATCTAGTTGTTGGAATTGATGGAATACCATTGTATAAGAGCTTTAGCTCTTTGGCTAAAATAAAACAGGCCGTCGTGAAAGCAAAGGTATCGGAAGGGATATCACGGTTGACATTTCAATTTCGGAAGAAACCGATCTGGTTTCGCTATAGCGCGACCTCAGAATAACAAGGTTCTATAAGACATTTTTAAAAAAATTGAGTTATACATGTATAACCACTAATTTGGGGTCAGTCTTTCAGATGGCATTGTCAGATTTACAAAAAAACTAACAACAACCGAGATAGCTGCATAACAAAGTACTAAGTGAAGGATGTTTTACTTGTAGTTTGTGATAAAAGGTTCTATCTACATAGATATTGTTAGATACAACCTTTTTTCACGAACGTTAATCCATTTTGCTTTTGATACAACTTTGTTTCATTTTTCATTCGGATGCATCTTTGTTATTCCAATGAAACGAAAAATAAATTTCGATATGTCAAAATTACGCGCCTTTTTCATTACAGTTCGTGTTGTGTATTCAAAATGATGTGATTTGAGTTGTGATTTTTAATTGTTTAATCTATTTTAAATTTATTTAAATATTTCGAAAGAAAGTTTACGAACATTATAGTTATATATTATATTGTACACATGAGATATTTACGTATCCATACATATATTTTAAAATTATTTTTGTCGTGTTACGCATAGTTTCAAAATAAAATATTTGCAAAAATGTCTGCATCTCAGATAGTAGAAATTGAAATACCTGAAATTTCCGAAGGATATTTAATAATTGACGATCCAGAAATTGTATCCTTGTTGGGAACACATCAAAATGAGCCGATTATATTCTCAAATATCGAAGAAAATAATGATCCTTCCAATATTGAGTCCGAAGAACCTTTTACAGAAGTTGAAGATGAATCGTTTACCTCCAGTTTTAATGAACAGGTAAGAATGTAAATTATAGTTTGGCTTGTTATTATAGTTTGTAATACGTACGTATATGTGATTTATTAGGTCAATTCACGGAAACGATTGATAAAATCATTGAATTGGAAAATCACCCAACGGAAACAAAAATATCAGGCCGGATTAGAGTTTGTCAATCACAGAGGTGCCAATCGTCCAAAAAAGGAAATTAAAAACTTAAAAAATTGCTTGACGGCATGCAAATTTCAGTGTGCGAATCACATCAGTGATGCTGAACGTGCAGACATTTTCAAAAACTAATACTCGTTGGATCAAGCTGGAAAATATAGTTTCATTTCATCGACTACTGAGCGGACAGAGACAAGACGTAAATCAAAAACCGACCGTATTTCGCGGAGAGGCTACACCTTTTTCTATTATTTCAATATCTATAGAAATCGGGTGCCTGTATGTAAACAATTTTATCTAGGCACACTTGCTATTTCACAAAAGCCTATATATACAGTGCATAAAAAAATGAATTTGTTGACCGGCGTAGTGACGAAAAGCGAGAGAGGCACTAAAACCTCAAGAAAAATAGCGAAGGAGAGACGTGATTTCGTTTTAAGCCACATCGGGAGCTTTCCGTGCATTGAGTCACACTATTGTAGAGAGAAAACAAAAAAAAAATATTTTTTTTTACAATGAGTTAGAAGTAGACCCAGTAAAGGAGAGTTATTATAGAAATATTTTCAACACACGGTTTAATCTAGATTTTTTTAAGCCTAAATCAGATCGCTGCAATGTATGTGAGATTTATAAAATTGATTCATCACAATTAAAAGAAGGAGAATTCGAGAACCATAACCAACTGAAACTTACTATGCGGGAAATGAAGGAAGCAGATAAAAATTCGGGCATTCCCATCCTATGCTTTGATTTGGAGAAAGTAATTACATGTCCTAGAAGTAACATAGATTCATCTTACTATCTTTCAAAATTAAATATATATAATTTAACCGCACATTTGTCCACAACCAAAACGGTGTACTGTGCATTGTGGACCGAAGCAACAATGGGACGAACGGGTAACGATATTGCTTCAGCTCTATATAAAATTTAACAAAATAACGAAAATAATTTAATTTAATAACGATATTACGTAACTTATTACTTGGAGCGACTCTTGTGTTCCGCAGAACAAGAACTCTTACATGTCATATGCGATTCAATACTTTTTGGAGAAACATCCGCAAATTGTGTCAATAGAGATGAGATATTCGTTACCAGGTCACTCATGCATTCAAGAAGTGGACCATGCGCATAGCCAAATCGAGAAAGTGATGTCGAGAAATGAGTATTTTTCTCCTATTGGTTTAATTCGACTTATGAAAACCATAAATAGAAAAAAACCGTATATTATTATTCAAATGCGACCGAACGACTTTAAAAACTTCGAGATACCTGCAAAACATTTTAATTATAAAGCTGTGCCCTTCGCCACCGTAAAAATGCTTAGTTTCGGCAGAAATGTTAGTATTGTGAGGTATAATTTATCATACTTACCTTCAAATTGGCAGGAAATTTCTATTAGGAAACCTATTAGATTAAAAACTACAATAGTAAACAACAACCGCAAAAATACTCCCGATGTAATTTTACATGATCCACCAGCAAACACGACTAAAAAACTATTGCCAGTAAATAAAATTCAAGACTTGCAGAAGATGTTTCGGTTCATGGGCAGCCAAGATTTAGAATATTATAAGGCCATTTTAAAAATAAAAACTTAAGAGTTAAATGGACTCTTTTTAATATTATATTTTAATGTTTTAACCAAAAGACTAAATGAAATCCTACTGTGTTATTTTTATAAATTTATTATTTTGTTTTATTTATTACATAAATATTTTATAATTTGTTTATTTTGTAATTGCATAGAATGCAAAAAATTATAATAAAAGTTTATTTTTTTCTAATTCTTATTCTGTTTGTTTTTTTAATTTGTATGACACATACAACTGCTTTTTAAATTTTTTCTTATTACTGCTATAACCGAGTTGTATGTAATCACTTAGAACCTTGTTAAATTTGTGATTGTATTCAATAATTTAGTAAAAGGTTGTAACTGCAAACTTATTTATCTAATTTATGACAAAATTAAATACAAAATTCTAAAAATTGTTTCTAAATAAGAAATTTCTTAGATAAGGGTAATTAAAAGTTTAATTACATCTCTAAAAATGAGACATTAAAATGTTAAAAACTCTACCTAAAACTTTGATCATCGATTTCTCAAAACGATAGGTAGTGAACATAGAACTATGTTATTCTGAGGTCGCGAGATAAGCAGTGTACCGAAAATGATTTGGTGAGGATTTATATAAAAATAATTAGTTTTATAATAACTTGTCTTAAATAATTGCATTTTTATTTTATTTACAGGTTTCTCTTTCTTCAAAATGTAATCATTCAGGAAAAGGTGCTCCTAAACTTCAATTGGGCTGGAGTTCAGGAGAAAATAAATTTAAATCAAACTCTATTTGGTAAGCTTGTACTCCTATTAAATAACTGGTTATTTATTTTTGAAAATATTAAAACTCATTCTTTCTTTTCTATTAGGAGCATTCAAAGGCGATCCAAAATGTCTGACTTTGAAAGGTATATGAAATTCGTAAAGCGCAAGATTTACCGAATTCACAATAAGCATCACCAGAAGCAGTCAAGGATCCGGAAGACCGAAAATGCCATAGGTTAATTAGTTTTAAGAATAGTTCATATTTTACTAGATATAATACTACTAGATATTTATGGTGAAAAATACGTGAAATCACAAATTTTTGTAACTCATATTTGAATTTTATGATTTTTATGTTTTGAATGTGTTGCCTTGATTAAAAAAAAAATTTTGAAATGGTTTGTTTTTTTTTGTTGTTAAAGATAAAGGGTTTCAAATTTTGGGAAAAATGATAATCATGCTGTTGTATTTATGGCAATAAAAAGAAAAATAATTATCCGATAATTATGATTTTGAGCTCATTTTAAAGGTAAGTTAATAGTGATTAATAAAAAAATATAAAACTAGTAACTATGTTGTTTAATTTCTTCTTTAAATTCCCCGCCAAAATGTTATTTTTCAATTTTCTCAAAAACCTATTTTTTTATTAATTTTTTTTTTTTTTTTAAAGAAGTCGACAGTTAATATTTTACAACATATTAAAAAACTGGAACACCGGTTTTTTTTGTATTCTTGCAAAATACGTTTTAGCATGACAATCTATAAATTTTTTATATTTAAACGTACTTTACACGAAAACGAAACAAGATGCTGTTCTGATTTTTTCGGATGTCTAATAGAACTATTTGGGGAAAAAGATAATAAAAAAATAAATACAAAAAAAAGATGCAATTTTGAGAAAATTGAAAAAAACTGTTTCGACGGCCATTTTGAAAAATAACAAATGGCGGCCATTTTAAAAAATAACAATCCCTCATCCCTATTATTTATCTTTAAAATGACCCCAATCTTATAATTTTCGAATAATTAGTTTTTTTCTATAGCAATAAATACAATACCAAGTGCATTGAATTTTTAAAATTTGACATCCTGTACCTTAAAAAACAACAACAACAATAAAATTATTTTCCATAAACGTTTTGTTTAATTAGTGCTATACATTCGAAACATAAAAATCTAAAAATTAAAATATGACTTCAAAAAAATCATATCTTTATATGTGACCGGAAGTCATGTTTGAATTTTATAATTTTTATGTTTTGGATGTGAAGCACTGAGTAAAAGGAACAATTTATGGAATATGATTTTTGTTATTGTTGTTTTTTAAGGTATAGGGTGTCAAATATTTTAAAATTCAATTCACTTGGTGTTGTATTTATTGCTATAGAAAGAAAACTAATTATTCGAAAATTATAAGATTGGGGTCATTTTAAAGATAAATAATAGGGATGAGGGATTGTTATTTTTTAAAATGGCCGCCATTTGTTATTTTTCAAAATGGCCGTCGAAACAGTTTTTTTCAATTTTCTCAAAATTGCATCTTTTTTTTATTTATTTTTTTATTATCTTTTTCCCCATTTAGTTCTATTAGACATCTGAAAAAATCAGGACAGCATCTCGTTTGGTTTTCGTGTAAAATACGTGTTTAAATATAAGAAATATGTAGATTGTCATACTAAAACGTATTTTGCAAGAATACAAGAAATAACGGTGTTCCAGTTTTTTAATATGTTGTAAGGTTGTAACATATTAATTGTCGAATTCTTTAAAAAAAAAAAAAAAAAAAAAATAGAAAATAGGTTTTTGAGAAAATTGAAAAAGAACATTTTGGCGGGAAATTTAAAGTAGAAGAAATTAAACAACATACTATTTTTAAATTTTTTTATTAATCACTATTAACTTACCTTTAAAATGAGCTCAAAATCATAATTATCGGATAATTATTTTTCTTTTTATTGCCATAAATACAACATCATGATTATCATTTTTTCCAAAATTTGACACCCTGTATCTTTAACAACAACAACAAAAAACAAACCATTTCAAAATTTTTTGTTTAATCAAGGCTATGCATTCAAAACATAAAAATCATAAAATTAAAACATGACCTATGGCTCCATATAGTGAATTTGTGATTTCACGTATATTTCACCTTATAAATATACAAATATAAATTTATATTACAAATTAAATTTAATTTTTGTCAATATTTTGTTATTTTTATCATTTGGGATCCCACATTTTCAATTCGAACTGTTTGCGTCATCAATCTGTAATTTATCGGTCAGGTGTAATAGTAAGGCCTTAATTAGTGCTCAACGGTTCATTATTATCAGCTGTTTTATATAACATACGTTCAGGCCTGACCTCCATATATGTCAGTGGGACATAGAGGTCAATTACCATTTGCAATAAATGCCAAAGTCAGGCATTACCAGGCATTTTGGCCAGATATTTTATATAATTTCCCAGCAGACGATTCAGGCCTTTCAAAGGTATTTAAAATGCCTGATAAAAATGCCTGACTTTGGCATTTATTGCAAATGGAAAACGACCTCTATGTCCCGCTGACATATATGGAGGTCAGGCCTGAATATAAGTTAAATAAAACATCTGACAATAAGCAACTGGAAATGCATTACGAATGGCTGACCGATAAATTACAGATTCATGACGTAAACGGCTCAAATTGAAAATGTACTACGCCCCAAAATAAAAATAACAAAATATTATTCAAAATTAGATTTATCTTTCAATTATAACTTTATAACTTCTTATTTAATTTTGTATCATACTAGTATTTAGGTATGTATATGTATATTCTAAAAATTAACGTTTTAAACCTATTCTTAAACTAATTAAATTGTGGCATTTTCGTTCTCCCACGTCTTTGAATCGCCTTTTAATGCACCTAATAGAAAATAAAGAATGCGTTTTACTATTTTCAAAAATAAATAACCAATTGTTTAATAAAAGCTTACCAAATAGAGTTTGGTGTAAATTTTTGAATGATGAAAATTATTTTTCCTCTGAACCATAGCCCAGTTGAACTTCAAGAGAACCTCTTCCTGAATTATTCAGAATAATCATCGGCCATCGTCAACATTTCGAAATTGTCTTTCAGAGTGACTATTACGTTATTTACTACACTTTTTAGCTTTTACATTACAATTTACATCACTATTTACACCATTTTTCACAATTATATTTACAAGATTCTCACAGATTATCTGTCACGTAAATACCACCAATATTAATAAAATTATTTGTAAAACTCCTGAATTTCTCTTCATTGCCTTAAACTGTTTTTAATCACAAATCACTTATAATAGATTACGCCTTCGTGGATTTCGTTTTCGTAGTTTACTGCGCATTACGTCAACTGAGAGTTGCTAGGAAAATATTGCAAAGGAAATGTATGAAAAATAAGGAATTTGTGTAATAAATGTATAATGTATGGATGTATTATGGTTGAGTATGGATGTATTATGGTTGAATATTTCTTTCCTCTTAGAAAATAGGATCCATACTTTTAACAATCTCTTATTTGTTGGAAAATAATGAACACTATATGGACAATTATTTATATTGTTATTACAACAATTAAATACGGCGCACCACATTATTTATTTAGTTTAATTTGATTTTTGAATTAAATTACATACAACAATATTGTGAAACAAAACTGTTCACTCTCATTTGACGTCATTATTTTATGCCGTTTTTTTTATGATCCAAATAGGCAAAGTGCGCAAGGCGTAATCTATTATAAGTGATTTGTGGTTTTTAATAGATTTTATTTTATTTTTAGTTTCCTTCGATTTAATTATCCGTAAAGGACTAACAGAAATATGTGAATGCCTTCTATTGAACTTAAAATTTTCAGATGCATTAAAATAAGGGCAAACATAACGCCTGCCGTTTATATGACCGTGCAATGCATTTAATGCAAAGCTGATATTTTATGAGAATAAGGTTTAAGTCAGTAATGACAGTCATATCAATATTAGGTTTAGATTATAAATAGCTCTTTGTCACGTGAATTGTCTGGCATTACAACCGCCCTTATTTTATTGTTTTTGTCAGACCTTACAATTAAAATGCCGGTAGCTCACAAAGACATTTTTGTCAAACCTGTTATGTAAAGCTGACAGTAAGCTTTAGTGACAAATCGTCTGCTGGATTTGTGAGGCCTGAATCGTCTGCTAGGCAATAGGATATCATTTAGGCAAAAGGGAAATGTCAGGCATTACCTGGCATTTTTGTCAGCTTTTATAAATGCCTTTATAAGGCCTGAATCGTTCGGAGGGTAGTTACGTATAAAATTTGCGCTAGGTGGATTTTAGTTGCGATAATTCCAATAGATGGCTTTTATAAGTTTTTCGATATTTTTCGAGAGTTTTTTTACATTCGAGATTTTTTATTTTTTGGTAATGTTAAATGTCAAATTTAATACAAAAAGATTTTGTTGTTGATGCTAAATTCAATGCTTTCCCTTCATTATATGTATGTCCAATTTTTTTGTCATATTTTCAATCTAATTTTATTTATCGCCATTACTATTATACATATACAACTACAAAAGAAAAAAAAGCAACTTAACAGATGGCTGTGTTTTACTTGTGTCACTAAATGTCTCGTTCCATTGGGTATCTAGTCACAAGTACTTCCAAGTAGCAATTTTTTTCCGTTGGAAGACGGATAATATCGTCATAATTTAAAAGTAAAATATGTATATCTAGCAACCTTTGAGCTATAAATTATTTCTTTGACGTTTTACCGATATTTTAGACATTTCATTGGTTGAACTTTCAACGACACGTTATCGATACATTATTTGTGAATTGATTTTATAAAATCGCCTTTCTATAAATTCATTGTTATTAAAGGTCGTATATAAATCATAATGCGGAAAATTACTATGGGCCTATTAGTACGGAGAAGGTTGAGGAGATAGGCAGTACATAAGTATAGAAATGAGATGCAATGTGACAAGGAGGTGGAATATCGGTCACAAAAAATAATTGACGTTAATTCTGATTTTGTACTATTGCAGGTGTTTATGTTTTTTTGCATTTTCGAATGATCCACAGTGAGGCTCCACCCAGACTGACGCGCTGAGTAAAGAACTATATCAGCCAATGCTCACATGATCTGAATAAACGGTACAACGGGCAATTCTTTAGGATTGGACGGTGGAACGGAGAATTCTTAAAGATTTTCAACATTATACTAGAGAACTGGATCTAATTGTTAAAGGTCGAAGATTCAAAATGGCGAATGCTATTTTAATTGTTATTCAACACCTTTCAGTTTCAAATAATCTCTCTGATCAATTGTAAAATTGGGGAAGTAGTCTCCAAATATATAAAAACTCGTGACATTTTTTAAAGACTTTGGTCAAAATAACGGAAAGTCTTTGTATGTAAAATGTACGTGGTTGGTGAACTAAATTTGTGGGAAAAGTGTCGCTGGAGGAGTCGGATAGTCCATAATGTTTTTATTTTATTATTTGATTG
Organism: Tipula helvola; assembly: GCA_963556165.1. NCBI lineage: Eukaryota > Metazoa > Arthropoda > Insecta > Diptera > Tipulidae > Tipula > Tipula helvola. Next base: position 162,895,718 of record OY744481.1, on the reverse strand, counting down.
ATATTAAAAAATTCTTTACAAGTTGGTTGGATTGAATAAAGTTTTTTTTTTTAGATAATCTATGTATATATTATGGACATAATATAATTACATAAATAATTCATTTCTTCTATCAAGTTATGCAGACCGAATGATATAGAATATTTTTACTACCGTAGATGGAAATAGTCTCAACAATTTAAGTTCTGTTCTCAAAATAAATTATTCTGTTTCTGTGGAATAGTAAATTGTAAGTAAAATTTGATTAATGACTAAAACTTGTTTTATTTCATTCAACTCGATTTACTATTTTTGCAAGATTTACGTATATGTACATACATGTTTCAGATTGTTGGATGCGCCCGGAAAGCGATCACCCATTATCACTTCCCTGACAACCAATATGTTGCGAAACCATAAATAGAAATAGTTTCATAATCACTTACAGCAACCCTAGCAACCTATCATTCATCGAAAACATCAAAACAATCGTAGAACAAGGAAAAAGTTAAGGGTCTATCACACCAAGCGCGGCGCGTCGGCGGCAAATTTAAATACACGTTTTTTTGCTTATCTAGTGATAGTAAATCATAGCTTGAACAAAAATAAAATTACTATTCATAAAAAAATTTACAAACTTTATATTTTTAATAGAAAAATTACAATTTTAAGTAAATGGTATAAAATGAAATTTCATTCGCCGCCCGCGACACCCAGCGGCAAAAAAAAATCGCGTTTTACGCTAGTTTATATTTTTGCACAAGCTATGATTTCCTATCACTACATTAGCAAAAAAACGTGTATTTAAATTTGCCGCCGACGCGCCGCGCTTGATGTGATAGAACCTTTATTCTAAAATAGTGCAAATATGTCAATTTGGGTGATTTTATTAATATATCCCGCACATTTGGTCCGGATTTCAAAACATTTTAGTTTTTCGAGCCAGATACGGGTTAAATAAAATTTTCTCAATTTTATAAAGGCTGGTTTATTAATTTTAGAATCACTTTAATTGCAAATACTTCCAGTTCCAGTATTATTGAACGTGGTTATCAAAGTACCGATTGTCGACGATACTCTTTTTCACAACAACGTTTCACATATACCATCGAGGTTTATGGAATATTCTTAGCACCTCCAAGGATACCGACCGCTGCCTCAAGATATTAGCAGCTCAGACCAATGCAGGAGGCATTCTATTGAACATAATCGCCGATGAATTGGATCCCGAACCATATCGTGAGTGGGAGTTATCTCTTAATCGAGCTGAATATCCGACTTATCGAAATCACGCTAGTTTTCATTGGAAATTATTTCCTCGCTAAATCCTAAATCGATTGGTTTACACTGTGGGTCAAAGGCTTCAGATTGTAGGTTCAGTTTAAGACGGGTAAGCAACAGAAGGCTGTAGTGCTCCAAATTATTTGAAAATTGATCAGTCTAATGCCAAATCATCGCCACTTCATCACAGACATCACCATTTGCGGATGTCCTACTGGCCATAGCAAACACCATTGTTACACAGTCCTACAGACTTACAAAATAAGCTCTTAGAGCACAACAAACCTAATCAAAGAAAGCCAGCTCCAATTTTAATCACAACATCAGGAGGAGAGATATCCTTACATTTGATTGTCCCATAAGAGCGGCCAAACTTGGACCATCTAGTTAGCCCTCGCCAATCTTCAATACCATCGATCAAATAAAATCGGCATTTTTATTTCTTCCCGTTTTCAGTCTATGAATGGGTTTTTCATAAACTAAAATCAGATTTATCGTACACCATTCTCTTCCTTATGGAAAAACGACGAAAACCTTGTAATGAGAAAGTCTGTTTATCAGCATAGGACCGGTTTTATAATCAAAAAAAGCGTGGGGTGCGTTCGAACCCTAGTCATGAGTTTTATTAAAAATAAGGTACAAAAAAAAATCACGTGTTGAAGGGTTAATAAGTAATGATAGATTAATCAAGTAGATTACTAGATTGTGCTAATAACTACTATTCGCTCTAGGTGCTAGTGGTATTAGCCGTCTATAACAGGTTCAATTTCCGTCATTAGTCCAATTAGACCTATACAAATTCTCTTTATGTTGTGTATAACTGGGTGTTCGGTGAGACCCGGCCATATCCGGAAGATCTTGCTTATAGCTTGGTCAAATACTCCAATCAATCAATATAATTTATAAAATTACTTCATTTTTTTTACTTCAATTTTTGAAGTGAAGTTTCGCAACGTTTCAATTCAACTGAGTGATAATGAAACCCTCAGTTTAAATCGGTTATATCCAAGTGATAATGATACTAATGACGACAATTACAAAGAAGACTATAGTGCGTAAGAAGTTCAGGTTCAACCACTACCGAAGAAAAAAACACTAACCCGCCCAACAATTTAAATCTGTTGACAATTGGTGGATCACTACAAAGAATTAACCAGTTTATGATACATTACTAGACCATACTAATTTTGTTACATCAAGGTTTTTTTGATTTAATGTTAATTAATAATTATTAATTTTTCAGAGGGGGGAGCAAAGCACGAAATACTGGTCAAACTTGTAACATTTTTTATTTGCTATGATAACCGCCCATTTGAATTAGTGAACGGCACTAGATTTCATCGCTTGATAAATAACTTATCACCAAATTTTAAAATACCAGACAGGTACTATAAAACGACGACTAAATGGTATGTACGATGTCACATTGCTAAAATATCAAAGAAAATTTAACGATGGTAACATTGAGTTTTATGCTTTGACATATGATATATGGTCCGATATGATGTCCATTCTAAGTTTTCTAGGAGTCTCAATACATTTTATGGAAAAGAACGAGTTAACATCTAAAAATCTTTCGACGAAACAACTAAATAATAGTCACACAGCTCATCACATATACGAAAATATTGCAGCGATAGTAACGGACAGTGGCAGTAACATGGTGGGTGCGGTGTACTTATTTTTGAATTCATCCAAACAGCTTGCTTGCTTTGCCCACAAAATTAATTTAGTTGTTCAAAATATAACAAAACATTGTAAATTTTTTCAAAAACAACATAGTTCAAAGCGATTTACTTAGAGGCAAGCAAGGTATCAATGAGCCATTGAAATTAATATCAGGTTATTTAAAAAGAACAACATTTTTATGTATTTTAATACAAATCTTTATTATCGCCTTCAAAAAAGGCTCCTCTTGAGCCAATACAAGCAGGCCAACGGTTAATCCATTTTTCCATACACATCTTATAGGCCTCGGCCGGGATAGCTTTTAGTTCCTTCAGCGAATTCCTTTTTATGGCTTCAATCGACTCATTTCGCGTTCTCCGGAGCGGATATTTGAGTTTCGCAAACAGGGAAAAGTCACAGGGAGGCAAATCTGGCAACTTTTGTTCCGTGTTTGGCCAAAAATTCAGTCACAATCAGGCTGGAATGTAACGAGTTATTGAATTGAATATTTTAACTTCGTGTATATTTGGGTGAAAATATTGTTCGGCTGCGCAGTGTTGTCAATGATTTTTGTTTTTCTATGCCTCGTGCGGAGTATATGGAAAAAGAACATTCTAGATTTTTTTTCTATCTCTCTATGAAAATGTGAATCAATTTGGGTGTTGGTGTGTGTGACGCCACACGAAAGCTGAAATTCGGCTTGTTTTTTCCTTTGTTTTTAATCGAAATTATGATATATTTTTTTTTGGCTGGCAATAAACCGGCACACAAAAAATTAATATTTGAGATACAAAAAAATAATAAAACGGCACAAATTAATTAGCAACAAACAAAAATTTCTTGGCATCATACAATTAATTTTTTGGAACAAAATATAATAATTTGGCAACATTTATAATTTTTTGGCACTATTGGAAGGTCAAACAAAAAATTATTTTTTGGCATCGAAATAAACATTTTGGGCGACCAAAATAATTAACTGGCAACAAATTTATAAATAAATAAATTAAAAATTAAAAAATTTAAATTAGTTTTAAAATATTCTGGAAAATGGAGATCCCTAATTTAACTTAGAATTGTAGAGGCTAACGGCTTCGGTAACTCTCACGGGCACGCGGGAGGTCGCTTCGCTACCCCCCCCCCCCTTTCCCCGCTTAGCCCTCCGAGGGGCTTTAGATTTCAACTTAGGGGGACGTAGAAGCCGGGATAGGCAAACATGTCGCACTGCGTGCCACACGTAGGAGCGGATTATATAGAATCTATTAATGACACTGCAATATTTTATATCGATCCTCCATCAAATATTAAATAATTTGTATCGACAAAATTTAATTTTTTGTTTCGAATTTTTTTTTTTTTTACTACTAAAAATTATTTTTTTCTGTTCCAAAATATTATATTTGTCGCCAATTTATTAATTTTGATGCCAATGTTTGTCACCATAGAATTTAATAATGTCCTTCAAAAATATTTGTTTGTATTCTCATATGTGGTTCCAAAATATTATTTGTGATGCTAATTTATTATTTTTGATGCTAATGTTTGTTGCCAAAAAATTTTTCTTGTATGCCCGTTTAAATTATCCCTTTTTTTACTTGTCGTTGTCGGGTTTTTTGATTTTTTTTTAGTTTTGTTTTACATTTTGAAAAGGCAAGTTTGGAGTTTTGAGTTGGAAGATGATGTGTAAATTTTTTTTGTTTTGGTATCTCGGTTCTACCGTGGATATTTCATTTTTTTTTTGTTGAGGAATTTAGCCCATGTGGATAATTTAAGTTAGTGGAGAATTTTTGTGTTTCTTGGTCTTAAATAAAGGCTGTGTTTTAAGAATAAATTCTCTTTTGCGAGAAATATGATATAAACTTAATTATAAGAAATTTTGATGTTAACCAAAAACTAAATAAATACCATTGGATAATTTTGTGTAATACACTCCTTTATATTCAGAAAAATACAGAAATATAAAACAAATATGAAATTAAATTAATAAGTAATTGTGATATAATTTTTTTTTACCTTTGAAATTGGTTATTTCGAAAGTTGTTGGTGAATTGTACTGGCGTGATATATCGTGTATATGTATAATATGCGTTCTTGGGCATATCGGAGTTGGTAATTAATGTGGAAAAAAACAACTTTAGTGAAAGTAAGTGTGACAAAGCTGTAATTCATATAAGTGCAGCACAATCTCGGCCTAACGATATACTTGTGGTTGAAAACTGATTCGAAGAAATACTGTTAGGCTTATCATATCAGAAATTATTACGTATTTCCATTAAAAAGAAAAAAAAGAGAATTGTTTTGTGGTAGCAGACCTGCCAATCAAGTGGGTCGGGGTTTGAGCTAGGGGGGGAACTTGCGTCTGGTTCCTGCGTCGGCGCTGAGTGTGGGAGTAGAACGTAGGTCGGTCGGGTCTATTTTGATCAGGTAAGGTGTAGCGGTCAAAATAAATAAGAATACCGTCCACACCGCATGGTTTATTTTATTTTTTTTATCTTGTGAGCCAACCTTGACGGCCGCGTTCAATTATTTTATTACTATATTCCTTAAATAAATTTAAACAATTTTTTCAGCTTCTTGTGGCGTACCATAGTATTGACCACCAATTGATTCACATTTATTTTATTTCGTACTTCAGTTTCCACGCATCCGTTAAATTTTCCAGTGGTTTCAGTCCGATTATTTTCTTAATTGTTTTTCAGTTTTTCTGGTACAATAAATTACAGCTCAAATTCAATTAATTAACGTGTTTGCTTATTATACCGTATCTTTAATTTGTGGAGAGTTTTTTTTCCTTGTGTTTAGTTATTCACTCACGATGAGTGAGTAATTCTTTTAATGTCATCATGTGTTGTGTGGTGCTATCCTGTGTTGGGTTGGGCGACTATGTGAGCTCTAGCCAGCTACTAAACCGCACCAGACCACTACTCCCATGTCTGTTAGCGTAACCAAAGGTTTTGCTTTGCAAAACCTGAGGTTATGTTACACAGATACACAGAGATGGATAGACGACTCGCATGAGTCAAGTTTTCTACAACCTCACGACCCTCACTGAATGCTTTATGCCACTCAAATACTTGCGTTCTCGATAGAGTATACTCTCCAAAACACTTCTGCAACGTTTTCAATGATTCTGTAGCCTTAATTCCATTGGAAACACAAAATTTCAAGCAAACTCGTTGTTCAATTTTTTTTCATATATTATTTATACAACTGGTAGTTGTCCATTTTTTTTTGTTTTTTTTTTTTGTTTTATGGTTTTTATCACTATTTCAGAATTAAATGTAAATAAAACATTTGGTATTTTATTGTTATCTTTATTAAAATAGATTTTCTTTCTATTTATTCGTGTTGTTGTTGTTGTTGTTGTTGTTGTTGTTGTTGTTGTTATTTTCCTTTGCTTAGGTCGACTAGCACTTATAGCTGTATATGACCTATTTTTGTATTATATAAAACGGTTAGTCCAAACTTCTAGAAAGAAGTATGGATGTCCCGAGTCTAATTATTTACTTTCACTGAGTCGCACTTTGTGATACCACCGACTAGCACGGATATATAGGCCTTAGACATTAAAAAATGCAGTACCTAGCACCACTATCTATTTTATTGAGCTGTTATTTGTGATACCCTCGCTTTTGTACACGATATAACGGGCCTTTTACGTATATTACGCAGTACCCTGGACCACCAGCTCAATAAAGATGTTCACTCTTCAAGATTTATATTGCGACTGATTTATTTATTCGTGATAATTATTTTGATGGTATAGATATACCGGTTTCGAATTTCGTTCTTCTACAGTATCTATAAGCCGTCAAATTTTTTCCTATTTTTAAATTTATTTTCACAATACCTAATTGGTGTTTTTTGTGTTTGCTTAGTTATAATTTTAAAATCATTTCGTAGGTTTTGTTTGTTATTTTGTTTAATTTGTCGTTGAGTATTAATGGGTTATGTATGTAAAATTTTGTGCAATCATTACTAATTTTTTTTTCCATAGTAAAAATCGCCAGGCAAAGTTTTCGCGTCGTAAACAAATGGCTGCCAAACTCACACTAATGGACGTATTCAGCTCAAACGTCACAAAAATGTCAATGCAGTCATGTGCGGTTTAAATGGACCAATCCGGGTCAAATTTGATCAGATGGTATAGTTTGCCAAAGGTTCAATTTGATGTGTAAAACCTGTATAATAGAAATTCGATATTATCAAACATGCATCATACTAAAGATTATTCGAGATTATTAGAGATTTCTTGATTTTTGCAAGATTATTCTAGAACTCTAAGTTTGTTCGAGTTTTTCAGAAATATTCGCTTTTTGGAATTGTAGAACTTAGTCGAAATATCTTCCCATCTCGATGTTAGTCAAAATTTGCAAGAAATTCAGTTGCGTGATGTTACAGAATTAGTGATAAATCGAGATTAATCGATACTTTCCTCCAGATGTTTGGTTTTTGATGGGACAATTTAAACGGGCATACAAGAAAAATTTTTGGCGACAAACAATAGCATCAACAATAATAAATTGGCATTACAAAAAATATTTTGGAACCACATATGAGAATACAAACAAATATTTTTGAAGGACATTATTAAATACTGTGACGACAAACATTGGCATCAAAATTAATAAATTGGCAACAACTGTGATTTTGGCACAGAAAAAAATTATTTTTAGTAATAAAAAAAAAAAAAAAATTCGAAACAAAAAATTAAATTTATTCGATACAAATTATTTAATATTTGATGGGGGATCGATATAAAATATTGCAGTGTCAATAATAGATTCTATATAATCCGCTCCTACGTACGGCATGCAGTGCAACATGTTTGCTTATCCCGGCTCCTACGTCCCCCGAAGTTTAAATCTAAAGCCCCTCGGAGGGCTAAGCGGGGGGAAGCGAAGCGACCTCCCGCGTGCCCGTGAGAGTTACCGAAGCCGTTAGCCTCTACAATTCTAAGTCAAATTAGGAATCTCCATTTTCCAGAATATTCTAAAATTAATTTAAATTTTTTAATTTTTAATTTATTTATTTATAAATTTTTTGCCAGTTAATTATTTTGGTCGCCCAAAATGTTTATTTCGATGGAAAAAAATAATTTTTTGTGTACTCTTCCAATAGTGCCAAAAAATTATAAATGTTGCCAAATTATTATATTTTGTTCCAAAAAATTAATTTTATGATGCCAAGAAATTTTTGTTTGTTGCTCATTAATTTGTGCCATTTTATTATTTTTTTGTATCTCAAATATTAATTTTTTGTGTGCCGGTTTATTGCCAGCCGTTTTTGGTGTGAAAACATCTTTAGCGGGGGGAAGTCAAAAATTTCATGTAAAAAATGGAACGGAAAATCCGGTACGATCGAAATTGCAAATTATATATCAGAAAAACGAACATAAAATGCACCGAACTTGCATACTATATAATTCGAATTACAATTTCCGTCAGATTGAAATGAAAAGACACAAAAATGATGCATGTATAGTGTAAGTGATTAAAAAAAAACTGAAATGGGAGTACGTTAAATAAAGACAAATGCACCCATACTTGAAATATTAAATATTAATAAACATCTTAGTGAGCTGTGAAAATGGCACCTATACGTTGATACATAATAAAATAATTATTTTGAAATTGTTTAATCGGTATGGTATGTTTAGTATTGCTCATGCTGTTGCTGAGTTTGGTTATGCGGGGCATATAGGGAACAAAAACTATAATAGTGGTAAACAGATTCGAATGCCATTTTCTAAAGATACGCACAACAAAAAAGCAGTAGGGAGACATGCTACCGTCTTTCCAGCTGCTATGATTTTACAGTCAAAATAGCGCCTTTATCTAATAAAACCGCCCAATTTCATTTAGTTCAAATCAATCAAATCATCGATGCCACTTTGCTTTGTTCACCTGGTTTGCGATGACCATTCACAAAAGTCTAAATAAGGAATCTTCAACAATTTCCGTGTATGAGTAAAGGTGAATTTTAATGCGTTCAGGGCAGGGCTCAAGCTAACCAAGACATGGCTTTACTGAAATATAGTCGGTTATAAATTTCTATTTTCAATTAAACAATTAAAGTAGGTAAAGTTCATCCTCCAAATCCAAAATAGAATAACAAAATATGATAGAATAGGCTTCTTAAACCAAAATTGGAGCGTAATTTAAATGCTGAGCGAACAGCAGCCGTCTATTTGCATTAGTTTCTCAGGCCCATCGAAAAAAACTTGAAATGATTCAATAGTTAAAGGTTTTCACATATGTAATTCTTTTGCGAGTTGAGCGTGAACTCGCCCGATGTTTTTTTTTTCAAAGAATCTCTAATAGTATACGTAATATGCTTCGATAATGTAGAACGATTTAAGTATTTCAATTTTTATTTTGCAATGTACTAAACGAAAATCTTGTTGCAGATCTGTCAGGCAGTATTATCAGGTTTCGAATTAAAGATTGAAATTTAACTCCTCCTATCTGTTAAGCTTTCTAAATGAAGTTAACAAGACGAATAGCAGAACTTCTAAACCGTGTTGATTTTTGATGGCAAACTTTATTATACGTTTTCAAATCCTCTGCTATGAGTAATTTCTGACTACTATCTTTGTGCAAAGGCATGCTAAGGGGCTTTGAGGAGTTTTCAATTTTAGTATGTCAATAATTATTAAAAATGCACAATTATTATAAAAATGTAAGATGTCGGTCAACAAATTGTGGGCGATCTTTTTCAAAACTTAAATTGATTGAAAATTATTTTCAACGTTTCAATCGATCGACTTAAACCAGCGTACGGAATACTTAGTTCGGTTGAGCAAACATCAAGCCATCAACCACAGAAAACCGTCCGGATTGCTTCCGCTCATACAATCATTCCCTAGGGATGGGGAAATCACTCGCGGTGGATTCCTGTAGTGACTCACTCATCATACATATTCACAAGAATACTCATCACTCATATCCCAATCACGTATATTGGAGCATTATCACTTAACACCACAGCGATATTCCAATTAAAAATATCAGCGCTATGGCGCACATTATCGGAACCTTCATTTACCAACAAGCAACACAACATATAATTTATTTTCAGTTACACTACAGTACATCGTAAGCTAAACAAAATAATTCATTTTGTTTCATTTTGTTCATCTGCTTGAAAATACATTCGCTCGGGTACCGACTATTTTATTTTGGTTATAACTATCAAACGGAGTGCTATCTTTTATTTTCAATTCTATTTTTCCGTGTGTGATACGTTGACGGAGATTTATTTCTTTAAAGTGTCAAGTTTTACTGAATGATACATAATCTGGAATTAATTACGTGCACGAGGCGTAACAAAACAATTCTTAAACATTTGTTTTATAATTTGACTGGCATTTCTGAATAATGAATTAAATATACTTAGTTCTGATGTAAGCTAGTACAATTTACTATTTATCATAATTTCTTTATTTGATGTACCTTATTGAATTGATAAAAACTTAACTGAAATTTTTGTGAATATGCAGCTGTACATACTGAGATATTCCGGATGTCTCATAACAAAAAAATGGGTTTTCTCTATGCTCTTCGAATTCAAATACATAGAAATTTCAAAAATCAGCCGGCTAATTTTCTTCTATGAGCATAATTGTAAACTTGGCAACTTTGTAATTTAATAATTTCAATAAAATATCTAAGAAGTAAATCTGACTTCTTACACATACATTTATCGAATGTAATGAACTCGATTCTCGAAAGAGCAACAAATTGTGAGCTGGTGGTGGTCACATTGAACCTAGGGCTACATTTAGCATTTTGCCGCCCTAGGCTAATTTTGAATTTGCCGGTGTCCTTTATTTAGTTTTTAGATCGTTAATATGCTCACATCTGTATTCACACAATTTCTGTCATTACTAACTAAATCTATCCAAATCCTCTTTATGTTGTGCTTAACTGGGTGTTCGGTGAGGTCCGGAATTCTCCAATTGATAAATCAATCAATCAATGATTAAAACACAAAGATTACTGCTGGAAGCTTTAAATATTTTTAAATTTTTTTCTTAATTAGATTTTTTAGAATATGGCGACGATAATCATAAAAAACGTTAATTCAGGAAATTTTACAAGCTGTAGTCGCATAATGGTATATAAGCAAGCATATCAAAATGACTACCTAGGTACTATTCGATATTATATTAGATAAAGAAAGAGCTTTAGGCAAAAGTGGATAATTTTCGCGAAATTTCACCCCAGAAACATTGAATGAAAATATAATTTATTGTTGAACGTTTAACAGCAAAAACTGAATCCATACCATTCTAAGCGACCCGTAGCCGTATGCATCCGTTCTGGCGCTCACGAACTCTAATTTTTTGTGATATCGTTCGTACCATTACTGTGATAAAAGTTCTAATATCAGCCATATGAGATTTGTGCTATTGGCTCAAGTATCCATCACGCAAACCTAGTAGAGAATTAAATATTAAGCAAGTGTGCTTCCTTTTCTGATCCTGGAATTACGTAGACAACTGGGGTAGCATAATAAAATAGTTTTGCTTACAAAGCTAAAATTATCGTAAGTACTAAGGAATATCGTAAAAATAAAAGTGTCTGAGAAGTGACCCTTCTACATAAGTACTACATTCTATTTTAAACAGGTTTCTATTTAAAAAAAAAATTAAATCAAATCGAAAATAATTCAGCATTTTCAACCTGCTAAAAGGAATAAAAAAATCATTTCAAGAACTACATGCACTTTTGTTGTTTAAATTAAATTTTCAAATATTTCGTACCTCGTTAATAATATGCTTTGTAAGCATGAAAATAAATAAAGAAGAAAAAATGTTTTTTTAGGCCCAAATGAAAAATTTATTTTTCCAAAATGTATAGTTAATCGACAATAAATTTAAATAAAACCCAACCGATAAATTTACATAAATATTACTTACATGACCGAATTTATGGTAGAGAAGAAAATCTTCCGCCGATTGGCCAACTTCATCTGATTTCCAGCTGATAAACTGTAATTAAAAATTAAAATAAATAAATTATTATTTAGGTACATAATATACAAAAATTTTAATTTTCATCATTAAAGGCAAAACAAACAAACAAAAAAAAAAGAGTTTTATGTTCTGCTTAGAGGTTGTGGAGGATTTATAATTATAATATTCCAATCCCTAATATTTCGGTTGTATTTATATTTGTAATCCTTAATATATATGCGCGTTTCCTTCCGTTGTTAAATAAATATTACAATCATTATCAATTTTAATTAATTTTTGTTGTTTTTGTTGTATTTGCGTAAAAAATCAAATAATAGAACCCCTTAACGGTCATGTATTTATAAATGAAAAGCAATTGATTGCTTCTCAAAATTTAGCCAGTCTCTAAAAAAATAAAAATAATTATATTCTCTTAATAAAAATCAATTGAATTAATATTGTACTCCTTTCAGAAGTAGGTATATAAACCAAACAAGATACAAGTTATAAAACTTTAACCTAAACAAGGATTGGGGACAAATTAAAATATAACCATTTAAAAAATTTACGTACAAATCTAAATATAAATATTCTAAACCATGAATGTATTAAATCGAAGGTTGAAAAGGATTAAGTTGTTTTTTGTGAATTTACCTATCACGTACAAGTACGTTTATAAAGGGGTGCCGCATTTAAAAAAAAAATGACAGATTTAACGTAAACATTTTTATTAAATTTGGTATAAAAAAAGGTTAGCATTACTGATATCGAGGAGTTTGGTTTTAAATCAAATCGATTGTGTTACTTGTACCCAACACTACGGAAAATTAACTGTATCTTCTTTATCCCCTTTCTATTTATTGTTTTTTTATTTTTGATTTTTTTCAGGCCACATGAAATCCGGTGATAATTTTTTTAAACCTTTTTCCTGCGTTCAAATCATCCCCAAATAATGTTACAACAAAATACATAAAATTTCGAATAATATACTTACAATACGATATAGTCTATATAGCAATTATAATTTACGACAGGTTTCAAAAGATTAATGATTTTTATTGTTGTCGTTTTTCGTTCATTTAAATTGGTAGTCACGATTCTTAATTTGTTTTTTATAGCGAGATTGAACCATTTAATTGCATTAAAAATGTTTTCGGAAACATCTTCTGGGAGTTCCAAATTTTAGAAGTTGGAAGGTTCACAAATGATGCGTATCTCATTTTTCATGATTTCGTAATGCAAGGGTGTGGCACATTGAGCTTTGATTGATTTATAATTTAATATGTGATGCTTAGATATTCGAGATGTACATTTGAATATTGTCAACAGTCTTTTAAAAGGTCGTTTAGAAACCTGAATACCCATAGCAGTCTTTTCAAGAGTTCGAAACACAATGCTAGTAATTGGTAAGAAATTAAACTTATAAAATCTTGCGATTTCAGCTTGGTAGTTTTTTAATATCAACTGTACGAAAAGTAATAAATGCAAAAAAACGACCTTTAAGCGATCAATAACTACTTCAGGATTTTTAAAATATTTTCAAATCATAAAACTTCAATAAATAAAGCCTCAAGGACCAATTCTCTACAACTGTTTGACCTAAGTCTTAAGATGGTTTGGAAACTCATGTTCAAACTGTAACATGCGGAACTTTTAGAAAAATAAAATTAATACCACTGGATAGATTTGACGGGGCTTAGTGATCCACTACACTTACTGAAGAGCGTGAAAGGATGTTAAGGAGATTAAGAAGTTAAAAAATTGTCTGTTAATCAAATTGATTTTTCGGCTTTAGTATAGACAATATTCACAGTATTTTCGATTTGGCAATCAGAAAAATACAGAGGCCAATCACTCATAATATATCTACTGGAAGAAAGTAGAAATATCATTACCCCCCTTTTACTTTACCCCAGAGTCAATACAAATGTATCGACTCTCAAAAATGAGAACCCTCCTTGAGTTCTCTATGTGGTAGTTTGGTTTCGTATTGAAAAGTTCGGTCTACTCATCAGGTAGCTACGACCAAACTACAAAAAAACAATTCTCGCTTAATACCTTGTCCTTAAGTAGCAAGCAGAACGCTCTGACTTAGCGAATTTTATTCACTAAAACATAGAGAACTCAAGGAGGGTTCTCATTTTTGAGAATCGATACATTTGTATTGACTCTGGGGTAAAGTAAAAGGGGGGGTAATGGTATTTCTACTTTCTTCCAGTAGATATATAATGAGTGATTGGCCTCTGTATTTTTCTGATTGCCAAATCGAAAATACTGTGAATATTGTCTATAATAAAACCGAAAAATCAATTTGATTAACAGAATATTTTTTAACTTCTTAACCATCCCATGTTGGCATAAATACACACAGAAATGAAATTTCTCCTCGTGTTTTTTTGATATTAGTGAATATAATTCGCTAAGTCAGTGCGTTCCACAATACACATATATAAAGGTAATATACTCCCATGTTTCATTTTCGTTCTTTCTTGCGCATCAGTCAAAAATATTTTCATATGGCGGAAATTGAGAGCAAACAAATCGTATTTGTTAGTTTCGTGTAATAATTTTCAGTGTTGAAAAAATTTATTAACATTTAATAATGAGGTGTTCGGTATATGGGTGTAATATCGATAATAATGCAAACGATTTTTCTAATACAATATCCTTTCATTCAATCCGTAATAACAAAGCTAATTGTAAACCTTGGGCATATATGTGCCGCAGAAAAGATGTTTTTAATATAAAAACTGCGCGAATATGTTCAAAGCATATAAAGCCGGATGATTTTATCACACCAAACCCTGTGTACAGTATAACCCCGCACAGTATAATTTAAAAGTAAAGACGCAAGTGAAAACAAATACTTTTTACACTTTCTGCCGTAGGCACTTGGCGAAACACACTTAATACACACATTTTTAAAATTTTTTAAAAACACTTGTTAAATATTTCGCAAAATTAAAAAAGGTTTAAAAAATCACTCGATCGATTTCGGCTTATTAGGCCATCATCAGGAGTATCTACTAAACTGTAAAAATAAAAATGTAGTTATAGTTGGAAAATGCAAAAAGTGAAACCAAAATATACAAATAAAAAATGTGGGAGTGGTAAACAATAAAATTGGTGACAGCAATAAACATTAAAAATTAAAAATTAAAAGGGGGTGAGTTAAACACAGGTATATGATTATTGATTAATCAACTTTCGAATAACAAAATTCCAGATGTTGATTTTTTTTTTTTTTCCCCCTTCTTTATTTTATTATAACCCGACATATTAGTAATTTTATGGTATGCAATGAGTATGTGAATAAAACAATGCAGGGTCGGTAATTGGTGAGAAACGGATTTCTCTCTGTTCGTTGAGGATATTTTGGTTAAGAAATATAGCTTTTCGGATTTCGTAAGATTCTAAGTTGTCTAAACGTCTGCTTTTTGGTTGTACATGCAATATTTCTAAATTGTTTAAACTGGATGTGTGATTTTCTAACGTTAAATGATTATAAAGGGATGATTCATGGCTACCAGATAAATGTTCTTTAACTCTAACTTCAAAATTGCGCCCAGTCTGTCCGATATAAGAGGAACTACAATCATTGCAATTGATCTTATAAACGCCAGACTTGGAAAGGCGATCAATTCTTGGTTTGTTGTTAAAAATCATTTTCTTAATTGTATTATTGTTATAAAAAGCAAAGCTAATATCTGTATATTGTGTCACGATGTTACTAATCCGTTGACTAGTTTTTCCTATATACTCTAAGCGGCGCCAATTTTGGTATATGAAAACAAATAGTTCTCCATCGCTTTTCTTGCCAATGCAAAAGGAAGGTCATTTGACAACACCACGCAATGTGAGAAGTCAAAAATGTGCTTTGCAATCGAGGTATGGTGTATAAATATGTGATCCATTATGACCATCAACAATGCATGGTGAACTTGGTCAAAATGATGCCACACCCGAAGGATTTATTGGTGTTATTGGTTCTGAAATTAATAAAATAATATGTATAGAAACAGAGCCGGTTATTTCTAACATGAAAGATTGCAAAACACAGACTCATTCTGAGACTATACAAACCAATCTCAATGTACACAAACTGGTTCGAATATGGTTTCATACTTGCAGTAAGTAAAATATACATAATTCTAAAATGAATTAAGTTCAATATATACAATGCATATATCGTTTTAGATTACAAGAATATGTTATGCATTTAACCCTTTCAAACGCCATTTAAAATTGATTTTCTTCCAAAAATAAAATACGTAGCACAATTATGCACTGCTATGATATGGGATTGCTCATAAAACTGTAGTGTGAACATAAATACATAAGAGAACGATCGCTCAAGAGAAATGAGACAAAAATTAAAAATTACGGTTGGTCGAAGCGATGAAAGTTGATGTACAATATATTGTACAAGGCGTTTGAGAGGGTTAAGACGAAAATGCTTGAAACAGGAAATGCCCTGAAATCTATAGATCATATTTTCACAAAAGGACAACTAAAAAAATTGGAATATCCGGAAAACCGTGCCAAATGGTCAATGGACGACATTGCTAATGCGATTACCATTTACGCTTCTGGCCCAAGAACATATCGATTGATGCTTAAAAAGAAATATCCGTTTCTCGCCGTAATAACTTTTGAAAAATGGTCTGTTAAAATTAAAGTGTATCCTGGAATTTTTCAAAGTGCATTGAATATTATGAGAAAAGTTTTTATGACATATTCTGATAAAGTGTGTATCCTTTCCCATGACGAAATGAAGGTAAAAGAAAAAATTGTGAATGATAAGACAAAGATGAAACCTTAAAGGCTGTGAAATATGTCCAAGTTGCAATGGTGCGTGGTTTATTTGGAAATTGGGAACAGCCCATAGACTATGTTTCGACCAAAGAATGACAAAAGATATTTTGTTTGAAATTGTAAATTCAATTCAAGGTTGCGGATTTCATAGCAATTGTGTGTGATTTAGGAGTTACAAACCAAGGATTACTTAGGGATTTAAATATAACGGTAACAACACCTTATTTTCCAAATCCATGCAACGAATCACAAAAAATCTACGAGTTCGCTGATGTGCCACATCTAATTAAACTGCCGAGAAATTGACGGCGAAGTCATCAGTAAAAAAATAATCGAAGAATTGATTACTAAAACAAACGACATATCGGATCTTAGTGTGGCATACAAAATATCCGCTGAAAATTTAACAGTCAGAGGCGTACAACGGCAGAAAGTAAAGCTAGCAACAAACCTTTTCTCACAAACTGTCTCCAAGCCAATTCTGCGTGCTGGTAGTTTGGATGAACTGACGGTACGTTTAATTTTACAAATTTAATAAGTTTTATATTATGTTATTTTTTTATTTTAAACAATTTAAGGTTAACGATTGGTTTGATTGCCTCAACATAAGAGTACCCTACAAGGATAGTCGGCAACGAGTACAAGCCATTGGGCTTTCAGAGTCCAAATTATTCTAATGACCAATACATCGTTAAAATTATTGTTCAATGATTTAAAATCACAATATGACATATCATATTTATTGACGTACCGCCTAAACCGAGCCTGTGAAGTTTCTAACAAAAAACAATAAACACATACATATACAAATCCAATAAGAATTTTCAGGTGTGAAGTTTCTAACAAAAAAATGGCGGATATTCCAATAAGATTTGTTTAATTTTTTATTTCAAATTTTAGTTTTATTTCTATGGCCAACTGGCCCAAGAGTAAATAAAACACCTTTGAGCTCCCCAACTTCATATCATGGGGATAAAGTTGTTTAATTTAATTCCGGCCATGACAGATTTCGTGCATGTATAATGGTGAAACAATAAAGTGTTAAACAGCAATTACAAGAGATAAATCTAAGTAGCGGTGTATGCGGTAAGCTGGCGTAGGATAATATCAAACATCTTTAAGCTCCCCCAACTTCATAGCATGGGGATAAAGTTGTTTAATTTAATTCCGACCATGACAGATTTCGTGCATGTATAATGGTGAAACAATAAAGTGCCAAACAGCAATTACAAGAGATAAATCTAAGTAGCGGTGTATGCGGTAAGCTGGCGTAGGATAATATCAAACATCTTAATTTATGCCTTACGCATAATATTATCGTAATGACCTCATCAGGTGGCAAAGGAACCCGCGCCGGGAACCTCTGATTTCAACTTTATCCCCATGATATGAAGTTGGGGGAGCTTAAAGATGTTTGATATTATCCTACGCCAGCTTATCGCATACACCGCTACTTAGATTTATCTCTTGTAATTGCTGTTTGGCACTTTATTGTTTCACCATTATACATGCACGAAATCTGTCATGGTCGGAATTAAATTAAACAACTTTATCCCCATGATATGAAGTTGGGGGAGCTTAAAGATGTTTGATATTATCCTACGCCAGCTTACCGCATACACCGCTACTTAGATTTATCTCTTGTAATTGCTGTTTGGCACTTTATTGTTTCACCATTATACATGCACGAAATCTGTCATGGTCGGAATTAAATTAAACAATTTTATCCCCATGATATGAAGTTGGGGGAGCTTAAAGATGTTTGATATTATCCTACGCCAGCTTACCGCATACACCGCTACTTAGATTTATCTCTTGTAATTGCTGTTTGGCACTTTATTGTTTCACCATTATATATGCACGGAATCTGCCATGGTCGGAATTAAATTAAACAACTTTATCCCCATGATATGATGTTGGGGAGCTCAAAGATGTTTGATATTATCCTACGCCAGCTGACCGTATACTCCGCTACTTAGATTTATCTCTTGTAATAGCTGTTTGACACTTCTTGGTTTCACGATTATACATGTACGAAATCTGTCATGGTCGGAATTAAATTAATCAACTTTATCCCCATGATATGAAGTTGGGGAGCTCAAAGATGTTTGATATTATCTTACGCTAGCTGCCCGTATACTCCGCTACTTAGATTTATCTCTTGTAATTGCTGTTTGACACTTCTTGGTTTCACGATTATACATGCACGAAATCTGTCATGGTCGGAATTAAATTAATCAACTTTATCCCCATGATATGAAGTTGGGGAGCTCAAAGATGTTTGATATTATCTTACGCTAGCTGCCCGTATACTCCGCTACTTAGATTTATCTCTTGTAATTGCTGTTTGACACTTCTTGGTTTCACGATTATACATGCACGAAATCTGTCATGGTCGGAATTAAATTAATCAACTTTATCCCCATGATATGAAGTTGGGGAGCTCAAAGATGTTTGATATTATCCTACGCCAGCTTACCGTATACTCCGCTACTTAGATTTATCTCTTGTAATTGCTGTTTGACACTTTATTGTTTCACCATTATACATGCACGGAGTCTGTCATGGTCGGAATTAAATTAAACAACTTTATCCCCATGCTATGAAGTTGGGGGAGCTTAAAGATGTTTGATATTATCCTACGCCAGCTTACCGCATACACCGCTACTTAGATTTATCTCTTGTAATTGCTGTTTGGCACTTTATTGTTTCACCATTATATATGCACGGAATCTGTCATGGTCGGAATTAAATTAAACAACTTTATCCCCATGATATGAAGTTGGGGGAGCTTAAAGATGTTTGATATTATCCTACGCCAGCTTACCGCATACACCGCTACTTAGATTTATCTCTTGTAATTGCTGTTTGGCACTTTATTGTTTCACCATTATACATGCACGAAATCTGTCATGGTCGGAATTAAATTAAACAATTTTATCCCCATGATATGAAGTTGGGGGAGCTTAAAGATGTTTGATATTATCCTACGCCAGCTTACCGCATACACCGCTACTTAGATTTATCTCTTGTAATTGCTGTTTGGCACTTTATTGTTTCACCATTATATATGCACGGAATCTGCCATGGTCGGAATTAAATTAAACAACTTTATCCCCATGATATGAAGTTGGGGGAGCTTAAAGATGTTTGATATTATCCTACGCCAGCTTACCGCATACACCGCTACTTAGATTTATCTCTTGTAATTGCTGTTTGGCACTTTATTGTTTCACCATTATACATGCACGAAATCTGTCATGGTCGGAATTAAATTAAACAACTTTATCCCCATGCTATGAAGTTGGGGGAGCTTAAAGATGTTTGATATTATCCTACGCCAGCTTACCGCATACACCGCTACTTAGATTTATCTCTTGTAATTGCTGTTTGGCACTTTATTGTTTCACCATTATACATGCACGAAATCTGTCATGGTCGGAATTAAATTAAACAACTTTATCCCCATGATATGAAGTTGGGGGAGCTTAAAGATGTTTGATATTATCCTACGCCAGCTTACCGCATACACCGCTACTTAGATTTATCTCTTGTAATTGCTGTTTGGCACTTTATTGTTTCACCATTATACATGCACGAAATCTGCCATGGTCGGAATTAAATTAAACAACTTTATCCCCATGATATGAAGTTGGGGGAGCTTAAAGATGTTTGATATTATCCTACGCCAGCTTACCGCATACACCGCTACTTAGATTTATCTCTTGTAATTGCTGTTTGGCACTTTATTGTTTCACCATTATACATGCACGAAATCTGTCATGGTCGGAATTAAATTAAACAACTTTATCCCCATGATATGAAGTTGGGGGAGCTTAAAGATGTTTGATATTATCCTACGCCAGCTTACCGCATACACCGCTACTTAGATTTATCTCTTGTAATTGCTGTTTGGCACTTTATTGTTTCACCATTATACATGCACGGAGTCTGTCATGGTCGGAATTAAATTAAACAACTTTATCCCCATGATATGAAGTTGGGGGAGCTTAAAGATGTTTGATATTATCCTACGCCAGCTTACCGCATACACCGCTACTTAGATTTATCTCTTGTAATTGCTGTTTGGCACTTTATTGTTTCACCATTATACATGCACGAAATCTGCCATGGTCGGAATTAAATTAAACAACTTTATCCCCATGATATGATGTTGGGGAGCTCAAAGATGTTTGATATTATCCTACGCCAGCTGACCGTATACTCCGCTACTTAGATTTATCTCTTGTAATAGCTGTTTGACACTTCTTGGTTTCACGATTATACATGCACGAAATCTGTCATGGTCGGAATTAAATTAAACAACTTTATCCCCATGATATGAAGTTGGGGGAGCTTAAAGATGTTTGATATTATCCTACGCCAGCTTACCGCATACACCGCTACTTAGATTTATCTCTTGTAATTGCTGTTTGGCACTTTATTGTTTCACCATTATATATGCACGGAATCTGCCATGGTCGGAATTAAATTAAACAACTTTATCCCCATGATATGAAGTTGGGGGAGCTTAAAGATGTTTGATATTATCCTACGCCAGCTTATCGCATACACCGCTACTTAGATTTATCTCTTGTAATTGCTGTTTGGCACTTTATTGTTTCACCATTATACATGCACGAAATCTGTCATGGTCGGAATTAAATTAAACAACTTTATCCCCATGATATGAAGTTGGGGGAGCTTAAAGATGTTTGATATTATCCTACGCCAGCTTACCGCATACACCGCTACTTAGATTTATCTCTTGTAATTGCTGTTTGGCACTTTATTGTTTCACCATTATACATGCACGAAATCTGTCATGGTCGGAATTAAATTAAACAATTTTATCCCCATGATATGAAGTTGGGGGAGCTTAAAGATGTTTGATATTATCCTACGCCAGCTTACCGCATACACTGCTACTTAGATTTATCTCTTGTAATTGCTGTTTGGCACTTTATTGTTTCACCATTATATATGCACGGAATCTGCCATGGTCGGAATTAAATTAAACAACTTTATCCCCATGATATGAAGTTGGGGGAGCTTAAAGATGTTTGATATTATCCTACGCCAGCTTACCGCATACACCGATACTTAGATTTATCTCTTGTAATTGCTGTTTGGCACTTTATTGTTTCACCATTATACATGCACGAAATCTGTCATGGTCGGAATTAAATTAAACAATTTTATCCCCATGATATGAAGTTGGGGGAGCTTAAAGATGTTTGATATTATCCTACGCCAGCTTACCGCATACACCGCTACTTAGATTTATCTCTTGTAATTGCTGTTTGGCACTTTATTGTTTCACCATTATATATGCACGGAATCTGCCATGGTCGGAATTAAATTAAACAACTTTATCCCCATGATATGAAGTTGGGGAGCTCAAAGATGTTTGATATTATCTTACGCTAGCTGCCCGTATACTCCGCTACTTAGATTTATCTCTTGTAATTGCTGTTTGACACTTTATTGTTTCACGATTATACATGCGCGAAATCTGTCATGGTCGGAATTAAATTAAGCAACTTTATCCCAATGATATGAAGTTGGGGAGCTTAAAGATGTTTGATATTATTCTACGCCAGCTGACCGTATACTCCGCTACTTAGATTTATCTCTTGTAATTGCTGTTTGACACTTTATTCTTTCACCATTATACATGCGCGAAATCTGTCATGGTCGGAATTAAATTAAACAACTTTATCCCCATGATATGAAGTTGGGGAGCTCAAAGATGGTTGATATTATCCTACGCCAGCTGACCGTATACTCCGCTACTTAGATTTATCTCTTGTAATTGCTGTTTGACACTTTATTGTTCCACCATTAAACATGCGCGAGATCTGTCATGGTCGGAATTAAATTAAACAACTTTATCCCCATGATATGATGTTGGGGAGCTCAAAGATGTTTGATATTATCCTACGCCAGCTGACCGTATACTCCGCTACTTAGATTTATCTCTTGTAATAGCTGTTTGACACTTCTTGGTTTCACGATTATACATGCACGAAATCTGTCATGGTCGGAATTAAATTAATCAACTTTATCCCCATGATATGAAGTTGGGGAGCTCAAAGATGTTTGATATTATCTTACGCTAGCTGCCCGTATACTCCGCTACTTAGATTTATCTCTTGTAATTGCTGTTTGACACTTCTTGGTTTCACGATTATACATGCACGAAATCTGTCATGGTCGGAATTAAATTAATCAACTTTATCCCCATGATATGAAGTTGGGGAGCTCAAAGATGTTTGATATTATCTTACGCTAGCTGCCCGTATACTCCGCTACTTAGATTTATCTCTTGTAATTGCTGTTTGACACTTCTTGGTTTCACGATTATACATGCACGAAATCTGTCATGGTCGGAATTAAATTAATCAACTTTATCCCCATGATATGAAGTTGGGGAGCTCAAAGATGTTTGATATTATCCTACGCCAGCTTACCGTATACTCCGCTACTTAGATTTATCTCTTGTAATTGCTGTTTGACACTTTATTGTTTCACCATTATACATGCACGGAGTCTGTCATGGTCGGAATTAAATTAAACAACTTTATCCCCATGCTATGAAGTTGGGGGAGCTTAAAGATGTTTGATATTATCCTACGCCAGCTTACCGCATACACCGCTACTTAGATTTATCTCTTGTAATTGCTGTTTGGCACTTTATTGTTTCACCATTATATATGCACGGAATCTGTCATGGTCGGAATTAAATTAAACAACTTTATCCCCATGATATGAAGTTGGGGGAGCTTAAAGATGTTTGATATTATCCTACGCCAGCTTACCGCATACACCGCTACTTAGATTTATCTCTTGTAATTGCTGTTTGGCACTTTATTGTTTCACCATTATACATGCACGAAATCTGTCATGGTCGGAATTAAATTAAACAATTTTATCCCCATGATATGAAGTTGGGGGAGCTTAAAGATGTTTGATATTATCCTACGCCAGCTTACCGCATACACCGCTACTTAGATTTATCTCTTGTAATTGCTGTTTGGCACTTTATTGTTTCACCATTATATATGCACGGAATCTGCCATGGTCGGAATTAAATTAAACAACTTTATCCCCATGATATGAAGTTGGGGGAGCTTAAAGATGTTTGATATTATCCTACGCCAGCTTACCGCATACACCGCTACTTAGATTTATCTCTTGTAATTGCTGTTTGGCACTTTATTGTTTCACCATTATACATGCACGAAATCTGTCATGGTCGGAATTAAATTAAACAACTTTATCCCCATGCTATGAAGTTGGGGGAGCTTAAAGATGTTTGATATTATCCTACGCCAGCTTACCGCATACACCGCTACTTAGATTTATCTCTTGTAATTGCTGTTTGGCACTTTATTGTTTCACCATTATACATGCACGAAATCTGTCATGGTCGGAATTAAATTAAACAATTTTATCCCCATGATATGAAGTTGGGGGAGCTTAAAGATGTTTGATATTATCCTACGCCAGCTTACCGCATACACCGCTACTTAGATTTATCTCTTGTAATTGCTGTTTGGCACTTTATTGTTTCACCATTATACATGCACGAAATCTGTCATGGTCGGAATTAAATTAAACAACTTTATCCCCATGATATGAAGTTGGGGGAGCTTAAAGATGTTTGATATTATCCTACGCCAGCTTACCGCATACACCGCTACTTAGATTTATCTCTTGTAATTGCTGTTTGGCACTTTATTGTTTCACCATTATACATGCACGAAATCTGCCATGGTCGGAATTAAATTAAACAACTTTATCCCCATGATATGAAGTTGGGGGAGCTTAAAGATGTTTGATATTATCCTACGCCAGCTTACCGCATACACCGCTACTTAGATTTATCTCTTGTAATTGCTGTTTGGCACTTTATTGTTTCACCATTATACATGCACGAAATCTGTCATGGTCGGAATTAAATTAAACAACTTTATCCCCATGATATGAAGTTGGGGGAGCTTAAAGATGTTTGATATTATCCTACGCCAGCTTACCGCATACACCGCTACTTAGATTTATCTCTTGTAATTGCTGTTTGGCACTTTATTGTTTCACCATTATACATGCACGGAGTCTGTCATGGTCGGAATTAAATTAAACAACTTTATCCCCATGATATGAAGTTGGGGGAGCTTAAAGATGTTTGATATTATCCTACGCCAGCTTACCGCATACACCGCTACTTAGATTTATCTCTTGTAATTGCTGTTTGGCACTTTATTGTTTCACCATTATACATGCACGAAATCTGTCATGGTCGGAATTAAATTAAACAACTTTATCCCCATGATATGATGTTGGGGAGCTCAAAGATGTTTGATATTATCCTACGCCAGCTGACCGTATACTCCGCTACTTAGATTTATCTCTTGTAATAGCTGTTTGACACTTCTTGGTTTCACGATTATACATGCACGAAATCTGTCATGGTCGGAATTAAATTAAACAACTTTATCCCCATGATATGAAGTTGGGGGAGCTTAAAGATGTTTGATATTATCCTACGCCAGCTTACCGCATACACCGCTACTTAGATTTATCTCTTGTAATTGCTGTTTGGCACTTTATTGTTTCACCATTATATATGCACGGAATCTGCCATGGTCGGAATTAAATTAAACAACTTTATCCCCATGATATGAAGTTGGGGGAGCTTAAAGATGTTTGATATTATCCTACGCCAGCTTATCGCATACACCGCTACTTAGATTTATCTCTTGTAATTGCTGTTTGGCACTTTATTGTTTCACCATTATACATGCACGAAATCTGTCATGGTCGGAATTAAATTAAACAACTTTATCCCCATGATATGAAGTTGGGGGAGCTTAAAGATGTTTGATATTATCCTACGCCAGCTTACCGCATACACCGCTACTTAGATTTATCTCTTGTAATTGCTGTTTGGCACTTTATTGTTTCACCATTATACATGCACGAAATCTGTCATGGTCGGAATTAAATTAAACAATTTTATCCCCATGATATGAAGTTGGGGGAGCTTAAAGATGTTTGATATTATCCTACGCCAGCTTACCGCATACACCGCTACTTAGATTTATCTCTTGTAATTGCTGTTTGGCACTTTATTGTTTCACCATTATATATGCACGGAATCTGCCATGGTCGGAATTAAATTAAACAACTTTATCCCCATGATATGAAGTTGGGGGAGCTTAAAGATGTTTGATATTATCCTACGCCAGCTTACCGCATACACCGATACTTAGATTTATCTCTTGTAATTGCTGTTTGGCACTTTATTGTTTCACCATTATACATGCACGAAATCTGTCATGGTCGGAATTAAATTAAACAATTTTATCCCCATGATATGAAGTTGGGGGAGCTTAAAGATGTTTGATATTATCCTACGCCAGCTTACCGCATACACCGCTACTTAGATTTATCTCTTGTAATTGCTGTTTGGCACTTTATTGTTTCACCATTATATATGCACGGAATCTGCCATGGTCGGAATTAAATTAAACAACTTTATCCCCATGATATGAAGTTGGGGAGCTCAAAGATGTTTGATATTATCTTACGCTAGCTGCCCGTATACTCCGCTACTTAGATTTATCTCTTGTAATTGCTGTTTGACACTTTATTGTTTCACGATTATACATGCGCGAAATCTGTCATGGTCGGAATTAAATTAAGCAACTTTATCCCAATGATATGAAGTTGGGGAGCTTAAAGATGTTTGATATTATTCTACGCCAGCTGACCGTATACTCCGCTACTTAGATTTATCTCTTGTAATTGCTGTTTGACACTTTATTCTTTCACCATTATACATGCGCGAAATCTGTCATGGTCGGAATTAAATTAAACAACTTTATCCCCATGATATGAAGTTGGGGAGCTCAAAGATGGTTGATATTATCCTACGCCAGCTGACCGTATACTCCGCTACTTAGATTTATCTCTTGTAATTGCTGTTTGACACTTTATTGTTCCACCATTAAACATGCGCGAGATCTGTCATGGTCGGAATTAAATTAAACAACTTTATCCCCATGATATGATGTTGGGGAGCTCAAAGATGTTTGATATTATCCTACGCCAGCTGACCGTATACTCCGCTACTTAGATTTATCTCTTGTAATAGCTGTTTGACACTTCTTGGTTTCACGATTATACATGCACGAAATCTGTCATGGTCGGAATTAAATTAATCAACTTTATCCCCATGATATGAAGTTGGGGAGCTCAAAGATGTTTGATATTATCTTACGCTAGCTGCCCGTATACTCCGCTACTTAGATTTATCTCTTGTAATTGCTGTTTGACACTTCTTGGTTTCACGATTATACATGCACGAAATCTGTCATGGTCGGAATTAAATTAATCAACTTTATCCCCATGATATGAAGTTGGGGAGCTCAAAGATGTTTGATATTATCTTACGCTAGCTGCCCGTATACTCCGCTACTTAGATTTATCTCTTGTAATTGCTGTTTGACACTTCTTGGTTTCACGATTATACATGCACGAAATCTGTCATGGTCGGAATTAAATTAATCAACTTTATCCCCATGATATGAAGTTGGGGAGCTCAAAGATGTTTGATATTATCCTACGCCAGCTTACCGTATACTCCGCTACTTAGATTTATCTCTTGTAATTGCTGTTTGACACTTTATTGTTTCACCATTATACATGCACGGAGTCTGTCATGGTCGGAATTAAATTAAACAACTTTATCCCCATGCTATGAAGTTGGGGGAGCTTAAAGATGTTTGATATTATCCTACGCCAGCTTACCGCATACACCGCTACTTAGATTTATCTCTTGTAATTGCTGTTTGGCACTTTATTGTTTCACCATTATATATGCACGGAATCTGTCATGGTCGGAATTAAATTAAACAACTTTATCCCCATGATATGAAGTTTGGGAGCTTAAAGATGTTTGATATTATCCTACGCCAGCTTACCGCATACACCGATACTTAGATTTATCTCTTGTAATTGCTGTTTGGCATTTTATTGTTTCACCATTATACATGGTTTCATGATCGGAATTAAATTAAACAACTTTATCCCCATGATATGAAGTTGGGGAATTCAAAGATGTTTGATATTATCCTACGCCAGCTTACCGCATACTCCGCTACTTAGATTTATCTCTTGTAATTGCTGTTTGACACTTCTTGGTTTCATCATTATAAATGCACGAAATCTGTCATGGGCGGAATTAAATTAATCAACTTTATCCCCATGATATGAACTTGGAAACCCAAACGTATATATTTGTTATTGTCTTTCTGTTCAAAGCGAGTCCCTATACTTTACTCTTTTTTTTCTAAGTGCGTTTATTTCCCTCACTTTAAGATAGCTATGGGAACAATCCTTGTAAAATATAAAAAAATTAAAATTCTTATTGGATTTTAAATGTAAAAATTACTAACACATACATATTTTTTGTTATTTGGTATTTTTTGTTAGAAACTTCACATCGGTCCTAAACCATAAGATATTTTGGAAATTTGTTTTGGAGTTATTCGTGCAAAAGGTGGTTTGCACCTTCATCCGGATCGCCTGGAATTTATGTATCGACTCAGATCATATATTCTGGGTAGAAATGAAGGTAGCTTATCAAACGAGGGAAATACGATGGTAGACGATACCCCCAGGCATTGAAACGGTCGACAATTTGAGCAATAATATGTATCATAGAACATTAAGTTCTGAAGTAAATATTTCTGAAGAACCTGCAGAAGATGAATTACAATCTCCACAGTATGATGCATTAGAACATTTAGCTGGGTATAATTGCCATAAAATTAAGAACCCAGAATTCCTGGTAGCTAAGTCTTTAGTGAATACATCTCAAGATTTGTCTTTCACACGGACCAACCAACTAAAACTAACTGAAGTTGGTCGCCAAAAACCAAATGAAAAAATCGGAATAGGGTTAAGGATCGGTTTAATTCTTGTTTGTAAAGCTTAAAACAATAACAAATAATTATTAAATTCTGTTAAATTACTTATTAAATATTTTCGGATATTAACATTTTTGATTTTGAAAAAAGCGTATAAATATCCTATTGTTATTTTTAAAATTGTTTGTAAATAATAATTGAATATAGAAATTATAGAAAGAGTAATCAATTGCCCAAGTATTAGTGAGTTATTTAATTTAAAATTAAAGCTAATCAAATAGGCAAGAGTTTCATTATTTACAATTTTTATTGAAAACGTTTGCCACACATTTTAAAATTGTGCATGAAGGACTGTAGTACATATCTGAAATAGTGTTTGTTGAAAGCAAAAGATTTGTTAACTTATTAAACGAGTAAAAATAAAAATTATTAAAAATCCTTACGTATAATAAATTTTTCCAGTTATATTGAGGCAAATATATCGTCACATAAATTGTTTAGTTTCATCTAATAACTTTATTTTAACTATATCACCACAAAATTTGATAGATACAGAAGCAGACGATCGATTAACATTAGCATCAAGCCGATATGATACGTCAAACAGTGGATTTAACGCTAGTTGCACCTATACAATACACAAGCAGCTCAATCACATGAGCGACCACCAACATCATCATTTAAGTTTGATTCATTAACTTAGTGCAGTACCATGGCCAATTTAGAGTACCTCGATCTAGACACTGGAAAGCTTTTATGCTTTAAGTTACGCAAGAAAATCAGAGGTTATCCCGACGGCGTCATCACAACAATATAAATGATGACAATTTTGTACGTTGGGTACAAACCAATTAATCCCAAATTTAAAGTAAAGAACTTTATTAGTGCACGGTAATACACCGTACCTCGCTCCCTCCCATCCGACCCTCTGCACTAAATTCAACTTCTAAAAAACAAGATAAGAATGTATGTCGCTGGACAGATATCAAGAGAAGTAAATTTCCAGATACACTCTTGAAATTAGAGCTTTATGAACTAATCAAAGCTCATTAAGGCAGATTCTTAGAATTTAAGCACGACAAAATCATGAAGCAACATATTGTCACCAATAAAGGTTGTATTTCAATAATTTTGTAAACAAATTTGAAGATTTAATGCTGTATTTTTGTAGATTACCACCATAGTCTATTCGAAATAATATTCGAGAGACCTCTTAGTACGAATAAAAAAGTTGATCCAAAATTATGGGGTTCCAGCCCCCTAGCGGGTGCCAATAAATAGAAATTCAAACTGGAAACAACAAGAAAAAGGAAAATAAAAAACAAAATATTACTTGTTTGTATTTTGTAAGCAGTTTGAAATTAATTCATTTTCAATACGAATTAAATCCGCGACAGCAAATTTTTTTAAAATTAAATAATTTCGCGCAGTTAATACAGTTTTTTAAAGTTAAATGTTGTGGGCTAAATTCTTATTAAAAAAATAATTAAATTGCGACGGAACAAATTAAAATTTATCGGCAAAATTAATTCATTTTTCAAATGAATTTAAGTTCGCCGATAAATATGAATCTATTGAGCCACGGAAATTAGAAAAATGAAAAGTCAAAAGAATTAAATGAATTTAATGTTATTGAAATGAAATTGAAATGTTGAACTTTACGTATTTGTGGCATTTGCATTTAAATCTCACTTGTTTTTGTCCCCAATCATTTTTTTTGTCCCCTTCTTAGCATTTTATTGACGATTGTAAAAGTAAAAAAAGCGCCTCTCGAGGACAATAGTTAAAATGATGCACCTGATAAAATGACATTTGTCACAAACGCGGCGAAAGATAATTTAGCATTGCGGTAGTTAAAAATTGTTTTTATAGTCCAAAATTGAAATTATTTACAATTATTAGCAATCCGGTAAGTAAAAATTGTGTTTAAAGATCAAAAATGGAATTATTTACAACCATTTCGAACGTCAAATTATCAGGTAGCTCAGTTTAAAAATATTCCACTAGGTGGAATCCGTGATGCTCCAATCGTCAATAGATAATTTTTAACGGGTTTAAGTTAAGTATTTGATCACAATACAGAAATTTATGAAAATGTATTTTTTAGATTATTTTGCAATTTTATTTTTAAAAAAATGAGTTTTTTTGTTATGAACGTTACTTTACTTATTTTAGATAAATTGTGAAATTCAAAAACATAAATTTAATTTATCGATGTTTATTCACTTTGGTGATATGTCTTCAAACGGTATATTAATCTTTTGTATTTTCAAATTAATAATTTTAAAAATAACGTAATAACATAGTTTTAGGTAACGTTCATGACAAAAAAAATAGCACACAATATTATAAACAAATGCAAAACACTAATCTGCTCACGCCCAGATTTAAAAGAAATATTGAACTAAGTATTTTTCGGTAAAATATTGATTTTATTTATTCTTGATCTTAATGTCTTTAATGCTGGCTTATAATAGGATGATGACATGTATTTTTATTTTTATAATTTGTTCGTTTATAAAATTTCCTAAGCAAAAATAATTTACAATGGTAACAATAAATTGAATCTATTAGCTAATAGAGGACTCTATGGTACTATAATTTTATACTAATTACTTTCATTAGGACACCATAGCATTCGCATGATGAAATGTTCACGATGTGCAGACTTCAAAACTTAGTACATTAATTGTGGGAATGGATACTAGTGAATCAAACTTGCGATCTGTAGCTCAACAAAAATATTTTGTCGCTAGTTACCTTCATTCCCCTACCACAGACGATGATGTTATTCGACACATAACAAAAAACGTTAATATAACAGCAGACGATGTACATATCTTACCGTGCCTTACTTGAAACGATAAAAGACAGAAGTCAGCTGAACTTCATTTCGTACAAATTTGGAGTGAACCCACTGTATTTTGGCAGTATTATTCGTCGGAGATTTGGTCGACAGGTGTTGTAATAAAACCATTTATCAAGTTTAATCGAAAAAACCCCGAGGAGTGTCTTTGCCGGGTTCTCCTTAGTTAAGTTTTACGAAAATTAAATTAATTGTATTGTTGTACTATCTAATGTATTTTGTAATTTGACTACTAATTTTAGAGTTTCCGCATCATCCGCTTCAGCTCCTTCTACCTCCATTCAATATAAACCGTGCAATGACGAATATGAGCGTATTTCTATCGCTCACCTAAATGTACGAAGTTTAGCGAAACATATTGATGAAGTTCTAATTTTGATGCAGACTAATCATTTTGATATTTTGTGTTTGAGTGAGACATGGCTTCATCGTAAAATTTCATCTTCAAGAAGAATGAAAAAATTTCATCTTGGTAAGAAAAAAATCAGATAGTGGGGTGGCCGTGTATTTTAGATTGTCTATCAAATGTATTGATCGTCTTGTTTTGGGGAAACTGAGTCTTTTATTTTAGAACTAAACCACAGATAAGAATAGACAGATTTGGATCTTGTATGGGCTATATTTACATACCAAAATTTCAATACCAAATCCAATCCTTTTAGAGCAGGACGTACATTTCTGTCTTTTTTTATCTTTTTCTACGTATGGCTATTTTGATTATATCAAAGCAAACATAAACCAACTTCAAGCAAAATTTTGTTTTATAATATATACGTCCTGCTCTAAAAGGATTAGATGGGAATTTGGTATTGAAATTTAGAATGTAAATATGGCCCATACAAGATCCACATCTGTCTATTCTTATCTGTGACTAAACGTTAAATATATACTATTTATGCCGTAATTGTTAGTTATAATCCACCACCAAAAATGTTAAATGACATCGACGATATTATGACTGTGATTGTGGATTACGTAAATAGCTATTCCAATTTTATAATTCTCGGCGATTTTAATATTCATTTAAATTAATTTAAAGCACACTAAGAGATGAAGCCCATCAATTATGGAAAAAGCACCGTTATCCTGTTCACAAAGCTAAGTATTGTAACTATAGAAATCAAGTTACTAGCCTTATTCGTGAATGTAAACAAAAATATTATTTTGGTAATCCAAACGTTACCATGAAGCGGTTTTGAAATAATCTTAGATCAGTAGGCATAGGTAATAAAAATTCTAGTAATAAGTATTATACCGTTTTCAGCCGATGATCAAGTAATTGTATGGAAATGTTTAGTACTTGTTTGTAAGCAATTTTTAATGTTAGTTTAAAGTTAGTGTAAAGCGATGCGCTTATACGCGTTTAAATATAAACTTAAATATTAAAAATAAATTTTAGGTTTTTATTTTATTATATCACCACCATTTTTTTGATGCACAAAAATGTGGTTGGCGGCCAACACAATGAGAGCGACGTGTTGTCGCTTTGAAGATCGAGCAGACTGATTAAGAATATTTTATTTTGTTTTGTGTTGTGTCTTTCGTATTTGTTTCGATGGTTTTTGGAAAGCCGATCACCGGTTGGTCGTTGTATGCCATGTGACATAATACCCAATGTGCTGGTAGAGGTGGCACCCAATGTGCGGCGAGCTCGTGTAGGCACCGGATTAGTTGTAGTGGTGCATTGGGTGAACCGCTACAATTTTGTTATTTGGTTTTGAACTTAATCGTGCGATTCTAACGTCCAGTCATATAGAGGTGTTAACTAAGAGGATTCTCTTAGTTAAGACAATTCCCTTTCGTAAGACTATTTTGCGATTCTGTTGATGCTCTTAGCCTGACATTCTCTTAAAAAATCCTTAGCTAAGGCATACGAAATAGGTGGTCATAAGCATCACAACTTTGACGTTTCTCGGAGTCATATTAAAGAGAAACAATTTAATAAATTGTATTTGTATCTGAGTGAATATTTGTATCTGAGTGAATATTTGTATCTGAGTGAATAAATAACCGTACTAAGTTTCAAAATAATATTTAATGTTGAACTCGAAAAATAAAATATTTTATTTGTTTGGTTGAAAAATAAATATAACCTAAAATTTGACAAAAAAAATATGAAATATTTTATTCTTACAAAATATTAATTTTTATAAAACTTTAATTGTAAACCTAAAATAAATTTTCTTTATTTTCCAGTGATTTTTTTTTTTTAATAGAAACGGTATGTTGTTCTACGCTTATAATAGAGCCCCTGTATTTAGTGCAGTCAATTCATTCTAACTGATAACTAAACCCTCAACTAACGACTCCGGAATTAATCCCGATTCGATCCCCTCACTAAACCCCTACTAAAGTTGAAATTAAAATGTTGAATCTGATAGTGAATCCTAATAAGTGTGATTATATGAGTTTCAGAACGAATGCTGTAAATGTTCATATCAGTGTGGATAGCTATAGAATTGAACAAGTAAATGCGTACAGGTATTTGGGTATTTGAATTGACAGACGTATGAATTTTGGGAAGCACATGAACATTTTGGCAGATAACTACAAGGAACGTTTGAATGTGATTAAACGGGTGAGCAAACCCAAGTGGGGCGCTTATCCGAGAGTGACTGACATGTTAAGGAAGGCCCTTATATCCTCCAAAATTGGATATGGCATTAATGTGTATGGGAATGGTTCAAAAGGGGCTTTTAGCCAATTAATGAAAGTAGAGAATGCATGTGAACGTTGCGAACAGTTGAGAGAATCAGACTGAATCATGAAAATTGGAACGAATATTTGTGGAAACGTCATTTGAGTGAGAACAAAGATTGTGAGTTGTGTGGAAGTGTGGAGGATGTTGAACATCTCATATTGGCTTGTCCTAAATACAGCCAATACAGATCTCAGTTCAATATCCTTCGGAGTGCAAGAAATCTAAGTGATTTAATGAATGAGGGAGGCTGTTTGGTTTGTAAGGAATGTATGAATTTATTAGGATGAGTGGGATAACAATTTGATGTAAAATAAGTAATAGCCCACAGAATATGTGTAGGGAGTAATCCGGGTCCTTTTTACAGATGATATTGTATTAGTAAAATTAAGTAATATGAACTAAATATGTAACTTTTTGTAAATTTGGAATTTTGGCAATGTGGTTCATTTTCATGTAGGAGCCAAGCCTAATAAACAAAAAAAAAAAACAAAAACAAAAAAAGTTGAAATTAACCCCAACGGACCCCCGTAACCAAACTCTAAACACAAATCCAGCCCAGCCACTCATTCAAAAATGCATATGTACAGGAATTCAACTTAACCTAACATTCAACTAAACTTTCGACTCAATCCCACAATAAATACCAAATAAATCCCTAATTTAACCCTAACTCAATGCCCTACTCGATCACAACTCAATCCCTTACTCGACTAAAACTCAACCCTCAAGATAGAGCAGCTCAAGCCAATTTCCAACTTAAATCTCAACTCAATCTCCAAATAAGTTCCTAACTGAATGACAAAATCAATTCCAACCTATAAATTCAACCTCTCACTGACCACCAAACTGAGCCTTAAACTCAACCAAAAATTCCACACCCAGCTGAATCCCTAAAACAAAATAGTCCCCAAAAATACATGCGTACTGCTTGTATACATTATCTCAACTCACTTCTAACTGAACCTCCAACTCGAACACCATCCCAACCAAACTCAACATTAAATCCTCAAAATAAGACGGTCCGGAAAATTTCATACTGACATGAACTTAACTCAATACAACTCAAGCTGACTTCCACCTCTCGCCTCAAAACAACCGCCTAAATCCCTAACTGAACCTCTGACCTAACCTCAACTCAATCGCAACTCAACACTAAGCTAAGAATAACTTAACTTCCAATAAGCACAACTCGACTCCCAACTGATTCCTTAAAACAACAAACTTAATACACAACTTAACTCCCAAATCAATTTGATCTGAAGAACTACATGTGCACATGAACTTAACTCAACTCAACCCTAACTAACTCCAACTCCACCTTGAGTTGCACCATCAAAAAAATCCACAACTCCATCAACCCTAACTTAATCCAAACTCAACTCCAACTAAACCAGGATATCGACCCCCAAATCCACCCTCCACTCAACCCCAAACTCAATCGTTAAATAGCATATATAAAAAATTGGTCAACGCGGGTCGAAAACCATGATTGAGTTTGGGTCAATTTGAAGGTAGGTACGAGATCCTTTCAAGATATAGGTTTCGATGGCTTTTCAATTTAACGCCTTGACCATAGAAACAGATTGGCAAAAAAAATCCAAATCGGATACAGACGTTGAGACGTCACATTGAGGACAGACATTGAGACGTTGAAGACGTGATATTTTTATTTGCATTTTTTGACTCGACTCAAGTACCATATAAACATTGAGAAAAGTGGTTTTGGACAAACACAATTTTTGGTCATTTTTCGCAGGATTTCAATAACTTTGGTCGTTGTAATTTTGACTTTAAATACATATGTATGCAGGGCCTTTCAGAGCTAGCAGGGGGCCTGGGCCAAATTATTAAAATGGGACCCCATAAAAATAAAATAAAACAATCATAAGTTTATATCACATGAATTCATTTTAGTATTTATTAGAATTTATTAGAAATTATTAGATTGAAGCTTTTCTCGCTTTATTATTAGAAAATTCTCTAATGATTTGCTCAAAATAATTTTTCTTGCCATGTCGTGGTTAATGTTTAACATTGCCAATCCATTTAACCGTTGTTCTGCCATTGTTGAGCGATGAAAATTTTTTATTCTTTTAAGAACACTGAAACTCCTCTCGGCTGAAGACACAGATGCAGGAATACTTAAAAATATTCTTAAGACAATGATAAGATTCGGAAATAAACCAGCTAAGTTTTACTGAGAATATTTTCTAATAAATTTGTTGGTGTCGGATCTGCATTGAAATTAGCTGCATACATTTTTGTAAGGAATTTTACCTCATCTAGTATCTAGTTTGATAACTCACTCGTGTATTTTGAATGCAAACGGTTTACTGCAGCTTCAATTATTTCATCAGTCAAGTTTGGAAATGACCAAAGAAAACCGAAAAGATTGCAGATATTTTGTAAAGATTGAAATTGTCTTTGTAAGCCAG
Source organism: Tipula helvola (assembly GCA_963556165.1). NCBI lineage: Eukaryota > Metazoa > Arthropoda > Insecta > Diptera > Tipulidae > Tipula > Tipula helvola. The sequence continues at coordinate 162,859,078 of OY744481.1, read as the reverse complement.
CTATTACGGAATTAACTATTACGTTAAACACATTTATCCTGTAGTATTTTTCAGCATCCGATTGTGTCCGTATCGTTCTAATAATGGCAAAATCACATGTAACTCCATATTCACGTGCTTTAGCTTTTGCTTTCGCAAATATTTCATTCCACATTCCGCTTAAATTGCGAAATCTCATTACTAGACTTTCAATATTATTTTGCTCAATATCAAGTGTAGCATTTTGAGCTTCAATTACCAAATTTGTATGATGCAAATCTGTCAAAATTTCGAGCCATATGATAGAAAGCAAAACACATTCAAATTTATTTAAATATTTCTCAATTGAGTGTAATTCAACGATTGCGTGTGGTGGTAAATTAAAGGAATACATTTCATTTAAAGCATCTCGAATAGATAATAGATTTTTGGCTATTGGTTTTACTGCATCTATTCTAGCAGACCATCTAGTTTTGGAAATCGAATGAAGAGACATACGGATATGTTTCTTTAAAACCTCCCATCTCCGCGGACTACTGCTAAAAAAATTATACATTTGTTGTATAACTCCAAAAAATTGTACAGCTTCTTGACACGATTCAGCTAAATCAACTCCAACAAGATTTAATGTGTGGTTCCCACAGCTGGAAAAATACAATTAGGATTACGCTTCGTAAGAATGGCTTGCACACCGTTTAGCTTGCCAGCCAAATTTGCACCATTATCATATGCTCGAGCAATACATAAATTATAATTTAATTCCATATCCGACAAAATTTCAAGAATTCTGGCAGCAATTTCTTCTCCGGTTTTTCCAGAGAATGAATCGAAGCAAATAAAACGCTCTTCAATGTCAAATTTTAAATTGTCACACATCTTGTTCTTGTTATAAAGACAAAATACTATCGAAGATCAAGCGCAAATGAGAAATCTATAGTAACAAAAAATTTGGGGGCCCCTAAAAATTGGGGGCCCGTGCCTTATGGCCCGGCTGGCCCACCCTCTGATTGGCCCTGTATGTATGTATAATCTCGATTTGTGCAACATTACATAAACGCAACTTAAAAAAATTGTAACAATTTTTTTTTGTTCGTTCGCTAATTGTAACAATAATTATTGTGAAAAAAAAATAAAAATAAAAATTGATAGTTGCAACGAATTTGCATTTATCAAATGTTGCACGAATCGACCCTTTTGTACCTATGTAAGTACAAGTAAACCGTAAACGTTGAAAATTTTATTTTCAATGGACAAAAAAAACAAAATTACCATTGGGTTTATGATCTTTTTAAAACATTAGACATTATCCGCAAAAATTTTCCGGGCAAAATAAATGGGGAGAATATACAGGGGCTATGTCATGGCTCGGATCTTGCAAACGTTAATACTTTAGTATTTTTTTGAATTTTTTTCCCAAAATAAAATTTAAATTTTTTCAGAATTTATAAACGATCATGAAAGTTTAAGTCGCCGAAGCAAAGCCCAGTGGTGATATTTCCCCTTCAATTTATTTGTTAATATACCTATATACCTGTGATAAAAAAACCCAAAAACAAGTGATTTAATGGGTATCCAAAACACATATTCCCGTTTATGTATAAATTCTGAAAAAGGGAAAATTTAATTTTGGTAAAAAAGACAAATGTGCAAAATATGTGTTTTAACTAAACCACTAAACTGAATAATCGCCCAAAATTATTTCTGGGCGATTATTCATTTTCAATATTTTGTACCATTCTTGTATCAAATCTTGTGCAAATATTGTAGGATTTTCATTTTAGGGATTTGGGTGAGTTTGAATTTCTTCTCTGCTCACACAAACCACAATTTATTGAGCTATTCCTAATTTTTGTTTTTTGGGCGATCATTCATGTTGTCAGTACCCGGAATATGCCCGATTCTCTTTTAAATTAATATAAAAATTAGGTTTTCCGAGACCGATAAAATGAACTTGTTACAGAACATACTTACGAAAACATCAACAAAACAAACGCGCATTCTTCGAAATAAACAATAGTGACTAATTTCTATATTTCTCAATGCTATTTTCACAACAAAACATTACGATAATAATTTACTAATAAATATAAAAACGAAGAAGCATACAAAAATTAAGATCAACAAGTCTGATTCTATTTTAAGCAAGAAAAAAAAACGCATTATTAAAACAACTACGAACTACAACAGAACGCATCGAAAGAATTCAACTAAAAAAAAATATTTTGACATTATGCCAAATTAAAACAAAAATATCTTTCATGTGACATCACATACGTAAGATGATGATGTGTATAATGGCAAAAAAACCACAAAAAATGAATTAAATTTTTATCAGTCGTTGTGCCAACCTGGAATATTGAAATAATTACGTGCAAATGCAACGAGACAGGTGGTTTTAACGAACGTCTCAGTTTTACGTATTTGGGATTTTGTTTAATTGCTTTTCTAGGGAAACAGGAGATATCTCGTTTTTGCTACAGTCTCCTATCACCTCCTATCTGTTACAGAAGACAACCCAACTAAGTTTGGTTGACTACCTTTGGTTGTCATTATATGTAGTTTACAAGGCAACCTGTTTGTTTCATTCGGTTGTTTCTTTTCGGTTTATCATTTTGTTGTTTAATTACAAAATAAAATGATGGATATAGTAGTGCCTATGGTAGTGCGTAGCTAGTATGTAAACTCTTTCCTTTAGTAGATTTTTTTTTTGTATCACAGACGATTTTTATTTTATGTTTTGTTGTGTGTTAAGCCTTATTCAGACTATGTTAGTAATTTAGTCGAGTAGCGAGTATTTTAGTAACTAAATGTGTCTGAACAGCAAAACTTTAGTCGAGTAGATTAGTAAATGGTTTAGTCATGTCGATCCATTTTATTCTATTTTTTTTTAGTCGAGTAAGGCCCCCACCACTCTTCAAAACAAAACAAAATAAAAAAAACAAGACAAACCAAGTGCGAACTCGAACATGTTGATTTAGTCGAGTTCGTTATTTGAGCGAAGTGAAATGTATAGAACATGGTGTCTATTCACTTTGTTGCGTATTCTCTTCATTTTGAAATACTGCTCACTCACTTGTAACTTGGTGGAAAAAAGAAATTGGTAGCTTAATCAAAGCTTCAAAATCAAGAAATGATGATTTGGGTAAAAAGTTAGAGAACGTCGAAGAAATTTTATTGCACACAGAATGTCGGAAAACTACACGAGGAAAGTACCTAGTATTGTTGCTTGCAAAAGAGCGCGTGAGCAAGGTAAGATTAATTAATTAATATAAATGAATATATCAGATACTTATAGTAAAAGCAGGACAATCCTCATCAGGTTGCAGCCAGGAAGAAAAATGTAAGATCAAGTGTGCCATCATTTGATTTTAAAATTAATTGTTTATTTTGTAGCGAAGTAAATCAAGAGATTGATTCCAATAATGTAAGCCGGTACAAGCAAGTTAGTGTTGTGAAATCAACAGAAATGCAACAAACTATCCTGGATCTTTGTTGTAAACGCAATAACGCATGGCGAAGTATCGCCAATATATGGATTGGTGGGTCAATTATCATCTGAAATGCTACTGCAAATTTAAAGAAGTGACCACTAATCCGTCCAGAGGAAAACCCATAAATGACAACTGTTGTGCAGGCTTTGAAGCTTTGTGTGCCTTCATAAAACAAAGTAATGAATGTCAATTTTCATTACGCGATCTGAAGGAAAAACTAAGGGAATTCACTGGAAACGATGTAGATTTGTACGGTGACTACTACTTGAGGGACCTGCTTATAAATCATTTTAAACCAAATTTGGTAGCAACCAACTTATTTGGCAAAACCATAATTTTAACTTTAAGGGACATGTTACCCGAAGAATGGTTAGTGCAGAATTGGGACTCATAAAAATGCAGTTCTATTGAAGAAGAGCGCGTCAGAACTGTTAAAGCAGAAGCAGCAATTATCAAAGAAGACATCCAGTCCCAAATTTATGATACAACAGTATATCCAACATTCGATAATATCAAAAATGGTGGTGAAGAGTTTGTACCAGCGACTTTAAAGATATTTACGGAAACTCTTTATAAAAAACGAAACGCATGTTCTTCAACGAAAACAAATAAACAAATGCAGTTTCTCAATCAATGTATGATATACGGATGCAGACCAAAATCGTTTATATCACCAGTGCTGCTTGGATTATCAGTTTACTTTCATTGTAAAGTTGGTTCTAGGCATATAATCGACCTATTAAATTCAATAGGGATAATTGCATCATATAACGAGGCTGCCAATTACATCAAATGTGCAACAGAGTTTGCAGAGTAGAGTAGAGTATTCTGTATACATATATAGTGCATTTTTTAGAGTAGAGTTTAACTCGACTCAGTATATATTGAGAGTTAAACAGGATTAAACTCGGCTCGACTCGCAGTATATACTAGAGCCCTGCATCGGATAGTATTATCTGCGGATATCCGCATGTATCCGCTATCCGCGGTTAAAAGCGGATATATCCGCAACAAAATTGTGCGGGTGCGGATCGGATGCGGATCAGTAATCTTTATCCGCAATATGCGGATATGTGTGTGTGTAGAATTACGCCGGTTGCAAAACAAAAATTCTTTCCTTCTACACAATACACATATACACGCATAAGTGAAAAATTGAACGGTAAATTTTGAAAGTTCCCACAGTTGTTTTCATTTTGCGGATTTGCGGCACAACAGTAAAACTGAAAAATCACCCCTATTGGATTCAATTTCATGTTCTTTTAATCCTCTACATTTTAAGGAGTACTATTATGACTCTCAATGTTAACAAATATGTCGAATGACATCTACATTTAAATATACTGTTAAAGCTAGCCGAAAGTTGCCAGCCGAAAGTGAAAAGTCGATAATGCAGATTGAATTACTCCAACCGAACCGAAAGTAAAAAAACGGTAATGCAGATTGCGTTATCCCAGCCGAAAATAAAAAATGATGTCGATATCAATCGGTAGTGCTTAACCTAAAAACTACTAAGGAATGTAAGAAGGATGCATGATTATCATTGAAGACTTTTCTTAATATTCCTATTTATATGGCAAAACCTGGCTGCAGTACCTCGTGAAAAATTGTGGGAAACTCGAGAAACCCAAAAAAAAATTTTAATTGGAATAAAAACAGCCTCTAGAGTGTTATGTGTAGAGATGTATTTTATTGATGTGACTTGTCAATAGCCATCGCGGGAAAAAATTTCAGTTCAAGTTTCCCGTGAGAAATCTTAGAAAATTCAATATTTTTTTCGTAAGCGTTTATTTCAATTTGACCAGAATCCTGTTTTTATAAAAATTTTACGATTATTGACTTAAATAAATTAATTATTACAAGAAAATGAAAATGATTTTCATAAACAATGATCATATATGCTTCAATCCGAACATTTATGAAAATATCTCAAAGACCATAGTTAAGAATTTGTAATAATTTCATTTAAAAATTTGACTTTCTATTTGCCAATAATTTTATAAATCCAATAAAAACGATTTAACTTCAGATATACACTCTAGAGGTTGATTTTATTCCAATTTTGTGAATTTTTCTGATTTTTCAATGTTTCCCACGATTAGTTGTTTAAACAAAGTTTTCCACGTAAGACTTTTTACAAAATTGTTTATTACAAGCCATGTATCCTATTTACTTTCGGCTGATAACCACAAAATTTTTTATTTTCGGCTAGAATATTAATAAGGTAATCTGCATTATCGATTTTTTACTTCCGGCTGGAAACTTTCGGCTAACTTTAACAGGGTCATTTAAATAGCAAAATGTATTAACTAAATTTATATTTTTTTACATTCGTCCAGCCTGACAATGAGGGTTGTCCTCAATCCTCGCTGGAGCTGGTTCCGCTTTTATTACTAAACTTTGGGAGTTGTTCAAAGAAACCCAAAATCTTCAAATGTATTCCGATTGCAGTTCTTGATACCTCTAAAGACAGGTTAGGCATTAAGATTGCTTGATTATTTCCATACATTTCATAGATAATTCGATTTTTTGAAAATCACCTTACTATATATAAATCATCAAATTCTGAACCAAAGAATTTCAAAATCTGCAACTGCTTTTCGATTGCGGTTCTTGATACCTCTAAAGATAGGCTTCGGGACCTGTAATTGGCTTGGTAGCAAGCATTTAGATTGCTTGATGATTTCCATCACCTTACTAAAAATAAAAAATTTAAAATCTGCAATTGTGCTCCAATTGTTGTTCTTGATACCTCCAAGGTTTCAAGAACTGTAATTGCCGTGCCAACGAGCATTTAGATCGGATGATTATTTCCATCACCTTAATAAAAATCAGCAAATTCTGAACCAAAAAATACAAAATCTGCAATTGTGGTTCATGATACCTCTATAGATAGGTTTCGGGACCTGTAATTGTCGTGCCAATGGCCATTTAAGTTGATTGTTGATTTTCACACATTTTATAGAAAATTCGATTGTTTTTAAAATTTTCTTCCTTCTTCCGCTGGCGCTACATCCTATGAAGGGATTTGCTGCCTCAACGATGCTTCTCCAATTAATTCGATCCGCCGCAAGAGAACGCCAGACACGGTGACCGAGTGTGCATAGGTCCCTCGCAACATCGTCCATCCTTCGGGTAGGTGGTCTCCCACGAGGTCATACTTTCGTTGGTGCCGACTCCAAGGCCTTTTTAGTGGTCCGATTTTGTAAACGAAGTATGTGGTCAAGCCATCTTAACCTTGACGATTTTATGAATCCGATGATGTCGACTTTATCGAGATCATTTCTGATCTCGTGATTCATTCGCATTCTGTACATGGCTCCCTCTTTAATGGGACCAAGAATTCTTCTTATCATCTTACGCTCAGTTACAGCGGTTTTCTGGATGTTTAGCGCGTTTAGTGTCCAAGACTCGCAACCAAAGGTGATAACTGGTCTTACCAGCGCCTTAGGTTAGGTTAGGTTTGGATGGCGGTCCACCAGGACCGGGCATAGACACAAAAAGGTCCATGGCCATACCACAATTTAAAAATTTTCCTCAAACTCATTGAAACCACTTTGAGCTTGCTATGAAGCGCTGGATACTCCTGACGTCTCACCCGCTCCGCCACTTCGTTGAAAAGGGGTGTCCCTAGAAATACCAGCGCCTTATATATGTCCAATTTTATTTTGCGCCATGTATTTGGTATCCGCTTCATTGATCTGAAGGCCTATTTGCTAGGCTGTTAATTCCAATGGGAGCGTTTTTAAAATCACCTTACTTAAAATCAGTAAATTTTGAGCCAAAAAATACAAATTCTTCATTTATGCTACGATTGTGGTTCTTGATACCTCTAAAGATAGGTTTCGGAACCTGTAATTGTCGTGCCAACGACCATTTATATTGGTTGATTATTTCCATACATTTATACGAAAATTCGATTTTTTTGTAAGACTACAACCTTTTCTCTCTTCTTCGTTGTATATGGATAAACCCCACTTCTGATTTGTAAACTTTTCTCGATGATTGGCAGATTTTTTTTATCAAAGACGATTTTAGTTTGCTGTTTATAACGCGATGTCTGTTCCTTTATTTGGATTGTACTGAAAAAACAAAATTACATTCAATTTCATGTTCAGTAGTGCTAAAAATGCAGTAGTAGCGATTTTGATTTGAGACTACCACAACCTTATAGTGGTCTTATTCATAGTGCTGGGTATTCTAGAAGAACATATATGCACCAAACAGATCAGAGCTGAAATGTTACGTTGACAAACAGACACCAAAAGGGGTTTCTTCGAAAAAGCAGTATTTCCCAGAATAGCTTGTTGCTTTGATGATGAACTCAGGGTCGTCACCCCAACAAATATTTGGCATTTGTTTTTAAACAGTAACGGATTTTATAGTTTAAATGTTATATTTGTAAGTCGGTGATGTTAGCCCGAAAAATCAGCCCGAATTTTTGGTTCATTTCTCGGATAAAATGTAGCTATCCCGAAAAAGTATACATTTTTGTAAAAAGTGTAGGCTCATCCCGAAAATACATTATATGTAATTAAAATGTATCTAACACGTAAAAAAACAAGCTTAAACCAAATGAAAATTAATAAATTTCTTAATAAATATTTGTAATAAAAAAAAAATAAATTCTTATAAGAGTAAAGCCATTCAACATATTCTAAAAATTCAATAATGTTTTTGCTGTGGGTAGTGAATTCCATTTACTATGAAGAAACCTTAAGTTATATACAGACAATACTAGATATATTGCTAAATAGTTTTTTATATGGGTCATGATGCTTGCTAAGAGTTGGCTAGCACCCCAGGTTCAAATCATAAAAATAACCATATGATTTTTCAAAAAATGTGTACACTAAAATGCAGCGCATGTGATATGGAAAAACTTTAAATTATAAACATACAATATTAGCTGAAACTTAAATGCTAGAGGAATATACCACCAGATAGGTCTTGGATATACTAAGTAACCCTCAATAGGTCATTTTCATATCATGGAGATAAGACATAAAAATATCATTACACATAATACGCCTTTTCGTACACCTCGTCCAGCTCCAGCTGAAACTTTAATTTTTTGTGGCGATACTAGAGATATACATAGTTTATCGGAGTTAGTTTCTTATTTTCACTCATTCTGTTTCCATTGAATGAAGGCCTGTTGAATAACTCTGGTCGTGATCGATTGTACTTGTTATTTGGCTTATAAAAGTTATATCGATGGTTATTTGGCTCGCCTCGGGCCTTGTCACTCCTACCTGGCCACTCGCGATCAATTAGATTATTCCCTTCAAATTCTCGTCGTCCTTTCGATTTGGATTCCAAAAATTGCTTGAATTGGTCCAGCGTCAGTAAGATTGTAGCACCGTCACGATTACGATGTTGCTTCCAAGAGTCCAATGTTACCTATGGTAACCGTTGTTTAGCAAAATGGATCCAAATTTGGTCCCACAATTGCGGTAGTGATGCGATGGTATCTAACTGTCTCGTTCCATTATTTACTGAATCCAATATAATCCGAAGTGAGTCATGGCTCTCTTGCTCTTGTCTGTTAATGGAATGTAATTGTCCTAATATTCCATGTACGATATGATAATCATCATTGTACACGGTCATCATCATTTCCCATGCCAGATTGTAATTGTCACGGGTGGGTTGCCATGGCCCTAACGTTACGGCAGGCTTGCCAACACAGGCTCTCTGTAGATAAAGTAGTTTCGCAACTGGATGATAGTCCCTGTCATGGACTTCGGCCAACAACAAATCACGAAATGCCGGCCACTCAGCTGGATTCCCATTAAATTTACTGAGCTGTGGTTGCTGTCTGGTTTCCACCTTAATAATCGTTAGCGGTCTTACTTCAGAAACAATTCCTGCCGATAAACTACAATTCTGCCCTTGCGTCCTTTCCGCATTTAATTTATCCTGTATCTTTCCCATGGTCGTCATGTACCGATTTTCCACATCAGTACATATATTATCCGTTACTAACATGTTACTCTGCCGATACAAGGTGTCTGCTGTCTCAAAGGATTCCTGCTTCATCTGCTACTTCCATTGCAAATTGATTCAATGATTCTAGATGTCGCTCTCGGAGTACATATGTTCGTTCCTCATCTAATTGTGACACACTCCTCTCCTCCTCTTGCATATGGTCATCATCAACCATCTTGCTATCCTCTGACTCATGGTTTAATGATCATTCTTTTTTTTTTTTTTTAACCTATATTCAATTTAAACCTAACTCGGTACCCCTTCAATACATTACAAATCTTCCTCCCCCTTTCTTATTTAATTAAATAATTCTACTAATTTAGTAATTCATTTATTATTAATTTTCCTTTAATACATTAAATCAATAATTCAAGGTATGCACCTATCCACAGACATACTTAATATTCAATCATACCTACACTACACGGTTGATCGTTGTTTCATTTCGATTAGCAAGTCTTTCTACCCTCCCCCTATTCTATGAGTTACAACCTAATTGACGTGTCAGCTAGGCCGCCTCGCCTGGCTAATTGCGATTCGCCGGATTTTTGGGGCATAATATGCTATTATGCCTAGTTTCACATCGATAGCAAGCCCCACTCTCTTTGCACGTGAAAGATGAATGGCGTGGGTAGAGGCAATGTAAACACACTCCTTTACTTAGCGCTAAATACCATCGTTCCTGTAATCCCGCCCGCAACATGGTTGTATAAATTTCTGAAAGTCCGATTATAGATTTTTCTTCGACAATGGTTGAGGCAACATCCACGCCATTGGCGGGTACTTTACCCCTACCTTTGGTTTGCTAAACCTTTCTTGCCTCCCTGATATGTACATCATAAATGATGTTCACGCTTTTGATTGCTGGGAAATTTGATCGCCCTGGTTTCCTAATGCCCCTCCTCACGATGTACCGGCCGCCGAGGTACTGCTGAACTGCGCTTGTCGACTTGGGTCTTTTGATCGAAGCGGTTTTTCGCTTGAAATTCCTCCTCGAACACAATAGGTTTAAAGTCCATGGCTGGATTTATTTTTGATAACACCTCCACGGCCATTGGTTCGCTGCCGTCCGAGTCATCAGCGAATGCCAATGTTGTTATATCGTTGAATTATAGGGTTGGATCTGCCTTCTTTTTTTTGGAGCTTTTGGACTTCGGTAGGGTCTCGGTAGTACTATTTCTTGTTAATACTAGCGCCTTTTCCCCATGTCATGAGTTATCCATCGCTCTTCTGCCATTCTGCTGATTTAACCTCTTGGTAGTTAAGCCCGACAACTTCCGATACTCTGCCATCACCGCTCCTATATCCGGGTCTTTAATTAACCTACTTTGAAATTGTATTTCGCGATCGATTGCGTATATCTCCTCTCGCAGCTCTTCAATCTCGACTCTCGAATATCGTCGGTTGAGGTTATCCAGTTTATGGCTGATCGTTCTGAGCTGTTCCATTTTGGCTCGGATATACCCGACCAAACAATGATCTGTTGTTATTTTTGGCATGACACTATATGGAATACAAATAAGCTCTGGTTACAAAGTTGCTTTTACAATTATTCATCCTACTTCTTTCACCATTTTCCATTCATATCAATTTGCCACATCTTTAAGTTTCAAAATTTAAGTTTCAGCTGGACGCGGTGTACGAAAAGGCGTATTATGTGTAATGATATTTTTCTCCATGATATGAAAATGACCTATTGAGGGTTACTTAGTATATCCAAGACCTATCTGGTGGTATATTCCTCTAGTACCCCCAAACAGAATTTAAGTTTCAGCTAATATTGTATGTTTATAATTTAAAGTTTTTCCATATCACATGCGCTGCATTTTAGTGTATACATTTTTTGAAAAATCATATGGTTATTTTTATGATTTGAACCTGGGGTGCTAGCCAACTCTTAGCAAGCATCATGACCCATATAAAAAACTATTTAGCAATATATTTAGTATTGTCTGTATATAACTTAAGGTTTCTTCATAGTAAATGGAATTCACTACCCACAGCAAAAACATTATTGAATTTTTAGAATATGTTGAATGGCTTTACTCTTATAAGAATTTTTTTTTTTTTTTTACAAATATTTATTAAGAAATTTATTAATTTTCATTTGGCTTAAGCTTGTTTTTTTACGTGTTAGATACATTTTAATTACATATAATATTTTTTCGGGATGAGCCTACACTTTTTACAAAAATTTACACTTTTTCGGGATAGCTACATTTCGGGCTGATTTTTCGGGCTAACTTCACCGACTTATATTTGTAAATACTTGATTTTATATAATCGAAATCATATTACCATTAATTTAAATGTATGATTTCATACGTTGGTCCTTAGAGTTCATGCCTCACTCATAATGTTATCGCAATAACATCATCAGGCGGCGAGGCAAGCCACGCCGCGAACCTCTGATTTCGCGCGTATAAATGCTTGAACCACTGTAACGAGAGAATGGCTCATTTGATAGGGAGCAATTCTAGTGTCAATGTTTGCGTAAAGAAACAGCGGTGGTTAATTTATTATAAATTAAAATAGTTGGTCTCCACAAAAATTTTAATTGAAATTAAAATCTGCAAAATAGCGATTTACAATGGTTCCGAGCACTGCGCAAAAAGAGAACCACCGGAGCATTTCTGGTGTCAATTTGTGCGTAAAGAAACTATAGCAAATAATTTTTATTAAATTAAAATAATTAATCTCAACAACTTATGAACGTTATCACGTAAAACACCTGTGGCCTTGTAGATGTTACAGCCCTCCCCAAATCTTTTATTGTTAAGAAGTCTCTAAGCACAACTGAGTATCTTGCATAAATAATACCAAAAAATACACTACTCACATAACCAAAATATGGGTTGCCTATAATTGACAACATACCGTCAACTGGCTGTGGGAAAGTTAAGATTCATAATACCGATTTTTATTTACGAAACTAAAATAAAAGTTTCTATCCATAATAGAGACGTTAGTGTTTTCTTGTAAACAACAATTAACAGTTAATTTGTCTCGCGTATTTTAAAATTCACGTCAACATGTTCTGCTTTATAATGAGGCTGCATTTACTGGCAAAAATAATAAGATGTACAAAATAGTAAAACACAAGAACATCATTTGCGTTTCTTTTATAGCTTCAAGCATTTGTTTCTTATAAATCCTTTAACAACGTAACAAAAACAACAAAAGTAACAAAATGATGTATGTATAACAATAATTATGCAAGACAAAACCATAAACTAAACACAATGTAGTAAAACACCTACCTTTGTTCTGAATGTTTGAAGCACCGATGCAGCACTTCCTGTACAATTAATGAGTATTAAACCCAAACAACGTGATGGATGTTGTATACCAAAACGGGCCAATACATTAGCACCGGCACCTTCACCCAAGCCAACAATAAATTTCACATGTAGAAAATCTAAAACGGTTACTAAATCTTCACCCAGTACTTGTAACGATGGAAATACAAATGATTCGGCCAATGTTTGCGCATTATCCGAGTGCCCTGGAACATCGATGTGTATGAAACATGACCTCTCCTTTATTTCGGTCATACATGGGCTGTTGACAAATTCTTGAAATGAGTTGTCTAGCAAAATAAATGATTTATTAAATAAATTATTATTCATAAACAAATTTGGGTTGATCACTACTTACGATTACATCCTAAATCATGAACTGTCATAAAAACAGCTCGTTTCTCTTGTTGGCTGAGGTCACCCTTTTTATGGAGAAATAAAAAAAAATAAAAAAATTGAATTAAAATTAATAATTTATAGTAGGTTTAGTGATAATACAAATCGATTAATTTTTATTTAAACTTGTTTTTGGATTTTGTGTATGCTTCGTTCATTCAACATGTCTTATTGTGCCAATGGTATAGTAAAACTTTAACTCGGAAAAAATTTGTGCAGACCTTAAACTTTGGTTATAGGTTTAAAATAGGCGAAAGTTTACGAAACAAAAAAGTTTAGGAGTTTTACGGATCCGCGGAAATCTGTATGGGGTGAAAAGAGGTATTGATTTTTCACAATTTTTTCGGGAAATATGACATTTACAAAAAAATCGCTCAAATAAAAGTTCTTTCTGACAAAATTATCTTTAATTGGGTGTTTCTAAATTATAGCAATAATTAACCGAAATACGGCCATTTTTCGTTGATCGACTTTTCGAAACTATATGAAGAAAATACCGAAGCAAATGCTATACATTGCACGTTGTTGATGGGGGTTTTTGCTCTATGTATAAAGCGAAATAGACCATCCAAAAATGCAAAATTTATGTTGATGTTTGCAAAATTTATCTAAATTATGTTAAATAATGCTACCAATCGCCTATTATTATTTTTGATGGATACGACAATCCTAATAGCATTAAAAGACATGAAAAGCACAACATTGATATCAAAATGCTGGGCCTCGCTTTACTATACCAATGTCAACTCCTGTGAGCATAAGCCAAGAAAAGTTTTTGTCACATATTATGTATAAGAACAAAAAACAACTTATTCAAATGTTAATGAAAACATTTACTGATAATAACATCAAAGTCGATCAAGCTTGTGACGATGCCGACATTTTGATTGTTGGTACTGCGTTTAGCAACTCCAAAGGCTTCACAACAACAATAGTTGGGCAAGATGTTAGCTGCTGAAAATAAAGACGTAATATTTTACATACCAAAAATCAAAACCGTATTCGTCAACAGTAAGGACAAGAATATTACAATAATATAAAAAAAGTAGTTGTTTTTAGCTCACATATTAAGCGGCTGCAATACAATGAGCGCTCAGTACAATAATAGGAAAAATGCTATAACGGCTTTTTATACTGAAAATTCTTCTTGAAATGAAGTAAAAGGGGCAGGAGAGAGATTTTTTTTGAGTCTGTAATCACTTAAAAAAAAAGTTGATTATTTGAAATCATTGCCTCCATCGGCAATTGCTGCAGTGCAGCAATCATACAAAACATATTATCAGGTACAAAAATGACTTGGCAATGAAAAGTTGTAGACACCAATTTAAGAGAATCGTCAACAATGAATCAACATTCAAATTTACGTTCCCTAAAATCGTTGGACCGCCCTGCACAGCATTAGGATGATTTATTGATAGAAATTATACTGCCTAAGCTTGATCCAGAAACTGCAACGAAATGGGAGGATGAAGAACCGGTGAATACATTACCTATTCTTGCAGAATTCCTGGCTTTCCTTAGTAAACGTCTTCATTCATTGAAAGGAAGAACACTACACAACATCACAACACCATCAGGTTCTCAAAGTACCGAATTTCGTTCTAAGCCGTCACCTTCTTCATATTCAGCTACCATGGTCTCTTCCACAAAACAAATATTCACTTGAGCTTTCTGTCAAATACCGGGGCATCGAATCAATCAGTGCAGAAGATTTCTTGGTTTATCAATTCCAAACCGACGTCATGAAATTAATAAACTTCGGATATGTATCAATTGTTTGCGAAATGATCATCAAATAAACAACTATACATTGCCATTTCATTGCAATAAGCCCAATTGCTCAATTCGTCATCACAATACAGAGATCAATAATCACTCTGCGGGGGCATCTGATAGCACCAAGCAAAATGAGCTGAGTAAAAATGCAGTATTTCACTCAAAGAACATCAAAATGCCTTACACATCCGATCTTCTAATGCTTATGTATTTTTAGCAACCGCTCTTGTAATTGTTTTGGATCATACAAGAACACCAATTATTGGCAAAGCACTTCTCGACAGTGGCTCCCAACTTAGTCTTATGACTGAACAATTTGCAGCTCGGCTTGGTTAAAGATGCAAGAACTTCAACATGGCATGCCATTCCATGTTAACCATAACGATTCAATTACAAATTAATGCATATACGACCAAAATTGACCTTCATCTACAACCTACAATTGGCGTAAATACCAGTCAATGAACGATTCCGCAAAACACAAGGCTAGCCGATCCAGAGTTTACAAAACCGCAACATATAGATCTTCTGATAGAGGCAGATCTTTACTATTCTCTACAAGCGGTCGGCCAAATCCAGCTGAGCCCGGATATGCCTATCTTACAGCCTTGACTCGATTTAGCTAAACTCGTTTTAAATTACGGTTAATACACTTAAACTGTTATTGTTTTCATAATAATTTTCAAACTAATACACTCCCATTTCATCGGTTTAGTCACGGTTAGTCTCGAAAATTCACTAAATCAGGTTTATTAAACCATAGTCTGTCTAGGGCTTTACAAAATACGTTGCTAGGCTGGGTCGCAGTGGGCAAATCCGCAAATTATAGTTCATCACCACAAAACTACCTTGTATGCAACACGCTGTCAATAGATGAAACCAGTCTAAATGAGCAACTCCGAAATTTTTATTTTCGAAATATTTTAGCGATGTCCAAGCAAGAACAGGGAGGACCATTTTGAGAAACACTATGCACGCACTACCGCAGGTAAATTTATTGTGAAGCATCCAATGTCTCAACCAGCCTCGATTTTAGGTAACTCGCAAGTATGGCTCTGAAAAAGGTCTGATGATGATGCTCAACTACAACATATATTCTGGAGAAAAACATCATCAAAAACTCTAGAAATGTTTAGGCTGAACACCTAAACCTTCGCTACAGCCAGTGCTTCGTATCTAGCAACAAAATGTGTTCAGAAGTCAGCGAAATTCATCAGGAACATTATCGGTTAGCAACGCAATTCATAAAGCGTGACGTATACATCGATGATATACTGACTGGTACCAACAATTTGGATGAGGCTATGAGACTATAAAAACCCAAATCACGAAAATTCTATGCACGGCGGGAATGGAACTCGGGAAATGGTGCGCCAACTCGCAAGATATTTTGGAGGGCACACCCCACGAACATCGCGAAAATCTACTTCAGCTCGAAAATGGCGATTTCATCAAGACACTTGGGATATATTGGCAAATATAGTGGAGGACGAGTTACGAGAAGAACAGTTTTGTCGGATATAGCTCGTCATTACACGAGCCAAAATTTATTTACAAGAAATATGGATGCTTAAGCATGATTGGAATCAGTCGCTTCCACAAGACCTATTTACTGTTTGGCCAGATTTTCGAAATCAACTCACAGTTTTAAACGATCTTTAAGTTTGTCGGCGGATCACATTAAGATCAATTGGGATTGTTTACAAGCTTCACGGATTTTCCGACGCCAGCGAAAAGGCATTTGGGAACAGCTATGTATATACCTAAGGAGTCAAAGCGGGAGTTCCTATTACTGGTCGGATTCAGCCATCACATTATCATGGCTAACTTTGGAATCAACCACATTAACAACATTTGTCGGGAGTCGAGTACCAAAAATTCAAAAATTGACAAAAATATCTAATTTGCAACATATTCAACTCAGCGGTTCTATTGTCGACAGGATGTTCACCATTAGAACTGATACGGAGTTCACCTTGGTTTACAGGGCCAACATTTTTGCAAACCTCATCTGACCAATAGCCAATGTCACATATACCAGTATCAGTATTAGACGAAGTCCCGGAACGTCGAAAAACTAAAGCCGCCTTGATATGTTCATCTGCGGTGGACGAAGTGGACCTTCTGCACAGATTCCAATCACGAGATTTCCTCTCTTTGCAAAGAATTATATATTATGTGTGATCGCTTTATTCACAACTATCGGTCAAAGCAAGAAAGTGATAGGGTATATGGCAACATCAAGCCATATTAGCTTCAGAATGGTTTAAATTTAATAATAAAGACAATGCAGTCTACTTGTTTCAAAGACCAGCACCCGAATTCCGGTTCAATGATAAATGAAAATGAAAATGAGAAATGACTTGATACTTTATTTCGCCTACTATATAAAATAAAAATGCAACCGACTAGTTGAAATAAAAAATTAAGTCATTTCTCATTATTATTTGTCATCGAACCGGAATTCGGGCCCAGATGATATCACTAAGGGCCAAAAGACCACTCTGTCTCAAGGACCCATTAATTCCTTTTTCTCCTTCCCTAAATAGTAGCTGAATCCCTCGGCTTGATGGTCGACAGAAGCATTCGTCCCTCGCATATTTAACGAAATATCCGGTTTTATTGCCATCCACACATCCAATTACCTTGTAAATCCTGTCTTATTTTCATAAAAGACTTCTACACGCAGATCCACAGGCATTATTAGTAGCTGTGCGACAAGAATACTGGCCAATTAACGGACGAAGTCTAGCAAAAAGAGAGTGCCACAATTGCATCCTTTGTTTCCGATTTCGAGCAAAAACGAGTCAGCAGAAGATGAGGGATTTTCCAACCGAACGTGTTACATGTGCGCCACCATTTTACAATGTTGGAGTCGACTTCGCAGATCATTTCTTTATACACCCGAAAATACGAGGCAAGGGGCCAACGAAAGGAAAGTATATTTGCCCATATTCGTATGTCTGGCAATAAAAGCAGTTCATTTGGAACTTGTGTCAGACCTCTCTTCAAACGCGTTTATTGGAGCTCTGAAGAGATTAATTTCAACTAGAGGTATGCGCAAACCATATTTTGTGATAATGGCACGAATTTTGTAGGTGCAAATTCTTTATTACACGAGCTGCATCAGTTATTCAAAACTCAACATTTTAACGACGCGATTTCGTACATAAGTCAAGACGGTATGATAAATTGTCGTTTTGCTCCATCATCGGCCGCACATTTCGGTGGGATCTACGAAGCTACCGTAAAATCCGCGAAACACCATTTACGTCGGATAATGAAGAACTCATCATTAACGTATGAAGAGATGAATACAGCATTTAAGCAAGTGGAAGCTGCATTAAATTCACGATCATTAACCCCACGCACCATCTTCACACTCGAACGATCTTGAGACAATTACTATCGGGCATTTCCTGGTTGGACGACCTCTAACAGTAATCTTGGAGCCGAATATCGACAGCAAAAAGGTGCCGTACTTAAAACGGTGGCGCCTTGTTCAGCAATTACATCAGCACTTCTGGTCGCTTTGGACTAACGAATACATTCCCTAGGAATACAGAATCGTAGAAAATGGTCATCATTATCGCGGAACATTGCTGTTGGGAAACTCGTTCTCATCAAGGAAGATAAGCCACCTCTGAGGTGAAAAATGGGATGCGTTTTGGAGGTTCATCCGAGAAGTGATAATTGGTTAGGTTGCGGTTACTCTAAAATCTCAATGGGGCATTATAAAAAGGGCCAATCACCAAAATTTGTCCTTTTCCGTCGATGGGTACGGAATCGATGTTGAAAGCTGGAAGCATTCAAGGTGGGGATGATGAATAATCTTCGTAACTCCGTTAAAATTCTGTTAATTATTTCAAAATTAATTTAAAAACGCCAAATTAAAGATAATTTTGTCAGAAACAACTTTTGCCAAAAAACGATTTTTTTAATTTAAAATATCCCTTTTCACCCCCTACAGGTGGGTCTGTAAAACTCCTAAACTTTTTTGTTTCGTGAACTTTGGTCTATTTTGAACCTATAACCAAAGTTTAATAATGTCTGCACAAATTTTTTTCGAGTTACGATCATTTTTCTAAATCTTTTCCTGTACTACAAGATTAATTGCTATAATAATTGTATGAGAATGTGAAACTATGTAAGTTGGATATACGGAAGATTAAATATATTAACACACAAGATTTTGCTGACAGCTCAACTTGATTTATATTTTTTGGGGAAAGTATATTCTTCTTAGAGTATATGTATGTGTAATAATGTACAATATTATGAGAATATACCACAAAACCTGTATATTTTCGTATATCTTTGTGAAACTGGATGAAATAACTGTCAATGGAACAACAATTTATACATTTTTATCATTTATCATTCGACCTCGAATTTAATTAAGCGTACTAAGAAATTTATTTCAAACTACATATTTCACTAGCTTTAATTTTACTAAACATTTTTATAACTATGAGCCGCCGAGGTTTCCTTGACAAAATTAAAATTTTTCTCCAAAAATTAGGCGAACAGCTTTTTGAAACCACAAACCAACAAAATTAAAATAA
Organism: Tipula helvola; assembly: GCA_963556165.1. Lineage (NCBI taxonomy): Eukaryota > Metazoa > Arthropoda > Insecta > Diptera > Tipulidae > Tipula > Tipula helvola. The sequence goes on along the minus strand of OY744481.1, from coordinate 162,839,581 downwards.
ATTATCGTGGAATACGCTATTTATGATGCCATCATACCCCAGTATTTTTAGTTTTGTTGATTTTAATTTAATATTTCAATATTAGTTGTTTGCATTAGTTAACGGTCTATGAAATTTGAAATGTTTCTATAATTTGATTCAAATTCGTAACTTTAAGTGTTGACAGAATTTTGTTAAACTTCAAATAAATTTTTATCAGAATTATAAAAATTATAAAAAATTTGAGTACAGAAGATTCACAAAATTAGAAATTTTCAAAATTTCATAAAAATCATCGCCTAAAATTTGGAAAAAACTTTCATTAAAATTTAAATCAAATAAGATTCTCTCGGTTTTTTATAGATAAAATATATTACCAATAATGGCATTCACAAATCACAACATTTTTCGACTTGTAAATCAGAAAAAATGAAGAGATCCATCATATATGTATCTACCAAAAAAGTAGAAATATCAAAATCCCCTGTACTCTAACCCAAGAACCATACAAAGTATTTTTATTTGAGTGAGCATAAAACACACAGAAATGAGTTTTCCTTGAGTTTTTCATTTAGTGAATGTAATTCGCTAGATCACTACGTTCTTGCCTCATACTTAATGTATGAAGTTAGGATTGTATTTTGTTCGTACGAACTTTTCAGTACGAAAACTACCACATAGAGAACTCAAGAAGGGTTCTCTTTTTTTGTTATTCAAGGTCGATACATTTTGTATGACTCTTGGTTGGGTTAGAGTACAGGGGGATTTTGATATTTCTACTTTTTTGGTAGATATATTATAAATGATGGGCCTCTCCATTTTTTAGTCGAAAAATGTTGTGAATGCCATTATTGGTAATATATTTTGTCTATAATAAGCCGAAAGAATCTTATTTGATTTTAATACAGACAAACTTATTTTTCTATTAAAATTTAAAACTAAATTCGAATTCTTATATTTTACACTTTATAAAAGCTTTATAAAAAAAATTAAATATTCTTTGAAATTTTATAATATTGATGGTACGGTGGTATGATTGTATTTATATGGTTTTCCAATAGGGACTTGACAACTTTGAATTTAATTTGTGAACGCACCCTTTGATTAATCATCTAACTGTCACTGTCAATTTATTCAGTAAACTCAACATTTTCATCAAGGTAAAGTACACGAGCGTACAACGTCTGCAAATTATAAAAATTTACTACCGAAATTCGGAGTCGGTGACCGCAACTTTAAGAGCGTTAACTCCAGTTTTCGGTCGTAATTCTCGCCCTAGTCGACAGGCAATAACAAGTTTAGTGCAAAAATTTGAGTCTACATATTCGTTGTGTGATGTTGCCGTGCCAGTCAGACAACGGGTTGGTCGAAGTGTCATAAATATCGCTGCCGTTCAGGCGTCCGTAGCAAACGATCCAAAACAGTCAATTCCATGGCGTTCTCAAGAACTGGGCATCGCCCAGACCACTTTATGGCGAATTTTGCATAAGGATCTTGGTTTACATTCATACAAGATCAAGCTGACTCAAGAATTGAAGCCGATGGACCATTTGAAGCGACGTACGTTCTCCGATTGGGCTCTGGATAAGATGCGCCAAGATGATGAATTTCATCGCAAAATCATCTTCAGTGACGAAGCTCATTTCTGGCTCAATGGGTTCGTCAATAAGCAAAATATGCGTTATTGGTCGGGTGAAAATCCACATGTGCTTCATGAATCAACACTTCATCCACAAAAAATAACTGTTTGGTGCGGTTTGCATGGCGGCGGCGTCATTGGGCCATATTTTTTCGTCGGCGATAACGATCGTCACGTTACTGTGAATGTACAATCGTTATCGCGCCATGATTACCGATTATTTTTGGCCCACATTGGAAAATATGGAGTTGGACGGCATATGGTTTCAACAGGACGGTGCCACAAGCCACACAGCACAAGTTACAATCGATTTACTGAAAAGCAAGTTTGATGAGCGTCTTATCTCAAGAAACGGGCCAGTCAATTGGCCGCCTCGTTCGTGCGATTTAACGCCTCTTGACTATTTTCTTTGGGGCTACGTGAAGTCATTGGTCTATGCCAACAAGCCGACGACGTTGGAACAGCTCAGAGCCAACATTGAACGCGAAATAGCGGCCGTTTCGGCCGAAATGTGTGGTCGAGCCATCGAAAATTGGGTACAACGAATCGACCGCTGCAAACGTGCCCGCGGTGGTCATATGAACGAAGTAGAGTTCCATTCATAAATGTTTTGATTGTACTTCAAACCGATAATAAAGTTTTTGAAGTATCTCTAATTGTTTGCGATTAATTTAAAAAAAAAGTTGCCAAGTCCTTATCGGAAAACCCTTTATTATGAAGTGATGGTATGATCCTGTTGGTGGTCATGGCGTCAATTAGCGGGGAAGGGAATTAAGCTGTATAGTGACTACCAGCTCCGTAATCTCTTAGTAGCATGTACATCTGGTGGGCTGTTCTGGCCACGTTTTAGGTAACCCTCCGGGTATGCGTCATGTGAGGGGTAACCCAATTATGATACGCAAGCGTACCTGCTGCCTTCTCATGCAGACCACCGAAAACTGTTTGTCTTTTGACAACATGCTAAAGTAAGACGCTAAAGGAAAAAACTTTGAGAAAAACCTTAATCTAACGTGGAACAGCGTACGCCGACAGATGAATGGCCTTTTAGAATAAACAGTCTCCAGTATGCAGACTATGGATAATTAAGTCGCTCTGTGGAAGAGCAGGTGTCGCACAAGCGACTCTCCCAGCCCAGCAACTTGTGGGAACAAAATAGAGGAATTCAATAAAAATAAGGATCGTGGCTCTCCTAAAGCGTCACAAGGTAGTTCCGTTGTGGATTCCGAGGGCCCGGCCCTCTTCCCACTCTGGTCCTCCCGACTAGGCTATCGTCGGATAAAGGACTCATGATGGAGCACAAGGAACTAAATCCTGTTCTTTCCAGAATGGGTATTTTAAGAAATCATGCAACAACCCTTGTAAGCGCTGTTAAAGGTTTCTTGCGGAGGAAACAACTCCCGGGCGAGAGACAAAACTCTTGAAGAAGCTGTTGTAGCGGAAAATTGAGTAGCTCAAACCGAAATTCCTCGGCAACCAGTTATTGTACTAATAAAGCTACTGCGGCGTGTCTGAAAGCCACTATCGGAATTTGAAGCCACGGGAAGGAGCACAGCTGGAGGCAGTCGAGACAACCAGGTTGCCTAGAGTATTATAACTTTTTATTTATAAATTAAATGTTGTTTTTAGGTTGTGCCTCAATTGATCGCCTTTTTACTTTTACCAAAAAAAAACAATTTCCAGAACAAAATCTGGTTCTCACACGACGATAATTTTTAAGTGGTTGCCTTAGCTTGCCATTTATTATAAATTATAATCACTTGATTGCAGCAGTTAATTTCGCCTACAAATAACAGTGACATCTCTGGTCGACTAGCTTATTTAGCGTTAGAAAGTTTACATATAGGTATACCATAATAATTGAGCTATTTTAATGATTTGTTGACAGTACAACTCAGCTGTCAAATAGCAACTAAAATAAGATTTCACGTCGTGTGTTGATTAATTCACCGAAAACGGATTTTTAAGATAAATTTCAAAAGGTTTATAATTACAAGTTTTGATATCGTCCTTTCTTTTCAGGCATTTTCATTATATGGATAACATTCCAACTCAACTTATTGCTTGGTAAATGAACTATTATATGAAATTTAAGGTCATCAAATAGAAAATTATTATGAATTTGTTTTTCAGAATCATCATTCCTCAATAGCTGGCGTTAAAACTACTCTCTCAGTAAATTACTTGTCCAAAGAAAAATTGAGCCAAATTGGATACAGGGAGAACTAAACGTTTGGTCTAGTCCAGTGTCAAACGAGGGGTAGTTAGAAAAAGGTCAACCTGGCTGCAACAGATGAGACACAGTAGTTAAGCCTGCGGGACCCGATTGTGACTCCTGCGTATAAGACTCCGATAGTCCAAGTCTTATCCAAGATGCAGCAGGGATGGTTAAAGGAAAGGACAAAGAGGGAATCGTTGGGTACATCAGTGCTTGCACCGGGGAAGAAATCCTTCCAGGTGAAAGTATTAAAAATGCCTGGTAAAAAACTGGCTCCGAAGAGCCAGAGCGAAGGCAAAGGTCAGCCATCGGTCAGTCAGTATGGGGGAAGAGGTAATAAAGAGAGCAAATCAAAAGATTAATCTACACTCTGCCCCATCAAGTGTCTTTAGCCGCAGATTTAGGGATTTTCTTAACAAGTGGGTAAGTTGTCTCTTAATAACGGAACTCAGAGTTCTAGAGCGGCTATCTTGGCAAGCTAGCAAATAAATCTTATTCCCATTCCAGAGCTCATCTCCATGAACGTAGCTGGTGGCGGTAATGGTGGCAGTGTTAGAACAAACAACAGGCTGTAATGGCCTCGGCCTACTTTCTTGGAGAAACAGAACCAACCCCTCCGGATGAGGTTAGGCGGCTCATAGGCCGCTGCAATTAGGTGGGGTTGGACTACTACCTGATAGGATGTGATGCGATTGCGTACCATACGGTGTGGGATAGCCAACATCAGAGGTGGACATTATAAACAGCGAGGAGTGTCCACAAACATGGTCCCTTGAGGAACGGGGCGCAGGAAAAACTAAGGGAAAAATCGAGAATGTTGTTTAATAAGGCTAAATGCACCAATGACTGGGGCGAGTGCAAGTTGGCTTTTACTGAATACAATCTCGAACTAAGGAGATCCAGAAAGGCAACTTAGGAAAACTTCTGTGAAGGCATCCATTAATTGTAATCTGTAGTGTGGCTCCAAAAAGTCTAATGGTACAGGACTACTCCACAGGGTAGACTGGAGTTTTACTGAGAACCGAAAAGAAACATTTAAGGAACTTTTCTAGACTCATTTTCCTGACTCTTTAGTGACGAAATCTCAGGAACAGTCCTACGATTATATCACCAGTTTACGCGCCATACAACAGAGTCTGAAGTCTTTCTGCAAGGATTTTTACTCCCAGCAAAGTGAGATGGGCCGTTTGCTCTTCTAAAACGTTCAAGTCTGCTGGATGAGATGGGAAAATACAGTTTTATTGCAGAACAGTATTGAAGAAATTCTCCCCAGCCTGTTTCGGATTTTTTGCGCAACTGTGCCTTTAACTACATCGCAACTCTTTGGGATACAGAAAGTGTGGTCTTTATACCAAAGGGTGGGGGCCGTCCAGACACCCAGCCCAAGGCATACCGCCCAATTAGCCACACATCGTTTCTGCTGAAAACGATGGGAAAAGTTTTTGATCATTAAATCAGAAGTGAGAACCTTGTAGGAAATCCGCTTCATCGAAATCAATTTACACATCTTGAAAGAGCGACTGCTCAAAAAGAAATCGTCCTCTGTGTCTTTGTAAACATTGAGAGGAGTTTTGATAGTACCTACTATGATTCTATAGAGAGGGCAGCAGAGGAAAAGAGGATTCCACTTCCCACAATTAGGAGGATCCGTCTCATGATGAAATCCAGGGCTATGCGTATGATTTGGCAATCGTAATCAGAGGAATGTTTGATGAAATAATCTCTGACCTCATGGCAGGGCCATTAATATGGTGGATCATCTGAGAATCCTTAGGGTATTCCAGTCAGATCATGTTATAGAGATTCATTTCGACTGATTCATTTTGACTACCCACTAGACTTATACAGACCTCTCTGCGTCGTTATACCAAGCTTAGACATGTGGGTCTCAGGTGGGCCGTTCTTTGAAGAAGGATCCAATGTATAGTTTACAGACGGGTCTGAAACGAAAGACGGTGCAAGATAGGAATATATAAAAGCCCTTTCGAAGCTCCTGCCTTTCAAACAATAGGATAAAGGTAAAATTAAAGGTAAATGTAAAGGAAAGGTAAAGGTATAGGTAAAGGTAAAGATAAAGATAAAGGTAAAGGTAATGGTAAAGGCAAAGGTAAAAGTAAAGGTAAAGGTAAAGGTGAAGATAAAGGTAAATGTAAAGGTATCGGTAACGCTAAAGATAAAGGTAAAGGTAAAATTAAAGGTAAAGGTAAATATATAGATAAAGATAAAGGTAAAGGTAAGGGTAAAGATAAAGGTAAAGGTAAATATATAGATATAGATAAAGGTAAAGATAAAGGTAAAGGTCAGGGAAAAGATAAAGGTAAAGGTGAAGGTAAAGGTAAAGGTAAAGCTAAAGGTAAAACTAAAGCAAAAGGTAAAGCTAAAGGTAAAGGCAAAGGTAAAGGTAAAAGTAAAAGTAGAGGTAAAGTTAAAGGTAAAGGTAATGGTAAAGGTAAAGGTAAAGGTAAAGGTAAAGGTAAGGGTAAAGGTAAAGGTAAAGGTAAAGGTAAAGGTAAAGGTAAAGGTAAAGGTAAAGGTAAAGGTAAAGGTAAAGGTAAAGGTAAAGGTAAAGGTAAAGGTAAAGGTAAAGGTAAAGGTAAAGGTAAAGGTAAAGGATAAAGGTAAAGGTGAAGGTAAAGGTAAAGGAAAAGGCAAAGTTAAAGATAAAGGTAAAGTCAAAGGTAAAGGTATCGGTAACGCTAAAGATAAAGGTAAAGGTAAAGGTAAGGTAAAGGTAAAAGTAAAGCTAAAGATAAAGGTAAAGATAAACGTAAAGGTAAGAATAAGGGTATAGTGTATTGTATAACAAGAGAAGAAAACGAGTCATTGCAATACGAAAGTGAAATTTGCAGCTTGAGCGATAGCGAGGGCTGCACTCACTTGAGTATTGCTCATTTTCTCACGAGTTACACACGCTGTTTTTTCTACGATAGAAAAAAAAATTATCCGCAACAAAAAAATGAAAGTGAAACGTTTGGATTTTCACAAATCGTGTAGCAATATTAAGAAATCGTTGTGTAATGAATATTTCCACACGATTTTAGTAGACGGTGCAAAGGCTCCTTTTCTTATATAATTTAAATTCAAAAATCATCTTCGGAAGCATAGGTTACTGCACTATCGTAGAAAAAATTATGTAAGGGTTTATTTATTCCAATTAAATTGACATTTGCAATGACAATCAATAAGTCTCAGGGGTAGACATTGCAAAAAAGGTGAGATTATTCTTCTCCATCCTGTGTTTGGCCATTTCCAATTATATGTGGCATTTTCATGAGTCTAAAAATCGACGGATGCAGAAACTAAAATCAGGGAACTAATTAGCGGGATCAATTGCAGTTTTTACCAAAAATGTTGTTTATAAAGAAATTTTGTCGAAATAAATAATAGTTTTATTGTTCTATAATTTCTAGTAAATAATCACACTAATTGGGAATGCTTTAGACTATCGCTAGAAGAAAAAATTAACTTAATGGTTCCATTAAAGACCGAGGAGCAATTAGACAAATAAGTTCACAAATTTGCAGACGATATACAGCAATCAGCTTGGGAAAATACCCCTGAGGTTAAAAAGAAAATCAAGGGAAACAACTACCCTTTGGAAATTAGGGAACTCCTAGCAGAAAAAAGAAGAGCGAGAAGAGTATGGCAACAAACAAGGGCCCCTCAAGATAAAACTAATTTGAACAATCTCACTCAACAATTAAGAAGAGAGATCAAAGAATTGAAAAATGAATCTATCAGCAACTATTTAAGAAAATCAACAATGATAGCAGTACTGATTATTCTCTTTGGAAAGCAACCAAAAGAATTAAAAGACCAATAATACAGAACCCTCCAATAAGAGTAGCAGGTGATAAATGGGCTAGGAATAATGAAGACAAAGCTCGAGAATTTGCTGAACATCTTGAAAAAATATTCCAGCCACATCAAGATGAAACATTAGAAGCCGAGATAATATCTGAACAAGCTGTGCAAGAAAGTAAAGAAACCCTACCGACAACACCAAAAGAAGTCGCGTGTGAGATAAAAACTAATATGAATATGAAAAAAGCTCCTGGCTACGATCTTATTACTGCAGAAATCTTAAAAGAACTGCCAAGGAAAGCTCTGATAAAGCTCACCAATCTTATAAATGCAGCATTTAGAATCAAATATGTACCAAGCTTGTGGAAAATTGCAGAAGTAATCATGATCCCAAAACCTGGGAAACCACCACACATTACCTCATCTTATAGGCCAATTTCGCTATTGCCAGTCATGTCCAAACTCTTTGAGAAGCTTCTGGTAAAAAGGTTAAATCCGATAATCGAGAGTAAAAACTTAATCCCAAATCATCAGTTCGGTTTTCGTAACCAACACTCAACAATTGATCAAGTTCACCGAATAACTAGTATAATTGAGAAAGCACTAGAGGAGAAAAAAATCTGTTCAGCAATATTTCTAGACGTTGCCCAAGCATTTGATAGAGTGTGGCATGAAGGACTTAACCATAAATTAAGAAATCTTCTACCAATCCAATTTGCTAATATACTGGAATCTTACTTAAAAGATAGATTCTTCAGGATTAAGTTAGATGACACTTTCTCTGAATTGAAAGAAATCAACGCAGGAGTTCCACAGGGCAGTGTATTAGGCCGGTTTTATACATAATATACACTTATGATCTTCCTGCATTAGAAAACAATACAGTGGTGACTTTTGCAGATGACACGGCGATCTTAGCTGTTGGCACAAGCAACGAAGAGTCAACACAAAAGTTACAAACAGCAATAACTAAAATTTATAAATGGACAAAAAGATGGCGAATAAAACTAAATGAAACTAAATCAGTTCACATCAACTTTACAAACAGGCGATTCGAACATATCCCGATTACCATAAATCAAGAAATAGTACCGTATGCGAACACAGCTGGATGCTAAACTGCGATGGAAAGCACATGTCAAGAAGAAAAGTGAAGAACTAAGAATTAAATACAGAAAGATGTATTGGCTGATGGGAAGGAACTCTTCTTTATCAACATACAACAAGCTGCTACTTTATAAGCAAATATTGAAACCCGTTTGGACGTATGGTATTCAACTTTGGGGTTGTACCAAACAGAGCAACGTAAATATCATCCAAAGATTTCAGAATATGGTATTAAGGAACATCGTTGATGCACCTTGGTATGTCAGGAACAATGATCTCCATAGGGACCTTAAAGTGAACCTCATCGTAAATGAAATTCAGGAGAAAGCGCGGAGACATGAAGAGAGGCTCCGGCATCATGTGAACATTGAGGCAACTCAGCTTCTAAGCAACACGAATTTAATACGTAGACTTAAAAGAACCAAACCTTTTGAGTTGGTGTAATTGTTAGCTTAAACAGCATTGTGCTGTGTAAAGCCCACTACAAAGATGTGGTTTAATTCAATTTACCAGACTCTATGGAACGCCAATGGGAAGAAGCCATAGATTAATATTAAGTTAGTAAAAGTCAGAAACAAATTGCTCATTAGTTCAGGAGACTAGATTGTAATAACATTAAATAAATAAATAAAATTTATTTTAACAAAAAAAAAAAAAAAAAATTGTTCTATAATTTACTTGTGGTGATCGTCGTCTGAGTGATGAAAAATTTCAATTCTATTTAATTTTGATGCAAAACGAAGATAACATGTTCGATACAATCAAACGAATTTTGTCATAGTTTGACAAACAATACAAATTGTTGTCAACATATTTCAAACCAACCCATAAAGCAACAGACCGGAAATTTTTTAATATAAGATGTATGTATATATCTTAGTAACGCTAATTTAATCAATAAAAAATCATGATAAGACATTATTTCGCATGATCAATAAAAATAAATTAAAAAATATTCCTTAACAACAAAATACGCTTTTTCCAAAATGCTTCATGTACGTATACATATTTCTAAAAAGGAAATGATGTCCTCGCCGCTTTGATCTAATTTCATACATAAAATATAGCGGATAAGGCCAATAAAAACAAATAGAAAATTTAATTTTGCTGATACACCAACTGGATATCCGATAATAATCATAATAAAATGGTCTGTTGTTTTTGTTATACATACGTAACTACTTGTTATACTTATTACTACCTTAGTAAGAACTAAATGGCAACACGTAAATTTCCTCACACAAATACATTGCAAAATCACTTATTCGCATCGTTTCTATAACTCCGTACGCTGTCATTCGCACTTTTCATTTTTTTATGTAATGAAAAACTTAATGTTCTGGAAAATTAGTGTTTGCTATAATGTAATTATGTATCATTAATTCAATTACCACATCAACTTAATGTACTTAAAATAAAATTTCCTTTCATGTATCAAGTTTGATTTATTATAATTATAAAGAGATTTTCATGTAGTTTTTCATTGTTTTTGTGACGACGTCACTTGAAAATATAAATATTTTTATTATTTCGACAGCTTGATTTATGTATACGGAATAAGACATTTTTTTTAACATTTTCTGTTTTCTATAAAGGTAATGTACATATAATAATAGGTCTCGACGCAGACAAACTGCGAGAAAAATTTTACCCCGAACTCCTCAAAACAAATAACGTGTAAACGGTGATACTAAAATGTTGTTTTTTGTTCTTAAGTTAATGTTAAAATAACTTTATGGTGTTACGTGCGGTTTAGATCATTTGTGTTATTGTTTGGTATGTTTTTTTTCGAATTTGATTGATGATATAAAATATTCTCGGTTTTAGGTAAAATTTAATCGGTTTTTTAGTTATTACGGAGATAAAGCGGTATTTATATGTTCATAGCCCTACTGCTGGGCTAAACGGCATTGAACTTTTTGTTTGGTAACTTTTGACAATTTGCTAAACAACAAATAATTACTTGGAATAAAATTATTTTGCAAGTGATTGTGTTATTCTAGTATCAAGTATACAGAAACACGTATTAACCCTCAATCTTTGAAGGTATTTTAGGTACCTTAATTCCATGAACCAGGGTCGTTTTCGTCTTAGCGCTATAAAACCAACAATTATCAATAAAAAAATCTTGAATAATTTATTAAAAAAACAATAGTTTTTTTGCAAGAAAAAAAAACTAATATTTTTTTTAATTGCATATCGAGCAACCTTCGGAAAAAATTGCAAAAGGTAGTTTTAGCCCATGATTCAATAAATTTCCCAGGTTAGCTCGATTTTTCAAACCACGTGTTCGTGACGTCATGCAATTCCGATAAATATGTAAGTTATTGTTTTTTTACTTTTCGTTTTTTTATTTGTTGTAATTTATACGTAAAAGAATTGGGTGACGTCAAAAAAAAAAAAGATGGCCATTTGTTTACATATTTCGAGCTAACCTTGGTTTTTATTGAATCATGGTTTTAGCCAGAACGAAAACTACCCTGGTTCATGGATTGAGGGTTAAAATTGATTTGAACAATAATAAAATATTTTTTATAATAGATAAACACTTAATTTTGATTTAATCGAGCAAACGGCGCAGTGGTTAAAGCTACGGCGGTTGGATCGGGAGGTACCGGGTTCGAATCCCGATAGGGGCGGGATGCAAAAGGGATTTTTCATCATCTGATTACGATTGGTGATGACGATGAACACATCTATGACCCCCTGTTGAGAGTGCGGAATCCATAGGCCGACCCACCTTTCATGTCAGTACTATAGGCTGGCATGAAGCAATGCAATGTGCAGGTGGTTTAAACGAAAGCGGGTCTATAGCCGTACGTCTTCGAGTTGGCTGGCAACGGCGTAAGGTAGGACGTTAAAAGGGAACTGCGAAAGAGTTGGGAGTGCCTTGAGCCCCAGAAAAGATTGCAGAGATAGAGACAAAAAAAAAATAATAAAAAATATTGATTTAAGAAGTTGTTTTGGTTTATTTACTAAAATTGCAGTATGCATTTCGGCATAATTAGCTGCTGTCTTTCTGGCGTCTAAAAAATGTTTATAAATTACGTCTAATATTTTTTAAAATTTATTTAAGCATATAAAATAAACGATTATATGAAAAGGTAATTACATTTTGGTACAATTTGGAACAAAATATACATAATGTGTGACAATACAGCTGAGGATGGCATATATGTAATTATGCCGAAATGCATACTGCAATTTTAATAAATAAAACAACTTCTTAATACGAAGAGCGATAAGCGGTGTTTAGTTATCCAGAAAACTAACAATGAGAATAATTTTAGCAGAGTGTCGTTTTTTAACACAAAATCACTGTCAACAAAAACTTAGAATAGTAAGATGACTGCTAAATGTAATGAAGAATACAGCAAAGCTTTATTAAATGCAAACAAACTGGCTGATATGCTATGGCAGTGGAAGAACAAGAATTGTATAACACTTACAACCGATTTTGTTTAAAGCCAACAACTTAAAATAAGGGACATAGAAACACTCAGAAATATTTACTTTCATAGAGTTTGTATGAAAAAAAAAACGATTTCAATTGACGATAAAACAGAATTAATAGTTAAACCCAGTTAAATAATTGAATCGTTTAGTATTGAAAGGGCTCATGTCTACTTTTTATCAAAATTAGTATTATGACGGTTTTGTATTACAGACATGTATGTAATGTATATACGTTTTATGATAAGATGATATTACCATATGGTTAATGGAACGGCACCTACCTTGCAAAAAAAAAAAAAAAAATCATTTATTCTAGAAAGGGCACATGTCTAGGACATACCCCCATGAAATTTTTTAATATCGGCAGCTTTGGATGAATACTTTTTGTATCTATGATTTGAAGAGGAAATGTAGCGAAATGTACCTTTATCACGAAGGAAAGCAACGAAGCACGCAACCGAGGACTTCCACCTAGAGGATAGTAAACGAAGACCGAACGGGCCGCTGGAGCAGAAGAGGGTCTGTGTATTGTGCGTGGGAGTAATTGTCGTGGGGGAGGGTGGTTGAAAGGAGGGGCCCATATTTAAACTCCTTTATAGTTAGATTACTAATTCAAAATTCGAGGCCCTTAAGGGGCTACGTAAATTAAAATTTTCTTTTTCATACAGGTGCCTGGACCTATCAAAGCTTTGAGAGGACCCAGAACCAATCGGTAAGCCTTGCACAATTTGTTTTTGTTGGGGTTCCCCATTTTTTTGTTTTTGTTTGTGGCTATTATATATTTCTGTGTGTTTTTTTTTTGTTGTAAATAACCCCAACCACCTTCTAGAGCGTATAATTCCGTCCCGCAACCACCCGAATTGTAACAGGGGTGGGTGTAGAGTGGTTAACTCGCCGGACATTACCTTTAATATTGAATGGCATTGTAAATATAGTTGTGTATATGTAACTAAAAATTGTTATGAAATTATACTAGGGAATTTTTTTATTTACTGTGGGGTGAGTGCGGAGAAAGGATTATGAGCCGTCTAAATTGTGGTGGATATGGAGCGAAGCAGAGAGGGAGAATGGGCCATTCCGCAATATGGCGTTCGACTGGATTGGTTCTCGGCCCACCCTCTTCCTAAAAGGTCGATTTAAAAATAATATTTTTTTTCTCATTTGTTTTCTTCCTTCGTCTCCTTGGTTTCAACCAACCACGTATCTAAGCTAATTTTTTTGTCCGGCTACATCAGGTAGGGGCATTCCAGCGGACTCTGGCGCTGGCGTCTTGGGTGCGTTGGACCGTTCCTTCTCGTTGTTCCTTGTACACTGACCGGAGGGACGGAGATACCAGCTATTTGTGGTGTTGATTGTGGCTGTTCCTCGTCTCGGCGCTCGGTGGTACATCCCTTAGCCCTCTTCCTACCCACTTCCGTTTTATTTTCCTTCTGCCGAGATCCCCATGGTTGGCAGGAAATTTAATTTTTTTCTCCTGCTAATACATGGGCGTCGTTGTTCTTCTCTAGTCCTTGTCCTAAATGCGGTCTATTTTATCACGAATTTATGTCCGGAAACCCCACATCTAACACTGAGCTTAGCACACCAGATAAACCGCACCGGACCTCTAAATTTGTGTTTCTGCTAACGTAATCACGGTCCCTTATCCTCAGAGGATAAGTCGACATTTGGTCAAATAATTTTCGTTACATGTATTGTTTATACATTTTGGGTTATGCTTTTATGACGTAGTTATATTACATAAACAACTATTTTGTAAAGTTCAAAAATACTATTTTTCAAGACGAATTTCATTAAGTAGTTTCATTAAATAAACATTTTCATGACTCGATTTTTAAATCAAATGTATTATGAACAAACGTTTATATGATAAACAATTACTACAAACTCGTAACACTAATGTCGGCATCTCACAGGGAAGTTGTTTGAGTTCGGTACTTTTTAACATATGTATATACAGCGGTCTATTACACCAAAACCATCTTGATGTCAATATAATAATAAAAGTTTTGCCATGTGAAAAATGAACTTAAAATAAGGGATATAGAAACAATAAAAATTCATTTATTTTCATATATGTAGTTTATATTTAAAAACGCGATTTCGATGACGATAAAACATGAATTAAAACTTAATCCAGTTAAATAATTTTTTCTCAAATCGCCAACAAACAATTCAATGTCTTACTCATCTAAAACACAGATTCTAAAATTTCCCTATTTTCCAGCAATTAGCAAAAGAAAACAAGCGAAATTAAATTAAAAAACATTCTACAACAACAACAATATGTATTAAAAAGAGAAAATTCAATATAATGACGTCATCATTTGTCCACATCTAAAACCAATGGTAACAAAAAAAGACAACACGTCTCCGCTCAACCAGAACCATCTTGATGTAAATAGAGCCGGCATGTGAAAAATCAACTTAAAATAAGGGATATAGAAACACTAAAAATTCATTTATTTTCATAGTGTTTGTATGAAAAAACGCGATTTCGATTGACGATCAAATATGAATTAAAAGTTAAACCCAGTTAAATAATTTTTTAAGAAATCGCTAACAAACAACTCAATGTCTTACTCATTTAAAACACGGATTCTCAAATTTCCCTATTTTCCAGCAATAATCAAAAGAAAATAAGGGAAATTAAATTAAAAAACATTCTACAACAACAAAAATGTGTATTAAAAAGAGAAAATTCAGTTTAATGACGACATCATATCTCCACATGTAAACCCAATGGTAAGAAAAAAGACAACACGTCTCCGCTCAACAATCAAAATTTAAAAAAAATCAAAAAGGGCCAAACAGAATAAATTAAATCAATACAATGAGTGCGAAAAAAACAAAACATCAAAACAATCTAGCATGCTTTGCAAATTCAAAATAACCATAGAAACATATTCGAATTCAAATTGGAATGGAGGCAATGAAAGAGATGATTATTGTTTTGTCTTTTGTTTATAAATTTCGAGTTATGATGATGACGTATATATTACAAAAACAACAATATTTAAAATTTCAAATGTACCTAATTTTTCATGACGATTTTCACTATGAAATAAACATTTTCAAGATTCGATTTTTCAATCAAATAATAATACATGTTTCATGAACATTTTCATATAAAAATAAAACAAAAGCTCATATTTCTAATAAACTAAAACTGTAAATGAAAATGACCGATTTCCCATATAAATTCATAGTAAAGAAAAAATTTTATGTACCTTATTTTAAGCTTAGTAAAAAATACAGTCGATACTGGAGGCTCTTATTTATACAGTAGGCTCTGGCTCAACAATCAAAATTAAAATAAATCAAAAAGAGCCAAACAGAAAAAATAAAATCAATACAATGAGTGCAAAGGAAACAAAAATCAAAACAATCTAGCATGCTTTGCAAATTCAAACTAACTGTAGAAACATAATATTCAAATTCAAATTTTTTAATGGAGACGATTAAAGAGATGATTATTATATTGTTTATAAATTTCGAGTTATGTTTATGACGTTTATTACAAAAACAACAATATTGTAAATTTCAAAAATACCTTATTTTTTATGACGATTTCCACTAAGAAATATACATTTTGATGACTCGATTTTTAAATCAAATAAATTTACATGTTTCATGAACATTTTCGTATAAAAACAAAACAAAAGCTCACATTTCTAGTAAACTAAAACTGTAAATGAAAATAACCGTTTCCTCATATAGTTGCATAGTAAAGAAAAATTGTATGTATGTACCTTATTTTAAGCTTAGTAAAATATACAGTCGATACTGGAGGCTCTTATTTATAGAGAAGGCTCTGGTTAAACACGTCATTTTCTGTTTATGACTAACGTCAAAATAGAACAGTCGTATTTAATTGAAGCGAATTTTGTGATCGTAATTTTTTTTGTTTTTTGTGAAAAGTTACTGTAAAAAAGTGAATTATAAATAAGGTTAAGTTTTGTAAGGTAAGAGCTACCCTTATGCTATTAAGAATATATCAAATTGGGTGATAATTCGCCTACCATAGAATAATGTGGGGAACATATCGAAGCCTGCCGGAACGAGACCGGCGGGTGAATTCGATCAAGAATTATGTAGTGAAAATGCAAATGATCAAGATATGGTCAAAAATAAATATATATTTATTTACCAATAAACTAATTAATTACAAACAAAAAGAAATTCAAAATACACCAAAAACTAATTTAACGGGGTCGAGTTAGGCATTTTATTCCAGTGTAGATAACACACACAATCTAAATAGAGAAACAATTAACATATGGATAATATAGATTGCCGCGTGTTTTTATTCGCTCCCGATAGCTGCTATGCGGAGCAGTCAATTTTCTACACCCAAATTTAAATTTGACGTGCTATTTATTGGTAAATTAAATTTATTTAACGTCAAACTATAATTTTTAATTCGATTCCTTAGTGAAAACGTGATATAAAAAATATTCAGCTCTACCTATGGAGTCGCTATTTTTATATGACGGCTCTCGATAGCAGCTCCGTATAGCGAATAAAGAAACGCTTACCTTAGTTAGTGTATATGAGATTAAATCAAAACGCAAAATGGAAACAGAAAATACAAATGCGATTAACATAAATGGTAACATTAACAACAGAGAAATGAATAAAAAATTAAACAAATACGAAACAAATGACACAAGACCTTTTAAAGTATAATGATCTCAAAACAAAATCTAAACATGATCCACCCGGGTAAAGCACTAAAGGCCGACAAATTTGCGAGCATAAATGAAGTTGAACAAGTAAGCAAAAATCTAGCCAAAATTATATTTAAAATCTACAAAGATGCTAGCTTATCTGTAAATAAAGAAATGTTCAGAAAATTTGACCTTTTCGAGGACAATTGGAGTCGTATGAGTATACCAATAGACCTATCAATTGAAGAAATTAAAAATAATATATGTAAAATCAATGGTGGGAATCATAAATATAGAGAAGATGACTAATTGGGATTCAACAATGAAGACCAAAACAAATATGGAACTCAAAATTCCATTTCTCTGGTCAAAATTACTTTCTTGTCAAATACTCTTGCCATACAGTATCGCAATATATGATAACATACTATTAAAGGTCAATCATTACATTCCGAACCCTATGTTCTGCAAGGTAAAGATACGAGGGATTACCAAATGTAATGTGTGCACCTGCACACAAGGCAAAAGTGTAAACCATTTATGTGATCTAAAAGATAAGTGCAAATTTTGTGGGGAAGGACATGCCACAAACTATAAAGGAAGCAGAGAAAAGTTAAAACAAAGAAATATCACCGGCCATATGGCAATCTATAAACTCTCATAAAAGCAGTCAAAAGAGAAGCTTTTTGAGATAAAGAAAGGACGCCCAAATTTCTCGAATTTGGAGAACTTGAGAAAACTAGGGACCAAATGGAAGAAAAACGAATAGACAGAGAAATAAGGATGAAAGTACTGCAGCAGCTAGTGGAAGAACTCAAGAAGCAAAACAAAGTGAAGGACACACTATAGAGAAAATTGAGAAGAAATTGTACACCCATAACAAGAGTTCAGACGGCCCAGCTACTGTAGACGTAATTTTGATAAACATCAACGATGAAATCAGAGCACTTATCTAAAGCAGATAATATAAGCCTGATATCTTTATTAATGTAAGCCTGTACAAATACTAAAGAGAAGCTTTCGTTTAACAGATTGATATGGAGAGTAGGTGTAATAATAAACAAAACAAAATCTTGAAGAATCATCAACCTAAAACACAACCACTCTAAATTAGAAACAATCAAAATCCATCTTAAATATAAACATCTAAAATGAAAAATAATAATCTTTTGCAACAGCAATAACATCGAAGAAATATGCAAGGATTTTAAAAATTTACTAGAAGAAAAAAGGAGAGAAAATGCCATAATCGCAGGTAACACCAACGCACACAACGACCTTTGGGGAGAAACCGGGAAAAGTGGTAGATTAAGTGTGAAAGCTGGAGATATAATAACGAGCAGCAACTTTAACAGCCACAACGATGGTTCTTCTACGAGGTGAGATGTTTTTAGGCCCACAACCTCTACCGCTGATATATCTCTCTGTAGCCAAAACATCACTAACAAACTAAACTGGACAGTCACCAAAAAAAATCTGGGAAGCGACCACTGCAATTACGATGACATATAAACAATACACGTTTACACATCTTAATTTTTATAGAATGAGCACTACTGCAGCTCCTTCTGTGATAAAATAGAAAAAGGATCCGAAACCTCTCGCCTTAGGAAGATTCTTTCCAAAAGTACAATCAGTCCCAGTTTTTTGATTAAACCGGACTAGTAGTGATATAACATTTAAAAATAAGATAGAGAAAGGTGAAAAGAACGGCCTGCATACCTTTGTTGTATGCCTGTATTGTCCTTTTATTTTCTTAAATAGATTAAAAAAAAAACATACAGCCCCCCTTTCATTTTTGGAATGAATTTCCCGAGTCTACATTCTTTTCTTTTTTTTTTTTTTTGGTTGTATTTTTCTCACATAGCTTTAAATGTGATAAAAAGCTTAATTAAAGCAATATAATTCTGTTAAAATAGTCACATTTTATTAAATGCATTTTAAAATTTACGAAAAACACCACTGAATTTAAAGCAAATGACCAAGAAAAAAAAAACTTGTTCACACTTAAAAATTTTGTCTTGCAATACTAAAATTAAATTCAATAGATTGACAAAACGTGGCTCACAAGAAAAAAATAAGTTTCCAGCATAATCCAGTTGGAATCAGACGTGCAGAATTCTTCACACATCGAAATAAGAATAATATTCTGCATGCCATGCAGAATTCTGCAGGTTGTCTCTATTTATAATTTTTCTGCATATCAGTAGGCTATACTGCATAAAAGAACACAAATGTATGTAGCACAATTGTAGTAGACTTCTTATTTTTTTCAGTACAATTTTTCATTTGTTGATCGAAAAGGTTTTTTTATTGACAGAATGCCATTTCGTTGCTAATGGAGAGATAAACATTAATTAATTTGTGATAAACTGACAAACTAGGGCATCATTCATAAAACAAATTGTTAAATAAAATTGAATATGTTCTACATATCTGTAATAAATTCTACATATCTGTTTCCAGCGATTGATGTTGAAAGGCCGAATGTTGAATGGCCGAAGGCGGAATGCCGAAAGGTTGAATGGGTCGGAAGGCCGGATGTCGAAAGGCCGAATGTCGAATGGCCGAATGTGTCGAAAGGCCGAATGGCTAATGGCCGATGTGTTGAAAAGCCGAATGTCTAAAGGCCGATTGGGTCGAAAGGCCGAATTTCATGAAAATGATTTAAATAAATTGAAAATACGGGCTAATAAATCCTGTGTATATAGCATATTAATGTGATGAAATTTTGTCGGAACTATATATTTTTTGTACATATGGCTTTAATAATTGAGTAGGTAAGAAAAAATTATTTTTATGTTATGTATTTCGCGTGTATATTAGTCCAGTCATTATAGGGGGTTCACCTCGGAAATCGAGATACCCAGTATATTATTACGTGAAAACTTGTATTTTGGCATCCTAAAACTATTCTTAAAATTCGAAAATAATTGGATGGCCGCAAGTTTTAAAATCAGGGGTCAAAGGTCACAAAAATCGATTGTTTCTACTGTTTTTGCAAATATCTCGGTTTTTATGGGTAGAGGGCGGAGAGCGCGCGGTCAAAGAATCATGTTAGGTCAACTGATAGTCCCGATCAAAAACTTGTAATATTAAGGTTATAAATTATTGTTAAATATATAATTATCATTATTTATTGGGAATGGGGTTGGACAATGCATAACGAATTCCTGGAACCTATCATGATTATTTTATCACCTGCATCAGATGAATTACTCAATACAATTTTCTGTAACTGCAAGGGTGGCTGTGGCTCAAGATGTGGATGCAGGAAAGCAGGGTTACAGTGGTCTTTAGCTTTCGGGCAGTGTAATGGACAAGCTTGTCTCAATGCTGTACCATATCAGTCCGATATTAATGATGATACAACCTTTGACCCAGAAATCATGAAGGACTTGGAGACAAAGGTCGTTGAAGACGATAATGAAGCGGGACTTGAAATTCTGCAGCAGCGGGACGATGACGACGATGATGAAGAAGAAGAAGAAGAAGAAGAAGAAGAAAAAGAAGATGATGAAGAAGAAGAAGAAGAGGATTGAAATTAGAACTTGTTGTTCTCAGAATTTTTATACTTTTTTACTCGTTTTGACAATAATATATGTATCGAATGACACTTTTAATAAAAACATTAATTAAAAATGTCTTTCTTTTCTTCTTTATTTATTTAGAAAATCATTAGCATAAATTAGATTAGAATTAAAATATAATTTAAGTATTCCTCAACAATTTCTTAATTACATGACCAGGTAAGTGCTATTACATAAATTGAAACATAATTAATAATAGCTAAGTAACCGAAAAAAAGATTGAATTTAATAAAAAAGTTAATAAATAATGATAATTATATTTTAACAATAATTTATAACCTTAATATTACAAGTTTTTGATCGGGACTATCAGTTGACCTCACATGATTCTTTGACCGCGCGCTCTCCGCCCTCTATCTCGAAAACAATTCGAGGTATGAAAAAATGTTAAATACAAAAGTTGTAGAGAATTTAATTCTCTACAATACTGATAATGAATACAATTAGCGTAAAACCCATAGAAACCGAGATATTTGCAAAAAAAGTAGAAAAAATCGATTTTTGTGACTTTTGACCCCTGATTTTAAAACTTGCGGCCATCCAATTATTTTCGAATTTTAAGAATAGTTTTAGGATGCCAAAGTACAAGTTTTCACGTAATAATATACTGGGTATCTCGATTTCCGAGATTTTCAACTAATTTGACCTAAGATGACTGGACTATATACATATTTTCCATTTTGATTACTTTAGTTTTGTAATTTTGTATTTTTAATGGCAGGGAACTTAAAACAATATTTTACAGGATAACTAATAAGAAAATTTCGTTAAAACTGTTTTTGAATTATGTGATTGATGCATATTTCAATATGGCATCTGGTACACTACTTATACCTATATGGTACACTTCGGTATGTTCCATTATGTCATATAGTATACTACGGCATATGGTACACTATGGCACTAGTATAAAACGGTACATTTTAAAACTTAGCGAGTATGATTAAATTCGATTTATACGTTGGAAATATTATTGGGATTCTAAAATGATTTTTTTTATAAAGTTCTAGCGTATGGCTAATTAAAGTGGAACTTGGCTATTTCTTAACGGATTGTACTGAAATTCATTCACTTAATATAATTTTCTTTCATCTATTGAAATTTTTCTTGATTTAATATTATCTTCCTTAACTTACCTAAATTACATTTTTCTTTACTTAACAGAATTCTTCTTCACTTAATAGAATCGTGCTTTACTTAAGACAATTTTCCTTCACTTGATGCCCTTCACTTTGATTCACTTATCAGAATTTTCCCTCATTTAATAAAATAAAATAATATATTCTCCCAGTGGGAATAAATTTGTATTTGTTAGTTTGTATTCACGAAATTAGCGTAATCCCTTCAATTTCAAATTTTTAACTAAATCTAATTTTTAAAATAAAGATATATACATACATACATATAGGTACGTATAATAGCCCATTTTTATCTATATTGCTCTGTCGTAACAGTATAATTAGGAGTTTTGAGGCTTATTTTCAAAGTAAAAGAAAAAACCTTCTACGCCAATAATTAACTACGCTATAATTGGCTAATTCGCGTATTAATTGGACGAAATTTATTTATTTTAGTTATAATTTTTGTTTTGCTCGAATTACTCGTATAAAATCATTACCCGTATACCTATTGACAAAAAAAAAAAAATAGTTCAACAACGACCCATTCGGTCTTTCGACCCATTCAGCCCTTGTATAATAATTTTTCCTAATAGGTTGGTAGGTATTTTTTAGTTTGAGGATTCCAATAAATGACAAACTTAGAATAAACATAGTATATCAATGGTCATTCCATTGAAAAGAAGACCTGGCCCAGTGACAGGTTTTATGTTGAATAAAAATACGATCCTAACAAATTCGGTTTAGATATCAGAAAATATAATGTGTCAGTACTTCAGTTTGATAATTATTTCTTTCTTAAGCAAATCGAATATTTGTATAGTAGGTATACTATACATACAGATATTAAGATAAGGTTGTCAATCCTGTTGTCGAGTGAAGCGAAAAGATGTATTAATGGGAAATTTGTTGCAAACAAATATTTTGTTATTCGCTCCCATAGAGGCTCAGACTAATTTACAACCGACTAATAAAAAATTCATAATAGTAAAAAGAAAAAAAAAATCATCTGCAAACAGACATCTGAAACCCAAAAGGTGTATGTTTAAGCAGTCAAGGTGTGAGTTACTTCTTCTTATGAAAGTCAGGGCTTTATAATAAATATTGTAAGAGTATCTAAAATATTTAACTAACACCCCAAATTAATAAGAAAAAAAAAATTAATTTGATGAAAATCATTGAAATGCCAAATGGTCATCATCATGTTACACCCTCGAATACAAACACCGAAGATACTAAATTGATTTTTTACGTATTATATTCGCCTGTGTTTTACATAAACTCATAAATACGGTAATGTTACACATATACTAATGTATATGATTTTTGAAACAGTATGTGTATTGATTGAAATTTATGTTTGTAATCCTGTATTTACAGTATGTGTCAAATGTGACACCAGCGTATACAAATTTAAATTTTATATTAGATATTTGATGATTTTCAAACATTATACATATATACACAACACAGAAAGATAGCACATGATACGTAGGAATATAAATTGTGGGTAGACCCTATAATATCTAATCAATTTGAATATTTCCAACTTAATCTGTTTTAAGAATTTTGTGAAAAGAGTCCGGATGTCTGTTAAAATAAATTATTAAGATATATAGTATACACTGTCCAAAAAAATTGTCCGCACTCAGTTAAGGATAATTATTATAAAAATTAATTTAATTTTACGTTTGATATGATTTACTATTAATACCACATTTACATTAGTAGAATAAAAGTATGTAGCAAAAAAGTATCGTAATGTGAACTCAAATTTAAATATTTAAATATTTTATCGCATGCGATAAAATATTTAAATTTGAGTTCATATTACGATACTTTTTTGCTACATACTTTTATTCTACTAATGTAAATGTGGTATTAAACAGCCTAAAATGGTGTCAAATAATTGTCCGTACACACAAAGAATGAGGGAATTTGGTAAACAAATATTAGGTCTAATATTTGGTTTGAAACTTAGCATGCAATGACACTTTGCAACCTTCCTTCATTGAGAAAGCCAATTTCCGAATTATTTCGGGACTATTTTTGACCCATTCCTCCACAGCGACCCATTTTAATTGTTCCTTATCACTAATTTGATGTTCATGTATCTTTCACTCCAAATAATGTCATAGGTTGAGATCTGGTGGCCGGGGAGAATGAGGAAGTGCAGTCTTTACATAGTACAATAACGATTCCTTGACCAGCTTTGAGGAACGCTACGGGTCATTGTCATGTACCGAGCGAAAATCTTCCAGAGATTATGGAAATTATCAGTAAATCAAAAAAACATTGCCCCAGGTAACGTCGAGATAAGCACATAGGCGCCCACAGGGGGGGGGGGGGCAAGGGGGCACTTGCCCCCCCTTTCTTAAAGTTCTATGAAAATTTAAATATTTAAACAGTTTTTCTGGCCTAACTCAGTTTTTTGAATGTTGTCCTTTTTTATTATTTCACATACATATTTAGTTAGTGTATAGATTTACATGTTTGTTTTGATTTATTGTACGTAAAATAAAAGTTGTTAAAACACCTTAAACAGCAAGAATATAATAGTATATGTAAATGTTAATAAAATTATCTAACTTTACCTTCGTTATTAGTTACGTATATGACGAAGAAAGTCCAGCAAGAATAATTTTTCGCAATTAATCCTTTTTATCATGGACGTGGAAACAGCGACAACTATAAAAGTATAAACACTGTTTTTTGTTTAACATATATCGGTTAATTTCTTGATTAATTTATTTTAAATTAAAATAATTACTCTCCACATACACTTTAATTAAATTTCGCAATTATATTTTATGTTGTTTGTCATATTCGTACAGATTAAATTTTCGACCAATCATTTTTGATAATGAAATGTAAATAGAGTTCTCTAAAGGATAAGACATACCAAACACGTTTTTCTTTATGCGCTCTGTGCTACTTTTAAATATGTATCTTTTTAACTGGTTAAAATATTCCTTGAGAAAAAATAAACTTATTTTTACAAAATAATTTATAAATTAAAACGTTTTATGTCATAATTTCATTGTTTAATTAAAACTTGTTTTATTTAAACAATGAAATTAAGAAATGAAAAGGAAAATGTTGAGAAATGCGTTCAAGAACTAAATATCGAAATAAAATTGCCTCGTTTTGCCTTTTGCGAAGAACCAAAAAAATCGTTCAAATGTACCTTATGATTCTGCAGAAACGTATTATAGAAGATCTATATTCATTCCGTACCTAGATTCACTTATCACCTCTTTGTGTGAAAGATTTTCGGAAGAAACTGATCCAGCTTATTTACTATTCCATATAATACGAATATATAATAAATAAAATTCAAAATAAGTACGGCTGTTATTTAGAAAATTTCACTGCAGATGCCTCAGTTTGGTTTGCTTATTGGAAGGATAAGCCATTAAAAGATTTTGAGAATATGACTTTCTTCGATCTACAAGAGCAGAGCGTGCATCAATATTTTATCCTGCTGTTTTCTTGACCATTACTCTGGCTCTCACACTTCCAGCTACTTCTTGTACAGCTGAGAGATCATTTAGTACTCTACGCAGGGTTAAAACGTGGCTGCGGTCAACTATAAATGAAAATCGATTGGATGGATTGTGCATGATGAGTGTTCATCGAAATTTAATCGAAGGAATGAAAGACGAATATTTTGTAAAAGTTTTAAATCGTTTTGGATTGGAAAAGAGAAGATTGCAGTTTCTTTTTTTGCAATAAACTAGTCTTGAAAGCAATTCGTGTAATTTGTGAATTCTAACCCAGCACACGTTGTTTTAAAATTGACCGGTTAAATAATAAATACAAATGTTATATTTTTAAGTAAAACTATGTATTGAAATGCACTTAGAATTTTTTTTTACAATTTAAAAATGCGTTTTATTTCAAATTATGTTATAAGTGAAAAATATGATTGGAAAATATCAAATTATTATATACATTTTTATTTTGCCACACCCTGGAAAAAATCCTGCGGGCGCCCCTGGATAAGCTACAAATTGATTAAAACATTAATTAAATATAACACACAAGTCTTGGATGCAATTTTAGATCTCTTCGAAAAAATCTAGTCAAACCAATGTTATCCAGACAAATGGAAAATCGCCAGTATCATAACCATCAAGGATAGAGGGAAAAGTGATAGAGAAATGTCGAACTACAGACCGATATGCCTACTGCCAACTTTTTCAAATTTTTTTTATAAATTAATCCTTTTAAGAGTAAATGAACACCTAGATAAATATAACATACTCGATGGAAATTCGTTCGGGTACAGTAAAAATAGATGCATTACAGATTACATGATTGAATTTTTAATACTCCTATTATGGTTCTCGCCCCGGTGGCACAGTTGTTAGCATGCTTGCTTTGAGCTCCGGAGGTCCCGGGTTCGATTCCCGGCGGGTGATGAAAAAATCACGGCTGGTTTAATGTAAGGATCAATGAACTAATCACTCATTATCTGTTGTAAAAATGATCACGAAACTTCAAAAAAAATGAAGCGGCCAAATCCCTCCATGGGATGTAGCGCCAGCGAAAAAAAAAAAAAAAAAAAAAAAAATTATGGTTCTCACCTCACCGAGAAATACTATGCAAATGTGGCTTGATTTGTATGAAGTTTTTCGGTGAGGTGAGAACCATAATAGGGGCATAAAATATATATACACATTAAAACACAATAAAGAAAAAATCATTCTCATAAAAACCGATATTACTAAAGCTTTCGCGACAACGTTAATAAAAAAATACTAATTTACAAATTAAAAAACCTTGATTTTCCGGACTCATCAACAAACTGGATAAATTACTTTCTGACCAACAGGTCAATCAAGATTAATAATTCAAACGCATTAAATAAACATCTTACAAACCAAGGGATACACCAGGGAAGTTGTTTGAGCTCTACACTCTTTAATATTTACACAAACCATATACATGAGCTCAAAAACTCACATACTAAAATATTTCAGTTTGCGGATGTCATTTGTTTGATAATTAATGGACACAGCCATGAGGAACTATCAAGGAATGCAAACAATGCTTTACTATCACTTTCACAATTTTGGGAATTACTTTTACGAAAAATTTAAACTTATCAAAATTATCAAAATCTGAAAAACGAAACACAAAAAACGCTAGCCCTATTCAAGTCTTTATCGAAGTCTAATGGTGTGGTCCACCCTGAAACTCAATTAGTAATATACAAAGCATTAATCAAACCAAAACTAGATTTCGCCTATATCTTTACAGAGGAAAACAATAAGACTGCTCAAAAAAATTGCCAAATTATAAAAAATGCATGCCTAAGACACTGATTGGGGTTATTAAGATCCACAGTCACACCAGTACCTTCAATTTTAGCAGAATCCATAGAAATGACCTCAATTTTTGACTAAAACTTTAAAATACATCATCATACAACTATATCGAAACACAAAGATTGGATTGGGCATTAAAAAAAACACCAGTGCTCGCTGGAAAAATTGAACAAATATTTTTCGAACTACAATTTTCTAAAGAATATCAAAGCAACCCACAAAAGATCCAGCAGCCCAGCTAACATTACTATTACACCATACATATAAAAGGTATTATCGGCAAATAAAAATACAACACAATCGTGCTTCGAAAAGCGACTCTGAAAGTGATAGAAAAAAACAGTGATTCCGATATTATAAACACGGACGGATCGCTGAAAAATAACAAGGCTGTGAAGTTTGTCCCAAATAACAAAAATAAGCATGTATTAGTGTATACACTGGTAATATAATTTCTTATAAGAATTTTAAGTGACATTTTCAGAAACAAAAATTGAGGAAAAGCTACAAAATTAGTAAATTTAATTGGATATGTAAATAAAAGTAAATCTAATGTATCCTGAATCAAATGAGCCTTAAGCCATTTCCAAACGGAGGGGGATGAAAATGTTTAATAATTTTTTGAACGTCGCACAATGTGATCAATTCCAAAAAAGCTGACCAAAAGTAAAAAAAAAAGGTTCTAGATTGGTTCTGTTTTATATTAATATTGGGTTGGGTAACGTACATGTCTAACGTTTAGGAATCACTCATAGCAAATTATGTTTCCTTCTACCTGCTCTAGAATATTCGGCACCAATGCTATCTTTGTTCGAATAGTTATCAACATTTTTACGGAAATGGTGAACAACGCGCTTATTAAAAGTAATACAGAAAATCGAAAGCACAACCAATTCTTATCGGACAAAATGGAATCAACTTCTGAAAGTAAATAAAATATGAAAATAAATTTAATGCACTAATTTTGAAAGCTTCAAATACCAAAAAAGCAGCAATTATAAACGATTTTATCAATGCCAATCTTTAATATACGATTTGTGATTATCGAAAAGTTGTGTTGTTCCGTCGTGTTCAATTGTAAAACTTATCAGAGGTGGTAGGTGAAAATATTATCTTCCAAATACAAAAACCATTGACTGCTTTAAGCTGCTTTTTCGGCATTTCATTTTGCTGAAGTTTTTTAAAAATAGGTTGGGGAAAAAGTATTGAGAAATGTTTTGTGAATTTGAATTAATTTCTCTTTTATTCAAAATGAGTTTTATTTATTGATAATGAACATATTGGCAATTATTATCTATGACCTTCTGCCATTTTCCAAGAAGTTCCATAATTCCATCGATGTAGAACTTTTGCGGCTTATCGTGGAAAAATTTGGCCAAGTGATTTTCACAGCCCTTTGCAGAAGCCAACTTTAGGCCATCAAGGGAGTTTTGCAGAGATCCAAACAAATCGTAGTTCAGAGGGTACAAGGTCTGGGCTATACGGTGGATGCATCAAAACTTCCTAGCCAAGCTCTCTCAATTTTTGCCGAACCATCAAAAATGTGTGTGGTCTGGCGTTGTCGTGTTGGAAGACAACAAGCTTTATATTGATCAATTCTGGCAGGGCCTGTTGAATTGCTTGCTGCAATCTTGTTAATTGTTGACAGTAGAGATTAGAATCAATCATTTGACCAGGCTCTAGAACCTTATAATGTACAATTCCCTTCTAATCCCACCATACACATAGCATAACCTTATGAGGCGGCAATCCTGGGTTTGAGATCGTTTGTGATTTTTCACCTTTCTTTGATCATGATCTTTTTCGAATGACATTCTCGTATTTTGCCCATTGGGTTGATTTCGTTGCGTTTCAGTAGCAATATGGTGATGGAAATTCGATCAGTCAAATTTTTCACCAACAATTCCCGCCGCACCCAACCATCGAGTTTCTTTGTATATCCAGCCTTACGCAAATACACCAATACCTCGATTTGCGACGTTTCGAGTTGCGACGTTTCGAAGTGCAACGGTACATTTGTTACCTACTACCAAATTTCAGTTTTGCGTCGCTTAAATTATTTGTTACATCGTTACTTAAATGTTTTCTTTCTAGAAATATGTCAAGGTTATTTAATTATGTTGCAATTTTATTTACAAGACGCATTTTTATGGAACGAATTACCGTCGCAAAGTGAGGTATGGGTGTAGTTTAAAATTATTCTTTTATTGATATTAAATTCCTTAGCAATATCATACCGCTTATGTGTTGGTCTTCTGCGATTTTTTGTAAGATTTCATCGACTTTTTCAGTGATGGTCAACAAAAGCGTTGTGCATCTCTGACATAAAAATTTGGCTGTTTCAAAAATACGGGTTGTCAGGGAGGCTAAATTTTGCAACTTTGACTTTAGATTCGTAATCAGCGACTAAAACAACCATGAAAATGATACGCATCTTTATTGTAATATGACATAAAGGCAGTTTCATGAATAGGGGTTGTCAAAAGGGGATAAAAGAGGTTTAATTTTACAACTTTTACTTCAGATTCGTGACCAGCGACCCAGAAAAACCCTGAATAGAGATTTTTGATGTGA
The DNA here is from genome assembly GCA_963556165.1 of Tipula helvola. NCBI lineage: Eukaryota > Metazoa > Arthropoda > Insecta > Diptera > Tipulidae > Tipula > Tipula helvola. The sequence goes on along the minus strand of OY744481.1, from coordinate 162,810,096 downwards.
AAACATCTCTAGCGGTATAGGAGTAAGTATGTAAATAGTTGTATTTTATATCAATAATTATCAAACATTTATTTCTTAACATAAAAAATGAAAATTTTAACTTGTCACAATATGTAATCGGAATTTTGTGTTTAAAAAAACTTCTAGAAAGGTACAAACAATTCCTACTTTTTACTAAGTGTGAGAATAATATGTAAAGTAAATTTTTTGTAAATTTGTATGGTTTACAGATTTGGTAAAAAATAAATATATAAATAAAAATAAATAAATTTACATCTACACAAATTAACTGTATATTTACATTTTAAAATTTAATTGAAGTGTTGAATCCTTTTTTGACCCTTTTATAAGATAAAAATAGTAATACATTTGTCACATCCTTAAACATACTTGAACACCCATATTTAATCAACATCGATGGGGTAAAAGGATAAACATTTTGAATATCAAAACTTCCTTAAAAATAAAATCTAATTTATTTTAATCGCCATTTTTAAACCCCTTATTAAAAACTAATTAATAAATTTGCTGTTTAATTTTTTTTTTTGTTTTTGTTCAAATCTCGTCAGATTTCTAATTTTGTTTTTTATTAAAGATGATAATCCAATAGAAAATCTTAAATTCTTTTTACGAAGTTAACTGTTTCTGTAATACGAATTCAATTTTACCGTTAGCGTTATTATAAGCAAATCCATAATCAAAAATGACATACCAATGTTTTTGCTAGTTCCGATATCTTATTATTGATTTCATCCTAGAGCCGTATTCTTGAATCCAATCGAATAAAGTCGCTAGAGACTTAGCATATATTACAATGCCCAATTTTTAAGCGATTTTGGTCAAAGTACTAAGTAATTAATTTTTTCTTGTCGTACACCGTCAAAAAAGAAGAAAATACGCCTAGTGCAATATTATTTTCCTACGATAGTGCAGTAACCTATACTTTCGATGATGATTTTTGAATTTAAATTATTATATAAGAAAAGGAGCCTTTGCGTCGTGTACTAAAATCGTGTGGAAATATTCTCATTACACAACGATTTCTAAATATTGTTACACGATTTGTGAAAACCCATATGTTTTAATGGTTTATAAATTTGTGTTGATCCGTACAAGTTTGTAATTTTTTATGTTTCTACTTTTATAAATGTTACAGGGCTATTGTATCGTAGAAAAAATAGCGTGTATAACTCGTGTGAAAATGAGTCATTGCAATACTCAAGTGATTGCAGCCCTCGCTATCGGTCAGACTGCAAATTTCACTTTCGTATTGCAATGACTCGTTTTCTTCACTTGTTATACAATATACTAATTGGTTAATAAACAAAAACTTTACAAAATATTTCCGGAACATTTGATACATATTTTTTTTAATTAGGGAAAATCTCTGAATGACGAAGCACAAATAATATGTTTTTCATTACGCAAAGCATTTTCCGATGCAGAAATGGAAAGCCATCATTTGAAATCATCAAATCTAATTTTTGACAAAATTATGGATTGTAATACCTCACATGGTTTATAAACTTTGGTTTGGGAGTCGGTGCGTTTGTCTGGTGCGCGTAAGTGGGTTTAACCATCTCAGTTCACTACGGTTGCAATTGATTTGGTTACCTCTTAATGGCGGCTATTAATTTTCCGGTTGGATTAGATTGTTGTTGTTGCACGGTAACAATTAAGAGTGAGGGTTTTATTTTAAGTGTTCATTATTGAGAATAAGATTAACCAATTGTGTCTCATCTATGAGATGGGTTGATTATGCGGAACATGGTGATTGGTTCAGTCGGTAATGCAATGATCAAGAATGTTCGGTGCTGAGAGCGATTCTTTCTTTTTAATGAGTCTGATGATGTATTGGTGGGTGGCGGTACGTGATTACAATTGCGTGAGAGCGGTGAAAAAAAAACAAAAGATTGAGATTTGAGTGTACGCGTATCGTTTCTATTTGTGGTGCGTATCGTTTCTATTTGTGGAGTAATGAAAAAAAAAAATTAATTTTAGACAGTCAAGTTTAGAGTTTTAGCAATTTTGGTCGAGGGCAATTTTGACTCTCCTCCTCTAAATATATCCAATTTAAAATTTTAGATTTTTTTTGTATTTAAAGAAAAAAGTTATGTGGAAAAATTTGTTTTTGTAAATAATTCGAAGTAAAAGCATTACTTACATATGTGATTGATTTTTTTTTTGTATAACGATAAGTAATGATTAATAACTAAAATAATAAATATGTTATGCTAAATATGGGCAATAAGTTAATTAATAAATTTTTGTAATTTAGTGATTGTAAAAGGCGAATAAATCTGTTTTGTTGTATTAATATATTAAAGTGTATAATTATGGTGTTTTAATTTTCCTATTCGGACACACACATCTATTCCTATATACATACATATATGTATGTACATGCAGATAAAAAAAAATTATATATGTAACAAATCCAAAAAAAAATAAATAACAGACAAATTGATAAGTTATAAAAAAGTGGAACATGCAAATAAATGCAGTTCATAGACGAAGTTAGTATAGGTGTGCAGTATATACTTAACTCTTATACCACGATCGTACAAAAACAAACAAAAAACCAATGCAATTTTATTTTATGGGCAAGAGAAATGCTTGGCAATTGCAGGTACATATATCTGTATGTAAAAATATTAGGTGGTAGTAATAAAGGGATATTTTAGTACGTACTTATTTTAAATATATAAGCGGGAATTGTACACTGAAAAAAATAATTCAATGAATCCATTTCATTAAATTTTTCGGAAGAAAAATTCTTTGAACCAATGAATTTATTAACTGATCATATTAATTCTAAAATAAACACGATTATAAATTAATAACCGCGTCGTCAATTCAATTAATAGCCATTTATTGACCGATTTCTCGTTGATATCCTGAAATCTAGGAAAGTTAATAAAAGTTTTAACAACTTTATAAACTAAGTTAATAAGAAAAAACCAGTTTATTCCACTTGAGAAATGATTACTAGATTAAATATACGTATTTAAATGATTTTCTGAAAGAATAATTCATTGAATCGATAAAGTATTTATTGTTTTAATATTGCGCTTATTTAGTCTTGATTAGGAATTAATACTTTATTATGTTAGAACATATTTCTTAAATTATAAAAAAACTTCATTCATTCAAAAATAAAAATGAATTATCTAAACTCATTTTTATATAAAATGTCTAAATAAATTGTCTGGTGGTAATGGTGTTGACCGAAATTCAGAGTCAAAATTGGAATGAGGTTTTAATCTAATTTCGAACTTTTGCTTAATAATTCCCTAAATAAATGTTTCATTATCGTACCACAACACTCTAGAATATATAACATATTTCTTGTCAGTTTCTTGTTTGCGTCTCTAGAATTGGTCTTAGCATCCTACTTGCCTCTCCTCTCTGATCGGGTTAGCTCTGGTTGCTTCAGTATTTTACAGACGCAATTCATCGAATGGACGGCCAGACTGTTGTCATTCTAGTTGCCAATATTTCAAAAAGATTTCGTTTTGTGATTGCAGGAAAGGAAAATTGAAATCATGCAGCAGGCATTCGGTTTCTCACTTCTTCTTATTTAGTAATACCGACTGTTACATAAGCTAAGAAAAGTTGTTAAACGTGCAATTATTTTTTGAATAATTGAACTTCATTTTAATAGATAAAATATAGCTTGTCTGCTTCAGTAGCAGTCAGTACCAATTTGATTTAAAATAAATATAAATTGCACCAAAAATGCTATATGTTAAAATATTCTTGTTAAATTTTATAAAAAATCCACCTGCTTAACCTCTATACACATAATAAAAAAAATTATAAACTAAATAAATGTTTTAATGGCGTTGATGGAAAAATTAATCAAATAATAACATTTTAATTAATTTTTAAACTATTTGTTGAATTTTAAAAATTAGTTAATGAATTCAATGAAGCTTATTAAAGTTAATAAATATTTTCGTTAACAACATTAAAATTTTAATTGAATTAATGACTATGTAGTGTTAAAATTGTAACGACTTTCTGCTTCTCCGCGTCTTGTTCATCTAATCGTAGTCCTCGCTGTCTTATTTCTCGCGTTCGTCTTCATTTAGATTTTGAGCGTTTAATTGAAAAGGTGTGTATGTGAAAAAGTTAATATAAAAAATGTTAATATCCAAACAGACTTAATTATTAAGGTAAGCGTAAAATTGTTACAGTGTTATATTTAAAGTGTTTGAAATAAAACATAAATACATGTTTCCTGATCTTAGAAAGGAAAAATTGACGTGTATTGCCGTACTAAACATGATTTAAATAATTACAGAAAATGCGTTTTGAATCGATGTTAAAGTTTTGAAATTAGTGTATTTTGAAGCAAAAATTAAAACTATTTTCCTTATTACGCATTTCTCGCGTTTTTATTATTTTTGTTTAACTCTAATGGTAAAGTTTATTATTAGCTATCGATTGTCATCAATATTCAATTTGGTCAAAAATGTAGTTAGGTAAAATATATTTAGCATGGCAGTAAATGGTTGTCTGAATAAACATTCATTTTTCATGGCGGTAGAAATAAATATTAATTTGAATTTTATTATATTTTATATAAATTTGAGTTTTCCAGCATTATGCAAGCTTGCCATTATAGGCTCATTGACATACAAAAGTTAGACAGCACCGCTACAGTATTTGGGAAACATCCATTCTACAAACAGCTTTCGGGACATCGTTTAGTAAGTTTTTAAATTTGCAGAAGTATTAAAATAATAATAAACAAAATGTTTCTTTATTTCCAGATTGACATGGATTTCAAGGTCCTATTTGCAGAAACTAGTGAGGTTTTATTAAAATGCCGGAATACAAAATGTCACTTAAAAAAATTTCTATCAGAACCAGGAAACGTAAAAGACAGGGGTATTGTTCTATGTTTACACCAATTTAGGGAGAATGATATTTCGAAAAGTAAGTGAAACATTAATTTAACTTTACTTATCTCGAGTTTATTGGGATCAAAATCTGATGCAAATAAAAAAACGGAACATAGTAGAAATTGATTTAGTGCAGTTTTTTATTTAAGTCAGTTTTTTTGGTCCTAAAGAACTCGACATAAATATGTATATTAATAACATTAACATAATGTGATGTTTGATTATATATTTACAGATAATTTGGACTCGTTGTCGTCGTTGCTATGGTCATTATCATTACATGGCTATTTAGTGCCAGCACAAAAAATGGTAACAAACACCAACACGGACCAGAACCAGAAGGCGGTTACAAAATTTGCTATACTAAAGAAATTTAAGTTTTGTAGTTACTTAATTTAAAATTATATATGTATTGAATTTTAGAAAATGTAAGTTAGTAGTTTTGTTGGCTGTTAGTATTTTTAATTTTATTATAAAATTTTATTTTTTCTAAATTTTATTATTTAATATTTAAATATTTTTTAACATTGAATTACATTAGTACATAGGTTCATTTACCTTAACGCCCGATTGTATGAATGAGGATAAATGATTAATCCTCTGATTTAACATATTTTGCATTGTTTCATACAAGGCAAACTACGCTAAATCAGAGAATTAATCATTTAGCCTCGTTCATACAATCGGACCTAAGTGTTTAGTTTGAATAATAACTTTACAACTTTAATTTATTGTTTAATTTCTTTTTTTTTCGGTTTATATTGTTATTTTGTGAATTCCTATATGTATTGGATATTTTTAAAGAAAATCGTTAAGTTATAAGAGAAAATATCGTTGAAAATAAAAAAAAATGTATGTTGAACATTAAGCGTTTTAAACTTTAGCCTTAAAACCATAATATCCCCGATATATATATATATATATATATATATATATATATATATATATATATATATATATATATATATATATATATTATATATATATATATATATATATATATATATATATATATATTCACCCCCTCCCCCCATTCATTGTTGCGAAAGTTTTGATTAATTTATTCGTTGATTTAAACACAAAGTTCATACATCGTGAAATGAGGTTACCAATCCAATATTAACTATTACATTGTGCCAATGAATTAGTTATTTAAATTAATAAATATAGGTGTTGAATCAATCATTTTGCTTCATAAACTTCTATTAAATTAGTACATTTATTCAATAAAAAGTTGCAAGGTCTACCAAATTGGTTACAAAATGATAATTTTGTGTTGCGTTGTATTAATTAAAAAATTTATTGATTTTTTTGACAAAAAAAATATGAATAGTTACATTGTATATATTAATTTGTTAGCTTTTAATAAATGCTATTCTAAACTAATAACATTGAGTTTATTCAATCAATCAACAAAGTTTAAGGATCCAAGTTATTAAAAAATTCATTGCAACAATAATCTTTTTTATTGTATATGCGTATGTTTTTTTTTTCAGTGTATACATAGATTTTTTTTTTTTTGGTAATCTCATGCGATTAAATTTTTTTTAAAACCAAAAGTTATATTTAGTGAGGCATCCGTGGCTAATAGAACAGCTCACAAGTGAATAATTATATAAGCGTTTGATTTAAATTCAGTAAATGAGGTAGGAAATTTACGTTCAGTTTAGTGGCACATTTATTTTTGTGTTGTTTGTTTTTTTTGTTAAAAACCAAATAATTACCTATAGATTGGAATTAATCGATATAGATAAACCCACATAATCTAGGAAAAAAAAGTGTACAAAAATAAATAAAACATCCATTTTTGCCGGTGAGTTCAATCATTGAATGATTAAAAATTTTAATTGCTCAAATAAGCCTTTTAATTAGCAGCGAGGCCTCACGTATAAAAGATAGCAAGATCACCAATTTCTTCCACGGGTCCAACAGATTAATATAACTGTGTGTTAAGTACCCGATCAACCGCAGAATTTCCGCTAGAGGAAAAGGATCGAAAAACCAGTTGCCACCGCAATAACACAATTTTTTTTTTTTGTGCGATCAGCCAATAAATTTCCGCTAGAGGAAAAGGCCATTGTGGGCGTAGTGGTAACACGTGCTATGAAAAAAATTGGTTTTTAATTACTGTGTTTAATTATTGGTGTAATTTAAGTTAGAAAATTAAAAATAACTTAAATTAATTCTTTAAGTTGCTATCGCTAGATTAACTTAAATCTTTGAAATTTATTAGTTAAGATTTTATGTTTAAGAAAATAGCGTTAAAAAGAGAATTTTATTGCAATTTTTGGTGAAATAATTGAGTGAAGCAAAAAAACAAAAAAAAAAAAAAATCAAGAAAAGGGTACGTTACGGTATTTAATCAATTTTTTTTTTCAGTCACGCATATATCCGCGAGTACTCTACGGCAGATTATGGGTGAGTGTTTTTTAACGGTATATAAAGAAAATATATAAAAAAAAATTATTTTGTGTTGGCCCAGAATATTTGTTGTTTTGTTTCCATGTTCAAAAATTTAATTTTCACTTCTGACTTGCTTTTCATTTCAACATAAACTTTTTTTTATTGCGTTATAGTTTATTTATTATTTCATACATATATAGAGGTTAAAATAAATTATTGCTAATGTATATTCTAGGTGTAATTTTCTTATATTTATGTTAATTACCAATAAATTTTAAAATGGAATAATTTGAGATTGTTTATTGGTTGATGGTGTTGTGATGGTTCTTGAGATCCGCTTTGTTTTTTTTTCAGTTTTTTTTTTCAGACCAACATAAGTTTTTGTCGTGTCTCATTTAATATGGCAACAGAGTAACCCCCCAACCCACTGAGGACTACCCGATTTCAGAAATGTTGGTTTGTCATATAGAGTCACGTAACATGTTCAGTTATTTCCTTTTCTTTCACAGCTAATTATCATTTACACTAATAATCTAATTGTTACGATCATTTTAGTCCGATTTTTTTTTGTGCTATCCTATTCACTTTCCTCTATCCGGCATTCTTGATCATCGTCATTCATTTTTCTCGCTCCTCATTTTGTGTTAATATTATTATGAGAGAGTAGAGTAGCACGTGGGGACGGGGGGGTCGTGATGGGGTATGGCCCGGGAGTAAGATGCTCGTGTTGGGTCCACCGTGACCTAGTTTATCGGTCGCACTTCAACTATAATTTCGTTTTTTTTTCACTTTCTGTAAGCAAAGTAGCTATGTTTCTTCTGTTCTCTATTAATACCTGAAATGCGGTTATTCAAGCATTTCGTCATGTCTGGAAAACCCCACGCCAACCCTGAGCTCTAGCCAGCTACTATATACCGCACCAGACCGCTGACGTTATGTCTGTTAACGAAATCTTAAGATTTCATTACGAAATCTGAGGATTTCGTTACAAGAGCTATTAATAGATGGTTGGAAAAACGGTTCTTGCAACACAAAACTATGATAGTATCTATGCTGCATAATGCCATTGACGAGCAATCTTTCGTGCAAGCTTGGCACCTAACAGGTGAAAGCGAGACAGGAGCAAGATTAGCCGAAATTTTGGTGGAATCGGTAGACATTGCCAAGCAGCTATACAACGCTAAAGTATATGCAGTTGTTTCCGATAATGCGCAAGTACCATATGGTCAAAATGAGAAAACTTACCAACCACGTTTCTTGCCATACAGCCAACTTGTTGGCAAAGGACGTTTTGGATGTAGCAATAACAGAGAAGATTCCTATATACTGTACTCTAAGAATACAAGCACTCCGATTTAAAATAACAAATAGTCATACAAGGTGGTAGTAAAGTTAAACTGCCTTGTGAAGCGCAATGGTATGCTCATACAAAGATATACTTACCGCTCTCTAATTAAGAACTTGGAGCAGATGAAGATCGTAGCAGCTGAGTCTAAAATTAAAAAAGTTAAACATGACGTTGTTAAACTTATCTTTGCCGATCAGTTCAGTGAACGAGTGAAGGAAAGTTTACAGATGTTCGAACTCATATGCCATTTCATTAATATGTGCCAGTCGTCTTCATTTTTAATTGCCGCTGTGGTTAATTTGTGGTTAGATCTTAAATTGCCAATTAAATTAAAATTAAAATTGAATATTCGGAAGGAAATGGTTTTGAACGAATATGCCTTGGCAGCATTTTATTTGCATGCTCATATGGATAGTGGCAAACTTACAAGGGATCACTTAGAAACAACGCGTGTGAAGTACTTCCTAAATCTTTCCTAAATACAAAAATGTTTGAAAGTATTAGTAACCAATCAATATTGAAATATTTTATCGAGAAATTGAAGGTAAAGTTTGAGAAGTACGCGCGTTACTAAATAATCTTTGATATTTTGTCCGGAAATCAGAGAATGATGATAAAATAAATATTGGTCATGTTTTGTCCGGAAATCGGAGTATGTTAATAAAATAAATAATGGTCCATTCCAGGTTTGTGCAAAATTTGGGGATATTCTCTTGGAGATGAGTGGGGTTAATATGACAAAATCACGATCTAGCGCATATTGAAATCAAATTGAACGGTGATTGTTGTACATTTTATTTTACTAAACCACTTTTCATGTTTTGTCCGGAAACCGGAGTATGTTGATAAAATAAATAATGGTCCATTCCAGGTTTGTGCAAAATTTGGGGATATTATCTTAGAGATTAATAGATTCTAAAATAATCCACTTCTAAGTGCGGCATTTAAATCATAACGGCCAAATTCTAATTTAACTTAGGTTAGAACCTAATTTAACACTCACGGGCACGCGCAAGGTCGCTGCGCTCCCCCCCACAAGATTAGACCTCCGATAGGCTTTAGATTTCAACTTCGGGGGACGTAGGAGCCGTGATCATTAAACATGTCGCGCTGCGAGCCGCACGTAGGAGCGGATTATATAGAACCTATTAATGACACACACTAAAACATAAGTACTCCGATTTCCGGACAAAATATGAAAAGTGGTTTAGTAAAGTAAAATGTGTAACAATCACCATACAATTTGATTTCAATGTGCGTTAGATGGTGATTTTGTTATATTAACCATACTTATCTTCAATAGAATATCCCCAAATTTTGCACAAACCTGGAATGGACCAATAATTATTTTATTAACATACTCCGGTTTCCGGACAAAACATGAAAAGTGGTTTAGTAAAGTAAAATGTCCAACAATCACCGTTCAATTTGATTTCAATATGCGCTAGATCGTGATTTTGTCATATTAACCCCACTCATCTCCAAGAGAATATCCCCAAATTTTGCACAAATCTGGAATGGACCATTATTTATTTTATCAACATACTCCGATTTCCGGACAAAACATGAAAAGTGGTTTAGTAAAGTAAAATGTCCAACAATCACCGTTCAATTTGATTTCAATATGCGCTAGATCGTGATTTTGTCATATTAACCCCACTCATCTCCAAGAGAATATTCCCAAATTTTGCACAAACCTGGAATGGACCATTATTTATTTTATCAACATACTCCGATTTCCGGACAAAACATGAAAAGTGGTTTAGTAAAGTAAAATGTCCAACAATCACCGTTCAATTTGATTTCAATATGCGCTAGATCGTGATTTTGTCATATTAACCCCACTCATCTCCAAGAGAATATCCCCAAATTTTGCACAAACCTGGAATAGACCATTATTTATTTTATTAACATACTCCGATTTCCGGACAAAACATGAAAAGTGGTTTAGTAAAGTAAAATGTCCAACAATCACCGTTCAATTTGATTTCAATATGCGCTAGATCGTGATTTTGTCATATTAACCCCACTCATCTCCAAGAGAATATCCCCAAATTTTGCACAAACCTGGAATGGACCATTATTTATTTTATTAACATACTCCGATTTCCGGACAAAACATGAAAAGTGGTTTAGTAAAGTAAAATGTCCAACAATCACCGTTCAATTTGATTTCAATATGCGCTAGATCGTGATTTTGTCATATTAACCCCACTCATCTCCAAGAGAATATCCCCAAATTTTGCACAAACCTGGAATGGACCAATATTTATTTTATCATCATTCTCTGATTTCCGGACAAAACATGAAAAGTGGTTTAGTAAAGTAAAATGTCCAACAATCACCGTTCAATTTGATTTCAATATGCGCTAGATCGTGATTTTGTCATATTAACCCCACTCATCTCCAAGAGAATATCCCCAAATTTTGCACAAACCTGGAATGGACCATTATTTATTTTATTAACATACTCCGATTTCCGGACAAAACATGAAAAGTGGTTTAGTAAAGTAAAATGTCCAACAATCACCGTTCAATTTGATTTCAATATGCGCTAGATCGTGATTTTGTCATATTAACCCCACTCATCTCCAAGAGAATATCCCCAAATTTTGCACAAACCTGGAATGGACCAATATTTATTTTATCATCATTCTCTGATTTCCGGACAAAATATCAAAGATTATTTAGTAACGCGCGTACTTCTCAAACTTTACCTTCAATTTCTCGATAAAATATTTCAATATTGATTGGTTACTAATACTTTCAAACATTTTTATATTTAGGAAAGATTTAGGAAGTACTTCACACGCGTTAGAAACATACATAATTTGTTCTTTAAAAAATTGAGCGGAGGATCGAAGAATGGGACGAATTTAGATCTCAAATCACATATTTCAAAATGCTCTATGAGAAAGACATAAAAAGCCCCTAGCGTTTTGGAACATGGCTATTCAATTACTTAAAATTCCGGCATCATTGGCACAAGAGTATTTTTTAGCTGGGCAAAAGTGCATTCGCCAAAAAGGAATCGTCTAACTTTCGAGCGATCGAAAAAAATTGTTACACGTATAGGCATTATTCCCTCAGGATTAATAATAAATTGGCCACAGATGTTGCGGAAGAATTAGAAGAAAACTTTTCTGAATTAGAATAAATTTAACTTAGCTTAAAATTATTACATAGAGCTATGGTTATGTATTTAAACAATTGAAATTCTTAATATTATTTATTATTTATATAATTTGAAATAAACTAAAATTTATTTAATAAAACTATTAATAATTTTTGTTATTTTGAATTATAAACTTTATTACAAACCAAAAGTATCTTTACGTTTAAAATTGACTAAAACTATTGACGAATGTGGCACGATGTGCTCCAGCGGACAAAAGTGAACTAGGTAAATCATACAACATAAATTTGCTTTATGAAATTCCAAGGAAATAGTGTTCATTTAATTTTAATTGTTAGAATTGTAATTATTGGGTAATCTATTTAATCCAATACGTGGTTTAAAGTGTGACTTTTGTATATTTGATTCATTTGGCACAGTTTTACCATTTTAAATAAAAGGATATTGTGCTTAAACATTGCATAAATTGAATATTAAATTGACTATAAATAAATCTTTGGGGCACTAAAATTTTTGAAATTAAATTAGCCCATATTTTCTACGTTTTAATTGATAAATATGAGTTAAACTTTAACATTTTTAAATCACTTTTAGTAATACAAGACACTTAATATCAAATTTTTGTAATTTTTAAGCACAGTATTCTGGCGTTTAAAATGATAAGACTGTGCCAAATGAATCAAATATACAAATATCACACTTTAAACTATACGTGCATATTGAATTAATTCTACTTAAATATAAAGTTATATTGTTGCTGTGTATTGTCGACGCATTTGTCTACATTGTCGACGTCATTTTTTGAATTGTCTACATACATTGTCTACACGTGTAGACAATTGATTAATTATGTGATGTAGACTGCGCGGCACAACACTGCCTACAGGCGACTTTGCATTCCCAGCAACTCGTAAGAGTAAAATCAAAACGGAAGTTGGGGCAGGGCTAGAAATATACGGGAGTGGTATTGCCCTCTCCAAGTCCTTGGGAACCAATACTACCATCTTTCCAGTAGAAGTACTTCGTACAGTAAACATCTAGGAGGGAGAGCAATCAGCCCAGATAGTATGTATCACGTACCGGCGGGCAGTATTATCAGGTTCATTAAGAGCCTGAATATTGACTGGACGGATAATTAAGCATAGGGCTTAGAAGCACAAAAGATATTTTACGCCCACATGTCCCTACAACAATAATAATAATAATAATATTAATAACCCGTGAAAGCATAAAAGCTTGAATGTATACTCGTGGAATAAGTTCCCTATTTAAGAACTGCTTAATGATGTACATTTTAAAAAACGTTAAAGTGGGATTAGAGAAATGAGAGCTATTAACAGGCAATTAAGGGATTCTTGAAATCCTCCAACATGAAAATTTATTTCACAAATCTATTTATACCAAAAAATAAGTTGACGAAATATCTATTTAGTACATGATTTCGAATCGAACTAGAACTTGGACCCGCATGTCTACAAAGCAAAAAGTCTGTATATCCAGCTCCAAAAAAATGTATTAGTACTAAATTATTACTGAAATGTTCTTTATACTAAAACTAAAAACATTTGTTTTAAAATTTACTCCTTTTATTTCTAATCATTTAAAATATAGATAGTGCAACTATAGCTGAATCATTTCTAAATTTTTACTCAAAACATAAGTTTATTGTGTACTAACATAATACTGAAAACCGCAATAATCGTATTATCTACTAATAACTGTTCAGTATTAAAAAGTTGGCAAACTAAATTTATTTGAACTAAGAGTCAAACTATTGCTTTTAAATAATAGTTGATTATTAAAATCTGTACCAATAATAGCAATAATGTGATATATTCTCTCTTTTGTATAACAAAAAATAATGCGTTATTCCAAATTTGAATCCACCTAGTGGTCTAAATATGAATTAAACATTTAAGCTGCTATACTAGCTGGAGACTTCAGATTCCAAACACGTGTAAAAATAAATTTATTATAATTTTTAAGCTATATAACGGAAGAATAAGACCAATGTTTACAGTATTCCCACTAGAGATATGTAGTCTGTCAAATTCAGAACTGAAAATTCCACTGAAAGCGTTATGTACTCATCTAACACAAATTGTAATGTAAAAATGATCAAAATTACATTTTTTCAACTTTGAAGTTATCCAGCGGCTAAACTACTATTGAACTATTATCTACCAAATGCTATATTACGTTTTTCGATATTTTGGTAGCTGTGTCCTCTAGTGGCAAAAATATAAACAATATTTTATCTGTTCATAACTCCTTAGATAACGGTACATTATGATAATATTTATTATAAATGGTATCGCTTTTGAAAATACTCCCCTTAGAACCGAAGATAAATACAGCCTTTTATGTAGGAGTCAAAAATTAGAATTTGAAAACTGTCAAAATTAAAAAGTCAAATAACGGGACAACCAAACGTCAAAAAAAATAAGACATAGAAACGGTCTTTTTATTTTCAATAAGGAACACGATTACAACAAAAAAATTGAAATCGGAGAAGTCAAGGTTGAAAACTTCAAAAAATTCAGTGAAATAGAATGACCGCATAATGGAATGACTGCATTATTTATGAGCCTGTGATTTGGCGGTATGATACTAAAAGATTTATTGCTTTTCAAACAATAAAAATAAAGTGATCACCAATATTAGTGCTGAAGTTGATGGCTTACAATTATACTGTTAAGTAACCCAAAATCGGAAGATGGATCGGATGAAGTCGTCGACTGAGGGGAATATGGGTGTCTCTAGCTTTATGCTCAAGTACACGCTGCAGGTATTCAAGAAGCAATAGCGCAAGATCCGATCCGAAGTAGTGCTGTCAACTATGTATAATGTGATTGGCTAAGGCATTCTGAGATTGAGGAAGATATCAAAGCATATGTATGTTTGAAAACGATGTAGCCTCATACCCGTAAGATTAACTCCGATCAATGGTAATGAACATCCTGCATGAATGCCATTAAATTACAGCTTGAATAAATTAAGCGACAAGACGTTAGTACCATAAATTCTGTGAACTCAACGGAGTACTAAATCTACTGCTGAGTTGTTTACGTTTCCAGAAACTACTCAAGAGGTGTAAATCGCAAAAGCACTTGGTAAGGTGGTCTCTGCAAGAGACGCTAAAATCAGATTTGGAAATATATGAAAGAAAATCAAGCTTTATCAGGAAACAGGTTTCCTGGATTAACTATCGATCAATCAGGAAAACATATTGATATAATTGTTAATCGTTCTAACTTTAGTAGGTGGACTGATGATGCTACAAGTTGTGAGAAAGTTAATACAGAATCTCGGGAAGACGATCACCTACAAAAGGATATAGCGAATAGGCTGGTTGTCAGATTTGAGCCTACCACATCCTAAATTAAACGAGGGTGCATGTAGGATCTTAGCGGACCTTTTATAACATACATTCATAGCAGAAATACCGTTGTATGAGGTCATTCTTATTTTTGTCGTTCTATTAAATGATTGTTCCTTTTTGTGCTAGCTTTTAAGTCAGCTGAAGCTGGACTTGCACGGGTCTTTGTATATGTCTGATATTTATACAAATCCACACGCCGTGATCGGTTTGACCCAAACTTTACACAATTATTGTTTAAGACCAAAGGACGGTCACTGTTAATATCTCACACCTCCACATCATCCTTATGGAGTGGTAATCGGGTCCAAAGTTACCAAGGAAGAATTTCTAAAACTTCACCGATTTAGCTGATTTTTAGATATTTAGTGCAGAATCAAAAATAAATCGTCACGCATATCACTATTTTTTTAACGGTGATGGTGACGATGATGATGACGCTGATTGTGATTGTGTTCATATACGATGGTATGATGATATTATGGTAAGATTGTGTGATGGTATGATGAAATGATGGTATGATTGTATGATGGTACGATTGTATATAGTTTGATAGTATGATGGTACGATGGTGCGATGATGCGATGCTACGAAGATAAGATGGTTTGATAGAATATCGGTATGAATAATTCCGTCATGTGATAAGATGATGGTATAATTAAATGATGGTATGATGGTCTTTTGGTATGACTGTGTGATGATATATTGCGATTGTGAGATATGGTATGATGGTATAAAGATATGATGGTGAGATGGTATGATGGTGTAATGGCTTAATTGTGAATGGTACGATGGATTGATTGAGTGATGGTTTTAATGGTTTGATGGTATGATAGTATGATGGTATGAAGCTATAGTGGTATGATTTTTGATGGTATGCAAGTATGATGGTAACAAGGTAAAATGGTGTGTTAAGGCCAGCAATTGACAAATAACATTCTGGAAACAACCCATAATAATTTCTATGTGATGGCCTTACATTTTGTACAACAGTTCATTTGGGTTGAGTTGGTGTTGTGTTGGTGTACGGAGGCTGCCTGAAGGGGAACAATATTAAAATTGGCAATTCTGAGTTATAGTCTCAAAACAAAATTATGGTATCTACATGAACGCACAAACGCTAAACAAGCTAATCGATCAGAGATGTCACTGTTACTTGTAAGCAAAATTTGCTGCAGCAATCAACCGATTATAATATATAGATGGCAAGCTATGCAACCACAAAAAAGGTATCGTCGTGTGAGAACCAGATTTTAGGTTGTCAAATTTTGGTTTATTTTTTGGTAGAAGAAAAAGAGCGGTCAATGAAGACACACCCAAAGAGAAGACAACAGTAAATTAAAGTACATATCTAAAACTTTGTAACCGTTGTAATCAAAACGGAGAAAGGTTACTTCTCGTAGTAACATTGTGTTGTTAAAATAATAAATTAACATTGTTGCGCCTATTATTCAAAAATTAAAGAAGCTCTCTTTAATTCTCGCAAGAAGTTAATTCTCACATTAACATGGTGTGATGGTTTGATGGTACTCTGGTATGCCAGTAGGATGTTATTATTGTATGATGGTATAGTGGTGTGTTGGTGTATTGGTACTATGGTATGGCGTTTAAATAGTATGCTAATTTGATGGTGTGACTATCTTATGGTATTATGGTATAAAAGTCTGTTGTTGTTATGGTATAATATGATAGTATGATGGTATCGATGGTTATTGATAACGGTATAATTCGTAAATTCTGCCTGTGGAAGGATATCAAACAAATTTCAATAACAACACGGGAAATCATCTGCAAATCAATGCCTCACCTAGAGAGTTTTTGTGCCAACTTCTTTCACAATGTAAAGCAAGAAGGTAAATACAATAAAAAACTTAAAACTTAAAGGAAACATTTTTATAAACATATCTCTGGGACATAACCTCCTCAAAATGATATTAACACTGACAACGAAGCACCGTTGGCAGATTGGCGTTACTTTATCCTTTGCCTGGGGTCTTCTATATATGTGGTTATCCCTTAGGAAATATAGTTAACAATAATTTAAAGAAAACGTTGCATATTCAAGGGCTGATACACTTTTTGCTTAAAATTTGATGTTGTCATTTTTGTTTTTTCAATTACATAAAATAAATTTTATTGCGCTAGAATGCCGCTTCCTATTCCTAATTGGCTGAAACATTTTTTTTTATTCAAGAACGCGCTATAGTTGATATTTTGGTAATTCTACAAATATTTAATAATATTTTCCTGGGTAACACTGGGTTTACCGGAACGGCTGTTATTTTTCGAAGAAAAAACTCATTTGTAGATGTTTAGTATCATCTTTCATGGTTTTTGTTAAAAAAATTTTGTTTCTGTCGCTAATCCGCTAATTCAGCTAACCGAAAATCAACGGAAATTTGGTTGAAACGAAGGAATCGATCAAAGAGGAACTGCTGAAGCAGTGATTAATCATATAAACCGTCCTTTCGTATCCTCATCTCTGGATTTTCGCTTGTAAAGTTAAACGGAGATTCTTGAATAAGCAGACCATCTAATATATGTTAGCTCACATCCACCTGTAAAAGATGGAACGAGAAAATTTGTAAAAAATCAGTATCTAGAGTGTTATGTCTGGAGATAGATTGCATTGATGTGACTTACCAATAGCAACTGCAGAAAAAAAATTCACTTCATATTTCCCGTGGTATCTGGGAAAATTTGATAAGGTTTCCAGCCGAATGTTAAAAAATGATAATGCAGATTATGATATCTCAACAGAAAATAAAAAATGAATGTATAAAATCGGCCTCTACAGTGTAATGTCAAAAGCTATTGCAGGAAAAATGTAGTTCAAGTTCCCGTGTTAAATCTGGGAAAGCTCGATTTTCCAAAAATCATTAAAAAACATCATTAGACACACCATCCATCTTTTCCAGATTTTCAACGAGAAACTTGAACTGATTTTTTTTCCTGCGATAGTTATTGACAAATCACATCAAATCAATCCATCTCCATAAATAACACTTTATAGGCTGATTTTACACAAATCTTGTAATAATTTTTGGAAAATCGAATTTTTCCAGTTTTCCCACGGGATACTTCATATTTTTTCTAGTGATAGCTATTGACAAATCACATAAAATCGATTTATCTTTAGATGAAACTCTATAGAGGCTGATTTTATTTCAATTTTTTGGATTTTTCTGAGTTTCCGATATTTTCCATGAGTAGGTGGGGTGGAACAAAGTTTACCATATAAGACTATTTTCAAAAAATTTTATTGCAATCCATATATGTATATCCTGCTTACTATCGGCTGATAACTACTAAATCTGTTATTTTCGGCTAGAATGTTAATAACGTAATCTACATTATCGACTTTTTTCTTTCAGCTGGAAACTTGCGGCTAACTTTAACCGGAGATATTGCTGCCAACAAACAAATTGGTCCTGTCATTATTAATCCAATTATTCTCAAACACTGTTGCTCTGATAATCATCAGTATGGGTTTCGACGCGGTCGATTGATTGGTGATTTAATAAATTTCGTCGTTGAACAATGGAGCATATAAGTTATAGAAATTCAAACATAATATCAAAAAAAGGATTCTAAAAACGGATTTTCTCTTTCACTCTTCCCCACCTTTTCTCGGTGATGCTGTGTGTTCATTTTGTTTATTGGTAAACTACACATGAGGAAGAATTCCCTTAAGTTATTCCCTGTTAAATAAAAAAATAAAATAATCGATAGACAGGGCGTATCATAAATTTTGGTAAGAGGCAATCGCAGCAGAAGTGTTTTTTTACGAGAGATACTTTCTAGAAGAGGGATTTTCTTTTATGTTGTGTAGCAACGCAGGAAAAATAGAATCAGAGAAAACCTACAAACGATATTTTTCATAGCAAGGTTTAAATTAAAGTATGTATATGAATATTACATCAATTATTATTTTCGGTGACCGACGAAATGACTAAAGTCAAATCTGTTACACAGAACTAGCTACTGATTAAATAATTTAATGGTTTAATGAATACTGAAATTAAATAAATACATTAAATTTGAAATTTAAACCATTTGCTGTATTATTTCGGTTATCTCTTTTGCTCGTCTTCTTACACTCATCGTATTTACTATCTTTAATGTATGTTTAGAAAAAAAGAAGTAAACTGTGTTACATAAATAAGTTGTATGTTAAACTGGATAAAAACGTTTTATTATGCGTTTTATCTCGATACATTAGCAGGCAATCATGGATGTATATACATATGTAAAGTTGAAAAAGGCGTTAATAGCATTTTTATACGAAAGATAAAAGGATACCATAATCTACTCATTTTATGTACATACATGTATAACATACTCCTAAAATAATGAGGATGGGGAACTTCATTATCATTTAGACAGGCAACAACAAGACAAACGTCTATATAATAGTTATTTACCAGATTCATTCATTTCTTACCCGAATCTCATTTATATGGTTCAAAACATTGTACATATATACACCTAGGCGCAAGAATCAAAAGTTATCCGTTACATAGCATTGACGTCATCACGACAAACGAAAAAAGCTAAATTATACTCGTAATTCAATTTACATGATTTGAAACATTTTCTCAATACCATTCCCAAATATTGCTGTAAATGAGCATCAAATACATAAAAGTATGTATTGTGTTCTAAATATGTACCTGTCAGGTTTATCGGTTCAGTTAGCATTTATACAACAAGGTGGAAGTAGTTAAATGAAAACATCACACTTATCATTATGTATATCGCAATATAATAAGTAAATGCGTGTACGCATATAACTTTGTACGATAAAAAATTAAATTTATGTATGTACACATTGATTTTATATAAACATCATTATGCGAGAGTTTTCACATTTTATTTAATTTTTGTAACAATACAGACATATACAAGAAGAAAAATGTTTTTGTAACAGATGACACTCTTTTACTCATCATCTTTGTGTGTCTAAAGAAAATTTTCTTTTTATTATGTTTTATCTTGTATCTTGTACTACATACAAAAGATTATGAAAAATTGCTTTTATGGTTTATAATCAAGAGTGTGTGTATGTTTGTGTGTGTGCTACAATTTTCGATTGGAAAATCAATTTAGATTTTTCAATTTATTTATTTTCTGATATTAACAATGCCTTATACATACAATACACACACACACACACACTCTTACCCTTGTGGTAATTCACTTTGGTCACGTTAATCAATAAATCATTGGTCTTGTGTTCTTTCATTATAGAGAGTAATTCAACTATTACTAATATAATTTAAAATATCACTTAAAATTATTCTATACAGCAAACTTTTTTGGTTCTAAGTGTTGGAACAATTTTAGAGCTAGAGGGGTGGGGTTCTACAGCTAGGTTATTTATATTTTCGAATTAAAAGAGACAAATTTAATTTGTAGAACAAAATGGGAAAGATGCAACATCAAGTTCGTGATTTTCTTAACTTCGGTAGAAACCACACGAGGTGATTAGAACTTCGGTCTTTGGTATCTTCAATTAGGATAGCATTCACCGGTGTCATTAAGTTGGTGTGACAGTTTTGACAGTATTGATTTCTATTTTAACCAACATTTATTAAGTTATACATCAACAGCCAAACAGGTCGAAAGCTTCAGTAACATGGGTACAGACATTTAATTTAATACGAAAAATCGTATTGTAGCACTTTATACCGAAAGTAGTATAAAAAATGGGAATAATATTAAAGGGCCGAATGTCGAAGGGCCGAAATGGGTCGAAGGGCCGAATGGGTCGAAGGGCCGAATTTTTACTATTCACTAATTTACATCACTAAATCACAATGAAATTATTTTATTTGTCTAAATAGAATTTTCCTTCACTCTAGCGAATATAAAATGGTCTGAAAAAAAAAAATCGGCCCTATATTTCTAAAACCAAAAAAACAATAAACAAAAAAATTCGGCCTTTCGACCCATTCGGCCTTTTGAAATTCGGCCCTTCGTCCCCATTCCAAAACATAATACTTATATTTCTAACCATGTAACTGGCCATATTCCAGAACTTTATCCAAAAATCATTTAAGAATCCCATTTCCAACGCACTTATCGAATTTCATCGTAATCGGTTGAAAAATAGGCAAGTTTCATCATATAAAAAATTCGTTAACTACTCACTACATCCTAATCCAACCCCAACTTAACTCAAACTCAACCCGCAAATTGACCCTAACTTAACCTTCAAATCAATTCCTAATTCAATGCCCAATTCATAATCAAACAAACCAGCATATTATATAAAAAAATCGTAACTATTTATAAAACCAGGTATTTTGGGTCAATTCGTATGGCAAGTACCACACCCTCTTGACGTACAACCTCCAAAACCTTTTCAAATCTCCGCAGGACAAGCTGTTATCGAGATACCATGGGTCCAGACAGACGGAGGGACATTTTTTTTGTTGCTTTTTAAGACTCAGGGAGGCAGTCAGGCGGGAAGTTGCTCGGGGGATGCAAGCCGATAGGCTCCGTAACTTGCAGCTTCCGCAAGTGCTCGTGTTACCTCCTCGTGGTGACTGCTGGTAACTAGATTGCTGATTTTTTCGGCTTCTAGGCTAAAACACGGCGCCAAAGGAGTCAACCTTAAACAAATCACTGGGCTGGGTTAAGGTGTCATTCGTACCGTGCCAATTACCGGCCAGGCTGAGGGCCCAGTCTAAAAACTAGCTCAGTCGCAAACGGTGGATCCGGATACCTGGCGCCCTCCGGATTAAGTAGCCTTGTCTGTGTATTGCGGATATCTGCACAGATGGACACTCTTTTCTCCGCTACTCGTGGGACCAAATATGGAAGACCAACAAACAAAAAAAAAACAAAAGAGTCCGGTGCTCTTACAAAACCGGAAAAAGTAGAGAAGGAGACTCGGGTCTTTAGGCCTATCTCTAAACCTACTAATAAACAACGGGACTTTTGTCTTAGCTGAGGCTGGTCCCTCCACTCGGGTCACCAGACCTGAGCAAAGAAATATAATTCGGAACCAAAGCACCAATGAAGCTGGTTCCTCAAAACCAACATATAACACTAGGAGAAAGGCATGGAAGGCCCTGGAGAAGATAAATAATATCCCTCCAGAAGACAGGTCGGAGAAAGACAAAGCTACGCTTGCGTGGGCGAAAAAAGTCACCTAACAGATGTCGGAAGGTCCTTCAGCTGGCTTAAAGACTAAAAGAAACAGATCTCAGGAGGAAAGTCCTAAGATCTGTTACCTTACTGCCTCGAGCCTAATCAATGTGCCGGCTAGCTAGTTCGGCGAGGGATTGGTATTGTTTGGTCGTGGGATCACAAACGCTCGGTAAGGCAACATTAAAATATATTTTTACTTACATATTGGGGAACTAGCCGTCATCTAGATGACTCCACACACCCACACCTCTAATCCCCACACACTACTCCGTAATACACATGCTCATTCTTTAGATATATATATATACATGTACACAAACAAGATTATTTACAATATTTACAGCAAAAAAAAATGTAATTTGTTATGTAGTAAAATTATAGAAATATTTACTTTTGTTGTTAGTCTTCTATAGATACCCCCAACACGATCACGAAGCTAAATTAATAATACTTAGCACACTCCAATGTACTTAGACCAGGTATTCAGAATAGCAACATCAACAGGGTCATGTAGCCAGGAATAGGTAATATATATCCCATTATGGTACTCCGCAATATATCCAAGTAAACCGCTGCATTATCAGGATTCGAAGCCAGTTATAAATATAATCCAGAATGGTATGTGGTAAACTTTTTTTTGTTGTTTACGTTCCGGAACAAGAAAGATGGTTATTCAATAACAACACCAAAATATATCACCTTTTCTTTTGATAAAATTTATTAACATTTGAATTATCTATGCACTAATTATACAATCTAATTTGATTAGATTTCCACAAATTGTTATAGATATATATATATATATATATATATATATATATATATATATATATATATATATATATATCGTTTTAAATATTTTTGTTTTTCTCCTTTTTTTTTTTATTTATTATTCGTTTATTTTATACAATAGTTTCGATTTTTATAATCACTGTTTATATACTCATATATATATATATACACATAGATATCCCGACTTGGATATCACACCATATGCAAATAATGCCAATCGAAAGGTGCCTATGGCATCACTAACAAAAAAAATATACTGGAAATCTGTTTTCCTTCTTTTACAATTTTTATGGTTATTTATCTTTATTTAATGATTAAATCCCGAATTAAAATAGATTTTTAATATTCTTTTAAATATAATTTCTTTTTTTTTTTGCGTTAAACTTCCTTCCACCAGGAAAATCAAAAAAAAAAAAACTCACCTTCTTTTTTTTTCTTTTCAAAAACAAACTGTTCCTCAGGAAAACCCGACTGCTCATTTTTGAATTCTATGAATCTGAACGAAGTTAGTTTTGATCAGGAGTTTACTTACCGAAGCCAGGTTGCAAGTAATACCCTATATACATTTAAGGAACTATTTACACTATATATACAATATCGGTACATGTAAATGGTTACATTCGTGGGGACGTTCCACACACCCTGAGTGTCTCACTACGCCGGGCAACAACAACAAAATGTATGATATATATTATATATTTGAAAGTCATGTTAAAATATTTATACACAAATTTAGAATCGTATATCCTTGACATGATATACTCCGAGATTTTTACCGTTTTCCATTACTAGTTCGTAAGCGGTACTTCCTAGTCTTTTAAGAACTGTACACTTGACAAATTTAGGTGCCAGCTTTGCGGAGAATTTAGCTAAAGCATTACTTTGCGTGTAGTTTCTAACAAATACCGCTTGCCCAACGTCTAAAATTCGCTTTTTACTTCTTAGATTATAACTATTGCATGATTTTTTGTACGCATCTTCTAAATGTTTTAACACTAATCGTTGACAGACACTAGCAGTGTTTGCTTTTGACTCAGCCGAAATAATTCCCTCATCTTCCAAATTTAACAATTTTAACAATTCATACTCTTTTCCATTGGTGATCATGTGCTGGCCAAACATTAAAAAATGAGGAGAGTATTTCGTCGAATCATGCACTACATTCCGAAGAGCGCATGTAATTTCAGGTATGTATTGGTCCCAAGTAGTATGGTTGCCGTCTACGTAAGATCTCAAAGCGGAAAGTATGGAACGATTTACGCGTTCCGATGCATTCGCTTGAGGACAGTAACGCGGTACAGGTGAATGTTTAACATTGAATTTAGACAGAAAACTCTGGAAGATTTTTGAAGTGAATTGAGAACCGTTATCAGAAACAATATATTCTGGTACGGAATACGTGAGAAAGATTTCTTTTTCTAAAAATTTAACAATATCTGATGCCAAAGCTTTTCGAAATGGTTTAAGGAATATGAATTTAGAATAATGATCCAAAACGATAAAAAGGTAAGTATTTCCAAATTTTGATCTAGGGTAAGGACCCAAAAAATCTACAAATAAGCGCTGCATCGGCCGCACAACCAATCTCTGCCCACCCATCTCTGTTCTGGTGGAATAATTTACTGCCTTATTTTCTTTACATTTATCGCACGCGCTGACATAGTTTCTTACATCCGTTGCCATTTTGGGCCAATAAAAATATCGCTGAATTCTATCAAGCATTTTTGCAGAACCAACATGAGCCGACGTAGGAGGGTTGTGTGCCTGTACCATAATATATGAAACCAAGGAATATGGAATGTATAGTTTCCAATTTGGAATGTCAGTCATGGTAAATGACAGATTTTTATTTGCAGATGTATTGACTAGAATTTTGCCATCAGATATTTTGAAATTTGGAAAAGAATCAGAACGAGAAAGAATTTTAGAAATTAGTTCTAAATATTCTGAAGATTTAAAAGAAACTGAGTCTAGATTGATATTAAAGCCACACTCGTTTAAAACAATCTCTTCCATAAAGACTCTCGAAAGTGCGTCCGGTACGACGTTTTGTGATCCACTACGATGCTGTATGGTAAAATCGAAACCTTGAAGTTTTAGGCTCCAACGCGCTAGCCTGCCTGTGAGCTCTTTCTGGCTCATAAGCCATTTAAGGCTTGCGTGGTCAGTAATGATGGTGAAAGAATATCCCTCGATATATGCTCGAAACTTCTTTACGCTTAGCACAGCCGCAAAACACTCTAGTTCAGTAATGGAGTAATTTCGCTGTGCTGCGTTCAGCTTCTGAGACATGTACGCGATGGGATGTTCGTCACCATCATCACCTTCCTGCAACAACACACCTCCGACACCAGTTGTACTAGCATCGCATTGAATCACAAACGGTTTTGAGAAGTTAGCATGCACCAACACTGGAGCATCTGAAAGTGCCAATTTGACACTCTCAAAAGCTTGCTGGGCTTTCGCAGACCACACGAATTTCGAAGCCCTTTTGGTGAGATCGGTAAGAGGAGCAACAAGAGATGCGAACGAAGGAATAAAGCGCCGATACCATCCCGCCATTCCTAAGAAACGACGAAGTTTCTTAGGAGTAGTTGGTATTGGATAATCGTGTACGGCTTTAACTTTATCCGGATTTGTTGAGAGGGTTCCGTCCCCAACCACATAACCAAGATAGTTGATACGCTTGAGGAGGAAGTGGCTTTTTTCAAGGTTTACCGTTAAACCAGCATCAAGCAACCTTTTGCCAACAAGTGACAACAATCTGAGATGCTCTTCAAATGTCCTAGAGGCAATTAAAAGGTCGTCGAGATATACGAAAACGCAATCATGAAATTCATGGGGAATCACCCGATCCATTAACCGGCTCATAGTTTGAGGCGCGTTACAGAGACCAAATGGCATAACTGTGAATTGATACAAAGGGCGTCCAGGGACCGTAAACGCTGTCTTATCGCGAGACTCCACATCCAACTGGATTTGCCAAAATGCATCTTTCAAGTCGAGACTTGAGATCCATTTTGTCTCCTCCAATCGGCTGAGTAATCCGTCGATTATAGGCAGCGGATACGCATCCTTTTTCGTTACTTCGTTCACTCGCCTTGCATCTAAACAAAGACGAACCTTGCCATTTGATTTCCGAACCAATGTCACGGGTGAACTCCATGAACTTCTAGACTCTTCAATTACTCCCAGGGACAGCATCCGATCAATCTCAGAGTATATGTCAGCTTGCACAGCAGGAGATACAGGATAGTATCGTTGTTTGATGGGCGTGGCACCTTGAACGTCGATATTATGTGAGATTACAGTTGTTTTGCCCAGACCGTTTTTGTTGAACGATGGAAATTGTTCAACAACAGCATCTAGACGAAGTTGTTGATCGTGAGATAGATTGTGGAAATCAGAATCATCTTTATCTAACTCAGCAATACATTTTGGAATAATTTTGAATAATTTCCAAAAATCAATGCCTAAATAGAGAATTTGTCGTAGTCCAGGAATTAAATAAATGTTCAATAATTTCTGTTCACCATTATAATAAACAGAACCTGTGAAATAACCAAGAACACGTTGCTTTTGACCACCTGCTGTTCTAACTTCGGAAGAAACACCATGAATTTTAATGTTAGGATCCAACAGATATTTTTCACAACCATAACCAAGCGCAGTAATTGATGCACCACTATCCAATAATCCTTTATAGGGTACACCATTGATACCGACATTGGTGTATGGTCGATCGTCTAGATCCTCTGAAATAAAAGTTTCCGAAATTGTAAAATTTAGCTGTTTGCGTTCGTTCCAATATTTGCGAACTCGAAATTTAGCTTTATTCGAACGTTGTTTATTGAATTTATGTGAAACAAGAGGTGTATTATCAGAATTAGAATGGTCTTTTGAATTTGGAACGTCAAAATTATTTGATACCGAAACATTTAATTTGGTCTTGCCTGAGAATGGTTCAGAATTTTTATACGGTGTTCCTGTTGCTGC
Organism: Tipula helvola; assembly: GCA_963556165.1. Lineage (NCBI taxonomy): Eukaryota > Metazoa > Arthropoda > Insecta > Diptera > Tipulidae > Tipula > Tipula helvola. The sequence goes on along the minus strand of OY744481.1, from coordinate 162,782,974 downwards.
TGCCGTATGTCCCGAGGATTGTTCATGGCAGTCGATTGAGTCCTCGAATCGGCGTTTCCCGACGTACGACATTTTGGACAACTATTCCTAGTATACCCATCTTTACCACAACCACGACAAAAAAATCGTAGGGGTTTTGAGCATCTTGGAAATGTATGCCCTATATCATGGCAATTCCAGCAAATAAAATTGTTTGACGAGTTAGCATTTTGATTAGAATTTTGGTCGTAAGCATCAATTTGATTACTCAGACCAAAATTTTGATGTTGACCAACATTAGATGGTATCAAAGGATTGTAATTTTGGGGTCCGAAATTATTACAAGATAAATTTGGATTATAGTCCGAAACACAATTTTGACAATTTCGTTTGTTAATAATCATAGTTGTATCGTGCCGAACCTCGACAGGAACTTCAACCTCGTTGACATGGTACTGTGGTCTACAATATTTGTCCGGAATATAATTGTGGCGTTTCCACATGTCTTCCAGTGCTACACATCTCCTTACCAAAGCACTAATTGACTCGATTTCCTGATCAGCAAGCTGATTCTGAAGCCCGACATTCATATTGTACCGAAGAATCCTAAGTATATCTGAATCTGGAATTGGGGTTCGAAAACGGAGAGTTAGCGCCAAAATTTCATTATAAAACTCCATAAACGATTCACCTGACTTTTGTTTGCGAGAATCGATTACTCTGCGAATGTCGTCGTCCGTGCGTCTATCCTGAAATCGCTCGATGATTGCTAATTTTAGTTGCAACCAAGTGGAATTGGGATTGCGTTCTATATAGCACCAATACCAATTTGAAGCGGTTCCTTTTAAGAAAACGCTAAATTGATCCCGTACAATACTTTCCGCGACTTGATAGGTACGAGCAAGATGCTCTACTTTAAATAAAAACCTCTCTATTGGTATGCCATCTGGTGCGCCATCGAATTCAATTCTCCATTTTGACAATTGGTGTTTTTTATCACCAGATGAAATTGACGTCGGTGTAGGATTTGCAAATAAAGGTCTTGCTTGTTGATTTGCAACTTTTGGATATTGGTAAATAGAATTTTGAATTGGATATGATGACATATTGTGACCAGATTGTAAATTTGGCAAATTTTGCGGAATTTGGCTGAAGCGAACATTTGAGACAGGATTGGATAACAAATTTAACTGTTGCGTATTATAATTTAAATCATTTAATATGTTATCACTCTGTGATTGATTATTTGCAATAGGCAAATTTCCGGCATTACGGTTATCTGAACCTAAATTCTCCAAACGACCATCACTGCTACCCACAGTACTATTAGTTGCAACTATTCTATTGAATTTTGGTAAGGTGTTGACGGTTTGATAAGACTTAAATGAATCCACATCCGAAACATCTTCTTCTGAGGAAGATAAATCATCTATCAAAATATGAATCTTTTCTTTAACTATATTAATCGATTCATTTAGAGAATTGTTGTCGTTTGAACAAGTATTAATGTGTTTATGTAATTCTTGAGCTTGTATTAGCGCATCTATGCAATTTTGTTTGTAACGTCTCGTAGACCTAGAAAGACGTTCCAATCTCAGAATTATATGCACTAATCTATTTAAAACAATAGCGAAGTTATCTGTATTTGATTCTTCGGACTTTTGCTCTACAAACCAAACCTTATGCTCGTCAATTTTTAATAGGCATTTTCGAATTTCCCTATCTGAATTTTTCCGTGCAGATTTATGGGGTTTAACTGGTTTAATAATGGGATTTTCGTTTTCATCGCTGATTAATTTTTCAAGTCTCTTTAATTTATCCACAGGGCTACCCTCAATACCTCGCGCTAAACATTCCACCAAAAATTCATCGGGTGTTAAACAATGAATATTGAGACCCTCCATTATATTTATTAATAATTACTTAATTATTTTTACAGGTTATTACAAGAAACAAAACAAAAAAACAAAAAAAAATATTAACTGATACCTTACACCTGACTCCAATGCGAAAACTCCGATATCTCCAGTCTATCAGATTCACAAAAGAAATCAAACGCGAAAAAAACAAGTATAATGAATATAATAATGACAATGATTAAGAAAATAAAATATATAATCGTATATTGTAGAAGAACAGAATTTAAATTTTCGGTTATGAACGATTCAATAGGTATTGTGTGTGTGTGCATGTGTGAAGCCACCAGACGACCGCAAATCCCCAAAAATAAATATCAGAAACTAAAATGAAAATACAAATAGTCGAAGATCAATCAATTTCGAAATGAAACCGAGTTCCAAAAACATTGAAATCAATTTGAAAACTAATTCAAAGCAAAAGTTGTAAAAAGAAACTCCGTTTAACCTCGAATAACTTTTATTGCTTACATTTAACGGACACAAGTGTCAATGATCAAAATCCTTAAGTACCATGTCAATCCAAATCGGAGTAGCAAAAAGAATAAAAATCAGGACCTATGCCATGACCAAATAAAGCAAAAAAATTTTTGAAAAAAATAATTTTGAAAAATAGTTAGCCATATGGAAATTCATATCCCAAAATAAATTCAGATTTTTGCGATGTACCTCCAAACATCAACACCATATGAGTTGAAAAATCATTTAAAAAAATCTATCCACCATCTGGAGAAGTAATGTTTCTCAACACCATAAGATAATTGAAATCCGGTAGCAAATCACAACAAAAAAAAATTCCATATAAATTTTAATAATAATTATCCAGTTACACAAATTTGGGCGCCATAATGTTACCTTACTGCCTCGAGCCTAATCAATGTGCCGGCTAGCTAGTTCGGCGAGGGATTGGTATTGTTTGGTCGTGGGATCACAAACGCTCGGTAAGGCAACATTAAAATATATTTTTACTTACATATTGGGGAACTAGCCGTCATCTAGATGACTCCACACACCCACACCTCTAATCCCCACACACTACTCCGTAATACACATGCTCATTCTTTAGATATATATATATACATGTACACAAACAAGATTATTTACAATATTTACAGCAAAAAAAAATGTAATTTGTTATGTAGTAAAATTATAGAAATATTTACTTTTGTTGTTAGTCTTCTATAGATACCCCCAACACGATCACGAAGCTAAATTAATAATACTTAGCACACTCCAATGTACTTAGACCAGGTATTCAGAATAGCAACATCAACAGGGTCATGTAGCCAGGAATAGGTAATATATATCCCATTATGGTACTCCGCAATATATCCAAGTAAACCGCTGCATTATCAGGATTCGAAGCCAGTTATAAATATAATCCAGGATGGTATGTGGTAAACTTTTTTTTGTTGTTTACGTTCCGGAACAAGAAAGATGGTTATTCAATAACAACACCAAAATATATCACCTTTTCTTTTGATAAAATTTATTAACATTTGAATTATCTATGCACTAATTATACAATCTAATTTGATTAGATTTCCACAAATTGTTATAGATATATATATATATATATATATCGTTTTAAATATTTTTGTTTTTCTCCTTTTTTTTTTTTATTTATTATTCGTTTATTTTATACAATAGTTTCGATTTTTATAATCACTGTTTATATACTCATATATATATATATACACATAGATATCCCGACTTGGATATCACACCATATGCAAATAATGCCAATCGAAAGGTGCCTATGGCATCACTAACAAAAAAAATATACTGGAAATCTGTTTTCCTTCTTTTACAATTTTTATGGTTATTTATCTTTATTTAATGATTAAATCCCGAATTAAAATAGATTTTTAATATTCTTTTAAATATAATTTCTTTTTTTTTTGCGTTAAACTTCCTTCCACCAGGAAAATCAAAAAAAAAAACTCACCTTCTTTTTTTTTCTTTTCAAAAACAAACTGTTCCTCAGGAAAACCCGACTGCTCATTTTTGAATTCTATGAATCTGAACGAAGTTAGTTTTGATCAGGAGTTTACTTACCGAAGCCAGGTTGCAAGTAATACCCTATATACATTTAAGGAACTATTTACACTATATATACAATATCGGTACATGTAAATGGTTACAGATCGCAAAACGAACTAAGCTCCATGCTACCGAAATGAGGCCTTTTAACGAGGTACTGAAGGATCAGCTGGTTATGGCAGTTGTTGACCAGTCCCAGGAGGATGGCAGTATCACGCCCGCCAATTGGAGAAAGGTGGAAAGGGTCTTAACCACCATTTACCTGGATATCCTTGCTAAAAACCCAGGACCTGCTCCGACTTGTCGGGATGCAGGTTGGCACAGGAACCAGGTGAAACTTACTGCATGTGTGGATCAGAGATCTCTTCTGCTCTACAAGAAGGCAGTGGAAAGACTAGGCGAGGTATGGCCCGGAGCCAGCCTTGCTGTTAAAGCTAGGGAAGAAATCCCCTGTAGGCCGAGAGCCAGGGTGTGGATTCCTTCGGAGCCTAGCGATCCAAAGGTGATACTCCAGTTGTTGCAGGTTGGCAACCCAGATTTGCCAACGCACAACTGGAAAGTTGCTAAGCTCGAGAAGCCACGGGCCGACTACAGGTCGGCCGTCATAATTCTAAACAGAGAGTCACTGACTGCGCTGGAAAAAACCAATGGTATTGTAAGCTATGGTTTGAGTGCAGTCACACTCAAAATTTACAAGAAGGATGCGGACAAGCCGGAGGCTTCGGAATCTGAGGAAGCTGCAGAAAGCTCATCTGGGCTCCTTGAAGAGGGGAATAGCCTGGTGGAAACTATCTCGACGGATACAGAGATGACAATGTCCTTGGAGTCATTAAAGAGAATCTCAGAGGACTTCACATCATCAGGGGAGGACTCTGATGATACTGTGGTAGAGAAGGAAGTCTAAGAATGGTGACGTTCTTGCAGATCAACCTACACCACTCAAAGGCAGCATCAGCTGCTCTACTTTTAAAAATTGGAAAGGAAGGGACGGATATTGTCTTGATCCAAGAACCTTGGGTCGCTGGTGACCGGGTACTTGGACTCAAGACACCCTGTTATAGATTAATGCACACAGAAAAAGAAGGTAGGGTTCGGTCGTGCATTCTCGTTAAAAATAATATAAATTGTTTTCTGCTATCAAATTTCAGCAATGAAGATGTGGCAGCGGTCAGCTATGAGGTCAATAAACGAAACCTTTGGCTAATATCAGCCTACCTAGCCTATGATGCAGTGAATATTCCACCAGTCATTCTGGGTGAGGCAATTTTGGAGGCTCAGAAGCGCAAGGTTGGAGTCATCCTGGGGAGTGATGCAAATTCTCATCACACAATCTGGAGAAGTACGGACACAAATGAACGAGGTGAGTTACTCCTTGATTACATTCTAAGTATACTAACCTTCATATATGTAACATAGGCAATAAGCCGACTTTTATAACTAGAAATAGACAGGAGGTATTGGACATTACACTTGTCTCAAACTTTTTGACGACTAGTCTATTTAACTGGAAAGTGTCGGAAGACCACTCTTTTTCTGATCGCTGTTATCTTCAATTTGAAATGAGCTTGGTCTTTCCGAACAGCCCTCTCTACAGGAACAGGAGGAAAACCGACTGGGATATTTTCAGAACTATTCTGGGAAACTCACTATCAGTGCAGGTGCCTGAACCTCCAAAAACTACGGTAGAACTCGATGGCTTAGTGGACGAACTGTCCAGCGCTTTTAATGAAGCGGTACTAGGCTCTTGTCCTCTTAGTAGGCCTAGGGGCAAATCTCGGCCACCTTGGTGGTCAAAGGAGATTCAACAAATACGTCAACGGTGCAAGAGACTCTTTAAAACAGCAAGGAAAACAAATCCGCTGTAGACTGGGACTCCTATAAGGAAGTCCTCAAAATTTACAAATATCAGCTAAGAAGCGCAAAGAACAGATCTTGGAGACTATACTGTGGTAAAATTCAGGAGTCTTCAGAGATGTCTAGGCTGCGTAAAGTACTATCTACTAGCCTTTCCATCCCAAGCTTCCTTCAAAGGCCGGATAGAGCATGGACCACAAATAGTATGGAATTGCTGGAACTACTATTGGAGACGCACTTTCCTGGTTGTTCCGAAGTTGCACCTACCATATCAGTAGGTAAAAGGGCAAGTAGCCTCGTAGGCCAAATTATTAGCAGAAGAAAGATTCTGTGGGCGATTAGCAGTTTTAAACCATATAAGTCGCCAGGGCCTGATGGTATTATCCCTGTGGATATACAAAAAACTACGGATCTAACCATTCCCTGGTTAGAGGTAATTTTTAGAAGCAGCCTAGAACTATGTCACATTCCCAGTAAATGGACGGAAGTGAAGGTTGTCTTCATACCTAAGGCGGGAAAACGCTCACACTACAGTCCCAAAGACCTTAGACCGATCAGCTTGTCTTCTTTCCTTTTCAAAATACTGGAAAGACAAATAGAAGCTCATATTAGAGGAACGATTGTGCCGGAAAAGCTATCCAAATCTCAACATGCCTATTGCAAGGGGAGATCTGTAGAACTGCTCTTCATTCTCTCACATATTTTATTGAAAAGTCTTTCGAATATGGAGATTACGCGATGGTAACCTTTTTGGACATTGAGGGAGCCTTTAATAACGTGCTAACAGGGGCTGTAACTCGGGCACTTTCGAATCTAGGAGTGGATGATTCGCTTAAGGACTGGATGGATCAGATGCTAAGAGGCAGGATCATAAATGCCAGTCTGGGGTAATCCTCCGCTAGAAGATTTGCAAACAGAGGCACGCCGCAGGGTGGCGTACTGTCCCCCCTTCTCTGGAACTTGGTCATAAATGATCTGTTGCTGAGGCTGGAGGATAGTGGCTTCAAGGTGGTTGCCTATGCGGATGACGTCGTTATTGGGGTTCGTGGAAAATATCCTGGGACACTTAGCGAGCCTTTTCAAAATGCTCTGGGCATTCTTTTATTATGGACCAATGGTTGTGGGCTAAATGTGAACCCACAGAAAACCGAATTGGTTCTCTTCTCTAGGAAATATAAAATTCTTCATGTCGATCCTCCTACTTTAAATGGTTTCAACTTGGCTTTTACAGGTGAAGCAAAGTTCTTGGGTCTCGTCTTGGACAGTAAACTAAACTGGAAACCGAATATTATGGAAAGGGTAAAGAAAGCTACGGTAGCGCTATATTCTTGCAAAAATGCAATTGGGAAAGGTTGGGGGCTGGAGCCCCACATGGTCCTTTGGCTATACACAGCAGTAGTTAGACCCATTCTTCTGTATGGGGTAACAGTCTGGTGGCCTGCTCTGGACAAAACTGTCAACCAAAAGTTGTTGACAAAAGTTCAGAGAACAATCTCTCTGTGGATCAGTGGTGCAATGAGGAGCACATCCACTCAGGCACTGGATACTCTGCTATTTCTAACTCCTCTAGATATCTTGGGAAAACAGTGGGCAGCTAGCACTGCCATACGACTGAAATCCACGTCAATGTGAAAGTTCCGGACTATTATCCCATCTAGAGAGGACTGGATGATGGATGCAGTTTTGGAACCAGGAGTTTTGAACTTCTTCACTGATGGTTCAAAACGGGATAGAGGAGTAGGGGCTGGGGTGTTCTGCGAGGAACTCATGTTAAACCTCTCTTTTCGTCTCCCTGACTACTGCAGCATTTTTCAAGCTGAAGTAACTGCGATAAAGGAAGACGTGGACTGGTTGAGCTATAATGTAATATCGACTTGTGATATTTGCATATATACGGACAGTCAGGCAGCCATTAAAGCGCTTCAATCACATCTTCTCACGTCGAAAGTAGTCTAGAACTGTCTCTCATCTCTTAACGAGATGACAGATCAGTTCAACATCCATATCATATGGGTGCCAGGACATTTCGTTAGTACGGGGAACATTAAAGCCGATGAACTGGCTCGAAGTGGTACAACGGACCACATTTCAAACAACAAAAAGGATATTGAAATGCCTCTTGCGGTATGTAAACTGCTGCTTCAGGAGGAAGCCAGTAAGTTTACGAATGACAGATGGTCAAATAGTACCTCATGCGTAATAATTTGGCAGATCTGGCCAAAGTTGAACTTGGCGAGATCCAAACAGCTGATCTCACTTCAGCGGAGTCAGATCAGTGTGGTTGTTGGAGTGATTACAGGGCACTGTCTCATAGGTAGACATGCGAGTAGACTTGGTTTCTTCTCACATGACTACTGTCGTAGTTGCGAGGACGAAGAAGAGGAAGAGACAGTACTTCATCTTCTTTGCACCTGTCCTCGTCTGGCACGAAACAGACTGAATTTTCTAGAGGCACCCCTCTTCAACGACCTGGCGGAGCTCAGTGAGAAGGACGTCAGGAGTATCCAGCGCTTCATAGCAAGCTCAAAGTGGTTTAAATGAGTTGGAGGAAAAATTTTTAATTTGTGGTATGGCTACGGACCTTTTTGTGTCTATGCCTGGTCCTGGTGGACCGCCACCCAAACCTAACCTAACCTAACCTAAGACTCAGGGACTTTCGAAACGTCGAGAAAAGTGGGCTTGGCCTTTCTAGATCGAAATAAATGATGTGTCAAGGACCAGCTAGAACCAATAACTGACTTAGTAAAACTAGAGAGTGATCGTAGCGATTGAGATTATAAACATATCCGATGGCGTTATTGAATGAAACTTGCAGGATATGCTTAGTTCCAGCATCACAGTTCGAATAAATTGTGTCGCAATAATTTATATGCGGTAATATAAGAGATTTAACTAAATAAATTCTCAATTCTGTGACATAAATACGCTTATGGAGTTTTAAACCATACAGTATTAAATTAATTTTCCCCTATAGTTTAAAGTATATCGTTATTCAGGTTTTCAAGGACTGAGCTAAATTGAGGAATATTACTACTAATGTATATTTGGCAGCCGCCAGCATAAAAATGAAATTTACTGAATTGTATATTATTCGCCAAGTTATTCAAATATAGGCTGAACAAAAGCGGCTAAACTATTTTGAGGAGCTTTATAATTAGACAATGAACCATTAAAATTTACTCTTTGTTTTCTCTCTGATAAAAGAGAATAAATAAGCTTTTATGCAGTTGGTGAAAATTGATATCGGCGACTAAAACAGTTGTTACTAATTTTCGAAAATAAAAAATTTTGTTGTAAATTATTTTCGAAATTCGGTCGAAATTGTCAAAGTTATCAATTAATGTGTTTTAAATTTATCAAAGACTGAATCGTTTTGAATCTTTATCAAAGATTTATTTCGAGTTCGTAAACCATTTTTAGGCATTTGAAAATAAATTGAAGGATACCTCATTTTCATGTAATTCATCATCCAGTAGTGATTCCGGTTATTTAATAAGAGCTATCGTTCCAAGAAAAGACAAAAGCTATCAAGAAAGAATAACAGAGGAATATTATACTGATTTGGAATTTAGGCGAAGATTTCGTTTATAAAAAGACTCGGTAAAATATTTGGAATCTTTGGTTGAAAAGGAATTGCAAAATATTGATAACAGAGGTTTACCTTTGACGGTAAAACAAAAAATAATGATTGGTCTCCGTTATTACTCTACTGGATGTTTCCAAGTAGTATCTGGTGATTTGATTGGCGTAAGTCAATCAACGATTTGTTTGATAGTGCATGAAGTTTTTAAAGCTTTTGCCAGATTAGCAAAGCTGTTTATTAAAATGCATGCTACAACAGAAGAAATACAATTATCTACCCAAAAGTTTTATAGTTAAGAAAAAACTCCTCGTTGTGTTGGTTGTAGAGATGATTGTCATATATCATTTAAATCTCCAGGAGACGAAAACGGCGAAATTTTTCGGAACCGTAACGTTTTCTTTTCAATAAATGAACAGATCATTTGTGATAGTGACAGTAAATTTATAGAATTAGTTGCTAGGTAAGTTTTACATAGAAATTTAAATATTTGATATTTTCATATATTCTATAATTTATTTACAGGTGGCATGGGTTAGCACACGATCAAACAATTTTTAATTTTTCATCTATTAAATATCGATTTGAAAATGAGAAATCCGGAGATAGTCTCTTGGTCGGTGATGCCGGGTACGGATGCAAAGAATATTTAATAACTTCCATATAGAAATCCTAGAAATACCCAAGAGACAAACTTCAACAAAGCATTGAGTTCAACTCGCGGTTGCATCAAAAGAAAGTTTGGGATATGGAAGCATAGATTTTCTGTTCTTGCGAAAGGTAGCGTAACGTATACGATTTTTGACACCCAAGAATTCCTAAACAATTATTGACACCACTGCAATTCTTGTTTTGTGTTTTAAACAACCGTAATAATTTTTCTTTCTAATAAAATCAACTCTCTTGCTAAAATTATCAGTCTGTTCAGCCGCATACTACAAAAAAAATTCAGTAAAACTTTTATGGTAATTTCGCAATCGAAGAACTTGACGGACATAAAATTTTCTCATATAGTTTGTAAATTACCCCCCCCCCCCCTTCTTCCTCCCCCCATACCAACTTAAAAAACATAATTATTTTCTCGTATGAAAAAAAGAAAACTAACCTCACAGTAACGTTTTCATTTGCTGCTTCAGTTGTCTTATTGCCTCCTATGGTCATATACCCTTATAAAAGGCTACATGAAGACATTAGACAATCGCTGCCTAAAGCTTTGGCAATGGCAGTTAGCGTCAATGGGTGGATAACGAAGGTAGTATTTTACGAATACATTTCTAAAGTTCTTCATCCATACCTTGTTAGTATTGGTACCCAATTCCAAGTAATTTTTTTTTGTAGATGGCCATAGTACCCACCAAACTCTTCAAGTTAGCAAACTATGTGTCCAGTTAGGCATAGCACTAATCGCATTATATCCAAACGCGACACGAATTTTGTAACCAGCGGATATTAGTGCTTTTAAGCCACTTAGAAATGGTTGGAACAAAACAGTACTTGAGTGGCGCCGACAAAATTCTCGCGAGCTACTAACCAAACAAAAGTTTGCACCTTTACTTGCACAGGTAATTGATAAATGTATTGGACCTGAAACAATTAAACACGGGTTTCGCGCATGTGGAATATTTCCATGGGACAAGACTGCAATAGATTTTTCTCAATGCTTGGGAAAATCATCAACGTTATCAACCGAAAAACCAAACGATACTAAAAACGACATCCAGATGTCTTATGAAAAATTCGAAGAACTGGTAAGTGATCCCACTCTACATGAATTAAAGCTTGCTTTTAATGGTAAATACAATACATCAATTTAGACAGAGGAAAAACAGATACTTTACAAAATGTTTCTTCATTTTAATCCAAACTGTTTACCAATACCACAAACCACTTTCTTCGTTAATACTACCCAATATTTAAATCATGTGGACTCGACGAATTTCTTTTCGTAAACGAGGACATACTCGTCGGGAGAATTTCAGGAGAAATTACTGATTCATTAATTCCATAAATAACTCCACTTAAAGTAGTTCCTGCAATAAATCAATTTCTGGATTGGCCTATAACACCAGAGAGGCAAGGTATCAAACCAATAAAACAAAAAAACACCATTCGTTATAACCGACCAATTATGGATCAGTGCGAAACAAATTAAAAAAGAAACACAACAAATGGAAATGAAAATTAAACAAGAAAAGAAAACAAAACGACTTGAAAAACAAATTAAAAATGTGAAGGATAAAAGTGAAGTTTTGAAGATGAGAAAAATTAATAAGAAAAAGCCAACCATAAAAGCACTTCGACCAAATTCTGCTCCTAGAATTTCAGCAACGATAGCCAACCCAAAGGTTCCAGGTAACTATTAGAGTAGCAATTGAATTATTATAAGTTTATGATTTAATTCGTTATTTAATTTTTAGATCTAATGGGAATCGATGAATCTGTTGATGTATTACAATCGGATCAACATTTTAAAAATTTGCAAAACACTTTGCGTTACTCGATTACTTTGGGTAATTTAGGTAATTTTGGCATAGCTAGCTTCATTCTATAGAGTTTTAATTTTTATATTTTTTACAAAACGAAGGTGCGAATACAACTCATACAATATTTGTTAGCGCCACCACTGAATACGCGACCGGTGCGAGGCCTGGTGGTGAACACATCGAATCAACGAATTTCCATTCATCAGGCAACACCAAAAAACAAAATGGAAAAACGTCAAACTACACGATGTGTTTCTAGTCGGTTCGTGTCAATCGCACAAACAAACAGTGGCCATCTTTATCAACCTAATAATACAAATTAATATAACACATAAGATCGTATAACATCAAGAAAATAATAATACAAATTAATAACTATAAATTAACAAGAATATAAATAAAGTGAATAAAAATTGAATGGATTTGTTTTATTTATGAATACTCTCGTTTTCTGCACAAGTCGCATATCCGCTAAACCATCGTGATTAACAATATTAAACTTAAAACCGACCGACGTACTTTCCGATACTACAATAAATCCAAATATGGTTCACTTGTCTGAATTTACTAATGGTAATTGAGTCAAATAGCTAGCTGTTAACGACGATATTGGGGAAAATCGAATTGCAGTTGGGTCTATGTACTACAAATGCACTTTTTCTCTTAAAAAAAAGAATAGCCATAAAATGCAACGGATGCTCAAGAGAATTTCACGTTTCTTGTATACAACAATTGCAACTGTCCTACATCCCAAAATTTCTATGCAGCAATTGCAAAAGTAATGCCATTTAAAGACTATGCGGCCATGAAATGATTGATCTTTGTCATTTGCCTAATTATTATTTCTGCAGACTTGCAGACAACTTTGTTTGATGCACTAATTTTATTTTTTAATTTAGAAATATTTACGATATTTTATTTTTTATATTATTTGTAATTGTTATTTCGTAAACGAATGTACGATATTATTTTTAATCCTGTGATAATGAAATATAGGTACTTTATTATTTCGATGCTGAAAATGTAGTTCCTTGTTAAACAACTGACAATAATTTAATAAATTTTTTTGGTGATACAGGAACATTTCTATGACGAAGTAGCTATGTAGCTATCTACACATATTATATAGCTAGCTAGCTAGCTACACCTATATAGCAAGCTAGCTATTTAGTTAAACCAATTCATACAGATGAGGGTGTCAATAATTGTACTTTTCTAACAGGTTTCACAAAATTGGGTATATAATTAAATAGGCAATACTTCTCAATAGAGGATCTTCTGTTCGGTTCATTTACACTATAAATCAATAAGAAATGAATATTACAACTGTAAGTTACAATTTTCATAAATTAACAAATTATACTGCCGCTGTTTTTGTTAATTTAATGATGGCAGCACTAGTACGAAAACAGTTGTTTTAACAACGTTTGGTTAAAACAGTTAATTTAGTGACGATTATAATTACCAAAAAAATCAATTCAAAAACAGTTGTTTTTCGAAAACAATGAGTACTGCTATAGTCGTAGTTTGGTCTATAAATATGGCCCTAAGAGGCAAGATGATAAATGCGAGTCTGGGGGAATCCTCCGCCAGAATATTTGCAAGCAGAGGTACTCCGCAAGGTGGTACACTGTCCCCCTGCTTTGGAACTTGGTCATAAATGACCTGTTGCTGAGACTGAAGTATAGTGGCTTTAAGGTGGTTGCCTATGCGGATGATGTCGCTATTGTTGTCCGTGGCAAATATCCCGGTACCCTTAGTGAGCTCACGCAAAATGCCCTGGGCATTCTATTATTACAGGCCAATGGTTGTGGGTTGAATGTGAACCCACACAAAACCGAATTGGTTCTCTCCTCTAGAAAATATAAACTTCCTCATATCGATCCTCCCACTTTAAATGGTTTCAATTTGTCTTTAATAGATAAGGCGAAGTTTCTGGGTCTCATTTTGGATAGCAAATTAAATTAGGAACCTAACATTCTGGAAAGGGTAACGAAAGCTACGGTAGCTCTATACTCTTGCAAAAATGCCATTGGAAAAGGTTGGGGGCTGGAGCCCCGCATGGTACCCTGCTCTGGACAAAACTGTCAACCAAAAGCTATTAGCGAAAGTTCAGAGGACAATCTCTCAGTGGTGCACTGAGGAGCACATCCACTCAGGCACTGGAGACTCTGCTATTTTTAACTTCTCTAGATATATTGGAAAAACAGTTGGCAACTTGTACTGTCATACAACTGAAATCCACCTTAATGTGGACCTGCACCAATAAAGGCCACTCATCTATACTGTGTAACAAAGAGATTCCCAAGACCAGCGACTATACTGTTCTGTCACTACCTTTTGACAAAAAGTTTCGGATTAGGATCCCATATAGAGAGTTATAAACTTCTTCACTGATGGTTCAAAACGGGATGGGAAAGTTGGGGCTGGGGTGTTCTGCGAGGAACTTATGTTAAACCTCTACTTCTGTCTACCCGACTACCGTAACATTTTTCATGCTGAAGTAACTGCGATAAAGGACTGGTTGAGGTATAATGTAAGATCGGCTTGTGTTATTCCCATATATACGGACAGTCAGGATGCCATTAAAGCGACTCAATCACACCTCTTCGAGTTGAAAGTAGTCCAGAATTGTTTCTCATCTCTTAACGAGATGACAGATCAGCCAACATTCATATCATATGGGTGCCAGGACATTTCATTAGTACAGGGAATATAAAAGCCGATGAACTGACTCGACGTGGTATAACAAACCACATTCCAAAAAGTAGAAAGGATATTGAAATGCCTCTTGCGATGTGAAAACTGCTACTTCAAAAAGAAGCTAGTTAGTTGACGAACGACAGATAGTCAAGTAGCACCTATTGCGTAATAACTTGGCAGGTCTGGCCAAAGTTGGACTTGGCGAGATCCAAATAGCTGATCTCACTTCACTTATGGGCACTGTCTCATAGGCAGGCATACGAGTAGACTTGGTTTCTTCTAAGAGAGAGTAATTCATCTTCTTTGCACCTCATTTTTCATGTTCGTGACGGTTCACACATCCACATACCAATTTAGTGAAAAACATATTTTGAGAGATTCATTTTTGATCAAAGCAAATTTTAGTAAAACTTTTAAATTTTTTTTCTTAATTTCTGATTGTTTTGCCGTATTTCCTTTTAGTGGAACACAACACAAAATACACCACAAAAAATATTTAATTAGTGTGTGTGGCGCGACCCGTCACTAATGTAAATTGTTTGTAAAGAAAGCATCACGTTTATTTTCACCTGTCACACGTCGCACATCCCATATGTAAATCAAGCTTAAGGATGACAAGAAATTATGTAACATCCTTTTGTTTTCATATTGTAGTTGAACGTAGTTACCAAAAAATTACTGTTCTCTTTTGACATTTTACTTTGTGTTTTTCGGGATTTTTTTTTGTTTTTTATTTTTGGGAATACGATGGTATACCTAAAATTTAATAAAACTTTCCGGACCACGAAGTTCTGCGAACAAGTACAACTACTGAAAAAGAAATTTGTTAAAGGTCAAAATTGATTATATTCACCTGCCCACACATTGATTACATTACCTTTGTTCAAACACATAGAAGGCGGGATTTAAAATACTTTTAAATGCAGGGATTTTTTTTTTTTTTTTTTTTTTTTCGCTGGCGCTACATCCCATAGAGGGATTTTGCTGCTTCATTTTTTTTGAAGTTTCGTAATCATTTTTTTTTTGTTAATGGATAATGAGTGATTAATTCATTGATCCTACCCTTAAACCAGCCGTGATTTTTTCATCACCCGCCGGGAATCGAACCCGGGACCTCCGGAGCGTAAAGCAAGTATGCTAACCACTGTGCCACCGGGATTTTTGGTTAAATAGTTGGTTTAAAATACTTCTTATAAAATAATTTTTAGTCGATATTTGAAACTACCGGTGATTTTAAAGTTAAATCGATTTATAAAATAGGTACCATACCTGTGATCTAACGACTGATAAAAAGAACTTTTGCTCAACCGATTTAGGACCAACAAATTTTCTTGACCTGAAGGGAGGTAAGGTAATAAATATACAGAACTTTGAAATTGTCAACAACCAAATTAAATTTACATAATAGATGTACACAAATTTCTAAATCGGTCAATATTCTTCGCATAACGATGGATGAACTTCCTTTCACCAACAATTTAAAATACCTTTATGATAACGAGTTTATAATAAATGAGCAGCCAAGTGTATTAGGTACAGGTATTTCATATTATGAAACCTCTAGCGGTAATTGGCTATTAAACCTTATACAGAGAACGGAAAATCGAATTGTAAATGTTATGTCACAGTAGCTATAGTTATAGTACGGTTATTTACTAAATAAAATATGTTGATCCTTTTAATCAATGCTAAAGTATTTCTTTTATGTTATATTGAAGAAAATAAAAAACCGAACCAAATTTTGCTCTATATATTGTAGCAACAAAAAAACATTTTTTTTGTGGTAACAAAGTTAATAAAACCCTTTTCAATCTTAATTTATCTACCTGCAAGCTTTTCATGTATATCCTAAATATTTTTGGTATGGAAGCTTTATGTACATAGGTATACGTATAGAGACATTCAATTCCCATTCTGGAACTAAAAACTGTGTATATACAACATAAAATTGATGAATCGAATCATATCTCTATAGTATACGAGTAAAGTTATGTATATAACAACATTAATTTGTGTATTTTTTATGATTTGTGTATAAACCATAATTATATCAGTGTTATGTAGCGTTCGATAAAAAATTTTATGATGATTAAGTTGCCATTTTTATATATTTTTTTAAAATAATTAATCGATTTTCACTAATGGTTCGGAACTTACCTGTACGATGGCATGTATTTCACCACTTCTTTCCGTATTTATAACGTATCTCTGGAATTAGAAAAACACAACAAAATATTAACTTAATTACGTTACATTACAGATTTCGCTTTTTTTTTGATAATAATAATAAAGTTTACTATATTTTAAAACCTCTTAAACTTGAACTTTTTATTTATGTTTCATTATAAGAGTTTTATAAGAAAAACTTGTATGTGCTATAAAAGCTCTTGAAACTCTTTACAATACGGATTTAAAGCTTTTGTGTTATTGTTGTTATTATTAAGAAAAATACAGATATCTTTTGAAAATCACAGTTTACAAGTAAACGAGAATATTTTCTTAAAATGCCATATTAAGCGGCAAACTTATAGAGGGATAACTTAATCTTTTGTATCCCTAAATAGAATTTTATGTTGTAAATAATTTACCATTCAAACTGAAATTTTTTATTTTATCAAAAATTTTATATTTCGTTCGAATCAGTATTGCATTTACGAGTCTGATTTATATATGTGTTGACGGGCAAAAAATATCCTATATTGATGAAATTAAGTAGTTTCAAAGTGTGTTGTAAACCAATTTTTGACTCGAAGGATTCGAAAAATTTAGGGAACCTCTGTGATTATATAAAAAATTAGCTTTGTGATATTAGTTGCTTTCCAATCGACCAACCGCAAGCACCCGCTAGTGAACCGCTAGTAGAATGGTTTTTGTCTTCGCTAGATTATCTATAGATAATTTAGCGAAGACAAAAACCATTCTACTAGCGGTTCACTAGCGGGTGCTTGCGGTTGGTCGATTGGAAAGCAACTAATATCACAAATTTGCATGTTCCTCGTCTACTTGTGGTAGAGTAAATTGAAAGCCATGGCAACATCACCAGCAAAAATTAGTCGATAAAACTGCAGTGGCACCATTTTCGTTGTTACCAGATACCTTTGATTTCTGGAATCAAGCCCCTTTTGGATAATTCAACGGAAAGTAATTCAACACAACACAAAATTTTATGTCATTAAACCAAACCTTCCAGCACCGATAAACCGGAAAACGAATAATTGATGAATTCAACAAGCATTCAATCTATGATTTTAGTCGAAAAAATAATTGGAACAACTATTGAAAAAGTCATAGTTCCAAAATGTCTAATTATAAGTGAGGGCTACAAGACAATCCATCTGGTTAACGAATAATAAAAATTGGGTCTCCAAATTTTCTTTCTATCGACAAAATAATTATTTATGGAACTAAGATGGAAGTTATTAGCGGAAAGTCGGCTAAGTCGTACTGGTGCTTAAATAGTACCTCAATGATTTCAAAAGTACTTTTCCCGCTAGACAAATGGCACAGTGTCTAGTTAAACTGCTCGGTTGTACTTATATACGCGTAGACAGTGCGCATCTGCGTTTCGATTAATTTAGAACATTTCTGGTAAATAAATTCATTTATGGTCGTTTGAGTGTAATTTTCATCTGGTGTGTGGAAGCTTCTAAGGTAAGAAAACATTATAGTTAAATACATTTTAGCTTTTTAATATAAGTTATATATCTATTAGTGATTTGTTTGGCTCTACCAGTTTTGTGAAAGGTTTTTTTCAAAATAGTTTCAAAATATATTAGTAAACGCACATACTTATGATGTGCGTTTACTAATATATTCTCTGGATTCTGAAAACGTTTTCGTAAGGAGTACGACTTGAGCAACCCCTTACCCTACTAATACAGAGATATCGCAACACCAAAACTGTCCAAAGCCTAAATCACTATTTGATCAGCAACCGAATTCCGATCTACGACAAATGAGAAAGAGAAATAACTTAATTTTTTATTTCGCCACTAAATAAAAATGCATTCGACTATAGTCAAGTTAAATATTCCTCGGTAGGATTGAATACTTTTTAAAAATATTTCAAAAATGCATTTCTGGAATATGATTGCGAGGACACCGAATTATGGTCAGTAGGGTTCAACTGACAGACGCAACTTGGAAGGTACTCACAACCATATAATTCCTGGATTACTTAAGATGGCAAAAGATGATAAACGCTAAACGGGTCCATGCGATAGACTAGGAGGTACATAACTTCAAAAGAATGGCATTTATAGCTAGCCTCACTAAGGAATACGAGAGTAACATATCCAATACGGAAGAATTATTCAAATGGGCTAAAAAAAAAATTGAAGGCTTAAATGATTTTTGGATTTTGCTCAGATACTGAAGAAAAAACAAACATTTCATCTTGTTGAACTAGGTTGGATAAATTGAAAACCTTTAATGGAATTCGGGATTCTCATCCGGTAATTCTCTCAAGCGAAGGCTACATAAATTGTAAGAAGTATTCAGCATGTTGTGATGAATGATAATGTACGATACAAAATGTAATTAACAAAGAAATGAGGAAATTACATCATGTGCTGTATGTCTAGTCGGTTTTTATCCTATTTAGATATAGGTGTGAAATGAACAATAAATAGTAATTTTAATTGAAAAACTACAAAAGCTTACACCCACTACTCGTATGTACGACAGAAGTGAACTTTCTAAAATTTAAATGTGTGCTACATTTTTAAAGGATCATACAATTAGGGTTGATAAATTAAGATTATATTTAATAATTTTACTATGTATATATTAACTGTATTTTTTCTTTTCTGACAATTCAAAATGAAACAATTGGTTTATTATAATTGGTTTATTATAATTGTGTATTATATATTTTTTATAATTGGCTATTAAATGAGACACGAAAATTATACTCTGCAATAGTTCCAAATGATGTGGGAAAGCTGCACCTATGCTTCAATCTCTGGGTGCTTCTCTAGGTAAATTATGCAGAGGGGATATTCTTATTTGAATTGTAACGGATTCACTAGTTTCTTATTTAAATAAAATACGAATCATTTACATACGAATTTGTTGCGTATTCAGGAATATCCTCTCTGTTAAAACAAATGTTCGTCTGAAGCAATATTCACATTAAAATCTAAAGTTAATGCCATATAGATCTCCACAGAAAAGTTATCGAAATAATCCACACTCGCGGTTTCGAATGAAGTTTTCGTGATCCCGATCTACAAATTATTGTGACACACATAAACCCAATTTTAAATAAAAATTTTAAGCTTACCGGTTTATATAAATGATATTTATTTAGAATTGTATCAAACTTTATATGATTTCAATATTAAAGCTACAGTATTCATTCGATATCAATAGCCGCATTTCTCGACGTGTCAACTACTCGGATCAAATCTTTGATCCAAATAGAAAAATTTGATAAATTTTTGTTGTTGCTTTAAAATTAAACTTTGATCTGATCCGACTATGCGTTAAGAAATGCGGCTATTAATGCTAAATTATACTGCTGTCGCATTACACTTCCGCTCTTTTTTGCATTTCATGTTTATCGCGTTTCCACAACTATATTTTCATTATCGGGTTATGAATCGGGATAATCCTACTTCCCCAAGATGACAGATTGAGAAAAATAATAACCTAGTCTGTGTGTGTTTCAGATATAAAAATTCAAGAATCAATTATTATCAATTATTTATTAATTTTTTCTTCAAATCTTGCAGGCACACCATTTTACATGCATTTAAATGCCAGCATAATCCATTATAGATGATAATTAATGATAGTAACTATAAATTTGCACTTTAAAAAGTTTCACTTCTGTCGCGCGTAGAAGGCTACACACACTTTTTCTATTAAAACCAAAAAGCCCGGTCCGGGCCGTCTTCGGGCTCGATGAGAAGATAGAAATGACTTGCTATTTTAAGACTCTTCTCTTAAATTTATTAAAAGATAAAAGACTTTAGGTATTGTCTTCGTTTTTTCGAAATTAAACTACTAGATATTATAAATTGTACTAAATTTCTGAAACTGACCGACCGGTTTTTTAGATTCTACAGGTTTAAACCTTCAGGAGACAATCCAGTCGTAAAATTTCGATCAAAATAGAGGTTGTAGTTGCTAAGATTAAGCCATATTAACAGAAAGAGTTGCGCTTTAGTGATTTATGGACATCGTGATAAACAATCATATAACTTAGAAACTGCTTAAGATATCAAGATGAATTAGAGTGCACATTACTTCTATCTTCTATGGATGTTATCTGTGGACCCCTCGGTATTTAATTAAAACCGGTTCAGTAGTTTGATCATGAAACTGTGCAGACAGACAGACAATAACTTTAAAAATGGTTGTTTATGGACTTTTCTTTTGTTTACGTATTATACTTCTTGTTTTATCAAGCTAACACGTATCAAAATGCAAAAGAGAATTAAAATAGTTATTTACATCACAAGGGAGGTAAATGAGTTGTTACAGTACGAGCTCGACGTTTATGGACAAGGCGACGAAGGAGCCGAGTCCAGAATTTTGAACGAGTACTGTGACGATCATTTAACGTACTTGTAACGTACAACGTTTTATTTCATACTACATGGGACAATTAAATTTTAAAGTAAAAACATGAGTTTGAAATTTAAAGAAAATCAATCCAAATGATTTTCAAATTATCAAGTTACCCTAGTTAATTTATTTTTTGTTTGGTATTATATTTTGCTGTATTGTAATAGCTCGTTTTCCGGACACTTTTTTCTGTACCGTAATGAGTCGTTTTCCGGACTAAACTCAATCACGAAAATATTGATTTTCGGTACAGTATGAAATAAATAATCTTTACACCTACTTAGGATTAAGTTTTGGCTAACATTATAGCAAAAGTGAAACCTAAGCGCTTATAAATTTGCAATAACTAATCCGTGTTCATAAGCGCATCGCAAATATTAGTCGCTCGTTTTTATTTGGAACCAATGAAAGAGAATAAAATGCAAAATATTTTTTTTTACTTTTTTTTCGTGTATTTATTGGTTCAAAACAATTTTTGCGTAGATTTGTTTTGAACCAATAAATTAAAAAAAAGTAAAAAAAAATATTTCGTTTTGTTTTTTCTTTGATTGGTTCAAAATACCAATGAACAGCGCATTTAATCGATGTGCTTTTGTACATGGCTTTAGTTATTAATATTACATATTTCTATTCGCTTAGGCTACACTTTTGCTAGTGCTAAGCTACACTTAATCATTGGCGTCAAATTACTTTTACAGTTTTGCAGTTTGACACGTTCTAGCTTGACAAAACAAAAAGTTACGGTTCAATTGGCCATTACTAATCTCAAACTCTTGGGCTAAGTGTACTCTCAAAGAAGCAAGTGTTGTGTATTTTTTCTTCAATCACCTTACTGTAAAATTAAATATTTGAAAAGTGTCGTTCTGGCAATACAAGAAGGGTCTTATTTTTAGTCAAAACCGCAAATTCCAGTGCAAAGGGAATAGTACACCCATGATACAAAGATAAAGTAAACACGAGAAAAAGAAAACATGCTGGTGCGCAATTATTTTTTTGTTTTCTCTCTCTATCTCTATTTTGTTTATTGGTTTGCTTCATTTTTTATGTCTTTACACGATGCTAAAAACAGACGTGCGGAAAAACACTTGCATTTAAATTAGAACACACTACTTTAAATGAAATGAAATATGTACATGTATTCCGCATAGTAAGCGTTTTTCCGCAAGTTGTCTCTATTTCTAATTTAGCTGCGAAACGGTAGGCTGTACCTATACTATGTAAAAGAGAACAAATCTAGTACGACTTTCTACATTTTCATTTTTTCAGGGCATTTTTTGTGTTTTTTGACTGAAAACAAACGTTTGCTGACAATTCCCAAAATGGATGATGCAAATTAATCCTTTTGTGACAAAATACAGTAAAATTTATTAAGAAAAGTTGTATATTAAAATTAAATACGTGTAAAATAAACGTCCAAAAATACGCAGTCTTAAGCGACACATGTGTTTTGGGTGCGGAAAAGCGCGCTTTATTACAGACATAAATTCTGCACATCTGTTCCCAGCATAATCGTGCCGATGCGCTACGTCATTACAATATTGAAGATCAAAGAGGACGTGTTTTTTATGGTTAGATATTTTTTATTTACAAAATATTTTTTAGTTATTTCAAAACAAAAGTTGTTTAAGAACAAGACCCCTTGTAATAGAACACTCTACACACACATTATTCTGTTTACGTCGTTGGAAAATTAGAATGCCTCCTTTGTTAATGTTCATTAGTTCATATCGGAATTTGTGGATAATGCCGAAACAAAATATTTGTTGATTCCTTAATATTCTGAAATTTAATAGGTATGTATACAGTCTTAATAAAACAATTTGTGCAATCCAAATACATAATCTAAACTCGCTCAAATACTCTAAGAAAATAAAAATGGGTTTAGCAAAAATCGAGGTTAAGACACTACGACTAAACTCAAAAAATTTACTAAATCGATTTTATTAAACCGAAATCTGTCTAGGGTCTAAATTAGTCGATTTTTAAAATATTTGATTATGTATTTTTTAAAACAAAAATTACACGGTATATACATATTTTAAGAAAATGAATAAAAATGATGTACACTTCCTCTTCCTTTGGATTGCAAAAGCAATCTGTCGATTGAAATATTTTTCTCATTTTTGCTTTATTTCAGTACTTTTAAATTATGAAAAATATGTTGGCGCCCAAGAAAAAAGTACTTCTACTTTATCTTTTATTATTGTATCATGCATACCATTAAAAAATTGGAAAAATTGTATTATGAGAGGAAAAAAAATCATAAATAATGATATATTGAAGAAAAAAGTACAACAACTGTAGTGTTATCTAGTTCTACACAAGTATTTTTTTCATCATTGAAGAATCACCGTGAGGGAGGATCCTGCTGAAAATGTGAGTTCATTTTGATTTGTCCATGCCAGGGCCAGAACCAGCTACTAGAGCCAGAATATTTTTCATTACTGCTACAATATTGTCAGCTTAGGACTAGTGTAAAATTGCTGATAGTCCAGCAATATATTTAATCAGTGCCATTGCCGAAAGCCTTGGACATTCCATTGACGAATTAATGTTGAATCAAACAACACTGAGGCGTCTTCATGAAACAAATAGAGTAGAAATAGTAGCTAAAATTAAATCGGATTTCAAATTTGAAACAAACGTAGTACGAACATTTAGTAGGAAGAAACTGTACTCCATCTACTCTGGCACTTGTCATCGTCTAGAGTTAAGCAGATGTACATTTTTAGGAGCTCCTCTCATCAGCGACCTGGCGGATCTCAATGGGATTGACGTCAGGTGTATTCAACGCTTCGTTGTAAGAAGCTCTGGATGGTTCAGTTAAAGAGTCGATGAAAATTATATGTGGCATGGCTACGAACCATTTTTCGTCTATCCCCTATCTTAATCTAACCTAACCTAACCTAATAGCACTAAATGAGCAACAAGCTAAACAAAAAAAAACGAAAAATAGTCACACCCGAGAAAATTGAAATATAACATTTTTTCATAATTATTTTATAATCCCTATTGATTTATCTTTAAAATGAGTCTAATTTTATACCTTTCGGATAATTAGTTTTTCTTCTATAGCAATAAACCATATGCATAGTCATTCATAGCCATAAAACCCTATGCATGAAATTGAAATATTTATCACCCTGTATCTTAAAAAACAACAACAACAAAAAAAATCATGCGCCATAAATTGTTTTGTTTAAAGTGTGCTACAAACTCAAAATCTAAAAATGAAACCTCGACTTCCAAAAATATGTGAGTTGACGTATTTTTCACCATATACATATATACAATATAATCTGAACTAGTAAACTAGGGTAATTGACTATTCACTATTGATCGGCCAAGAGCAACAGAAAGTTGGACAGAACATTTTCGGCAACAAAGCAAATTTCGTAAGCAACAAATAACTTAATACCAATTATAATATTAATATTAATAAAAACAACTAAAAAACTACTTCTATTGACATTCAGTCAAGCCTCTCTAAAAATTTTGCTTTAAATAATTTTGCCGATGCAAACCTCTTAATTTGCAAATGAATTGATTTCCAGAGGGAAATTTCCCTAACAAAGAAGGATTTGCTTAATGACTACAATAATTTTTGGCAAGAGTTAAGCGGCTGTTAGAGGAATTAGACCTACTAAAGAATAATATAAAACACTCTAACAATTATTTTGCAAAAATAATTACACACCTAACTAAAAATGGAAGTTATAAATATTTGCTGTAGAAACAGCCGTTTCGGAAGACCAAACATAAAATATGCAGAAATTTCTCAAAAAATCTTTATTTTCTATTCCCTAAAGAAGATACAGGCAGCTTGCTTCATTTTCATCATTATTAGCCAACCATAGATGTATGTACTTAGAAAATATAATTGAGGAAATAAAACCTTACCTACACATAATATAGACACGGATTTCAAATAAATATATACTGAACCTATAGCAATAATTTATCAAAATGAATCGACCACAAATTATAAAAGTTCAACAAAATAAAAATAGTTCGATACTTCTATCTTGGCACGTATTCGATTCCCCCTAAGCTAAATTTTAACCAATAATCCCACCAGATATTCGTACCACAATATATAATTCATCAATTTGCTGACCTCACAATCAGATACAAGATTTGGTACTAAATGGAAAATACATTTTATTTATGTACATCTAGAAACAAATAAAAACAAAATATTTCTAATTATCCAACCATGTGATAAGGGGAACACATTTTTCTCGTATAATTTGTACGATACAAATCCAAACAACAAAAATCAGCGCGGTTCAGATTTTTTTCGAAATTAATTCATTTCACATATTCACCTATAGCCTTGAATGAAATGAATACAAATGATTTCAATAAACTCTAGATTTTAGTTTTATATTATCCAAAAGGTTTTGTTCCATGACGAAGACAAATCATTTTTAAACAAGAGTTTTAAGCTAATTATCTGTAAAAAAAAATTTAAATTTTTACAGTTTTATCTAAGTAGCAGTTCTTATGTTTAATGTTCATACATTTATTTTTACAATACACTATGCATTGTTATAAATAAATTCAAATAAACAAGCAGAACAGCTAAATATCAACATAAACAACAAAAATAAATAAAAAGCATCTTTAATTCAAATCACGTTAGATTTCGAAACGTGAAAAGATTGGGGAAAATATAATTTTTTATTTTTCGTTTTATAGGTACCTGCAGATGTATTGAATTTTCATCTGGAACAAATAAACAATATAACAACAAAAAAGTATATTTTTTAATAAAATATATAAATATAAAATATAACAAAATAAGATTTATGTTCAATAATGGCAACAAGATTTTGTTCTTTTATATAATAAAAAAGATTAATGTAAAATGAAGACTTGAGAGTTTTTGAGAATCAAAAAGGTTAACAAACTTTTTTGTAATTCAATTTAAAATCGGATCTATTTCGAAAATTTTATTTATTGTATACTAGAAGACAACGATATCAATTTATTTGTTTTTTTTTTGTTTTGTAATCTTTTGTAGAACATAATAATATAGTTATATTCTTCAGATAATCAAATTGCTTGTTTTGCGTTATAAACTTGGGAATCTAATATACACTTCCAGTGAAAATAATGCCCAGTGTAAAACAAATACATAGTCTCGAATTAGTAACTTTGGCAAATATAATTAAGATTTACTTTTGTGATTTTCATCTGTATAAACTAATTATTATTTATGAGGCATTATGCTTAGAAGTTTGCTTAATTTATAGTAATATACTAACACTCACAATAATCTAGAAAGAGATATTATATTTTGTTTAATAAGATTCTTTCGGCTTTTTATAGACAAAATGTATTAACAATAATGGCATTCACAATATTTTTCGACTTGGTAATCAGAAAAAATCAAGATGCCAATTATTTATAATATATCTACCAAAAAAAGTAGAAATATCAAAATCCCCCCGTACTTTAACCCAAGAGTCATACAAAGTGTATCTACCCTGAACCAAAAATGAGAACCCTCCTTGAGTTCTCTATGTGGTAGTTTGGTTTCATACTGAAAAGTTTGCACGTACATAAAGTTCGATCTACTCTTCAAGTAGCTACGGCATACGACCAAACTACAAAATACAATTCTCACTTCACACATTAAGTATGAGGCAAGAACGTACTGACCTAGCGAATTATTTTCACTACAGCAAAAATTCAAGGAAATCCCTCATTTCTGTGTGTTTTTTATGCCCACACAAATAATAGAAAGAGAAGTTCAAGTTTTAAGTTGTGTATGCCATTATTGTTAATAGGGGTACCGAATTAAAAAAGGCTGCATTAAAAAAAGTGTTCATTAATGAAATAAAAAAGCGAATTTTGTATGAAAAAGGAATACTTTTTTTATTTCAGAAAAAATGAATTAAAAAAAGTAACAGGTGTTCATACAAATTCATACAAAAATCACCATTTTTAATTCACTTTTTTTAATTCAAACATTTTTAATTCATAAGCCTTGTTAATATATTTTGTCTATAAAAACCTGAAAGAATCTTATTGATTTTAATATACAGACAAACTTCTCTTTCTATTAATTGTGTGGGCATAAAAAACACATAGAAATGAGGGTTTTCCTTGAGTTTTTGATGTAGTGAACATAATTCGCTAGGTCAGTACGTTCATGCCTGATATTTAATGTATGAAGTGAGAATTGAATTTTTGTAGTTTGGTCGTAGCTACCTGAAGAGTAGATCGAACATTTTGTTCGTGCGAACTTTTCAGTACGAAACCAAACTACCACTTAGAAAACTCAAGGAGGGTTCTAATTTTTTCTTCAGGTTTGATAGTTTGATACACTTTGTATGACTCTTGGGATAAAGAACGGAGGGATTTTAATATTTCTATATTTTGGTAGATATATTATAATTGATTGACCTCTTGATTTTTTCTGATTAACAATTCGAAAAATGTTGTGAATGCCATTATTGTTAATATATTTTGTCTATAAAAAGCCGAAAGAATTCTATTGATTTTAATACACAGACAAACTTCTTAATAACTTAATTTTTTTCTTTTCTGAAACCGAAATTTTTTAGTCCTTCTAAATACAGATTCAAAATGCATTCCTGTGTCTCTGTTTAACTGTTAGAATTCCAGCGACACATGTTATGAAAATAATTAACCAAAAACAATATATTTTCGGGAGGTTTGATTTAATTTGTTGAATTGATTCAAACCTTTCTAGGTTCATAATCTAATATAAACTACACGTTCAGAATCCGAAAAATGGTGAATTGTGCAACTCTAGTGTTTTTGATTGTAGTTCATTAAGGTAGTTTACACCAAGAAATATTTAGTGGACTGACCTAATTGGCAACCTATCTTAGTCAACTTACCGACCGTTTACATCACAAGAGTATTTATATTTAATATTATGCCATTTCGACATTGATTTTAATTTTAATATTTTTATTTGTACTGATTATTAGTGGTCTAAAAATGATAATTAAAAAATGGCATCTATTGAAAAATATGAAATTCTTTAGGTGGAATCGTTTACACTATATTTCTAGATGATAAAGAAAGAGGTTCGTGGCGTCATAATTGCTCTTCACCAAGGTAGAAAATCAAGTGGGGAAATAGTATAATATTGATGTTCAAAATTTAGTTGATTATTTTTAAAGCAAACTACAGTATACCGTTGGATAAATAGGCATGACCTCATAAATTGAATTGAGAGGCAGGCCAATCCTTGGACCCCTAAAAAACGATGTCATTTCGACTAAAATAGGCAGTTAAGCAGGATCTGGGAAAAATGGTATATCTAGTCACAGAGCGGCAGTCAAGGTAAAACTGCCCGATGAACACAGATTATTGAGGTTGGCGATTGTGGAGGCTCATCGAGATAAAGATTTCAGCAACATTTTATTCTCAGACGAGAAAGTATTTCAGTCTAATCTTGACCAAAACCACCATTTCCAACACAAAAACTAGGTTTTGCTAAAATTTTGCGGAAACGATTCAAAAAAGTGGTTGAATCAGTTGTGGGGTAGGTGGTGGATTAGTGGAGCAGGTACTGGCGAATTATTTCAAATAACTGGCCGATTGAATAGCATAGAATACACAACAATTCTCGATGATGCATGTTACCGAGCGTAAGAATACTGTATCCAGATGGGCTACTTGAATTCATGCAACATAACTTACCAGTACACATGTCTGCGTATGCAAAGAATTTGTTTACTGATCATCCTGGAATTGAACTTTTGGAATGACCGCCCTACACCACGATCTTAACCCCATTGAGCTTATGTGGACTAAAACAATAAAAAAATTGGCAACCACTATAGCTCGTCGGAACAAAGACAATTTATTGCGACACATTTTTGAGAATTGCGAGGGAGAAATTAAGTAATTAGAAGGCTCGCCGCCTAGAAAATGAAGGAGTTTGGACGAACTATTAATTTATATACATTTTTGTTCTAGTTTGGTAATAATTTGGGCGGAATTTTAATAGCTTTTTTATAATTGGAGTGGAGTGCGTCACATTTCAATGACATTAAATTTTTGATTAAATGAAACAGTTTATATTTAAAATACTTATTTTGACAAATTCATATGATTTCGAAAACTGAGTGCCATAACTATTTTTATGGTAAGGCCTGTACATTATATTTCGGTATTTTGTAATTCGCTGCAGTACCGAAAAGAATAACAGATAATAATGTGAATAGATTAATTTTGAATTTTGATTAATTAATTTACCTTACAATACTAAATAATGACCCCCTCCCCCCCATTCTTCTCCACCTACGTACCATGGTATATTCAGAATCATCTTGATGTGAATAGAGCCGGCATGTGAAAAATGAACTTAAAATAAGGGATATAGAAACACAAAAAAATAATTTATTTTCATGGTGTTTGTATGAAAAAACGCGAATGCGATTGAAGATAAAACATGAATTAAAAGTTAAACCCAGTTAAATATTTTTTTATAAAATCGCTAACAAACAACTCAATATCTTACTCATTTGAAACACAGATTCTCAAATTTCCCTATTTTCCAGCAATAATCAAAAGAAAATAAGGGAAATTAAATTAAAAAACATTCTACAACCACAACAATGTGTATTAAAAAGAAACAATTCTGTTTAATGACGTCATTATATGTCCACATCTAAAACCAATGGTAAGAGAAAAGATAACACGTCTCCGCTCAACAATTAAAATAAAATAAATCAGAAAGAGCAAACAGAAAAAAATAAATCAATACAATGAGTGCGATGAAAACAAAAAATCAAAACAATCTAGCATGCTTTGCAAATTCAAAATAACTATAGAAAGTAGAAACATATTCGAATTCAAATTTGAATGGAGGCAATGAAAGAGATGATCATTGTACTGCTTATAAATTTCGAGTTAAGTTTATGACGTATATTACAAAAACAACAATATTGTAAATTTCAAAAATACCTTATTTTTCATGACCATTTTCACTAAGAAATAAACATTTTCAAGACTCGATTTTTCAATCAAATAATATTACATGTTTCATGAACATTTTCATATAATAGCAAAACAAAAGCTCACATTTCTAATAACATAAATCTGTCAATGAAAATAACCGTTTTTCGATATAGTTTCATACATAGTAAAAAAAAATTGTTTGTACCTACCTTATTTTAAGCTTAGTAAAAATACACTTGATACTGGAGGCTCTTATTTATACAGTAGGCTCTGGTTATATACTCGTATGTAATAATATTGTACATTTGTTTTTTTGTTGTGTCATCATACAGACAATTATACTGTTAGTTATGTTTGGTTTTTTGTGATTCCCGTTAAGTTTATAAATACAATTTAAAAAAATTAAAAATACATAAAAACATAATTCGTAGTGTTTTCCTAAAAATATCTACATTATACTAACTCATCAAATTCATCTGATTTGGTTCTTGCACTTGGTAACATTAATCTTCCGAATATCATCTGGAATTTTGACCGTGAATTTAATTGCATTCTTCCAAACAATATAAAATCGGAGGCAGAATCTTTGTTCGTTGATGCAATGCTTGGTTATAATTTAAACGCAATTAACTCCATTGCTAATAATCTGGGGAAGTTTTTAGATCTTGTCTTTACCAATGAAGTAGATGCGTTTAAAGTAACTGAATCACTCAATCCATTTGTCGTATATTGTATCAATCATAAATCTTTGGATATTGTATTTGACACGACATACTGGATGCAGAAATCTGAATATCTTGAACACCAAATCAAATACAACTTTAAGAAGACAAACCATGCTGGTCTGTATGTTTATTTGGAAGCAGTGAATTGGGATGAGATTCATAACGCAAGGGATATGAATGAAAATGTCGACAAATTTTATGAGATATTATGGCAAGGCTTTGAACTCCAAGTGCCTATTTCCAATAAATCACCAAGTATTCATCCTCCATGGTTAGATGACCGGCTTATAAATCCAAAAAATCGTAAATATAAGGCCTATGCTGAAATGATGAAATCAAGTTTGAAAACTGACAAGCTGTCCTTTTTATAGCACAGTGAGGAATTTGATGTCTATTTCAAATTTAAGTACAAGTCTTATTTGGCTGGCATCCAAGAAAAAATTATAACTAATCCAAAACAGTTCTGGAAATATCTTAGGTCTAAGCGTGAAATCGAGGGGTACCCTGCCAATATGATCTTCAAAAATATCAGCACCCCAAACGCAAAAGAGATAGCGGACATATTTGCTGCATTTTTTCAATCTATCTATCGATCAACCACTAGTACTGATTACTTCGATAGAACAAGCAATAGCAACATATCAATCAATCCTCCAGTCATATCTGAAGAAGACATTCTAACAGCTTTGAAAGGTTTTGGAGACGATTGTGGGCCAGATTCTGTACCTTAATCTATATTAAAACCGTTCGCGAGTATTTTGGTAAATCCGTTGTGTAAACTGTTCAATCATTCCTTAATCACTGCTGTGTTCCCCGAAAAATGGAAAATCTCTAAAATAACTCCAATCTTTAAATCAGGCAAACGGGATGACGTCACATGTTACAGAGGAATATCAACTTCATCATCAGTTCCTAAATTATTTGAACTAGTTGTATGCAACGACTTTACATCAACACTAAATACGCCATATATTTGTTAACCAGCATGGTTTTATGCATGGTAGGTCTACATTACATCTACTAACCTAATACATCCTTATAATTAATGCTTTTGATACCACATGAAAGTGTTTTCTTTGTATTGAAAATTCTTTGGGTTTGTGGCAGCAACTCTGCCAAATGGAGCGGGGTTCGGGGAGCGAGGGGTAGCTGCATCATTTCCTGCGTCGGCGCTGGTAGCTGTTTAAGGTCGGACGGGCCAATATAGGTAGTTGTTAGATAGAAAAATATATAAAAACCCTTAACGGTCGGTACATTTTTTTTTTCTTTTCTTTATTATATGTAAGCCGACCTTGACTCTCGGGGTGTTTCTGAGTTTTTCCTTAAATATATTTTTCTATTATATAAAAAATATTTTTTTTCAGGCTCCTTGTGGTGTTCGAAATAGGATTCCGTCCAAAATCGAGTTCCGTTATCTTAGTATTTTTTCATTTACCTATTGTTATTTTATTAAACCGTGGCAAATTCTCCTTTTCTTTGATTACTCCGGTTTTTAGTTCCTTTGAATAGTTTTCCTTAGTTTGGCGGAATTAATTTCTTTTAAACGGGGGAGGTTTTTTTTTGGTGATAAGTGTTAATTAAATAAAATTCGATGGTTATTTCTTTTGGGTGATCTGAATTTTTTTTTTTTTTTGTTGCCATGTTACTTGCTTATTTTATCGGTTTTGTTAGTTCGCTCGCCATGAGTGAATAAGCCTTCTTAATTGATCAGATGTGGTGACGAATAGCTGTGTGTTGGGTTGGGCATTCCGTTTAACTCCGGGCATGCCGGTCGTTCCCCCAGGGTAGGCTGAGCTGGGGGCGGCATGCCATATGTGTTGATCGTGTGGGAGTGACGATTTACGTTCCGGGGGATCTTGGTTAAGTCTGTCTATAGGGCGCCCTTCCATCCCTTATTGGCGTCGGTCAACGCTGCGACTGGGAAACAGCATCTCGGTAGGCGGCCCGACGCGACGATAAGGAAGCCCTATAGGCAGTTGCGACGGGGATCGCCAGGGATTGAAATTGTCACTCCTGGACGATCACACCCTGTTTATGATTTTTTTTAGCCACTGAGGACGTGGCAAAGATAGTCTTAATTCTCCGTTCTTTTCTATTTTTTTTAATCTTTAGGGACTACGTTACACTGGCGCCCAAATTTTCATATGGCTATACATTTTTTTTTTACTTTTCGCCTTTTTCAGCTTTTCAGATTTTGTTTATATAACTTGTTGTTTAGTGAAAGTTTTTTTATTATTTTTCTTTTTATTTAGTGTTCCTGGTTTAGTGGAGCAGCTAAACGCTATTTACTTAATTTTTTTTTGTTTTTTTGTGGGTGGGTGAAGTACCTTTGAGTTATTTCGATTATATTTCGATCTAAAATATTTTTTTTTCATTTTTCTTATAAATAATTTTTATATATTCAGTATCTACTGGGTGATCTTAGTTTTGATGTAATCCATTTTACTTCTTTTCCATATAATTTTTTGGTTTATCTTTAATTAATTAATTCAAAAATATTAATTCAAAGAGTACAAGGGATTACTGATTTAGGAGTCACCTTCGTCGAAAACGTTAGTTTTAACAGGCACATCGATAACTGTATAGCTAAAGCAAACTCTATGTTTGGCTTTGTCAAACGATGGCCTGGGGAATTCAGTGATACACAAACTTTATTTGCACTATATTTCGCTTATATAAGATCTTAAGTAGAATATGCTGTAATAATCTGGAATCCTTATTATGATGTGCGCATCAAAAGAATTGAAAGCATACAAAAAAGTTTTTGATATTCCTGTTGAAAAAAACTGGGAATATGACTATTTTTGAAATATTTGATATTCACCCGAAAAAAGTCACTCACGATTTTCTAGTGAAATGCGCCATTTCAGAAAATTGAAACTGTGGTATAAGTCACAGGACCGATTTCAAAAAAGGTAAAATATAGCCACAAGAGACATATATTTAAATGTCATAAATTCCGGGTAGCGAAGCGTTTTATGCAACCAACAGCAAAATATCGCAAGATGCGTTTATTTTAAATTATTGTGCTATTCGGCTTCCGGAACGCACAAATCGTGCTAATGGTAGCCCACGTAAATTGTTAACCATTGGGCATTTTATTCGGTTACGTAATAATAAGTTATTGTCGGTGTGCCAAAAGCAATTTTTAAACATCACGCGTTCACAGGATTTGCAAGGATCTTTTCAAACCCGGAATCAAGCCAGTCGAGAAGAGAGGGGTGAGGGGGACCAAGGAAAGTTTGATGAAAAATGGGAGTCGATCGTACGATTTATAAAATCACTTAAATTGTTGAGCTGCACTACCGTAGAGGTATTTAAAAATGACAGAATTTGAGTATATCAGTATTTTATTTAAGCCTTGAGGATCAATATTCATTGTTCGATTTTCGGCAGGCGGTTGCAGAATTTTTGCTGCTTCCAACCAACTGGAATTTTAAGTTTCAGCAGGCAAATCGAATGATACGTACATAAAACCCAAATAAGCATATTGCTGTGTAAGGAGACTTTGGAAGGAGGTGGTGGTTTGGCGCCTACTGGAGGGGCTGAAGTTGAGTAGATATTAATCTACCAGCTCCGTAACTTCCCAGTAGGGTACGCTTCACGTGAGATTCGTCGATTTTGCAGACACAGATCCAATATTAAATAATTGGTTTATTTCGATTTTTTTTATTGAAATTCTCCCTTAAAATTGTATTGTTACAAACTAGCTAAAATTAGGTTGAACACTCTTAGAAGGATAAAAGGACAACCGATGGAATGAATCGTGTCGGATTATAATGGTCTTAGAAATGGAATTGTCTTAATATGTGGGTCTGAGTTGTGGATAATTTGAAAATAAGAAAGTGATATTTGAAAATTGATTGAGGATAAAAAGAGGAAAATATTACAGTTGGAGAGAGTGAGGAAGCGGATAAACAAAAAAAAACGATTAATTATTAAATTTAGCATTTGTCAAAATTCGGTGTCAAATTGATTGACATTTCGAGCGTTGGCAGGGCTGCTGGAAATGCGCACACTTTAAACGGCAATAAGGACCATGTGATACACCGAATGAAAGATATTTGTATTACAAAAATAATAGCTTAATAAACAGAAATTCATTCCACTTCCACCGCAAATGTTTTAATTGTCGTCAACAAGGTAAAATCGTCTACTAAAATATTAACTATTATAAATTAATGTAATTAATTTAAAATCAACTAAACGAATTGAATAAAATGAGGTATTACGCATAATATTATGTGCATGAAAAACGAAAGTATTTCAATCGGAAACATTAGCAAGATAAAAAGTAAGACTTATTTCTATAAGGTAAATAAGACCGTTATTTCTCTAATGTAATATAATCAAATTCTCCATTAAATATAAGAATATAGTAATATAAAAAAATATGATAACAAAAAATCCACCTACCCGTATACCGCCCATATTGTGATTGAATATTTAAGAAGACGTTTCTGTATTTTTGTGTAACGACTCGTTCAGCCTTTGTAGTAATTTCCTTGTGTATCACTTTCGATTGAAAATGGAAATTGGTAGTATCAAATTTTGCTTTTTCACCCAGTATACAATTTTCTATCTACTCGTATAGTATGTACATCCGATACTTTAACAAAATAAAATTGTTTTTGGTTTCTAATAAAATATTAACACTTCGTTTACACTTTTAAGAGATTTATTGTAATTATGTATAAAATACATGCTATTGTTGTTATTGTTATTAAAAGGATTCTATACATATATAGAGAAAAACGAATTTATTGAAAACAATTATCCTGACAATTAAATTTTTTTTTTGTAATTAAGATCATGATGTTCTTCCCATACACAATATAAAGGAATTAATTTTATTCTTTAAGGTTACAATGATTACTCCTCAAATAGATTAAGTCTTGATAATGGCGTTTTGATTAGAAAAGTTTTAATTTATTTTTTTTATGTTTAATTTTCATTTAAGTTTTATTCGCATAAGAAGAAAAGTTTTTCATTTGTGTCTTCTTATACGGTTTTAGTATTTTGTTTTGTATCATAGGAGGAAATATAAATGGTTGCTCTTAAACAGATAACCCGCAACAGCATTTTACATAATATAAGGGAGTCAGTGTCACACGTTTTAAGCTTCTTCTGGTTAAATTTAATTTTGTACAAATGGTTTTAGTGTGTTGTTTTAATAAAAATAATTGTTTTTGATTTTTTGCCTGGTGAAGTTTATAAATATTTTGCTATTAGAACTAACTTTTATTGAGCAGCCTTATCTTTCAATTTTTTATGTCGACAATTATCACCTTGTTGATCAGTTACTTAAGCTGTTGATAAATTTTGACCTCTCAATATCTGCTGGTCTACATTTAGTTTTTAGAATTCTGGTTTTTGTAAACGCTTATTTTGGTTGTTTGCAGTTGCTGAAATATTACGGCAAATCGATATTGAACACCAAAGTTGATCAATTGAGAATTATTTCGGCA
Organism: Tipula helvola; assembly: GCA_963556165.1. Classification (NCBI taxonomy): domain Eukaryota; kingdom Metazoa; phylum Arthropoda; class Insecta; order Diptera; family Tipulidae; genus Tipula; species Tipula helvola. Next base: position 162,746,701 of record OY744481.1, on the reverse strand, counting down.
AATCAAATTTGTTTATAAGAAAAACGATAGAAAAAAGTACTTTTAGGCTGGACCGTCTCTACTTATCTAGTTTGTATATAACTACATATTTACAGCCCTTTTCCTTGAATTTGGCTCTATTTGGCCTCTTGGTCTATTTATGTAAAAAAATTAAACTTTTTCGTAAATTTTGTTTAAGCTATGATTGCTTTCTACAACAACAAACGCTTCTCAAACAATTTTTATCTGGGTGATAGTTCTCGACGACTCTGGTTACACCGACAAACTTCTGTTGACGTCATGACGTGGTACAACAAAAATGTTGTTGTAACCTTTGTCGCCGGAGAGTAAAGCTAGGGGCACTGTTATTTTAATTCCACCGGTTTTAGAGACCGAAATTATCTCATATTTCATCAGCTACTACATATTATGAAAATACATTAGCGCACTCGAGGCATGGTTCGTACGTAAGAAAGGGTAATGAATGGTAAACTTTTGTCACGATCGTGAAAGCCTAGTTTTATCTAAGATAATGCCGATGGTCAAATACATTTTCAAAACAAAAGTCATGGACAGCCCTTAGAAGATTTTTGAAAATCACATTTGAAGATTTTGCACCTCTGTGTATACATCAAATGAGTCTTTGGAATTCCTTTGAGCGAAAGGCATAGCTTTTTTCACCACTGATACGTGGACGCCGATATCTTCTGACCTTCTTCCAAGAGATTAGTTTTTTTGGGACTGCTTAGATTCGCAAACGTTAAACTGGGAAGTTGAGAAAATTACGTTATCAATAATACAAAATACTTTGAAATCTTGGTCTAGACGTGTCTCCATAGATAAATAATTAGTTATTAAATTTATGTATATTGCTTGTATGTCTACAAAGTTCTAGCAATCTAGCCATAGCCTATTATTCCATACTTTTGTGCGCTACCTTTAGTACTAAAGGGTTTTTGCGTACAAAATTGGTTATTAATTTTGTCAAAAATTGAAGAGAATGCCACTATTATGGGCAACTACAAAGATAATGCGCAGAGTTTTCTTCATATAGGCCTGAGACTTCTTTGACCCGATACTATTGGCAACTAATAAGGTGGTTTGGCGTCTATTGGAAGGGGCTCCGTAAACTTCCAGTAGGCGCAGGTGTACGTACTGCCTCCTCGTGGCAACCACCGGTAACTGTAACCATTGGGCTGAATGTGGCCTTTGGTGACAGGCTAAAGTACGACGCTAAAGGAGAAAACCTTGACAAAAAATCCCTAATCTAAGGTGGAACAGCATATGCCGATGGATGAATGGCTGATAGGTTAATCAGTCTATATATGCGGACTCTGGATACCAGGCACCCTCCAGTTTTATTTAGCCTTCCTGTAGTAAACCTGGGTGACCTACAGGCGACTTTTTTATTCCCAGCAACTCGCAAGAGTTAAATCAAAACGGTAGACGAGGCACGGGAAGGAATACACGGGAGTGGATCTGCCCTCTCAAAGTCCTTGAGTCCCAATTCTACCGCTTTTCTAGCAGAAGTTAATGTTATTACATCTAGGAGGGAGAGCAATGAGCCCAGATAGTATGTAACGCGTGTAGAAGTACTTCCTACAGTAAACATTTAGGAGGGAGAGCAATGAGCCCAGATAATATGTATCGCGTGTAGAAGTACTTCCAACAGTAAACATCTAGGAGGGAGAGCAATGAGCCCAGATAGTATGTCCCAGCAACTCGCAAGAGTAAAATCAAAACGGTAGACGAGGCATGGATAGGGATATACGGGAGTGGGTCTGCCCTCTCGATGTCCTTGAGTTCCAATGCTACCGCTCTTCTAGCAGAAGTAAATGTTATTACATCTAGGAGGGAGAGCAATGAGCCCAGATAGTATGTATCACACACCGGTCGGCAGTATTATCAGGTTCTTTAAAAGCCTGAATATTGGCTGGACGGATAATTAAAACATCTAGGAGGGAGAGCAATGAGCCCAGATAGTATGTATCACGTACCGTTAGGCAGTATTATAAGGTTCATTAAGAGCTTGAATATTGACTGGACGGATAATTAAGTAGGGCTTAATGCACAAAAGATCTTTTAGGTCGCAGTGCGGGGAGGCTTGAGCCCCCACATGGCCCTCAAGTAATAATAATAATTGGCAACTAAAGCATTAAATTGAATACGATTCAAAATATCTAACAGTTAGCACTTTTCTTCAGCTCGATTGCTTTCGTACAAACTCAATTTAATAGAGGATTTTGACCATTTTCTCTATGATTCAATTATTTAAAAGTTTAATTATTTTTACGATACTAAATATTGATTTGAGTAGGTACAACTTAAAAAAGAGGGGTAATAGTTTCTCTTAATGTCTTTTCCCCCCTAAACCGGTTACCTGTTAAAATATGGGTTAAAAACAAAACTGTGCCCACAACCGGAGACTATCCCTTATAAATAAGTATAAATCGTCAAGTTAGTATCGATATTCACATTTTTCGTGGCTCTAAATTCGAAAATGTAATTCATTTAACTTTTCAGTTAAGAACATAATCTGTAGATTAAATGAAATTACAACGAAATTTTTTAATTCTGGGACCACGAAAAATGCGAAAATCGAGAGTAACTTCCAAAAAATTCAAATGTCAGATAGGGCCTTGTTAATGTCGCACATTTTTAGTATCTTTCGTTGTTTAACACTTAACAGACTAAAGGCCTCGCTGCGAGGACATGTAATGAATTTAGTTTTCATTTCGTTTATTTATCTTGCTACAGTTATTTTATCAAATATTGCACCTTAACAGTTTAGAAAATTATTTCAAAGCAGGCACTAACAAGGAATATTTAGACTTCCATTAAATACCCACATAAACATTTGTGTAGGCACAACAACTCGTATTAAATGAATACCACTATACTGTGTGTGATAGCATTTTTTGGTTTTCCTTTTGTTCCCTTTCTCTCCATAAAAAAAACACATATGTATTGTAATATAATTCGCTAATACAACCTGTACAGTTCATTCTGTATATAGAATGAAAATACTGGTACAATCAGTCCAGTCGCCGCGACCTTTTGAGAAGATTGTTTTTTTCTTAATTATAAGCTCATCAGTTCTATACTGGATTACATTCTCTTACAATTTTCGGAAATATTAACTTCAAATAAATTAAAAACATTGACTGTCGGCTACTATTGGTTAGTTAAATAATTATTCTCGTGTAAATAATACTAATATACTTGTACGTGTTAGTCTGTAAAACACATTAAATGATGAGTTGCAACTGCAACTTATTTGGGACTTGTCATTGATCAAAACCTGAAATGGAAGGAACAGGTACAGAAAGTTAATAAATCGATATACCTTATGCATTTGTACTAAAGAGAATAAGAAGTCACATTGATGAAAGAACAGCCTGACTAATCTATAATGCTTATATTAACTCTAGATTAAGTTATATGAGCTCGCTGTGGACTACTGCATCAAAAAATTCCATGGAAAGTGTCAGGGTTTTGCAAAACAGGATCATAAAAACTATTAAATGCCTTCCAATACTAACATCGACTAAATCTCTGTATTCACTCAAAACACTTCCTTTAGAGATTCTAGGGAAATTTCAATTATTAGTATTTATTAAAAAAGCTCAGATGGCTCTTACGAAATGTAATTTAAGACCTAGCTAGAGCCACATCTAAAATACATTCTTAATTTCTTATAATACAAAAAGTAATACTATTTAAACTTTTTATTTAACTACCATAAGTACGTCCCGCTCCCAAAATAATCCATTTTATTTGGGCCCCGTTCTATTTAATGAGCTTCCACATGCTATTAGAGTTGAGTTAAACATCCGGAAATATAAATGTCTTCTGAAGGAGCACCTGATCACAAAATGGTTGAACGACTAATAAGAGAGATCTAGTAGAGGTTTAATTTTATGCCTAGTTAGCACAATAATCGGACCATGGATTAAGTTGACTTGGTTATACAAAGAAAATATAATTAAATGCAATAAAATTAATTTGAACGAAACAAATTTGAATTAATAATTCTTATAATTATCTTTTTGTATTTTTGTTTATTTTTATTATATACATTTTAGTTGTACGTTATACAGGGTTTTCAAATAAGAGGTTTCATTTTGAATAGCCTGTTATTTGGGCAGCTGTCAATTTTGAAGCTGTCATCTTTGACATTTGACAAGAAAAAACTACACCATTAGTAAAAATGGTACGATACACGCTTCAACAACGCATTGAAATTATAAAAATGGTGAACATTTTGCAGTCACAGTTCGCAAAACTATAGAACTTTTGGTCGTCGTGAAGCACCTTCTCGGCCGGCAATAGTGAAACTGGTAGGAAAAATTTGAGCTGTTGGGACAACTTAGTGATGTGAAGAATCGAAACCGTGTGCGTCGCTCAAGAACAACTGAGAATATTGCTGCTGTAGCCCGTAGTGTTGAAGAAAACCCAGGTTTGTCGATTCCTCGTCGATCTTTGGAATTAGACATTACCCAAACGACATTGCACCGTAATTTGCATAAAGACATGCATAGGTCTTAAGGCTTTTAAAGTTCAGTTAACACAAGAACTCAAGCCGATCGATCACCATAAACGTCGTATCTTCGCCGATTGGGTCCTTCAAATGCATCAACAAAATGATCCGGATTTTCATCGAAAAATCATATTCAATGATGAGGCCCATTTTCACCTCGGGGGCTACGTTAATAATCAGAATTGTCGCATTTGGGGCTCAGAAAATCCAAGAATGATTGTTGAAAAGCCTCTCAACGTGTCACTGTTTGGTGCGGTTTTTGGGCTGGCGGTGTGATTGGACCTTACTTTTTCAAAAATGAAGCTGGTGCAACTGTTACGGTGAATGGATTGTGCTACCGAGCTATGATTAATGATTTTTTATGGCCGGAATTGGAAGATATTGATGTGGACGACGTTTATTTTCAAGCAAGACGGCGCTACGTGCCACACAAGCAACGAAAATATCGTTATTTTGCAATAAAAGTTTCCTGATCGTGTTATTTCTAGAAGAGTTGGCAACTGCTTAAACAACATAATTTAAAATCAAATTAACAAAAATTTAATTTTATTTAAAAAATTATAAATTATATTGAAATGCCTTGAATTTTCATTAAAAAGACAGTTTAAAGGTTTTAAAAATTTACCAAACTTTATGTCGTCTTATAGGCGAGTATTGCAAACAAAGATCTTGGTCGTTAAGGGTTAAAGATTATGATTAAGATTACATAACTTAAAATATTAATTTAATTTTCAAAATCGGAATATCAAAGTTGTCTCAAATCACCTGTAGGTAAATTCCGGCTGTGTGGAATTATTTTGTGGAACGGGATTATGTTCTAAACATCAGTGGAATGGGAAAATAAATCCCACTTTTGTGGAATGAAACATCAAAATCTCTCGTCGTGGAATTTGACGGTGAAATACAATTAATAGTGCCGAGTAATCCAAAAAAATTTTAATTATAAAATAAATTGACCGTGAATCTATTCAATTACTATTATCTTTTCTAATGAAATGGGAGCTAGTGTGAAAAATGCTTGCAAAAAGTTTCATTAACTCAGAAGGGCCTTCTTCAAGATATTTAGAGCAAAATACGGATCGGCGAATGTAAATAAAGATTTTTAATTTTTTATTCATTATTTATATACTTAGCAAATTTCAGAACACAGGCGGGTGCTTATATTAGACGATAAATAATAATCGATATAAAAATAATAATATGTAACACCATAATGCATTAAAATAAAATTTTTGTTTTCAATAACATTAATTATGTACAGCCAATTTTATTTAACACTATCTATCAATATTCAATTTTTCACACCATTCGCATTCTCCGGCTTCATTAATTTAAATTATAAGATTGTTGTTGGCTTTGTTATGCTGCTTATGTGCGAGTAACATCTATTGCTTTACGCTGACCATATATCTATTTGTATACACAAATATTCACGCTAATTAAATAATAAATGCGTGCATTTTAACAAATCACGACAAAAACAAATAAAATGACAGAAAAATATTCTACTTTTGACATATTTCCCCGTATTAGACCTAGTACTAAAATCTATATCTCGCAAGGGAGAACTAGAATACAAATTTGTGGAACGGAATTTTTCAGCGAGAAAACGAAATGTGAGAAAAATAAAAATTCCATTCCAATCCAGTTCATATCACAAAACCGGAATCTACATACTGATGCCGTCTCCGTTTCTAAAAAAATGCAAAAAATGTCGGCCAATGAAATTAGGTCTGTAATTATCAATCATAGTTTATTATATCCCGAAATTTTTGGACATTTTATCACTTTTGTAAACCGAAATAAAACACTAGGATTTTTCACTTTTACTACTAAGCTACAGGAATATTAAAATATTCTGGAAAGAGTGATTTAATTTTGGAAATAGAATGGAAATCTCAATTTTTGCGAGCTTAATTCAAAATACTTATTTTACCGAATTTAATTATAATTTTGGTTAATTTTAAAATAGTGGATTTTTGTAAAATATTTTTGTAATATACATTTAATCTAAATTGATTGTGAGGTGTTTTAACCGAGTGAAAAGCATTTATTTAACATTACGTGCGCGTGTTGTATTTCGTGTTGAGTCCACGACAAAGGGATGGATTCTGAACCACAGATTCTTGCCAAAACAACAAGAAACTACTAGGGCTAAGGAAATGGAAGCAAGAATTGCTTGTGGGAATTCAGATAAGTATTTAGTTAATTCATGTTTATATGTAGCAGTTGGAGTTGGTTGGATGTTCTTTGAATTTCTGAAGGTATTGTAGTTTGTCTCAATTAAGTCGAAGTGTTCCTCTAAAAATATTTATGTATTTTGATTTAAATTATTTTGGCGTTAAGTTAATACTGCTAATGTGATTTTCAGAATTATAGGTAAACGCATATTTATATTACATGTATTACGCTGATTTATTTTTAGGTACAAACACAATAGTTTTCATAGATTATGAAGGGAATAGCCGTAGAGGAATTGTTGGTAGGGGATACGAACGGGCTGATTATAAGGCAGTATCTACAAAATTGACTGGTGAAGAATTACGACTAATGTCGCATTCAGACATACCTGAGGAGCCGGGCAGTATTCCAGAATTTCAAGCATATGAGCGCAGAGTGAGGAACTTGATGGCGGGCATCTAATATTTTGCTATCCTAAAATAATATGTTTTCAGAGTTTAAATTTAAAATTTAAAAAAAAAAATTCACTTTGGGTTATTAACATTACTTAGAATAACTGAATTTAAAATTAATGTAATCTATTTTACAGATACCTGAGTATCCGGCCAAGGTTTCCAGAGAAACAAAAATCCAATCCACATGTATATTAAAATTGTGTTGTGTTGTGCTAACTAGTTTATCATAAATTATACAACAAATTACTAACTATTGACTACAAAGGTGTCTGTAACCGGGTCAAGTCTATCCATAGTAACATTCCTTTCATATCCTTCCTTTTGTGTTATATGTAATGAGTGTACGGTGGGCCCGGCGTCATCCGGGAGGCAGCTTTAGGTTTGGTCATACACTTCTATCAATCAACCAGAATGAAAATCTCAATTTTTGCAGAATGTTAAACATATGTTGGAGTCATTTCTCAAAAATGTCGGCTCTTATTTCGTTTTGCAAAAGTGAAAAAACGCCTAAAAACAATTGGGCTTTAATGCACTTTAAGGACGTGTTCAATCGGGCAAAAATGATAAAAAATATCATGATATTTTAGACACTCTAACTTTATTCCGTAATACTGCACGACAAACCCCATTGAACAGCCAAAATGTATAAAAAAATGATAAATTGATTTTAAATGTCAATGCATTTTCCAAACAACAATAAAACCGATAACGCCAATTTTTGAATTAAATTTTCCTATCTATAAATTGGATTTGGCTATTTTATATCAATATTAAATATTATTTCTAATAAAAATTATATTTTAAGATTCCACACAATTAACTGAAAATAACAAATCAAAATTAATTTCTTCTGACAGCTAGAACTGAAAAAAAACTTGATTTTTTTTCGTGATAAATGAGTGCGTTTCATGGCAAACGCGATAAAAAAATCATGATATTTTTTATCATTTTTGCCCGATTGAACACAAGGTTTAATTGTGAATTAACCGCCTATTTTTCTTTCGAACGCTTATCTCTCAAACTCTATTCAGTGCTCTTTAAAAGGGTCCTTCAGATCAGTGCTTCGGAGAGGAACCGAACCGAAACATTAAACAGTAATTAACCGAAGTAATTTTCAGAATTTAATTTGAATTGTAACCGGTTTAATAAAAATAAATTAAACCGATAAACGTTTTCGTTCTGTTTCGGTTTTTTACCAATCCTAGTTTTGCATAATGGCATTTGGTTGACAGTTTGACACTAACATTTGAAAACGCAATTTTTTAAAAAGTGGTAAATTTCTTTTGGTTTGAGTCTTGGGTCAACAATACCTTTTAAATTCATGGAAAATAACTTACTTTGGTTCTTGTCTTTACTAAAATAAATTTGAAATCGTAGTAGGCACATTGTTCCTTTGCTGGATAAGAACAATTTATTTTTATAAAAATAAATTATTTTTTGACATTTGCGTGTAAATATTCATTTATAATGAAATACTCACTTCATTAATTTATATTAAATTAATATAATATTGTTAATAAAATAATTTCTAAATAATAAAAGTTTGATTACCAACACATGGTCCAAAGAATTGATTCCGTCGTATGACACAAACACCACCAAAACATATTTGTCTTAAATGGATAAGTTGTGGGAGTAAGTAAATAGTGCCGACTAGAGTCCAAAATGATTTCACATCCATATAGGTATGTACTTAATAATTTAGACTGGTAAGCGAAACTTACTTCAAAAGAACACCGTGATGTTTGAGACTAAGATTCGCGCTATTAAAGCAAGTTTAAAACTAAGAAAAGCTAAGACCCGAATTTATAGTCGTTGCTACAACTATAACAACTGTTATAGTAACAGTTTTCGTATTTATAAACCTCACTATAAGGCCCGAATTTATAGTCGTTGCTACAACTATAACTACTGTTATAGTAACAGTTTTCGTATTTATAAACCTCACTATAAGATTTATTTGTAATGTAACAATGGTTATAGTGATCAAAATCCATCACTATAAACGTTGCTACAATATATCCAAGACAAGAAAGTAAATTCGAAATTCATATCGAATTTTATACATGATTTTAAAACGATTTTCGAAAATCATTGCTATAGCAATAGCAATAGTTACGACTATAAATTCGGGCCAGATTTGTTTGTAATGTAACAATGGTTATAGTGATCAAAATCCATCACTACAAACATTGCTACAAAATATTCAAAACAAGAAAGTAAATTCGAAATTCGTATCGAATTTTAGACATGATTTTGAAATGATTTTCGAAAATCGTTGCTATAACGATAGCAATAGTCACGACTATAAATTCGGGCCTAAATTTCGCTCGTATTTTTGCTCAATCAAATTGATAATTCAAACTCAATTTTAAATTGAAGCTGCCATCAAGATTATATTCAATTACAGTTTAGAATTCATAAAAGAATATACATCGTTCTGGTACTAAATAATTTTGTTGTTTTATTAAAATCATGTTTCATATTGCAATTTTTACTAATTGCAATTAAAATTTAGTTTGGAATATCAAATATACATTTTTCGACTCATTTTAAAAACAATGCTGAAATTGAATGGTAAATTTTGTATTTTCAATTTCACTTAAAATTATAATTCAATCAATTCCTCCTTTAATTTTGCCAAATCCAGTTTAGAACTTAATTGCCTATTTGTATTTAAAATATCACAAAATTTCTATCTAATTGCAACCAAAATTTTGGAATTCAAACTCAACCTTTTCTCAGAATTTTACCCTTACTAAACATAAAATTTTGTTCAAATCTATTTTATAATTGTTATATAATCTTTAATTTTTCTCTTGCCGGCCAATTCGAAGTATAAACTCTTTTTAAAATTCAAATACTTCGATACTTACTCAGATTTCTCTTCAAAATTCTGATACAAATTTAACAAACCTTTTTGACCCATACTAGAGTTTTAAATTCTATCCTAACTCAGCATTTCTAATAAGTAATAACACTCAAATTTTTCTTAAACCCACTTGCAACGAAAGCTAAAGTTGTACCCCAAATTTCTAATCAAGCACATCACAAAATTTCTAGCTTAATTTCAACCATAATTTTGTGTTAATTAAGTTTGGAATTCAAACTCAATTTTTAAATATTTTTTTAATTAAATTGCTTTCAATTTTTTGCTCAAACCCTCGATTAGATTGAAATTGAATTTTTAGTCCAGACTATGCTTAAATCTTGTTTTACTCCATTCTAAATAAAAATTGTGCTCGAATAATTTAAACTAGTTTTTTAAAATTCACTCAAACTGTTATTAAAGGCAGTCTAGATTCCAAACTCAAGTTTTAAGCTATAAGCTTATATATTTGCTTAAACCAAATTGTAATTTAAACTCTATTTCTATCGTAAGTTGCTACTTAAGATATTATTCAATTTTTGAAAGAAAGATGCCCAAATGTAAATTTCGTTCTCTTAATCAATTTCCTCTCTGTTGAATGCAGTTGCCCAATTTAGACTAGATTTATAAATGTTCAAAATTCCATTTATCATTTCGTTTAACTTCGAAAACCGCTTGGAACTAAATTTCTGATTCTAAACTAAGTTACTAGTCTGAATACCTCACACCACTCACATATTAAAAGGAAAATTACAATAAACGATTAGTAGAATACCCCATTATTTGTTAAAAGTTTAACTTTGAAGTTTTTATTTCATTAATTCAATGAGTATGATCAAAATTACAATCAACATTCGGTAACAATTTGAAAGTTTAACTCAATTTCGGATTAAAATGTCAATCAAAGTTTCTTCAAATCCAGCTGGAATTGTAAACTTATTTTATTCTGGATATTAAATTTCCAAACTTATATTTCTCTCAAAATTTTGTGAAATCCAAATTCGAGTTGTAAATCAATTCCTGTGTATAATTTCACCAACCATTTTATTTGGTTTGAAATGCCAAAACCATTTTTTTTAATTTAAATTCCTAATTTAAACACTTAAAATTTCCGATACAAATTTCTAAACTAAACGAAATTTAAAGGACATTTTATTGGTTGTTTGAGATCAAATCTCGTATTGCAAGAAGCCAATTCTTACCTAATTGCAATTAAAATTATGTTTAAATCAAGTTTGGAACACCAAAAGTACCCTCAAATTTTTGCTCAAAGCCAAGTAGAAGAAGTCCTATATAATTTCTAATCTAAATTTTCAAATCAATTTTTAACCCAAGTAACACTGTACAACAATTTGTACTATTTGAATTCCATGCAAAAAGTAGTTTAATCCAGAAACATTTTCTTCAATTTTAAAGTTCATTCAAAATGTTGTTGGCATCATGGTTCGAATTGTAACTCAATTAAAATTGTATCTGTTTAATTTCAAACTGAAAATTTATAGATTTAACAATGGAGCTTTTTTTTTAAATCCACTCAATATTTAGTCAAGCAATATTTAGTTTGTAATTCTAATTCAATTTTTATATCTAATTTAAGTACCTACTCAAGAATTTTTCAATTACATTTGGGAATTCAAATTCTCATTCAGATTTTTGCTTGAAATTCTAAACTTTAAGCTATGTATATGAAAGTCGAATTCGTTATTCTTGAAGAAAAATTAAAAATATTTCGAGTAACCATAAAATATGTGGTAAAACGTAAGATAAGTGGAAATATGTAAAAATATGTGGTAACCTTTATGGCTCATTCGCTTTTATTTGTTCTAAAAAGAGTAACTATCAGGCAAATTGTTGGTTTGAATTTCCCAAAAAAAAATATTTTTTTACCTAAGAATCCTAAGCCTAATCATCATAATGCGTAGATGGCTGAGAGGAATTTACAAATCAGAAAAATCAATCGGATGTGGGTGTAGGTCTACAATTTAATATTAGGCCGTCAATATTTATTACACGGTACGATTTAATGTCCAACCATGAGCGCATCATTTAATAACAGCACAACCACTACCAAGCTGTTCACCACAGATATAGAATTTGCGTTTGCAACAATACATATGGTATTGTTGATGATATTGATTGTGATGGTGAAGATAATGGTGATAATGATGGAGAAGGCGATGTTGATGGTAATTGTGATAGTGAAGGTGATGTTGGTGTTGATTGTGATGATGATGATGGTCATCTTCTTGGTAAAGATGATGGTGATGTTGGGGGTGGTATAGATTGTGAAGATAGTGAAGGTGATGTTGACGGTGATAGTGATGGTAATAATGAATGTGATGTTAATGGGAAATTATATAATTTTTATACTTTCAAAAAGAAAACAACAAAAAATTATAAATTCTGGAAAGAGGGAAAACGAAAATAAAAAATAAAAAATTGGAAATTTTGGAAAGAAGGAATTTAATTTTTAAAGGAAAATAACAAACAAATATAAATTCTGGAAAAGGGGAATTTAATTTTAACAACAAACAATTATACATTCTGGAAGCGAGGAAATTTAATTTTAAAATGAAAACAACACAAAATTAAAAATTTCATTTTTTTTTGTTTTTCATTTTTTCAAAGTAAAAAGAACAAAAAATTATAAATAATATTAAAATTCGATAATTTTTGTGCAATGTTTTAGCTAGTTGCTGCAGTCACAAGGTTAGCGCAATTAAATCATAGCCTTTTATTTATTTATAAGCAATTATGTAAATGTGATCCGCCTAGGTGTGATACAAGTCTTTCTTCGATTCTTAACTTATTGAAATAAACTGAGCTTCACTGATACCTAAATTATTCTTCATTTAATTATATTTGAAAAATTTTAGAAATTCGTCTAACAAGCTGGTATCAAAAACAACATCTTTTCATATTTACTAAAAATTGTTAAAGTTTATTGAACATAAAACACTTTTATATTAATAGGAATCTGTTGTGTGTATAAGTATCCCGTAAAATTCTAAAAAAAAAAAAAATTATCTAACCGTCTTATAAATAATTCTTTATTTTTAAGATGGAGAAACAAAAAAAAAAAAAAACACTGACTTCTTTCGAGTAGGTAAAAAATGTTGTGTCCCTAATTTACCTAAAAAGACAAGTATGATAACAATAAAATATTGCATCATAAATTGTTTCTTTGACATTGGGTAAATCACGAATTCAATAAGTAGTCTTTACCTTCATTGGAGGCTTCTTTCTCGTTGCAACTGTCTACATACAATAAATAAACGAAGCATACGAAATTATGTTATTTGTTGGACATAACATCATTGTTTCGTCGTTAGTGGAATTGGGACGCAGTCAAATTAAATTGTCAAATTTAACCAAATCACTCGCTTCCAAATTATATTGTCACTCGAAATGAATACTTAAAAGGTAGCGATTTAAAATAAAAACAAAAAAAAATTTGAGTCTTATTTATCTTCATTTCAACGTTTTCCAAAATTTGTTAATACTTTATTTCCGTCACGGAAAAATGATTTTAAATTATTTAGATTACATACACACATAAAAACAATCCATTTTACCGCGTTTCAATCTATCATGGTACGTCGTTGTAATAAAAAGTATGTCAATCACTCAAAAACGAATACAGGAATATTATTTATGTCTTCAGATTTTTTTTTTTAGCAAATTCTATTCCAGTAATGTAACAAATATAAATTTAGTTTTATTGTTTTGAATATTTTTCTTTAACAAACGAACAACGAAAATACATTTTTTGTACTAATTATTACAACAAAAAAAGAAAATGAAAAAAAAAATGTAAAAGGAAAATGGTAAAAGAGGGCATTGCTCCCCCGAAGATATGAAAATTCTATTATTTTATTTATGTATTTGTATTTGCCCAAAAGGCAAATACATTTTTCCAAAAACATTTTTTCGTTTGAGAATACGGTGGAATTTGTTTTTTTGTTTTTTTGCTTATGTTGGATCTAGTCCTTCGTTGGGTTTTTCTTGTTTTCAAGGGAGAGAATTATTTAAGGTGTGATTTGAATTTTCAATTTTTTATTTAAATTAGAAATTTGTACATTAGTAGTAAACAATGGGCAGTAGGACATATTGAACCCAAAATCATTAAAGCGGAATTATATTTTGTTGGATCCAAGCTAAGTATCTACCGTTGGCCCTTATATTTATGATTTATTTATTAATTTCTTTCTTCATGTTGGTAGAAAGCATTAAATTAGGAATTATTCGTTTATTATTTTTATTTATTATACTGTGATGCATGCACTATTCTTTCCCCAATACATCCCTGTACTAATTATATTTAAATACCAATGACATTGAATTGTATCTTGATATTTAAAATAAAGCTGTAAAAATAATAAAGGACCGATTGATCAGTCAGTCGTAGTCCAGCATTCAAATTGTAATAATTGTAATTACAAATAAATTATAAAACAAAATATAAAACTAATTAAAATATTGATAAACTCTTAATAAATAGTTGATCACACTTTAATTTATTGTTTGTATTTTAATTATAAATGAAGTGAAACGTGCTAACCAAAAGGCAACGATAACAGTGGTGACAGCGGTGAAATAGTTTTTGTTCAAAATTTTCTTTAATTTGCTGGACAAAATGTGCAGAAAGTTAAAAAATTTAACTGAGAATACAACTTTCACAAAATATGCCATGGGAAATTTTACGAAAAAGTGATTATTAAAGAATGGGTCGAAGGGCCGAATGGCCGAATTTTTTTGTTTATTTTTTTTTTGTTTTTAGAAATATAATTTTTTAAATTTCTTGTTTTAAGGAATGTTTTGTAAATTTTTGTATCAAATATGTATAAATAAACTTCTTATGAATTTATGTATAGTTAAAATAATATCTCGTTGAAAATTCCTATTCCTTCATTCTCGAGTAAAACCACAACAAAAAATGAATTTGTTGTTGTATTTACTCGGGAATAAAAGAATAGGAATTTTCAGCGAGATATTATTTTGACTATATTTTATTATGTTTAATCTTTGGATACTCTACCGACAAAAAAGTACTGCGCTTGTATATAATAACAAAAGGAATAATAAGATTAAGATATCTAAGAAAAACAAAATGAATGTACCATGCAACTATCTATATAAATTCGCCTATTATCAAACGGCTGCTATAGAGCCGAATGTCTCAGGTGGCGTATGATAAAATTTTCCTTCACCAAAATGCACCACTGCTGGATACGTGACACAAATTATAAACAACCAAAATAAATGCAACAGTTTTGTCGATAGATTATCCAAAGATTAAACATAATAAAATACATAAATTCATAAGAAATTTATTTTAACATATTTGATACAAAAATTTACAAAATATTCCTTAAAACAAGAAATTTAAAAAATTATATTTCTAAAAACAAAAAAAAATAAACAAAAAAATTCGGCCCTTCGACCCATTTGGCCCATTCGGCCCTTCGACCCATTCGGCCCTTCGACCCATTCGGCCCTTTGGCATTCGGCCCTTCGACCCATTCGGCCCTTTAACCCATTCGGCCCTTCGACATTCGGCCCTTCGACATTCGGCCCTTTGACCCATTCGGCCTTTCGACATTCGGCCCTTTGAAATTCGGCCCTTCGCCCCCATTCCCAGGAATAGAATTTAGATTGCCATGCAAAATACGTACAACAACACGTTATTACAGCGGTAATATTACGATTTTCACCATAGCAACGCGATAATTTTACGAATTTTACCATAGCAACATGAAAATGCTAAACAATTATCTCTAGATTTGTAATTGTATTTCAATTTTTTTTGTTATGATTTAATTTTTTATACACTCACCAAAGGAAAAGCCATGCAAACAAAAGCTTGTCAAATAATTTACATACAACATAACACAAATGGATGAATCGTGATTCAATTGTTGGTCGGAAAGTTGTATTCTCTTACTAAATACAACCAAAGCAACCTTGATTATACAAGCCATAATCAAAAAAACGAAGCTTTTATAAGGGAATTAGAAACGAGGAAAAAACCAAAATTTCCATAGTAAAACACATAAAACATATGGGAAATCACTTTTTTTCCGAAGACAAATTTGTAAATGAAAACGTTGCAAATTCTTAATTATGATTTCTGAAATATTTTCATAAATGTTTGAATTTCAACATATATAAATCTCGTTGAAGTAAATCGTTTTCATTTTCTTGTAATAATTGGTTTATTTAAACCAAAATATAAAAAAAAGTTCATAACAATAGCATTCTGGTCAAACTAAAAAGAAAAGCTTACTACAAATCGTGTGCATTAAGCCAATATACATAGATGGCAGTGGGCAGTAAACATTTTGAAAAACCGTACCAAAAATCGCCACTTGGGGAAATTTAAGTTCAAAAATTGTAGGAAAAGCAAAACAAATTCTCAAAATATTAAGAACGGGTCATAATTTTGTGATTAAACAATTTTTTTCGTATTTTTCTGTATAAATCTGAGACATCTAACGTACACTAGTAGAACTAAAGATAAATGTAGCAAGTATTATTTTAATTCGTCAGAGCCAACTTTGATGTATTTTTCAAAATGAAAGTTCGAAAAATATATTTTAGAAATAATTTAATTTTAATATTTCTGGAATTAATATTTACTTAATACCAATAAACCCTTCCTGTATATTGTTGCTAAAGATATGTAGAACACTTTTGTATAAAAATTTTGTAACATTTTTGCTTTTTTCAATGAAAAATTTGAAGCTAAAAAACACCATTTTTACTATGGATTCCTATGGGAATTAGTGAAAAGTTATACCACTAAAAAAGCTTCTAAAAAATACGTCATAATGATTATGGCTCTATACTCTAGAAGGCTCTGATACAACACGTGCTGTAATTAATGATCGATAATTTTTTACTCGTTAAAACCGACGCAGATACCGATCGTGCTGCACACTCGTTGAATTTTCAGCGCGCTTTTAACTCGTAAATAATTATCGATAATAATTGAGCACTAGTTGTATTACGAGTGAAAGTTATTAAAATTGTAAAACCTGTCAAGTTTGAAATAGTATAACAATCAGTGAGTGTTAGCGACGTAACAGAATTGCGGACATAAATATAAAGTTCGTACCTAAAACTATAAATCTGTGAAAGTGTTAAGTGATTAATTAAACATAGTACATTAAAAATTAAAATGTACATCTATTTAAATGTATGGAAAACACAATAAACAAAACAAAAAAATAATGTGAAATCTGAATAAACCGTACAGTAGGGTGGAACGAAAATTTTTGTTAGTTCTAAATGAATCATAATAGTGCGGAAAAGTTGCGTATTGTAATTCTAAGAAAATGTTAAAAAATCAATTTGAAATTAACTTAACTTTTGAGCCGCCGCCATTGGTATCTTTATGCTTTAAACTAAATTTTTTATTTTCAATGTGCTACTGTAAGTTTTGTTACACCGCCTATGAAATCCTGCCTTAAATTTTTCTATTTTGTTATTTCCGTTATATTTATCAACAAGCGTACGTAGTAAACGCATGCGCATTACGCAACACAGTTTATTATTTATAGTTGAGTGAAATTCTTTTAGTTTGTGTTTGCCCGTTATAAGCGGTTGGATATGTCTTCCGCGCTGTGTATTATTTTAGTGATAATTAGGCTTAGGATTTTTAGGTGCTAAAAAATTAAAAATATCTACCTAAAATATGTAACTAAAATTGCAAAATATGTGCTTAAAATATGTGATTAAAATGAAAAATTTGTGGTCAAAGCTTGAAAAGAAAGCCAAAACTAGAACTTATCGTAAGAGGATTTCAATTCACCAATTATAAAAAAGTATCTACAAGATTTTGGCTATAAAGTGGCACTAACTAACTCCCATAAAGGGCTGATTAGGTAGTCCAAAAATTGTTCCACATCTCCAAACATTTAAAAGTTTAGACACGCAAACGATTCCTACCTCTAAAGTGTACCGTAAGAGTTAATACGATTCACGCTATTAAAATGGGGTCGAATTGCATTTTCTATGATTTTATAGATCAACGTACTCTTGTTTGATTCATTTAAATTTCGAAAGAATCCTTCACATAAATTTTGAAAATTTTGGACTAATTAGATAAATGTCTCACTGGACGAGAATTATTTCATTTTTGATAAAGGTATATAGTCTAAGAACTGGATAGGGATTCCGACTGCATTTTGGGTTAGTTTCTTAAGCATTATTTTTAGCCTAAATGTAGGCAGTTAAAATATATATAAAATATTATTAATTGGGTGCCTATCGCTGAAAATGTTCGCTGAAATTTTAACAAATTATTTTATGACCGTTGTTTGAATATACATATGTATATGTACAGTTGACCTCCAATTTACAAAACAAATTGGTCAAAAGATGCCATCGTTTAGTGAAAATGTCTTAAGCTGAAACCAATATTTCGTGACTATTGTATAATTCGTTTAATTGTTCGTAAATCAATATGGAAAATTTTGGTTCATAACGTAAATTCCCTTAATCTTTAATAAGATTTAATTCCCTTAATAGCATTTTGATCATTTATTAGTTTTTGGGGGGTGTTCTTCATATAAAAATTTCACTTACAATTTGTGAAATCATTCATAACAAAGTTATGGGATATGACCAATTAAGAAGAAACTTGGCCATTTCTTACCCGATTTTGATTAAATTCAGCGTGTACGATGGAAATGAGATTCTTAAATGATTTTTGGACGAAGTTGTGGGATATGGCCAATTAGGGAGGAACTTGGCCATTTCCTGTCCAATTTTGATAAAATTCAGCGTGTACGATGGAAATTGGATTCTCAAATGATTTTTTGACAAAGTTATGGGATATGGCCAATTAGGGAGGAACTTGGCCATTTCTTGTCCAATTTTGATAAAATTCAGCGTGTACGATGGAAATTGGATTCTCAAATGATTTTTTGACAAAGTTATGGGATATGGCCAATTAGGGAGGAACTTGGCCATTTCTTGTCCAATTTTGATAAAATTCAGCGTGTACGATGGAAATTGGATTCTCAAATGATTTTTGGACGAAGTTGTGGGATATGGCCAATTAGGGAGGAACTTGGCCATTTCCTGTCCAATTTTGATAAAATTCAGCGTGTACGATGGAAATTGGATTCTCAAATGATTTTTTGACAAAGTTATGGGATATGGCCAATGAGGGAGGAACTTGGCCATTTCTTGTCCAATTTTGATAAAATTCAGCGTGTACGATGGAAATGGGATTCTCAAATGATTTTTTGACAAAGTTATGGGATATGGCCAATGAGGGAGGAACTTGGCCATTTCTTGTCCAATTTTGATAAAATTCAGCGTGTACGATGGAAATTGGATTCTCAAATGATTTTTTGACAAAGTTATGGGATATGGCCAATTAGGGAGGAACTTGGCCATTTCTTGTCCAATTTTGATAAAATTCAGCGTGTACGATGGAAATGAGATTCTTAAATGATTTTTGGACGAAGTTGTGGGATATGGCCAATTAGGGAGGAACTTGGCCATTTCCTGTCCAATTTTGATAAAATTCAGCGTGTACGATGGAAATTGGATTCTCAAATGATTTTTTGACAAAGTTATGGGATATGGCCAATTAGGGAGGAACTTGGCCATTTCTTGTCCAATTTTGATAAAATTCAGCGTGTACGATGGAAATTGGATTCTCAAATGATTTTTTGACAAAGTTATGGGATATGGCCAATTAGGGAGGAACTTGGCCATTTCTTGTCCAATTTTGATAAAATTCAGCGTGTACGATGGAAATTGGATTCTCAAATGATTTTTGGACGAAGTTGTGGGATATGGCCAATTAGGGAGGAACTTGGCCATTTCCTGTCCAATTTTGATAAAATTCAGCGTGTACGATGGAAATTGGATTCTCAAATGATTTTTTGACAAAGTTATGGGATATGGCCAATGAGGGAGGAACTTGGCCATTTCTTGTCCAATTTTGATAAAATTCAGCGTGTACGATGGAAATGGGATTCTCAAATGATTTTTTGACAAAGTTATGGGATATGGCCAATTAGGGAGGAACTTGGCCATTTCTGTCCAATTTTGATAAAATTCAGCGTGTACGATGGAAATTGGATTCTCAAATGATTTTTTGACAAAGTTATGGGATATGGCCAATTAGGGAGGAACTTGGCCATTTCTTGTCCAATTTTGATAAAATTGACAAAGTTATGGGATATGGCCAATTAGGGAGGAACTTGGCCATTTCTTGTCCAATTTTGATAAAATTCAGCGTGTACGATGGAAATTGGATTCTCAAATGATTTTTTGACAAAGTTATGGGATATGGCCAATGAGGGAGGAACTTGGCCATTTCTTGTCCAATTTTGATAAAATTCAGCGTGTACGATGGAAATGGGATTCTCAAATGATTTTTTGACAAAGTTATGGGATATGGCCAATTAGGGAGGAACTTGGCCATTTCTTGTCCAATTTTGATAAAATTCAGCGTGTACGATGGAAATTGGATTCTCAAATGATTTTTGGACGAAGTTGTGGGATATGGCCAATTAGGGAGGAACTTGGCCATTTCTTGTCCAATTTTGATAAAATTCAGCGTGTACGATGGAAATTGGATTCTCAAATGATTTTTTGACAAAGTTATGGGATATGGCCAATTAGGGAGGAACTTGGCCATTTCTTGTCCAATTTTGATAAAATTCAGCGTGTACGATGGAAATTGGATTCTCAAATGATTTTTTGACAAAGTTATGGGATGTGGCCAATTAGGGAGGAACTTGGCCATTTCTTGTCCAATTTTGATAAAATTCAGCGTGTACGATGGAAATGAGATTCATTCCATTCAAACGTTCATATGTTTACTCTTGCTTCTTAGCAAAATTCGATTGCAAATATTTGCAAAGACAATTTTTTTTTTTACAGGAAATTTTTCATTTACATCTTTTTACATTAGATGTATGTTTGACTACATTTGATTCTGCTACTAAATACTTGTAAATTTGTACATTGTGTATACCGATAAATATTTTTTTTCTAAGTGTATTATCCATGTGGAGAAAAATCAAATAGATTGCAAATATTTGCAATCTACTTTTG
Source organism: Tipula helvola (assembly GCA_963556165.1). Lineage (NCBI taxonomy): Eukaryota > Metazoa > Arthropoda > Insecta > Diptera > Tipulidae > Tipula > Tipula helvola. The sequence continues at coordinate 162,725,595 of OY744481.1, read as the reverse complement.
GTGAGGACCCATAGTTACACTTAGTATATACTAAAATTATTTGTAACTATGGGAATTTCACTATATAAACCATGGCTTTATATAATCAAGGTTGCTTTACCTATAGCCTACAAACTAGCCCAGCTAATCAATTGTTTTCTCGTATTTTGTATATATGTATGTACTAAGGTATTATGGCAAACGAAATTAAATCAATTAAATCAAATTAGCTAATTTGTGTATCGAATAAATAAATATTTGAAATTGGGAGGCAATGGTAAGTGGTTTGTAACGTTGTAATTTCTACCATGAATTGCATTATCCTTGAAATGTTTTTAGTCAAGGGAAGGCGCAGGGAACAAAAAGAGCAGACCCATTGGTTTGGCTCAAAAATCTGCACTATAGCAAAATTTTCAGTTTGCTATAGGTAATTTCAAATATGTATATCATATATTACTATATTTTATACTTGTTTAATTGTATATAATAAAAATTTTATATTTTCAAGGAAAACATACTTCTGCAACGGGTAAGGCTGATAAAAAAAAGTGTTGGCGAAAAATTGCGGAATCGCTAAATGAAATGGGCCTATTTCTAAAACTGTCGAAGAATGGCGAACAAGTGACATAACTATTATTAAGGGCTGGCAATAAACCGGCACACAAAAAATTAATATTAAGAATACAAAAAATTAATAAAACGGCACAAATAAATGAGCAACAAACAAAAATTTCTTGGCATCATAAAATTAATTTTTTGGAACAAAATATAATAATTTGGCAGCATTTATAATTTTTTACCACTATTGAAATCGCATCGTACACAAACATTTTGAGCGACAAAAATAATAAATTGGCAACAAATTTATAAATAAATAAATTAAAAAATTTAAATTAGTTTTAAAATATTCTGGAAATATACCTCTTAACTTTATCCAAAAACCATTTGAGAATATCATTTCCATCGTACACGCTGAATTTTATCAAAATCGGATAAGAAATGGCCAAGTTCCTTCCTAATTGGCCATATCTCTTAACTTTATCCAAAAATCATTTGAGAATCCCATTTCCATCGTAAATGCTGAATTTCATCAAAATCGACTTGACCATATCCCAGAACTTCATCCAAAAATCATTTGAGAATCCCATATCCATCGTACACGCTGAATTTTCTCAAAATCGGATAAGAAATGGCCAAGTTTCTTCTTAATTGGTCTTATCCCATAACTTCATTATGAATGATTTCACAAATTGTAATTAACATTTTTATATGAAGAACACCCACAAAAACGAATAAATGATCAAAATGCTATTAGGGGTATTAAATCTTATCAAAGATTAAGGGAATTTACGTTATGAACCAAAATTTTACAATATTGATAAATTCTCAATATTGATTTACACAATTAGAACGAATTATACGATAGTCACGAAATGTTGGTTTCAGATTAAGACACTTTCACTAAACGATAGCATCTTTTGACCAATTTGTTTTGTAAATTGGAGGTGAACTGTACATATACATGTATATTCAAACAACGGTCATAAAATAATTTGTTAAAATTATAACAAGGGAATTTTTTTTATTACATTTACAGTGATAGGTACCCAATTAATAATATTTCATATATAGTTTCACTGCCTACATTTAGGCTAAAAATAATGCTTATGAAAGTAACCCAAAATGCAGTCGGAATCCCTATCCTGGTGAATGTTTTATTAAAATAGTTTTATACCAGCTCAAAATTTGTGAAGAGGTAGTTTTTTGACCCTAAGAATTTTATCGAAAATTCGGCCTGAACCGCCCCAGGATTATTTAAAATTGTAATAAAATATAAACAGTTCAAACTGAAGTATACCGCTTGAATTTTTTTACCAAGTATTTTTGACCTATTTTAACCATCCAGGTCGATCTATCTTTAATTAATTGAGAGATTTTCATTTTTTTATGTTTCAATAGCATTGGAATTACACTGTAAAAATGACAGGCTGTATAAAATATTTTAAATGTAACACTTAATAATAAAAGTAATTTTATATTCGTGCTACGACAGGTTAGGTCAAGTCAAATCGCCTTTAAATTTATTTTATTACTTAAATAAGTCTAAAATACATGTTATAAAAAATTCAAATTATATACATCCCTTGCTTATGTTTTAATGTAACTTTCAACAATTCTGAGGCTGCTCAGACCCGGAGTTGTCCAGCCAGATGGTCGCTACCATTCTTAACGATAAAGACTACCTTTTTACAAATTAGCAGCCGGTATAAACTCTTTGAATAAAACGTTCACCATCCACCACGCTGGTGGTTCCACGAATAAAGACAACAATAGCAAAATTTATATTTCTAGAAGAACTCCGGATCATCAAAGAATGTACAGTAAACCTCAATAATTAATTTTAATTCTACTTTGGTTTGTTCTTAATTTTTTGATGTAACTTAATTATGCACTTTAGGCAAAAGTAAAATCTTTTTAGTTTCTAAAAAAAATATTTTTTGGCTTAAATGTCTTTGCAGTCAAATGTTAAGCTAATTACCAAAAAAAAAATTAAAATATTTGGAAAAAATCAAAAAATATTTGCTAAAACATAAAATAAGTTGAAATATGTAAAAATATGTGATTATGCGAAAATATTTAAAAATATGTGGTAACATATAGGGCTCATTCGCCTTTATTTGTTCTAAATCGAACAAATAATCAACAAATTTTTGATACGGATTACCCAAAAAAAATATTTTTTTACCTAAAAATCCTAAGCTTAGTGATAATTAAATATTCACTTCTAGTACATATTTCATATACTCTTTTTGTGTGATTACAAATTAAACAAAATGGAGAAAAAATCAAGCAAAATAAAGACAAGGCAAAGAGTTAAGTGTGTTATATTTGGAACACCTCTAGAATTGAATGACATGGTTTTACCTACATACGAAGGAATGATGAAATTTTATCTTTGTGTTAGACAAGGCTTAAAACCAGCTATTTCAAGTAAAGAACCTAGTTTAAGTGAAATCGGTGAAGTTGTTGCCAATAAGATTGAAGATATTTGGCTCAAGGGTTCTATTCCTATTGTGTCACATAACAGAATTTTGGGGCTGTTCACAAATTACGTAACGGCCTTAGGGGAGGGGGGGTATTGACAATTTTGTTACGATTTGTTACGATGGGGAGCGGGGGTGTTTTTCAAAATGTTACGTAACCAAATAATTTCTTCTGTTTTACCAAAAAATACATAATTTTTCTGGATATTAAATTTTCATTAATTTGATAAATTAACCTAAAGAGATCCATTCAATGAAGCACCATAATAATTAACTATAACTGAATTTTCTTTCCACAGTACACACTAGGTCTAGTGATTAAATAAAGTTTACTGTTCTCGAGATAACTACTGCTGCGTACTTAAAGCAAAAAATAAAAATTTTCAAATATTTCTTTACCAAATAAGTTATCAAAAGCATCTCTAGGGCTTAAATCTTGGCCAATGTTTAGTCTGATCACTACATTTTCGCTTTCAACTGGAAAATCCGGAAGTTACTTATTATTTTCCTTTTTTATTTTAAAGTTATAATGAATTTTGTTTCTTTTATTTGAATAAAAAATTTATTTAAAAAATATTTAAAAATTGTTTTAACTTTTGTTACGTTATTCTTCTGGGGGAGGGGGGTTCCTCGCAATTTGTTACGATCTGTTACGAGAGGGAGGGAGGGGGTTAACGGGAAAAATTGCGTTACGTAATTTGTGAACAGCCCCTTTACAAATGATTCGTAGTTACCATTGTAAGTATAGAAATATGCTTAAATCATTAAAACAAAAGGTGGTAGTGAATGCTATCAATCAAAACTAAAAACATTTAAAGAGAATGCGGTAAAACTGTTTGATATTTCGGCATGCAAGTGCGAAGATTTTATTATGTGTTCTTGCTCAAAAGAAAGAAAAATTCCAATTGAAGAGCGTGCCTTTCTTTTAGACATGAGATCAGAGCGGAAAATGGTTATAAGTTGTATGGATATAAAAAAAATCGAAACAAATCAATAATAGAATGAAGAGGAAATTAGAAGAACAACTGAGGTTGCGGCGGCTCGCTCATCCGTAAATTTATTTTGCATTCACTCACCACCACAAGGTTTACACGCGAACATATAAACAAGCAAAACAATGCACCTATTCGCTCATGCAGTAATACCAACGGAGTGACAAAACATAATAAAATAAAAAAAACGAAAACACAAAACAAAATAAATAAATGTCCAATATCAGTCACTCTCGATCGTCAGTGCGGTGTCATACCGCCCACCTCGCGCGGCCAAAATGGTGGTGCAAAATATTAATTTAATTTTTTGTTTGTAATAAAATTAAATTGAAAATTCATAATATAAATAACACAAACGTTATAAGGTTATTTAGAGTTGCTGAGGAAAATTTAGCAAATATCACTACTTCTCAAACAGATGTTAGTTTAGAGTCAGAAACAAGTGGAAAAATAGAAGCAGTTGATTCAGATTCATCATTTGATATGCAAAAATTCCAACAGAAAATAACTGCTTTTTCACAAATGCGAACACCTTTATCCAACTTAGCGACGGCTGCAATTGCTAGTACTGTTCCTGAAGATGTGGGGCTAATTTCAGCAGATGATAAAAACAAAGTAATGAAAGAAGGTAAGATGGCAACGAATAAAGGTAAGGTCCAATCTACAGATGCTAGCGAACCATGAATCCAGTAAGATCAGAGGATTATATTTTGACGGTCGGAAAGACAAAACACTTGTACAAGAACTTATTGGAAATAAGAACTACCGGAGTAATGTAATCGAAGAGCATTATGTATTGGTGCAAGAACCGGGATCTAAATATATAAGTCATATTTCTCCTCGGTTCTGGTTCAGCTGCTGCAATTAGTGAAAACATTTTTGAATTTTTTGATGAACATTCAATCGATTCTTCTTACTTAAGTGTAATTGGTTGTGATGGAACTTGAAATTAGATGGAATCGTCCACTACAGTGGTTTGTATGTCAGTTACACGCCAACGAACTACCATTTCGACACCTTTTCCAGCATTTCGATCGATCAACTACAGGGCCTAAAAGCTCTTCGGGGCCTATTGGGAAACAATTAGAAGGCTGCACAAATATTCCAGTATCCCAATACAAACCGATAAATGGAAATTTACGTTTAGTGGATGCGAATGATTTGAACACAGATCAAAAATATATATTGCAAATTTGTCAGGCGATTGAATCTGGTCAGTGTTCAATCGATTTGGCAAATAAAAATCCCGGAAAAATTGCTCACGCAAGGTGGCTTACCTTAGACATTGGAAGTGAAGCACCGTCAAATGAATTAATAATATTAGTAACGTATATCTTAAATTTTTACGCGCCGATGTGGTTCTCAATTAAAATACAATCGTCTTGTAAAGATGGAGCTAAGCATTTATGGAAAAGTATTCAGTATAGTCCATATCTGAGCGCGGATTTACGAAAAATTATTGATCCTGTAATTCAACGAATCGGATACTTTGCTCATCCGGAAAATATTCTATTGTGTATGATATCGGATATTCGAGAGCATATCCGAGAACTAGGAGTTCGAAGAATAGTAAAAGCGAGATTTCAACGAACAGAAGGAACATCCGTAAATTTCAAGTACCAAAAATAAACTTTGAAGCCAAGGAATATTATGAGATGATTAGCTGGGCTGAAATTACAGAACCTCCTTTGATGACCCACATAACCAAAATTACAAAATATGATCCAAAAAAGCCAGTCAATCGATAGCATAGATTTCTATCGGTTTCCGTGCCACACTCAAGCGGTAGAGAGATGTGTAAAATAGTAACGGAGGCTGCCGCCGCGGTATTGATTCACGAGATGTTTTCATTCGTGCCAGGATTGAATCTCGAAATTTGATGCCACGTTATTCCACAAAATCGGAATATAAAACTTTTAATCAAACTAATGTGTAAAATTCTTGGATTTTGTGTATAAAATTGAATTTGTGTGGTAGTTGCAATAAAAAAATTTCAAAAAGATATTCTTATGTGTTTATCAATTTTTAACCCCTCGGCGGCACCTCAAGAAATATTTTTAAAAATTTGCTATTTTACTGGAGTACGGTCCCGCACTATTACAAATTAAATAAAAAATAATTTTTTTTTATCATTTTCGTTCCACCCTACCGTACAGTTATTAATAAAGCTGTGTGATAACAGTGATATTGCCATTCATAACTTGCAAATAAAATAATACAAAGCAATAAAATTGCATTTAGTTATTATCGGTGAATGTTCAACACAACATAATCCCATATTCTTGTCAACGTTGCAAATTTATTATCGTGGTTTAAAGTCTCATCTTAAAGCACGAGTATCTTTAAATTAGAATAATTTCTGTGTACAACTGCATCCTGAATTATTACGTAAATTACATGTAATAATAAAAAAAATCAAATTTGCTACGAAATACCTGTAATCAGCAGCATACCATGTACTAACCAACTTTGATGAAAGGATGCAAATTTCATCATTTACAATTAAATATTACGGTCAAAATCAATATACAATAAAATGAGGGTCAAATAGATGTTGCATGTTGCAGAACAACAACAACAAAAATTTTTTTTTAATAATTTTAAGAAAAATTCAATTTAAAATTAAGAAACTTTAAAAATCCCAAATTAAATTTGAACTCAATATTCAATATTTTTCAAAATAATCCTTAAAATATTTGTAATTAAATTTAAATTAAATTGAGTGATTTAAATTTAAAGTCAACAACATAAAAAAAAAAAATCGGGACTAATAATAAATAATCACGAATAATTTCCACTAATGATGTTAATGTGTACATATGTCATCTCAAGATAACGAATCCTCTGGTGATTTAGACGACTCAACTAGCTTTAAAAATTTAAGAAACATGTTATTGAACAAAAAGTAACACAAACAAAATCCTCTAAACAAAGTAAATTAAACCCCGACACAGATCACTTTGTTATCGATAATTCAAATAATTCTACGGGAATTATCTCTCAACCGAATCAACCACAGGTTCTTAAGCCAACATATACCGAGAATACTAAAATGAAGGCATTAGATGCTAAATATATGCTAAAATTAGTACCAAATTATTTCGGTAGCGCTCGTGAACTTCATAAATTTATTTCGTGTACTGACTTTATTTTTAAAACGTTGTGTGAAGGTGATAAACCCAAATTCCCAGAGTTATTATTATTGTAATTGGTTGGAACCCATAAAGGTTCCGCACTCAATGCCACAAGGGCCGATGGTACAAACCTAGAATTCTAACACAACTCACGAGTGCGTACTGCAACCTTGGCAAACTGGATCAGTTTAGACAAAGGGAGAGAAGGCAGTCTACCTACTTATATCGATAGTCCTACAATTAAACAATTGAAAACGAACACTTTAAAAAGCTGGACAACTGCATACAAAATGAATGCAGCTGTCAATCTCTTCGAGGCAGTCATCACATATATTATTTTGAGCCAATCCCAAGCGATGAAGGTGGTCCTTAAAACGGCCATGGCCAGTGAGGGTTGCAATCAATATTTTGAGCTAGACTCTTTTTAAAGATAAAACAAACTTATTAAACCTCCGATCTGGCCCATTAATAAAGTGTTTTGGCTTACGGCAACCAGAAGTAGCACGCCACTTCAGCCTTAGCTCTTTATAAGAGCGAAGTTTTTTATAGCCTTCTGCTAATGAAAGATAAGGGAACCGCTGGTTCGGGACCGATTCGGGGCGATTTTGATGGTATGCTAGTAAGAAAGTAACTCTAATTTTAACATAAGATAGTAAATTTATTGTTAGAACAAAGAAGGTTGATGAAATGTTTACTGTCATTAACAAGTATGGAACTAGTCAAGGGATTATTCAATGAATTCAGCACAGCTTTACCATCCGTACAAACATTATTTTTTTGTTGTTAACGGCAAGACGCATAGCCTCAAAAACAGTATGAGTCAAAGCAATTAATTCTGCCTTAAAGGCAGTGCAGTGCGAACCCAGACTACCAAACGATCTGAAATCAATCAGAGAGCAGTAAGTTCCAAATCCAGCACCAAGTTCAGAGCAAGAGCCATCAGAAAAGAAGGCAAGAGACTCCGCTAAAGTTTTAAGAAATTGCTCCGAGGACCACAAATCTCTCGATGGATAAACCAACGAGAATAAATTTTCAAAGTTGAACTCAGGCAGTAGCCTATCATTAACTATATCAATTTGTCGCATCAATGCAAGGTATTTTTTTCATGATTAGTCTATGCCCCACCATTGCAGCTAATACACTCCATGTACCAATGCATCTCAAGCGACACGCCGCAAAGAAAGCAGTGCCTAGAATGAAGGTGTTCAACTGGGGCAAACACAAAATAAACTCCATAGCTAGAAGTGGAGTAGAAGGCATAGCTCCAGTAATGGCACTACAAGCAGTAGCTTGCAATCCATTAAGTTTAATTAAAGTAGCCTTTAATTGAACCACTGACCACCAAACAATGGAAGCGTATGAGAGGATTGGTAAAACTAACGATTTGTAAACAAATAATAACATTTTTGGGGCCAGACGCTACGATTTCCCAAAAGCTCTTCTGCACTGCAAAAAAATGCTTTCTTAATTTTGTAATCAAGGTTGTAATTCCACGAAAATTTACTATCCAAGAAGACACCAAGATGTTTACATGGTTAGATCTAGTAATCGCTCTTCCAAAAACAGAAGGAACAGAAAAGTCTTCGATAATTCTACACCTAGAAAAGGCAGTTTATGCCAAATGGACAGCAAGATTCGGTGTACCATATTTTATCGTTACAGATCAAGGTGTACAATTTGAATTATCTTTATTTCAGGAATTATCCAAATTGTTAGTATTTGAACGAAAGTGCACAACCATTTATGTTCCAAAATGTAACGGAATGATCGAGCTTTTTACACCATTCTTTGAGGGCTGCAATTATGTGTCATAACCGTTCTGATTGGACCACCATACTGCCTTCGGTATTATTGGGATTGAGAACCACATTTCGTAAGAAATCGCAAGCCCCGCCAGCCGAATTAATCTATGGCAGCGCATTAAAAATTCCGGGACAAATATTAAATCCAGCAGACACTAGTATAAATCAATCTGAATTCGTTGAAAATTTGAAACAGCATTTCAATAAATTATGACCAGAAACAGCTACTAGGCACAATAAAGATACATTTTTCGTTAGCCCAGCATTATGGCTGAGATAAACTCAACGCGACCGACGTGACTAAGTAAAATAAAAAATTGTAAACCTTGAAAATGTGTAAATTCTTAGCGCGACTCAGACGCGATTAATAAAAAGATGATTGAATTTCAACTTTTGGTTGTTGTTTAGTTACAAAATTTCAAAGTTTCACAATTTTTTTTTAGTTAGTCACGTCGTTCGTGTCAAGTTTATCTCAGCCATTAGAAAATTGTACATCTCTGCAACCTCCATACACAAGAACACATGCATTAATAAATAAATTTGATAAGTTTTTTGATATCAGAGTAAATAACAAGAAACTAAGAGTATCATTGGATCGATTAAAACCATGTTTTACTGAACAATGTGAAGATGATGCGGTTACAATACAACTATACCAAAGTCGGATCCGCTAAATATTCACGTCGATTATAGAATTCGCGGTTGCGGATCTATCGCGGATCGTAAACTACATATAAAAAAAATTGGAAACAATAATTTTTTATCATAGTTTCATTGAAATTCCTTAGGATAATTTTACAATTCGTCAAAAAAAAAATTGTTTTAGATCCGCAATAAAAATATTGCGATTGTACGGGGAATCAAAAAATATAAATCACATGTAAATCAATAGAAGTTTTCCAGGATACTTTGATTTACACCAATTGTTTCCATTTTTTTTTATATGTAGTTTACGATCCGCGATAGATCCGCAACCGCGAATTCTATAATCGACGTGATTATTTCAACAAAAAAGGTCATATTTGCACCTAATCTAAATTACAACACAACGAGAGCTGGACGCATGATCGAAACACCATCTTGTCTCCTAAAGGATTAGTAAAATTATTTCGTCAAATTTTGGTACACTGAAATTTTACTAAAGAGGGAGTGTGTGGCGTTTCGTCTCAAAATTCCAAATACAAAACAAAAAAAAAAAGACATTTAAATTATTTTTCGTATTTGACAAATGACAATTAATGTCAATGATATTGTGGACGAGTATATTAAATGATGTAAAAAGTGTGTGCGTTATTTTCAGTTGGCTAACGCCAAATTGAAAAGGAGTTTCAATCCAGAATTGAATCAATTAAATATTAAATAAATAAAAATATAAAAATAAAAATTTTGAAACCTAACTTTGGTATTTTTATTTATATTCATAATAAGGGACTCCCATTCCACACAAAGAGTTCTTCAGTTTTACAATTATTTTCCCCTTGATTTGAAAAGCTTAAATTTTCTTCGCAAACACTTTTCAACAAAATACAAAATAATTAAAATAACTAATTTTTTATTACAAATTATCCGTATTCAATGCCTTGGCGAAAGACAATAGTCGTATTTGTATTATTTTTAAACTTGACGTTTTCTTGTTTTTTGGCCATTGGAAACGGCGGTGATGTGTTAGTGCTAGCATTGCATTAACTAATCTAAGATAAGTGATTCCTTGCCTACTAAGGCGACAACTTGGTATTTTAGTACCGCGGTGATGAATACATAGAATATTTTCATTTTGAATTCATCTTACTTTGTTATTCGTTTACTTATCGAATAATCATGACTATACAACTCATTGGAAAATAAACCAATCAGATAGTTGAACTTTCCTTAGTTACGCTGTATAACATCGGTTATTTGCGTTGCTAAGTTGTGTTTCGGCCGCAAACAAATAAATCATATCATCCATGAATATAAACAAACAATTAATATTTTTGATATTTGACATGGTTGATTCGTTCTATAGTCTTAACATATACAACTCGAGCTTCGATAATCATCTGAATATACAGTTGCGGACTCGATGTGTTACCTAAGAAACACAACTCCACCTGCGGTGTCGCTGTGTTTCCTAAGCAACACATCTCGTCCTATCAACTGTATATTCGATTATTTTCGAACCTCTTGTTGTATAACTAGTGATTATAGGAAGCGATATTTATTTTAGATCGGCATAAAATTGATTTAAGAGGTATTACGTTTACATATCTTCATTCTGTGTATAGTAACAGATATACTATATGTATGTACTATTTAATATACCAATTAAAATCCGTATAAATGTGTACATTCCGCAATTATTTTTTAACAAAACAATTAAAGATCAGCTCACTCGTAAATTCATTTCAATTGAACAAATTCAACAAACCAATTAAAATCGTAATTACCCTTTTTAGTTTAAATAAAATTTAGTGTAACTTCATTTATTTCAATTGAATTTTTTTTTTTTCTATTTACATAATATGATACGGGCACACAAATTAAAATAAAAACTAAAAACAAAGTACATTGATTGATTAATGAGATAATATTTGTTTATTTTCTGAATTATTTTTGTATGCACTCCTAGCCAGAATACAACTGAACAAGAGTATACGGATGAAAGCGAATTAGCTCGACAAATTGAGTGGATAAGAGTTAAAGGTCAGAGAAAAAAACGAATCGGAATAAAACATCTTCCCCACCTCAATTAAAGGATGATGTTCCAAATATTACCAGAAACCTAAAAAAACTACCTACACCACTACCAATCGTAATAGTTGAAGTCAAAGACTACGATTTACTCTATGTGAAGAAGCATCATGCAAATGTCGTATTTTAATCATTATTTATTATAGTTAACGTAATTATTTTCTTTTTCTTTTATTATGTATAATTGTATTTTAACGTAAGCGCTATCTCTTTCTCACCGAACTTTTGTTATACTTGACATTTATTAATCTCATTTCTATATGATTTTATCTCTCTCGAAGTTTTTCTTGTAATTGACCTTTTTCCTCCAAAATTTTTGACAGATAAAATTTGGTGTTTTGTGAACGTGTAGGACAAAGTATAATTTTGAGTTGTGGACTTTATTGTGTTTTTTAATTATTTAGTGTGATTTTTAATTTATTTTAAACTGTGATTTATTTCTAAACTTTATTAGAATTAAAAATTAATAGAAATTTATAAAAATTTCTTGAAAAGTAAGTAGAAAAGAGTGTTTTTTTAAAAGTGTTAGGTTATGTTCTTATAACAAATTTATGTTTTGAATAATTTTTTGTAAATTTCTAGAAATGGATGATAACAAGAGAATCTCGGTATTATCTAAATATGCCATGAGCCTTTCGGGACCTGAGAGACAGCGGTACGAAGAGAAAATTTCAGGATTCAAGATTGACCTTTATTGAGGAAGTTTGATGAGCAAAGTCTGCCAACAAATGTGACGTTTTTCGAAAAACTTCCAACGAATTAAAAGCGTTCAAGTCGTTAGAGCCCTATAAACTATTGTATATAAAAGCGGTTGGGTCCAATATTTAACCGGTAAAAAGCACCAAAATGGACACATTGTGTTTCGCAAAGTAAGTTCTTTAAAAAAATTACATATTTAAAATTAATAATGTTAAAACTTTTTTGAGCAGGTACTTCATTCTCAGTCACTAAATTTACCACCATTAAAAGTATGGACCCATCATGACGTCACGGGCTTCATTCACAACGGACACTGTACTTGTGTGGCAGGATTAGGAGAGTGTTGTTCCCATATTGGGGCCGTATTATTTGCTTTGCATAAAGTATACAAGCGCATTTTATTGATTCATGTGATAAAATGAGAATTAATTATATATATATATGTGATTTTATACAAATTTATTTCTGATTATGAATTAACTTCCACAGGGAACTTAGGTGTGTCACATGTTTACGTAAACATCATATCAAAAATTGTGTAAAAGATAAAAATGTTCAGCCTAAATGCGTTCACTGTGGAGAAAACCATCCGGCTATAACTACAGAGGATGCAGCATTGCTATTGAACTGCAAAACATCAACAATAGGAATGTGATTGCTAAAAATCCAAGATTATTCTAGTAGTAGTAGTAGAGGGTCGGGAACTACTCATGGACAATTGGATAAAATGACCCATGCTCAAGTAACGATGAGTAACAGAATTCCAGGGAAAACTGGTCAAAATGACGATAAGTCAAACATTTAAATTAATTTTAAGCGGACTCAATACGTTTGATGAGCGATTACAGAAACTAGAGTACAGCACTAAGGGAGCCACCCCTAAACAGAAAAATGACCAATGATCTTAGAATCTTATGTTGGAATGCCAAAGGACTTATGCACCATCAACAAGAATTGCAGGTAGTACTGGACACACAAAAAATCGATGTATGCCTCATCACGGAAACACACTTCACTAGACAAACAATCATTAAATTTAAAAATTATCAAATATATCATACTATTTACCCTGCAAACACTACTAAAGGAGGTAGTGCTGTTATAATTAGAAATAGTATTCATTACTATGAAGAATGAAACAGAAGAAATACAAGCAACTGCTGTTAATGTAAAAATCAAAAATGTGTAGTTCTATTTGTATTGGTGGTGTTCACTGCCCACCGAGGCACTCATTGAAAGAAAAATTTTATCTCGAATTCCTCAGCAAACTAGGGAAATAGTTTGTACTTAAAGGAGACTCTAAAGCAAAAAATGTCCACTGGGGCTCCAGATTAACAACGACTAAGGGTAAAGAACTCCTAAAAGCTATTAGGAAATGCAGTTGTGAAGCTCTCACAACTGGAAAACCAACCTACTGGCCGACTGATCCAAAGAAAGTACCAGATCTGATTGATTTCTTCATAATAAAGTATATATCTGTAAATTATGTACAAGTAGATAAAAGCCAGAACTTAAACTCCAATTATTCACCAATACTTCTAACGTTAAGTGAAAAAATCATTCAGAAAGATTTCTAGTAAATAACCACACTAATTGGGGTTGCTTTAGAGTATCGGTAGAAGAAAAAATTATTTTTAATTATTTTTATTAATCAATTTTTAGTGTTTATTCACAAATCTATGCTTGGGGAAAATACCCCTGAAATTAAAAAGGAAATCAAGTGAAACAACTACCCTATGGAAATTATGGTACTCCTAGCAGAAAAAAGAAGAGCGAGAAGAGTATGGCAACAAACAAGAGCCCTCCAAGATAAAACTAATTTGAATACTCTCACCCAACAATTAAGATCAAAGAATCAAAGAATTGAAAGATGAATCAATCAGTAACTATTTAAGAAAATCAACTAATGATAGCAGTACTAATTACTCTCTTTGGAAAGCAACCAAAAGAATCAAAAGACCAATAATGCAGTTTTCTCCAATAAGAGTAGCAGGTGAAAAATGGGTTATGAATAATGAAAACAAAGCTCGAGAATTTGCTGAACACCTTGAAAAAATATTCGAGCCACATGAAGACCAAACGTTGAAAGCCGAGATAATAACTAAACAAGCTGTGCAAGAAAGTAAAGAGATCCTACCGACAACGCCAAAAGAAGTCGTACGTGAGATAAAAGCAAATATGAATGCGAAAAAGGCTCCTGGTTGAGATCTGATTACTGCAGAAGTCTTAAAAGAACTGCCAAGGAGAATTCTGGTGAAGCTCACCAATCTTATAAATGCAGCATTTAGAATAAAATGTGTACCAAGCTTGTGGAAAATTGCAGAAGTAATTATGATCCCAAAACCTGGGAAACCACCACATATAACTTCATCTTATAGGCCAATTCGTTATTGCCAGTCATGTCCAAACTCCTTGAGAAGCTACTGGTAACAATGTTAAGCCCCGTAATCGAGAGTAAAAACTTGATCCCAAATCATCAGTTCGGTTTTCGTAGCCAACACTCAACAATTGATCAAGTTCACAGAATAACCAGTATAATTGAGAAAGCACTAAAGTGTGGCTTGTAGGGCTTCACTATAAATTAAGAAATCTTCTACCAATGCAATTTGTTAAAATAGATAAATCTTATATCTTACTTGAAAGATAGATTCTTCAGGATTAAGTTAGATGGTACCTTTTCTGAATTGAAATAAATCAACGCAGGAGTTCCACAGGGCAATGTATTAGGGCCGGTTTTATACCTACTGTACACTTATGATCTTCCTGCATTAGAAAACAATACAGTGGCGATTTTTGCAGATGACACGGCAATCTTAGCTGTTGGCAAAAGCAATGAAGAGTCAACACTGAAGTTACAATCAGCAATAACTCAAATTTATAAATTAGATAAAAAGATGACGAATAAAACTAAATCAGTTCACATATTATACTTTACAAACAGGTGATTCGAACATATCCCGATTACCATAAATCGAGAAATAGTTCCGTATATGAACACAGTTAAGTATCTCGGCATGAACCTGGATGCTAAACTGCGATGGAAAGCCCACGACAAGAAGAAAAATGAAGAACTAAAACTTAAATACAGAAAGATGTATTGGCTGATAGGAAGTTAAAAAAATTACATAAAATAAAAGAAAAAGACGCACTCATTAAAGTTATAAGGCGAACAAAGAATTTTGTGTTGCCCAGGTGTGTTTGTGTTTTATCTTGTATTAAGAGACCGAATTCAAAGAAAAATATTGTGATTGTACCTTTTTTTATGATGATCATGATTAAAAAAAAAATCCTGTTTTGAGTAAAATTTAGGGACTAAATCACTAAAGCATAAAATGATGTATGTTACAGGAAGATAAAATATACAAATAATAAACTAATTTTTCTTATGAAACGAGATTAAAAATTATGTACGTAATAGTAGCTATGTACTGTGTTACCAAATAATTTTTTGTGGATAGATACAATTCATAGAAAATTCTAAGAATCCAATAACTTCGGGCGTTGTACAGAGAATAAATGTTTACATATCCAACAGAGGCTACAATATTGCTATATTAAAAGCTTGTGCTTGTATATGTATGCGCAAAAATTAAAATTAAGCGTTTACGTTTTCTATATGTAAGTATGCAGATTGATAAATTGTGAAACTTGAGCCATATTGTTCTTAAGGGAAGATTTGACAAAAAAAAACAACAACATCGACCTTTTTTATTATTATTATTTTTTCTATACAAATAAATATTTTGTTAAAAAACTAAATATACAACATAATTTCTACATGTCTTGAGATTACAAATGTTTTTTTTTTTTTAATTTAAAAAAACTTTAAGCTTTTTTCTCGAAAGCGAAACTATGTTTTACGACATGGTTCCGCGTGTATCTCAAAAAGTATTTGAGGTATCAAAATGCATAAATCAAAATGCATTTTATTCCTCGATACCGCCATTTCAGCATGAACTAGAATTTTTTGGTTCCGTATTATATTTTCAAAATGGCGGCTGTTTATAGTCGAGAAAAAACGGTGATTTTTGACGACTTATTTTCAAATTTGGTTTTTCTCTGGTTTTTTATTTTTTTCTTCTTTTTTTGACCTTCAAATGTTTTCTAGGCCTTCACATTAATAATTGCATATAATTAATACAAATCTTGAAAGATAAAAAATAAAAATAAAATTTCTTTTCGGATAAAGGTCAAAAATATTGACACCTGCCTAAGAAGAAACCTACTTGTACTGCAAAATCCATAATTACTGATTTTCCTGCATTTAAACATTTTAATGGTTATATTTTGGTAATAATTTTTGCTAGCATTCAAAATAATTGATAATCCTTTAATCTCAATTAATTATCACAGATTGAAAATAACTTAAACAATTTATATCCAGGAAAAGCAAATTTGCTATATTTAACCTTCAAACCGTGTTTTGGGGAACAAAGTTCCCCAAACATGGTTTTAAGGTTAACATTGTTACTTATTGCATTACTTTATAAATAAACTAAGGCTGCGAGTGAATATGTTAAAAATATTTTAGTTAAAAATTTGGTGAAAATCAAATTATCGTGGTAAAATATTTTTAACAACAAAATTAGAATTTGCTGTGTGAATTAGTTAAAATTTTGACAGTTGAAATTCATTCAAAATAGATCGCATTTAATCATTCACCCCTATTAAGATTATCGAGTCGATCGTCAATCGGCACGACTCTATGTTGCTTTTTCCTTTTTCGTATTGTTTTTATCAAATGAAAAAAAGAAAACGCAATACAGAATCGTGTCGATTGCCGATCGACAATCATAATAGGGGTGATTATAGCGTTTATATACAATACATACATAATAAAATTATAACTACATATATGCCTATACTTTTTTCCCATACAGTTACAGTAAAATTCATGATACATAAAATGTTGGACTATCTTACACATCATATGCGGCATATTATTAAACCACCAGCTATTGACGAACGAGAAGAAATCGGGATTAGATTTTGCACAAGGGCAAAAACTGGAATCTTTGCTAATGTTTTCGGTGCTATTGACGGATGTCATATAAGAATAAATTCCCAGTCAATAAGCGCGATAAATATCTAAATTATAAAATCTTTTATTCCATCCAGTGTCAAGCCGTAGTTAATAGCCATCATTTATTGAACGCCGTTCAATACTGAATGCTATTGAATGACGTTTTTTTAACATCACTTGTCAAAATTTATAGATGGTGTCGACTGCGTTAAATTTTTTTTTGTGGTGAATAAAAAAAAAATTTAATTTCATTTGTCAAAATTTTCATTTTTAACTAATTCACTAACAGCCTAAGTACACATAACTCAAAATCATTTTCAAAAATTGCATTACCCCTACTTTTAAGGAAAATTAATATTGAGGAATTCTATTTTCCGTAACACGGAATTAAGTTGTGAAACATACACACGGGTTTAAGGTTAAAATGGCAAAACTTTAGGAATAAATTTATTGATTATACTAAACAAAATTTAAGCGACAAGACCAGTGTGGAAATTTTAAAATCAATCAATGGTGATGTATCGAATGGTACAGAAATTTAATATTTCTTATAATATATTCATATTTTAACAAGAAATCTATTTTTTAGATGCCGTGGATTGTATAGTGGCATTTGTTTTACATGCGACATGCAAACCGGTCAAGCTATCAGGTAAAAGTTCCGGTTTACTAAAAAGAAATAGAAAATCCAGCATTGCAGACAGCCACGAGTCCTTTATGATTTATATTATTTTGGAAAATAGACGAGAAGAGGTAATTCAATAACAAAAATGTAAAATGGCTACAAAATCCCAGAAATTACATCAATAGAAAAAGAGAACAATTTTTTGCTTATTATGATAATATTAGTTATAAGTTTGACAGTTTTTTAAAATCTTTAGACATTTGCTTCAAAATTAGCAATGTGTTAAATTTTGAATATCCTAAAGATTCCATAGTTGTTTGAACATTTATACAACAATATTTTTACCAAATAGTACTTCACAATGACATCAAAACTCCTAATATAAACTCTCTAATAAATTATTTAGAAAACTCATAGATAAGACTAATGTTTATTTGTTATATATGTCAAATGGAGTTCGATTCGGTAAAAATATTAATAAATCATTTAAAATGTCAATGTAATAAACAAAATATTACTTCTAACATAAGATGTAACCAAGATAATTACCTCCAAGCTTTTCAAGACCTATTTGCGTTTATACCGTCAGATAATGATTTCTGTCATCCGGTTGACGGAGCTAATAATTTGGAATTTAATTTATCAGATAACGATTTACATACGGTTTTGAGAGATTCGTCTAGTAAAAATAAACTTCCTTTTTCTGATGCATCCTATATTAATAATAGAAATTTAATTTAAATGGCATCATATTTACTTTACATTTAGATAGCCAATTTAATTTAATTAGAAATAACGTTGTAAATATTCAAAAAAGCATAGAACTCTAATTATTTCCCCCCCCCCCCCCCCCTGAAAAATGAATTAAAGAATACGTTAAATAATTGTTTATCAAACACTTGTGAAAAAAAGACGCTTAATTTTCTTGATCGAGTTGACCCATTCATAAATACGGAATATAAATTTTTAAAACCATTAACTGATAGTGGTTATTATAAAAACCCTAAAGGATCTACTATTAATAATGAATTGACAGAAGTAGTTACAAATTATACTCCTACATTAGCAGAAAGTAAAGTCCAGAGCATAATTTTACCGCTTGGTTTTCAAATGAACAAATATTTCGAGTCGAAGAACGTTTTGGATAAAACACTGGCAAATATGGAATATTTAAAATCTGTAAAAAATTCTACTTTATCGAATTTTATAAATGGATCGATGTGGAAATCTACAAAAGAACATCTCGGCAAAAAGACAGCTTTACCTTTTTTTCTTTATTTTGAAAATTTTGAAATCAACAACGCATTAGGATCACATGCTGGTTTCCAATCAATTATAGCTGCTTATTACCGTTTTGCTTCCATTCCATTATAATATATTGTACATATTCGAAACTAGATAACATATTTGTAGCTGCGTTTTTTAAAAGTAAAGACAGGCAATGTGGCGACAATAATTTAACATTGCATCCACTCATACAAGAAATTAAGAAATTAGAAACAGATGGAATTTCGGTGTGTGTTAATGGTTTAAACAAATTTTTCATATTTTAGGTTTGGTGCTCGGCGACAATCTTGGTCTTAGTAACATTTTAAGTTTTACTTCTTCTTTTAATTCAAACTGCTATTGTAGAGTATGTAAGCGACCGAAAAATCAGATGATAACCGACTGTTTCGAAATAATGAGCTTTATCAGAACAAAAGAAACGTACGAATGTGATATCAATACTAACGATTCTAAGCAAACATGTGTAGTTGCAAAATGTTCATTTAACGAGATTCCGTCCTTTCATGTAGCAAATAATTGGTCTTTCTATATTATGTATTTTAGAAGTGGTGTGTAGGTACGATTTAGGTAAAATTTTATTACATTACATAGATACCAAAGTTTTGTCAATATCCAGTTTAAAATGCCGGAAATAAATGTTTCATTATGGATCAACAGAAATAGGAAATTTGTCACCGCCAATTGAACTAACACATATAAAATCAACAAAGTTTAAAATATCTGCAACTAAAATATTTTTATTTATTACTTTACTGCCACTAATGATAGGTGATTTAATTGATGTCGATGATAATGTTTGGAAATTTTTAATCATTTTAATCAAAATAATTGAAATTGTGTTTTTAGGTGATGTGTCGTCTGATATTTACTCATTAAAACAGCTGGTTGCTGGTTGTTATTTCTGTGGCAATTCAACAAAACCACTTATCTCATTCTCACTTACTTTTCAGGAGACAATAAATTGACAGTAAAACAGTAAAGTAATAAACACTTATCTCGAGATAAATGATTATGTTGAAGGCCCAGACTGTGGAATCATTTATCTCGAGATAAGTGTTTATTACTTTACTGTTTTACTGTTAATTTATTGTCTCCTGAAAAGTGAGTGAGAATGAGATAAGTGGTTTTGTTGAATTGCCACAGATTTATATATAAATTTATTTCATGATAATCTTAAACCTATATTTCATTACTTGGTCCGTTATGATACGGCAATGCAAAAATGTGGCCCTCTAAAATATTTATGGTCAATGCGTTTTGAAGGTAAACATCTTGAATTTAAGAAATAATCCTTAACTTTAGCGACAAAGCTTCACTTAGGTTTTCTTATTTGTTATTCGATCAAAAATTTTTCTCACCTGATTTAGAAATAAAACGAGCTTTGAAAAAGAAAGTCAATAGCGATGTTAACTCTCTGCTACAATTATGCTATTAACCACCAGACGGCTAACGATAAGTCTCCTCGCGAGGACGCTTTTTGTTTTAGTTGTCATTTTTATTGAGAGAGTGCTTGGATTAAGTATTTTTCATTATCAACAATTTAAATTAGTGTCACAAGTTGGTACCGATTAATGGTTATATGTACATACAGTACGAGTTTTTATCGTATTTGAGTTTGATGGTTTTTATTCAAACTTTCTATATTTCTTAATAAGATTTTTTTTAATATTGATTTGATTAATATTGTCTTACTGTCAGTGCATGATCGTGGCTTAAAATTGTATTATGAATAGTATATATAACAGCCAGCAAATGAACAATTTTAGGGTGAAGGAACTTACCAGATTTATACAAATAATATTCTATTGATCTCTCTGTGATTGTGTTCTGAATCAAGAATAAAACCTTATGATTGTTAATCTACAAGCGAAACTATTTCTCAAATAAATGAAACTTCTTCCGAATCAAAATAAACGTTTTTTGAATTGATTGAAACCTTTTCCGAAATAAATGAAACCAAATTCAATAAGTTTAAAACCAATAAGTACATAAATCACTAAAATTTGTTTATTATTTGTTAAATAAAACACACATTAATGAATTTATTACAACCAAATGAAATTTGAGTAGTCTGTGTAGCTGTGGTTCTTTCAATCTACCTTTGATCAATGATCACACCCTATAAATTAGATTCTCTCATGGTGCGCAATCAATTGATGTCCTTTGCTATTTGAGACGGTATTTTCTATGTTCCTTAGGGTTGGCGCTGCTTAGGTAAACTCTTTTACCAGCGGGGCTATTTGTAAATTCGATTAAAACGTATTCGACTCTTCGAAGTATAAGATTTGGATTTGATTTAAATAAGAAACGAACTAAACTGATTCAGTTCAAATAAGAATGCAATCCATCTAAGACTCGAATAAGTCCGAACCGATTCACAAATGGCACTCTTGGATAATTTCACAAAATAAACAGATAAATTGCGTATTTAGCAGGGGCTCATGAAGAATTTTATGACGGACCTTACCCGAACTGTGTGAATGACGTTACTTTAAGGTTGGTTTTGGTTCGAGTGTATTTTGATTTGTTATTTTGTTTTTAACTATACCATATGTTGAATCAAAATATTTAATTTTTAATCGACATTTTTAGACACTAAAAAACAAATTAAAATACGGTTCAGTTAGCAACTGAACGACAATTTTAAGAGACAAATCCAATTCTCTCAGTTTCTATTAGGCAATTACTATACAGTATTTTTTTATTTAACTACACACTCGAAATTAGTTTCATTCTTTCCGTTAAAGGGTTTATTCAATTCGGAATAATTTTCATTCATTTTAGAAATAGTTTCACTTAAATTAATAGGTGTGGGGCCACCTGAGTCCAAGGTCGTTTGAAGGTAAAAGAAGGTCAACGTATGAAAAAAAGATATATGAGCGCACAGAGAAGGTAAACAAACGTACGTACGAAAGAAAAATGAGTAGTGTTCACTATCGTACGAGTACAGAAACGAGTTTGAGTTAGGTCAGTTAGGTATGTACGTTACATGATATTGACCCACTTCATGAAAAACATTTTACTACTACTTGAAACAACATAAATACTTAAGAAACTTCTATTGTATGTACAATCAACTAGTTTCAACTTACAACGAACGTAATATATATGATACATTTGCTTAGTACTATTTTTTGTTTACATTTTTGTGCGGTCATTTAAAGTATATATTAACTTTCACTAGAGGAATGCGAGTCAAAATAAGGTCACTCAGCACTTCTAAAAGTGGGCAATGCGCACTCTCAAATGGAGAAGCATTTATCGAAAAATGAATATTTTGCTCCAATGGGACTTATCAGGCTATTAAAGAATGTCAATTCCAGATCACCATTCGTCATAATTCAAATGAAACCGTCAGATTTTAAAACCTTGGTAGATACACAAAAATATGCTTTGATTTTCAAAATGTTCTTTTAGAGTATTTCTATGTTGCATTCTCCATGACATGATACCTAATAAAGGATGATACCTAATAACACTCACGAAAACCTGAGGTATTTCGGCTGGTGCTTGATGTCTGCTGTAATGTGGACCGCCTAGAAAAGGTAATCAACTTCATCAGTGGCATAATGTCTTCAAATGTCAAATGGATACTGAACATCCCATTTAACGATTCAGTTAAATATAAACGAGCTTTATCATCTAGATGGATTGTTGACATGCCACTACCGAATAGTGTTCATGGTGCAGGTATACCTAACACCACACCGCTTCCTACAACACCTACTTACTATTCTGAAGAAGTATCTGATCATTACTATCGTAATTCTATAAAGGAAATTCTCCACTTTATGAAATTCTCCAACATCTTCACGAGTGATCATCTGTCGAAACTTTATAACAAATCAATTGACAGTCTACCGTTTTCTGCGAGTTCCTTATCATCAATTAGAGTTTTTGTTTATGATAATCATAACAAAGCCTACATAGAAGAACCTGTAACTGATCACCAATATGGATTCGATGGGAATGCGTTGGTACAGTTTGATTCTGAAAAGAACTGCTTTATCACATCTAGCAGATACATTTTCTGCTCCAATGCTACTGAAATAATGCTAGACCAAAAAATATTTGAAAGATTAAATCAGCTTCCACTATCAGTTGATAAAAATAAACCTGAAATTATATCTATTCAAGGAGTGCCAGGCTGCGGCAAATCAACATGGATCTTAAATTCACATATAATTGGAAAAGATCTCGTCCTCAGTTCTACGAAGCACGGCATTAATGATATAAAAACTAAGGTGGCTTTCCAATGTAAAGCAGCTGGTAAAAACTTTGAAGATATTAAAACTAACTACCGCACGATTGCTTCTTACCTCTTAAATGGACTCAAAACATATGATACGGTTTATATCGACGAGTACATGATGGTACATGCTGGACTATTGGGCTTAGTGGCTTTGTTAAGTGACTGCCGTAAAATGTTCATTCTGGGTGATCAAAACCAAATACCGTACATCGACCGGCTTAATTATGTCAACATGCTTTATTTTGATGCAAATAAGTTTACAACACGTTCTAAACATCTTAATACAACCTATAGATGCCCTGCGGATGTGGTACATGCATTACAATCAATTTATCATCAATTTTATACCACTAATAATAATACGAAATCAGTCAGTTTTAACAAATGCCGGTTGATTTCTGATATTCCAGTTATGCCAAATTCACTGTACTTAACTTTCACAAAACGCGACAAAAGGCAATTAACTAACAATCTAAAATTACCTGATTCAAGTAAAATCCTAACTATTCATGAGGCTCAAGGCTTAACTTCAGCTAGCGTTAACTGTGTCCGACTGTCTGACAAAGAAATTAAACTATTCGATAGCTTACCACATGCTATAGTAGCATTAACCAGACACACACACAAATTTAACTACTTCTCACCGATTGAAGGAGACCAACTGCACTCTTTAATACGAATTGCTTTAACTGCAAACCAATATAACCTCGCTCATGTCATCGATAAATCTGGTCCCAGTACCATTCAAAGCCTAGCACATATTTTGAAAATATCAGACTACAAGAAGACTACAACAATGGAAAAACCACCAAGAATTAGGAACCATTCATTTTATTTCCAAAATGTAAATAAAATGTCTTCGAAGGCAGCTCAATTTCGCAATTTTGTGTTAAAAACGCTCTTCCCGGTTTATATCATCTGTGAAACTTCATTTCACAAAGGAATCCTGAGTTCTGAATTCTTTCCTAGCCAATATGTGGTTTATAGATGCGACCGATCACCGCTAACTAGTGATAAAAAAACTGGCGGAGGAGTACTCATTGCGGTTGATGCATCATTATCGAATGAGTTAGTTGAAATATCTAACCTATCCATCGAGCAATTGTGTGTTAAGATCGCAATCAACAAAAAGTCAATTTTTATCTACGTTGCATATGTTCCGCCTGGCTCACCGATATCATCTTACACCGCCTGCTGCGACACAATAATGGAAATAAACAATGCTGCTAATTCAACTGATACAATTTTGATCACGGGGGATTTTAATTTTCCAACTATTAGCTGGTCATATGACGAAGAAATGGATGAAATTTTACCATTGAACGTGAGTTCTGAAATTGAGTGTCTGTTTATCGATACTGTTTTCGATATAAATCTTAGCCAAATTTGCGAGGTGCAGAATGGTCTTGACCGAATTCTAGATCTAATTTTTACAAATGAACGGAATCTATTTAAAGTAAATGAATCACCATTACCATTCGTTATTAATGATATTAACCACAAAGCCCTAGAAATAATTTTTGAAAGCAAGGGTAGCAATATTATTGATAACCATCAAAACAGAGAGCCGTATTACAACTTTAGAAAAGCCGACAGAATAAACCTTCATCTTTATTTTGAGCAGATTAACTGGAAAAATGAACTAATCAGTAGCAACATAGATATTAACGTGGAGAAATTCTACAAAATTATATCTGAGGGCATTGCACTATTTGTTCCTACTACTGCTGCGGCCAAATCGAACAAATATCCACCATGGTACGACGATAAACTAATCAATCTTAAGAACAAGAAAGACAAAGCTTACAAAGCAAATCTCAAAATCAGTTCAGACGAAAGCAAACATAAATTCACTGCGTGTAATCAAAATTTCGAGAGATACTTTGAGATAAAGTATAAGAGTTATATAAGCCGTATTAAGGAAAAAATAAGAAACGATCCAAAACATTTTTGGAGATTTTTTAAAGAAAAACGTGAAACTAATGGTTACCCAGTGTGTATGACATTCAAAGAACGTAAATCCTGTGACCCGCAGGTTATATCAAACATGTTTGCGGAGTTTTTTCAATCAGTTTATAAACCGGAAGACATTGATAAGTATGAACATCCAAACAATGGTGAAAACAACGTAACCATACTAACACCAAGGATTGAAACCGAGGATATTCATCGAGCTTTAGAAGTATTCGGAGATGGATGTGGTCCTGATGGCATTCCAGCTTCATTATTGAAAGATTTCACATCGTTGGTAACTCCTCTGTGTCTTCTATTTAATCAATCATTACAACTAGCCTTATTTCCAACGAAATGGAAAGTAACAAGAGTAACACCAATTTTCAAAACAGGAGCAAGAAATGATGTCTCTTGTTACAGAGGAATTACATCAATATCTTCAATACCCAAATTATTTGAACTGGTTGTATGCAACTCATTCAGATCTTTGGTTCCTCGATTCATCTCACAGTGTCAGCATGGTTTTATACCCAAAAGATCAACATCATCAAATCTTATTGAATTTACCAGCAACACCATTAAAGAAATTGAAATGCATAAGCAAGTTGATGTGGTGTATACTGACTTTGCCAAAGCCTTTGACTCCATCAGTCATTGTAAAACGTTGGAACAGTTATACAGATTCGGTTTTTCTAAACAGTTTGTTGCGTGGTTTAAATCATATTTGAGTAATCGCATTCAGTATATTGAGCTTAGTAATAGAAGATCAGAATCAATTCAAGCTACTTCAGGAGTACCACAAGGCTCTCATGTTGGTCCTTGGATCTTCATAATTTTCATCAATAACGTTACTGAAGTAATACAACATTCTAAGGTATTAATGTTTGCAGATGATCTCAAAATCTTTAAAACAGTAGAAAACATCGGCGATACCCATAAGCTACAAGAGGACATCGACAATCTAGCGAAATGGTGTGAGTCTAACCTCCTCAGTCTCAACATCAACAAGTGTAAGAGTTTATCGTTCCATCGAAAAGTTAACCCTGTTACACAACAATATCAAATAAATGGCGTACTTTTACAAAAAGTATTCGAGATTAAAGACCTAGGGGTTACTTTCGTTGAAAACATGTGCTTTACTAAGCATATTGAACAATGCGTTGCTAGAGCCAATTCCATGCTTGGTTTTATTAAGCGTTGGACTGGGGATATTCATGACCTAGAGACAATCAAGATCCTGTATTATGCCTACGTCAGATCTCAACTTGAATATGCTGTCAACATCTGGTGTCCTTTTTACGACGAACCTATCAGAAAAATCGAGAGTGTCCAAAAAAAGTTTATACGGTATATAACGTGTAAAGACGGATGGGATTATGACCATGACTTACCGCACCACGTTAACCTGAAGCGATTACCATAATATGCTACTGGATGCAAAACCTATCAAATGACAACATTGGCAAATAGACGAGAGCTTTTAAAGTGTTCGTTTATTGGAAATATTTTACTTGATCAAATCGATGCACCATCCATACTGGAATCAATTAAAATAAAGGCACCGAGTAGGAATTTAAGAGATCATGAGTTCCTTCATCTAAATAAACACAGAACAAACTATGGTGACAATGAACCGGTAAACATGATGTCGAAGAGTTTTAATAAAATCGACCATCTGTTCGACTTTTACTTAAGTAAAAACAGCTTTAAACGTAGGTTGAAGCAACATTTTGCTCCAACCTAAAAATATTTTTAAGTCAATTTTTATTCTTTTTTTTGTTTAATTTAATTTTTATTCTACCATGTTCAGTATGTTATAAATTCAAGTCATATTTGTAGACTTTTCTCAGTATAAATAAATAAAAAAAGGGATTGCGAAACAAAAAATTCTCGCCCCTGAAAATTACCTTGTGCAATTAATTTTTTCGGTCTCGAAAATACACCTGCCAAATATGTGTTGGGTTGTTTTTTAGTTTTTAAACTGAAAAAACACATCATACATATATTTGGTTTCAACTCAAACAAACAAATTCAACTCCTCGTCGTCCAATGCCCGTTATAAATTTGATGAGAGCAATTCAAGCTCGGGCGGCGATGATATAATTGATGAATTCAATAATCTTGTCCCTTTGTCTTGTTGTTTCAATTAAAAAATGCATGATTTGATCGGTTACATATCGCTGGTGACGATACAAAATCGTCAAAATTCCTCAAAATCGTTTTATTGATTTAACGCTTAGAAAATTTCCGATTGCTAGTCTTTTTAATTAATTTAATTAATTTTGTGACAGAAAAACGTTCAAAATTAATAGAATGACAAATTTGCTCGTTTATGCACGTTTTTGCATCGTCAAATGGCGTTAGTTTTGGGAAGATGGAAATGCCCTTCGAGGTTAAAAGAGCGTATTTAGTAGCGGGAAATAAAAATCACCAAAAATTATAGCCTAAACGACACAAGCCTCGATGCGTCAGATTTAATGAGAAAAACAGGAAACACTTATATGTTAATCATTACTTATAAAATATCTAATATTTTAAACGAAATAAAAGAAATTTGATGTTTTTTGTAAAATTTTGATTTTTAATTTTTAATCAAAGATTGTTTAAATAAATCATTTCTGGAATTCCGGAATCGAGAACATTAAAATACGAAAATTCTATAATTACGTGTTGGTCAAAAATTGGATGCCTTAATCATGACTCTAATTTTTATCAAGTTAATGTTTTCTTTCAGGACATTCCAACTTTTCCATATTGTTCTGATTGACAGAAACTAAAAAATTTATAGAAATTATGGAATTTACAAAGTTTAAAAAATTTATAGAAATAATGAAATTTATAGAAATCATCGATTTTATAAAATTTTCAGAATTCAAAGAATTTATAAAATTAGTAGTATTTATAATATTATGTGTACCGAATGAAATTTGTGATTTGTACATGAAGAATTAAAACTAAACGGCAATATATAATCATTATTTTTCTGTACTTGTTCTATTGCACATATTGTACAGTTTTTAAATAATCGTATTCATTCAAACTTTTTGTTCAATTTACGGCAAACATTCACCTTTTCATAATCCCATTTATTATGTATGGATGTGATCTTAAGCCGCATTGGCAAACTGCTTGCCAAACCATATGTTTTTTTGCCAAATTTTTCAACAGCTATGGTAGTAATTGCTCCGTCCATTTCTTTACCTTTCTTTTTGATGTAATATTGGGGACCTGGAAGTGTCGAGAAATCCATTTTGACGTAGGTCTCGTCGTTCATTACGAAACAAGAATCTTTTCTTTCGTTCAACCATTTGTTGTGTTTCTTTGCTCGATCGATCCCTCTATTAAATAGTTCAACACTTCTTTTGGGGATTTTTGACTTCTTGTATGTCCGTAGATTATTTCTGGTTTTAGCTCGTTCCACAATCGATTTGGTTGTTTTGGTTTTTCTGCCAAATCTCGCACAGACATCGAGGGATGTTTCGAAATGACTCTTACAGTTTTCTGATCCAACATTTTATTTGGAGCACCTGATTTTTCTCCGGATCCGGGCTTGCGTGATACAGAAAGATTGATTTGACATTTTTTTTTACATTTGTTACCGTATTATTGGAAACACCGACCAATTTACCAATTTTTTTATTGGTATACTCGGGATGATCATTGCACAATCTAATTATTAAATCACATTTTTCTCCTTATGATGCGTTCATTTCGAAACAAATAAAACAAATGCCCAATTTGACGTTGATTCGTTTTTTTAAATTGTTTTTCTACAAAATA
The DNA here is from genome assembly GCA_963556165.1 of Tipula helvola. Classification (NCBI taxonomy): domain Eukaryota; kingdom Metazoa; phylum Arthropoda; class Insecta; order Diptera; family Tipulidae; genus Tipula; species Tipula helvola. Next base: position 162,696,295 of record OY744481.1, on the reverse strand, counting down.
ACGGTACCAGTTTTTTTCTTTTGCGTAGTAACCTATGAGATAATATAAATTTGGGAATCACAAATTTCATTCGGTACACATATTAATTGAGGAATTTTAGAAAAAAAATCAAAATAAAAAGGAAAACTAATTTAAGTTACACAGTAGAATTTATAGAACTCTGTCAATTAAAACAATTTATAGAACTTATAGAATCTAAAAAATTTAAGGAATTTAACAAATTCGTAAAATTTATTGAATTTATAAAGTTTCTAGAACCACCAACTGCAACCGAAAAGAGCAAGTCTGGGGGTCCTATTACAGCGCTTAAGCCGGATAGGTGGACTGATACCCTCACTTATAGTGAAGCAATTCAAGCCTGGTTTGAATTAGACTTGGAACGCACTAAAACATTAAGCTCTCATGAATTAAGAATGAGGGGAGGAAGAGACTTTGGTTCGTTTCCTTGGCTCATGTTCGGCATTAGCACGCAGAAGACATAAATAATTAGGTAAGTTCAGAATGGACAACCTGTCGGATCTCGAAAACAATAAAGTATGAGATATTCTATGCTATCTAAATAGCTTTAAAAGGTTCTAGTAAGGATTAAGGGGATAAATTCTGTGCCACTCCAACTAACTTAACCTAACCAACTGAAATTGTAGGCTCTTTACAATTCATAGAATTAAAAGAATTTATAGGATTTACAGAATTTATTCCATTTATTGAATTCAAAGAATGTATTGAATTTGTAAAATTTATAAAAATTAAAAAATTTTAGAAATACTACAATAAAATTTGTTGAATTTATAGAAATTATGGAATTTTTAATGTAAGTCAAATTTGAACTTATAGTATTTATAGAACTAACAGATTTGAATAATTCGTAGAACCCATTAAATCTATAAAATTTCAAGAATTTATACAATTTATAGAATTTTTGGAGTTTATAAATTTATATAGAATTGATGCAATTTATGAAATCATATATTTAAAGAATTTATAGGTTTTACAAACATATTATAATTTATAATAAATACGGTCTTTATAGAACTTATAAAATTTATAGAATTTATCGAATTTACAGTATAAGAACTAAAGAATTTATTAGATTTGATTTGAATTTAAAAAACTTTCTGAATTTTAAAATTTATCCAAAGAATTTATAGAATTATTCATAGAATTTATTGGATTTCTAAAATTTATACAAATTAAGGAATTTTTAAAATAAGGAAAATTTGGGTTTGTAGAATTTATAGAACTGCCGGACTTGATACAATTTATAGAACCCATAGGATCTATAAAATTTAAAGAATTTATAAAATTTATAGATTTTTGGAGTTTATATAATTTATAGAATTGATAGAGCTTATAAACATATGGACCTTTTATTATAAAAGTGGTGTAAGTACATTTTTACAAAATATTAGGTTAAGAGATTATAATTTATAATGTTACGCCTGCATATATGTTATTCTATCGGTGTGTACATATATGCAACATTATATAAATAATTGATTTGATTATGTGCTCACTGAAAGGAAACGCACTAAAATTTCATGATGACGCGCATATAACGCGCCGGCTTTATAATTCAATTTTTATACACTTTTGTAAATAAAAATAGTTGTTACAATTATTAAAACGATAATTAATTTATATTTCACCACGCACTACACTCAATCGAAATTATTTCCACGTGAAATAATTTGAATCCGTAAATCGGCACGAAATTATTTTTACGCTTACAAATACGTGGTAGACATTCGTTTAAACGCACTATGTTTTAACAGAGAAAGTTAAGAGTAAAGTGTTTTGATTTTTTCAAGTAGTCTAAATTATGTCTATCATCTTAAATCTGTTGATAAGATAAACCATTAGTAAAAATTTTAATGTTTTACTTTAATAAATTGAAAAATCTAAATTTCAGGTGGACATTCGTATAAACGCACTTCTGATAATGTACTAAAATAAAAACCAAAATTAGCAATTTTTCATATATTATTTTATTTAATATTTGGTCTGGCCCCGACCTTTCTGAATAACTTCGAAAATTCGAGTAGGCATTGAATTTGTTAAATTTTTGAGGGCTTTCAGATCAATTGTGGCCCAACATTCACGGATGGCACTTTTCAAATTTTTAATTGAATTATATTGCTGTTCATTTCCATAAACTTTTCGAGGCCCTCTAAAGGTTTTCGATAGGATTACAATCAGGACTGCAAGCTGGCCATTCAAGAAGGGGAATGTTTTTCTCGAGAAACCACGGTGTGGTCTCCTTCGAAGCATGAATCGAGGCATTGTCTTGTTGAAAATTATATTTTTTGTTGATGTTATTATCCAGATAATTTATCAAAACGTCTTCCAAAAGTTTCACGTACATACGGAAGTTCATTCGTGTCGTTATAAAGCAGATGAGAAGCTCCTCGTTATAAGAAAATCCTCCGCATACCATAACACACCGCCACAAAATTACGCTTCGACCTAACGACGCCATGTTCCTCCAAATTATTCCAGTAGCAACTGTAGCAGTCGGGAAAATCCAGATTAATTTTTTTCCGTAAGAAAAAATCACACTCTGCCAATCCGTTATCGACGACATGTATTTACGAGCAAATTTGAGCGGATTATTCGTATGCATGGCCGTTAAAAGTGTTTTGATCCAAAATTGTGTCCATTGTATGTTCAGTGAACGAAGATCCAATGGCCTGCATGATAGACGGTTTCGTGTATAGCTTCTTTGCGGATTAGACCTTTCTGGCGAGCTGAGATCTTGGATAGGCAATAGTCCTGATTGCAATCCTATCGAAAATCTTTAGAGGGCCTTCCTCCAAAAATTTATGGAAATGAACAGCAATATAATTCAATTAAAAATTTGAAAAGTGCCATCCATGAATGTTGGGCCACAATTGATCCGAAAACCCTAAAAAATTTAACAAATTCAATGCCTACTCGAATTTTCGAAGTTATTCAGAAAGGTCGGGGCCAGACCAAATATTAAATAAAATAATATATGAAAAATTGCTAATTTTGGTTTATATTTTAGTACATTATCAGAAGTGCGTTTATACGAATGTCCACCTGAAATTTAGATTTTTCAATTTATTAAAGTAAAACATTAAAATTTTTACTAATGGTTTATCTTAGCAACAGATTTAAGATGATAGACACAATTTAGACCACTTGAAAAAAATCAAAACACCTTACTGTTAGAACTATATTCAAAAAACATAGTGCGTTTATACGAATGTCTTCCACTGTAGGTATGTAAACGAAGTTTTTTATGTAATTTAATTTACTTTTAGTTCAAAATTAGTTTTAATTTTAATTTTATTTAATACGTAAAAACCAAAAATTATTGTAGTTCACTTTGACATTTAAAAAATAGAAGAAAATATTATATGTTGAATTTTGATAATGAAAAATAGAAGATTAGAATCACACTACTACATTGAATACCAAATAGAAGAATCTCCTATTTTTGATTTATTCTATTTATTTAAAGAAGATTTTACAAGAAGAATAGAAAATTTCATTTAATCGAACTGATTACCTGTTGAGGAGCCAAATTTCTTTTCATAGAATTTGGCTTTGGCAAAATAAATATCATACATATCATGTTTAAGAGCCTTAATTAAAAGTTGGAGCCTCATTTTCAAGGTAGAGTTACTAAAATTTTTAGATAATTGTTTACTTAAGTAATTTTTCAATCTAATTTGTTTTAGCAGAGCAGAAGAAATCAAAGGCATAATGATAATTTCCTGAGGGTTCACTAAACGTCTTGAAGTATTACCATCAATGCATTGTTTTAAGCGAGTAATAAAACAGTCATAACGTCATAAGCCTTGGATACATTCGTTTGGGAATATACGTCGAGCTAGAATTCCCCGTTTAACTCGTCAAATAGATTTGAATATCAAAGCTTCACTTAGGTTTTCTTATTTGTGATTACATAAAAGTTTTTTCCCACCTGATTTAGAAATAAAACGAGCTTTGAAAAAGAAAGTCAGCAGCGAACTTAACTCTCTCCATATTACGAATAACATCGAAATAAATAGAACGTTTAAGTTGTGTGCCTCATGTCGATATTTTTGACTAAATTTCTGACTAAACTAAATTATGCTACATTATGCTATTAATCACCAGACGGCTAACGAAAAGACTCCTCGCGGAGTCTGGTTGTTCCTGAAAAACTCAGAAAAACGAGTTATTACGTTTTGCCAAATAAATTATAATAACCACTAAGGGACAAAGCTATACTTTTCCATAGTAAACTTGTGGTCAATGATATAGGCAGATTTATCTTTAATGCAGTATTATTTGATACGTGAAAACTGAGTAGGGATTACTTCTAAAGATGTCAGCTTTAACAATTTTTAATTTTTGGTAAATAAATAAAAAATAATTTTTTTTTTTTTTTATAATTCATGTCAATGAAATGTGTTAGAAACTCCTCTCTGGGTAACGCAGATCTTAATGTACATACTGTATCGACGCGCTAATTTAATAAAAGGACCTAAGCGACAAAACGTAATTTGTGAACCAGAAACAAAATACTGTGTAGGGTACATAAAGAAGTATTCTGAAACACTAATTTTACTAAAATTAATCCCAATTCCCAATTAAGAAAATATTTTTTCAAATTTTTTAGATTCTTTGAGTTATGCCACTTGCATTGGAAAAAATGTATCGAAAGCACACACTTGTGCCGTTCGTCCTATAGAAAAACGGTAAAAACAACGGAACCAATTTGTTTATCTTGTCTTTGTTTAGTTTAGAGTTATCGAAAGGGAACAGGGCGGAGCGAAATAAACAATAAAATCGTAATTTCAGAATTTGTGGCACTTGACCCCTTTGATCGAATTAACGTCAATATTAGTATAGTAAAACAACATAATTATATATACAGAGAAATATTAGTTATGCACGGCAAAAACTGAACTGGTCCTCAGCTAAGAAAACGGACTTTTAATTCATGAAAATGACTTTTTCTTGATTTGAAAGCTAATTTTCTTATTTCTTTCGAGTTTTTCTTCATGTAAGAATTGTGTTTCTTGAAATGAAGAAAAACTCGAAAGAAATAAGAATATTAGCTTTTAAATCAAGAAACAGTACATTTTTTTGAATTAAAAGTTCGTTTTCTTAGCTGAGGACCAGTTCATTTTTTTCCGTGTGTGGAGTTCGATTGGGCAAAAATAATCAATTTACTGTCAAAAAAAATGATTATAATCATTTTGCGCGTACGATTGAGGAGAAATAATCATTTATTTTTTGATTATAATCAATTTTGACCAATCTTTATTCAACAAAAAAGAAATGTCAATCAAAATTGTGACATTTCAAGACGTCAAAAATTTCGCAATTTTTAATCACTTCTTAATTTTTACGAGTTCATTATTTATTAATAAATAAGTTGTGTTATTAAAATTATTTTTGTGACAAAATCTGTGTAATTTTGTGCATAATCAAACTAAAGATTTACTGACGGTTAACGTAACCTAAAAAAAAATCATGCTGCTTGTGCGTAAGAATGGGTATCATAAACTTGATTATTTTTGACAAGCCCAATCGAACTCGACATAGTTCTAAACATGGAATACTTTGTTATACATAGTTCTAAACATGGAATACTTTGTTGAATGTATTTATAAAATTTTGCATGGAACAAGATAGTGCTGAATTTCATTTTTGCTTTCAATCGGTGAATCATACTAAAGGGTTGGATAATTTAAATATTGTTGTCGGTAATTCTGACTTAAGAGTATTATATTTAAATGCTCGAAGTATTCGAAACAAGTTAGACGACATTGAGCTCCTTGTCACTGGATTTAAGTGTGAGATTGACGTAATAGTCTTAACAGAAATTTGGATATCTGAGGAGGAAAATAGATTTTTTAACATAGCAGGTTTTAACTCATTCTTTTCCAACGGCTCTGATGGCTAAGGTGGAACAGCCATTTTAGTGAAATCTAACATTATATGGTGTTTAAATTCTGTTATACTTCTAGGTGTCTAGCTAATTGAGAAAGACATCAACTTCATATCGATACATACATAGATCACTAAAAAATAAATATCGATATTTGTATATCTTATTGGAGGAATATCTACGGAGCTAGGTGCACAGTCTTATTTTTGGCGATTTCAATAACTATCAATTTGCTCGATTCTGAGGAAATTGATGTTAACAGGTATGATTTAAATATCTGTGCGATGATGTTATCGGATCACAAATTAATTTGCTTCAAGTGAGCAATACACAAATTATAATTCAGTTAAGAGGAAAATAATGGCAATATCACTATAAATTGAGAAACCAAGATTGTTGTGGAATTATCTCAAGTAAATTATTTATAATCAGCCTCATACTAGTGACACAAAAAACTATATAGGTATACAATGGCTGAAGTTTATAACGAGTCAACAGGAAATTGTAAATAAATTTAATAGGTATTTTGCCAATGTTACTGCAGATATTACAAGTCATTTACCGAATCCGAAAACTATAGACTTTTTAAATTTATGTTACAATGTTACAAATCCACTCTTACTAAATCCCACTGATGTTAATAAAATAAAAAATGTATTGCTTGACTTAAAAGAAAATTCGGCCGTTGGGGTAGATAAAATATCTACTCATCAATTCTTCAAGTATACTGCAAATTATGTCCTACCAATAATTTCAAAGTTTATTACTGAATCTTTTACCACTGGTATTGTTCCCAGATCTCTGAAATTAGCAAGTTCTCATATATAAATCTGGTAATGAGATAGACTTATCAACCTATCGTCCAATATCGATCCTGCCGTCTATCTCAAAAATTTATGAAAGAGTTTTGTTGAAAATGCTTGCTTTCAATTTGGCTTTACAAATAACTCTAGTATGTTTGTTTCTAGATATGCGTAAGGGTTTTGATTCTGTACATCCAGATATTATGATGATTAAATTGCAGAAACTTCTTTTGTCAAATGTTCAATTGGAATTATTTAAATCCTATATCTCAAATAGAAGCCAGATTGTTAAGATTGGTGAAATTCGGAGTACATTGCGTACATTAAATAGAGGAGATCCGTAAGGATCGGTCTTAGGACCAACTCTTTTTAATATTTCTATCAACGATTTAACCTTCATTCATTTGGAAGGGATGATTCAGTTATTTGCTGGCGATTTCGCGATTACTTACTCGTCAGAATCACTATCACATTTGATTTGGCAAATAAACTCTGAGCTTTGCAAGATCAAAAATTGGTTTGATTTAAACCATTTAACATTAAATCACTCTAAAACAAAGTATCTACTATACAACTCTTTCAGAATTGAAAGAGTTATTAAGTATAATTATTTAGGGTTGATGATAGGTAGCAGGCTTACTTGGTCCTTTCATTTAGATAAAATAAAAAAATCAATAGTGCCTTATATTTCTGCTCTAAATTGAACAAAGCATCTCCTACCTAAGAAATCCCTTTTACAATTGTACTATGCCTACATTCAGTCGCGCTTAATGTATTTAATCCCGATCTGGAGTGGATGTGCATCTGATAAGATAGATGGGCTAGAAATCTTGCAAAAAAGATCATTGATGTACAAACTACATGTGCCCATAACATATCCAACGCATAACAAGACGAAACTAAAAATTGAGCTACCGTATTTTCCTTCGATTTTTGAGAAAATAATCGAAAGATAACTTCATTCTACTTGTGATTAGTATTGGTGTGTATAATATACTAACGTGAATTTAGTTTGACGCAAAATATTTTAGTAAAGTGTTTTCAGCTGTGTTGAATGTTGTGGGTAAAAAATTTACGCTTGTAATTAATTTTTTTATAAATTTAATTTTTTATGTTTGATTGTGATTGTGTTTGATTTTCAGATAACACATAAAAGTCAATCAAATTATGTGGATTCATCTTTACATGGAACTTCATTTTTTCTGTGCATCTGCATAAGACTCCTACGCCATTTTCTGGATCTATACGTAATTAGAGTAAATAGGAAAATTCTAGATTCAATTTATTTTAACTTGTTAAATGTTTTTTGACTTATTTTAAATAAATATTTTTTTTTAGATCTATTTACGATGTACCTATGTATGCAGATGCACAATATGTATTTTAATAAAATTAATTTCAAATTGGAATTTTCTTTTATTTCATTATGGAAAAAAAAATTACAGCCGTTTTTCTAATTTGACATTTATACATACATATGCTCAAAACTAAGTAGCCCCGCCTTTTTTTTATTCTTTATTCACAAATACACGCACACAATTTTTGTATATTGAGTTTCGTCCAGTTTCGACTTATCGCGACAAGACTCATACGCTTTCTTAGCTTAATTCGAAACTTAAACTTAGTTAAAGTCGAAACTAAGTTTAGTTTAAACTTCGAAATATGACGAAAAAGTCGAAAGTAAAAATACTTGGTACCCAACTATTATTTAACCCAACCCAAGTATAACAAGACGAAACTAAAAATTGAGCTACCGTATTTTCCTTCGATTTTTGAGAAAATATTCGTAAGATAACTTTATTGTACTTGTGATTAGTATTGGTGTGTATAATATACTAACGTGAATTTTGTTTGACGTAAAATATTTTAGTAAAGTGTTTACAGCTGCGTTGTAATGTGGATAAAAGATTTAAGTTTGTAATTTATTATTTTTTTTATAAATTTAGTTTTTTATGTTTAAAAAATATTTGGGCACTCGATGTTGATACTAATAAATTGTGATTGTGTTTGATTTTCAATTAAAACATAAAAATCAATAAAATTATGTTGATTCAATTTGCATGGAAGTTTCCTTTATATGTGCATCCGCAAAGGAGGACTCCTACGCCATTTTCTTGATCTACATATATACGCAAAATTCCAGCTTCAATTTATTTTAACTTGACTGTTTTTTTGACTTATTTTAAATAAATAATTTTTTTTTAGATGTCATAAAATAATATTGTATTTTAATAAAATTAATTTCAAATTGGAATTTGTCTTGTTTCATTATGAAAAAAAAAAAAATTACAGCCGTATTTCTAATTTGACATTTGTACATACATACATACACATCCTCAAAATTAGCCCCGCCTTTTTTTATTCTTTATTCACAAATACATGCACACAATTTTTTTAGATTGAGTTTCGTTGAGTTACGAGTTTTCGCGACACGTTTCATACGAATTCTTTTAATAAATTGGAACTCGAGCGAAGGAAAAAACGACACTAAGTCCGAGTTCGCGACAATATTCTGCTGAAAAATTTTCAGCAGGCAACCAATCAATGTAGTCTATTTCGTAAACAAATTTCCCCTTCCGAATAAAATATTTTTAAATCGCATGCAATCCTGCTGAAAATTTTTCAGCAGAATATTGTCGCGAACTCGGACTAAGCTTAGATTATCCTTCGAAATTTGACGAAAAAATCGAAAATAAAAATGCTTGGGAAGTATTTTTACTTTCGCCTTTTTCGTCATATTTCAAAGTTTAAACTAAACTTAGTTTCGACTTTAACTAAGTTTATGTTACGAATTAAGCTAAGAAAGCGTATGAGTCTTGTCGCGATAAGTCGGAACTGGACGAAACTCAATATACAAAAATTGTGTGCGTGTATTTGTGAATAAAGAATAAAAAAAGGCGGGGCTAGTTTTGAGCATGTGTGCGTGGATAAATGTCAAATTAGAAAAACGTTTAATTTTATTAAAATAACGTATGAGGAATAAAATATGGACAAACAAAAAAAAGTAAAAAAAAAATTATTTACTAATCAAACGATTTTAATCCATAATTTATTTAAAACTTTAATTCTTATATAAAATTTACAGAAAAATTTGCGCTCCATATCGATTCGCTTTCCTGATCCTTTCTGGCACTCTTTTCATTGCCGCCTGCGTTCCTGATGTATCAATCTTCTTTAAATCTCTTTTTATCTTTCTAATCAGACATTCAACATTTTTGGCACGATATCCATTGCTGTATACCATTCTCTTCAGATTTGCCCGAAAAGTTTCAATGGGCCTTAGTTGTGGAACATTTGGTGGGTTATAGTCTTTAGGGATAAATTCGATTCTGCGTTGACGTAAATCAGATAACGTTGCGTTGGCATAATGTGAGGATGCCAAATCAGGCCAAAAAATCGTTTTATCAGTTTTATGATATTTATTTATAAATTTCTCAAGCACAGGTAAACATTTGTTTGTGTATGTTTGCGCATTAATCGCCAAACCACTTTTGAAAAATACTGGGTCACTGACACCTCGTTCGCTAATAGCCAACCACAACATAACTTTACCTGGAAACTTGGTCTTATGAATAAACTTCTCCTTTTCTGGTGCTTTGTGATCGGGAGACTCGTAGTAGTATTTTGGCTGCCATTCATTACCTTCAACAGTGAAATAACTTTCATCATCCATCACACATTTATAAGCTGAAAGAGCAGCGAAATATGTTTGGGAAAGCACTCTTAATCTAGATTTGATTGTAGCTAATTGTTTGTCTGTAGTTGCTGGTGCCGATTTTTTGGGTTTGCGTTAAATATTCATACTTTGTAAATATTTCTTGATAGTTTTTGAGGCAACTTGATATTTTTTACCCAGTTTTCTGTACGATTTTGCAGTTCGACCCACTGTTTCACCTTTCAATTTCATTCGAACTTTGCTACCTTGTAGTTGACATTTTTTACCAGAGTCGGGTTTTCTTTCCACAGGTTCATTATTCTCAAACAGTTTAATTGTTTTGTAGATAAAGGATTTTTTGAATCCAAGATCCTTGAAGTAGTGAAAAATCTCGTTCTTTTTTTTGTCTGGATTTTCCTGACAAAATTTATAAATTAATTTACGACGATCTACTTGTAACAACGACATTTTTGTAACTAATCGTAAAATGACGCAGTTGTAATGTATTTTTTATAAAATATACGGGAACCACCTTATTTAAAAACAAGGAAATTTTTATTTTTGGTTGTACAATACAAATACAAGTACATTTTACATTTGTCCATATTTCATTCCTCATACGTTATTGTTATTTTATGTACATAGCTACATATACATATTGTAAATAAATCTAAAAAAATTTATTTATTTAAGAAAGCCAAAAAACATTTAATAAATTAAAATAAATTGAAGCTGGAATTTTCCTAATTACATAAGTACGTATATATGTAGACATAGAAAATGACGTAGAAGTCCTCCTTTGAAGATGCACAGAAAACAAAGTCCAAAGTAAATTGAATCAACATAACTTTATATTGTTTTTTATTTAAAATCAAACACAATCATAATTTATTGGCATCAACATCTGGTGTCCATTATTTTTTTAACACAAAAAATTAGAAGACAACGTGAATTACAAACGTAAATCTTTTAACTACATTACAATGCAGCTGAAAACACTTTACTAAAATATTCTGTCAAACCAAATTCACGATAGTATATTATACACACCAATACTAATCATAAGTACAATGAAGTTATCTTTCGATTATTTTCTCAAAAGTCGAAGGAAAATACGGTAGCTCAATTTTTAGTTTCGTCTTGTTATACTTGGGAAGGAATTTGATTCCTTGCGATTGCTGATTGAAAAAGAACTTTAAGTTTTAATTTAGAAGATAATTAATAATTTAATTAAGCATAATTTAAGGCTAACCAGCATGTCGCATGTTCGCAAATATCAGACAAGAAATCAATCCCATTAGCAAATTCTTAAATATATCAAGATATTCCCGTTTCTTTGACATTCATATTTCTGACATTGGCATTTCTGTGACGTTTTATTGACATTCTAATGATTAAAATTGCAATGATATGTTGATCGATACATTATTTGCGAATTGCTTTAATAAAATCGCAGAGTAATAAATTCTCTTGGTATTCAAAATCGTATATGTTTAAATCCTAATAGCAAATTACTATGGGAGGCTCTAAAATAATATCACGCCACTAGAGTGGCGCAGGTTTAGGAGAGCTGGGAGGTATATAAAATGAAATGCTATATGACAAGGAGGTGGGATGCGGTAACAAATGATAGTTAACGTTAATTCTGATTTTGTATTGTTTGTGTATTATTTTGTATTTTCGAATGGTCCCGTCCAGACTGAAGGACTTGGTAAAGAATTACATATATCGGCCAATTTCACGTTGCTCACATAATATTGTGATCTGAACAAACGGCACAAGTTTTCAGAAAATAAATTTTTGAACATTGTGGATACTCTCTGAATAGAGTAAATTAAATTTTGAATGACTTTCAACGGTATACTAGATCTGGCTCTAATTGTTAAAGGTCGACTTTGATTGCTGCTCAAATACGTGTCAGTTCTAAATAATCTAACATTATTTGTGGATCTGTGATTTGGAGGTATGAGGGTAGAAGATTTAAATGTGCCATATTGTGCCAGTCCAAAATAACGCCTTCCAAAAATAACGGAAAATGTTTGTAAAATATAAATGGTTGGTTTGGTGGTCTTTAACCGATGATTTTTGAGAAAAGTGTCGTCCGAGAGTCGAATAGACCCAATTTTTTATTATGGGATGCTTTAGAAATAGCTTAAGAATTATAATTTTTATTGTAAGTCAATAAAATATTTCTCATTAAAACTATTTTGTATTAAAAATTTATTACAAATAGTAATGAAGTAAAAATAGAAGATCATCAAACCCACAGTAAGTTTGTTTTAGTCCAAACTGTTTTGAAAAAAAAGTAACAAAGAAAGTTTTGATTGGAGTAGTAAACTTACTGAAAAGGAATCAACCTCAGCTATACGATTTCATATCACGTCATGGTCCCAATTCTAATTCTATAGGAAATTTTTCTAAACAAATTTTTATTTATCTGAACAAACTTAGAGCATTAACCAATATTCAGATAATTTAATAATCTAAGCGCATAAATTCGTTTAAACTAGAAATAGCTTGGATATTTTTCCGTATACCATCTCAAACCAGGTTTATTCCATAAACTTAATTTGATTTACAATTTCGTAATAATTTTGCCACACTCTATTAAATAAATTGCATTTCGTAGAAGTAAAACAAATTCCCATTTCAGAAAACAATAAAAATTTCATTGTGTAGATCAATAAAAATAAAATCCATTAATGCTCTCGGCCACTGTATGTTATATTCGTATACAGAATTGACCAAGTGGAAAACTTAATAATTTTTTGCGTCTTAAAAATAGAACGAATTACTATATAACATTTTTAGTTCATTATTTTTTATAATTTTACAGATGATGAATCGGAATAAAATAAATTTTAATTTTTTTATTATTGATGCCTGGATGCAGCCAGTAGATGGTAATAAAAATAAAATATTTCTCAAGTACATATTTTATGATCGCATTAACAATTGTGTAATAAACCAAATAGATTTCAAGGCCGGAATAAATAAATTCGTTGGCCCGAAATAAATTAAATTTATAAAGTTCAACAATTTTATTATTCCGAAATAATTTTCCAATTTATGTAAGAAAAAGAGGAATATTGTTAGTTCGCACCACCCAACGCACAGTTAAAGCAATAAGCCATCACCGTTTTTCGAGCTGTAAGATGGATACACAATTAAAGGCGACAATTATTATTTGGGGATTACCATTTTACCAAATTTTAATTACTTGTATTAATCAAGGGTACACAGTATTTGTTGTTTGATAACTAATATTAGAAATAAATAATATTGGTTTTAAATCTTCGTCTTATGTAAATTTGGATGAGAATTTACTTCTACACATAAATTTCCAGAGCTATTGAAGCATTTAGGTAGTAGTCCAGAGTTTGACGATTTATCGTTCAGATTTCTTTCGGACCAAACCGATTGACTTGAAATTTGGACAGTAAGTAGGGAATGGTTTAAGGAACAAAAGTTATTTAGTGCTGATGTGTGCTTTTACCCTGGGGCGATGGCACCGCTTCTCGGTGGTGGAAATTAGTACAAACAAAAACTGAGCAGTATATAATTGTTCGATTGTTCTAGAAATTTTGGATTTAAAGATTTTATTTTAGAACGTGATGACACAGGCTCGCGAATTAAAATTTTTTATTTAAACTTTATGATTTTACATCATGGAATCCGGGTTCTAGATTCTAAATTAATGTTGGTCTCAGAAATAGGATCCGGATTCATGCCATTTGCATTATTTAAAAATCAACCACTTTAGCACTAACTAAAGAAGCTGGTTGATAGTTGGAAAGACCACTAAATCATGCTGCCGAAGAGGAAAAGTTAGATGAGTTAAAAGATATCTGGCGAAAAACACTGATCGATGAGGAAAACCTCCTCATTTAAATGAAACCCAATTTTTTCAAGAAAAGTGGCGTACATTTATTGGCACATTCAAGAGATTATTATAAGACAATTCTTCACTGAGTTGCCGCACCGAATCATTCGATTATTGCTTCTCAATTCAATTTTATTGAAAATCACTGAGTTTATATTACAATTTTATCTTCGGCCAGTTTAATCTAATTAATTTACTATAACAACCAGCTTGGTGTGATTTGAAAACTTTTTTGGGAGTTTGGTTAGTCAGTTTTAATAATTCAAGCTATTCATATATTATATGATATGCAATCATCTATAAAATTGGAAGGTAACATATATCCAAATCACATAGTGACGTTAATCACACATTGAACGTTACCATATTAAAAGAGAAACGTCTTAATCTAAAACAATATTTAAGGTTATTTTGGTAACAACGAAAATAATTACTAAATAAATAATTATCAGTTTCCGAATTTTTTATTCATTCGTTTAATTAAAATTTATTAATAATTTTCGAAATTTTTGTGTGTGATAAATTTATTTCGTATACATAATAATCAATTTAAAACCTTCGTGGTATCGGTTTTTTAATGGAGTGAAAATTAATGATTATAGTCAATGCTTCAATTATGAACATTTACTTAATACCAGAAGAAGCCCCCCAAGGGTACATAACGCAAAATAAATACCAAGTTAAACAATTTTAAATCCGACACAATTTTCCCGTATAGATGGTGACTTTTTAAAATATTTATTGTTGCACAGAAATACAGAACACTTATTAGCAACCTTGGCGGCTATTATTTCCACTAATCTATTAACTAGCTCTAACCAATTTAAACTTTTCGCAATCGAACCGTAGACCGAAAATTAATTGTAGATTTCATGTATAAAATGGAGTATAACAAATTTGTTTTTTTTTGTAAAACACTAAGCATTGAATTTACGGAAAGCTCAACTAATCCATTTAAAATAATTTTAATGTACAATAAAATTTTAAAAACTTCCACTGAGAATTTTGTTTTATGCATTTCGCTCATAAATAATATGAGATGAACAACATGATCTTTATATGAACACAAATTTTATTTATTTTTCTAGCTAAATTTTCCATTTTCTTGTTTTTTTTTGTTTTATCCATTTTTATAACGTAATAGAAGCGGAAATTTATTAGCTCGTGGAAACACAAAGAAAATATTTTTTTTTTTGTTTATTTTGTTTACCACCAAAAACTCGCGGTTTCTTTAAAAACAATTTTTTTTATGTTTTGTTTTGTTTATTAAACGCACTCGCTCGATTGAAAATTAAAACTGAACTGAATTTTGATACAACAAACAAATTAATTGTGTATGTCTGATTTTTTATTTTTTTATTTATTTATGATTGAATTTTAATGTTTGTTGCAGTTATGGGTTTTTGATTAATATAAAATGAAAATTAATTGTTTAGAGTGCGTCAGATAAAAACTCGTTGGTATAGTCAATGGCGATTTGTAAAGACATTAGTAAAAATTAAATGCAAGTGAGCGTCTTAGTTATTAAAATTTGTTATAAATGGCTGGAACGCCTCTATAGATTACAACACAGGCACACAAAAAAAAAAGTCATGACCCAGAGGGGAGACTCCACATTTCTACGTTTTCGAGGTCGCTGAAACCGAATATGACCATAAAAAATTATTCCAATTGCCCATTTTCCCGTTACCCATTTTCCCGTGCTAAGGGGTGACGGAAGGGTCAAATTTACTTTTCGTTGTCATTTTCGGTTCCAGCCCCCCGAAAAACATAGAAATGCGCATCCATCTCAATTTAGCATGAAAATTGAAATTTCAACCCCTTTCTGGGGGTAGTAAAGGGGCGCTAGGGAGTGATGGAAGGGTTGAATTTATTTTTTGTTCTCATTTTCGGTTTAAGCACGCCAAGAAACGTAGGAATGCAATCTATTCCAACTTTGCATGAAAATTGAAATTTCAACTCCCCAGTAGGGTGGTAACTGCGTAACTGGAACAATTTTGTATGGTCATATTCGGTTTCAGCGACCTCGAAAACATAAGAATAGTGGGGTCTCCCCTCTGAGTAACGACTTTTTTTTTGTGTGCCTGTATTATCAGAGCACCAAAGAAGAGAGGATAATCCAAATGCATCTTTGGTTGACGTTTTAATAAAGAGTTTCGACCTACAACAACACTCTTGTATTAAATGTGGAACGCTATAAAAAAAAAATTCGGTCATTACACACTGTCGCATACTTCCCTCCAAAACAAACCCAAAATAAACAAAACATATTCCGTAATTCCTTGAAAGAAACCACGACAAAAACCGCAGTGTGCAAATTTGGTACTTTGTAACGAGTTATAAATTTAAGGCACGATTTTATAAAACGAAGTTTTTAAATTTCAAAAACATTTATGCTGTTTTACATTGCAATTCTGTACACTCGCTGCAGTTCTATATACTGGCACCCATATTTCTATCTAGTGTGGAAATCCCCTTTTTCTTTATTTAGTTTATGACCGCATTCCTTCAAAAACCTTAACCCTAAAAACGAACTATAATACACGGAAAAAAATGAACTGGTCCTCAGCTAAGAAAACGAACTTGCAATTCAAAAAAATATACTTTTTCTTGATTTAAAAGCTAATTTTCTTATTTCTTTCGAGTTTTTCTTCATTTCAAGAAACACAATTCTTACATGAAGAAAAACTCGATAGAAATAAGAAAATTAGCTTTTAAATCAAGAAAAAGTATTTTTTCTTGAATTAAAAGTCCGTTTCCTTAGCTGAGGACCAGTTTATTCTTTTTCGTGTATTTACTGTCAATCACGTACGTACAATTTATATTAAAATTATTCTCACAGTGTGTAAACACAATAAAGTCACTTGTCAGTGATCTAACAGTATCCTGCCAAAATTCAGCACAAATAGATCGGTCATAATACCTATTGACCTATTAATGCAGTTATGCAACTAAGGTGAGGGATTAAGTTTTACGATCACAATTTTCCAGGGAACACAAATCTTAGTAAATCCAATGGAATGTTATCAAAACTATTGGATCATTATAGGGTGCCATTGGAAATTGTCGATATTGGCGTAGTACGTATAATACATTTACCAAAAATCTTAGAAATGAGTTAGTAAGCCATATTCATACGAATATTGTTCGCTTGAGAGCATCATTACTCGAAAGTGCTAAGAAAAAATGGCCAATGCTATATGATGTCGATGTATTAGTTTCAAAATTCCTTGAGGACCTTTCACTCGTAGGTACTTGGGTGGTAAATAAATCCTTCAAGCCGCATCAGAATTCAATCACATAAAACTCATAGTGTATCAATATAATACTCCCCCTATATCCTTTGGTGACTCTTATGAGCATACGATTAGACTATTATACAATAACCATCATTACGAAAATCTATATGAACCAAATAGTTTATATCCCGGTTTACGGGAACTACTAGTGGTCTGCACTCATTTTCCATCGGAATTTAAGGTAGTAGCATCACATTTCCTTTGAAAACAAATATCGACCATTTTACGCAGACATAGTAAAACTAGGAATGTCTTTGTTTTGGGTGATTTCAATGCTCACATAGGTCGAAATCATCTGGGTTTAATGCAAAATGGAATTATTGTAAATCTACGTTTAAATCGAAACCAAGATATGTATAAAGTTACCACTTACCACTGATATTAGCATATGCAGATGTTTTATTAATCGTGAATCATGATTTGAATTCTCTTTCAACAATCATTGCTGAACTCAAACTATTATTCCACTCTGTAAGTACTCAGGTAAATGGAAATAAAAGCGAGATTCTTATAAGGCCATCGAATTAATACATCACATCATTAATGGTAGGTGGCTTAACTGTGCGAGTTTGTTCCACTGTTCATTACATCGGTACCCATCTGACAGCAAACATCAATCGTCCGCAGACAATCACGACTCGTTGTCGACAAGCCAATGGTATCGATCAGATACTAGCCAAGATTATACGATCGGATACCCTTCGATCTCGTGATTCGGATTTATAAATAGTTAATAACACTCATCATGACATGGGTTACGAACCGCAGTCTTGACGAAAGCAACTAGATTACGCTTATAGCTCGTTATGAGAATGGCTTCCTAATATCGTCCCCACCAAGTATGTGCTAGAAAAATTCTGCACCAAAAAATCATCAATAGAAAAGTAATATCCTATCAAGCAAATTATTGCGGTTATATCAGCTCCGAGATTTTCGAATTAATTCGATTCTATGACATGTATTAGTACAAAATAAATTTCTTTTTAGTCCATTTTGGAAAAAAATATTAAAATATTACGGACGGTAATTTAACAGCCATAATTGAAAATATTTGGAACAAAATATTATTCTGCCAAAAGTCGAAAAATGCGATAAGGGCATATGTGAATTCTTCATATCATTCATACATATGTCACTCAAATATCATTCATCAAATGCCATAAAATCACGTTATTTATCAAGTTTCATGTAACGACATGGCAAACAAAAATAGAAAAATTGAAATTACTCAAAAGTAAAACTACAAAAAGGCAGATGTGACTTTTTTCGTAGCACGGCAGAATTGTTTTGGTTATGGATATCATCAGAGCCTTCTAGAGTATAGAGCCATAATCATTATGACGTATTTTTTCGAAGCTTTTTTAGTGGTATAATTTTTCACTGATTTCCATAGGAATCCATAGTAAAAATGGTGTTTTTTAGCTTCAAGTTTTTCGTTGAAAACAGCAAAAATGTTACAAAATTTTTATACAAAAGTGTTCTACATATCTTTAGCAACAATATACAGGAAGGGTTTATTGGTATTAAGTAAATATTAATTGCAGAAATATTAAAATTAAGTTATTTCTAAAATATATTTTTCGAACTTTCATTTGGAAAAATACATCAAAGTTGGCTCTGACGAATTAAAATAATACTTGCTACATTTATCTTTAGTTTTACTAGTGTACGTTAGATGTCTCAGATTTATACAGAAAAATACGAAAAAATATTGTTTAATCACAAAATTATGACACGTTCTGAATATTTTGAGAATTTGTTTTGCTTTTCCTACAATTTTTGAACTTAAATTTTCCAAAGTGGCGATTTTTGGTACGGTTTTTCAAAATGTTTACTGCCCACTGCCATCTATGTATATTGGCTTAATGCACACGATTTGTAGTAAGCTTTTCTTTTTAATTTGACCAGAATGCTGTTGTTATGAACTTTTTTTTATATTTTGGTTTAAATAAATCAATTTTTACAAGAAAATGAAAACGATTTACTTAAACGATATTCATATATGTATATGTTGAAATTCAAACATTTATGAAAATATTTTAGAAATCATAATTAAGAATTTGCAACGTTTTCATTTACAAATTTGTCTTAGGAAAAAAGTGATTTCCCATATGTTTTATGTGTTTTACTATGGAAATTTTGGTTTTTTCCTCGTTTCTAATTCCCTTATAAAAGATTTGTTTTTTAGATTATGGCTTGTATAATCAAGGTTGCTTTGATATCATTCATCAGTTTTCCCGTCTTTGACATAAGAAAAAAGTTCTATATGCACAAAAATCTTTACAACTTATTTTTTTTCTTTTGCCTACTAATAAACAGATGGCATTACATGTACATCAGATTCTACCACCTTTATTTCACGTGAAAAATGTTTTATTCATTTTTTATTTTTTGACCAAACAAAAAACGCGTCCATCATTTTTCGTTGTTAGCACTCTTTTTACACAAATAGCACACAGACGGGTACATAAAAAATTCCGTAATTTAAATCAGTGCTCCTCAAACTGTGGGCCGCGGCCCCCTAGGGAGCCGTGGAGCTGTTGTCAGGGAGCCTTAAAACCTCGCCTTAATATCTCTAATAAACCGCACAATTTCCTCGCACACAAATTCCTGAATCTGCCTATGATCAATGGCCGCTACGGTTTTCTGTGTTAATGGTTTTTGTATGATATCAAATGTGTACATAAATTCCACAATCACGATGGTTTTTGGTGGGCAGGTTCTTGTTCTATAATGACCCTGCGAGACAAAAAAGTCATGGTTAAAATTGAGGCCATTTAATAATTAGGTCGATATCCGAAATAATTTCTTGGAGCTAAATTTAAAGTAAAAGCTATTAACTTGTGTAGGTCTATGAAAATTTGCGAAATTGGATATTTAATTTATTAAAAACTTTAATTTGGTTAAATTGTATATCAGGTTAGTGTTGAGAACTCCAAATCGAAAATTCCAGGATTCTAGTGCCGAGTTTTTTGCAACGAATCCAATACCAATTTTCGGTAAAACGGTTGATTACAGAAATGTTGGTAAATTTTTCGAGTACCTTGCGAATATTATTGCCGAAAATTTATCTAACTATCTTCAGACAAAATGCCTATAAAATACAAATTATTAACTAGTTTTATAAATTTGTCGAAACTTTTACCTTGGTTTTACACATAAAAATATCTATTCGTTATTGGTGTCATTCTAATTTTTATAATAAAAATCTTTTGATTGTTTTGCAAATCTACAACCTACCAAATTTAAAGAAAATTTAATTAATTCGAACAATTTATCATAAAAGTTGGCAATTAAGCAAAAAGCAGCCACTAAATTTGAGGAACAAAACCCTTTACTATTATTTACAGTGGCGTAGCTACAAATTTCGAGCCCCCGCAAAATTTTTTTTGGGCCCCTAAAAATGCTTATTGTACCTATGAACAAGTAAAGCTTTAAGTGAAAAACTTATTTCTTCCTATTGTCTAGTCTCGCATTTATTAAAAGTATCTGATTTCGAGAGTAGATGACACGAACCATTTTGCAACTCAATGCTCTGATGATTTCTAAATATATCGATAAAGCATCACAAAATTCGAATATAATTTGAAAAATATCAAGAATTTCGAAATAATCTCAAAAATGTAGAATTTTCAAAGTATGTTGAATGTTCTATAGTAACAGCATAAAATATGTATCTGCAAAAATTGTAAATTAGTTTTAAGCTTGATAATTAATTAAAATATCATAAGTTTAGGTTTTACCTTAATTTTTAATGTCAATTAGAAAAGCTTCTTAAACCAAACCATTTTACTCAGAAATTCAATTTTACATGGAGCAACGGAATTTAGGGATAATTTAATATATTTGTTCTCAATGTAAATTTTCAAGAGCTTTTACTCAAACCAAACCATTTCACCAATCCTTCGTTTATCGAAGCTTTTTAAATCAAATCATTTTGGAATTTTAGAATAAGAACATTTGTTACAATGAGCTTTGGGCTTGATAGATATAAATTAATATTAGCTGCATTTCTTGACGCATAGTGATCCGGATCAGATCAAAATTTATATGTGAAGCAACAACAACACTTGATCCAAAATTCATTTTGGCGCACAAATGGTGATCTAAAAATTAGTTCAGCTATTAAAATGTAGTTGAACAATATTTTGTAAAGCGACAAAGAATAAGATGAATACAGTATAGGAGTATGAAGAGGAAGATTCAAAACAAAACGAGACAGAAAATTGAAATTTGATGTTTGTTTGTTTTATGCATTTTGGTGTAGTTTCATGAGACATGATCTGATCTGGATCAGATCAAACGTCCAGAAATGCGGCTACTATGTATTTGGGTTTAAACTTAACATTTCTCAGACTTTTAATAATTTCAGGTTTTAGTTACACTGTTTTATGTGCAAAAAATATGTATTCCCAAAAAGTTTCAAAATCTTTTAGTTTTAAGAGCTCTCACTGATCGAAACTTTTTAAACAATTTTCTCAAAATTACCCTTTGTAACGAAATTTTGGGATATATTTAAAATGTTTGTTTCCAATTAGCTGTAAGATTGATAATTAATTTATACTTATGGGTTTGATTTTAACATTTTTGAGCCTTTCATAATTTGAAGATTTTATTAAAACGTTGTATTTTGTATTTGCAAAAAATGTCGAACTTTTAGGTTTAGTAGCTTTTACGTATCGAAGGTTTTTAGCCCAAATCATTTACTTTTTATTCTGAAATTCGATAGTTTGATAGAAGGTGGGATTTTGGAATAAATTTAGAATAAGCTTTAAGCTTGACAATTAATTCATACTTTTAACATTTTTGAGCTTTTAAATAATTTATGGTTTTTAATAAAATGTTTTATCAGCATAAATCATGTATTTGAAAAAATTGTCAACAGCTATAGTTTTAAGAGCTTTCACTTATCGAAGCTTTTCAACTCTAATCGTTGTACTAAAAAATTTAAAAAAGGTAAAAAAAAGATAATTTTATGTAAAAAAGGTATTTTTATGGAAAAAATTCAGAATATGTATGTGTTTTCAATGTTAGGAACCTTCATCCAAAACGTGTTTTCATTTTCGAGCATTCCATGTGTAAGAACACCAATCTGAGTAAACCAAGATTTAATTTTTTGTGGACATATGCGGGCCATCGTTCAAAAGTAGATGAAACAGAACATGATTCTATGCTATGACGAGTTCTAAATGAGCCTTTTATTTTGAAAGTGGCCTAAGTCCATTTTTCAAGAAATTCAAGTTAATGACAACAATAGATAAATTACAGTATAATCTTTCCAACGGTAAACAATTTATTGCCAAAATAAAAAAATGAATCCCTAATCCATTTGCAATAAATGAGAAAATACAAAATTCCGTATATTTTTGCATTTATTGTATATTGAAATAACCTAGATATAACCTACAGTAAAATAACCTACAGGAAATCGGAGAATAATCGAAATTTTGGCATAATCTCAAAAAACTTTTAAATATCACAATTTATATTTATGTGTGCACTCTGCAAGTTCCTACAACTCAAAGCTAAGCACAGAACATAGCCTTACAAAATTCGAATAAATTCGAAAATCTTTAAAAATCTTGAATAGTCCTTGGAATGTCGAAAAACTTAAGAAATCTAGAATAAACCACGGAACAATTTCGATTACCACAGAAAAATTGGAAAAATCTCTATATTATGTGAATGTGGATTGCTTTTGAACAATTTCAATAATAAAGGAAAATCTGAATATTAATGAAAAGTATCGAAAAGACCGTAAAAATTTAGAAAACCTACGAAAATTTTTAAAAATTCGCAAAATTGGTGTAAATTTGAAATTAGTTATCAAGTAACTTAATTTTACTAATACTACTAAGCAAGTTAAGGTTAAGCTCAAAAAAACTCAAATATTCAAAATTTCAAATTTTGAATATAAAATTGCTAACTCTGAATTTTGTACAGAAAAACTCATTTTTTTTATTTATGTTTCAAGTAAGTATTTCCAGAATTTTCACATTTCAATAATTCAGAAGAATTATATCCAAATTTAGTCTTAAATACCCAGTAAAAACCATTTGACGCTAAAATTAAAAACGAAGCAAATTAGGTTTGGGTTATCCAGAATAGCCAGCACAAAAATGTTTCGTTTCAACCTTAGTTAGTCATTTCTTTATCTGTTCTGTTCCACTCATATGTCTAGTTAAAATATTTAGTACCAGAGTTTTTACAGAAGCATCCAATTCTTAATAGTCCCTTGGTGGTTTGGCGTCTATTGGAAGGGGCTCCGTAAACTTCCAGTAGGCGCAGGTGTACGTACTGCCTCCTCGTGGCAACCACCGGTAACTGTAACCATTAGGCTGAATGTGGCCTTTGGTGACAGGCTAAAGTACGACGCTAAAAGAGAAAACCTTGACAAAAAATCCCTAATCTAAGGTGGAACAGCATATGCCGATGGATGAATGGCTGATAGGTTAATCAGTCTATATATGCGGACTCTGGATACCAGGCACCCTCCAGTTTTATTTAGCCTTCCTGTAGTAAACCTGGGTGACCTACAGGCGACTTTTTTATTCCCAGCAACTCGCAAGAGTTAAATCAAAACGGTAGACGAGGCACGTGAAGGAATACACGGGAGTGGGTCTGCCCTCTCAAAGTCCTTGAGTCCCAATGCTACCGCTTTTCTAGAAGAAGTAAATGTTATTACATCTAGGAGGGAGAGCAATGAGCCCAGATAGTATGTAACGCGTGTAGAAGTACTTCCTACAGTAAACATTTAGGAGGGATAGCAATGAGCCCAGATAATATGTATCGCGTGTAGAAGTACTTCCAACAGTAAACATCTAGGAGGGAGAGCAATGAGCCCAGATAGTATGTCCCAGCAACTCGCAAGAGTAAAATCAAAACGGTAGACGAGGCATGGATAGGAATATACGGGAGTGGGTCTGCCCTCTCGATGTCCTTGAGTCCCAATGCTACCGCTCTTCTAGCAGAAGTAAATTTTATTACATCTAGGAGGGAGAGCAATGAGCCCAGATAGTATGTATCACACACCGGTCGGCAGTATTATCAGGTTCATTAAGAGCTTGAATATTGACTGGACGGATAATTAAGTAGGGCTTAATGCACAAAAGATCTTTTAGGTCGCAGTGCGGGGTGGCTTGAGCCCACACATGGCCCTCAAGTAATAATAATAATAATAATAATAGTCCCTTATGCCAAATCTTTTCAAGTTTTTCAAAATGTTTAATAGATTTTTGGAATTATACAATTTATGCGTAAAATAATTTTTTAATCCTACAAATCGGATGAAGCTGAAGAAATTTTTTGGGTTGGAATAACATTTTTTTAAATTGCGGAATACGGATATGGATTACAAAAACAACAAGAATGCCCAAAATGTTTAGCTATAAATTCGTTATTATTGAATAATAATAATTTTTGAGGGCCCTGGAATTTATTTTTCCGATTTCGGGGGCCGCAGTATGAAAAAGTTTGAGAAGCACTGATTTAAATGAACTAACTTAATGTATTGACCTGACCTGTTATTGAAACATAAAACAGGTCATCAGCAAGGATGTATTGGATCGATGTTTGGACTGGGCGATGTACCTTCCGCAAAAGGAATTAAAACTTTGGAAAACTTTGAAATTTAATTTCGAAATTTAAGAGCTTCGTAAACTACCGCAGTATGATTTTTCCTATCCAATGTTGTGACAATTATTAATTGCAATAAAAATCGTTGTTGAGCAATTAGAAATTGCGTAGTTCTCAAGTTTAACAAACAAAAAAATTTATTGATTTGAAATAATTGTGAATACAATATGTATTTTGCTTTAATTTGTACTTCTTTCTTGAAATTATAACACGGGAAGAATAATGAAATAATAAAATAAAACCTTATGTATGATAAAGGAGGGACTAAAGTTGAGTAGCCAGCTTCGTAACTAGTCATGTTTTAGGCAGCTGCGAGATAGGTAGATTGTGTAAGGGGTAACGTGGTTACAATTCGCAACTGTACTTGCTGCCACCTCGTGGTGACCACTGGTAACAATGCCATTCGGCACATGCTAAAGTACGGCGCTAAATGATAAATTCTTGACAAAAAAACTCTAATCTACCCTTAATAAACCCTATTTGGACAGGCGCTTCACAGTTTCTGTAGCATTCATTTGTTGAAACTGTACGAGAGAATAAACCCTAGAATTTATCAACTTTCGGTCGATTTAAATTCAGTTGCACATTGCAAAACATTTAAACGAGCGTTAACATTTTCATAAGATTTAATAATTTAGGCCTTGATGCCAAGCAACACAGTACACATACAATTTTGTTGTCACGGCGTAAGTCATGTTTACGTTCTACGCGTAACTGTACTAATTTTAATACTATGAACTTAACTTAAGAAAAAAAATTAGAAAATAAAAAAGATAAAAGAATTAATAAAGAAATAATGAATGGTCACTAAAGTGAAGTTTATGACAAAAAAAAAATGACAAAAAACAAAACCTGACATCAGAAGAGTATATACACTAAAAAGTGTAGGTAAAATTTGATGGCCATTATAAAGTATTCGTAGAAATACATACGCAGATCTGACTATGTTAAAGTGTTCTTTAGGATTTCATGAATATTTGTGCCAAACGATATTTTTGCGCGACCCTCAGGGGCTGAGATTTTGATTTTAACAAATTTCCCTATATAAAAAAAATGTTTAGCTGGAGTTTGATGGCCATTGACAGGTAATCGCAGAGATAGGTACGCATATCTGATTATGCCTTGGTGTTCAGTAGTATTTCATGAATATTTGTGCCAAACGATATTTTTGCGCGACCCTCAGGGGCTGAGATATTTATTTTAACATATTTCCACATAAATAAATATTTCATCTCTCATAATTAAAAAGAAACAAAACATTTAAAGAGCAGAAATAATTGAGAACACTTGCGTTAGTATAAAAGGAAAAAAATATAATATTTTTTCATTGATATTTTAGTGTTTGTGCGTTTCACATAGTGTTTTTCCGTTATTCGAATAATATTTTTATAGCAGTATTTTAAAAAAGGTTTTTTTAAACTATCGACCCCCGCTTATTTTATGACATTCTTGATAATTTGATTTTTGACCTCGGCTTGTTTTGGATTTTCTATAAAACCGGCTCTAGTATTGTGCATTTTGCACTTATATTTTGTTGATTGTTTTTACAGTTATAACGGACCTTGCTTTTTCTTCGGACATTCTTTAAAACTTATTAGATAATTGTCAGTAACTTAATTTTTTTACAATTGACCCGACCATTCTATAGGATATTCTACAATATATTTAACGTTGTTATTGAAAATGCCTCATAAAGGTGTATTGAAGTACAACAACAGAAAGAAGCGCAATTTTATTTCTCCGTCGGCGTTAGTAGCTGCATTGAAAGACTTAGGCTTTTCAAATGGAACACTAACAAAATCGGAAACTTCCTAAATGAATAAAATTTGTGATAAATTAGGAATTCAAAAATCGTTAAAAAATCGGACTAAACTTGTTTTACTACGATGGAAAATATTAAACCAGCCTCCCATAACGCCTGATAATTCTTTGTCTTCAGCACTTCACGTTACTCAAAAGATAACACCTGATTCTTTTTTAATGGAGCAAGAATACATAGCCAGTCGGAACGAACTCTCGGAAGAGATTAATGACAATAAGATGAATGATGCTTGGATTTTCGAAGAAGAAATATTTCTAAATTCCGAAGATAAATTAGGATCAAAAGAAGAAATCAGATGGGCAGTATCTAATGCGCTAATTTTAAGCAAACATGCATGCGTTATTTCGTTTGACACAATTCGTCTACGAAAAAAATTTCAAGACAATTATTATTATATATGGTCGATGCAAATATTCGACACATTTCCAACGTTCGACACATTTCCAAAAAGAAAATTCCTAAAGCTTCCACCAATTTGAAAATTTTTATTTTAGATATGTTTTGTTTGATTTTAAATTGTGATACACTCGAACAGATATACATGCTTTTCAAAATATTCTGTATTATATGTATGAATAAATTCAAAAACGAGGAAGTGTGCCAATCCTTCAGACAGTTTTCGTCATTTATGAATTTGCTTTATTTTCAAAACTCTATCAAAATTGAATCAGATGAATCACAAGATCACGACAATGAATTTATAGAAAATGAGAAATCACATTATTCTCAAAGCTTGTTCTATAAAAAATTCATTAATGTGCTTGAAAAAATTGAAATTAAAAATAATGGCAAGCTTAACGATACGCCAAAAAATGATTTCTACTGCCCAGAGTTTTTAATTTTTAGTATTCAGCGTTATTTTGCTTATCTGCCGCTTTGGAGTACATGCTTTTCCAAATATTTTAAAATAGAAGGTCGTTTGTCTAATTCCAACGTTGAGTTATGGTTCAGTCACGTCAAGCATTATTATATTGATAGAAAATTCTTGAGAATTGGAAGATTTGTATCAATATTAAAACGAAAAAATGAACTCCTAGTCAACTCTATAGAAGTTACCAATGTCCTTCAACCGACTCAAAAGTCGAACAGAAAGCAATATTTGGAAGAGAAATATTCCGATAAAGATCCAGACAATTTACTAAATTCTGAAAAATGGAACAAAAAAATAAAATTATATGATTCGCCAAAACACATCGGCAAACGTGTTATAGAGAGATATTCCAAAAAGGAATTATTCAAATTCGTAAATAGTGAACATGAATCGGAAAATTTGCTATTGACCAGTCCCCTTTTGCCAAATGGTTTTTCATATAAAAATGAGAATAACATTTCAATTAATGCTTATTCTACTTGTGGATTTGATTCGTTATCGCAAATCGTTTGCATGGTATTTACGGATTACGAGCAAGTAAAGAACAAATCTGTCGATGCTGAACTTTTTCATTTCATCAACCATTTTTTGAATAATGGAGCTAGCCGTTCAACAAAAATCAAGCGTAGTGATTTATTAATAAAATGTTTTAATATAACACAGGGTTCGAGCAATATTGAGCTTAATTGTGTTTGCAATATATCTAAATATATTGAATATTTTATGAATAGATCAATAATATTAAATTATAAGTGTCCAAAATGTTTAACACAACACCAGAAAGACAACTTTTACATCCCAATCGATTATGTGAATTTCAAAGAAAAGGACTTTAAAAAAATTGAAAATGTCTTCCATTTTTATGGAGGAAAATGCAACAATTGTAAATTCTCAATTGATAATCCCGAAGACTTACAGTTGAGCACGCGAAACGGGTTCGCCGTTATAGATGTACAACCCCTAAATTCGAATACCAAATATAATATTCAAATTAATGAAATTCAGGCAGAATTAAATTTTGGCTCGACTAAACTGGTGTTGGTTGGTATCATTCATTATCAACCTGCCCAGTCAAGAAAATCCCCAGGGCACTATACCGCCTACATAAAAAGAAAATCAGGATCATGGGAAATACATGACGATTTATCTGAATCTGTCATTGAAAGCAACGCGAGAGCAACGGTTAACCCAGTAGCTCTAATATATGTCAACAATTTATTGTAAACAATTCTCCGCTGTTATTGCTATTAAAAAATATTAACCCTGTAATGTACATAACCGCCTAAAGGCGAACTTTACGTTATCTTGAATATTTTTTTCTTTAGTAACATGAGTTATTCTCGTTTAAAGTACTCTCGACATAACGGTTTTGTTTTTGTTGTTGTAATATGCACATTTGTCCAACAACTACGAGTTCAAGTCAAAATTTTGATAGAACGTGATTAAAAATCCATGCATGGGTTAACTGGATAAAAATAATTCATTCTCTACTAAATATGTAGGGGTAGTAAGATTACATTTCCAAAATCAATTAAAGATACTTTAACAATCGCGGATTACCAGCCAGAAATCTCGTTGAATTTATTTACGTAAATATAGTTGCAGATACTCTATGTAGATTAAAAATCTCGGAATTATGGAGAAATCCTACTGAACACCAAGGCGTAGTCAGATCTGCGTACCTATCTCTACGATTACCTATCAATGGCCATCAAACTCTAGCTACACATTATTTTGATTTAGATTAATTTGTTAAAACAAAAAATCTCAGCCCCTGAGGGTCGCGCAAAAATATCGTTTGGCACAAATAATCATGAAATCCTACTACACACCAAGGCATAGTTAGACCTGCGTACCTATCTCTGCGATTACCTGTCAATGGCCATCAAACTCCAACTACACATTTTTTTTTATATAGGGAAATTTGTTAAAATCAAAATCTCAGCCCATGAGGGTCGCGCAAAAATATCGTTTGGCACAATTATTCATGAAATCCTACTGAACACCAAGGTTTATCCAGATAACAAACGACAAAATCATTATTATTATCAAATTTTGCGAAAAATATAATATGCTGCTACACTTTTGGCTGTTGTAAAGTTTTTGTCAATTTGTCATAAACTTCACACCACCTGAATGGTCTACTCTATGGTGATGATGTACATAAATAGTTATCCAGTGATGTGATGGTTATTGGCCGCTGAATACTCGATGGTATCACTCGTTCATTGACTTTTGTATTATCTTCATTAATGATTGCATAAAAATATAGTTTTATGGTTGGTAATTATTGAATGTCACAATTATTACGTGTAACTCTGGTATAATCGTGTTTAAAGGCCAACTTTGTTAGCGTTGATTTATTAAAATTGTCTGTTATTTACATAATTATTTGAGATCTACTTTTAGCGTTATTATCGTTTATTAGATATTATGAATTTATTAATATGATTTACATATTAATAATGAACTTCTAAAATTAGTTCGAAAACGTGTAATCTCACTTTAAAACGTCCTTGCACATGAGATATGACCATCACAATTTTCACACAATATAAAACGAAAATGATTACTATCACTGATATAATTCAACAAGGCAAAATATTTAGTAAATTTTATACGTTATGAATTAGTAGATACACTTAGAAACTTAGAAACTATAACTATCTCAAAACATTACACCAATTACAAACTCAAAACTGGAACCACTTATTTAATTTCTAAGCACAATATAGTTTACCACAAATGGTCTACTTAAGAAATCAGTGCTCGACCATATCAGAAATTATTCAAAAGCACTTCGATATAAAAAAAAACTTGAGAACGGTATTTCATGTATCGGTATATTAAATAAAATTTTACTTGACGATTTCACAAAATTTCACGACACGTAATTTCAAAAACTAATTTCTAAAGCAAATTTCTGGACAAAAAATCTCAAAATAAAAGGATTATTTAACTGACCTCTTAAATTACCCCTTGCAAAATAATTGGCTTTCACATCAAACCAAATAAGGGGAAACTGATCGTTACGCATTGAAAATCTGATAAGAGAGTTATATAAATCAAAATTGCAAATTATAGATGCTTGGATGTTAAACTTGTAAGGAAGAATGCTTTACACAGTAGCATACTGCTCCCGCAGTGAACTTCCTTTTGGGTTCGTTTTAAGTTTTTTTAATCTTTGTTTGGTTTATCTCAATGATGAGGGCAACAAATTAAATAATTTTAATGTCCCTGAAATGATCTGTAGAGGACCTATAATTTTTTGACGAATCCTTATGTTACGCAAAAAGAAAACAGACTGACCCTCCAGTTTTATTTATATGTATAGATATATGCAGGGCGGATTGCGCTTAAGCCCGTTAATTTTGGCCCGTTTTCTTCTGTAGTAAAACTAGGTTTCCTAAAGGCGACTGTTCTTTTCCAGCAACTCGTGGGAATAGTAAATATATGTATGTAATTACAAAATAAAGCTCTTAAAGCGTTGGGGCATTGGATGTGACGCTCTGGATGGTTTTTGAGGACTTTGCTCTTTATTCCGATATGGACAACTCAGGAGATGAGGCCTCCACCCCTACGAGTCGGGGGATCTCCAATGTGAAAGCAGGGGGAGTATGGACGTCGGGAAGGACCTTCGACAGGTACAAAAGGCTTCTTGCTCAAGGCCTAACTCCCAGAAGGGAGACACATCTTCTGGTGTTCCTCCTGAGGTGCCAGCGCCTAAGAGAGTCCGCTCGGTTGACGGTACTCCATCGGCAATTTAAAATGCCAGGAGTGAGGAATCTGCCCTGGTAGTCTCGGGTTCCGCAGTCCGGTCTGGAGATACTTTCAGGCTCTGGCTTTCCTGAGATGACCCTGACCGTGGATTAGCTGAAGGCTTTCCAGAATAGCATCATAGAGAAGGTGCTGGAGCAGGAGGCCAAGGAGCTTAAACCTAGGTTCCCTGGTAGTCAGTTTCGGCTTGGATGGCTGATGGTGTCCTATGCTAACCAGGCCACTATACACTGGTTTAGGGAGGTCACCTTTACCATTAAGCAATGGGAAGGTGCACAGTTGAAGGTGGCTGAAGCGAGTAACCTGCAATTTTGTTTGAATTAAATATAAGCGAAGCTTTTGTTTTATATGTGATTATAATACAACAAATTACGACAAGCTTAATACTGGATTCATCAATTCAATTTGGGGTAAGTTGAATTACAGAAAAATCATAAAGAAACGTGCATTCTTTCTTTTAGATTGACGGGATCAAACATACCGCCGCCCCTGAATCACTGGGTTTAATATTATGGTTCAGCTGCAACGTGTATACACGAATTTACTTTGTAGCTACTGTTGACTGGAGAACGATTCATTTTTATGTGCAGTGGAAACCCCGTGGCGTAAAATTGGAAGTATAACCGGCTTACTTGTAAGCAGTTTGATCTTTCCGAATTTGGTTATTAGTGTAACAACTCTGATAATGTCATCAGGACCAGGATGAAGTTTTATGACCTGTCCTTTACGGGTACATTTTCATTTGTTCATTACAAATATGTCATCGAATTTGTTTTGATTTTGGGAATCTCTCCATTCGAGATATTCAACATTTTAGCGTTTCCAAAAATGTTGGGCCAATTGAAGGGAGACCTGCGTAATAGGAAGCACTTTCGTTTTCGCTGAGATTAATTTTACAATTATTTCTCCTGATAACGTTTTTATACTTAAAAACTATATACTATAATATATCACTATCGAGTTGGGCCTCCATTTGCGGAGTTTGAACACATGCTTGCTAACGGAATCCTTCACTGCGTGACTTCAACTTCAGTATGGGCTCCAGTCTTTAGGCCGTTAACATAGATATCTTGCCTCGCGGCAATTAGAAAGTTGATTGGTTGGCATCAGCTATCTTTTTCAGGGCGCTCTCAGCTTAAAATGAAGAGGGAGTTATTACGTAGGTAACCGTATTCAACCGAAAGTGATGTATTGGTTTGTATAGGTGATTGTGCCAAACAATTTTGTGAACATTTGTTTTTCATCAATTTTGTCATGACACATTTATGCTCGCGAAACCTTAAAGCGATTACATGTAAAACTGCTTGTATAGTTGGAGCAATAGCTAAACAGTCGTTCAAGGAAACTCTCGATGACGTTTTTGCCAACCCATCAAATACCACCCTCATTTAGATGGTTTCTGGTACGTTTCAGGATTCCATGAAGGGCCAATTAGTATATCATGTGAATACTTCGGATTACGGTACTTCTTCCATATAACTAGTTTCTGGTATTCCAATATACAATCTTGCTACAGCAAATCGACGTTCAATACCTCTTAATTGTTGAACAGCAGAGTTTATAGCATTTCCGAAAATTTGAGGAGATTTTTTTAAAAGGCAAATTTACAATAGCCTGCCTTCTAGGGATTGTTTGACGTTTTCAGAGAATTCTTTTTCACAAAATTTTTCTTCGGGAGAAATCTTTGTTTCTAAACTTGGAATCGATTCTAAGTAATTACCAAAATTTGCGTAACGAGTGATCACAAATTCTTAAAGTAAAGAGAAAGATTCTTTCCCAAGTTTTCTTTGTGCAAGGTACTAAAATTTCGTTTACACTTTTATTCAAACAGTTGGATGTAAGGCAAATAGCCGACATGGACAAACGACCGATGAGGACAATAGGCTAACAGACAAAAGTCTGACGTGGACAAACGGAAAGTTCTGAAACAAAATTATATTAAGTGAAGCAAAATTTCATTAGGTTACAGCAAATATGCAGATGGTTTATCTAATAACTACCAGTGTCGATCTTATCGATAAGGATGTAATAAACATTTTTACTCTCGATCGTTTATCACCGGAAAATGTCAAACCAAAATCGATTAGCGGAGTGACACTTAAAGGCGGAACATTAGTGATCTATATTCAAGCTTATTGGAATATTTTTAGTACAAATGAAATTCCAAACTCAAAAACCAATAATCTAACAACTTTAGAGGAGACAATCAAATATTATCAGGATAAAATGAAAATTGTTTGTTCAAGTTTGTGTCATGAACATCTTTTAAAGTTTGACGAAATGGAGCAATTAAACTATTTATATGCCATACAGGCTACAGAATTGGTAATTTATAGGTACTATAAACTTTTATACTAACTCGATACTAATTTGTTTTCTATTTATAAACAGTTCCAATCAAAAGCTGTCTTCAGCAATAAGCTAGTAAGAAGTATTTCGGTGAATAAATTCAAATTCGTTCTTCGAAGCCATTTTTCAGATTTAGGTACTGATTGAACTACTTGAGCGGTTAAAAACAGATTTGGATGAATTTAAACAGTCGATGGCAACTATCAAAAACGTTTAGAACAGGATAAAGGAATTTGGGTTGGGCTTGGGATTTTCAACGGGTAAATATCGTTAATTATAAATTAAAGCCGAGTATGAAGCATACAATGTTGTTGAAAATTTCCAAATAAGAATCTTAACGAACTCACTGTATTAACATCGAATAAAAAATATTTTACTATTTGCTTTTTTATTTTTATTTTTATTAACTAGAATTTATTAGTATTTTGTATTACTTTAGAGTGTTGTGATATAAAATGTGTTTACAATTAAAGTTAATCAAAATGTTGAAATATTAATAGAGATTTATTGGATAAATTAAATTTATTTGAAAACAAAAAAACTCGTTTAGTATGTGGTGTAAGAGTGATAACAGACACATTAATCGACATCATGATATAAGTATATGAATGTGGTTATGCCAACCGGGCATTTTTGACTGTTGCAGATTTTTCAGATAGCTGTATGCCAGAAGCCTTGGTACTAAACATTTTTCTTCGCTTTCTTGTTCGCCATAAAATATAACTCGTTGAGATTTCCGCTTATTAATGAAAAGAAATGCGTTCGATTCTTGTGGTACCGAAATTATGTTAAATTTACGCCTGAAAGTGTTTATATTTTCGCTTTGCGTTTTGTGTAGTACATAAAATGCAAAAGCCAACCAGCAACGAACGACGGCGAAGTCAGTGGTAAGGCCCAAGGGGCCGACTACTGACACCACCGACGATCGTTGTTACTCACTTTTATATTTCCTCTTCGCCTGTTAATACCGAACTGTTTAAACCGTCAAGAACGCCAAGAAAAAGTAAAGAAGTTAAGAAGAAGGTGAAGTTATGAGAAGTGAAACTCCCGCTTCTTCTTTTGTTTCTGGATCTTTCAGAAACAACTTGGGTATTTAAAAAAAGTAACATTTTGGTAGTAAAGGTTTTTGTTCGCTTTAAATAAATCCAATCTATAAATCCATGCCATTTCAACAAAACCAGCTCGGAATCAATCAATTCGGGAAACGAATAGTCACCTCACTTCATACGGCAAGTGATGGTAGCCATAACTCAAAAAACCACCTAATCATTATCGATTCACAAAACAAATTACAATTTTTAATCGACACAGGCGCCGAGGTTTCCGCCATACCACCAACAAACCTCGAAAAATCCAACCCATCAGCATTTAAATCGTTTGCCAAAAATTCGAATACCATCGATACGTACGAATACAGAAACCTTACACTCAACATAGGTCTTTGCAGACCCTCAATATGGAAGTTCGTTGTGGCTGAAGTCGACCGAATCATTTTGGGCGCCGAATTTTTATCACACTTCGGTTATTAGTCGATATTAAAAACAAAACAATCATCGATCCTATCACGAATCTCAACGTCCTAGGTGTATCCATTCAAATCCCATCGTATCGATCAAATACCCAAATCAAATACGAGTCGAGCAACTTAAACGCTGTGAAGCACAACGTAACTCATTGCCTCGAGACTACGGGGCAACCCTGTCACGCAAAGTATTACTTCTAAATGCTGACAAGCTAAAAATAGCTAGGCTGAAATCGAAGCTTGGACAGCACAAGAAGTTTGTCGACCCTGTGAAAGTAATTGGGCAAGTCCACTACACATAGCCAAGAAAAAAGACGGTAACTGGTGATTATGAGGTGATTACAGAACCCTAAACTCGGTAACAAAACCCGACCGTTATCCGATTCCATTCGTGACAGATTTCACACACCAACTCGAATCATGTACCATATTACTAAAAAAAAACTAAGTGGCATTATAATCAAAATAAAAGGTAAATGATTTAAATAAATATATTGAATAATGTAAAGTCACACGCACGGCGATGGACCTATTACAATGCTTACAATGGTTCAATATGCCGGAATTTCATTCTAACCTCAATCAAAAATCATTTAATACAATAAAAACGTAACATTTTCAGTTAATTAAAGTTTCCATTTGTGAAATTTAAAAGATTTTGCAAAATTTGTGAATTGTAAAACGGTTTGCCGAATATTAAACATCGTGTAAGTTTGTTTAATATTAATTATAGATATGAAAAGGAAATACTGTTTTTTTATATTAATTGTATTATTTGTATGCCAAAAGAAAGAACACGATCAAATATTGGTCGACGCACACGGCATAATAGATATATTAAAACAAAGACAATCGCGTCAACGCGTCACTGATGCAAACAGACAACTAAATTGACAGCGCATGAAAATATAGCGTGCATAAATGCGATCATCGTTCAATCGTCTTGCAGAGATGACAAACTTTGGAGACTACTGGAGACATAGAAATAACTCCATTGGCTCTGATTACCGTAAACGTGATTCTATGTTGAAGGAAAAGGAAAGTATATATCCAGACCACATGAGAGGAGTGAATAGCAAGCTCGAGATTTATTACTTATTGAAAACTTAGTCCGAAACAAGAAATTGGATACGATTTATAACCCGAAAAAGTTTGAAGATTTTACAAAATCTAAGCCATGTGTTAAGATATGGAACCCAGCCAATGGAAAAACGTACGAAATTAATTCTGCCTGATCTGAAAAAAATACTTCAATCACAACCAACTCCAATGGATTCGTTTGAGAGGAATGCTGAAACTGAATCAACACTAATTAATATTTTGAGTAACCGCGAATAAGAACAATAAAAAATTAAAATTTAAATAAATGAGAACATGGAATTTTGCGAAGTGATTTTTCACTGAGAAATTAAGCATAAACATTTTATTTAATGCTTCATACTTTTTTGTTTGTTATACACTCGTTCGTTCACAAATTAATGGGTTGGAATTTTTTAACATCACTTTTTTTGGTTTTCGATAGAATGCTACAGTGGTTTGACATAATTTATAATAATTTTACACAATATAGTGGTACATTTTTTAAATTATGCACGATTTTATAAATATATCACGCATAAATTACCAAAGATATTTTGGTTGGCACGTATTCTACTTGTTTAATTTATTATGGACTAAAAAAAGTCCCTCTCAATGGTTTTTTCTGATCTTTAGTTGAATACAACGTAATGTTGGAAACAGTATATATGAGTTAACATTTTAGAATAGAATTTTTAAGCGCCTCTGGGGACCACGAAAGATTATTTATACCTTCATGCTATAATATCGGTTTGTGTCTGTTTTTTATCCATCTTTATTTTAGAGAAGTTTGTACGTAACCAATAGAAGTATGTAGAACATATCGATTAGAATTCTTTTGAAATTAAAATGAATTTGTTTTAATTTTCACGTAAAAAAAATTGTTACAGAGAAAATGTGTAAATAATTAATTATGAAAAACAGAAAAACAAAGTAAAAAAATTTAATGGAAATAATGTCTCACAATTTTTGTATTTACGAAGAGAGATGATTTAATTTCATTTATTAATATTTATAATATTCATACAAAAAATTACAAATTATATAAATAATTTAATTACAACATTTTTTTTATAAAAAGAAGAAGGTTCCACCCCTGCTCGCTTCCTCACCAATCCACGACAACAACTCGCTTCGCTCGCGCCAACCTGCTTTCATATCTTCCAAATCTGCGTATGTATTCGAATTACAAATAATTTAATGAAATAAAATATTTGAAATTCGCTAATTTTATCTTAAGAATAACAATAAATAGATCAATGAAATGAAAGCGACTATGTACGTAATTTTATGAACCTAATACAGACAAACAAATTTACCATTATCCACCAATGAAGCATAGCTACACCATGATACAAAGAATTAATAAGGTATGCTCAATAGATGTAATTACGCCATCCGGTGACAGAAATTTGTTTTTTATTTTTTATTTTTTGTACAAATTTTTCTATTTTGTTTTGTTTTTTAGCACGTCATTCGATGCTGCACCACGATACTACCGAATGACGTGCTAAAAACAAAATAAAATAGAGAAATAACAAAAAATAAAAAACAAATTTCTGTCACCGGATGGCGTAATTACATCTATTGAGCATACCTTATTAATTCTTTGTATCATGTAGCTACACCATTCAAGAAATGTATTTTCAGTGAAGAATTAACCCCGTGAAAGAATTAATTAAGTGAGCGCGTGATATTTGCAGAAATGTGCATGTGATGTGAAACAGCTCGAGTATAGTGTCGCATTTATACTCGAAATGTACATACATATTTTATATTTACAGTAATTTAAATCTTTGTTATTATGATTTTTTTTGAAAGAAAATTTTGTGATTTTTAACCCATATGCACTAACAAAAATAGATAACAATAAGTGCGCGTTGGTTAAGAGGACAAAGGAGATGCAGAAAAAAATAAAAAATAAAATAAAATGCATTGTTTTTGTTTGCGTAAATATAGATCATGTTTTCCAAAAGAGGCAGCACGATCAAAGAAAAGTACAAAGTGTTTTCGGTTAAAACAACCGAAGGTGAACATATTATATATTTAAAAATGAATAAATAACAAATAATTTTATAACAAAAATTACTTTATTTAAATATCAATTATTACTTTTAAAAATAAAAGTTAAAATCTTTCTTTTTCGTAATATGTATTAAACTTTTCCAGTGGGTAGAAGACCGATTTCGGAATTGTTATTCCTTTTTCAATTCTTTTTACTTTTAATTGATAATATGTAGTATACATTTCTTGGATTTGACGGTCAAAAATATTAATCACGCGCACCAATTCAATATTTTTAGAAAAACCATATAAACGGATAACACAATTTGTAAATCATTAAATCATCCACAACAACAGAAAATGTCGGCTTATCATCATATGATCAATATGCTCAACATTATACCGATGAACGACGTTGATTATAATGATGAACTCAATATAATAAAATATATTGCAACGACAAATGGTTACAACACTAATTCATTGATCAATTAAATGAAAAAATAAAACACAAAATTACACAACAACATCTAACTACCTTTTACAATAATGAGGAGTCAGATAATAAATACATAAGTATTGAATATAATATTAAACAAAATTCTATGCAAATACGGATATACTACAGCGTACAAAACATGTCACAAATTACAAACAAGATTTAGAATGCAACAAAATACTCAGCCTTTAGACGTAAGAATTGACGTGCAACGGCTGTCCAAAGTATTACATTGGCCAAACTTGGAGATCATTCGCTCAACGGTTCATAGAACATACTAAAGAAGTCAACAAAATACTGCGCACCAACTATTTTGGATACTAAATTCTCAAGTTTTGGAATTTCATAATACTCTTTCTTAATATTTGTGTTCAACAACTTTGGGTCCAAGCACAATCTTAATGTTCCGTTCGGTTTCTGAGCAACTACTAAGTTGCTGACCCATTCCGTCGGTTCGACAAATCAGATAATGAAGTTAACCGAATTGTTGGATGTGAAATAGTTAGTAAATTAGAAGATAAATTGAAAAATAAAGGAAAGAAAAGGAAGGCGAAGCCTAATGAACGGAACGTCAAAAAGACGAAATTAAGCAGAATCTCTGAGTTAAGTTATAATATAGTATATCCGCTTCAAAAAGTAGAAAAATGTACGAAGCAAAAAAATTGTTCCCTCCATGCGGAGAAAAATGCAAACTAGGCTGCACAAGGAAAATAAACGAATCTAAACGACATGAAATGTTTGATGAGTACCGGGCGCTGGCCGGTTTGTTCATATTGTTTGTTCTTATATTGCCAGCTCCATGACTATATGTAAGCCAAAGTATCGATATTCGTGTACTCAAAACCACCGAAAATTAAACAACGCCTTCTATTTTGAAACAAACAATGTACGTGTTAAAGTGTGCAAACACCTTTTTTAATTCGACATTATAACTGATCGTCCAATTAGAACAATTATAACAAAGAGAAACAACTTGGATTTTCTTGAACCTGACTTACGAGGCAAACTCAATAACCACCCAGTTGTAGCCGACTTGTAAATTTATTGACGAAGGACGATCTGTATATCGGATTTGTTTAGAGATTATAAATATGACCGCACAAAACTTGATGTACCGTACGTAAACTGTGTAATGTATCATAGATTTAGAGAAGATTGCAAGGAGAGAAGGAATAGGT
This sequence comes from Tipula helvola, assembly GCA_963556165.1. Lineage (NCBI taxonomy): Eukaryota > Metazoa > Arthropoda > Insecta > Diptera > Tipulidae > Tipula > Tipula helvola. The sequence continues at coordinate 162,656,013 of OY744481.1, read as the reverse complement.
TTTTTTGTACCAAAAAAAGACCAATGTGAACTCCGCACATCGTTAAAAAAATGCAGAAACGACAAAAACGATAAGTTAAAAGTTAAATATGATGAACATCAACGAGAAAAAGAATTGTCACGAAAAAATAAAAGTAAAGATAAAGATTAATCAAATAAAAATTACATAGTGGCCAAGTTTTAATTTTACAATATCGGAATTGAAAAATGGACACACATAATGTTATTTCTGATATGAAGGGGAAGGGAATCGAGGAGTTGAGGAAATCGGAAGTTGTGTTTTAAAATACATTTCAAAAACTATTGACAACTGCGATGATACTCAAATACTAGATTTCATATTTTACTTGGACAATTGCGGCGGACTGCAAAAAAACAAGTATACGGTAGCTCTATATGCTTTTGCAGTTCGAAAATTTCCACAAATAAATTCAATTACCCATAAGTACCTTGTTACAGGTCACACGCAGAACGAGGGGGGACAGCGTCATTAAAATCTGGGCCAATCTATGTTCCGTATCAGTACGCCAAATTATAAGAATGCCAAACAAACATGGGAGGAATGCCCAAACATAATGTTATTTAAGAGTTTGAACCTGAACGATTAATTTCCACTGAGGAAAATTTCAAGAAGGGGAACTGTCCAGAAAGGATATCGGACTATTATCGTTCAGATCTCCCTGAACGATATAAAACCTGAACGATTAATTTTCGTTGAACGATCTCCCTGAATGATTAGTTTCCGTTCATAACACTGCACTACAAATCAAGGATAACAAAAAAAGTGATTTGTAATACTTGTTGAGAAATAATCACATTCCACAATTTTATGCAGATTTCTACAAGGTTATTTAATTTTTATTTTGTTGTTCTAGTTTGGAACTGAAGTTATATTGCAGTTTTAAATAAAATCTGTTAAAATGCTTAATTTTATTTATAAGTTTTATTGAATTTTGTTATGATAGTAGTTACATTTAAAAATGTCACATCTGCAAATTTGTACAAATCCACTTTAATTTAAAACTGTCACTTCTACAATTAGGGGTGGTTTTGGGGTAACAATTCGAAATAGTGTCCTACTCCCAATTAAAGTAAGTTATAATACACCATTGAACATAATAATCAAACTTCTAACTGGTCAAGTAATATCACAGTGATTGTTTAAAAATACGACCAATTTAAAATCATCTTTTGCAGAATATTAGTTTATTTTAGTTGTGCCATCTTTGAACCGAAGGTGCAAATTCCATTGAAAATGTTTTTGGAATACTTTCTAAAATATCTCACACACACATAGTTAATTTTCCAATTGTATCCTCGACATTTCCAACGTTGTAAATGGGGGTAAATGTAGTGCAACTCTTATTACTAATTCTAAAAACCCATTTACTTTTCTGAAATTGATCATCAATGGATCTGCCTGTTTTTAAATTTGTTCATAAAATTAAATGATCTTGGTCTAGTAATTAATAATAACTTCATTTGGAACAATCATGTTGCATCTATTTGTCAAAAAATTAATTTAGCCCTTTATAAGTTGCGAATTGAGCAACATTTTCGTTCACAAAGCCTTAGGCTTTACTTGATTAAGTCTTTAATCGTGCCTCATATATTGTATTGCGATGTAATTTATTCTAATTGCGATAAGATTTCGTTTCATCTGCTCCAAGTAACTTTGAATAATTGTGTTAGATACGTGTATAAGCTGCGGAAATATGATCATGTATCGCGTTATTTTGGTAATGTACTTGGTACCTCATTGTCTAAGTTTTTTTTCTATCGTGCGGTCATTTTTATTTATAAGTTGATTAATTTTCGTAAGCCAAATTATTTGTATGCTAAACTTCAGTTTTCCAAATACCGAAGGGTAAATATGTTGATGTTTCCAACTAATAGAAAAGCCATTCTCAATGATTCAGTTTTACTTAACTGCTTCAGGAAATGGAATAAATTGCCAAGCACCATCAGAAGTTTATGCTTTTCACCAAATTTAAGCAAGAATCATTTAAATTTATTAGCAACATGACTTGATTCGGCTCATATTTATTTTTAAATTTAATTAATTTAATTTGATTTATTTTACTAATATTTATATAAATCATTTTTATTAATATTTTTCATTTTAGTTTATTGTTTATAATTTGATTTTGTTAATTTTTTTAATGTTCGTTTACTATTGTAATTGTTTCTGACTTTAGTGTTGTATAAGCTAAGTGCTTACTACACCAATTATTAAATAAATATATAATGTTTTTAGGGAAATACGAAATCAATACAGTTAAATTTTTGACGTATCGGTAGAGGTCATATGTGAACAGTAATATTCCGACCCATACTAAACGAAAAAAATACACGTTAATTCATTTACACACCGGAGGTTTCGAGGTATTAAGCAAAAAAAATATGTATACCGAAATATCAGCGGTACAATGTTGTAAACCTAGTAAGGTTAAATTGTTAATTAAGTTTAAAATTTATGGTTGCAATAAAACCTATTTATGTACATCAGTGAGCTTGAAAGCACAAACCAACACGAAAAATTCTAAACCAAACATTTGGGATCGCACTTATAATGTAAATTACGCAAATAAAAAAATCTAAATGGTAATAAAACACCAGCACCGAAAATAAATTATGCTAACAATAAAAAAACGGGACCAACAAAATATTTACTCGGCATGTTAAATATTATATTTGCTGGAAATTGGGTTTTTTATTTTAAACATCTTAATATTATGTATGTATCTTTCCATGTGCATTATTTAAATTTTGATAGATATGTACATTTTTATATTTTTTGCACAAAACAATAAAAGGCTGCTTGCTTTTTGAAAAGTTGAGCAGAAAAGAAAAAAGCCATAACACCAATGTTCTAATATGTATCAATATTACCCGAATTTTTCGATATTGAGGAATTTCTTTTATTTTTGTAAAAAAAATAAAAATGTCACAAGATTTTTATTTTATCTCATTTTAATCAATATATTTTCATATCTTCGTAAAATAGATCGGTTAATATATTTCGTCGTTACCCTTTAAATGGCCGCGGCGGGTCGAAGGATTTTCACAAGCCAGGCGTTGTCATGTACATATATGTTGAGAACGGAAGAAATGATGGAAATGACTTTAAATGCCTGCCAACAATCAATGTAAACGAACGTATATTTCAGGTAATTATTTTTACACGTTTTAATAAATTAATTTTAATTGATAATTGTTTGTTAATTTAATTTTCTTTATAAACTAGGCGACTCATCCGCGACTGATAAAAATAAATGTGATCTTGTTGAAGAAGAGTTATTAAATCCAATAGTGAATAATGAAGCAAATACATCATCACCGGCCAGCCGCCTGCTTTATTAGAATTGAACAACGCCTGTAGCTCAAAAATTCTGAACACAAAAAAAAACTAATCTTAATAACCCAGGTTTTGAAAATCGGTCTGAACCTCATTTTGCAAGTAAAATAATTCAAATAATTTACTAAACATAATAATTAGTTGCTTTCCAATCGACCAGCCACAAGCACCCGCTAGTAGAAAGGTGTTTGTCTTTGCTATGGTCGATTGGTAAGCTCAAAAATTTATGATTTGAGTAAAACCATAAACGAACCATATAAAGACATACAAATCCGTGGTGTAATATAGCAAAAGTTGAATAAAATTATTTGTTGTTGTAAAATTGTTTATTAATACCCACTGATTGTATTAGTGGGTATCTAATAATCTATAACATTTTATTCACTTTGCTTCTCTCAAGCAAAACTAAAAGAAAAATGAATAATATTATACTCGTATATGCTATACAACAGTATACAATACTCTAGTTTCCGAGAAATTAATATTTATTGTACTATATCAAAACCTTATATGAATAAAAGTGTTGGTTTCAACTGTATGTAAATTTTAACTGTACATTTACTCTCTTTCGTCGGTTTGTATTGGTATGAATATGAATTTCTATGACGAATTTTAGATAATTGAAGAAAATCCAGAAATGAATTGCATCGCTTATGCCTTAAAAATTCCCAATTTTGAATGAGAAATAATTTTTTTTGAAGACCATTTACAATGTTTTCTGATTAAAACTGAAATCAAGGAATCTATGGTCGTATTGTGATGCTCATAGCACTGGTTATTAGGATTCAAAAAATCAATAAATTCCGGTTGTAGTCTAATGATTTCTTTACATTGGTCTGTTATATGTTTTTTTAAAATTTAGTAAATGGGGACTTTTACCAAATATTTTGTGAAATATTTCGGAACAATATATGGACAACTTAAAATATAGGGTACGGTCAAGAATTCAGCCGCTGCGCAGTTTATGCAGCAAGAAGTCAAAAATTAAGATTTGCCGCTAATGCTGCACATTCCGTCGGATTAAAATGCAGCAAATAAAGTTACTACACAAACTATAAATGTCAATATTTTTAAAAAATTCAATTTTTTCAATGTTTATAACTTCGTTATAGTAGGAAAAGTAAAAAGCATCACACCGCCGATCTTACACCGCCAATCTTACACAATGTCAGCAATTTGAGTTACGTGAAGTTAGCTATACTAAAATCAATTTGGGAAATCGTAATATTTTTGCAAATCGAAAAAATCGATCTAACTAATCTGAAAAAAAAAAAAGAAACAGCAAGAAAATTGATTAGATCGAGCAGACCGATTAGATCGGAAATAAGAAACACAGCATAAATGTCCCAGAAATTTCCAAATTATAGATAACTTGCTACGTTAAGATATTGTAGTTATTCTAAATTAAATTCCCTGAAAATAAATTTTTAAGCATCATTATACATTTTTCAAGATCAGTATCGTAATACCTGTAAACGTTTAAATCTATTTTTCATATTATGCATATTTTCATATTATGTATCAATAATGTATGTGTTGCTTTTTATAGAATGAAACATGGAAAAGACATAGTATGGCAAGTATTGTGTTTGTATTATATCTCGCGCGTTTGTATTGTATAGTGAGAGAATAATCTCATTTTTTTAAAATGCATATGGGTGGGTATTGTATTTCGAAACACGCACACATGCAGTGGGTATTGATAATTTTACACTAACAATGCCATATACGAAATCCAAATATGGCGCTTTATGTCTTTATATGTATCGTTTTTGGTAAAAACTAACGTCAACATTATATGTAATAATAGACTGTATAATGTATATCTTGTAAACTAATAAAATAATAAAATTTTAAAAATAATTTCCTCAAAAACCAACTTTTTCTGTTTTACATTTTATTGACAACATTGGATATTTTCAATTTTTGTGCTTAATATCACTGTTTTTATATTTTAATTTAAAATTGTTTTTTAAATAAAAGAGAATAAAATTGTTTCTTATTATAGTGATATTTTATTATCTTGTAGAGTATAAGGACTATATAGTTTCGAGCGTTCGCTCATTAACAACTTATAACTTATTCTAATTCAAAATGTTAAAAATTACTTATTATATACTGGTAGATGTCATTGTGTGGCATCCTGTCATTTAATAAAAATATATTGTCCCTGTATTTGGGTATTTCCAAATCCTCCATTCTATCTTGGAAAACCTGGATAGAATGCAGGAATTGGAAATCAAATAACTTGTAATAACTATAAGGGAAATCGCTATAAAATTTTGAAGATAACATGCATCTTAGGTAGAGATGGCATTACTAGTAATTGAACGAATCCCAATAAGCAACTCAATTAAATATTAAAACGAAATAAACAAATAAAATATCGGTTGAAAAGTAGGAAACAATTTTATGCACATATACAATTTTTTTGACTTTTTTTTTCATTTTCTTCGTTCAACGGTTAGTGGTGCCATCTCTACCCAAGAACCAGGTACTAGCATTTTAACGCACCCCAACAAGCAGATGTTTACTTCAAGCTTTACTATGAGAATTATGACCAATTTCCCTTATAGGTTATTATAATTTATTTGTTGGAAATATATAGCGTAACGACTACAATTATTGGCACTGTATAAATTTGATGTAACTATTGGCACTGTTCCTTATCTTAGCATTTTTCTCTGTTAATATTTAAAATTACCGTATATTATGTTTGTATATGTGAGAATTATAAAGTATTCTCTTGCATTTTTACACGAAAAAACACGTTATAAAAATTAGTTGCATATAAACGCTTGTTGAGAAAACATCAATACGTCAACCCTCCTGATAAAAAAAAAAAATACAGTGTTTTAACAAGGAAATCAAAAATGTAAGTATGGATTTTATATTCAAAACATAAGATTATGATACTTTCTATACGAAATGGGGGTATAAAATTAGTTATTTTAATTGAAATTAGTGAAATTAAATATTTTTTTCTAATTAAATAATTAATAAATGGTGTGCCAATAATTAGTTCAAAATATTACTTCATTTTATTATTGGCACTGAAGTGCCAATAATTGAATTATACGTAAGTACAGTTATTGACACATGTCAATTATTGTACACTGAAAAAAATCCTACATCAATACAGACAAAAACTGCATTAATAGTAAGAATAATTCGTTAAAATGGAGCCAATAGCACCCTTCGTTAATAGTACGAAAATAATACGTTAATATGGTGAAACACAAAAAAAAAATATTTTAACCTTCACTACTTACGTTGTAATATTTATGAATTGATTCATATAAGACACGAAAAATGTTATAATTTTAATGCAGTTAAAAGCATTTGTGGATGAATAAATTCTTATTGTTAACGTAAGAAATTAAACATAACATGAAATTTTTCGTAACATTAACGAAATGTTACATCATATTAACGAATAAATTCATACATATAAGTTTAGAAATTCATTATTTGTGCTTACGAAAATATTCGTATCTAGGAAGAATGGAATACTTAGTGGTTATGAATAATTCACAAATATGACGATTATTTTCTGAAAATGTTTCGGGTTTTTTATAGATAATATATTACTTGTAAATGACATTCACTGTATTTTCGATTTGGTAAATCAGAAAAATAACAGAGGCCAATCACTTATAATATATCTACCTCATATTAGAAATATTATCCCTTCCCCCTTTTCTTTCCCGCAGAGTCAATACAAAGTGTATCAACTCTCAAAAATTAGAAATCTCTTTGAGTTCTTGTGTTGGTGTTGGTACATAATTCGGTTTCGTATAGAGAAAAAGTAAGGTCTACTCTTCAGATACTAGCTTGTAGCTAGTAGCTACGACCGAACTACAAAAATTCAACTTTCGCTTTATACATTATATATAAAACTAGAGTGCATCGACTTAGTGAATTATATTCAACTAAATCAAAATCAAAAACCCAAACAGAAATCTAATTTGTGTGTGTAGTGTATGATGTCCACACGAATAATTATCAGATTCGTTAATATGACGAATTTCGTACATAGTCTCATTCATAAATATTATGAATTGTTCATAAATATGATTTTTTAATAAAATGATGCAAGTTGCACTAATACGCAAACATCATGTGATTGTATTTTACGTATAGTACAATAAACTAAACAATTTTTTAGTTTACGAACTATGATTCTTACTATTAATGCAAACATTCTTATGATTTTTTTCTACATTTCATTTTTTTACGTAAATATAGCAATTTGTACATTAATAGTACGAATTGTGGTTAATGAACGCAATTCGTAAATAAAACGCAGTATATTTTTTTCAGTGTATATTTAAAACGTGCCAATAGCTATATTCTTATTTAAATTCTATTCTAGAATTTCAAAATGCCTAAGAAATGCAACACATATGAAGAATATGATTTACAAAAGGCTTTACAACACATAAAAAATGGAAAAATATCTAAAAAGGCGGCTTCTAAGCTATATAATGTACCTAGATCGACATTACAATTTCGTCTCGGACCTAAATTTTCAAAAACACGACCAGGTCCAGGTACAGTTTTGACGGAAGAAGAAGAAGAACGAATAGTTGATTGGATTAAAGTTTCTCAAAAAAAAGGGTTTCCGAAGCGAAAGGAGGATGTTACTAGCGCAGTGAAATACTTTCTAGAACAAACCGACAGATCTCATCCCTTTGGAGAGGCCAACATACCAGGAAAAGGGTGGTTTGCATCATTTTTAAAGCGTCATCCTTCTCTTTCGTTAAGATTAACTGACCCTGTTTTTTCAGCGAGCGCTACGGTAGCAATTTCCGATATTCATTCGTGGTTTGATTGTATCAAAACATTTCTAACTGAGCAAAATTATATGGATATACTTGAGGACCCTACCAGAATTCTAAACGGCGATGAGACAAATTTTTTACTTTGTCCCAAAACTAAAAATGTTCTAGCTGCAAAGGGAGCAAAAAATATGTATGAAGTTGACAGAGGGTTAGCCAAATCGAATTTGACGGTTATGTTCACGTTTTCGGCCGCTGGTGTAATACCACCTCCTATGGTTATATACCCATATAAAAGAGTTCCCGAGGAAATTCGGAAATCATTACCAAAAGGTTGGGGCTTGGGCGTAAGTGATAATGGATGGATGACTAAAGAGATTTTCTATGAATATATCTCTAAAGTTCTCCATCCATATCTCTTGCAGCTAGGAACTACATTCCCAGTAATTTATTTTGTCGACGGACATGCAACCCATCTAACATTAGCTGTCAGCGAACTATGTGTGAAGCTAAAAATTATTTTGGTTGCTTTGTACCCCAACGCTACCAGAATTCTACAACCGGCTGATGTCGCTGCATTTAAACCACTTAAGTCGTCTTGGAATAACAAGGTATTAGAATGGCGTAGAAACAATCCTATGGAATCGCTCACTAAAGAGAAGTTTGCACCTCTTTTATTTGAAGCGATACACAACAGCAATTCTGTAGAAACGATTCAAAAAGGGTTTAGAGCCTGTGGTCTTTATCCGTTTGATAAATATTCAATAAATTCATCAAAGTGTTTGGGGAGATCGTCCGTAAAATCTACCAACAGTCGTGAACAAAATCAGACCACCACGCAAGATTATGCATTTAAAATGCTTTGTGAAACTGTTGGTCAAAATAAAGTCGAGATATTTGAAAAACTCGATAAAGGAGAACTTGAAATTGAGAGTTGTGGCGAAGACTTGCTTCTTTTATATGATGTATTTAAACAACTAAGGTTTGGAGGAAAACCAAAACAAATAATTTGTAATAAATCAACGCAAACAGAAGCTGAAACCCAGATTCCCGGAAATTCATCTATAGACATTAATTCAATTAATGAGTTTATATTGATAAACAACCCACTAAGCACACAGCTTCAAACCGAATTAATCAATATCGATACTACTTTTTCACCGAACAGCAATGTATTGAAGTACACTGAGCTAACAACCCAATCCAACACCGTTTCTTGTATAACTTTACCATCATATACAACCGGAGGAATAGATGATTATTTAAACTAGCTGGAAACACCCGTTAGAAAGGGATGTAAACTAAATCAAACCAAAAAACCTTTTGTTGTCACGTCGCCTCTATGGATTCAACAGGAAAAACTGAAAAAAGAAACTAAACAAAAAATTGAAAGTGATAGAGAGAACCGAAAGGCTGAAAGAATAAAAACAAGGGAGTTAAAAAAATTACAAATAAAAGATAAACCTAAGCGTACCAGAAAGGCTAACCCAAAATTGCAACCATCAACAAATCTTCAAACCACTACAATAACACCCAACAAGGCCTTGGTGTCAATAGAAAATTATGTTGCACAAGAAATTATACATAATGTTACAAACATCAATGAACCTGCTAACACTTCTTTTCAAATGAATAGTTTAACTGAGAATTTCTGCTTGGATAAAGAGAAGAGAATCAGCGAACCACAAAACGTAGATTTCGGGTGTAATCAATCGTCTAGTAACTTGGAATTTAGAGATCATAACAAGTCTCCCACAAACAGTGAAAAATGTTTTGACGAGAATTCATCTCCCGAAATTAGTGACGTTAGGATTTATGATCCACCCACTGATCAGCAGCACCACGTACGAAATCTTTTTCTAGTTGAAACCAAATATGACTTTGGGAGTAACACCCCAGCAAGCGGTAGTATGTGCTACTAGTGTACTTTTGCACTTTCCAAAAATTGTAGCTCTGAAAATTTTGGAATAAAATGTAGCATATGTACTCGCGAATTTCACTTGAAATGCCTAATAAAACTGAAATATAAATACATTCCCGTATTCGAATGCAATGGATGCAAAAAACGTGATTAACGCAACTTAATTGTGATAATTTTATGATATTTAAAGAATTATTTTTGTTAATTAGGATAATAGAAGAACTATTTGTTATATTAGAGTATTATTTTTTATTTGAAATATATTTTTTTACTAGTTTTATAATAGCTAGGAAGCTAATTTAAAATTTTATTACCTAAAGCGTAGTTACGCTAACATGCCCATAAAAGTAGTTTTTCCTTATGCCAATTATTATAAACGTGGGCCAATAGTTGTACTCAACCATGGTGCCGATTATTATAGATCTATGCCAATAATTATAGTTTTTGGAAGATTTGCGGATTATTCTACGTTTAGAATATTTTCGTATTTTATTTCAAAGCTGCAGTAGTTTAAATTGAAAGCCAACTAATTAATCTAACTGAAAACCATATACAAAATCTGATAAAAATTCTCAAAATAAAACAACGAACGCTTACCGAGTCCAAATAGGTTTAGGTTTCGTTGAGTTGAAAATATAGTGGCGCTAACCTGTACCGTTTCCATGAACAGTGTTAGGAGTTACAGACAAAAAAATATTTCAATAGAATACAAAAATAAAATTGCATGTTGAACAAAGCTAAATTCTTTATTTTGCTCTGGTATATCGTCATTACGTTGACAACGACATTTTTGTATATTTTTTTAAATTATTTTGAGGAATGAACTTTGACAAATAGAATCTAGCTCAAACGAACAAGATTCGTCGAGTTTATTTTGATTTAACGAAACTCTACCCTAATAAGCGTTTCCATGCATATAAACAGAGTTGAACCTAGGTTAACTCTATCATGGTAATACAAATACAGGAGCAATATATTTTTATTAAATGGCAGGATGCCACATACATAATGACATCTACCAGTATATAATAAGTAATTTTTAACATTTTGAATTAGAATAAGTTATAAGATGATAATGAGCGAACGCTCGAAACTATAGTCCTTATACTATACAAAATAATAAAATATCACTATAAGAAGAAACAATTTTATTCTCTTTTATTTAAAAAAATAATTTTAAATTAAAATATATTTGATTGACATTAAATAAATAATCCGTTAATGTTACTTCCATGCTTGTTTCACCGTTTCCCGAAAAGATAGTTGTTTTACGACATTCGACGAGAATGATAATGCAATTAATACTACTGAAATAAGGAAACGATCGAAATCATCTTTTAATAAGTGAAACGTTTTCGATGGTGCGGCTCGAGTAACAAATAAATCTAATTCGTAAGCAAAAAAAAGATAGGTACTTTCAAGACCACTGGCGGCGGTATGTATTTCTTGGATGTAGGGAATTGATTGATTGTGATTAATAATGTTGTCTTCTGGTTTAGGAATTTCAGGTAAGTAGGGATTACGCCTTCTTCACGTACTTGGTTATTCTGAGTACATGGTATTTCAACGAAGCCGACTGATGATAAACTAACTACAATGAAAACATTAATTATATCATTATTGTAGCTTGTAACTCGGTAATTATAATAAAATTTCTTTACTAATAACTTGTTTGTTGGTGGTTCCTTTCTCAGTGACGGTTTCCTTAATAGAGGCAATAGTAGTTGGGAAAACGTGTGCCTATCGTGCAACTACGGGAATTGGTGAAAAATCCAATTAACTCCATATAGTGCTATTTATTTGAGTTTTTCCCTCGTATAGTTCAATTGTAACTGGAAAATTTTATATTTTATTAATTTTGTGAGAAAATGAATTCAAACATTCTTACTTATTTTAGTGCGTCGCATTTTGTAATTGTAATATGAAAAAACGAGCCAATTTTCGGAATGAATTAAATGAAATAGATCCTTTATTCTCTTGTGTGAGAATGAAAACACAACCAAACCCGAAACAATGTCGATCAAATGAACATTTAGAACAAATCTGTTATAGAGCACAGATCGAACGCCCAAAACACATATTTTATTACTTATATTTATATTAATCAAATATCAATAAATAATTTTTTTTTTTAGACAAAACGTTTGCAGCTTCACAGTTAATATTAATTAAAAAATTTAGATTTATAATAATTATTACAATACTTCTTTTATAAACACAACGCGTTAAACAAAATCAATTAAACTTTCAATTTTTAACATATGCATCACTCGGTTCTACACCCAACCACCTAGCGGCGAAATGGTGCATAACTGCTTCTAAGCACTCTTGATAAAATAGCAAGAGCAGTTACGAGTAGTTTATTGAACGAAGACAAAAACCTTTCTACTAGCGGTTTGCTAGCGGGTGCTTGCAGTTGGTCGATTGGAAAGCAATTATTATCTCATAAACTAGATGCGCCATTCAACAGTGATTCTACTACCAAAAGAAAGTGAAAGCGCATTACAAAGAGAGGTTGAATCAAAATTATTTTCGTCTGGTGAAAGTGAATCGAATGTAGACGATAGCGACGATGGTCCAAGCTTTGTACCACCAAATTTAAATTCGTCATCGGATTGCGATGATGAATATAACAGCAACATTGAGACATGGCGGTAATTTTGGAAAATAATTTGTCGCAAGATGCAACACAAAATAATGTTCCAAGAAAAATTCGGCAACAAAAACGAAATTATGGGAAATCCTATAATATTGCTACAGGAAAAAAAAATCGAATAAAGCAAAATGATAAAGCTTTAAGCTAACTCCATGTATACGAAAATGTGGTGATAAGATTAGCGAAGATTAACAAAAATTTATTTTTAAGGAATATTGGGCGCTTAGTGAATATAATTTAACCCTTTCAAACGCCATTTAAAATTGACTTTCTTTCAAAAATAAAATACGTAGCACAATTATGCACTGCTATGATATGGGATTGCTCATAAAACTGTAGTATGAACATAAATACATAAGAGAACGATCGCACAAGGGAAATGAAACAAAAATTAAAAATTACGGTTGGTCGACGCGATGAAAGTTGATGTACAATATATTGTACAAGGCGTTTGAGAGGGTTAAGAAGACTGTATATTTGCGGATTAATTTCTATAGAAAATTAAAAAACACAAAATCTTGTTAATTTAGCAAATAAGTAACGAAATCGTGAATATTCATATAAATAACACTTAAAAGTTAACGAGCATACGCACCAAGTTTGTCAGAAATGCTTTTATATAATTTAGGCGAAACTGATAAATTTTTGAAAACTATCATTAAATACAAGATTAGTTCACCGGGAATTACAATCAATTTAGACCGACGGGGCAGAAATAACCACTATAAATAAACTAATTTCCTTTGGCAGAGCCTTAGTGTAGGGAATTAAAACTAACAAAAAAAAATTCCTATTCATTTTTCCTTTCTTACGCCAGAATAAACCATAGGAAAAATAGCATAGGAAAAACTGCTATCAAAAATAATTCCTATATAGGAAAAAAATTCCAAATTCCTAAGGAAAACCAGAATACACCCGCTGGTAAGAGAAACATAACAATGGCACATGCAATTTGGTATTTTTGATTATATTTAATTGATGCCCAATATCATAAATTCTATACATCTTTAGAGACAAAAAAACAGCAATATTGACAATAATATAGAAATTGATATTATTGAGGATGAACAAGAAGAAGATTTAGATTAAAAATAAACCGAAAATAATGGTATGAAAATTTAAAAATTTTTAATTTTTCGGATTCAAACATATTAAATTAAATTTTTTATTTTTTTTTTTGTTTTTTAAACTTTTTAATTTCTAAAATTATATCAGCTTAGAACCTACGAAAACGGATTATTATGTAATTTATAATTGAAATTTTGAAATAAATGCTTAATCTAATATAAGAAGTTTAATTTAAATTTACGATTTAGAAAATGGGCTTAGATATAAAATTTTCAATTTGCCTTTAAAGCTCAATACAATTTTATTTTAAACTACGTTATTTTCAAAGAGTTTTAGAAACGAAGCATTTTGAGCCTGGTTTGTTGCCTGGAAATTGAGCGGACGTTTATTTCGCGATGGTTGCTCAGTTTATACTAATTTAATAAACAAAAAATCAACGATATTCGGCTAAATAAATCAATTCACGCGTACGATTGGGCAGAAATAATCATTTATTTTTTGATTATAATCAATTTTGACAAATCGAGATTTTGTGCAAGATTTACCAATACCAACAAAAAAGATATGTCAATCAAAATTGTGACAATTTGAGACGATTTTTAATCATTCCTTAATGTTTACGAGTTCGTTATTTATTAATAAATAAGTTGTATTATTAAAATTATTTTTGTGATAAAATCTGTGTAATTTTGTGCATCATCAAACTAAAGATTTACTGACGGTTAACATAACTTCAAAAAAATATTCACATATGTATATTCACCAATGCAACCATGAAATAAATCATGCTGCTTGTTGTACGTACGATTGGGCATCATAAAACATGATTTTTTTTGACAAGCCCAATCGAACTCGACATTAGACTGTTTGGTTCGAATGGTTGGCTAAAAATGAATTAAATCTAATTTGTCTGCTTACTTGGAAAACAATAAAACCCAAAATAATTCAAATTCAATTTTGCTCAAGCAAATACGATTTCACTAAAAGAAAATTGCCTATTTTGTGCGTCACGAAAAAAAGTTTTTTTTATCTTATCAAACTTAATTAACTTTATTATTAAAGAATTTTTGTTTTATTTGTCTTGAAAAAAAAAAATTTTTTTTGAAGTACAACAAATAAAACAACAAAAAAATAAAAATATTATTTCAAAACAATTAAATAACAAATTGGAGTGTTGTTCTTTTTATTATTATTGATATTGTAAACAACAATTATGTGGGCGATTAATTATTACGTCTAAAAATGTTGATGATGAGCTGGCTGTTAGTGTTTATAAATGACGGAGAGATAAGAGTAAAAGTTGGCACTCATTCGGAATTAATTTAATGTTTTTTGTTTAATCATCGTAGAAAGACATTAACAATATTGTTCAAGTAGAAATTTTATTATTATTGGGGCTGTACTACATACAGGGTGGCACATTGTTTTATATAAAATTTTGTATAAGTATCCAAACACAATATTTGAAATTGAGTATGTTTTATGTGCATAAGCTTTTATTACAAACATACATAATATTGGATTTATTACAGTTACTCTTACTACTACAATAAATTATCATTATCTGAGCAAATAATTTTATTCTTTCTTTCGATCTAAAATTTATATATGTACCGCCTTCAGCGTATGTAAACGTACCCACGAATATTACGTACGTAGTTTTTATAGCTTTCTATTTTCGTCAGCATATTATACATACTACTCCATAATATGTACATATTTATACACTGCGCCAAAAAAAACGCAACAGAAAATTCTGTGCAACAGATTTGAACGCTTATGCGGTGAAATAATACCTTTCAAAAAATATATTTTGTTTCTTATTGACGGAAATGTTGTCTTCTTTTCGATACTGGAATTTGTTTTGTTTTATTTTGTTTTTTTTCTTTTGACTTTTTTGAGTAAAATAAAAATTGTCTAAATGAAAAAATTATGCTGCTATTTGAGACTGTAAACGAACTTGCTCGATATTTCATTCCCAAATCCAAATTGGCCATTTTATAGAGTCATTTTATTTATAAACCTTGAAAATGATATCCCTATGAATTTATTGCAAAATGGTTTTTAGAGGGATTAGATGTCTTAAAAATTTAGGAAGTTATCAGCAGTAATATCCCAAGAGCATTGATAATTTCCCGAAATAATTTTATTATATTTTTCGAAAGCACGTTGCTTGGTAACAGCCCGAAGCCGTAGGTTGAGGGCTGTTACCTAAAAGCAACGTGCTTGAGGAAAATATAATAAAATTATGAGGTATTTATCAATGCTCGAGGGGTATTCGACGAGAAAATTTTTTGCAATTTTATTTTATTCTAGAAGTAAGGCTGCTAGATTGTAAATTGTTCTATGAAAGTGTCATTTTGAAACAGTATTTATTGTAAAATAAAACTATAAATTCTTTTCATCTAGTAGCCAGAGTATGTTTTTCTAAAATAGCAAGCCTATTAAATCGGCTAATTTCGAGTCACGTGTACAAAATAGACCAATCAAAATAACATTACACTGATAACATCCCTAGGGAAATTATCAGTGCAATGTTATTTTGATTGGCCTATTTCGTACACGTGACTCAAAATAGACTGATTTAACAGGCTTGCTATTTTAGCAAAAAAAAATCGTTAAAAAAACCCATCACGTTTTTCGGTGAAATTTTCAGATTGACATTTTCAATCGCGAATAACTCGAAAAATATTGATTTATCGAAAAAACTTCATCGAACATTTTTTGCTTAGAATTCATCCTTCTATCGATTTCCGTGGTTATTTTGAGTGTACTAATTTTCACCCTCCAGAAGAAGTGGCATATCCACCCTAATGTAAAAGCACACATCGGCACTATACAGCTTTTCTTCCTTGATCCATTCCCTACTTATTGCCCAAATTTCACGTCAATCGGTATTGCCCGTAAGAATTCTGAGGTAATAATCATTTTTACCGTCAAAAGCTGGACGAAACTACCTCAATTATTTTATCTAAGTTTTCAAAATACTAATAAACCTTAATTTTATGAGCATTTGAACTTTCAACGTCGATTTCCCAAAAACTTCAAGTTTTGTTTGTTGGATAAAATTGTAAGTACATATCTTTAAATTTTACGTTGTTTTATGGAAAACAATAATTTAATTTATCTCATAGTGTATGTAAAGATGTGTGTAGATGGTTGACTTTTGTTTCGTATGATGAGCAATGCCACTGATCGTGTGATTTTATAATTATAATTTATAACTCGGAGGTAATTGTATGCCACTTGTTGTATACTCGTATCTCAACACCAATTACAAACACAAAAGTTTACAATTATTTATAATTTATTGTAGAATAAAATTAAAGTATAATATTTGAATTTTTAATTTTTGTTTATACGTCTGTACTTATCGCCAGTTGTTTAGGAAGAGAGCAAGAATTTCTTTTATTTCCAAGTTGTCAAGAATTTCTATAGCAACTTAAGTTAACCGGGTAAATCTGTAAATTATAGCATAAGTACTATAAAACTTAATGAACCGAATTATTCCTAAGAATCTATTACAAAAATATAAAGGACTGAAACCTCACGAGCTGATCAGAACTTCGGTCTTTCGTATCTTCAATGGATATAGCATTCACCTGTGTCATAAAGTTGATGTGACAATTTTGACAGTATTGATTTCAAATTTAACCAACATATACACCCTGCGCCATTGAAATGTTCGATTTCGATTATTTACTATTTCATGCAATTCTCTCATAGATTTTACCTCAATCGCTATTTTTTTTTGTTTTTTTATTTTTCAGCATATTTCACGCCTTATTAGGTATTTAAAACCAAACTAAGGATGAAATATTCGTTCGGTTTCAATTAAGTAGTCAAAGAGTTAATTCTACAAAGTGTCGCTCTAAATTAAATGCTAACGAAAGAGCCAAAATTTTGCAAGCAAAGGCAAAAAGTACACACGTTCACAAATTGTAAGAATAATTTAGTGTAGCCAAACAGCAATTAGAAAGTTTTTAAGGCACTATTCCGAAACTCAAACGATAATTTGGCTCTGATGCAAAGAGGAGAACTTCTGTTTCAACAAATCGAATTTCAGATATTTAGATCTTAAGCAAAGGTTTGCTACGGCTTTGGAGCTGAGAAGATAGCTTCTAATAGCAACAACCGACACTATTTCAGTTCATACTATTAAAAGGAACTTGGTTTATATGCTTGTCGACCTGCGAGAAAATCATTACTGACAGCAAAAATGGCAGCTGCAAGCCTCAAATTCGCAATAGAATGAAAGAACTGAATGCCCAGGGACTGGCGTTGGTTCATATTCTCGGATAAATCCAAATTCAATATCTTTGGACCCGATGTAAGGACAAGGGTTCGGCGACGAAAAGGCAAACGGTATTTAACAAAATGTATTTCGCCGACAGTGAAAAATTCACCATATGTTATGGCCTGGAGAGCCATAACAGCCTTTGGAGTTTGATCACTATGCCTTCTGGATAGTTCAGAAAACGGAGGAAAATATAAAAAAATAATCGAAACCTGAATCGTGACTATTGAGGACCCGACTCAATACATAGGTATTCCACTCTTCCAGGACGATTACTCTCCGTCAGTTATTGACGTTATTTGTAAAGTAAGAGTGGTTAATTTTAATGTCTATTTTGTTTAGGTAGCCGAATTTAACAATAGCTTGGTGATTGAGTCGTTACCCTGAACAGGAAATAGTCCTACCTCAATATTGTTGAAAATTTTTGGTCCTTCATAGCAAAGAAGATTACAGATTACAAGCTGAAGAGAGCCAAAGGACCGAAAAAACTTATAGAAAAAGTCTGGTTTGAAGAAATAACAATATATTATTTAACCAAACTTTAGAATTCAATGCTGATCGGGATTAAGGCCATCATAAAAGCCGAGGGCTGGGTTATTAATCATTGATTTTAAAAAGTTCAATTTTTCTCAAAATATTTTGGTTGAGATGAGTTATTTTATTTCTGTTAATTCTTATTTTGAATAAAAATTACCATTGTCAACAAAAAACTATTTTTCAATTGAAATAACTTTGTTAAAAACACTGTAAAGACCTACCAAATTGCTACGAGGTAGGGCGGTAATATTCCTTATCCGACGTTATGTAGATCTAAAATGTTGGATTACTGTTCTTTTTATTTGAATATATTCGGAATAATGAAAAAATTGTTTTGATAATCAGAATCTATCATTTTTGCTATCTACTTTTGAAGCAAACGGTGGTACTTCTAAAATTTACTTTAAAAATTCAAACCGAACATTTCAATGGCGCAGGGTGTATTTACTGATACAACAACAGCCAAACAGCTCAAAACGTTCAGTAACATGAGTACAGGCATCCAATTTAACACGAAAAATTGTATTATAGAACTTTATACCGAAAGTGGTATACAAAGTAATACTGATATTTCTAACCGTGTAACTGACCATATTCCAGAACTTTTCCAAAAATCATTTTAGAACACCATTTACAACGCACTGTCAAATTTCATAATAATCGGGTAAGGAATCACTATTTTCCAGCCTACTTGGCCATATTCCAGAGCTTTATCCAAAAGTCATTTTAGAATTCCATTTCTAACTCACATATCAAATTTCATCATAATCGGTTAAGAAATAGCCAAGTTCCATCCTACTTGACCATAATCCAGAACTTCATTCAAAACTCATTTTAGATTCCCATTTCCAATATACATGTCAAATTTCATCATAATCGGTTGAGAAATGGGAAAGTTCCATCATACTTGGCCATATTGCAGAACTTCATCCAAAACCCATTTTAGAATCCCATTTCTAACACGCATGTCAAATTTCATAATAATCGGTTGAGAAATAGCCAAGTTCCATCATACTTGGCCATATTCCAGAACTACAGCCAGAAATCATTTTTGAATCCCAGAACTTCATCCAAAAAATATTTTAGAATCTTATTTCCAATACACATGTTGAATTTCATCATAATCGGTTGAGAAATGGGCAAGTTCCATAATACTTGGCCATATTGTAGAACTTCATCCAAAACAATTTTAGAATCCCATTTTCAACGCATATGTGATGAGAAATAATCATATTTCATCATACTTGGCCATATTCCAGAACTTCATCCAAAAATCATTTTAGAATCCCATTTCCAACGCACATATTGAATTTCATCTTAATTGGTTGAAAAATAGGCAAGTTCCATCATACTTGGCCATATTCCAGAACTTTATCCAAAAATCATTTTAGATTCCTATTTCCAACACACATGTCAAATTTCAGAATAATCGGTTGATAAATAGGCAAATTCCATCATATAAACAATTTGTTATCTACTCACTACATCTAATGAAACCCCAACTCAACTCCAACTCAACTTCAACTCAACCCGCCAAGTGACCCCTAACTTAACCATCAAATCAATTCCAAATTCAATGCCAAATTCAATAATCAAACCAGCATATAAAAAAATCGTAAAAATTTATAAAAGCAGATATTTTGGGTCAATTCGTATGGCAGGTATCCCACCCCCTTGACGTAGAGTCTCCAAAAGCTTCTCAAATCTCCGCCTTGACCATAGAAACAGATTGGCGAAAAAAAATCCAAATCGGACAAGCCGTTCTCGAGATACCATGGGTCCAGACATCCAGACATCCAGACAGACGGACGGACATTTTTTTTTGTTGTTGCATTTTCAGACTCACACACTTAGAAATTTTGCGTCGATTTTCGATACAACTTTTGTATCGAGCCATATACGATGCAGTCCTGAATCGAATTTAGATACAAAGCTAACATCGTTCATATTTACGATGTAACTCCATTTAAAACCAATGCAAAAATACATCGAATTAATAGCCTAAACTGCGGTAGTATATGGGGTTTCCCCATTTATAAAAAATAAAAATAAAATATGAGATAAATTAACCCTATACATAACTTCGTTCTCCTTATGCATACATGAATGTGTAAACATATAGTAAATTTTTCTGAAACATTTACTAATCCCGGCAATTGAGGGGTTAATAATGTTTAATCATTTTTTTAGTTTAGTTGAGATTTTTATTCTAGTTGGTGTCGTCGTATTCTGAACAAGTGAAATTGTTGGAACAATCATTGTGGTACAGTTAGTGTGAAATTAATAATGAAAAATAATAAAATATAGTATTTAGTATTGTGGTGTAATTTTTGACTAATTTTTGTAATATAGGATTAAGAATAAGTGTAAAAGTGGTACAGACTTTAAGTGAGTAATATTTTCGTCAAAAAAATGGAAGCCAAAGAGTACATTTATACTAAAATGTAAAATATAATTATGGTCCATATCAAATAATTTAAGTGTTATTTTATTTAACAACCATGAAAATTGACGCTGCCAAAAACGAGGTAAATTTTTTCTTATGCGATGCAATTTGTACCTAAAATGGAATAATTTAATGTAACTTACATCAAAAACATATTCAGTGAAAAAATTATTTTCTTCTTTGCTACTTCATTTAAAGATTTTAATAAATCTCATTCATGTACAGAAGGATTATATACAAATATGTGTTGCGGGGCCGTATTTCAAGCACTAAATTCCAAATATAAATTTAAAAATGTTGTGCTTATTCAGTTATATTATGACGATTTTGAGGTTGCTAAAGTTCTGGGGAGCAAAACCTTAATTCACAAAATTGGCGCTATTTATTTTACAATAGTCAACTGCCCACTACACTTAAAATCTAAATTACAGAACATTTTTTTAGTTTCTCTATTTTTTGTTAATGATTTGCACGGAGAGAAACATAGGATTAATAAATTGCGCATTAATATCATTAGCACACGATAACCTTGCAGCTAATGATATGTTAGGATATACTAAATCGTTCTCCGCGAAATATTTTTGTCGTATATGCACAATGACCAAAAGTATAACGAAGGTAACACCCACAGAAGATCCTGAACTATTACGAACGTCAGACAGTTACGATGTTTTAAAAAATTGGCCACCAGAACAAGGCATAAATTTGATTGAAACGAAAGGCATTAATCGAACATCTATTCTAAACGAACTTTTATTTTTTGATACCATCAAAAACTATAGCGTAGATCTCATGCATGATGGTCTAGAGGGCCCCTTACTCTGAAATATTTGTTCGAGTTTCTCATATCCAAAAAAATCTTATTAAATGTGCAACATTTAAATGATTCTGTATCGTCCTATAATTTTGGTTTTATTGATAGAAAATCTAAACCATCCAATATAAATTTGGATAGAAGTAATTTAGGGCAAAATGCTTCTCAAATTTTATGTTTAGCGGTTCATTTTCCATTTATATTTGATCGATTTCATCATTCTAGTCATGACGACTATTGGAGAAGTATAATTACAATGCTCCAAATTTTAACTATTTTATTTTCATATGAAATCACCGAAGGTGATATTAAGAATTTACAAGACCTTATTTCTCAACATTTACATATTATTTTAAATGTTTTTAATAAAACCCTGACTCCAAAACAACATTTTTTAATACACTATCCGAGAATTATCAGACAAATGGGGCCTATAATTAATATGTGGACAATGCGTTACGAGGGTAAACATCGTTATTTCACCAAAATCGTGAATCCAAATTTTATAAATATATGTCATACATTTGCTCACAGACATCAACAAATGTTAGCAACCTGTTGGTTACAATTTGGCACCGAATTAAATTACAAAACGGGGAAAAAAAGTCAGATAACATTACCAGACTCAAATTACAGAAATTTTCAGGCCCCACTTTATAAATTAACGAATTTTGAAAATGAGTTTCATTACAAAAAGGGGTTTTTCATCCTCAAAGAAAAATTTAGCATTCGTGAAACCATACATTTATATATGATTGAGGAAATATTGGAAAACAAAAACGAAATTTATTTTATTTTCATCTTAATGAATATATAGGAATTTTTGATCAATTTTACTGCAGTTTTATGCTTATTAAAAAAAACGAAGATCCTGTATATATATTATATAAAAATTTAAAATACAAAAAAAGTTATGAAGCACATTGTTGTTATAATACGAATAATTCATATATTTTAAGTTATAATATTCATAAAATTTAATGTATAAGATGTTTTAATTTGTAATTTCTTAATAGTATAAGGAGTACTTACTTATAATTGTAATTTTCATTTATATTTAAAATAAATATAATTATCATAATTATTTTGTAATTGTGTATATTATTCGGTAACCAAATCGGTTCGTACAGTACAATTCTTTATACAACGCCGGTTTGGACAGTGAAATCAGTTTTGAGGCTATATTGCACCTATCAAGGTAATTGGACGCTATTTTCATCGAAATTGTTTTTGACACAATTAACATTGAATTGGTGTTTCCAGTGCAAAATACATTGAACAGATTTTCGAC
The DNA here is from genome assembly GCA_963556165.1 of Tipula helvola. Lineage (NCBI taxonomy): Eukaryota > Metazoa > Arthropoda > Insecta > Diptera > Tipulidae > Tipula > Tipula helvola. Next base: position 162,632,845 of record OY744481.1, on the reverse strand, counting down.
GTAATATTGAATCTTTCATTATTTTATAACGTAAGTTACGTCGAAACTGCAATGGATGCATCTTACTTCATATTTCGCTTACTGAAGCAAGTAACTTCGAAAATGTATTCAATACAAACTTTACATCGAATTTCGGTGCAAGTATATGTCGGACGTATATGCGATGCTAATAGAATCGTATATCAAAAAAATTTCTAAGTGTGAGGGACTTTCAAAACGTCGAGAAAAGTGGTTTAGGACCAACCAAATTTTTCGTCATTTTTGACAGGATTTCAATACTTTGGTCTTTTTAGACCGAAGTAATTGATTGACAAATTGTTTACAATTAATTGACAGTCTCTCTTTAGTGTTTGTGTACATAAAATTAAATCGATTTGGTTTTCTGGTTTTGCATATTTTAGTTAGCAAAGATAAGTATACATTTTATAAATTATATAAATCAATAGGTTTCAATCTTATAAACTGAATATTATTTGTTTTACAGGTGATGAATGCAAATTAACAAATAGAAATTAAATTTTATGTGTTGTTACAAATACAACAAAATGAATGGTAAGTCTACAATTATTAGGTACTCTAATTTAATGTTTTGTTTATTTCCAGATATATGACGTGGGATACAGTTTGTGCTCAACTAACAGGATCTTTAACATAATTTGTTGTGTATTACAGTGAACGAGTTAATTGTTTTTGTATTAAAAAATGAATTAAATAAAAAATAAAGATAGATTAAACTGAAGTGGTGTTCTGTTCTTAATTCACAAACACATAGTTATTTGGAGGAAAAGCAAAATTGAATTTTTTTGAAAGGTACACGCATTCAAATCTGAGTATTTTTTCGAAAACAATGTTTGTTGCGTTTTTTTTTTGGCGCAGTGTATAAATAAAATTGCACATAGCAAAATAAAAATTTTAAATTAAAAGGTGATAATATTCTAAAATACTTAATAAATGTGTACACATATTGAATAAATCATTGTTATTTCGGTCAGATTATTTTATTGGCCTCCAAAAAATAATTTTGCCTGAAGCGCTATACATTACTTTTGTGTTGCCTATAGATGAAACGCTCGTGAAACTCACCTGGAAAGATAAATAAAATAAATTATATGATTAATACTGGATTGAATAATTCAGTAAAAAAAGAAAAAAAATTTATTGGATTACTAACTAAATATAAGGTAGTTCGGAAATTAATTTCGCTACACATTAAATGTGTAATTAGTAGTACTATTTATAAGCATAACTGTTATTTCAAATCATTAGGTGATCAGAACTTTCAAAATTAAGTCTACTCCCAAATCAATCCCAAACTGAATATCTTAGGTCAGTTTTCAGCTCAATTTCCAAAAACAATATTTGTGTGAAGTTTGGTTCAAATTGGTCAAAGCGTGTGAATTTGTTTAAATATCTTGTACATATACAGGTTTTACAATGGCCAATTAGGATAAAACTTATCTATTTCATAACGGATTTTAGTGAAATTTGACATCCGCGATAGAAATGGGATCCTAAAATGATTTTTGGATAAACTTAATATGGCCAAGTGGGATGGAACTTGCCTATTTCTCAACCGATTATTATGAAATTTGGCACGTGCGTTGGAAATGTGATTCTAAAATAGTTTTTGGTTGAAATTCTGGCTATTCTTATATGATACTGTGATTCTAACATGATACTGCTAATTCCGAGACTCTACACTACCGTTAGTAGTTTTAATTCTTCATCGCGTATCCGCCACACACTTCATTGTTTTGAGCATGGCCAAATTTACAGCTCTGACAGTAAATAGTCAGGAAACATACCCAACGTTTAAAGCGAAGGATTGGCGAGAATAGTTACATACGACAAACTCGGTATACGACCTTTTTTGGCTGAGGAAATTTTGCTCTAGAGATGACAATTCCAGAGGAATTCAAATGTGAATTAATGGACCAGACATGTATCACCTGTGCAGCCAAGTTTTTTAAACTGGAAAGAAAAACGCATAAGTTTTACACCAAGTGCTGCCATAATGGAAAAGTCGCCTTGCCTCAAAGATAATATCCGAAGTTATAATAGTTCACAGGGTTTTACCTCAATGGTTGCAAAAGTGCCTCCTGGCAACGGCCCTTATTGTTATCGAATTCACGGATAGGTGTATCATGCTGTCAGTTCACTCCATCCTACTGACAAGGATTCTTATTACGGCCAGCTATACATTCTGGATGCTACCGAAGCTGTCGATGCCCGAGTTGGGAACAATCCAAAGTGTCTACCAGATTTACTATTGAAGCAGATACTACATTCGTGAAATAAACCCCTACGCGCAAGCATACAGAAATATGGCTGAAGTTGAAACAGAAGAAGTTGAAAAAGCTGAAGCAGAAGGGAGAGAAGCCCGTGAGGTCCGTATGTATTTTAAAAGCGATGCAAGCTTAGATCAAAGACAGCAGTTTTCGTTGGAGACATTGGTGAACCTCCTCAATATCGTGCTATTTGCATATATCCCAAGCCAGAGACAATAAAACGTATAAGTGTACTCAGCCAGAACTGCGACTCAATGAGCTTTCCACTTCTTTTTCCAAATAGTGAAACAGGGTGGACCATAAATATGGAACATGGAGGAGCGAGAACAAATATAAGGGATAAGATGACGGCTCTGCAATTCTACGCCTATAGGTAATAAAAATTGAAACCTAAGATATTTGAAACAGAATTCAACAAGCGATTTTACCAATTTTCAGATTAGCCATTCTTGATGGCTTTAGCTTGCTCCATAGCAGTGGCAAATCGTTTCAGCAATTTGTGGTAAATGCCTACTGCAACGTTGAAGCAATGAGACTTCAATTTATTCATTCAAATCAAAGCTTACTCAGAGTGTATCTATATCAAGGGCTGTTGGATCACATTCAAACAAGAGCAGCGGACGAAAATGTTAAGCCTTGGAATTTGGTCCTACTCACATCATCGTTCAATGGTGGTCCTAGATGACTTGCAACCTACTATGGGATGAAATTACCAAAAGCATCGAACCATATCAACTAGCACAAAACCGGCCATATGTCGTCGCACGAGTCTTTAACATGAAACTTCAGGAGTTGCTTAAAGACCTTACTATAATGCACGTTTTTGGTGTCCCCACTGCCTACATGTATAGTATTGAGTTCCAAAAGCATGGACTTCCATGCCCACATACTACTGTTGACACTGGCAACAGAAAATAAAATTCGAGACAAGGAAGACATAACCAAAGTCGTTTCTGCCGAATTCTCTTTGAAATTGTAAAAAGAAGCATGGTACACGGGCCGTGTGGTGCTCATAACCCGAACTCACCGTGTATGGTGGATGGGAAATGTTCAAAAAGATTCCCTAAAGATTTTGCAGTAGAAACTCAAGAAAATACCAATGAATACCCTCAATATAAAAGAAGAGACGATCGTATACGTGTTAGAGTCGGACTCCATGAAGTATCAAACCAATGGAACGTTCCCTATAACCCGTATTTGAGTTCAAAGTACATACAATGCACACATCAACGTCGAAGTCTGCTCATCATTCAAGAGTGTCAAGTATATCTACAAATACATATATAAGGGCCACGACTGCGCCAGTATTCAATTTGACACACATTCAAATGAAAACGGAAAATAAAGCTGGGCTACTGTCCATTCTACTTTCAAGATTCCGATCCCAGTGAATGAGACATCCGTTTGCCGAATCAAGGCAAACTCTTTGGAAGCAAAGAAAATTCGAAATTCGAAACTTATAATCTGGGATGAAGCACCCATGATGCCGTCACAATACTTTCTCACCGTGAACACACTTCTGCAGGATCTAACGGGGCAGAAAAAAATCTTCGGTGGAAAAATTTGCGTCTTTGGGGGAGATTTCAGACAGTTGCTACCCGTTATACCACGAGGATCGCGAGGTTTGATCGTCTCCAGCTGCTTGAATCAGAAGGCAAACCTTTGAAGGCAATTCAAAGTACATATATCGACTGAAAGAAAACATGCGGACAGGTTCAAATGAAAATGAATTTTGTTCATGGCTGCTGAAATTGGGAAATGGGGATCTAGGCGATATAGTTGAGATTCCGGCAAGATGCTATATTAAAAACGGGGATCCAGTCCAAGTTTTGTATGAAGATGTGATTCATTCTGGTGAAAGTTCAGATTTCCTAAAAGCAATTTTATGTTCGACCAATCAAGAGGCATTGGAGTTGAACGAAAAAGTTTTGGAGATCTTGAACGAAAATTGCAATTAATATAGGAGCATACACAGAACAGAAGAGGCTGATGAATTTGGACAATATCCGATGGAATTTCTGAATAGCTTAACACCCATGGGTATGCCACCTCATCGTCTTAGACTGAAGATTGGAGCGGTTATAATGTTTCTACGCAATTTAAACACGCAACACATTTTGAAAAAAAAAAAATCCAAATCGGACAAGCCGTTCTCGAGATATGTTGGGTACAGACATCCGTACATCCAGACAAACGGACGGACATTTTTATTTGCTTTTTCAGACTCAGGAACTATCATAAAATGTGGAGCAAAGTGGTTTTGGAACAAACAAATTTTTCGTCGTTTTGACAGGAGATCAATACTTTGGTCTTTTTCGAGTATGTCAAGACGTTTTTACTTTGGCATCGAATTAGCATTTTCATCAAATGTTACTTTTTGTTCCCATAAATGGGATGTTGAGTGAACGCCAGTATTAGGATTGGCTTCCGAATTTTCGTTCTAATAATTCGAATCACACAGATTCTCCACATGGTGTAAGGTTCATTGAGAGATATGCTGCAATCAAACCAACAAGCGATTGGTTCGAACGTACACTGTTGCAAATATTGGCGAAATTGGACGATTCCATTAAGTATAGGAAATACAGAATTGGCTAATAGAAAACGAATGGTGCTCCATCATGACAACACCAGACCCCATAAAAATTTGGTGGCCGACGTCCACACCAACAATTTATTTGCACCATTCTCGACGTTTTGAAAGTCGTTGAGTTCGAAAAATCACAAAAAATACCGTCCGTCTCCTGTACCCATTTCGAGAACGAGTCAGCACTGATATTGGGAATTTATTTTGCTGTATTGAGGGTTGAATTGGAAGTTAGTTAAAGTTGTTTTGAGTTAGGGTTGAGTTAAGTTCATAGGAACATGCAGTTTGCGGATTTTGTTGGTTTAGAGTTGTGGATTGAGTTAGAGATTAGATTAAGTTGAGTTCATGTTTGTATGAAGTTTTCGAACCTTGTTGATTTAAGGTTTGAGTTGACCGTTGAGTTTAGGGTTGAGTTGGACGTTGAGTTTGGAGTTGAGTTGAGGGTTTCGTTGAAGATTGAGTTATGATTGTGTTTAGGGCTGGATTAAGAGTTTGGCTGAGGTCGATTTAGAGTTGTATAAGGTTTCAGTTGGATTGGAGTGAGAGGTTCGGTTATGGATTAATTTATTGTACGAGTGGTTCGTTAGATTGAGTTGAGTTCATAAGCGCGTATAGCTGTCGAATCGGGATTAACATATTACCCATCGAGTGTGAGGTTTAATAGAGGGATGATATTTGGTTCGAACTAAGTTGAGTTGGGGTTGGGTTAGCTTGCGTTTATTAGTGCAGATTTGGGATTTTTGGCTCAAAATGTATGGACTTAAACTTTGTGATTGTCCCTAATAAAAGGAATGACGAATATTAAGTTGATTGAGAATTTATCAAATGCGATAACGATGCTGACTAAACACCTAAGAGTAGCGAGTTTGGTAATTCCAAGTATGATCTCATGTTGATTTTTTCAGAGTAAAATTTGGAAAACAATATTTTACAATTAGGTATTTAATGAAAGATTTAAGCATTAAAAATTAAACAACTTCATAGTAAGATTGATTTATAAATTATTATCATATCGAACGAGGTTAACGAGGTGCGACTGTAAATTATTAAAAGTTATCTTATCAATAGGTAAAGGTTAGTTAATCAATACTGAATTTTCTATTATGTCGTCCAAATATTAAGCTGTTCTATTATATGACTAAGTCACGAACATAACATTTATCCAAAACTTTCGACTTCTTGCAAAAATAAAATAAAATCTTTAAGGATGATAAACTGGACAGAAGAAATTAATATTTATTATCTCCATAAACATTTTTTGGCTTTAGATTGAACTTTATGAAATGCTTTACAAAACTCTTATCAAATTAAGTTTAAGTTCACATTATAAATGCACTTTGTTTATGAAAAGTCAATTGGGTATTTCTGAGATTTAGGTCTTATCCCGTTTGTAAGGATTAAATTCAAATGTTGCAAATCTTTATATGTAATTCTAACTTTAGTGGGTATAGAATTTGTCGGTATACGAATACGTTTAAAACTTTGTATCCCCAAATAATTGTTAACCTTTAAAATAATCCGCCTAAAACGTGATGCTGCAAAAAGGATTAAAACGGTTGGAAATATAAATAAGCAATATGGGTTTGTTGCAAGTTGTTTTCTTGATATAAATATAATTAAAATCTGCGATTTATATAAATTTTTAATATACAAAATTAGAAATTCATTTTCTTAAGAATAATCTGTATATTATTCCCCCTGAACCTTTCCTTAAAGAATACATAAAAAGTTAATCGTGCAAGAAAGAATTAAAAATTATATTCAACCACCTCAATGAAGAGAAAGAGGCAAACAACAGTCAATAAGAAATTAATCTGATTTTCAAATACTAACAATACTAATCTAAAATAATTCTTCTTCTTATAACCAAAACACCCACAAAATAAGTTCACCACAATTTCCATAAACACAAAAAAAAAGTTTCGGAAGAAATATCAAAAAAAAAAAAAAATGCGGCTTTAATAAGAAATCCTATTAAATTAATTTTATCCAAATGGAATACTTCCAAATTCATAAAGAACACCAACAAAAACAAAATTACAAATTTTCATTTTTCCGAATAATATTATGAAATCCATAAACATATTTTTGGTGCGTAAAACATGCAGGGAAATATTTGTATGTGAGTTGGATTGTTTACACGACATTACGACACATTTACCAATAAGACACTTAAATATAAAAATTATAAAATCATTACGATTTTCATCACGTAAAAGATAATATTTTCCCATTTTCTTAAAACAAAATACGAAAAAAAAAATGAAAAATAGGTTTTTTATAATTTTTTGCTTAGGAGCACCCCCCCCCCCCCCCCCCCTCCCACCTTACATAAATATATAACGAGCCTGATTAATTATAAAACAATGAGCTTCGCAATTCCCATAATTAGTTTGGTCAGCGTAATAAAAGAGAGTGACATTTTCCGTACTCACTCAAGAATCGTGCTTAGTCACTTTTTAAGTTTATCAAAAAGTGTAACTTGTGAATTTGTGGTACAACCGACGATCTGTTTATATGGTAGGCGAGAAACATTGGATTACATATTTTCAAGCCAGATTTATTGAAAGCCATTTTGGGTTGTCATTTCGTATTTGTTTGATCAAAATAAGCATGATTAGGGTTCATTAAATTTTATTGCTAGTATGTTTGAGATTCAATGAAATTGATTGAAAACAATCTCGAGAGAGTGATGTTGGTAATTTATGATTTTTGTGCAAAATTGTTGGCATGTGAAATGTATCTAAATAACTTTACACATTCAACAATTTAGTTAGTAGAATATAACTTCAGCTCATCAACATGGAATTTTTGTAAACAAAAGGAATAAATATATTCCGTATACGAGAATTCTTATTTTTGATTTATGTAATCAGTTTCTTAGAAAAACGTATGAAATTCAGTCAGTCTATATAGCTGGAAGTGCCATAAAATTTATTCTAAGAAATTTTCTATGGATTTTATTAAAAATTAAGCATATTTTCGAGTTAACCATCCTTTTATAAGATATATATTTCTTGGATAAATGTCTTCGAAAGTTTTTGATTAATGTGACGTTATCGGCATTTTAACAGAAACAATAAAAAAATCACCATCGACATTGATTATTAATTGACGCACCCACGTTTCGTTAGAAATTCTTAAATTAGACTTCGAAGCACATATTTAGATAAATTCCAGAAGGTCACATCATTCTAGCTGTTGCTAATGAACTATCTGGGTGGTAATTAAGGAACTTTGCCAATTCCGAACATAATCAGTCAGTTTAGATGAAGGAGGTGGTACAGACTAAATGTTGCTAAAAAACTATGACAAATAATCGTACTGTGGAAGTCTGAATATTGCTGAGCTGTCGAATTAATCTAGAACTTTAGAAAGCGGAATGATGTTTATCACGTACAAATTCCCATTTTTCCCTTAATTTAACATGTTAGAAAGTTTGGTTTGTATTCTCAATTGGATTTCGATTTGCAATAGATAAACCAAATACTCGGCTATCGCCTCGTGGGGTAAACTTTTCCCTCGTGGTGGATAATATCAAAGCAACCTTGATTATACAAGCCATAATCTAAAAAAAGTAGCTTTTATAAGGGAATTAGAAACGAGGAAAAAACCAAACTTTCCATAGTAAAACACATAAAACATATGGTAAATCACTTTTTTTCCTAAGACAAATTTGTAAATGAAAACTTTGCAAATTCTTAATTATGAAATATTTTCATATATGTTTGAATTTCAACATAATATAAATCTCGTTTAAGTAAATCGTTTTCATTTTCTTATAATAATTGATTTATTTAAACCAAAATATAAAAAAAAGTTCATAACAACAGCATTCTGGTCAAATTAAAAAGAAAAGCTTACTAGAAATCGGGTGCATTAAGTCAATATACATAGATGGCAGTGGGCAGTAAACATTTTGAAAAATCGTACGAAAAATTGCTACCTGGGGAAATTTGAGTTCAAAAATTGTAGGAAAAGCAAAACAAATTCTCAAAATATTAAGAACGTGTCCTAATTTTGTGATTAAACAATTTTTTTCGTATTTTTCTGTATAAATCTGAGACGTCTAACGTACACTAGTAAAACTAAAGATAAATTTAGCAAGTATTATTTTAATTCGTCAGAGCCAACTTTGATGGATTTTTCAAAATGAAAGTTCGAAAAATATATTTTAGAAACAATTTAATTTTAATATTTCTGCAATTAATATTTACTTAATGCCAATATACCCTTCCTGTATATTGCTGCTAAAGATAATATGTAGAACACTTTTGTATAAAAATTTTGTAACATGTTTGCTTTTTTCATTGAAAAACTTGAACCTAAAAAACACCAATTTTACTATGGATTCCTATGGAAATCTGTGAAAAGTTATACCACTAAAAAAGCTTCTAAAAAATACGGCATAATGATTATGGCTCTATACTCTAGATCTAGAAAGCTCTGATAATATCCCTTTTGCTCACTAGTACCATAAATAATTATTATTTACCAATCACACTAGTACATATTACACTTTTTTATTCAACTTTTTTTCATTCTAAAATATTTTTTGATGTTCTATTTACATATAATATTTTGTACAAATTTGGTTAACCCTAATCAGCATGGGTCATTTTACTTGCACAAACGCATGTAATGAGTCTGTCGGACTCATAATCATAATATGATGTTATTTAATTTTAAAGAAAACTGAAAACATTTACTACATTTAAAAATGTTTTATTTATGAATTTCAATAACAAAAATAAAATTAAATTTGGCAGTTACTTAGCTGAAGAACATTCTTAAGTGCCGGAGGAAAAATGAACCACTTAAGCTTTATGTATGTTAATTTTGTATAAAGGCCAAATAATCGTCGCGTAACATTTCTACAAAATTTAGTTTGGAAATTGGTTGATCGAATTTGACAATTTTTAGAATCTTTTCGTTTTGCCTTGCCCATTACTAAACCGAAAAACTATTTTCATTTGAAATTCCAGTATCAAAACTTGTATGTTTGTATCTGTGAATTAAATTTTTTATTTTATTGAACAAGAAAACGGAATTCTCAGAATAATATTGAAAAAGAAAAAAACAAGCTTTTGTGTTTAGTGTGTGAAGTTGGTATATCATTCATTTTTTTAGCCGACATAATAAAATTATAACAGAATAAAAAATTATAACAGAAAAACACCACGAAAAATATTTTCGTGTACTTTTTCTGACGAAAAATTGAAAAAATATTTTAAATTTTCTGACAGAAAAAATTAAAATTTAATTTTCTGGGAATGTTAAATATTTTTTAATTATTTTCTAAATTAAAATATTTTTGTATTGTGTTTATGGACAAGTTTGAGAGCCTTTAAGCTATAATATGCTAAAGATTTCGGAGTTATTGTAAAAAAAATAAAATACGTTTTCGTTTTCCTATGGGCAAAGCGCTTAAGACCCAATAGGTGCCTACAGTAAGTTGATGCATTAATACCTTTGTTGGTGAGGTAGACGTGAAGAATTCAGAAATCTGCATTTAATTCTACACTACTCCAAAAAATTAAAGGAACACTAATTTTTTTCAATTTTTTTAGTGTTTTTTGAAGAGCTGTATCTTTGTAAAATACGGTCGTACAGAGATGAAAAGAAAAGCATTTTAAAGCTCCAACTCTCTAGTTTTGAGACTTTTGAGCGGAAAATTTTTGTGAGATACCGTTATCACGCAATCATATGAAAGAGCGCGAATTAAAAAAATTCGATTTTTTTTTTGTAAGGATCCATGGGCGCGGGAAATTTTTTTTAAGTAAAACCAATGCATAGGTTGGTTAGCCTGTTAATTAGGCGTAAATTTAATTTCATTCTAGTCTCTCTATGTCAACTTTTTGCTGAGATATCTGACTTTGAATCAAAAAAGATCCTTTTGCCTTTGATCATCGATATCTCAGCAACCAATGATTGCACAGTAAACTTTAGGGCAGCCTTAAAAACTTCAGTAAATTTCCTACAAGACCCTTTAATGATTAGTTGAGAACAATTTTTTTTTTCACCCTCAATACTGGTTTGAAAAAGTACAAAAAAACGACTTTTTAGGTTGGCTTAGTAAATCTACCGTTACTTTACAAATATTGATGAAAAGACTAATGTTGCCAGGTCATTTTACAGTTTAATGTACTCCTAATATCCCTGCATTATTTTCAAATTGATCCATCCAACCGTTTTTCCGGACAGATTGATCAAAGTTTTACAAAACAATTAAAGAAACAAGTGATCATCAAAATAAAAAAACGACTTTTTTCACATTTTGCGTTAGTTATTTGTTAACCATTAACGATCGTAAGATTTTTTGTAATACTCGTCCATAATTATTATGGAACTTGGCAATTTCTCATCCGATTTTAGTGAAATTTGGTATGCGTTATTGAAATGGGATTCTAAACTGATTTTTGGATGAAACTCTGGAAAATGGCCAACTAGGATGGAACTTGGCCATTTCTTATCCGATTTTGATGTAATACAGCATGTACGATGGAAATGGGATTCTAAAGTGATTTTTGGATAAAGTTCTGGAATATGGGCAACTAGGATGGAACTTGGCCATTTCTTATCTGATTTTGGTGAAATTCGGCATATACGATGGAAATGAGATTCTAAACTGATTTTTGGATAAACTTCTGGAATATGACCAACTGGGATGGAACTTGGCCATTTCTCATCCGATTTTGATGAAATTCGGCATGTACGATGGAAATGGGATTCTAAAATGATTTTTTGATGAAGTTCTGGAATATGGCCAACTAGGATGAAACTTGGCCATTTCTGATTTTCGATTTTAGTGACATGTGGTATGCGTTATTGAAATGGGATTCTAAAACGATTCGTGGATGAAGTTCTGGAAAATGGCCAACTAGGAAGAAACTTAGCCATTTCTTATCCAATTTTGATGAAATTCGGCATGCATGGTGGAAATGGGATTCTAAAGTGATTTTTGGATAAAGTTCTGGAATATGGCCAACTAGGATGGAACTTGGCCATTTCTTAACCGATTTTGATGAAATTTCGTATGCGCGATGGAAATGGGGTTCTAAAATGATTATTGGATAAAGTTCTGGAATATGGCCAACTAGGAAGGAACTTGGCCATTTCTTATCCGATTTTGATGAAATTCGGCATGTACGATGGAAATGGGATTCTAAAGTGATTTTTTGATAAAGTTCTGGAATATTGCCAACTAGGAAGGAACTTGGCCATTTCTTATCCATTTTTGATAAAATTTGATACGCGCGATGGAAATGGGATTCTAAAATGATTTTTGGATAAAGTTCTGGAATATGGCCAACTAGGATGGAACTTGGCCATTTCTCATCCGATTTTGATGAAATTCGGCATGTACGATGGAAATGGGATTCTAAAATGATTCGTGGATGAAGTTCTAGATGGCCAACTAGGTAGGAACTTGGCCATTTCTAATCCGATATTGATGAAATTCAGCACGTGCCTTAGAAATGGGATTCTAAACTGATTTTTGGATAAAGTTCCAGAATTTGGCCATTTGTTATGGAACTTGGAAATTTTGTATCCTATTTTTATGAATTTCAGCATTCACGATGAAAATGAGATTCTTAAATTATTGATAAAATAAATCATTAAATACATGGAATAACCATTTTAGTTTTTCACTTTTAAAGCACACGTCGAATTTCTTTTATTCGTGTAAGGAATAGGCAAGCGCCTTCCAAATTAACCATATAAATTTAACCAAAAATAATTTTAGTTTTATTTCTATAGTACATGCTGAATTTGTTTAAAATCGGATAAAAAATGGCCAAGTTCCATCCTAATATGGCTAATTTCAGAATTTCATCAAAACATAATTTTAAAATCCACTTTTTATTACACATGCTGAATTTCATCAAAATCTTTTAAGAAATGGCCAAGCTCCTACCAAATTGGCCATATTCCTGAACTTTAGCTAAAATTCATTTTAGAATCCCATTTCCATCGCCCATACCAAATTTAACTAAAATCGGTTCAGCAATAGCCAAGTTCCATCCTAGTTGGCCATATTCCAGAACTTTATCCAAAAATCACTTTAGAATCCCATTTGCATCGTACATGCTAAATTACATCAAAATCGGATAAGAAATGGCCAAGTTCCATCCTAGTTGGCCATATTCCAGAAGTTTATCCAAAAATCAGTTTAGAATCCCATTTCCATCGTATATACCGAATTTCACCAAAATCAGATAAGAAATGGCCAAGTTCCTTCCTAGTTGGCCAGATTCCAGAACTTCATCCCACGAATCGTTTTAGAATCCCATTTCAATAACGCATACCAAATTTCACTAAAATCGGATGAGAAATGGCCAAGTTCCATAATAATTGGTCATATTGCAGAAGTTTATTTAATTTTCTGTCGTCTCTTATGGGCGAGTATTGCAAAAAAATCTTACGATCGTTAAGGGTTAACAAATAACTAACGCAAAATGTGAAAAAAATCGTTTTTTTATTTTGATGATCACTTGTTCCTTTAATTGTTTTATAAAACTTTGATCAATCTTTCCGGAAAAACGGTTGGATGGATCAATTTGAAAATAATACAGGGCTATTAGGAGTACATTAAACTGTAAAATGACCTGGCAACATTAGTCTTTTCATCAATATTTGTAAAGTAACGGTAGATTTACTAAGACAACCTAAAAAGTCGTTTTTTTGTACTTTTTCAAACCAGTATTGAGGGTGAAAAAAAAATTTGTTCTCAACTAATCATTAAAGGGCCTTGTAGGAAATTTACTGAAGTTTTTAAGGCTGCCCTAAAGTTTACTGTGCAATCATTGGTTGCTGAGATATCGATGATCAAAGGCAAAAGGATCTTTTTTGATTCAAAGTCAGATATCTCAGCAAAAAGTTGACATAGAGAGACCAGAATGAAATTAAATTTACGCCTAAGCAACAGGCTATGCATTGGTTTAACTTAAAAAAAATTTCCCGCGCCCATGGATCCTTACACTCAGAAAAATATGCGGTTTGAATTTGTTTTTTATCCGCAAAATTATTTTATTTTTATCCAATCGGTTATTGTTTTATAAAATCACTCCTAGTCAACGGATAAATATTTAAAAGTATCCTAACGGATAACTTTTAATAAACAATTTATAAATTTCGCCACATTCGGTGTAAAATTATATTTTATCGTTTTGGATAAATAATTTCACACTTTCTTTTGAAAAAGGACACCGGTAGATTTTGGTAACACTCTATGTGGATTTAATAAAATACACCTTTCGGTGTTCTTTTCTAAACGTGAAATTTCCTGTCTAATTTAGCGAGAATATTTAATTGTTTCGTCTTAAATAAAAACAAAAAGATTCAGTTTCAGTTGAGATTTTGTGCAAGGCGCGCGATTGATCAATAATAAATAATATAAAATTTATTTTATTCTAGTGGCTGTGTAAAAGATAAAGTGAATAGTGAGATGTATGATAATTTACTTAATAATTTTTTTAATAAATTGTTTTTAATATAATTTAAACTTTTTTTATCGTAGAGTAATAACAAAACATTTTAATTATAATTTAAATGGATACGAGGTTGAAATTATAAATACAAACATTGATGTCATCGAAATAAATAATTTAATTTGTAAAGACCAATTTGAATTTTGCTATTATGAAAAACATAATAATCCTTTTATATTTTCAAAAATTGAATTAGTATAAATTACTTGTTATTTTAAAAAAAATTAAGTACTGACCAAACGGCGCAGTGGTTAAAGCTACGGCGGTTAGATCGGGAGGTACCGGGTTCGAATCCCTATAGGGAGGGGCGGGATGCAAAAGGGATTTTTCATCATCTGATTACGATCGGTGATGACGATGAACACATCTATGACTCCCTGTTGAGAGTGCGGAATCCATGGGCCGACCCACCTTTCATGTCAGTACTATAGGCTGGCATGAAGCAATGCAATGTGCAGGTGGCTTAAATAAAAGCGGGTCTATAGCCGTACGTCCTCGAGTTGGCTGGCAACGGCGTAAGGTAGGACGTTAAAAGGGAACTGCGAAAGAGTTGGGAGTGCCTTGAGTCCCAGAAAAGATTGCAGAGGTAGAGACGAAAAAAAAAACAAGAAAAAAAAAATTAATAAAATAAATGAAATTTTTACTTAACAGCATAATTTTTCTATTGTTTTACTATACTGTTATACTTTTTTATAAACATGGTGCACCAGTTTTTATGTTTGTAATAACATCCAAAGGGACTATTTGCAAAAACTCAAATTATCCTAAAGGATTTCTTCGAAAACATATAAATATCCGAAAGGATTTCATAAAAATATCCGAAAGGAATGCGTAAAAATATCCAAAAGGATATTTTTCAGAAACAAAAATATCCAAATGGGTTATTTCAGAAACCTAAAATTGGTGTTAATATGTAACTTAAAATGGTGTTAGTATGTGGTGACACCGGAAAAGATTTATCATTTGTACGATTCAGTATCAATTAAGTTATCCAAAAATGTCTTTTGTATCATCAAAACTAGAAGATCCAATCAGATGCAATTTTCGAATATCCGATCGGTGAGATACTATGTAACACCAATTCGGTGTTACGGTAACCACTTTTTTTTCTGTGTGTACAAAAAAAGAAATCGATTTTTTTTATTTCGCGCTCTTTCTTATGATTGCGTGATAACGGTATCTCACAAAAATTGTTCGCTCAAAAGTCTCAAAACTAGAGATTTGAAGCTTTAAAATGCTTTCTTTTCATCTCTGTACGACCGTATTTTACAAAGATATAGCTCTTCAAAAAACACTAAAAAAATTGAAAAAAATTAGTGTTCCTTTAATTTTTTGGAGTAGTGTAGTTGCATTTTTAGCTTATTTGAGGTTTATTTGGCACGTAGTGTAATGCATAGTAGATATTATAATATTTTAAAGATTTTTCGATTATTCGAGTTTAGTTTAGAGTTCGAGTTTAGTTTAGAGATGAGATTCTAAATTCAGATTTTTGGATTTATCTAGATTTCTAAATTTAAATAGCGTTGAGTACGACAGTAAAACTATAACCATTATATGGAGATCCTTAAATATTATTATAAGAATATAAAGGGCTGAAACCTCACGAGGTGATCAGAACTTCGATCTTTGGTATCTTCAATAATGTCATAAAGTTGGTGTGACAGTTTTGACATTATTGATTTCTATTTTAACCAAATTATATTTACTTATACAACAACAGACAAACAGGTCAAAAGCTTCAATAACATGGGTACAGGGGCCCTATTCTTGAAATTCACCCGAAAAAGTCGTCGACGATTTCTTTCGATCATAAAAATTCCCTCAAAAAATCACCGATAAATTCACCTACACGATTTTTCCGTATTCTTGAAATTAATCGGATTTTATATTCAGCACTTGAATTTTGACCCACTTCACGTTGTGCTGTATAAATTTATGTCAAAATATAAAAATATTATCAAAAATATTTTATTTAATTTGGAGTGTTTGTTTTGTGTTTGTGACAAAAAATATATTAATGTGCTTATTTTCTTTCAAATTTAAAAAAAAGATTACAGCAACAATTACGTTGTAGTACACAAAAAGTAAATTAGATAATTTTTTTTTTTTTGAAATTATCCAATGCAATTGTTGTGGCAAATCTATGTAATTTTTTTTTACTTACCAAGAAAATAAGTTTATTAATTTGAATCACATTCTTTTAAATTGACCTGATTATGTGAGATAGAGATAATTATATCCCATTTTGCCATCGAACAAACAAAATAAGCCGTATTGAAAGACATCAGCAAAATCTATTTGAACTGTCAGACAAAAAGTTCGTTAAACTATTTGAACTGCATACAAGTAAATTACGATGACTTAGTCAATAGTTTTTACTCGTGGCGTGAATGGATTTTGAATGCAGGAGGATACAACAAACCATTGTGAGACACCACAACACCATTGTTTTATTGCTTAACATTTCATCGAATTTAAGAAAAATAAAAAATATTTAACATGGTTTAAAAAATATAAATATGTATGTCTTTTATTTTTGCTATTATAGAATACACATTTGCAGTATTGAATAGCAATTAATCTAGGTTCTTATGCTACATTATATGTTTACATTCTAGATTACAGAAAAAGTTAGATTTTCTTATACATAATATTTAATATATGTACATATGTACATATGGTATATATAAAGTTCGTTTTTTATAAAAAGATTCCTTTTGGTTTTTCGAAATATCTTGCAATTTGTTTCTGCATTTTTAATTCACAATACTTCTTTATTTTCAAAATAAATATTCACAAAATATTTTATTTATTTGAATTTGACAATTAAACGTTAACGAAAATGAAATTCGTCTACTTTTTACTAGGCGAGACAAATTCGTTGGCTTTTTGATCGAAATTTTTCGACGACGAATTTCAAGAATGCGGTAATTAACATTTTCGACTGAAATGATGTAATTTGACAGATATTCGTCGGCGACTTTTTTCGGGTGAATTTCAAGAATAGGGCCCCAGGCATCCAATTTAAAACGAAAAATCGTATTCTAGAACTTTATACCGAAAATAGTATAACAAATTATACTGATACTTCTAACCGTTTAACTGACCATATTCCAGAAACTTATCCAAAAACTCATTTTAGAATCCCATTTACAACTCGCATGTCAAATTTCATAACAAACGGGTAAGGAATAACTAAGTTCCATCCTACAAAGCCATATTCCAAAGCTTTATCCAAAAATCATTTTATAATCCCATTTCCAACACACATATCAAATTTCATCATAATCGGTTAAGAAATAGCAAAGTTCCATCATACTTGGCCATATTCCAGAACTTCGTCCAAAACTCATTTCAGATTCCCAATTTGAATACACATGTCGAATTTTATCATAATCGGTTGAGAAATAGGCAAGTTCCATCATATTTAGCCATATTCCAGAACCTGATACAAAACTAATTTTAGAATCCCATTTCCATTACACATGTCGAATTTCATCATAATCGGTTGAGAAATAGCCAAGTTCCAACATACTTGGCCATATTCCAGAACTTCATCCAGAAATCGTTTTAAAATTCCAGAACTTCATCCAAAAAACATTTTAGAATCCCATTTCAAATACAAATGTCGAATTTCATCGTAATCGGTTGAGAAATGGGCAAGTTCCATCCTACTTGGCCATATTCCAGAACTTCATCCAAAACTCATTTTGGAATCCCATTTGTAACATACACATTGAATTTCATAATAATCGGTTGATAAATAGGCAAGTTCCATCATATAAATAGTTTGTTAACTATTCACTACATCCAAATCCAACCCCAACTCAACTCCAACTCAACTTCAACTCAACGCGCAAATTGACCCCTAATTTAACCTTCAAATCAATTCCCAATTCAATGCCCAATTCAATAATCAAATAAGCATGTATAAAAAAATCGTAAATATTTATAAAAGCAGGTATTTTGGGTCAATTCGTATGGCAGGTACCCCACCCCTTTGACGTACAGTCTCCAAAAGCTTTTCAAATCTCCGCCTTGACCATAGAAACAGATTGGCGTAAAAAAAATCCAAATCGGACAAGCCGTTCTCGAGATACCATGGGTCCAGACACACAGACACACAGACACACAGACACACAGACAGACGGACGGACATTTTTTTTTTTTTGCATTTTCAGACTCAGGGACTTTCAAAACGTCGAGAAAAGTGGTTTTGGACCAACCAAATTTTTCGTCATTTTTGACAGGATTTCAATACTTTGGTCTTTTTAGACCGAAGTAATTCTAAATTTATTCAAGATTTCTAGAAATGTAATATTGCTCGACCATTTCAAGATTATTTGATCATTTTGAAATTTTTCGGGTTCGATATTCCTCGTTATTACAGGGGTTTGAGCTGCATCTTGTTACATAATTAGTGATTTTTTCAATTTTTTTAAAGCATTGAGATATTTACTGATAAACTTGGAGGATATTGAGTTACAGAGATGATATTTTTTTGCGAATATTTCAAATTTTTCAGGGTTGCTTGTTATCGAGATTATTGTTGAAGGCTGGCTAAGATTTGTAACAAATTGAGATTAGATATTCGGTAAATTTTCGCGACTATGCAAATTTTTCAAATTATTCGAGAGTTTTTGTTTGTACTGAAAATTATTCAAAGTTCCCAAAAGAAAACTATTCAGAGAAACAAAGTTGTTATTGGAACAAAAATTTTGAAAACAAATTATTTTTCACCACTTTTAATCATCTGCGTTTAAAAAAATAGCTCAAAAAGCGTATATATGCGCCTTAAACATTATTGCTACAAGATTTTGGTCGAGGGGACCCAAACAACGTCATTGCCTTTTATATTATATTTTCACTTGCATGCTCAATTAAAATGGGTTTTCTGCATTTAAACAGCGACTATACATACAAGTTTTGCTTCTGACGAGATAGTGGGTTGTCTGAATAAAAACAAATAAGTGCATTAACTTGTGTTTTTTTCAAGTATCTGCTTGTAAGCAGGTGAATAAAATTTAAGTATATTCTTGATGGTGTAGTCGTAGTGGATACTCGAAGCTTAAAACTATTTTCTCTATAAGCAAACATTTAAATATTTCCCATTACCTACTTAAAAACTGTGAATAAAAAAAAGTAAGTTCTTAACTTATTCCGTACTTGATGATTCACAAGGTTGGGTAAAAGGAAACTTTAGTTTAGTTTGGGAATATATGTTGATTATAATGTGGATGTGAGGATTCAACCAAAATTACACAAATTATGAGTCATTTTTTTTTTAAATGGGTATTTTTCAGTTGAAACATTTTTAGTGGAGCTCAAACCAACAATTTTAATTTTTTAAGCTACTTAAGTGATCCCGGGTATCAAGGAGGTTTTTCGCCCTCGGGGTTCGATAAGTAAAGCTATGGTTTGCGACTTAAAGTCCTCAGGTTCAATTTTTTTTTTTTTTTTTTTTTTTGTAATTTCCGGTGGATCACGGTAAGGGTAAGAAGAAATTTATCACGCTGATTGTGGTGTTGTAAATATAGTGTTACTAGATTTTTGTTCAAATGGAAAAATCTAATTGAAACTTTTTTAAAGTTTACTAATGTCATGCCATCCCATAACATGAAAATCGGGCATATAAAGAAACTCAACTATGCACTATTAAATGAAGTTCTTGAGCAAGTAGATTGGAATGTGGTACTGACCCTTAATGATCCGTCTTTAGCTCTTGATGAATTTCTAAGCACTATTTCAATCATAGTAGAGCAATGATATACTCACTTACGGATAAATAACGAACTTCTACAACCATGGATTTCATATTCATTTGCTATGCGAATTAAAAAGAGAAATCAATTGCGGAAAAAATTAAAAAATCATCTAAATAATTCAAAACTACTTGAATCCTACGAGCTTTCATGCAATCAAATTAATGTGGACATAAAAAGAGAAAAAGAAACATATTATGTTAACCGTTTCTTAGGTAACTGCGGCGATGTTAAAAATAATTGGCACTAGTGAATGAAATTTTAACTAAACGGCCTAACGCCTAAAGTATCTTCGATAAAAAATATTCTATCAGATAACGGTACACTTCTCACAAGTGATATAGATATTTCAAATGACCTTAACTGTTATTTTACAAGTATTGCCAATGACCTACGAGCTAAATTTTTGCCGAGTAACTTAGGAGCTAATTACGATCTACCTTCTGATTAGTGTATTTCTGACATTTACTTGACAGTTAAGTCCAGTGTCAGTCCAGTCCTGACTCATATATTCAATCTGTCTTTCGTTCAGGGATTTCTACCTGTAAGACTTAAATTGGCAACCATTATTCCTATTTTCAAAAAAGGCGATCGAACTATTAAGGGAAATTATAGACCAATTTCACTCCAGCCAGTCATTTTGAAAGTTCTAGCGAAAGTAGTTAAAAACAGAGGGCCTATTTTTTCAAATCACTTTAACATACTTAGTGTGCATCAATATGGCGTCCGTCAATATATGAGTACTGAATCAGCTTTGTTAGAGTTTTTAAATATTATACATAATGGACTGAACTGTGGTAATGTTTGAGTTGGTTTGTTTATTGATGCTTCTAAGGCCTTTGACTTTGACATGGTTGATCATACAATTTTGTGGTTTATACTGTCCGACATTGGTTTTAGAGGTACAGTAAACAGGTGGTTTGCGTCCTATTTAGAGAATAGAAATGTGAGAGTTAGAATTGGTGACACTATGAGTGATCCTAGCTCCGTGAGTGTCGGGGTTCCCCAAGGATCGGTGTTGGGTTCTTTGCTGTTCCTGATTTATTCCAATTCTATATTTAAAGCTGGGTTAAATGGCAGCAGTACCGGTTTTGCAGATGATTTAGCTTTAGCTTATACTGCGGGATCTTCCACTGATATTATTTCGATGATTAATTTCGATCTGGAGGTTCTGGATAAATGGTTTGACAAGCATTGCCTAATTCTGAGTGATAAAACCAATTTTATGTTGTTTAAAATTGCAGTACTTATGTATAACTGAACCACGTTAACAACCAAGTCGCTTCTAAATGTACTTCTATCAATTGTCATACTGATAGTTTGAATATTGAATTAGTTAACTCATTTCAGTATTTTGAAATTCATTTGAACACTAAGCACAATTGGAAAACTCATGTTACGAATCTAAAACATTATGTTACATCCGCATCTAAAATTGTTTACCTTCTTCGCGATGTATGTCCTGTCTCTGTGTTGAAAATGACGTATCATACATTGCTAATGCTCAATTGGAATACGATTTATCCTGCTGGGGTGGTTGTTTCCCAACTATGTTAAAACCATTGTATGTGCAACGAAAAATGATTTTGCGAACCATATTGAGGAAGAAAAAAACTGATTCATCTTGGCCCTTATTCAAATCTATACCAGTTCCGCCGCTACATCCTTGTTACCCCCTCCACCTTCTTCAATGACTTACCAGATCGGATTAGGAGGCTAATTCATTCTAAGCCGTTTTTACTCATAGTGTGAAACGCCTGACGTCTCAAATTTGTTTCGTGTTATCGCTTGATGAGATAATAAAATTTTGGAAAATACATAATATCTGATATTGTTTTTGGTAACTGAACTGTACAAATATTTTAAATAATTTTTTGTTATTTCATTGTTTTTCTCATATTTCATATTGTCTTATAGAAGAACTCGAAACTGTCGATTTTCGACATCTTCGAGTTCTTCTATTTTTATTCCAATTTTTGTATTTTTTTTTTTTTTTTATTGGCTTGTGATTATTAATGTATTGAACTGAGGCTTGATTGGCTTCGCAGAAAAGACGCTGCTCGACATGCCTTAAGACGAGCAAACGAAATATCTGAGCAGTCGCAGGAAAGGCAATAGGGAGACGCTGATCGACATGCTTTAAGCCAGCGATTAGCTCAAGGGCGTCAAAGTCGAGCAATTCCTGGCGAAGTAATCAAATTAGGACAAGTTCAAGTCGCTCAATAAAACTGCAGTCCGATAAATATCATTTGCCAGTTCTGTGTTCCAAAATTTCATTGCTGAACGTCCAACTGATGGAAAATATTCAAACTGTTGCCGTAACGGAAAATCAAGCTTCCCAAGCCTTTAGACGAAAACGACATGGAAAAGTCGAATCTAGATTTCAAACGAAAATACTTATCCGATCAGAATGATCCCAATCGAACAAATTTCATACAATAATGCACTGTAGTAGTTCATACAATAGTGTTCGTAAAGGAGAATGGCGAGCCGCTTTTTGACCATGACATCATAATCTACCGACGAAATCTTGAAGTTCCAAATTAACAATTCGGCAATATAAATATTTTAAGTCCTAACGTAGATCTGATGTCGTATCCAATCTTTTATCCATACGGAAAACCTGGATAGCAAACAAACTAGCCATGCGACGCTTACGATGGATAGTAGAATCGAGTTCGGGACAATGTCAGCATGCTGCAATTCAAAGCAGCACAAACGACAATTAGTGACTTTAGCCCAGTCAAGAGTGGTTAGTGTATTCGTACCTTCGAGTGGAAGCTAACAACCTAAACTACATGCGTCAACATGAACAATATTTAAGAGTGGAAACGGTGTAATGAATGACGCAATATCTATTTTCGTAAAGTAAGGTGCACCTTATCTGTTAATCACATTTACCGCGAATTCTAACCAGCCGGAAATAACAGAAAACTTGAGACCTGGAGAACAAACCTAGAACCTATAATGAATCGTTCTGATTTAATCGCACAAGTTTTCAAGTTAAAGTTAAGATTGTTGAACGATGACCTAAAAGTTCATGTATATGTGGAGAATCGATAGCTTACGTCTATACGATCGAATGCGCACATCTTGGTGACACTCTGACCAGAAGAAAAATTTACAATCGGAGAAACGATCAATCAGTTCGTGAGCGTTGAAATCCCATTACAATCAGAAAATCCTCGATATTACGCAATCGTCACTAAATGTATTGAAATAATCTAACAACTTCTTGCATGAATTGGGAAGATTGCACGAAAAAGTTCCCGAAATTTTTAACACAATGACAGTGCCAAACAAAGACGGCTATCCAGTGTACTGTCGCCGAGAAGGAGTCTTTGCATTTGTGAGAGGACAATGAATGGACAATCGAAATGTGTTCCTTACAGTCCATACTTAGCTTCGAAGTATAAGATGCTCACATCAATGTAGAAGTTTGCATATTGTTACGTGCCATTGATTGCGTAAACATTGTTACTAAAGCTGCAACGTATCAGTTGCCAAAGCTTTCATTTGTTTCTTTTGTCAGCCGTCAAGTCCATTTGAATTGTGGGACAGATCAAAGGCGACATGTGTCTTGAGCATAGTCATTTGTCTTGCCAAAATGATGAAGGTTCAGCCAGAAACACATTTCTACATAACATCAACGCTACTATACGTCAACGCGGATTGTCTTGAAATCGAATTGAAATCTGGAAACGCACCAATCAAACAGGTCTACGATCCTACTCAAGAAGGAAGAGACGTTGTTCGAAAGCTTGAATCAGAACCGCTTGATGCATATGAGCAAATACCATCCGGTATGCCACCACATGTGTTGCTGTTGAAGGAATGAGTCATCCTAATACTGTTGCGAAACTTGAACCCAAAGCAGGGATTATGCAAAGTCACGCATATCATTATTAGAGAACTTCACAGAAATTCAATCAGGGCAGAGATTATTTCCAAATGTAATCGGGGTGAAATAGTTCTTATCCCACGACTCGATTTCTCTCCATCAGACACTATAGCTTGCCATTCATCCTACGACGACGACAATTTCCGATGACCCCGGCCTATGCGATGTCAATCAACAAATATACTAATGCTGTGTGCCTCAGGTCGATATTTTTGACTAAATTTTCGACTTTTCATTTCAAAACAACATTACACTATTCACCGCCAGGTGGCCAACGAAAAGCTTCCTCGTGAGGTTAGGTACTTTTCAATTTAGTGGTCATTTATAGAAAGAGTGCTTGAATTAATATGCGTTTAGCAAAATTCAAATTTGCACAGTGTTTTGTAGAATATTAACACTAATGAGTAATAAATTCAGTTTGTTCACCATTATTATTAATAATTATATTTAGCACAATTTAAGTACGACATAAATCTTTTACGGAAATATTGTACAAATAACAGAACCAGCCTCATGTTTCAAAACGTTTCTAAAATATGTATCTCTACTCTGTGTTCATCTGGCCAAATGTATTAAAAATGAAAAAAATTAGTTCAATAATCGAGTCCTAATTGTAAGCGTATGATATTGGAGTAGTATTTTACTCGATGTATCAAGCGCCAAACGCGGTGAGGGTCCATACCAAATTTATACAGACACTACTGGGAGTAATGAGTATTCGGTTAGGTAGGTCACAACTTCAAATTTAAATAATGGTAATTATACAATTTTCGTGCTTAATAGGTTATTCTTTATAATGAAAATTAATTTCGTTTAGATGTGCTCCGTAGGGCTGCTGTTTACCGAATGTAAAGCAGTCTGTGGGCAAAAGTTTTAAGCCACAATTTCACATAAATTTCGCTGTACAATATTTCACCAATAATATGTTTAACCACTTTTGTTCAGTTTTTCTTTTAATTTGTAATCGTTGTTACTGAAGTAAAAAAAAATTCAAGTTAATGTATTCTTTTCTATTCATTCCACTTATTGTGTTGTCCAACTAGTAAACTTGAAGACATGCAAAAATAGAATTTTTGTAAAAATTGAAAAGCTGTCTTTTTTATATTCACATCACCCTTTAAAATGAGTATTCTCCCATCTTATAGCACTAACAAGCGCTAATCAAAGGCAGTGCGATGTTATAAATTGAGATATAGCATTGTAAATTGCAAAAGAAGACATCACAGTATTGGTATCGATCTTCTAAATGACACCGTCGGGCATATTGACTCATTTAAAATGACGTCAATGCACTTTTGTTTGTACCTGGTCAAGCGATTTGTTCATGTGTTTTTGCAATTCTTCCAACGATCTAAAAAATAAGTTTTGTCAAACTCAAAATGGTGTTTCGTCCACAGGCTGCAATCGCGAATTAACGCAAAAAGTTTCGGGTTGCGATAAAAATTCACTTTACATGTTCTTTTGAGTTTCTTTTTGGTCGGCATTAAACGATTAGTGCACACATAACGGCAGTTTTTAAAGAATATTGTGCCCATCAGCTGAAATGCCCACAACCTCAGAAGAGATGCAGTATTTAAATTTAATAAAAATTTGAAGTTTACAATTAATTTGGGCTATTAATACGCATAAGCATTATCCAAGAAGATGAGCCAACACCATCTACAGTTACCTCTGCACCTACCAAAAAGTGCCTCAGAGGACCGACAAGCTATTAATTTCGTGTTCTGCATTCTGCATCATTCGGATGAATCTGCGGTTTTTAAAAAGATCGAATATCTATTTTCTTCTTATTTACGGCAATTATCAAATGCATTACTGGTCTCTCGAATATCGTTATTCAGCTATCTTTCGTTATCGATTTAATCATCAATTAGAATTGAACTATCAAACCCAAATATGGCACCGTTCTGATTAATAAGTTGTACAACTTTAGCTTGATGGTGCTTGCATTGCAAGGAACAAAAACCCTCCCTCCCTAGTCTATTTATGATTGGTAACCTCCATCATATCATAGCCTTTAAAAATATTGATCAGACATTTTGCATCCCGGTCGATAGCAACAGTTGAGTATATGCAAATTACCGACATTTTATGGACGAGGAATACTGAAAAATTGTAAAATATGGAATCTGGGGATCATTCCATCCCCTCGAGTTACAAACCCGGTATTTTCAGATCCAAGCGCCATATTATATTTATGCACCCTTCTGTTGTACATAAATCGAAATTTCTTACAATATGCCTGGTTATTTTATTCAAACAGCAATATGTCCTTCAAACCATGTCGCTATCTTTGAATGACTGGTTTGAGTTGACCAACTATTTAGAAAAGTCGAAAATTTAGCCAAAAAAAATTGACCTAATGCACACAGCATTAATCTAAATATCTGTAAGAACCTAAAGCCAAGTTACTTTGACATTCACCTTCAGCAACCGAGAAGAAATTATTGGGCACGTCTTAAGAAAATATTTAATAGCAACATGAACGATTTCTTCTTTCTCTAAAACTAAATCACCGCCTTTTCTTAAAAATTTCCTAGAAATGGCCCGTTTTGCAAATTTCAAATGATGGTCTACTTTAAGCTTATAGTCTGAGTTACCATCTATCTGATCTTAACTTTGAACTAATATTCGAACTCTTAATAAATCTCGTGGGCCCCATTAACTGTGGGCTCCCCACGGCTGCGGGTACTGCCGGTGCCTAGTTTCGCCGCACTGCATCAAACCAAATTAATTAATGGTGTCATTAGCAATTTTCGCCCCCTTCTTTCTTAGTTTAATGCGAATTAATGTTGCTGCAACCACGATCCCCACTTTGCTTTGGCACGCTCTATTAGGAAATATAAGTCAGGTCATTCGTAGCCAAAACAAGTATCGAGGAAACTTTTGGCTGAACAGAAGGACCGTCTTCAATTTGATTTAGTAATGCTGAAAATATAGTCTGTTTCGGTTTTAAGTCGAATTCATCTACGACTTTGAAAGTCTTTAGATTTTCTAGTACCGGCATTAAATTAATTTAATATTTTGTAGACAATCTTATTAATTAATTAACCTAAAAGTATTTACACGAAATTTGAAAAAGTGCGTGGTTATTTCCGGAAAATAATAATAACATTCGGTTGACGTTCCAATAGTCGCTATTTAGAATAATAGAAAGCAAGGCACAGCTTGTCTTATTGACCCTTATGCCATCTATGATTGACTGGCATAAACTAGTAAAATATTTAGAAAAGTCAATGGTTTAGTCGAAAAATTAACGTGAGGTGCACAGCATAAATGTATGTTGTGTTCTTCATCACTTTGAAACAATAACCATATAGGTGACAATGAAAATTAAAATAAACTTGTTTCGTGAGTTGTGGCTTAGTAGTCACATACTGGACTAAAGCGGCTTAACTCTCGGGTTTGATTCTGCTTGAGGTGTTTTAGTTTTGTTTTTTTAAATTAATTTTATTTTAAGAAAAGCTCATCATACTCTGTCTGTTTGTCGGTCTGTAACGTTTTTTATGGGGTGCTCCCATTACATGTAAATTCATCCTTGAAACCCCTCACTCTTTGGGTTAAGGTCTGTTTAAGGTACAAGCAGCCTTTATATCCTTTAACCTCGAGCTACTCCTACTCGGTTAAAAAAATATCAAATGGTTAAATGGATGTTGAGGCAACGGCCGCTGGACATCACCATTAGGTGTAACATCTTTAACAACGCTTTCAGCATTAAGATATTCGCGAAAGACCATCACCATCTCATTCAACACTTTGTAAAGTCTTTTTGAACGAATCCAATTCCCAACCAAATTTCTCAATAGCTTAATGGTTAGTGGCTTGCCAGCGCTTAAATTGGTTCGGAAATAAAATGCAGTTGTGATGTTTATAAGAAATATATCCACTGATCAACGGAACACGAAAGCATGTGAAAAGTTAATACTATACCACAAGTCCAGGAAACTTCTGAAACAGTGAGAAGTGATTCCACTAAACAGCTTCTAGAAAATTATGACGTATAACAACGGCTATATTCCCTAAAAGGCTTGTTAGTAGTCGATAGATTCATGTAGAATACATAAAAATTTTACAAGAATCTTTTGCCTATACTACGGGATGGTTCCTAGGAATAAGAATCAGCAACATTCCAGCAAGATTATGTCCCGTCAAACCACAAAATGGTTAAGAAAAAATAATGTTCCACTTTTCAGTGTTTGTTCAACTTTTTTGCCACATTATTACGTCAAAATTTCTTTAAGTACATACTCACAAAATATCGCCATTGTATATTCTCGATATAAGTATGTGTTTGACCCAATCAAACCTTAAATTTGGTATATTAGTTTGGAAACATTTAACGATTCGTGTAAATTTGAAACCTTTCGCCAAATACCCCATAAAAAACTGTTCAACATTGTACTTAAATAAATCCTTACAAAATTAATTGCTGGACGTAAAACATAATGAATTATGTTTTTATCCCAGCGCAGGTAAATATTTAAGAAGATAACAAGTATTTCTTGTGAGATACAACAACAACATAAATTAAATGGATTTTTCAAGTTTATCCATTTTTCACGGAAACAAAATTTTAAATAAATCTAGTAAGATGATTTTATATATTTTGTGTTGACTATGTATAGGTATACATATAGTATATAGTTTGAAAGAAACAGTTTATTTATCTTGTACATACATATACCCACTTACTATAGTAAATGACACAATTGAAACCCAAATCGATAAATTTTTCAAAACATTTCAACATTTTGAAAGCTTGTCATCCGAAAAAATGTACCTTTAATTCCGTAAATCTTATCAGGGAATTGGAAGGTAAATAAGAAGAACACAAATAAAAGTTTCAATCCATTGTAGAATTAAAAGAAAAAGTAAAATAAATAAAAAGAACATTTCACATATAGTAAGTTAGCACAAGCGAAGAAGAAGTTTTTGTTGTTCGAAATTTTGAATAAAAGAAGTGAAAAATTGGTTTTCATTTTTCACGCCCTTGTTTTTCTTTCGTGATGATGCTGCTACCGCTTTTTTTCTCAACTCGTATTTATTTATTATCCATGTACTATATGTACAATATTCTCGACTTGTATGAATATAAAAAGCGTTTTATTCAATTTTTGTTTGCTTTAAAATTAATTTATGTATAATAACTTAAATATCAAAAGGTGATTTTTCTTATTTTCATTTGTTTTTTTATATTATATCAAAGCTCACAAACGCAAAAAAACGAATTTGATTAACAATAATAATGTTTGTATTTGCTTCAATTTATAACTTGTAATACATTTTAAATAACGAGAGAACGTGTCTATATAGCGTTTGTTTGGTATGGAACACTTTAATGTGAGCTTTAAGCACTCAAAAAAATAAATAAATAAATCACACAACAAACGAAGCGAATGTTCGATCTTTTAATACATCGATTATTATACAAATGATATGCGTGCACACACGTCCTTTTGTATACAAGTAAAAGGGTATATGTGCAGCTTGGAAAATATTCTCGAGGGAACATTATTTTACGATTTTAGCAAAACAATGAATCCGTTCTTTCCGTTTTATATCGATTTTTTTTGTATGTTAGATTTTGTATTTCCATGAGTAAGGAGATGAAAGACGCATATTTTTGTTGTTCATTCGGTTTACTTACTTTGAAAATTACGTCTTTTTTCGATCGAGGAACGTTACATTTAAATAGATTCTTATTTTTTGTTTTTTTTTTTTTTTTTTTGGAGGAAATAAAAATTTAAATTACTTTTCTGTGATGCAGTAAAACGATTAATTGTAATTTTGAGATTTTACGAGACACTCTTTTTTTTTTGCTAAAGAAGTACAATTTACAATTTATTAATCATTAAAAAAAATATCCAATATAAAAAATAATAAAAAGAGTTGTGACCGGCTAATGGACTTTATGCCCTAATAAAGCCAATCGGTATTCTTTGAGTAAAAAAATTAAAATTTGGAATTTAGCAATGATTAAAGTATACATATAATATCTAGTAAAATATACTATGGTTATAGGCTTGCCACCCGTCCTCCTTTGTGGAGAACAGTCCTCCTTTTTAAAGAAGTTTGCTCCATCCTCCCCGGAGGCAAAAATGTCCTCTACATTAAAAAATAACTTTAGATTCCTTTTTAAACCATTTTTGAAGGAATAAAAAAATTCAATTGCTTTCGGAAGTTTTACTGATTATTTGCGCACATTACAGGAACTAAAATTGCGTCTATGTAGATTTTTATAATAGAACTATTAAATATGATATTTCCGAAACTTCATGTATGCAGCTTGTACGAGTTTGCGTACTCAAATTACTAAATTTTTCCTGAAGTACCTTATCCTGCAGAGTAAACAAAACTCGAGACGTTTCCTGTTTAAATTATATTTTCCAACTGACCCATTACAGAATAATGATTATTACGTTCACTTGTTTCTTTCAATGCACAGTACGATGATACAATATAAAGAAGTAATAATAGCTGTGTTTTTTTATAAGTCTCGATAGATCTATTCAGATATTTGCAAAAATAAAAAATGGGAAATTGTAGCTACTCCTATCATCCACTTAAAAATACTGGCACTCGCAGCACTAAGAATTGTGTTTATTTTGGCAACGCCAAATAATGTCGTTGTTTTGTTTCATTTCTTTGCTAAGGACGAGAAGTTTAAATAATATAGATATTTAAAAAAATTAATATGGATGTGGAGGAACAGGTAAATAGTAAATATTTGTATAAACCATTATAAACCAAATTTATTTATTACAGATTTTAGAAACGATGCTTTCAAGTGACAATGATGACATTGATTTATTATCATCCAGTGATTCATCCAGTGATTCATGCAGTGAAATTGTCGGACACGCTAAAATAAAAAAATTTGTTGATACAATCGAAAACTACAGCGACTACGATTTTAAAAGTCATTTTCGATTGTCTCGTACGACAGTTTTAATAATAATAGGTCATATAGTTTCTTTAAAAAATATTAAACATAAATTTTATTTTCATACACATGTACATATTCTATAAAATATTAATTTGTTTTTCTTTTTAGAAAAATATAAATCGCTTCATGGAGTAACGCCCGGACATCCAAGAATTGCAGCCAAAATAGACATTTACATATTTATTTGGTACGTAAGCAACACACTTACTTTTCGGCAGCTGGGAAATTTATTTGGTGTTGCAAAATCGACGGCTTGGAACGTTGTAAAACGTGTTTCCAATTTTATGGTCGAACTTGGAAAAGAGTACTTGAAGTGGCCGAGTCACGAAGAAAGTAAAATCCAAAGTAAATTATTCGAAAGAATGAAGAGGATTCCCAACATAATCGGAGTGATTGACGGGACACACATCAAAATAAAAGCTCCCACAGAACACCGTCAAGATTACTGCAATCGAAAAAAGTTTTTCAGCATATCTCTGCAAGTAGTGGTCGATGCAAGGAAGAAGATAATTGACATCTCTTGTGGTGAGCCTGGTTCGTTACATGATTGCCGGGTTTTGAGACGTAGTGATATCTACAGATGCTGCGAGGAAAATATGAATACACTTTTTCCAGAAAACACATTTATTCTTGGTGATAGTGCATATCCTGTTCGGCCATGGCTCGTCCCTCCGTTCAAGGATAATGGAACATTGACGGAATCCAATCGCAATTTTAATAAAATTCATTCGTCAACCCGCGTGATTGTTGAAAATGCAATTGGGCTCTTAAAGACTCGCTTTCGGCGATTACTAAATTTTACTGAGCAAATCGATTTAAAATTATTAGCCAAAATTGTGTATTCATCTTGTGTTCTTCACAATATGTGTATCTTGCATAATGATGAATATGAACTTGATGCTATAGTTCCTGAAAGCGATTTGGATAACCAAAACTTGCATGTAAATATTACGGCCGGAAATGTCGATCGACGACAATCTTTGTTTCAAGAGCTTTTAAATAAACATATCTTATAATTTAACAAAAAAACTGAGTTGTTTTATTTAAAAAAATTTATTTCAATAATCCAGTAAATTTAGAGTTTATTTTGTCTGTTTCTTCAAAGAATCTAAAAGTTCCTTATGCCTTCGGTTCTTTTCTTCATTAAGGAAAAGAAGGAGTTTCTTTTTTTTTTCAAATAAATCCAGTTTTCTCTTTTTTGGACCTGATAAGTGCTGTGCATTCATAAAATTACTGGAAGAGTTTCTTGTTGAAGTCAAGGTACTTGACGGAGAAGCTGAGAAAATTTCATCACAAACTGGCGAATTTTCCGCATAATCTTGAGTAACTGGTGGTGCTGATGTAATTTGGGGCGCGGAGGAAGTGGTTTTGGCATTACAATTATTATTATTCAATTTCGTTAACTCTGGTGGTATTTTCACTGGGGTTTGATTTACAGTAATGGATGAAATATAATGATTCTTGGAGATTATTGGCCTATCTCCAAAAATTTCATCCATTTCTGCGTAAAATGGTATTACACTAGGCCCGACCCCCGTTTCCTCATCATTATCTTTCGCCGATTTGTACGCCTTTATTAAATTTTTCATTTTCGTTTCTACCATCGTAGAATTTATTTCAGTCTCCTAAAAATTTGCCAAATGTTATTCTTTGTAAACATGAGTAGTATTCCCATTTTGAATTGTCACAAATATCTTACTAGTATTTCCATCGAAATTAAATCTTCCACCAAATTTTGGTAAGCAGTTTTTTTTTCCTTATATGAATAAATTCATTTTTCCGGTTATTGTAGCAAAATAACAAACATTTCGTTTCATTCACAGTCCACGATTTACGATTCCTACGATAAAATTTACAATTAAAACGAATTATTTAATTTATCGTGCAAATAAAACCCTATTTTTTATGAACTTACATTTTATTTAATTTTTAAATTGAAAACGTTATTTAGACAAGTCAAAAATGTTGTTATTGACAATCAAACAAAGATTTCAAAAGTATAAAAACATGAGGAAAAGTGCGAATACATTTTATCCATATAAAAAAATGAGACGGACATACTAAAACTTTTTTTTTTCTTTCAAAATGTTACTCTGATCTTTTAAATTTTTAGCAACTGTTACGAAAAAAGATAAAAAGGTTCATTTTTCGATTTTTCCATTTTTTTTCGCCAAAAAAAACTTGTGGATTGCGGTAAATAGTATTAAATAACATCTTTTGAATATACCTCTTCATAATAGAACGAAATAATAATAAAATTAATACTTTTAACGTACATTTTTTGTCTTTTAAAATAGAGCAAAAGGTTAAATGTAAATCAGCTACTAGTTTCCTATTGTACGATAGATGTACTAAAAATTGCCTTTGGTATGCTTCCATGCTAAAATACAAATTTTCAATGGGTGTCTTTACTCATAAAAGGGAAAATCTGTAGTCTCGATAGCATATCTGGGCCCCTATTCCTGAATACGAATACGAACAAAAATGGTACGAATTCGTGTCATTGGTATTTTTGAATACGAATACGTGTAATTTGTATACGAATTCGAGTAAGACTGCTACGTTACAAAATTTTTCTTATTATTCATTACGAATGCGAATACGAACAAAAATTGAACGAATTCGTGCCATTGGTATTTTTGAATACGAATACGTTTATTTCTTGTACGAATTCGTGTAAGCATGATTCGTGACAAAATTTCCCTTATTTCGCAATTCGAATTCGCGCAGTTTTTGTACGTTCACGAACGGATTTTGGTTCGATCACATAATAGTTAACGACACCAAAAATAAACAAGCAATAAATGCAAGATGTACATAAGAAATATATATTTTTAATTTTAAAAGAAATACATATTGTTAAAAACTAAAAACCAATTTTTTTTAACTGAAAATATTTTTTAATTTGCAAAATTTCACATAATTTATGTATATAGCCCAATTTGTTGCATTAAATAACGGCCCTCAACGCCACAATCACAATAAACTAAATAAAACTAAAATTTTACGAAATATGTATTTTTCTAGGTACAGATTTGTATTTGGTTTTATTTAATAAAATTATTTTAGTTTGATGTAAAATAATATTTATCAAACTTGGCGCGGCGGATTCCATTTTATTCACGTAGCCAATTAAAAACTAAATTGATTTCAAAATTTTGACATATTTACGTTTATTTTCCGTTTTACACTGTCAACAAAATTTCCTTTGCCTACACTACAAAAATTAAAATATACTGTACGTTCGTATTCAGGAATACCAAAGCATTTACGGATCGAATTGCACTTTCGTTTCGTACACAGATTCGTATAGTATTTAATAGAAACCAATAGAATATTTTGCATGTTAGTGGAAAGTAATTTAAAACGCTACCAACAAAAAAAAATAGTTTTTTAATGATTTAAGCGGCAAAATTATATTAATTATTAAATATTAAATGTGATTATGAATTTATCTGGGATAATAAAAAAAACTTTTTTTTAAGAATTTATGAATATGGACAAATCAATGATAATGAATTTTTATATGTACATATGTAGCTATTAGAATAAAATGAAATACAAACAATTACTTTACATATGAAATTAACTATGAAAAAAAAATTACGTTATGGAATTTAAAATATTTAGTCTAATCCTTCTTGCTGCCGTATTTTCTTGTTCATGTGATACATTTTCTTCACCATCTTGATGTTCAGTTATAGCCTCATTTTCTAAATCGAACGAGACATTGTAGTGGAGGCAAATGTTGTGAAGTGCGGAGCAGACGTTAATTATCTGCGAAGCTTTCTTTGGCATATAATGAAGCTCGCGGGCTCCCAGAGGACATCTGAACCTCGTCTTGAGCAACCCAATGGTTCGTTCAACAACGTTCCTTGTTCGGGAATGAATAGAATTAAATATAGCTTCTCTGCTGGCTTCGGTAGCCGCTCGAAAAGGCGTTATAAGCCACGGTTCCAGAGGATAACCAGAATCACCTATTAACCAAAATAAAGGTAGACAATTATTTTAACATATGGTATATGTACACAAACATGTTCTAACATTATGTATTGTATTTTGTATATAAACATAATGATTCATGCAACAATGTTACATTTACCAAGTAGCCAATAATTAGAATTCTCAGAATTAAAATTGGATTGCAAATATTGACGAATGTACTCAAACTCCATACAAAAGAGTCATGGGATGAACCGCCATATCTTGAGTCAACAGCCATAATCCTCATGTTATTATCGCATGCCTAGGTGGGAATAACACAAATATTAAATACTTGACATAATATGAGTACCAATTAGTGACAATTATAAGCTTACTATCATTATATATGTGCTGTGTTTGCCCTTCCGGTTGAAATAAATGGGCTCATTTTCTATTGGGCGTACTATGTTCACGTGGGTTCCGTGTACGCAGCCTATAACGCCGGGAAATCCACTTTTATTAAAAAAAACACTTGCTGCCAAATTTTTATCTGTGTTGGATTGACAAAACGATATCCACTTTGAGCACAATTTGGATTCAAAAACATTTAGCACTTCGCTGATTACACTGGATACCGTTGATTGTGCCATTCCAACAAAAAAGTCCTGCCCTACGCTTTGTTGGTAACTTCCTTGAGCGCAAAATCTAAGCATTGCGGCTAATTTTAAAATATTTGGGATAGATGTTGCTCTTCCCAGAAGAGTTTGGTAAATCGGCATTTAGCTCATCAAATATATATTTCACTGCACTTTTTGAGAGTCTAAATAATCTCAGAAACCTATATAGAATAATAAACAATAATTTGAAACATTCAGAAGCTACAGATGATATAAGTATGTATATCAATTTGCTTGAACTAAATAAATTGAAATACTCACATTGTATCTGAGAGTTTAAAAATGTTCGAATTATCCCGCATTTGCCTGTATCTAATAGGGTGAGAAAGGGTTGCCTCATCATCGCTCTCTTCACTGGAAAAATAAATCGCTATGGATTCCATTTATTAAATACTATTTTATTTATTAATTTATAGCGTATAATATTTTTTTTTTCAAATTGGACGTCAAAAATTTGACAAATATTTCGCTTACTCTGTGATTAGGGCTATTCTACGAAAAAAAAATTCCCTGTAATACACTGCAAAAATTAAACTACTTGATACGTTCGTATTCAAAAATACCAATTCATATTCGTATCGTATATCATTTTCGTATCGTACAACGATACGAATCGTATTCAGAAATAGGGGCCCTGGATAAAAACCAAGATTTTCATCTACAATTAATAAGTTGTGTAATTTAAGGAAATGAATTAAAAATGATAAAATGTTGAATAAAAAGTTATTCTTGATTAAAATAAAGTGAATCAATTGCAGTTTAACCACAAAAATAGAGAACATCTCGATGCAATCTATTGAGATCTATCGAGACTTATAAAAAAACACGGCTAATATCTACAGTTACACGGTGAATATATTAAAATGTTAAAACTACGAAATTCCAGCGTAACGAAATTCTAAAATTTGTTAGAACATTCTGTAATTCTAGAGAAGCTGTAGATGAAAAAAATTTGTAAACCAGAATTTTGATAGTATGAATAGTTCTTTGATCAAAATTAATTAAGAAAGTGAAATCTCGTTATAACGAAGACAAAGGGACCGGGAACCAGGGTCTCGGAGTCGGATTCTTTTAGCGGAGTCGAAGTGGGAGTTGGAAAAATACTGGCCGACTCTGACTCCACATTTTATATTTTTCTTTCTCTCCAGTATACTTTAACTTTACCTTAGTTATACAACAAGACCCCAATCAGTACATTTAACCTCGGTCAATTTGATAACTAATGGCGATGCGTAATGTTTCACTTATAGGAAAAACTCAAAATATCTTCGCAACAGAAAAAAAATTATCGTTAACACATAGAAAAATCTTTCTGCTTGATAACGAGATGTTATTGGCTAGAAATTATTTCGACTCCAAGGTTAGAGTATTATTAAGAGATGATCACCAAAATAGAGGCAAACCGGCGCTATGTAATTTGGCAATGATTTAAAATGATTTTTAAATATTACAGTCACCAAGAAAACCCAGTTGAAGAACTAGAAGAAAAACATGAATTCGAAAAATTTCTAGATGACCATAGAAATCGAAACGACTTCGAATTACAAAAATTATGGACTAAATTTTTTGATGGCTTAGAGAAAGTGGTAAAAATCAACCGAAATTTTTGTTATGTTTAAATTATTTTCTAATGATGAAAAAACGAGCGATTAAACACGAGCAGTATTTACATATGTATATAGCAGTTGGAGTCGTAGTCAGAATCCAACTATTTCACCGACTCTCGCTATTTAATATAATAATTAAACAGAAATGTTTGCGTGTAACGCTCAAAGGTTACTATGATTTTCTCGAACATTTTTTTGAAATTTTTTTTGAATATTTGTATGTTTGTAGTGTCACAAATTTTGTATCTGAGCAGCCTAAGTGATATAGGTGTTGACCTGCCAGGGTCGACCAAATCGAGCTGCCTTTGCGATAAGATTTGTTTTTCCTTGTGAAAATAAAAATAATTTTGAAAGAAAAAAAAAATGTCA
The DNA here is from genome assembly GCA_963556165.1 of Tipula helvola. Classification (NCBI taxonomy): domain Eukaryota; kingdom Metazoa; phylum Arthropoda; class Insecta; order Diptera; family Tipulidae; genus Tipula; species Tipula helvola. The sequence goes on along the minus strand of OY744481.1, from coordinate 162,595,293 downwards.
AAAATAACTAAAAAGACATATTAACATATATACAATTGAGCCAGGATTGTCTGTATAAACGACTAGTGATATATAAACAATTAATTAGTGTAGTGAAAGTTTTGTGTGAAGAATAATTCTCTATAGTGAATTTATAAAGTACCATAAGAACTTAATTGACCTATAGTGGAAAAATAATGGGATAGCGGCCAGGCTGGCGTTTAACCAGTTTTCAAATAACTGTGAAAACATTGGTAGTATCAGTAATTTTAAACCTTACGATGATACAACCATAAGCAAAATTAACGGAATTTTCACAATGATGAAAACATCAAGTGAAACAAATCCACAAAAGGAAATAAACACGCACATTGATGCAAGCGCGAAAAAAATAAAATTATCAGAGGATGACAACGCAGTAAATCCCAACATGTTACGAAGACAGCTAAAAGTGTCACCGAATCTGATCTCAGCCGAGCAGAGGAATCAAACCAGAATAAAACGGCTACAAATGGAAAACAATAATTTAAGAGCAAGGATAACGAAAATGGAAGAAACCATGTTAAATCTTGGAATTGCAAATAATGCAAATAACAACGATATTGAAGAAGCGATCATAGCACAAAACAGATATACAGCATTAATGCAGTTTGAGGAGCAGTCAGAAAATGAAAACATCACGGATAATATAAGTAACAACGTAGCCGAGAACAACATCAACGTTGAACGACCAACCTCATCAACGCAAGCAAATAAGAATAAAGAGCAGCAACAACACACGGTATCAAAAAAAAAGCGGAAAACCTCCACCTATCCACATACATGACCAAACGGTTAAAGAAACCATAAAGTTGGTACAAGAATTAAATTTCAAGAATAAATTTGAAATAACCCGAGTAAACAAAGAAAAACACTCCGTCAGATTGGAAAGCCTGGAAGAATTCAACAAGGTGAAAGATCAACTAATAGAAGCAAAGACCAGCTTCTTCACATACACGCCTAGCGGCATGAAACCTAAAATTATAGTGCTAAAAGGATTAACGGAGGATGAAGATTTGATAGAATTAAAAAAGGAGATCGAAGAGCAAGACGAAATCTGTTAAAAATAAAAACAATAAATTATCAACGAATAACATGGGAACCGCTTAAAAAACATGACCAATTAATGCAATGCAGAAAGTGCCAAAGATTTGGCCATGCAGCGGTTAACTGTAACCTAGTGTGAAAATGCGCAGAACAACATAACCCGGGGGAATGCAATATTAACGCTAAAATAGAAATCGACAAAATCTACTGCATAAATTATAAAAAAAACGGGCATCCAGCATCGTTCAAAGGATGTCCGATATATCAAAACACGCTCCTACGACTGAAACAAAAAATTGCCGAGAAAAGGGCAAATAAACCTCGATTAATTCCAGTAACAAAAACGACATTTGTCAGTGCAGAGAATGAAACTTTTTCCATCATGTTGAAAAACAACAACAAACCCGAAAACGAACGCCAGCCAAATGTGGACACCAAAATGGAAAAAATTGAGCAAACAATTAAACAACAAAGTGAGCAACTAGCACAAATATTAAATCTAATCAATCAATTAGTATGAATAAGCTTAAAATCATAGCATTAAATGTAAATTCCATAGTTAGTATACAGAGAAGATTAAATTTATTGCACTTTTTAAAAAACCATAACCCGGATATCATGCTACTGAATGAAACCAAATTAAATTTTAAACATAACCTGGAATTCCAAAAATACAATATAATAAGGCAAGATCGGCCAAATTCAAAAAACGGAGGAGGTACCGCAATAATAATCGATACAAAATTGAAATACAAACACATAAAAATAGACAAATTACAAAACAACACCAGAATAGAAACGACCATAGTTAAATTAAATTTAGAACATCACGATCAGCTTTACATTATAGCAGTATATTGCTCAAGTAGCAACAACACAACAATAGATGCCCAATTCGAAAAGAACTGGACAGAGTTGTTTGAAAGGTTAGACCTGGCTAACCCCAAAAACTACTATATAGTGGCGGGAGACCTAAACGCGCGACATATGAACTGGGATAATAAACAGAATAATTCCAGAGGAAATAAACTCAATCAGTGGATGTCTGAAAAAGCAATAAGATATTACGGACAAAATTATATAGTGCTGATGCCCCAACATTTTTACGATCAGGAAACTACCTAGATTTAGCAGTAATGGATAATCGAATCACCGTACACACGAATTACACAGGGCAAATCCCATCCTACTTTTACGATAGCGATCACAAAGCCATTGAAATCAATTGCAGTAATATTAGATTTACTGAAAATGGAATGCCAAATGAAGTAAATAAAACAAGATTTAATTTCGTTAATACAGATTGGATCACATGGAAAAAGAAACTACGAAAACTTTACAAGAAACACTTGAGAGAAGTCGATCAGGAATATATAATCCCGACCGATCGAAATTTAGATGATACACAATTAGAAACACATATACAACCGATGAAAAATAAACATCTTCACGACAAAATCAACCACACAACCATAATAGAATTTAATACAAATAATCAAGCATTGGCACCGCAGCATCCTACAGACCAAAATTATTTTATTAATTCAACAGAATTAAGAGGGATCATAAACTGCATCAACACAAAAAAATCATTTGGTCTAGATAACATTCCAAACATCATAATTAAACACGTGCCAGAGAAAATAATTGCTAAACTGTGCACTTTATTCAACAATCTACTAAACAATAGGTCATTCCCTAATTGCTGGAAAACAGCTAAAATATATCCCAAATATAAGTAAATGTGAAACAATATTGTTTCGAAAACCTAGCCAACATGCTAGTTCGGACACAAGAAAGCACCACAAAGAACTCTCAATAAAAATCAACAACACAGAAATTGAACAAAAACACTTGGTAAAATATCTGGGGATAAACATCGACCGGTTTTGCTATTTAAATGAACATATAAATATGCAACTAATAAAAGCCAGAAAGGCCTTCATAAGCAACCAGAAAATCTTCTACTCCAAATATATTGACGAAAAGGTTAAAATAGTTTGCTACCAAACAATAATCAGACCAATTTTAACATACGGATGCCCAACTTGGTACAATATGAGTCCAAGCTACATGGAAAAATTAAGAATATTTGAACGGAGACGTATACGACATTGTAGAGGTGCATTCCGTAAAGCCGAAACAAATTATCTTCACTATATATCCAATCAAACTCAGTACCTATGATAATTTCAAATCTGATAGAATAGACACCCATATAATCAATCTAATCCGAAACCACATACTTAGATCTACATGCGATATGACAAATTCATTAATCTACGGTCCACACTACACGGACGAGAAAATACTAAGAAATATGATAATATTCTAACAAATAATATTCCACGGCCAGAGGCATTCATTCTCCTAGATCAGCTTGGATACATCCAAGATGAAAATCAAATTCCAATAATTTACCACGTAGCCAGAAGACCGAATGAGAAGGGGTTTGACGCAGCAAAATACGCGAATCCGGGGAACTATATGAGATTCAACGCGACATTTAAAAGGATCGAACAACAACAATACCAAAACAATAAAACAAAATATTGGTGGCTACAACAGATGTAAAGTAAAACAAAAATTAGAAAAGCTATTTCTATGACCAATTTAAAGTAAAGACCAAATGGCAAAGTTTTATCGAGCAAATTTATGCCAACAATACACAAAAAAAAAAAAAATAATATTATATGTTAAACATTAAATTATTCAGATTTATAAAAAAATTCATAAGTAGATATATATACCAGGCCTGAGAATCCATTGAGATCAGAGGCTATCAAAATTGTAAAACAGATCTTGATATTTCTTGTAATATCTTTTGTCAACTATGATGTAAATAAAGCTCAAAATAAAGAATCTATTGAAAAAAAAGGTGTTGACCTGTAACAACAAACTTCGAACAGAAAATGTTTCTGGTTCGATGCTCACCCAAGTACCTAATAAATTTTTTTAAATATTATTTTTATTCCATCTCGTCATTTCATTGTTCGTATGTATATATCGCAGATTGTCTCACTGATTGACTCCGGAACGCTCCCTTTCCGGAACGTTTGATTACATTTTTTTGAATTGGGGAAAACTTTTTCTTTAAACGATGCGTAACTACAAAAATACGATAGTTGTTTGTGCCAAATAGATTCATGCGATATACTTCAAGGAGTCAGTTCTAGATTTTATAAGCTGCGCCTTACCGAGATAATGTTAAGATACAACTTACAAATCTATCTTTTACCTAAAAAACAAATTGAAAACAATTTTGGAGGTCCCTAACAGGTAATTATAAATTGTACCCGTCCTAGGACGGGCTGTACCCCCTAGTTTACTATAATAATTAAACAGAAATGTTTGTTTGCGCGTAACGCTCAAAGGTTACTATGATTTTTTTTTTGGACTTTTTTTTTAATATTTTTTTTGAATATGTATTTGAATGTTTGTAGTGTCTGAAAATTTATTTCTGAGCTGCCTAAGTAATAGGTATTGATTTGTAACAAAAAAATTCGAAAGAAAATGTTTCGGGTTCGATGCTCACTAAAGTACTTAATAATTTTTTTAAAATATTATTTTGCCATTTGCCAATTTCAATTTTTGGTTTTATCTTTGCCCGCTTGGGCAGCGCTGCTTTATACCGTGGGACAGTAAAATTTATATGGGGAAAATTTCATATAAAAAGAAAAACACGAAAATCGTTGATTTTTATCTCACATTTATGCGTAAAATCAAGGTGTCCATTAACATATTATGTAATAAATAAGATGCTTGTAGTATTAGATTTAATTGTTAGACACATAATTGCGATGTTTGAATTGAAGAAACTATTAAAAAAGTGGAATCAGAAAGACGAATTTGGTTAAAATAGTGAGGTTATATTTCGAAGTTTTCTGTATTTTTTTATTTTAGACAGAGTGCAATACAAACGTAATGAATCATCTTCATCTAACTGAAAGAAACATCAGTAATAACGGTATTGCAATACTGTTTCATCGGAAAAGTTGGTTTTCGACAATCGGCGTACCCACATTTTGCAAAAAACAAAAATGTTTGGACTAAATAAATTTTTTTTTGAAATGTATATTGGTATATGGTTGTCATTTTTTAACCCTCAGGGTACTGACTGGGTTACCGTAACCCAGACAGATTTTGAAAGTCGCGCCATTTGAAAGGAAGTGAAAGGTGGGGGTCCGGAGTGGGGGGTAAAAAATCTTTGTGGTAGTGTCTGTGTAAGCCGTGAGTGGCAGCCTCAGTCTGCGCCTGGTGCTCGAGTGGTACGAGTTAGAAAGTTGACCTCGGGTATTTCTCACCCAGTCAGTACTAAACGTTACAAAATCCGTATTTTCGGGAGACAGAAAATTTTTTTTTTTTTTGGAGTTTTGGCTGGAGTAAAGTGTTTTGGTTTGTAAAATTTACTATTTTTTATATTTTTATTATTAATTAAATATTTATTATTAATTAAAAATTTATTATTGTGTATCCTACCCTCAAAATTATGCTCTATGCTTATGTACAGTAGAATTCGCTTATAATGAACGGTCATAGGACAAATAATTTTGTCCATTATAAACGTGTGTTCATTTTAACCAAAAATTTGGTTATAATGAACGGCGTTCATTATAATCAAATGTTTGGTTTTAAGGAACGGTGTTCATTATAACCAAATGTTTGTTAAATTCTTTTATCCTTTACAATTTAAATCAAAATAACACGCAAATGAAAAGAATTGATTATGGAATGGAACTTGCGATGCAACTTGTTAAACCTGCGCTAGCTGCTAGACTAGCGCTCCGAGTTCTCTCGACCGCAAAACATTTTACAAGTGCCTCAAATGTAATAAGGCTATGTGCAGAGACCATGTAGCCAAAATATGCTGCGAATGTGGAAATACAGTCTGATTTTGTTTTTTTTTATATTTTGAACAATAAAACTTTCATTCAACAATCAATTTTGTTATTTATTTATATTACAGTTGTGCCTTGTTACGATAAATCAATTATGGAACGTTTTATCGCTATCCTAAAAAACTGGTGATTTCAAAGTTTAAAAAAAATATAGTTTTTGGAATGGATCAAAAAACTGATTCGGCCATTTTAAAGAACAACTTTCTAGCTTTAAAATGCAACAAGAAAATTTTCGATATCTTTTTTTTCCACAAAGTTATGCAATTTAAAAAAAAAAGTGATTTTTACAAAAAAAAATTTCAAAATGTTTAAACTTTTGAATGTATCTTTGTTTAAACAAATTATTCGATAAATCTATTAGCACCCTCGTATTTGTGACAAAATGGACTATCGATTAAAAAAAAACGTTTCAATTGGCCAACTACAACCCAAGATACAGCCAATCAAAGTTGTCGGGTTAGGCTAACCCATGTCAGTACTGAACGTGACTTTTTTATAGTCGGTACCCTGAGGGTTAAATATATTTTTTTGGGAATTTGGCGCCTCTAATGCCAATTTCGAGAATTAAGTTTGGGAAAATCACAAATTGAAAAACATAAAATTTTGTATTGTAAAACAAAGAATATATTATGTATATATCACAGATTGACTCCGGAACGCCCGCTTTCCGGAACATTTGATTGCAGTTTTTTGAATTGGAGAAAATGTTTTCATCAAACGATGCGTAACTACAAAAATACGGTAGTTGTTTGTGCCAAATGTGCCAATTCATACGATATACTTCTAGGAGTCAGTTTTAGAATTTACAAGCTGCGCCTAACCGAGATAACGTTAAGATACAACTTACAAATCTGTCTTTTACCTAAAAAAAATTTGAATGTAATTTTGGAGGCCCCTAACAGGTAATTAAATATATATAAATTGTACCCGCCTTAGGACGGGTTGTACCCCCTAGAATTGTATATTTCGTTGCAATATATTTATGAAAATGTAAAATTTTCTTAGTTTACTTCCTTATAAATCATTTGGTTGGCTATAGTACTGGTCCGTACTAAAATTTGCATTTTAGCGAATGAAAATTTCGTTATAGTAAAAATTTCATTAAACTGATGATCAAATTAAACAAAATAATTTTTGTTGGATGTCCTCCACTGAACTTTTTAAATGGTGACAAGCCTAGGTGCACTGCATAGCTAATGTTATATTTGATATGTGCTAATACAAACCGAGAAAAATATACATACATACTATAAAATTATTAATGGTACAGTTATTAATGCTATGGTATAAGTTTTTCATAGTAAAACAATAATTTACACTGTTTTATACAATTGGTTTAATAGGAAATACACTGTTGATTTTTAAACTACACTAGGCTGGGGCCCAAATCTAAGGTAAATCGTTTAGTACAGTAAATTATAATTTTAGTACAAATTTAGCTCTGAAATCGTGCCAATTCTCTAGTAAATATAATTGTCAAAAATGGATTGAAGGGTGAAACTTACTAGTTTATAGGTACAAAACGAAACGTCAAACAATTTGTGGATGCATTTTTTGCCATCACACATAAAATATATAAAATGTAAAAATTAACTAATTTAGAAATCCAGGAGGGTTTGAAATAACGGTTGGTTGAAAAGTATAGAAAGCGACACCTATTAACCAGTAGAGAATCAAAATTTATACGCCATTTTAATATTTCATCTTTCATTTGAACACATGGAAATCTTTATTTAAAAAAAAAAAACGAATATCGTGCAGTGATAAAATTCTTTGTTTTGGAAGGTTTATCAGCAACAGAAATTCATACAAAAATGGTAAAAGTGCTTAAGGAATCTGCTCCTTCATTTCCAACTGGGCATCGATGAGTTTTAGAGTTTAAATGTGGTCGTTCAAGCGTTCAAGATAAACCACGTAGGTGACGTCCAACTAGTGCAACAACACCAGAAATCATTGAGCAACTGTATAATATTATTTGTGAAGATCCAAGTTTGACTAAGCGTAAAATTGCTGATACCATAGGCATCTCAGACGAACGAGTACTCCATATTTTACATGAAGAATTACGAATCAAAAAGCTGCTTGGAAAACTGGTGCCGCATTCGTTAACAATTCAACAAAAATTGAATCGAAAACAAATTTCTCAGCGTAATTTGAAGCGTTTTAAACAGCATAAAACCGATTTTTTGACTGAAGCTGGTTATTCAGCTCCAAAACAGGTTAAGTCAGAACAGATTATTGCAACCTTTTGGACCAGTTGGATAAAAAAATTCGTGAAAAAAAACCCGCTTTACAGAAGAAAAACATAATTTTTCATCAAGACAATCCACGTGTTCACACGAGTCTTTTGACGATGGCTAAATTGAACGAATTAAAGTACGAATTGCTTGAACACCCACCGAATTCACCAGATTTGACTCCCAGCAATTACTATCTCTTCAGAAACCTGAAACAATTCTTTCGTGGAAAGCGTTTTCGTCGATTAAAGAAGCTATTGCAGCTGTGGAACAGTATTTTGCAGAGCTTCCGGAAAATCATTACGGAGATTGTATAAAATTATTGGAGGATCATTGGAATAAGTGTATTGAAGTTGAGGGAAATTATATTGAATAAACAAACTAATTTCAATATTTTTCAACCAACCTGTACATAGAAAATAAAATGACATTGATAATAATAATGTGTGGTCAAGCTTATAAAAAGTACCTTTTATTACAAGAAATGGATTTGCTGGAATTTTATGAATCACAGGGGGTATGTCATTGTTTAGGTTATTGTCACACATAGAGAAATGATTCATTGGCATGAGGTCGCGAGAAAATACATTACATTGCGATGAACGAATTGTAGTTGCTAAAACATAATTTCGGTAGCACCAATTGACATGAGATTGGTACAAACAAACTACGGCAGCCACTAATGCACATATAGTTGCAACAACTTCGTTTCCAAATCTTCAACTCCGTTGATGCTAATTTCGTAGATATTCGTTGTCAAAACCGAATGAGTCTAATAGTTTTTAAAGTATTAACCTTGTTTCAATTGCCACAAACGTAATTTTGTTACACCAATTAAACGAGGCTTTTGTGTCAACTGCAAACAAAACTAACTGACTAATGCTGTTGCGAGAACAATATTGTAGTTCAATGTAATCATATCATTCTGTCATTGCACCAAAATATCAAAGTGGAATTATTTATTTTGGAATTCCGTTGCTACAACTAAATATTGTAAGCGTATCAGTTTCATTAAAGGGCTAGTTATATAGACGAAACGAAATGAAAACGAAACGGGCTAAAACGAAAGACGGAAGAGACGTGGTTATATAGACGAAAACATATTCTGAATATACACAAATATGTAATACACACATATAATTCAGACTGATTTGGGTGACAATCAATTTTTCTTGATTTATTGCTATTTATAAAAAATTATTCCTAAAAATATTCTTTTGACGTTCGAATTCATTTTGTATTGACATATATTTTGTTTTGACATAAGTGCTACTAAGGATAGCAAAATAAAATAAAACCGATAGTGTATAACCGAAAAGACGAAACGAAACCCATAGGAACCAAGCGCAAATTTTAGAGAAAAAAAAACTCGATACAAAATTTTATTTAAAAAAAAAAAATTGAACGCAACCAAAACTGCTGTAAAATAATTTCGTGTATGAAACCAAATTAAAAAACTCGATATACGAAAATTATATTAGTATTATATACATATAAGTTATGCGAGCAAAATTTGCATTTCTATTTTTATGTCAGCTACCAAAGAAGACATTCATATATAATTCATATTTAATTTAACACATTCAAAAATAATTAAAGACATTCATATATAATTTAAGTATATGACTGGACTATTTGTGATTACTTATTTCAATCCCAAAATGGTACGCGTTTGCTAAATTAATTGAGGAGCATTTTCTGTTTTTTCAAGGTAAACAAATGTCCCAAATTTCTTTGTAATTTCATAGTAATAATTCTTAGTTGTAGGGAAATAGGCAACCGACAAAAAGAAAATTAGAATTCCGTACCTTACTGAGGAAAATTAGAAATCCGTTGGGCCCTTTACACTTTCGTGGAAAAAAATTATTGGTGGATCCACTGGGACAAACGCTAATTTTTCATATAGAGTTTGAAAATTTGAAACTTTAAAAGAGTTAAAATTAAAATGAAACGTTTTACCGGGACTGGGTCTTTTAAAATTGGGCTGCATATCATAAATAAACTTTATTTAAATGATACGTAGAAGCATATGTTTGTTTGACGGCATATGCTGTTTTATCCCCAAAAGTGTTTACAAAAATTGGTGAACAATTGGCCAAACGATTTTTTAACGCTCATATTAAATATAATTTTTAAATATAAATAAATTAAAATCGCGCCAACTGAAAGAATCCAAGTCTAATCTCTATGCCACAACAATTTTGTGAAAACGTCAAAATGTTTTGTAAACATAGCAAAATGAATAAAAATTGCACAGGCGTCTGCTGTAAAAAAAGAAAAATTTAAAATTGAACGTACGTTTTTCTAGCCAACTACAAGAAAATTATATCGATGTTTTTTTTCGCTAAAATTTGCGCTTGGTTCAGAAAAACGTACGTCCACATAAGAAAAAATGTTTGTAGCAAACGTATGTCTATTATACTTATGTATAATGTTTTTTGTTTACAAAATAAGGATACTTTGACAGTCTTCTGTAATTTGTTTATAAAACTTATTGGTGTATTTACATTAATACAATAATTACGAAACAATAGATCGATTATTTGACAGCCAAAATATGTCAAATTTTTTTGAGTGTTAAGGAAAACAAACAGCAGTTTATATGAAGCTAACTTAAAATGTTTGAATATAACTTAATTTTAATAAAAATAACCACACAAAAAACTCAAACGGCACAAGATTAAACCTAAAGAATACGAATTTGCCTTCTTTTTATGTTTTAATTTTTCACACGCTTTTCACAAAAAAATTTACTTGCTTATCTTAAAATGATATAAAATAAATACATTTCAATTAAATTTTTATTAAAAAATATTTAATATATGTCTGTAATTATAGAAATAAAATTGCATCTGTGCCACTTCATACAAAAAGATATGAACAATATTTTGACGTTTAGTTGTTTTCCTTAACACAAAAAATCACAATGAAGTTGTCTAGCATTCAATCTATAGCGATATATTTTTCCTTATGAGTATCTCTATACATATTACATATCACAAAAATATGTTTTGCCTTAGTGATATTTTTTGTTTTGTATGGATAAATTATAGAAATTATAGCAGTTTTGGCTGCATACAGTATTTTAATAAAAAAATAGTTTTCCAACGTAATTTTTTTTATCACTAAAATTTGCGCTTGGTTAGGCTCCTGTTGATTTTAATTAAAAATTTCTTTTGGTTTTTATTTTGATAAAAAAAACTATTTATTTATTTTTAATTTTCTTTGTTCACTTTTTGCTTAATTTGATTAACTGATAACTGATAACTGAAAACTGACTGACTGACTGATACATTTGTAAGGAAAATTCTTAATTTTATACATTTTTTTTTATCCCTACTACTAGTTTAACAAAATTATATAAACTAAAGTGGACCAATAGAAATTCTTCTTCTATTTAGTAAGTATATAATATAAAATATAAATTCAGCTGCGATCGTAAAAATAATATACAAAAAAGAAAAGGTCGGTGATAAAGTAATAAAGCTAGTAAAAAAAATATAAATTTAGGGTTGATCGTAGAAAATGTAAATTCAATGATCATAAAACAATAAAATTAAATTGAACATTTGTTCCAAAAAATATCTAATTACGTTTTTACTTAATAATATAATCCTAAAATGTATTTACGTATTTCTCCATAACTCCCGGCCTTGAAGAATTTTCTTCAATATCATCTTTTAAAGGTAATGGACATATTTTTGAAATAGAACGACGTATTATTCCGTTTAATGTTTTTACATCACATACTCTCACTATTCCATCTGTTCCTGGATATAGTTTTGTTATTCGACCTCTGGACCATTGAAGCGGTGGTAATTTATCAACTTTGACAAGTATTAGAGTACCGATGCGAATATTATTATTAGTTTTATTCCATTTGTACCGTTTTTGAAGAAAAACTAAATATTCACTGCAATATCGCTGCCAAAAATGCTGCTTCAGTTGTTTAACACGATTCCACCGAGATAATCTGTTATATTTTTCTTCGGTAACGTCTAGTTCTGGTGTACTCTCTAAAGAACTTCCAATTAAGAAGTGTCCAGGTGTTATTACTTCATAATCATCTGGACTATCACTAATCGGCGTAAGTGGTCTTGAGTTGATCACAGCTTCAATCTGAATTAATAATGTTGTTAATTCCTCAAAGTTCAGATGTGCTTTTCCCAAAATTCGGTACAAGTGTAATTTGACGATTTTTACCGCCGATTCCCATAAACCTCCAAAGTTTGGTGAATAGGCCGGAATAAAATGCCAATTGATACCTTGATGAGAATTACTGTCGATTATACAGGCTTGTTTTTGATGTTCTCGTAGTAAATTATTTAACTCTTTTAGTTGAGAATTAGCTCCTTTAAAATTAGACCCATTGTCGCTATATACATCTGTCGGTTTTCCGCGACGGCCTATAAATCTTTCAAAAGCAGCTAAAAACCCATCTGTACTTAAATTGCTGACTAATTCCAGATGTATTGCCTTTGTTGCCATACAAATGAAAAGTGCGCTATAAGATTTATCCAATGTTTGTGAACGCCCGTAAATCCTTTTTACCATAATAGTAGTCTATTCCTGTGGTCTTAAATGCTCGTTCAAACTTTAACCTTACCTATGGTAAGTTCCCCATTAAATTTGTGATAGCTTTTGGTTGACCTCGAAAACATGTTATACACTGTTTATAAACTGATTTTGCTAAATCTTTTCCTCTTAGTGGCCAATATTGTTGCCTTACTATTGCAAGGAGGCTTTGTGGACCCACATGTAGATTTTTACGATGGTAGTACTCGAATATTAATCTTGTGAAGTGATGCTTTGTTGGTAATATTATTTGATGCTTCATATCCTGATGAAACTTAGCTTCGTCTAAACGGCCACCAACGCGTAGTATATTTGCTTCATCTAAATATGGGCACAGTAAAAATATCGAACTTTTTCTGTCAACTGTTGGTCGCCTTGTTATTTTACTCGATAATTGCTGGATTTCCTTGCTAAAATATGAAGACTGTACTTGCTTTATCAAACAAAAATTAGCATTTTTGATCTCTTCTACACTTAATGGAGGAATTTCTGCAGCTTGCGTGTTTTGCTTGTGTCTTTTACTTGATCCTTTGCTATTTTTCAGATTGTTTAAAAATCTCAAAACAAAGGCGACAGTCCGTTGAAGTTTTGTAAGACTGCTAAAACGACTGATGATATCGCTTTTTTGTGTCGTATCATACATGTAGATGATAAATTAATTGTTTTTGTTTCGAGCTCCTTTTCATTGTGGATAACATTCGTTGGATTTTTCGGCCAATGGTCCATGTCTGCCTTCAAAAATTCAGGTCCATTCCACCATAGACTGTTGTTCTTAAGATCATTCGGAAGTAGACCTCGTGATACTATATCTGCAGGATTCGATTTTGAACCTACATGTCTCCATTCCGCATCATGTGTCAAACTATGAATTTTTTCTATCCGATTCCCAACAAATTGTTTCAGGTTACTTGGGCACATTTTTAACCAGTATAAAACAATTGTGGAATCCGTTCATAAATAAGTTTTTTGGAAATTAATATCCATTGAGCTTTTCACTATTTGTATGAGGTTAGACATAAGTAGAACACCACATAATTCTATTCTTGGAATTGTTTGTCGCTTCATTGGAGCTACTTTTGATTTTGAACACAGTAGCCTGCAATGGTTTATTCCTTGCCCATCCGTCGTCCTTATATAAATTGCGGCTCCATAAGCGTCCTCTGATCCATCACTGAATCCATGTAACTCGATATTGCTGTATGGTATTACTGGTATAACTAAGCGTTTAATATTTATTTCCTCTATAGACTTTAGTTGATTTTGAAATGAAAGCCATTTTGTAGTAATATCTAGAGGTAGCTCCGCATCCCAATCAATTTTCAATTTCCATAACTCGCGCATTATTAATTTTGCAACGAGAATTACAGGGCCGATTAATCCTATTGGGTCAAACAATTTTGCAATGGTTGCTAGAATTGCCCGCTTTGTAATGATGTTAGAAGTAGTTTGACTCTTAAAGCTGAACTCGTCATCGTGTGTATTCCACATAAGCCCAAGAGTTTTTATGGCTGATGTTTCTCGTGATTGTATTTCCTTTGTATTTTCTACAAGTTTGTCTATCAGTTGTTTGTTGTTTGAATTCCATTTATGTAATTCAAAACCTCCTAGTTTACATAGTTGCTTAATTTCTTCCTTTAATGTTAAGGCATCATTTATATTATCTGTGCCTGACATAAGGTCGTCTACATAAAAATCCCTTTTTATAACTTTAGCTGCTTCCGGAAATTTAAGTTTCTCATCGTTTGCTAACTGCTGCAGACATTTTGTAGCAATAAAGCTCGATGGTGCCAATCCGTATGTCAATGTTTTTAACGCGAATGTTTTTATTTGCTGATCACGATTTGGTCTCCAATAAATTTGTTGTAAGCCTTGTTGCGATTGATGAATCCAAATTTGTCGGTACAATTTCTTAACGTCACTTGTGAATACAAACTTATGTTGTCTAAATCTTAATATGACTGAGATAAGGTCTTGTTGTATTTTCGGACCTACCATTAACGTATCATTAATAGAAATTCCGGTTGATGTTTTAGCAGAGCCGTCAAAGACGACCCGGCATTTCGTAGTAACCGCGCTTGGTTTTAATATGGCATGATGTGGTATGAAATTCTGTTTCTGGAATTCGTTTTCACTGACTTCCCGCATGTGGCCTAACATCTGATACTCGTCCATGAAGTTAACATACTGCGTTTTAAGTTCTTTATTTCGTTGCAATTTACTTTCTATGCTGAGATATCTTTGTAGTGCCATACTCTGCGAGTCGCCCAGATCATTTATATTTGGTTTGGTTGGCATTTGTACTATAAATTTTCCATCCTTATCTCTATGATGCGTATTTTTAAAATGTTCTTCGCAATATGCTTCTTCGACGGTTAATGATTTGTTGATTTTATCGCAGTTTTCTATTTCCCAGAATTGTTCTAAAAGATGATCAATATTATCTTCTGTTGCTAGATGACATTGATTTATAGATGTTTGTTGAATTTGAGATGTTCCAAATATGATGTAGCCAAATTCACTATCCCGAAGTGCTGGAAAATGGAGCGACTGTTGTATGATTCGTTCTTTTACTATATTATGGTATTGTTCTGCTCCGATTAAAATATCTATTTTGCCTGGATAATTAAAATTTGGGTCTGCTAATTGAACATTTGGCACGGATGGCTGTGCAAATTCTATTCGGTGAGTTGGTATTAAACCAGTAATTTTATCAATCACTAGGCAATCCAAATTTACGCTGAATGATGTATATTTTGATCTAATTTTCACTTGTGTTTTATATCGTATATTTGTGGTCGATTCGTGAATTCCTGAAACTGCTGTATTAATTTTGATTGGTTTGATTCCTAGTTATTGCATAGCCGTTGTTGTGATGAAATTGGATTGACTACCTGAATCAAGTAGACATCTATAAGTAGTAAAACTTCCAAATGTATCTTCAACATCTACCAAAGCCGTTGCTAGCCAAATATGTTTAATTTGTTTTTGATCTACTAAAGCATGTGCACAATTTGATGTTGATACTTCCGTAGATGGTATTGTTTGGTTTTGAACTTCTGTTACCGGTGATGTTAATGATTTTATTTGTAAAGGTTCCTTGGGTTTATTAATATGTAATAGCGTGTTGTGTTTGCGATTACATATCTTACAGCCAGAAGCAAAACAATTTTTTAATTGATGATTTGGTCTTAAACAGTTATAGCACAATTTCTTTTCTTTTATAATTTTTCGTTTTTCTTCATGATCTAGTTTTTGAAACTTCGTACACTGATAAATTGAATGTGACATGTTGCACGCTGGACACATATAATTTGATAATGAAACTAATGCTGAATGATTACTGCCTATGACAAATTTTTGTTTTGTCTTTGATGATGTTTTTTCCAATGCTTCCAGTATACGTCTGCGTTCTTTCAATGTATTGATAAATTCTTCTAGTGTCTGATTCTTATTAGGGGATGTTTTTGTTTCTATTTCTCGACGTGTTGATGGATCTAATTTTTTCGACAGAATGTATATTAAGATGATGTCCCACTGCTTAACTGTAGTTTCTAATCCTTTTAATGCTTCGTAATGGCATAGAAAAGTGTCTATGAATTTTTGTAAGGATGATGCTGATTCAGATTCCGGTGTTTTTAAATTATCAATTTGTTGAAGATGACTGTTAATGATGATTTTTTCATTTTGATAAGTGTCTTTTAATAATTTCCAAGCAATTGCAAAATCTTCATCTCGACCTTCTAATCCTTTGATGGTTAATAGGGCTTTTCCTATTAATGAACTTCTTAAATATTCTAGTCGATCACAATTGTTTGTCACATGTTGCATCACTCGTGATTCAAATTGTGCTTTAAAGCTCATCCAATTTGTATATTGCCCATCAAATACTGGCAATTTTAATTCTGGTAGTTTGACAAAACGGCTGTGACTGTGTGTAGGCTTTGTTTCTGGTTTAATATCAGTCACCTTTAACTCATCTTCTAGTTTTGCTAACTTTGCTTTATATTTCAGGTAATTAAGTTCAAACATTTCTTCTTTTGCTGGTATGTCTTCGTTTGTTAAATTTAATGCTTTACGACGTTCACAATTTGAAAGGAACTCAGCTCGATATTTTTCGAATGCTAATGACCATGTTTTTATGTTATGAATATCACTTGTAGTTGGATCGTATTTAGTTATGGAATTTATGATCGCATTAGTGTTACTGGGTATTGTTTTCAATTGATTTGATAAGTTGATTTCTTCCAACATCATCTCGATCTCATTTATGCAGCGGTTGTACATAAATTCCACTTCAAATGAATAGTCTGCATTATCTTCAATAATGTTTTCTAATTTAGTTGAATCTTCTGCTATTTGAGCAGTTTCCAATGCATGATGACTTTTCTTGAAATGTTCCATGTTCGATATTAATGTGCTTTTAATGGTTTTCAATGCTATTACAGTTGTAGCATCAAAGGGACTTTGAATTTCCGTTAATTTTGTGCTGGCCTTTGTGATTTTGCCTTTCCAGGTACCTCTGATTTTCTTTAGTTCTGGTATTGAACTCATTTCGCTGATGCTTTATTTTTGTTTTACGTTTTAACTGGATAATGACACTAAAACTTTTATAGTATAACTAACACAAACTATTTTGTCTTATTCGGATCGAAGGACCAATTTTTATGTTGATTTTAATTAAAAATTTCTTTTGGTTTTTATTTTGATAAAAAAAACTATTTATTTATTTTTAATTTTCTTTGTTCACTTTTTGCTTAATTTGATTAACTGATAACTGATAACTGAAAACTGACTGACTGACTGATACATTTGTAAGGAAAATTCTTAATTTTATACATTTTTTTTTATCCCTACTACTAGTTTAACAAAATTATATAAACTAAAGTGGACCAATAGAAATTCTTCTTCTATTTAGTAAGTATATAATATAAAATATAAATTCAGCTGCGATCGTAAAAATAATATACAAAAAAGAAAAGGTCGGTGATAAAGTAATAAAGCTAGTAAAAAAAATATAAATTTAGGGTTGATCGTAGAAAATGTAAATTCAATGATCATAAAACAATAAAATTAAATTGAACATTTGTTCCAAAAAATATCTAATTACGTTTTTACTTAATAATATAATCCTAAAATGTATTTACGTATTTCTCCAGCTCCTGATTCATTGAAATGAATTTCGCTGTCCGTTTTCATTTTGTTTCAACTATATAACGGTCGTAGTAGGTTTTCATATATTGAAATCGTTCGTTTTATTTCATTCCGTTTCGTTTTCGTCTATATAACTAGCCCTTAACTCTTATTCGGTTGTTGTGATTGCAGATTAACTGCCTAAAATGTTTAATATGGTGTTGGAATATTTCTCATACAAAATGAAGAGGGTGTTATATGAGGAGAGGGTAGATTTACTATTTGAAAAAATTACAAAATGATTTGTGGTTATTTTGCAAACATGAACACCACATGAATAATATAAATTATTTTATAATGTACACTAAATACTAATAATTAAAAGTAAAAATTCTATATTTATTTATTTATTTTTATTAATATTTTGTTATCAAAAAAAAAAATTATAATGTTAGTTTTACCCAAACAACTACAAACAATTCTGTAATATTTGATAAAATTTAGGATAGAGAGAATTATTCTCAGCTTTTCATGTCTCTTTATAAACGATTCATCATTGTAAATTTATATTGAATATAATTCGCTAAGTCAGTACGTTAGCGAATTAAGTCAGTACGTTCTAATAGACTTAGCGAATTAAGTCAGTACGTTCTGCTTGATACTTAAGGTATTAAACGAGGATTGTATTCGAGGGACAGGCAGGGGTAATGATATTTCTACTTTTCCTCATTCTACATCATATATTATGATTTATGAGTGATTGGCAATTTGGCATCTGTATTTTTCTGATTTGCTAAATCGAAAATACTGTGAATGTCATTACAAATCATCTATAATAAAGCTAAAAAATCATTTTGAATCAGAATTTTTCGTACAAACTAAATTAATTAAATAAACTGACTGCAATTTTTTTCAGTTAAAACAATAACATTAATTTGGTTAAATGAACTGGCAACAATCCTATTCGGTTGGAGAAAACAAATGAATTCGGTTGTGTCAACCACTTCTAATTATAAAAAATAATTGCACTAACCGTGCAAAGAAAGTTGCTTTAATAACCAAGTCTATTATTATAATCGATCAATGGTCACGACAACTATAATTTATAATAATCCTAAACCAATAATCGATTAACTCAACCGAATGATCGTTTAATTAAAATTTATACAGAAACGAATTGTTCGGTAGGGCAATTTATTCGGTTGTCGCAAACGGGTAGTTATCTGGGTGCAGAACAAGATATACAGAAAATAAGGTATAATATTGCGCATGCTGTTGCTATCCTTTTTTCACAATTTGACGTCACGTGAAGACAAAAATGCTGATATTTATATGGAATTTCGTGATATTTTTATTAATTTTTTAAATAAATGGAAAATAAATGATTTTTTTTTTATTTTTGCCATTAATTATTTTTCGACTTTATGTTAAAATTAAACATTTCAATTTTGATTTTAGTTATATACTGCAATACGTTCGGAATTAAATCGCGAAAAGAGGCATGTTATAATTAATATTCGTGTCTAGAGCAGACTGTTTGAGCACATTGCATAACAAGTTTTGGAATTTATGAGTATAATTTTTCTGTTAAATGCAGAGAACGATTTGATTTTAATTATTTAATTCAAAAATTTGGGAGTGTTCGATTTTAAATAAACTAAATTTGAATAATTCCTATTGCAACAAAACTATCAATTGTTCATATTTCTGATAAGAACACATATAGTGAATGGGTGTTTTGATTTATATTAATTTTAATTTATAGTTTTATTTAATTTCCTTTTTTTCAAATTTATATTTTCTATTAACTGGGCGTTTAATAATTTGTGAACTGAATTTTTATTTAATATATTTTGCCATTTATATTTAACGTTGAATATGGACATAATATTTGAATAGGTACGTGGATACCAATAATTTGAAGCCTAACGAAAATAGATGGCAAAAATTTGAGTACATAACGTAAAAAAATAAAAGTTTTAATAATTGGTACGTAAATAACCGAAAACATTTAATAATTTAATTGTTTTATGTTATGTATTCATAATTTTGTTTACCCTTTTTTCCATTTATCTTAGACATTTTTATACACCCGAAAGAATTATTTCTCAAATATTTGGACCATAAAAAAAATATAAATCATAAAAAGGGTCTCGGTAAACTATCGTTATCAATTATGATAAAAATACGGTTTGTTAAAAAAAATTACGATTATTCTTGATTTATTTAAAAAATTAATCAAAAAACCGCCAAACTTCATATAAATTTCTGCTTTTTTGTCTTCACGTGACGTGATGCGCAAAGAAAGACGAAAATGAGACACGGGAATATACTACCTCTTTTTTCTGTATACCTTGGGTGCAGAATGTTCATAATTTACATTTTGTTTTTATTTTCTAGCCGAAAATTAGAAATTGCGTCGATTATAAACCACCAATTTTAGTAAACATATTAAATAGAGATTATGTCTACTTTTTAGTACAGTATTTCAATTTACCTAATGCACTGTTAAAAAGTAAGTAAAAGCGACATTTACCGCAGATTAATTACTTCGTATATTATAAGATTGCACTATTATTTTATTATTCTGATGGAACTATGTATTTATGAATAGTGCCCGTAGAATTAAATTTATGGTGTGAATTTTTAAATGTGTCCTAAAAAAATTTTCATTTGAAAAAACTGAATTAACTTAAAAAGATACAATAACAAATATTAGACCAAGAACTTAGCCTTTAAAACATCAAGGTTACTGCCAACTTCAAATAATTCGCTTCCATCAGATTTTCATAAGAATAATTTGCCATTACGTGTTCAAATATACTTAAAATTCATATTTCATTGCACAATGATGTCCATAAAGTGTCCCAAACTCCCAAGGCGAAGGTCCAGTTAATACCACAACATCTGCTGATTTTTTCAATTCGACTTTATTTAGATAATTTTTAATTAACAATAATCCAATTATGTACAATATTTATTTGTTGTTCTACTTTTAATAATTATTTTATTTTTATAGAAAATTTATTTTTTAGTTTAATAATTCTTTGATTAACCAGATGTTATATTTGTTTGAATGTATTTATTTGAGGATTGTATGTTAAATTTTTGTTGACCTACAAATCACTTAAAACTAAATGTTTACTATAACTAATTTTAAAACTTAAACTATATGATTAGATACCTGATTGTACCATTATTGTCTATGCCACGAAATATTTTGATCGGTAGGCTGTTCTTTATTTATCGAAAAATGATAACAATTTTATGATATTAGCTCTAATATAAGAGGATTCGTTGAAAAGTGACAACTTTCATTGAAATGATTAGTTCGAACCGAAATAATTTCGCATATTTTTTTAACATTTGACATGTAGTGAATAGAATTAGTGTTGAATCTGAGGGGTGTGTTAAAGATCAGTTTCAAATTTTTATTTTGTTGTATCTGAATTTTTGATATGTGTGTTTTAGCGCAATCACCCCAGACCGCGCATCCATATAATAAGACTGGTTGTATTATAGATTTGAATAATAGTATTTTTTTTTTTATGTTAATAATATCGAATTTTTACCTAACAGTCCATACATGGAGCGTGTGAATTGAAATACCTTTTGAGTTGTTCTGTATATATGCGCTTTGAACATTAATTTTGTGTCTAGCGTTATTCCCAAATAAATAATTTCTTTTTTCCATGTGATTTCGGAATTATTTAGTAGCAGCTTTCGCTGAGGTATAAATCTAGGTGCTCGTTTTCTTGTAAAATAGATAGCTTGGGTTTTCTCATCATTTATTAATATTTTCCATTTGGAGAAATATATTTTTAAAATATTGAATCCCATTTCAAGGTTTGAAATAATATTTTGCGCTAATGATGATGAGGTAAATAATACAGTGTCATCAGCATAGCTTGCAATTTTGCATTTGGATGGTATAGGCATGTCGGATATAAATATTTAGAACAGTGTTTGACTAAGTACTGAACCTTGCGGAACTCCGACAGGAATTAAAATCATTTCGGAACAAGTATTTTTATAATAAAGTTTAAATTTTCTTTCAGATAGAAAGCTTTGAATTAACAGTATTATACAAGGAGAAAAATCATATTTTGATAATTTATAAATAAGGCCTTTATGCCAAACTGTATCAAACGCTTTTTCTATGTCGAGGCTTATCATTCCTGTAGAGTTTTGTTTTGATCTTTCAATTTTGATTTCTTTGACTATCCTTTTAATTTGGTGAGCAGATGAGTGTTCAGCTCTAAAGCCGAACTGATGTTCTGGTATTATTTTTTTGTTTAAATTTTGTTCGATAAAGTCATTGATGCGACGAAGTATGATTTTTTCAAATATTTTTGAAAGGGCACTGAGTAAGCTAATAGGCCTGTAACTTTTTGGGTCATCCTGGGGTTTGTTGGTTTTTTTTAACGCTATAACTTTGGCTGTTTTCCAAGAGTTAGGGAAGTAATTCAGTTTAATCATTGCATTAAACAGATAAGCAAGAAATATGAGCATTTTCTTTGGATAATGTTTGATGGGACGATTATCTATTTCATCTAAACCGTTTGCTTTCCGATATTTAAACATCTTTATAACGTTTCTGATTTCTTCCGATTTTGTTAATAGTTTCTGATATTGCGTTCTACTTGGTTCTATTATTAATCTATTTTTAACGCTATTAATTTCGTTTGAGATTTGTAATTCCTGCAAAGGATCAACAGAACCGTGAGTTTTATGATGCGCAGCCTCAAAATTTTTTGAGATCAAGTTGGCCTTTTCTTGATTAGTTATGAATATTTTGTCGTTTACTCTAAGGGCGGAATTTGAGTAGCAGAATTTCTTTTGAGAATTTTACTTATTTTAAAGAGTTGTTTATTGTGATCCGATTTTGACTGAATATTAATGCTCTTTAATGTAGTGGCCCAGTTTTTGTTTACTTAATTTTAAATACGTTTTGCTATTTCTTTGTCTAGGATTCTAAGATTAATTTTATCTATAACGTTAAAGTAGTTTCGGTATTTTCTGCGAGTTTGATTTCTTATATTTTTTAGATAAATTATATCGTCGGTTAGTTCAATTCTTTGGAAGGATACTTTTTTTCTTCTTAATGGAGTTGAAATATTTCGCGCGCTGATAGTCATATCTGTTAATTTGTTTACATGAACATCAATAATGCTCTGATTTTCATTATTTATGTCTCCTAAATCTGCTCGAATTAGAGATAGATTTAGATTTGAATTCAAATATTCCGTGTACTTATTCCAATTAGTTTTTTTAAAATTATATATGTATATAAGAAGTTTCATCTATATTATATAAAATACAAGAATGTTCAACATTTTCTTAAGCTATAAATTTCCATTTCATATAACAATTATTAAGCATAGTTCAATAGCTCGTGTGTTAGAGCGATGCGCTATGAAGTTAAAGGTCTCGAGTTCGATTCCCGATAACTTCGTCTTTTTTTTTATCAGATTAATGTTGGCCTTTATTAACAGTACATTCTTTTTTAATTTCGAAGTATTCCTTTTGCAGAAGATGTTTGTATTTATTATGGCAAAAATGTTTCTCATAAATAATAAAATTATGCAATTGCACAGGGGTCCCCTAGTTAGCTTTATAAAATTTACAGAATATGGTGCATTCAACTGGGAGATGATCAGAGTTAAAGATGTTTTGTGTTTTCAGATATGATATCTTCCGCGGTATATTTGTAACTAGCAAATCAATGGAGGAAGGGTTGCATTGTTTTAAAGGAACGTAAGTAGGAGAGTCAGGATGCAATAACGTAGTTTCTCTAGATTGTGATAGAACTTTTATTAAAGTTTGACCTCCTTGGTTACCTCTAAGACAATTCCAAGCTTGATGCCTGGAGTTAAAGTCGCCAGCGATTATAGTGTAGCAACTAAAATTAAATAATATTTGGAGTTCGTGTTTGAAAGTAGATAAGAGTCTTTGCTTTGTATCATCATTAAACTTCTTTAAACAGATTTTTTTGGAAATGGGAGAAGCTAAACCAGGAAAGTAAACAGATAAAAATTGTATGTTTCCAGCTGAAGTGAAAACTGAAATTCCTATACATTCTATTAAAGATAGATTAAGGCTGGAGAGTAAATTGTGTTTGATTTTTTTGTGCACCATTATTGTAACACCACCCTTGATACCCAACTCAGCTGGTCGATCAGTCATTTATTTATTTATTCCATAATGGGGCAACACACAGACAAATCCAATCACGTGTAGCCTCTAAACTACTTAAAAAAATAATAATTATAATCCAATGCTACTATAAAGGTAACAATAACTAAATAATAATAATACTAATAATCATACAAAATGTAATAATTTCAAAATGTACCCAAAATATATAAACTATTATAACGATATAAAATTATGATATTTACTAACAGGCAACACCAGCAACTGCAAAATCAGTCTATTGGAAACATTAAAAAATTGAATTAAAACAGAGTATACTTTATGTTTAAATATTTAAATAATGAATCCAAAAACAGTTAACTGACCAAATTAAAGAGACATGATCTATATTGGTTTAAAGATAAGGAAAACAAGTCCAGATTAAAGAATAATGCATCGTGGCTGGTCATCACACTTTAACCATGTTTCAGATATAATTGCTATGTGTATATTTTTCTGTTTTAAATAATCGAGAAATTCAATTATTTTATTTTTAAAACCGTTATAGCATTGAAAAAAATAATATTGATATTGTCCATAAATTTTGGAATAATATAACTGGAATTAATACAATTATTTATTGCCATTATTGTAAACATACTTAACAGTGATTTCAGTAATCAGTAATACTTGATCTGCTTTTGTTTTACAGTTTGCCATACCAACAATTATTTCTTTAGTAATAGACAACAATTCGTCAAGAGAATATAAATTATTTGACTCATTATTTACAATAATATTATAATTATGTGGAACATTTACATTTCTAATGTCAGTAAAGTTTGGACGACCACTCGTATTTGGTTCTGCTGTTGATAGAATCCTTGATACCGGTTTAGGATGCAATTTCGGCAATGTTGGAAAATCTCGTTCTTGCAGTACAAACTCGGGCTTTTTTGGATATGCAGAATGATTAATATGCCTTCTCCGGCTTAAGCTTAATTGTATTTGTACATATTCCCGCTTTTTTGGACATTCGTCAGAAATCGGCCTCTGGTTTTGATTACAATTGCAGCATACTGGTAAAATTTCTGTTTGCTCATTTTGTTTATCACTTTCTTTTGCATCATTGGCATTTTTACATGCTTTGATGTCGTGCCCATCTTTACCGCAGAATGAACAGCGATATTGTAATTTACAATTTGCAGATGCATGCCCGTAATATTGGCAGCGTGAGCACAGCAATGGTCCGCTTTGTCTATGTCGGTAGATATCCCAATTTATTATAATGTTGAATAATTGTCGTATTTGTCTGAGTTCTTTCAGGCTTGTTGTTTTCCTTTTGATTTTAACAATATAAAGGTAATGGTCAGTGTAACGTTTTTTTTTTATGACGATAGGTTGTACGTCGATAACATTTGAAATACCAGCTTGGATTATTTCACTTTTAATGTCGCTTGTCTCCATTACAGGGAGCCCTGTCAGCACAAATGTGAGCGGCCTGTCATCTTGAATTTAATACGAAAAATATTCAATATTCTTATCTTCCAATATTTGTAATAATTTTTTGTGGAGTAATGAAGTTTTGCATTGAACACGAATGCCAAAAGCGGTAAATTCTAGTTTATAACTATTTATAAAACAGTCATTAATTGTGGGAATTTCTCTAATAGTTTGGAATGATTGACCTCTAATGGTAATAGGAAGACAATATTTTATTTTATTGTTTGTGCCGTTATTTGTAGGCTTATTAGTTTGATCTAGATCAGCGATACTGCTAAACCTATTATTGCTCAGCACATGCGGAGCATATTCAGCTTCCGTTATATCTTCATCCGTTAGATTATCCATGTCTATACTTGACATAGTTTTTCTTCTTTTTACAGATATGTTGGCCGTAACCAAGTTTATTTCACCATTACTTATTTTTGTTTACTACAAAAACTCGTTGAAACACAATTTCACTTGAACAAATTTCACTTTAGCAATAAAACTTGATTGTAAATTAATTTATATTTAATTTAACTTAAACACGTCTGATTGCTTCAACAATTGTTGATCGAATCCCAACATCTGCTGAAAATATGAAGGTTTGTTATGTCGGAGCGTCATCATCATCCGAAGAAGAAGAATTAGGTGACGACATACAAATAGCCAAAAAAAAAAAATGATCATTGTGGAAGCAACGTAGGGAAAATTATACCGAAGATTGGGAACAATCAATAAAAACAATAAAAAATCTAAAATTGTGTATTCTATTTTATGTAATTGTTTAATAAAATAAATCAGTATTGTTTGAATTTTTGTACACATCACTTCGAGTTTCATTAACTGAAACCACATATAGATATTTCAGAAAGAGAAGTTTGTTGTCTGTATTAAATCAATAAGATTCTTTCGGCTTTTTATAGACACAATATTAATAATAATGGCATTCAAAACATTTTTCGACTTGTTAATCAGAAAAAATGAAGAGGCCAGTCATTTATAATATGTATATCTATCTACCAAAAAAGTAGAAATATCAAAATCCCTCGCGTACTTTAACCCCCGTGAGTCAATAAAAAATGTATTGACCCTAAAAAATGAAAACTTTTCCTTAAGCTTTCTGTGTGGTAGTTCAGACCGAACTTTTTGTTTCGCGATTATCCGTACGAAATCAAACTACCACACAGAAAGCTCAGGGAAAAGTTTTCATTTTTTAGAGTCAACACATTTTGTATCGGGTTAAAGTACGGGGGGGGGGGGGCGGGGGGGGGGATTTTGATATTTCTACTTTTTTGGTAGATATATTATAAATGACTGGCCTCTTCATTTTTTCTGAATAACAAGTCGAAAAATATTGTGAATGCCATTATTATTAATATATTGTGTCTATAAAAAGCCGAAAGAATCTTATTGATTTATATACAGATACAGTGACTCACAGCTTATTTGATCCAGTTGCATTTCATTAACAAAATTGTAAATATCTCGCGATTTCTTATTTTGTTTGAAAAAAATTAAATGTAATATGAATATACATTTTAGAGGACATTCAAATCTGGCGATTGTGCTGGGGGTTCTATGATATTTGGAAATTCCAAATGAACCAGGTCTGCACAATCCCCAATGAAGTGCAGTTGGATCAAATAAGCTGTGAGTCACTGTATATTTCAGTTTAACGGCAACTTATTTTATTTAACCAACTAAATCGAATATTCTAAGAAATGTTTGACGAGATTGATTAAAAGAAATTAAGTAGTGCGTTTTTTATTCGCTATCAGGAGCTGCTATCGAGAGCCGTCATATGAAATTCGCTATCGGGAGCAACTTTTATATCATGGCTTTCGATAGCAGCTCCGGATAGTGAATAAAAAAACTCACTAAGCAACAACAATTATCCACACAATAAAAACTCAGAAATGAAGAACACACAAAGTAGAATTTTGTTTTATTTTGTAAGCCTTTTGGTTTTAATTGTAATTCACTTATTTATAAATTTTATTATTTTCATGTTGGTGGTTTGTGGTAAGGCAGTCACTGTCAGAATAAATTAACAAAAACGAAACCAAATAGTACTCCTTATACAGATCCAAAAATTTATTCATATCAAGTTTTCGCTAAAGAATTGAATTAAAAATGTTAGTTTGATGTTAAATAAATTTTGTTTACCAATAAATAGCGCTTCAAATTTAAATTTATTCAAGTCCATTTCGACAAAAATAACTTGAAACGTTTTGGAAAGTAAGCATATAAAAAAAATTGTCTCAAATTAGGTTTTTCGAACAAATTACGAAATTGGTGAATCTGCAAGAATTAATCAAATGTTGAGAAAATTTTGTAATGAAATTCGTAAGTAAAAATTGCAAAAACAAACAAATTAACTTTGCGTTAGATCTTATAATTTTAGGATTTAAGAAATGTAGGCACTTTAGAAATAAGTATACCAAATGTGATTTTTTTATTAATATAAAACAAAAATCGAAATACTTTTTTCCCCTATTTGCAAAAGGTGAGATTAGATTCATGAGTAGTAATGGCCTAAATCGATCTATTTTGTCAAAAATCATTTGAGAAAATAATAACCAGAACTGAACAAAAAAGGTCGATTTAGTATATCACGAATCGTGAGTATTCAATAATAACGAAGGTACTAAGTAATCAAATTTAATTAAAACTATAGATAAATAGAGATAACACTACTTTTACCACCTTTGTGTCTGTTTTACAAAATAATTATTATGGATTACTCGTAGATATATGGATCTTATCGGTCACTAACTATTTACTCGTTCCTTTGAACATTTATGCTGTTAGCTTGCATCGTAAACCTTTATCATTAAACTTCCTTTACCGACGTATATAAAATAAGGTCGGCAATATTTTTCCGGATAATGCTTAAGATTTGGTTCAAAATTATCCTTGATTTATATCGTTTATTGCGACTTTCTGTTTTCTTGCCTTCCGTACATAAACTGTCCTATAAAATGTTTCTTTTTCTTCGCATTTTAACAACGTAAATGTACCATAATAATATAGAAGTTTAGCTCCTAACCCTCTTCAAAATTGGGATGGTTACGGGTGTTGCCGATTATAATAGCACAAAAAAAAAAAAACAAATATGTATATCCGAAAATGTTTCTTAAAGAATATTATCTTCTTCTATTTTATCAAATTCTCGGCACTATGAAAATTTTCCAATTTTCCGTTTTTTCTCATTTTCATAATAATAATAAAATAAAATAACAAAACCAAGCCAAGTATTATTTTTGGGCGGAAAATACTTTCTTCTACGCACAACAACAAAATTTTTCTCGAACTGGTAAACTTTGAATGAAAATTTATAACATTTTTGCAACTTGTTTTAATGCCTTCGTATAATATAAAAGAAAACAAAAAAATTTACTACGTACATGAATTTTTTGTGGTTCATGAATGGAATGCGACGGTGGTGGTGGATGATGATTTTTATGATTGTTATCCGAACTATTATTATCAGCCATTTCACACTACACACAGAAAAATCACAAATCACCAAAAACAAAAATTTAGATTTTTAATTATTGCAAATGTAATATAGATAATATTTATTTTATTTATTTATTTTTACGCATTCAAAATTAGATTACACCACAAAAATTTAACTATTTGCACGTAATTATGAAAAAAACACTTTGAGTATATAAAATCACTGCGCGTCAAAACAAGTTGGTTTTCCACTTCAAAAAAATACGCGAAACTGAATTTTCACCACAAAATTTTCCAATAAAATTTCGTTGGTTTTATTGATTTTATTTAATGCGTAACGATTTTATTGCTTTTTATACCAATACAATTAAATTTAAAATTTTATTTAGCTTGTTTACGTTTCAAATCCACAATAAAATTGTTTTAGAACATATCGCAAGGAATCCACCCTCAAGACTGAATCATTCTAAAGTTGCTTCATCTTGATGTTGATACTTTTTTTTCTACAACAACAACCACAAAATTAAAAGAAAATTGAGAAAAATGAAAATATGTATATGGAAAATGTATTGGTATATGTTTATACAAAACAGTTTATTTATTTGTAATGGTGAATTATTGTGTTGAGGGTGTAAGCACTATGAGTTTAAATTTTTGGAGAATTTGGTCCAAAAAATTATGTACAAAATCAGATTCCCTACTTGTAATTAAATATTCATATTCGTAGAGCCTTAATGACAGGTTAGCAAAAGAGATGTTGAACCAGAATTTCTAGAAATTCTTCTTCTAAAATTTCACAGAATCATCTCGATAAATTCCTAACTGGAAACAATTCTAACCCTCGAAAAATATATTCCCCATTTCAAAATCCTTGAATTGTTGAGTTCCAAATTTTAAAATTAGGTGTGCAGAACCTCTCGTACTGCTTTCAGTAACTCAGTACTGTTTGGGAGACCTTTTGTACTGACAATTTATTTTGTGTTAATTCGTATTCGTGTGTTTCCTCAATTGCATGTAAAAAATGCATGAATGATCCCTATAACGATTGTCGTTGTCCCGTAGATATCAGAGCGACGGTGAAAATTCTTATGAATGATGACTGTGAATCGTAGTTTGTCGTGAAATCGTCATTTTCTGTCGATCACATTTTGGTCTTATCGTTCGTTCATCACACAGATAATAAACATCTAAACTAAATAAATGTATTTTATTTAGTGATCCGCCATAAAATAGAGTTTCGGTACCATGGCTATAAGTAATGTCGTAGGATTGGCCTAATTTGATAATAAGTTTATTATAAAAATTACTCATTTTTAATGATCTTGGAATTATTTGTGGAACTAAATATTCGGGCAGCGAAAAGAGCGAAGGAGAATGTTTTAACTTTAAAATGTCAAAAACTACAACGAGCAAATAATTACCACAGTATTCGAGCAGACCCTTAGACATGACTTTTATTTGGCGTGATAAACGACACGATTACGGAAATAGCATCCTAATAAACGACACTACCAAGGGAATAGACCCAACAAAATGGGTCATAAAATGTTATGATTTAGGCCCCTGTGCAATTGCACAATTTAATTATTTATTTGTTTATTTATTTCGATGCAATCTTTCTGGGGTTCGAGGAAATTCCAACTCCTGATGAAAAAACTGCTGATGCTGCCGAAAGTTGATCAGTGGAAGCTCCAAACTTCTCAAAAATTATTTTCAGCAATATTTTTAGGTGGCAAAATGTCAGAGACGTTTGGTATTGCCACTACTGAAAAAACAAATCAAAACCTACTTTTCGACATTGAATTTTAAAGTCTGGCATACAAACACTAAAAGCTGTACTACGGTTCATGCCTTGATGAATAAATCTTTTATCATACTATATTTGAATTCATTAAAAAGTTTTAACGGATGCAGGATTGCAATGGGTCAGGATAGTCACAAATAAGGATCTCAAAGATTTAGGTAACATATGCTCGCGACTTCGCGAGCCTCAGATAAACAGTTTTCCCACTCACTACTATCATTAATTAATCCCTTGCTCTTGGTGCTTCTGTATAGGTTAGGTATATTACATTTTTAAAGGTTTTCATTGCCTCAAATGATGTAGATTTATACCTTTAACAGAGAGAAGAATTAGTAGAAGATGGTTTTCCAATAGCTTTTCCATCAAAATGAGAACTCATAGATCGCTTTTCCCATTTCGAGTTCTTGAATACATATTGATTCGAGATGTCGCTATAAAAAAATTGATGAGCTTCGGTGTCTATGAGATAAACTTCAAAAAATGCCGTTAAAGTGGTGCACACAGCAGATTATCGTCACAAAGCACATTCTATATTGTTTTGTTGAAAGTAAACCTACTGTCCATCTTTTAGGTGAACAGATCACATTACAGTATTGTAATATTGATAATGAATGGGAAATCTTGTAGATTCTACGCTGCTTCTTGTGAGCTTATATAGCGACAGTTTAGATATCGCACTATTTCATCATGTTGATGTTGAACCCCATTTGAGTTATTATTTAATGAGCTGATTTGAATCCCAACTCTTGCACAATCATGCCCTTTAGATATATATTTATAAATAAATATAATTGCTTTGCAGAAGAGCTTAGTTCGACATTTATATGTGCATTATATGTCAAGCTTCATTAGGCATTGTATGGAACTGTTATCTCCAGGAATGTTTGATGGCGTTCAGGGAAAACATTCTGGTGAATTAAAAGGGAGAAGCCTTTTATATTTCGGATAACTTTACATACATACATATATGTACATATCTGTTTCAAAACAAAATTCTTTATAAAATTGCCTTGAACATTTACTGTCGACCAAACAAACAGAATTTCGATTAAATTCTACGCATGGACCGTTGGATACATTGTATTTAAAAACCACCTCGTGAAGTTTGCCGTTATCATTGAAATTAGGAATATTTTCTGAAATGATTTTATCAATATCGTCCCAGTTTTGAATTTGTTTTCATTAGCGAAAATTTTAAGTTCTGATTTTATTTCTTCTCATGCCGGATTACACGTAAAAGTGATAAATAAGTCTGGACGGCCAAACTTCCTAACAATAGCCATATTGCACCAAACGAAGATGGTAGAATATAAATATTACCAATTCTGGTATTATTTTCAAGACCATCGCTATTTACGTAATCCAAAGGTCCTGTGTAAGATTCAGTACGAAGAGCTTTTTGATTATGTCGTATTAAATTTAACCGGTTAGCTTCAACTTGAGCGTAAGTAAATACCAAATATTGTTGAAACGGTTTGGTACCATAATGAAGCGGATTAAAGACAGTTTGATGGACTGCAATTTTATATAAATAAAATTCGATGGTCGTAATTTTATTTCGTACAGCAGTAGTATGATCGCTGCTGCGATGCATATCGATGGTCCATTCGAATTCATCCTTGTAAAATAAAAGAGGAAATTTCATATGATCTTACTGGGATAAACAGCAAAATCTACATAAACCAGCTGGAATATTTCATTCACGGTCAGACACAAAAACTAATGCAGCATGCTCAAAATTTCTAACAAATCTAACAAGGAGTGAAAACGCTCAAGTAAAAGCAAATAAATCAAAGAATACAAAAATAGAGTTGAACGACAACAAATTAAAAGCTTTTCAACCTTTAAGAGACTTACTGTCTCAGACCTACTGAAAGACTGCTGACGATCGTCCAATAGCTTTCATATCTCGATCCTTAAATAAAACCGAGGAAAATTACACAACCAACGAAAAAGAGATGTTAGCGATTCTCTGGACATTAGACAATCTTCGGAATTACCTTTAAGGAGCAAAGAAAATCAAAATAGTCACGGATCACCAGACACTGTCATTTGCTCTCAGCAATAGAAATAATAACAGCAAACTAAAAAGATGGAAAGCAAGAATTAAAGAATATAATATGAATTGGTATACAACGCAGGAGTCACAAATAGAGTAGCCGACGAAAATTTGAAAAAATTCCAGCCAAAAGTAAAACATAAATTTTTGTGTTTACATGGTGTTTAGCCTAAAAATTACTAAGGATGAATGAATACCAGGAAAACCTTTGGTAATATTCTTATATGGCAAAACCTGGTCCCAGTTCCCCGTGGAAAACTGGCGAAACCCAAAAAAAATATTTCAATTGGAATAAAATCAGCCTCTGCTAGAGTGTTATGTCTGGAGATGGATTACATTGTTGTTACCTGTCAATAGCTATTGCAGGAAAAAAATTCAGTGCAAGTTTCTCGTGGAAAATCTCGGATAAATCGATTTTCCAAGAATCTGACGGTTTTCTAAAAACATTGACAAGTCACATCAATGTAATCCATTTCCAGACATAACAATCTAGAGGCTGATTTTATACAAATTTTCTAATGACTTTTGGAAAATCGGATTTTCCGAGTTTTCCCACGGGAAACTTGCACTGAATTTTTTGCCTGTGATGGCCCTATAGATTGACAAGTCTACATTGATGATTTCAAGATATAACCCTCTAGAGGCTGATTTTATACATTCATTTCTTACTTTCGGCTGGAAACTTTTCAAATTTTCCGAGATTTACCACGGGAAACTTGAACTGATTTTTTTTTTTCTGCGATTGGTATTGACAAGCCATATAATAAAATACATCTCCAGACATAACACTACAAAGGCTGATTTTATATGTACAAATTTTCTAATGATTTTTGGAAAATCAAATTTTTCGAGATTTCCCACGAGAAACGAACTGAATTTTATTTCCTTCGATAGCTTTTGACAAATCCAATAAAACGATTTATAATGTTCGTATGTCACTGACTTATTGAATTTATTTTAAACATGAAAATTATGTTTTTAAATAAATTAAATTGCAATTTTTAATCGACGCTAAAATAACTTGTCCATGCACGGTACGCCAAATACACGTGTTGATCGTAAGAGAAAGCGAAGTTATCTATCACAAAATCATAATGGTCGGAAAATCGAGAGAATGAATTTTTGACACGATGAATGAAAAAAATAAATGTATCTAAGTAGCTTTTTGGTTGTTTCGTATTGGTTGTATTTTGGTATGACTGTAACTGTACCAAAATGACATTGGGCGCTTTCAGTTCCTCCAATAGGTTGGCATTGAAAATTTACTGATGGAATAAATGACATTTGATCTATCACATTGCCATGAATTTTTGATAAATCGGTTCCATTCAGAAAACATCATGATTATTTTACTCAACATGTTGCCAACAGTTGCCGGACCCATTAGATATTTTTGGGGTTTTGCACAAACATAGACGCAACTCGAAAAGAGTTTGCGTGCAATAGACTGGAGAATTGAAACGTTGGTCTATTAGTGATAAATTGTAGTGATTAACGAGTGATGCGTATTTCTGTAAATGGGCGCTTTCAGGTCTGCCAACATGTTGTTATATTACTAAGCGGTATCACATTCGTATGTTACAAGCTCCCATCACAAATGTAACCTGAATGAATCTGATGAATCACTTGTCAAATTTGTTTATAGTTTTGTAAAACATTCCAGTTTTGCAGTTTTTCAGTCTTTTACAAATTAATAAATTGAAACTAGAAAACATAAAAAAATTAATTAACACTCGGTTTACGAAGCGCGTCAATTTGACGCATTTTCAATTTCACATAGAAAAATTTGGAAATCGGTTAGATTTATCTCTTACTACTTTTACTTACAATTATGCATTTCGCGAGACGATTGGCAAAATTTATTTTCTTCTACGCCTTTGAATTTCGAAGTTTGCTATGTGGTATACCTATCTCTACGGGGATGCGTCAATTTGACACAATGGTAAGGCAGTGCAAATACTTCGTCATCTCACGTCTCCAGTGGCTGTTTCAGGGTTATTTTAGGTTCTTATGTATAGAGTAATGTATGTAGTGTAGAAAGCAGAGATAAAAAACGAAACAAAACAAAGACTTATCCACGTCAAAATCAAAACAAACAAAATCAAAGCAAAAAGGTTTCTCACACATAAATGCGTGGATACTGTACAAAGAATGTACCGGATCAAATATATCAAGAAAGGATTTCATTTTTCAATTAGCCGAAGAACTTGCCTGTAAGAAAGAAAATGAAATTGAGGAAAATATTGACCTTCAAGAGCCTCATACATCAGCAAATAGAAGTAAGTACCCTTGTAGAAATTGTAAGATTGTTTGTGGGAAACGTGCACATAAAATTGAATATGTACATATGGAAAAATGCGTAAATTAAAAAAAAAAATTAATTTAAAATATTTTACTCCTCACAAAAGGACCTATAATACCGTTCTCTTTTTATAGAGATACTAGCTGCGCTATTCCCTTTATAAAACGGAAAGTTTATACCAAATTTTTTTTTTTGTTTTTTTCCGAACTGACCAATCAGCTTGCGAGTTGTCTTTTTATTATTATGATGATTTTAATGTCAATACAGCTGTGTGACAAAGTTCCTTTAAAAATAAATTACTTATTCTAAGTTTATACTAATTTTAAAGATTTAGATCTTTAAATTTCCATTTTTACGCTCCCAATTTCGCAATAATTTTATTAAACTAATATCCCCACAACACAAAACTTCTAAATTTTCCTAAATTTCCTAATTTCTTTTCTTACCAACCTACGTTACAAAATTCGTTAATTTCTAAAATCAATAATTCCAAATTCCAAATAAACGATGAATTTGATTTGAACGATTTTATAAAATTTGTAAAATCCTAAATTAATTTTTCCACTATTAAAATTTCCAAACTCCAGAATTCTTAAATTTGATAAAATTCTTATTTAAGCTTCTAAGGGTTTCTGTTTTCTGGCATTTAGGGTAAATTTTAAAGTGAAGTTCAGGGTTAGTTTTAGAGAAGGTTTTCCAGTGACGTTACGGTTAATTTCTGTAGGTTGAGTTGAATTAAAGGGTATATTTTAGAGAGAAGTTTAATTAAAATTGTAGGGTTAGTTTTAGAGTGACTTGTAGGTTGAATTGAAGAGTGAGTTTTAGGAAGAATTTTAAGTAAATTTGGGGCAAATTTATGTTGAATTTGATGGGAAATTGGATTGATTTTGGGGTGAATTTAAGATAAAATTTAAGGCTGGGTTGTACGGTGAAGTTTAAGGTGCGTTCTAAGTGAAGTTCTAGTTAGCAAGACATCATATGGTAAATTTGGGAATAAATTTTATATTGAATTTAAACCAATTTGGGATGAGTTCTACAGTGAATTTTTGGATGAAATCTATAAGGTGAAGTTTAAAATAATTATAGGCCGATTTTTAAGGTGAATATTTTATACCCATATTATAGTAAAGGTTTATTTATTTTATTATATTAACTTGTTATTTTGTATCTAGAATTTAAATACAGTAAATTTATAAAATTAAATAAATTCTATTGGTTTTACTTTGTGGCGGTTCACGCATTTTGGTATGCGTTTGCTACCACAAAAACAAAACAACTCGCACGGGAACACAAAGACGCAAACAAACACACCTAGTACATACACCTAGTACCAACTGCATAACACAAACATAAACAAAATTAAAATCAATAAATATTTAAATCAGTCTGCTCTCGATCTCTACAGCAACAACACGTCGCTCTCTCTCTGTGTTGGCCGCCAACCACATTTTGTTGGTACCGAAAATGGTGGTGATAAATTATAAAAATGTAAATTAAAAATAAATAAATTTTTATAAATTTGTTAATTTAAAAATTAAATAAAAATAAAAATAAAAATTTATAAACTTAAAAATTAAAAACATTAAATTAAAAGTACCTCGGTTTTAATTTTTAATGTAATGTAAAACATTACAACTTCGTCTTTCTTTTGGATTTGATTTGGAAAAGGATGAATAATGTTTTGGATAAAGGTGAATTTGATTTGTCGGTTTTTATTTATATTATTCTCGGTTTTTATTTATATTTATTTTAACCTTCGTGTCAACACGAGAATAAAACCACTTTTACCAACACGTTCAACCTCGGTGTGTATGAATTTATTCAAGAATTTTTCATCAAAGACGGATAAACATTAAATATAGAAATGATATCATAATGAAAATTTCATTTAGTTTTATTGGGAAAATAACTTCATTCAATTACAAAAAATCAATTACACACCCAGGTGTGTCGTGTTGACAGGAAGGTTAAAATAAAATTCCCTATTTTCCAAAATTTATAAAAACCGAGATTTTGTAGCACCGAGATTTTGAAAACCGAGATTTTGTATCCAACCCTAGAAAAGGATGATTAGATTTTGTAAAAGCTTGAATTTGGAGTGTATAACCTATATATTTAAAATGAGCCAACCACCGCCACCAGTTGCAAGTGTGACAAACAGAATTTTTGGTTCAAGCTCTGACGATTCAACAGATTCGGATATAAGAGAACCGACCACGACCAGCCAGACCAATGCGGCCAGGAAGGGCCACCACATACTTATTAATATGTACAATTTTACACACGTTGAACTTTGTAAAACCATGAATATAAATTTAAAAAAAAAAACGAATTTGAAATTATTTAAAATTATACTTCTGCTAATTTGTACTTTATAAGATTGAAATTATTTTACGTTAGTATTATCTTGAACGGGAAAATTTTGAATTTCATGTGGGATAGTATGAATTCATTTGGGAATAAATTGATTTTGATGTTGGTAATTGCGAATTTGAAGTTAAAAACCTATAATATTTAGTAAGTGTAAATATATCGCATGTTGTCAGAATAAGAAAAATGTAATAAATGGACATTAATTTTAGGTTATAATAATGAATTTAAATAATAATTTATTACTGAGCTTCTTGCAATTTAACGAATGCGACAATATTGGGATAGATTCGGTAATGGGAGTAGTCGAAACGGTTTTAGAAAGGCAGAATTTGGAACAAGTACGAAGTGACAAGCCTGTGAGGATTCAAGGATACTTCGAAATTATCATTCCAAAATATAGCTTTGACGACTTTTTTAAGCACTTTCGCATGTCAAGATCCACATTTCAGGTAAAACATGTTTGGCTTATTGTAAACTGATTTTAATTGAAAGATTCTATTTATTTTAGAAATTAGACGATATACTACGGGAAACATTAGGTGACACCGGCAAAATACAAATAGAAAAAAAAATTATTCACTCTTTGGTTTTTAACCAAAGAAGAGTGCTTTATGTCGACAAGCGATAGGTTTGGGATCGCTTTAAGCACTGCGCATTTAATATTTGTGAAAATTATAAAAGAAATCTCTAATTTAAAATCATCTTTTATTCAATTTCCCACCGCTTCCCAACTATTGGAAATTTGAAACGTAATTAAAATTTAAAATCATAAAATAAATTATATAATTGGCGTATACCTATACTTATATTATAGGAGTTCAAGGCGCAATCAGGTACCCCAGGTGTAGTGGGTGCGATTGGCAGGTTCACACATACACATTAAACAGCCAACAGGAAATGCCGTCGATATGTATAACAGGAAATCGTTTCACTCTATAATTTTGCAAGGTGACCTGTTTTAATAATTTTAAAAATTCGATCAATAATGTAATTCATAAATATTATCTTTAATTTTAGCTATTTGTGATAACAATAGAAAATTTATTGATATACACCCTGCGCCATTGAAATGTTCGATTTCGATTATTTACTATTTCATGCAATTCTCTCCTAGATTTTACCTCATTCGCTATTTTTTTTTTTTTGTTTTTTTTTTTCCAGCATATTTCACGCTTTATTAGGTATTTAAAACCAAACTAAGGATGAAATATTCGTTCGGTTTCAATTAAGTAGTCAAAGAGTTAATTTTACAAAGTGTCGCTCTAAATTAAATGCTAACGAAAAAGCAAAAATTTTGCAAGCAAAGGCAAAAAGTACACACATTCACAAATTGTAAGAGTAATTTAGTGTAGCCAAACAGCAATTAGAAAGTTTTTAAGGCACTATTCCGAAAATCAAACGATAATTTGGCTCTGATGCAAAGAGGAGAACTTCTGTTTCAACAAATCGAATTTCAGATATTTAGATCTTAAGCAAAGGTTTGCTACGGCTTTGGAGCTGAGAAGATAGCTTCTAATAGCAACAACCGACATTATTTCAGTTCATACTATTAAAAGGAACTTGGTTTATATGCTTGTCGCCCTGCGAGAAAATCATTACTGACAGCAAAAATGGCAGCTGCAAGCCTCAAATTCGCAATAGAATGAAAAAACTGAATGCCCAGGGATTGGCGTTGGTTCATATTCTCGGATAAATCCAAATTCAATATCTTTGGACCCGATGTAAGGACAAGGGTTCGGCGACAAAAAGGCAAACGGTATTTAACAGAATGTATTTCGCCGACAGTGAAAAATTCACCATATGTTATGGCCTGGAGAGCCATAACAGCCTTTGGAGTTTGATCACTATGCCTTCTGGATAGTTCAGAAAACGGAGGAAAATATAAAAAAAATTATCGAAACCTGAATCGTGACTATTGAGGACCCGACTCAATACATCGGTATTCCACTCTTCCAGGACGATTACTCTCCGTGAGTTATTGACGTTATTTGTGAAGTAAGAGTGCTTAATTTTAATGTCTATTTTGTTTAGGTAGCCGAATTTAACAATAGCTTGGTGATTGAGTCGTTACCCTGGACAGGAAATAGTCCTAACCTCAATATTGTTGAAAATATTTGGTCCTTCATGGGAAAGAAGATTACAAATTACAAGCTGAAAAGTGCCAAAGGGCCGAAAAAACTTATAGAAAAAGTCTGGTTTGAAGAAATAACAATATATTATTTAATCAAACTTTAGGATTCAATGCTGATCGGGATTAAGGCCATTCTAAAAGTCAGGGGCTGGGTTATTAATCATTGATTTTAAAAAGTTCAATTTTTCTCAAAATATTTTGGTTGAGATGAATTATTTTATTTCTGTTAATTCTTATTTTGAATGAAAATTACCATTGTCAACAAAAAACTATTTTTCAATTGAATTAACTTTGTTAAAAACACTGTAAAGACCTACCAAATTGTTACGAGGTAAGGCGTAATATTCCTTATCCAACGTTATGTAGGTCTAAAATGTCGGATTACCGTTATTTTTATTTGAATATATTCGGAATAGTGTAAAAATTGTTTTGATAATCAGAATCTATCATTTTTGCTATCTACTTTTGAAGCAAATGGTGGTATTTCCAAAATTTACTTTATAAATTCAAACCGAACATTTCAATGGCGCAGGGTGTACATATATGTTGGCAGTCCAGGCAGGATGCTCGACGCGCGTATCTTTAAAAAAAAAACATTTATGCCAAATTAGTTGACTCTAACGAACCATTGCTTGACGAAACTCATCATATACTCGGTGACACGGCCTATCCCAATACGAACTACTTGGTAACACCATTTAGGCAAAATGGGCATCTAACCATCCACAAGATATATTCAAGAAAGTTTAGGAAACTTAAATATTTAGATATGTCCAGCCATCAAAGAATCATTGGGACAATAACTGCTGCTTGCGTCTTACGTAATTTTATTTTGGGCAATGATATTTTCCCTGGAGATGAATTTATCTAATACGACGTAGTCTCAGATCCCGACGAGCAGATTGAATTGGGTAATGTTGATATCGCCACCTCAAATAATAAAAGAAATCATTTATTAAGTTTAATTATTTAAGCTTACATTACCTAAATAAAAAAATATTGTTTTACAAACAAATAAAATATGTATTATAAAATTTTGAATTAATTAATATAAATGTATTTCATTTTTTTTTATAAAAGAAAATATTTAAAATTTCAGGAACATAAGTTAACTTAATATCACAATTCAATTTACTTTTTAATTTTTTAATTACTGGCTATTATAGACCGTTTATGTTTATTTAGTTTTTAATTTAAATGTTTTTATTTAAAAAATTACTGTCGCCGATATTTCGATGTTTCACATCATTTTCCAGGCGGTAATATACCGGTAATGATGTGAAACATCGAAATATCGGCGACAGCAATTTTTTAAATAAAAACATTTAAATTAAAAACTAAATAAACATAAACGGTCTATAATAGCCAGTAATTAAAAAATTAAAAATTAAATAAAGACCGGATATAATTTATATCAATAATTCAATTTACTATTTAGGCCGTGAGTGAATTAGTTAAAAACCAGTTAAAAATTAAAATTTTGACATAAAAGTTAAAATTAAAAAATTTACTCACCACAAAAAAAAATAAAAAATGTATCATGGTAGGGCACCGTATATAAAATTTGACAAGCGAGTTAAAAAAACATAACCTCGTTTTTTTAATATTGGTTCAGTTGATACATAAGCACGATGAGTTTCTTTCTGTTTCTAATTAAAACAGCTTCATTTGATAAATTACGCTTATTATAAAGTAATAAAATAGATAACAAACTAGGAAAATGATTGTTATAAATGCCCTTCATGTTGTTGTTCAGTTGTCACAATTTTAATTTTTAACTAATTCACACAGCAATATTAAATTTGGTAGATAAAAATATTTCACCACAATAATTTGATTTTCACCAAATTTTTAACCAAATATTTTTAACATATTCACTCACGGCCTTAGTTGCTT
The DNA here is from genome assembly GCA_963556165.1 of Tipula helvola. Lineage (NCBI taxonomy): Eukaryota > Metazoa > Arthropoda > Insecta > Diptera > Tipulidae > Tipula > Tipula helvola. The sequence continues at coordinate 162,553,738 of OY744481.1, read as the reverse complement.
TCCAGTCTCAAGTACTTATAAGTACTTAGGTTCGTAACTTTGCTTAAATTTAACTACTCGTAACTGCCCTTGCAAGAATGCAAGAGCAGTTACGAGTAGTCATAAGCAACGAAAGCAAATTTAAGTACTTATAATTACTTGCGTGGTCGACTGGAATGCAACTTAATACCCTAGACAGACTGCTGTTTAATAAATTCGATTTAGCTAAACTCGCTCAAGTTATCTATATAAAACAACGCGATTAGTTAAAATCGAGGTTGACATACTGCGACTAAACTCGAAAAATTCCCAAAATCCGTTTTATTAAATCGCAGTGTGTCAGGGGTATAATACTAAACACCTTAAACATTTCGTTCAATAATTTGCTTTAACAAATTATTTCGTTCTTCGTGAACTTTCGTGTTCCTCTCTATATTCTCTATTAACCTGTCCATTTTTCCTAGCTTAGCCCTTTCTATGTCTAACTGCTGTTACCGATAATCCTTGAGAGCTCTTTTCCTGTTTGTACATTCTGGCGAGTAAGTAGACGTCAGTCCTACGATTTCCGAAAATTCTGTTAAATCTCCATCAATCATGGAAGATAGTGTGGTATTGCTATTGATAGCCCTGTCATCACTAAATATTCCTGTTCCACTATTCTTGTCCTTAATATCTGTGTATGTTTTTTTGTTTATTACTAAATTTCCTATCCAGGAGTTCTACTGAAATATCGTATCCCATTTCTGCAAAAACTGTTTTTATTTCAGTCCACAAATCTTTTTTTTTTTATTTTAGGATCTCGAAATTGACTTCTTCTTTGTTTTTATTCGCCAATTATTAATTGAGTAGAAAGAGTCTTAATTGAGTAGACTCTTTAGTCCATTCAAAAGTAGCTAAAATGAAAAATACATTTAAATAAATAAAGCGCTTTTATTAATTGAGGTTAAGTTCACCATATTTATATTTACTCTCTGTCTCCATGTAGATAACATATGTATTTGATTTATGCACTTAGCTTTTATTTATTAAGTTTTAATCTAATTTATGTAATTATTTTGATCAGATGGATTAGATTGAATGGATGGATCAGATTATTTTAATTTTAATAAACTTTTTTTTAGACCCCTATTCATAAAAATATGATGGCCACATGAATCGACACCTATACGTTGATGGAAATATGACATTTAGCCCAACAGTGTTGGCATTTCATTTTTGATGTATCGGTAGCTTTCAGAACCCAACATGTTTATTTTACCCAACAGTTGGCGGACCAGAAAGCGCCCAATGACTAAATATACATGATGAGTGAGTCGCTACAGATTCAACTTCAGATACACACACTAGAGGTTGATTTTATTCCAATTTTGTGAATTCTTTTGATTTTCCGATATTTTTCGCGATTAGGTTAAATAAGGTTTTCTACGTAAGACTATTTACAAATTTTTTTATTACAATTCATGTGTCCTATTTACTTTCGGCTGATAACAACAATTTTCTTTTTTCAGCTGGAATGCTAATACCGTAATTTACATTATCGTCTTTTTACTTTGGGCTGGAAATTTTCGGCTAACTTTGACATGGTAAAACTATTTACATTTGTAACAATATTTACGTTTGTATTTCACATAACTCATTCCTTTTGTTTTCATATCGTATGTAGTTACCAAAAATTTAATGAGGTCTTCTTTTTCGATGGAGCAGTTTACTTTGTATTTTTCGGTATTTGGGGGGGGGGGGGGGGGGAGGGTCTATATACATGTAAGCAGATAAAGTTGTCGGTAGTTCGATTTCAGAGACATATACTTTTGACAACACCATTTAATAGCACTATAGAGGTACGATTTTTAATTGGTCCGATTAAAGGATGGTTCCATAAGGAGGTTATACTGGGAAAGAGCACAATAAAAGATGTTTTATTTAATCAAAGTAGAAATAAATCGATTATGAAAATTATGCATAAATAAATGCTAAAAATGCATTCTTCGTTGCTATACCGAAGTAAAAATCAGATAACAAACAAAGATGTGTCCTTCATTAAAACTTGTTTATAATTTGTACCTTAATCGCTGGATTAAGATGATCTTTAACCAAATCCAAATATTTAAATGGTGCTTACCTGAAATTAAAAAAAGAAAAACAATTAGTAATACGAGATAATATTGTACATCAAATTTATTTTGTCAAACAATTTTAAGCGAATTGATACTTTTGAATGAATTAATTTAAATTATCTTATTTTAATATTATGCTTCGCATGAATTAGACTAGAACAATAAATGTTAAATAATTTTTTTCTTTATTTAGATTTTAAACCTTAACCATAAAAGAAAAACAAAAATATTCATATCAGATTTGTACTTCCATTTACGTAAGTAAAATAAAATATAGTCATCACGAAAATTTTGGACCCTGAGATTTTTAGAGATTGTCTCCAGAGTCCGAAAAATTGGCTTGCGAAGTGGCGTCTATCTGTGTCCTCTCTACAGAATAGGAAGTGGCCACTCTCATGGGCTAGAAAATTTAGTTTGCAAATATCTCGAAAAGTATAAAGTTTACAGAAAAGCTATCACATACAAAATGTCGATTTGGAGGCAAATTCACTGGAACCTCCCAATTTATGGAAAAAGCTTAAATCTGAAGTTTCAGTTTGATTGGTTAAACCATCTGAGCTGTAGAGAGGACACAGACAGACTGACAGATAAACACCATTTCGAAACCCACTTTTTCGGACTCAAGAGTTGAGGTCCCTAACAGATAAATCTCCAAAATATCCGGCTGAAAAATTTTCTTGATTACTATTTTACTTACGTAAAAGAAAGCTTAGAGTAGCCATATGATACCCTAAGCTAAATCATATTGTTTTACACAATTCTTTCAACCCATGCGGCTAATAAGATCCAACTTGTGGGTACCTCTACCCACACCATTTCCCTCTACCTGACCGAGCTGCAGGAATCATGCCGCCGGTACCTAATAAGCAATTAAGATAAATTTTCTATGTAATAAGTGGAAGCTGGCTTTCAGTCTAACTCCACTTGTTACAAGCTTCAGAATTAAATAGTGTATGCTTTGTGATGGGCTTTGTGCCTTTTAAAATTTTATAGGTACCTCATTTCTGGGCTTTAGAATTAATTGTTTACGACGTTTTTTTTTGTATTCATGTTCTCTTGCTCGTGCGGTGCTAAGGGTGGTTCCCTGAATATAATAACCAAGATGGCGGAGTCGAAAGGAGGAAACATTACGGCGCAGGGAAACGGATACCCAGTGCATACGACTTTGAGGGGTGAGCAAGAGGGCTCCCAGTCGTCAATATCCAATGACCGTAATATTTCAGAGGTGATGAACTCTGAAAACCCATTTGAAAGAAGTTCCATATTGTCAAGATCACAAACATCCTCAACTAGAAGTGTTGAAATAGAAAATGAAGAATTCCGCAGACAACTCTGTAAGATTGAAAAAATTACATCGGAGTTAATTAACGAAGTAAAAACTCTTAAGATAGAAACTGAGAAACTGCAAAAATTCTTAACAATCGAAGGAACCTGAGGAACAGGGTGCTTCAGAATTTCGTAAGAAAAATGCTTTGCAACCTAAGAAACCAGAGGAAGAGTTCCGCACTGACGAAGAAGAATTAAGAGAAAAAACTGACTGGATCCTAAAAAAGAACAGGAAGAAAAGGCCTGCAAAAAAAGAAAGACAGAATCTTCTCCAGAAATTGTAGTTCCAAGCCGAACTTCAAAATCAGGTGTATTAGATCAAAATCAGCAAAATATACTCGATTAGGAAATCCAACCTACTAAAATTACGGAAAAGGCACCACCACCAATCAACATTATTGGTGTAACTGCATATGGTAATCTAATCATTAATGAAATCGGTGACTGAAAAGAAATAAAGAGTTGTAGCACTGAACAGTAACCGTAACCGATCAAGGGGTATATGCTTACATTTTAGCAAAGGAAAAGTGGAAACAATTTTCAATATTAAGCTGCCTTAATCAATCTGCATATCCTTAACATCAGAGTTAGAATAGAAGCGATAAGAAAATCCACAGGCATGATACCTCAGTGTAAGAAATGCCAAGAATATAATCACACTCAGAAATATTGCAAACGGGAGCCCTATATGTGTGAAATGTTCTAACTATGCCTCCAATATGCGTAAACTGTAACGGAGAGCATCCCACTAACTATGGAGGATGTGAAGTAGCCTTGGAACTTCAAAATATGAGAAATAAAAAACGACAGGGCGGTTTAGCGCGTGCGATGCCCAGCAATGCGACAATGCCCAAAAACCCACTGGTAAAATTACCACAAACAAGTGAAACAATAAGTAACATGGAAGACGACCAAAGCCTATTTCTTGAAAGAATTCTAAAGAATATAGACGCTTTAAACTTAAGGCTACTAAAACAAGAAAGAAGCCTGGACGCTTTAAATAAGTGGTTAAATAAGCAAGAAAGAAGCAAGAAAGATGAATAACACATTCAGAATCGCCAATTGGAATGCAAATGGGCTGTTCAACACATTCCAGAGTTAGAAATTTTCCTAAATATAGAAAAGATAGAGATACTCCTAATTTCAGAATTTGACAAAACATTCATTCTTTAGAATTCGGAGATACCAGAGCTACCACGCCATCCAACCATCAGGAAAAGCGAGAGGAGGTTCAACCATATTTGTGAAGGAAAACATCAAACATAACGAAGGAGCAAAATTTGTAAAAGAAATTATGCAAGTAGCCACCATTAATGTTCGATTAAATAATCAAAAGATAATCAACATATCTTTTAATATTGCCCTCCGCTGTATAATCTGAATAAAGTAAACTAGGTTACGTTACTCAAATCGCTCGGTTTTAACTTAATAATCGGATGCGAGTTTAACGCTAAAAATACATATTGGCGATCAAGGCTAACAACTCATAAGGGAAAGAAACTATTTGTAGCTGGTTGGGCTTCAAACTGCGAGTTCCTGTCTGAAAGTAAACCAACATATTGGCCAGCGGATACAAATAAGATACCAGATTTGATAGATTTCTTTGTCAGAAAAGAGATATGTGTAAACTATGTATTACTTGAAAACAGTGAAGAAATTTTGTCTGACCACACGCCTGTCATTATAACACTCAGCGATACCATTATCAAAAATGAAAATTTACCTATAGGTTAACAAATAATAAAATAAACTGGGATCTCTTCCGGAAAATAGTCGAAGACAATACTGAATTACAAATATCAATTAAAACTCCGGCAGGACTTGATGTGTAATTAGAGCTGCTGAACAACAGTATTTTACAAGCAACGAGGCAGAGTACTCCTTCAACTCGTAATCAAATGGAAATCATATCAGCTATCCAGTAAAAGTGAGAGATCTTACGGAGGAACCGAGCACCACAAAGCAAACCATGATTAAATTATTTAAGCAACAAATTGAAAATGCTTATCAAAGAAATCAAGAATAAATCTTTTAGCGAGTACCTAGCTGACCTTTCTGGCAACAAGGACGTTAATTATTCCGTTTGGAAAGCAACTAAAGGTTTTATAATACCTCAAGTAGAAATAGCATCAAGAATGACGATGGAACTTGGGCTAGAAGTGCCAAAGAAAAGGTTGCATTGTTTGCAGTCTATCTTGAAGTCACATTTCAACCCCTTCCAAGGCAAACAGCTGAAGAAAATATAATTCTAGAAAATAAAGTGGATAACCTAAACATAAGACCTGTAATACATACAAGAGCTAAAAGATGAAATTAATAACAACTTAGGTTGAAAAAAATCCCCGGGTATGACCTAATCTACCAGAAAAAGATAACGAAAATTACTGCAAGTATAATCAACGCATCATTCAGACTAAAATACGCTCCATACCAGTGGAGTGTGGCAGAGGTGATAATGATTCTAAAACTTAACAAGCCGCCAAACAAGAAAACATCGGACTGGACGGTTTCCCTACTTCCTACAATTTCAAAATTACTTGAAAAGCTACAAGTCAAGAGGTTAAAATCAGTAATAAAGGTCAGAAACTCATTCTTCATCACCATTTTGGATTTATAGAAAGACACTCTATCATAGATCAAGTGCACAGAATTGCAGATTTAATTGAAGATGCTCTGGAAAATAAAAAAATATGCTCAAGTATTTTCTTGGGCGTATCTCAAGCTTTCGACAAAGTATGGCACCGTGGCCTGGAATATAAACTACACAGAAATCTGTCGAAGCAGTTTTATCTGATTTTAAAGTCATATCTAGCTGATCGACACTTTCGTGCAGAACATGAAGAAGAATACTCCGAACTAAAGAAAATATCAGCTGGAGTTCCACAAGAAAGTGTTCTGGGGCCAATACTCTACATACATACTTTATACGTAAGGCGTACCAAGCACAAAAAGAACAAGTATTACAACATTTGCGGATGATACTGCCTATGAGAAATAAAGAGATATAGACAGCGTTGGAGACGAAACATGACAAAAAGTGTGTGCCGCGCTACGACGGGTTGAGGAGACCGATTTTTTTTTTAATTTTAAACAGCAACTGTTACAACGAGAAATGTAAGTTCAATTTCAATTTGTCGAACTGTACCCTAAATTATTGAATTTCATCAAAAAAGTGTTAGAGTTATCTATCTTTATCTGGGATAATAGTCACTAGAAAATTAGGGATATTGTACGATATTCAAAGATAAGCGGTCAGAAGTAAAGAATGGTTCAGAAAATTAGCAGAAAGGATTATGGATATAGGTATGAACATGGTGAGTTAATAAAAACTGAAGGCTCTTATTTAACACGTTCGACACTCATCTGTTTTTTTGGTGTTCAAAAAAACTCACGCGTTAAAATAGAATACCACGAATATGGGCAACGACTGCGCTCCCAGCCAAATTACTTGATACAAGTATGTGTTAGATACTTCTAGAAACACAGGCACATCGCAAATAATCGTAACAAAAATTACTACAAAATTATTATTTGCATATCACGTATATGTATGTATGTGACGTTGAGTGGTGAACGTGTTAAAATCAAAGGTAACTTCCAAATGACGTTGAAAATGGCATCCAACTAAAACAATGATGAACAATAACCATTCAAAACCGAACAACTTTTGCTTCTGAACATCAGGAATAATAAAGGATCTCAAAACACTCGCCATTTTGAGAAAGGAAAAAAAAACTCCGGCGAACTGTAAAGCCAAAACCAACAAAAATGTTTATACAAGCCGTATTATTTCTGTGACTCACTTCTTCTTCTTCATCCGCTGGCGCTACATCCCATGAAGGGACTTGGCCGCCTCAACGATGCTCCTCCAAATAATTCGATCCGTCACAAGAGAACGCCAGACACGGTGACCGAGTGTGTTTAGGTCCCTTTCAACATCGTCCATCCATCGGGTAGGTGGTCTCCCACGAGGTCCTACTTTCGTTGGTGCCGACTCCAAGGCCTGTTTGGTGGTCCGATTTTGTGAACGAAGTACGTGCCCAAGCCATCTTAGCCTTGACGATTTTGGTGGTCAGGCTGCTGTGTATGCAGGGGGATAAACACAAGACTCGCTTCATGTGCCGTAACTGCATGCAACTTCAGCAAGTGCTCACACTGCCTCTTCGTGGTGACCACTAGAAACTACTCTGTTAAAGGAGTGGGCTAAAGTGTGAGGGCTGTTGGCGTTGGGTTAACAGCCCAACCTGTAAAAATTTTTTGTTACGAAACCTTAACATGAGCCTCGGATATTTTTGGATTCTGTGACTCACGCATACTATTAAATCCAAAACCTACTATTTCTGTGTTAGTGATATGTTATACTATTTTTGAAACAAACTACAATTTAAAATCGAGTATGTAAAGATTATACTGCGGGTTACGACACTAGTACTTACAGAAATAGTAGATTTTATTTTGTGTTTGTATCACTATACTACGGCTTGTATAATAAACGTTTTTGTTGGTTTTGGTAGAGCCCCTCGTTTTTGTAAAATTGCAGCAGTTCCTATTTATGACGTGGTTCAAATTTTGAAGAAATTTGTTGAATTTTCATTGAAATTTACAATTTAGCGGGATTTCTAGTTCTGTAGTAGGTACATACTTCAATTGATTACATAATTTGTTAAAAATCCTTACTTAATCCTAATTATAATTTTCTACAGCTTTAATTTCAGTTTTTATACAAACGGCCAAAAATGTACCAACATTAACCGATAACAATAATAACATTTTAGCCCCAAAAGCTACAACAAAATGTAATAATAAAAACGAAATAAATTTTATAGAAGAAAAAATCTATAAAATTTGAGATGAAAACAAAACAAATACATTGAAAGATCGTAATACGTATACGTATGCTAAACATAGGAAAATTTGTATTTTCCAAACAGGTTTTCCTCGTCTTTCAACGAGCGAGTACTACACAGTACCAAGTATTCGTAGTTAAATGTACACAGCCTAAATTTGGAATTTATTTGATTATTATGCGAAATTATGAATAATACATTTTTTTTTGGAGGGGGAGGGAAGGGGGAGGGTCTAGAAAAAAATTAAACATTTAATTGAAAAAACATTTTTTGTTAACTAATTTTATTTTTTTTTAAATTGTTACTGTTGAATTGGGTAAATCAAAGTTTGATTTAAATACTAAATTAGCAGCATAATTTACATTTGTTTTGTTGTTTTTTTTTTTTGCTAAATTTAGTCACGTAAAATGTACATAAAGTTAAATTAAGCGCGTTAATAAAAATTGTAGTATTAAAGAAACAAACGGTTGTGCGTTGTGCTATAATGTTGTAAGAACGAGATCAAATAATTAATTTATCACGTTTCAATTTAATCGGGGTTAAAAATAGGCGCTCGAATTTGTTGTGGTTTATTTATAAATGTGTAAATTATTAAGATGTGATCGATAAAATAAACTGGATAGTGAACCCGATAAAAAAAATACTTTGTCAATTTTTATACGTACATAGCTATTTAGAAGATATTTAGATTTTGTACAAAATTCTGATATATTTATAGAGACTTAATCCGTTTATTGTTGGTGTCTTATGTGGAATAAAAGATAGAAATCGAAAAAAGGGAGGTATACAAGTTACATTTTTCAGGATATTATAATATACCCCAGAATCATCCAATATTTATAAGAAAAGAAAAAAATCCGAATAAATTTTGTTTGCCTTTTTTTGTAGAGATGCCTGCCACGTTTTAATGGAAAGGATTTATTTTCAATATTATTGGAAAACTATCGTGATGAACTAACTTGGAAAATGTATTAATCAATTTAAAAATTTCGGTTCGAATTATGACGTAGTTTTTATATGTTAACAATAAATCTGTCTAAAAAGCAGAAATCGCTTATCTGCTTTTTAGTAATTTTGAGAAAATGAAGGATAAAGTTTTAAAATCATATGGGAATACTCTGAGGTTATTATATGTATTACCTCATAACTTTTTTATTTTTTTGAACCGATTTTTACCAAAAGTTGATACAATCTAAATAGTGCACAAATTTGATTATTTATGCAAAATTCATAAAAATCGCTTAAAGTCACTTAGGCGACTTTTGCTTTTAAGTACAGAAATTATTTTACAAATTACAAACTTTTGGGTATTTAATCAATTTAATCGCTTGTGATGCCAAAGTCAATTTACAATGCAGAATTCTGAAATATGTATGTTGTGTCCTAAATAAAAACCATAAACTTTGCAAATCGTCACAAAAACTCTCGTTTAATTTCTTCCATATGAATGAATTGATCACCTCGACTTAACAGGTTAGTCTTGCAATTGTTATAGTCACAAGAAGGATACTTCGCACGTTGTATCACAACGGAATTAAATAACAACACACTAAGATATATTTTTATTGACTTTATAATTATTCACTTATTTATATTTCTAGGATATTATAAGTACATCTATTGAATTCTTAAATGTTTTATTGAATATAATTAATTTTTGATTATTAGTTGTTAAATAAATGTTATGTTAAGTGTATTTAATTTTTTGATTTTAGTTTTAGCTAGTAATAGCGTCTTCCACTTGAATATTATTTTCGTATCTTTCTTCAAACTCGATCACTATCTGACTGTCCAATCTCTTGTTGTTTTTTTTTAAATGGCATATGTGTTACAACTCGGTTTACTACATTTTTTGTATTTTATTTTAGTACTACAAGTTTCTTAATTAATTCTTGCCCTAAATACCAAATATTGTTAACCCTCTCAAACGCCTTGTACAATATATTGTACATCAACTTTCATCGCTTCGACCAACCGTAATTTTTAATTTTTGTCTCATTCCTCTTGTGCGATCGTTCTCTTATGTATTTATGTTCACACTACAGTTTTATGAGCAATGCCATATCATAGCAGTGCATAATTGTGCTACATATTTTATTTTGGGAAGAAAGTTAATTTTAAATGGCGTTTGAAAGGGTTAAGCAATTTATTATTACTTAATACAATGAACTAATTAAAGCGTCGGTGTATCTTCCGAATGTTTCTATTCACCCTCCTCTTTTTGAGCTAAACTCATAAAGTCGAGTAAGGATATAAGCATTCTATTTTTAATTGGTTGTGATCAAAACCTACTTAATAAATAAAGCCTCCATGATGAAAACTAGCTTTATTTAAGGTAACAAAAAACTCAAAAAAAAATGTTGATTTCATAGTTCATGGTGTGCGGGAAGCCGCAAAAAGTTGGTCTAAAATGCCAAAAAAAACTAGCGTCATATATAAATACAGCATGCTCTACAGTGTTACAATCCATTAAACAGAAAATCGTACCTGATCATTTAGCAAAGAAATCACGAAAAAACGCGATTTTTTTTAATTTTAATTGAAAATATCATTTCGGCGACCAATTTAAAAAGGAAGAAATTAAAGATGATACCACTTTTATACTTTTTTCTTAATCTGTATTCCTTTATCTACAAAATGAACCCTATATCAATAGTTCGCGATAACTAGTTTTACTTTCTTTTACGTAAGTAAAATAAAGTATAGTAATCATGAAAATTTTCGACCTTGAGATTATTGAAGATTTATCTGTTTTGAGGTCCCCTGAGTCCGAAAAAGTAGGTTTCGAAATGATGTCTGTCTGTCCGTCTATCAGTCTGTGTCCGCTCTACAGCCCAGATGGCTTAACCAATCGAACTGAAACTTCAGATTTAAGCTTTTTTGATAAATTGGGAGGCTACAGTGAATTTTATTCCAAATCGGTCAACCGGAAGTGGCCACTCCCTTGGGCCAAAAAATTGGTTTAGCAAATATCTCAAAAAATATAAGGTTCACAAAAAACTTCTAATACAAAATTTTTCCAAAAAATAATAAAATAAAAAATTAAAAAAAAATTTAAAAAAATTAAACAAAATTAAAAAATTTTAGAAAAAAAAATAAAATTGATGTGCGGCTAACACATTTCTTCTACGAACAATAGTAGTTTTGGACCAACCAAATTTTGAGAAACCTATTACGCAAACTTCTTACAGATTTATTATTTTGTATTCTTTCTTTTACATAAGTAAAGCTTAAATCTGAGGTTTCAGTTCGATTGGTTAAGCCATCTGGGCTGTAGAGAGGACACAGACTGACAGACGGACAGGCTGACATACAGACATCATTTCGAAACCCACTTTTTCGGACTCAGGGGACCTCAAAACAGATAAATCTTCATTATCTCTTATATAATATTTGGGGTTCCAGCTCCCAGATTCCGTGAAACAGAAAATTTATTTTGCAAATATTTCAAAAATACACAATGAACACATGAAAAAAGCAATCTTAATTAAGTTTGCAAGAAATTTGCATTATAAAAGTTTCTCAAAATTCGCTGTTCGTAAAAGAAAGTCCTGTGTTGGCCACACCTCCATTTTTTGTTTTACAACCAAAAGTACACTAACATACATACTATGCAGAAAATCAAAATACTCTGCCTTCTTTGCTTGAAATAATACTAACTCACTGGTCACTGTATAGTGTGTATATAGAGATGTGAAAGAAATTTGCCTAAAATGCTGAAAAAACTAACGTATACTTTGAACAAGCTAAAGTGCCATAACCTATTAACCAGAAAATCTTAGCTGATCATAGATCATAAAGGAGGAAATCATGAAAAAACGCGATCTTTTTACGTAATTGTTTAAGAAAGAGAAGTTTGTTTGTCTGTATTAAATCAATAAGATTCTTTCGGCTTTTTATAGACACAATATATTAATAATAATGGCATTCACAACATTTTTGACTTGTTAATCAGAAAAATGAAGAGGCCAGTCAATTATAATATATCTACCAAAAAAAGTAGAAATATCAAAATCCTCCCCGTAGATTAACCCGAGAGTCAATATAAAATGTATTGACTCTAAAAAAATGAAAACTTTCCTTGAGCTTTCTGTGGCAGTTTGGTTTCGTACTGATAATCTCAAAACAAAAAGTTCAATCTACTCATCAGGTAGCTACGACCCTACGACCAAACTACAAAAATACAATTCCAACCAAATGCATTAAGTATGAGACAAGAATGTAGTGACTTAGCGAATTATAAATTCACTAAATCAAAAAACACAAGGAAAACTTTCATTTCTGTGTGTTTCATGCCCACACGAATAATTTGTAGTTTGGTCGTAGCTACCTGATGAGTAGATCGAACTTTTTGATGTGAAAACATCTATAGCGGGGTAAGTCAAAAATTGCATGTAAAAAAAGGAACGGAAAATCCGGTACGACCGAAATTGCAAATTAAATACGAGAAAAACCAACATAAAATGCACCAAACTTGCATACGATATAATTCGAATTACAATTTCCGTCAGATTAAAATGAAAAGGCACAAAAAGTATGCATGTGTAGTGTAAGTGATTCAAAAAATCTGAAATGGAAGTACGTTAAACAAAGCCAAATGCACACGTACTTTAAATATTAAATATCATACATCTTAGCGAGCTGTGAAAATTACACTTATACATACGTTGATACCATGATAAACCAATTAAAGTAGGTATGATCAAGCGCATGTATTGCTATCTCTTTCACTAAAAAATTCTGTCATTTGGTGCTTTTTTCTTGATATACTTTTTTTATAAACACTAGTTCATAGCAAACAAAAACAAATCGAATTGTTTTGCGGTGATAGTTTTTGTGAAAATTTTGTGAAAACAACGAAGCCTTGTGATTTTATCGCACCGAATGACGATATGCGCAAGAAAAGACGAATTTGAAACAGCTGTTAATCATACCTATTCAATTGGTTTATCATGCGTTGATACATAATAAAATAATAATTTTGAAATTGTTTAATCGGTATACTATGTTTAGTTTAGTATTGCTCATGCTGTTGCTGAGTTTGGTTATGCGAGGCATATAGGAAACAAAAAGGATAAGAGTGGTAAACAGATTCAAACGCCATTTTCTAAAGATACGCGCGAGGAAGAAGCCGCAGGGAGACATGCTACTGTCTTTCCAGCTGCTATGATTTTACAGTCAAAATTGCACTTTTATTCAAAACAGTGCTTTGTAGCGCAATCCGCCATATTTCATTTAGTTCAAATCAATCAAATCAGCGATGTCACTTTGCTTTGTTCACCAGGGCCTCTATCATGTTCTATCCGACCCGCTTCAACTTTCTTATTATGAATTCCGCTATCGAAAAGGCTGCAAACGCATTAATTTAATGACATTTGTCAGTGTACGCGGCATTATTTTGAGACTAGTTTTGATTTTAGGTTAGATTACATGCAAAAACTTGTCACAATCGTCAACAATAAATCAATCGGAAAATTGGCCGCCTTATTTGTGTTGGCGGAATTTTTCTCGGTATTGAATAGATGTCCAAAAAGTGTCGTGTTTTGTGATCCCAAATTCACGATATTGTAAAAAAATTCTTTCGCGGCGGAAATCATGATAGGGCGGGCCCCTGGTTTGCGGTGATAATTCACAAAAGTTTATATATGGAATCTTCAACAATTGTCTTGTATGAGTAATAGTGAATTTTAAAGCGTTCAGGGCAGGTTTATAGATGATTGATTGATGAAACTTAACAGAACTGTACTTTGCTGAAGCTCACCAAGACATCGCTTTACTGAAATATAGTCGGTTATAAATTTCAATTTTCAATTAAACAATTAGTGTCGGTAAGGTTCGTCCTCCAAATCCGAAATAGAATAACTTATTGACTTTTTAACAAAAAATTGTACCGTAATTTAAATACTGAGCGAACAGTTCTCAGGCCCATCGTAGAGACTTGAAATGATTCAGTAGTTGCAGGTTTTCACATAATTCTTTTGCGAGTTGACCGTGAACTCGCCCGTTGTTTTTTGTTTTGGATTATCAGTACGAAAACAAACTGCCACAGAAAGCTCAAGGAAAGTTTTCATTTTTTTAGAGTCAATACATTTTATATTGACTCTCGGGTTAAAGTACGGGGGGACTCTCGGGTTAAAGTACAAGTAGAAAATGTTGTGAATGCCATTATTAGTAATTGTTTTATTATTTTTAAACTTCATTTAATCAAGTAAGTATTTTTTATCTAATAAATAAATTATTATTCATTATACCTAAATAAATATATTGTTTTCAAATAAATATTTATAAAGTAATTTTTGTCTACTAAACTTAGCATGTTGATCTTGAAGATAATTTATTACTTTACTATATTCGGCGATTGTCATGTGAAGGGCCGTGTTTGTTCAAAAATCAAGGCAGTCCTGATTTGTTTTACATTTTTTTTTTCCTGTAAACAGAAAAATTTTATTGTTTGATTGCATAAAGCCTGTATTCCATTATGAAAAATTTACTGACTACTGGAAAAAATGAAAGAAGACAAAAAAAATGTTACATAAGAGTGACAAAGAAAAAACAATTTTTTATTTTCTATTTTATAGCAAAATCACATGGATAAATTTTGACAGCAAATAAAAACATAACCAACAAATATGAACAAAATTATGCGTTATGCTTAATTCGTATATTTTCACCTCTCAAAATTATCTAAAAAATTAAATATTAATATCTCCCATATCAGAATTATTTTTTTTCATTTATTTTCCGTCACAGAATAAAAAATAAAAAATATCTTTACCATAAAAATGACGTACTACGAAATTTAATAGTGTGTGCGAGAAATATGTTATCATCGTACACAAAATTTATGTAGATGTGTTAGAGGGTTGCAATAAAAAGTACTCCATCTGATACTTTTTGTCAATATTTATGGCATCACACTAACACAGCCACAACTTTTTTGTAATAAAAATGTTTACTGACGACGTTGGGTATCTCATTCATACAACAACCGATTTTATATTTTTATCTCAATATATTTTTGCTGATCAACAATTTTTCACAATGGAATACCGGCTTTATGCCTCAATTCCATTGTGAAAAATTGACTGAGCTGACTTCAGTTGGAAAAAGACAAAAAAAAATAATCCAGCAGAGTGACAAAGACAAAGTATGTTGTTATTGTTTTTTTTATAGCAAAATTTGATTGACACATTTTGACAGCAAACAAAAACATAACCAAAAATTATTAAATAAAATTAGGTATTAGTGTAAATTCTATTATTTTCACGTTTCAAAATAATCTAAAAAATTAATTATCATTATTACCCACATCAGAATTATTTTTTTTGAAGATTATCCGTCATAAAATACAAAATCAAAAAAATCTTTCCCGTAACAATGCCACACTATTGTTTATTAGTATTTTGACAGCAAACAAACACATAACCTACAATTAATTAACAAATTAAGTATTATGTGTTAATTCAATTATTTCAAGTTTCAAAATTATCTAAAAAATTAATTATTATTATTACTCATATCAGAATTATTTTTTTCGAACATTATCCATCATAAAATACAAAATTAATAAAATCTTTCACATAACAATGCCACACTATTATTTTATATGTTTTGACAGCAAACAACAACATAACCTAGAATTAATTAACAAATTAAGTAGTAAGTGTTAATTCAATTATTTCTAGTCTCAAAATTATCTAAAAAATTAATTATTATTATTACTCATATCAGAATTATTTTTTTTCGATTATTTTCGTCTTAAAACACAAAATTAAAAAAAATCTTTCCCATAAAAGTGCCATACTATTAAAATTAATAATGTGTGCGAGAAATATTTCTCATCGGTACACAATATTTATGTGTTTGTATTAGTTGGACTGCCATAAATAGTGCTCGATTTGAACTTTTTTTAAATTTTGATATCAGTCCACTAACACAGACACACCTTTTTTGTAAATAAAATTTTGACTGACTCCGTTGGGCATCTCGTTCACGCAACCACCGATTTTATATTTTTATCTCAAGTTATTTTGACTGACAAACTTTGTTTCACAATGGAATTGAGGCTTAATGGTGGTATTCCATGGGAATATTTTACTGAATAGTAAAATACGCCAGAAAGAGAAAAAAATCAAACAATATATAATAGACAAAGACAGGATATTTTTTTTTATAGCAAAAGTTTTAAGGGGAATTTTGACAGCAATTGTAACTTAACCTACAAAAAATCAAAATTATTTCTAGTTGTACAAGTGAATTTGTCAATGTATGCTTGTACGTGCATTCGTGAATTGCGTCACCTTTGCTGTCGAGACCAGTGACAAATTTAAAACATGTCATGAATTGGAAATTAAATACATAAATGAATTTATAAAATGTAAACGACCGATTCCAATTTAAAACCATATTTGAATTTATAATCGATTTATTAGTTTTAATGATACAATTTAGATATATGTATGTAACAGATTTAATTCATTCTCTCTTCAAATTCAACGGTCGCTATTATGGGATACAGACCAGACTGGGCTAAAAATTGTGGTTTCATCGTTTGTAAGAAATGTTGGCGCCACATTTTTTCAAATTCAACTAGGCCCCCATTTTTATTATTCAAATGCTCAACGACTTTTTCTCCGTGTCTCGGACAGCTCGTCGTTAGGGTAAATCTGCCTGATTACATCGTGTAGTTTCTCTGTTCGGTTTTCCGGAATATTACTTTTGAATTAAGTAAAGATCGCACCGCTGAATGAACTTTCTTCATATTTTGGATTCTCGATTGCCTTAACCCGTAAAATGCGTCGTGAAAAAAGTTGCATGGAAAGAGCGGTGCGTTCCAGCGGACCGCAATTTTCTATTAATTATTTTTTATTCATTTAGAACGATACTAAAAATTTCGATTAGGGAGATACCAAAAATTTCAGAAAAAAATTAAACGGAGTCGGGATAATTTGTTTTTTAACGTTGAAAACGTTTATACTGGGGTTTCTAAAGAAAAAGCGAACGACCAAAAAACCGACCCAAAAAATGTAACAAAACACAAAACTGCCAACTGTGTTTAGGTACTACACAGAAATTTGAAAAATGTAGAAACGGCATTTTTTATGTTCTGTATTACAATAAAATTGTGTTACCTTCAAACAATATTATTTAATAAACCTACATACTTATAAGTAGGCTTCGGATTTTTAGGTTCTAAAAATACCAAAATATGTACCTATAATATGTGACTAAAATTGCAAAATATGTGGTAAAAATATGTGTTTAAAATGAAAATTGTGTGGTCAAATTTTGAAAAAAAAGCCAAAATTGGAACTTATCATAAGAAGATTTTAATTCACTCATTAAAAAAAAATATTTACAAGATTTTGGCTGTAAATTGGGACAAACTAACTCTACTGTATTAAAAAGGGCTGGAGTGGTAGTTCAAAAATGGTTTCACATCTCCAAACGCTTAAAAAATTTGAACAAGTAAACGGTTCCTACCTCTAAAGTGCACCGTGAGGATTGGTACGATTTACTCTATTAAAATGGGGTAGAATTGAATTTTGTAAGTTTTATAGATCAACGTACTCTTGTTTGATTCATTTAAAGTTCGAAAAATTTAAAGTTCGAACGATTTTTTTAATACAATACATTTTCATAATTTTGGACTAATCAGATAAATCTCTCACTGGACGCGAATTTTTCATTTATGATAAAGGTATATGGTCTTAGAACTGGTGAACGTTTTGTTAAAATAGTTTAATACCGGCTCAAAATTTGTGAATAGGTGGTTTTTTGGCCCTAAGGATAGTATCGACAACCTTGCTTGGCAACCGCCCCAGGATTTTTAAAAATTGTATTACATAAAATATAGGCAGTTCAAAATGAAATATACCGCTTGATTTTTATTGTAACATGTATTTTAGACCTATTTAAGCGATCCAGGTCGATTTATCTGGTACTGGCTTTAGTTTTTTAATATATCAATAGCATTGGAAATATACTGCAAAAATGAAAGGCGATATAAAATATTTTAAATTAAACAATCAATAATAAAAGCAACTTTACATATGCTTTAAGACAGGTTTGATACAGCTAAATCGCCTGTAAATTTGTTTAATCACTTAAATAAAAAATGTAAGCTATATATACATCCCTTTCGACCGCGTATGTTTTAATGCAGCTTTGAACAATTCAGAGATGGCTCAGGCCCGGAGTTGTATAGCCAGATTGTGGATGCCATTCTTAACGATATAATTAAATTTTCACAAATTTTTAGTCGATTTAAACTCATTGAATAAAACGTTCACCAGCCTAGTGGGTCCACGAATAATAACAACAATCAATCACAAAATTTACTTTTCTAGAAGAACTTCGGATCATCAAAGAATGTACAGTAAATCTCAAAAATTTTAATTCTTCGTTTGGTTTGATCTTAATTTATTAATTTAACTTATGCAGTTTAGGCAAAAGTAAAACTTTATTAGTTTCTAAAAAAATATTTGTTGGCTGAAATGTCTTTGCTTTATCAAATTTTAAGCTAATTTAAAAAAAAAAAAAATATTTGAAAAAAGTCATTAAATATGTGCTAAAACATAAAAAAAGTTGAAATATGTAAAAATATGTGATTACGCGAAAATATTTAAATATATGTGGTAACATGTAGGGCTCATTCGCCTTTATTTGTTCCAAATCGAATAAATATCTAACAAATTTTTGATTCGGATTTCCCAAAAAAAAATATTTTTTTACCTAAAAATCCGAAGCCTACTTATAAGGAAATGAATACCCAGCAAATTTTCTGTCTTTGGTAACAGGTCTTTGACGTGTCTACGGTAGAGAAAAAAATATAAAATTAAATAAGCTAAAAAGGGACGAATTTCTTAGGCAACATGTCTTTATGATGTCTTCGGTGTGTTACTAAAGTCACATATGTGGTACAAACGGTGGCGCCATAGTTGGTAGATATTACAAATAACTATAACAAGTCTTGTGGTTGTTTCTAGTAAATCGTCACAGATGTCTTCGTTTATTTTAAATATCACCCACTCTCTAAAAAGAAGCGTGACATTCGTAAAATTTAGCAAAAGCGCGCTTTACAGTTGCAACTTCAATTCATTTCAAATAGAGTAATTTATTTGTAGCGATAGCAACGGGGAGCAAAAAGAAAAAAACTTAAAAAAATTACATATTACAAAATTGTGTGGTGTCATGTAAAACATTACGTGGTGTCATTTAATTCATAAAATTTTGTGTGTGAGTTTGGCCATTGTATTACAAATTTAAAAATTTAAAACAGTTAATAATATTATACCTAAGTAAGTATTATTATTTCTATAGTGTATGATTTTTTATTGCTATTGCTGTATGATTAACATAATTATATGCTTAAAATTTGCTTGAACTTGCAATTACACGTGAGTTTATTTACAGTTTTTAGTTTAAATATTGTAAATTCAATTCAATTTTTTGGCCGAATTTTATTTTTTAGATCGTGAATTCGCTATTATCTTTCCTAACGGTGATTTATTCTTTGGGTAAATTTTATTTTTATCGTGAATTTAGAGGTCGCCTAACATTTTTTTGTTCTTCGAACTTGCACGTGAATATGTACATTTATAGTTTTTAGTGGTATAACGTGTAAACTCTTACGAATTATGGATTAGCAAAAATAAATCGCATTAAAATATTTTAATTAAGTATTTTTGATACAATTTTTTGATATATTGTTTTATAGTTAATTTCTTCAAACTTGTATTGGCTTGTAAATAAGATTTCAAAGTATCAGCTCATTCATCCTCTCGAAGAACAAAATAATCATTTTATTAATATTCAAAAGAATTCGCTAGTAAATTTGTTTTTACAACATAAAATTAGAAATATAAAATGAACAATTTATCCAGGACCCAACGATACAGAATCATTTCTGAATTGGCGGAAAGTAGTTTAGAGGCGGAGATAAATTCGCATTTAAATAACTCAAATAATTCGTCGTGTTATCAAATGGAAACAGATTCTAATGACGGTCTTCCTATTTTGGAAGATAGGTTTTTATTTGATGAAATATTAATTTCTAATTCATCAGATGAAGAATCGACAGATGAATCATATGACTTAGGATGTCCAGATAAAGTTAAAATTTTAAAAATTAATTTAATTAAGTTTATTATTTCTCATAATATATCAGTAAGTGCGACTACACAACTTTTGAAAATTCTAAGAGAATTTGGAATTTGCGTCCCTAAAACTAAAAGTTCGTTGTTTCGTTGTACCAATCGCGCAAATGATATTAGTTTTGAACCGAGAGGTGTCTCAACAGGAGAATATGTACATTTTGGTATTGAAAAATGTATTAATCGGTATGATTTTAATTTTTTATCTAATTTGAGTGAAATTGTATGTGATTTTAATGTAGATGGTTTACCTCTATATAAAAGTTCACGAAGAACCCTATGGCCAATTCTTGGTTCTTTCGCTCATTTTCGTAATCGTCCTCCTTTTATTGCTGGTGCTTGGGTTGGCGAAGGCCATCCTCATTCTATAAATAGCTTCTTTTTAGATTTCGTTAGCGAACTTCTAAAATTAAAAAAGGACGGAATTTTAATTAACAATTCAGGTATAAAAAAATTTACTTTACGTGCTTTTACTTGTGACGCACCAGCAAAATCATTTTGCAAATTAGTAAAATACCACAATGGAATTAAAGGGTGTCACGAATGTGATCAAACTGGTTTTAGAATTGCGCACACTCCCATTTATAATTTAGTATCGGGCAATTTAAGAACCGACGATTCTTTCGCTAATCGACTAGATCCAGATCATCATAAAGATGAGCCAAATATCTTAGAAAACGCTGGAATCAGAATGGTAACCCAATTTCCATTAGACCCAATGCATTTAGTGGATTTAGGAATAGCGAAAAAATTATTGACTCTTTTGCTAAATAAAATAAAGCCCGAAACCAAAAAGTTGATGTCTGATTTATATGTATCTTATTCCAGATACACCCCTTCGGAATTTTCTCGAAAACCCAGGGACTTTAATGAAATACCTAGATGGAAAGCTACAGAATTCAGATTTTTTATATGGTGCTCTTCCACTTTTAAAAGATTTTGTAGATTCTAATATTTTTTATCATTTTTTACTTTTAATTGTCATCTTCGGCTTTTATCAGATAGGGTCTCTTTTCAAGAAAATACAGAAAATGCCCAAATTCTTCTAAATGAGTTTGTTAAGCTATACCCTCAAATTATAATGTTCATAGCATTTTAGATTTACCTGGCTACGTGAATCTGTATGGCCCATTGGATTCATTTTCTGGGTATATTTATGAAAAATTTTTACAGGAAATAAAAAAAACTATTAAAAAGCCCCAAAACATTTTAAAACAATTATTTAACAAAGTAAACGAGCGAGAAAATTTTAATAGTTTTGTCGTAGATAATAAGTTTGACGGTATTGAAAAATTTAAAGATTGCAATAGGTACAAGTCATTATAAAAATAATTTTAAGGATAGTTTTTGCTGCGTGCGTATTGGTACAGAAGAATTTCCATTTTTTATTGAATGTTTTGAGATTTCAAGTAATTTACACTTAGTACGAGGTAGAAGGTTTATCAATTTTTCATCATATTTTGAACTACCTATCAATTCAACTGAACTGGGTATAATAGTCGTTAGTGAGCTACAAATATACAACGAAGTCTTGCCTGTAACAAATATTATTTCAAAATATTGTCGTTTACCTTTGAATATTCATGAAAATCAATATCTTTTAATCCCAATGATTCACGAAAATAAATCCGTTCATCACTTCAACATTTAATAGCAATAAATAATAATCATACATTACACTAATATATCATAAGTAATTATTAAATTATTAAAAACATACATAACCAGGTTACTTAATACACAGCTTTAAAGACAAATTAAAATTAATTAATAATTTAAATAAATAAATCGTCAAAATGTCATCATCCCATGAAAATGGTAAGAAATCAATATACATACTAATATTATTTTTGCATTAAACATTTCTCTTAAGTGGCTTCATATACGTAAGATACAAAGATTTATTGCTGGCTATTGCAAATGTTTTTCCTTAAGAATACCGTTGTACACTATTGGCCTAACTGCTAAGCTTTTCAGGCTAGGCGTGAAAAACTATGTGGTGACTCTCCGGTGGTATTAGTTTAAATGAAATTAACACTATCGATCCGATTACTGAGTTATTTAACTTGCTGGAAGGCTAGAGTCAAACGCTTTCATGTGGTATACAACATAAATTTAAAAGCTCTTGATTCTAGCTGACTAATCAGTAATCGGATCGATAGTGTTAATTTAATATAAGTTAATACCACCGGAGAGCCACCAAATAGTTTTTCACATCTAGCCTGAAAGGATAACAATAGTGTGCAACGGTGTTTGTTCATGCTGACGCCTTCTATCACATCTTAAATTATTTGCACTTGGCACTAAATCACCCTGTATATTTGTATATTTACATATATTTTCTGTGCCTACATTTACTTATACATACATATGTATTTATGTTTTTCAGGTTCGCCGTATATTAACAAAGCTCCTAGATATACAAGCCATCAGCATCGACCCTTTAAATTAAGAAGCTTAATTTAATGGGTATACATTTTACGTTTTCCCATAAGAACCCATGTAAAATTGATCATTTTTGATTACAATTTTATGAATGAAAAATACTCGTAACAGAAAATATTTTTAGGTTTATATTTAAATCAAACCTTTTAGTATAACATATTTTAAAACTAATAATTTAAATTTAGTAATTTGTTAATTATAAATGTTCAAACTTTTAAATTATTTTGGTATATTCCAAATTGATAAATATTTATAAGAAGAGGAGAAATTGTTAAGAGTTTGCAATTCAGTTTCGATCTGCGAGCATGTGAAAAATAAATCATCTTTCAGTACATCTCATCAGGCTATAGCGACTGAACTGCTAATTTATTACACTGATTTTTTCCTATATATAGGAATCAACCGTGCACTTGTAGTATTAGCGAATTTTTATATTCCCCAAAAGTTTGAACATAGTAACCGCATGTATGCGTTAAATACAATAACATTGGAATTGTTAAAAGTTTAGAAAGGGGAATATAAAAATTCGCTAATACTACAAGTGCACGGTTGATTCCTATATATAGGAAAAAATCAGTGTAATAAATTAGCAGTTCAGTCGCTATAGCCTGATGAGATGTACTGAAAGATGATTTATTTTTCACATGCTCGCAGATCGAAACTGAATTGCAAACTCTTAACAATTTCTCCTCTTCTTATAAATATTTATCAATTTGGAATATACCAAAATAATTTAAAAGTTTGAACATAGTAACCGCATGTATGCGTTAAATACAATAACATTGGAATTGTTAAAAGTTTAGAAAGGGGAATATAAAAATTCGCTAATACTACAAGTGCACGGTTGATTCCTATATATAGGAAAAAATCAGTGTAATAAATTAGCAGTTCAGTCGCTATAGCCTGATGAGATGTACTGAAAGATGATTTATTTTTCACATGCTCGCAGATCGAAACTGAATTGCAAACTCTTAACAATTTCTCCTCTTCTTATTAATTATAAATAAAAATAAAATTGTACAAATTTACTTTTTCTTTGTATGTAAATGTAAAAAAGTAATGTAAATACAGTATAAAATTAATAAACACAAAATCAATGACGTAAGATATTATGAAGTTAGCTAAACAAGATTTTTTTCGTTTTCGAAAATTCGAATTTCGAATTTTCAAAATATTTTTAACAGTGCAATAATTATGTTAAATATTTATAATATTTTTAGAGTATTTCTTATGAAATACATTCGCATGATCGTTAAACTTGCTAAAACATTATTTTGGATTGTTTTGCTGAAATTTCAATTTAAATATTTCAATTTTTATATTACCGCCATCTGATTTCAAACACGGAAACTACACGTCCATTTTGTTTTTTTTAAATATATTTAATTAGTCGAGCTTATACGTAGGTGGCACTAATGGCTTATTATAAAAAAAAATTCGAACAAATGGTATGACGTCATGACATAAAGATGTGTTTGTAAATAAAGGGTTTTTTCATATTAAGTTCAAATTTTAACCTGACGGCTTGTATATCTAGGAACGCTTTGATATTAACATAAATCTTAATAAAAGCCAAAAAAGAGTTGATTATTTTTCAACCCAAAATATAAAAAAACTGAAATTGACGAAGGTACATAAACATATGTGTTTAAATCAGCACCCCAAATTACAACTTCCGCAATCCCAGATATCTACAGAATGTGGTTAGTATGACCTTACGTTGAATAAGAGGCCCGCAGTTATAAACTAACTTTTTATCTTTGACAATTGATTTCAGATTCCGAGATTGTCATGTATGACAAACTAATGTCACCTCCGATCATTATTGAGTCAGAGCTGAGCACCGAGCAACTATTTGAGCAAATGGGGCGATGTACTCCAGTCGCTAAAACGACAAATATTTTACAGCCGATTAATGTTTTACAGTCAACTAAAAAGTTTCCTGGGCGCGTTGAGCGAATACATAGCAAGTTACATTATATTATTGTTTATTTTTATTTTATTTTATTTGTTTTTTTAAATACTACCTAGATAACCTATCTAAAGATGAAGTGGAAACTCTAACAAAAGATCCAGTAAGCTGCCATCAACCGACATTGATAAGTATGGTATATTATTAAATAATGATATTAGATAATTTTATTTGAGTTAACATTTAATCAATTTTATGTTTTTATACATTTGCATATTCAAGTACGTATATAATAACAAAATTTATTAAGGAGGTCAACTTATTAAGAGTTGGCAATTCATTGTCGATCAGAAGATATGGAAAAATATATTTGTGGCAATCATCTCATCAGGATATAGCCGGATGATATCTTTGGAAGTCGCTATAACCTGATGAGATGATTGAAAGTCGATATAGCCTGATGAGATGATTGAAACAAAGGTATTTTTCCATCCCTTGTGATCTAAAATAAATTGCTAACTTTTAATAATTTCACCTCATTCATAAAGATATACCTAATAGTCTGGTTATTATCAAGAAAAAACGTCAAGTTTCATTAACAAAGTTTTTATGTATTTAATTCTTTGTGACTATATTTATGTAAAATATCGTAGGAGTCAGGCCATAGATTGAATTTTAGTAAATTGTGTTTTTAACAGTTGAAATTAATTTTTTTTCAGTAACACCTGAATTGCGTTATATTAGCAGACAGTTGAAATCAATCAAGCTAGATATAACAAAACTATTAAGCTTAATGGAACCAAAAACCAATTTTGAGATAGATCTTCCCATAAAATCGAAAGAGGAATTAGACGCACTAAATATAAAAATTTTAGAAGACGAGGCATTTTCAATAAACTTGGTAAGAAAAGCAAATATACGAGTACATACATTTTTAAAATTTAGTAAATTTAGCCTGCGGTTCAATTCAAGACTTGTTTTGGGAAGACAGACTAATTTAAAAATCTACAATAAGTTACCTCTCGAGCAGTTATTGTAGACTCCTATTTATATTTTATATTTGCAGACAAAATATTTATCGAAATATGCTCCAGTGGAAGGGCAGCATAGCACAAGTGGGATAAGCAAAATTTTTACGGACCAATTACTAAGTGCCTACAATTGGGATGGGGTTCAATTTAAAATCGCGGTGAAAGATATGATTTTATTTAAAAAAAACTATATTTGGTAAGAAATAACTTTAAAAAAATATTTTTTTTTAAATTAATCAATTTTTAATTTAGACTCGTGGAAGCAATATCATCACAATTTATTTATTGAGTATGAAAAGTCCATAAAAAAACAATTATATGATGCGCACAACCGGGAGAACCGAAGAAAGAGTCGCGCCAGAAAACCGACAACTTGCAAATAATGCAATATAAATATTTTGATTTTTAAATGGCTTCTTAAAATTTATTAATAAAAATGAATTAAATTGTAAACATATTAAATAAAATGTTTCTTTTAAAGACAAAGAAAAATAAAATACCGTTACCTATAATAACAACCAAACCAAAAGTATTGCCGTTAACCCATACAAAGTCTATTAAATAACATCCACTATAACTTACATGTTACAACTGCATGATACGTTATCAATAATACCTAAATGACATGTCATCAACAACAATGGTCAGACTAGTTACCAATAACAACCGGGCAACATGTTATCCATAAAACTTACCGTTCATATTAGCAATAACAACCACCAAACGTGTTGCCGACAACAACTACTAAACCTGTGATATGTCCAAACTGCCAGACATATAATCAATAACAGCCACATGACATACCATTAATAACGTTCACCAGACCCGTTACCAAGAACAACCAGCAAATATGTTACCCATAACACTTACCGTACATATTACTAATAACATCGACCAAACGTGTTGCCAATAACTACCACTAAACCTGAAACATGCCACAGTTTCCAGACATGTTATCAACAACAACCACATGACATATCACCTATAATAAACACCAGACAAGTCTTTGAGAACACCTCGTCCCAAATACATGGTATTGTCTTTTGACCGTCTTGGGTTAGTTACTAGTACTTGTCTTTGATTCGTCTTGCATGCGTTTATCAAGACACGTTTGCTGGGTAATGATAGCTGTTATTCACGAAGACGAAGTTTGCCGACACGAGCCGATAGGCGAGTGTCGTAAATCATCTGAGTGAATAACAGCCATTATATGCGAGTAGAATACGACACTTATCATTATGTTTTATAATCAAATCCTTTAAATACTCTTCAAAAAATTTTCGTCGATATTTTGACGTCACAGTTTAATAATAATAAAAATGGCAAGATACTACTAGACAAAATTTCAAATATCAAATAATTTAAGGTATAAACAGAACAAGAGCGTCGACGACGAGCGATGGCGCCTGTCAAATTAAAATACACAGAAATCATACGATGCTAACAGAACCAATGTCGCTGGCGGCGACGACAATATCGCCGAACTTTTTTTAGAATCTATTTCGAATTTTATCGCCGGCGATACAATCTTGCCTACTGTTTTTTTATATTTTTAAGTAGAATACGATAGCTGTCATATTATTAACCATTTTTTTTAATCAATTCTTTAATAAAACGGAAAATCTATACCTACCAACGTCTACTTGGCAATATTAAATTATAATATTCATGTGAAAAAAACACAAGATTTAGGTTATGTCGTTTGTTGTTTTTTTTATCGCCATGCGCTGACGATCTTGTTATGTTAACTACAGCGACATCGCGGCGATATTTTTTTTTTATTTATCGACGCTCGTCGTTGTCGCTTTTGTCCTGTTTATACCTTTACTTGGAAGTATTGAATAATGAAAGAAGAGACTACTAGATAAACTAGCAGTGAATAATGGATATCGTTATAAGTGATGAAACAAACGTATAATGAAAATATTATACGTTAGTCGTGGGCAAACAGTATAAAATATCACTAACACTTACATAAAATAGTAGGTATTGGATTTAATAATATGCGTGCGTCACGGAAATAATTTGGCTTGTATTAAAACCAACACAAATGTCTTATACAAGCCATATTATTTCCGTGACGCACGCAGATTATTCAATCCAAAACCTACTATTTTCTATAAGTGTTAGTGATATTTTATACTGTTTTTGATACAAACTAAAATTTAAAATCAAAGTATGTAAAGATTATACTATTCACTCTATTTCGCTTTTATTATAGACCAATTTTTTAAAAAAAGTTTCCTTTTTTATTTTTTAAAAATTTTATTCTGCCAATATTTCGGTCTTGTTGACCATTATCAAGGCTTATCTATTTTAATTTACAAATGTAATATTTTTACAATTAATATCCAAATTTAACACAGTTAATACAATATGTAAAAAAATATATAGAGTACAAAACATGCATATTGCATATATGTAGAAATTTTAAAAAAATTACTTACAAAATATTTCCCTTTTACTAAAATCGATTCAAAAATCAAAAAACTTTTTTTGAATGAACTAAAAAATGCCATAACGTAAATGCCATACGTAATACAATTTAGACTACATGGATGTTTAAGAAATGAAAATTTATACTTTGGAAAAGGCCGAACAAATTATATTTCTGTAATTTTTAATTTTTAATTCGAATAGTTTTTTATTAAATTAATATAAGTACTGTGCAATTTATTAGTGTCAACTTTGTAATTAACTGGACCTTTAGCCAACCATATATGACAAGCTTCTTTAAATTGCCTTTTATGTTTTTTAATTTCGAAGTCTACCGTTTCTACATTTTCAAAGTCAAATTCATGTTTATTTTCGTGAGCGTGTTTTACCAAAGCTGACCTGTATTGATTTTGTTGTGATATGTGTTGTCTTGTTATGTTGGTAACGTCCCTTTTATGCTGCTCTATTCTTTGCGCTTTTGTTTTACTTGTTTCCCCAATATAACAAGAATCACAATTTTTGCATAATACTTTGTACACTACACCACTTTTCGCTTCACTTTGTATTTTATCTTTAGTGTTCGAGTATACGTCTGTAGATGATTTACAAATAATTTTATTTGCGATCATAAGGTTGTCCGAGTTCAATTTTAACGTTTTGGTAATTTTCTCCGTTAGGTTCGGTACATATGGTAATGTACCAAATTTAAGATCACTTTTAATTTTGGTTTGTTTCTTTTTATACGTGTAAAGTGTTTTACTTATTAATTTATTTATTAATTTCGTAGGGTAATTGTTAATTTTAAGTATATAAGTAATTTTGCTAAGTACGTTTTTTCTAAATTGTATGTCCGTTAAATATAAGGTCATTTTTATGAATGTTTCATTTTGTACGGATGATTTGAGATAAAATTTAGTAATATGTCCGAAGCTATGTCGTTTTTGTACCATTCTGCCGTAATTTTGTTTCCAAATCTATGTAATTTTAAATCTAAAAATGTTAAAATATTACTATTTTCTTTTTCTACTGTAAATTTTAATTTTTCGTGAAACGAATTAAATAAAAATTGAATTTTTCCTATATTAGACTCAACTGTAGACAGTATTATATCATCTACGTATTCATATATGAATGTTGGTTGTTTGTTCTAATATTGGAAGTTGTTGATTGAATACTTTTTCTAACACAATGTCTGCCAAAATGGATGATAGCGGGTTTCCCATTGCAAGTCCAAATTTTTGTTTATAAAAAACTCCTTGAAATTTAAAATAATTATTGTCAATGACACATATGTCTAAAATTTTAAAAAATTCACTTTTTGTCAATATACAATCATCCGAAATTTCATTCCATCTATCTGAAATTGCGATGTTTGAAATTTCTATCGGAATGTTGATAAATAATGCTACCACATCTAGTGAAGCTAAAATTTCTCCTTCACCAACGGTGATGTTTTTTATTGTGTCTTTGAAAGCATATGAATTTTTGATATTAAATTTACTGTTATTCGTCAAAGGTTTTAGAATTTTGCAACAAAATTTTGATAAAAAATATGCCGGTGAATTAATAATTGATACAATTGGCCGAAAAGGTACATTATTTTTATGGATTTTTGGCAAACCATAAATTCTAGGTGCAACCGGATTATTAATTTTCATCGATAATTTGCACTGATTACTAATCAAATTTTTGTTTTTTAATTCATCTATGATCTTGTAACATTTTTTATTAACTATGGACGTCGGATCGTTTTCTAAATTTTCGTATGTGTCCAAGTCATTCAGTAAGTCCGTCATTTTTTGTTGGTACATGTTTTTGTCCAGTATAACCGTTTTATTTCCTTTATCTGATTTTGTTACTATAATTTGGTCATGATCTTTCAAAAATGTATTCGTAATTCTTTGGGCTTTTAATAACACTAAATTTCTGTTTGAGTGCTTTTGTTTTTTTTGTAGGAATTGTGTAATGTGATCTGTAATCTTGGTTCTTTTTTCCTTCTCGTTTGGAGAGAATATAATTCGGGCGAAAAATATTTTCGTAAATAAATTTCTGAGATTACAAATTAAAGTTTGTAATTTCACGTTACAAAAATTAAGGAATAAGGTAAGTGATTTGATTTTTTCGCTTAGACAAATTTTCAATGAAGAATTGTATGAACAATTTGAGACAATTTTGAATATGGACACAAATGTCATGCGTAAAAATAAAAAAGACATTTTGAATAAAAAAATTACAAAATTAATTAGAGAACAGTGCAAATTAGATTTTACTTTTGAAAAAAACAATGTACATAATTAACTTGACTGATACCACCATACCAGATGAATGTAATATGATTTGGAGTTTTGGTTCAAAATTTAGTTTTCCAGTTGAACATAAAACAGTCCCAGTGATGGACATGTTAGCTGAGGTATATATATATATATATATATATATATATATATATATATATATATATAGAAAACATTTTGGCAATAGAGAAGAACATTGCTTCTAATGAAAAAAGACAAAAGCACTCAAATAAATAAATTAATAAGTAAAACACTTTACACGTATAAAAAGAAACAAACCAAAATTAAAAGTGATCTTAAATTTGGTACATTACCATATGTACCGAACCTAACGGTGAAAATTACCAAAATGTTAAAATTGAACTCGGACAACCTTATGATCGCAAATAAAATTATTTGTAAATCATCTACAGACGTATACTCGAACACTAAAGATAAAATACAAAGTGAAGCGAAAAATGGTGTAGTGTACAAAGTATTATGCAAAAATTGTGATTCTTGTTATGTTGGGGAAACAAGTAAAACAAAAGCGCAAAGAATAGAGCAGCATAAAAGGGACGTTACCAACATAACAAGACAACACATATCACAACAAAATCAATACAGGTCAGCTTTGGTAAAACACGCTCACGAAAATAAACATTAGTTTGACTTTGAAAATGTAGAAACGGTAGACTTCGAAATTAAAAAACATAAAAGGCAATTTAAAGAAGCTTGTCATATATGGTTGGCTAAAGGTCCAGTTAATTACAAAGTTAACACTAATAAATTGCACAGTACTTATATTAATTTAATAAAAAACTATTCGAAATAAAAATTAAAAATTACAGAAAAATAATTTGTTCGGCCTTTTCCAAAGTATAAATTTTCATTTCTTAAACATCCATGTAGTCTAAATTGTATTACGTATGGCATTTGTGTTTATATTTTGAAAAATCAGCTGTTCATAGTAATTTGGATTTGATAGTAGTAGCATAGACAATCATAATAGATCTCTCATTTGACTAAAAACAGAAAATAAGAACAACAATTTTCCATTCAAATATTATCGATGTATTGCATATACGTATTATATTTGCAACGCATTCTAAAATCATTGCCTTATAAAATACACAACACAACGATACATTGGAATTATCAGAAGTTTTTGTTTTTTCCTTTAGTTACTATGAAATGAGAAATCTAGTATGAATGTCTATGGTAGTAGGTCAAGGAACAGCGAGGAAAAACAAATTACTATTGTTTTTGATTTTGAATTTTTAGTTCATTCAAAAAATTTTTTTTGAATTTTGAATCGTTTTTAGTAAAAGGGAAATATTTTGTAAGTAATATTTTTAAAATTTCTACATATATGCAATATGCATGTTTTGTACTCTATATATTTTTTTACATATTGTATTAACTGTGTTAAATTTGGCTATTAATTGTAAAAATATTACATTTGTAAATTAAAATAGATAAGCCTTGATAATGGTCAACAAGACCGAAATATTGGCAGAATAAAATTTAAAAAAAATAAAAAAGGAAACTTTTTTAAAAAAATTGGTCTATAATAAAAGCGAAATAGAGTGAATAAAATATAATTTAAAGACCATTAAAATAATATAGAAGAAAAAAAAAAAAAAAGATTATACTGTATTATGACGCTAATAGATCGATAATTTGACAGCCAAAATATGTCAAATTTTTTTGAGTGTTAAGGAAACCAAACAGCAGTTTATATGAAACTAACTTAAAATGTTTGAAAATAACTTAATTTTAATAAAAATAACCATAGAAAAAACTCAAACGGCACAAGATTAAACCTTAAAAATACGAATTTGCCTTCTTTTTATGTTTTAATTTTCCACACGCCTTTCACAAAAAAATGTATTTGCTTAGCTTAAAATGACATAAAATGAACACATTTCAATTAAATTTTTATTAAAATATATTTAATAGGCGTTTTCGGAAATAGATCCTGAATAACTTCAGGCTAACTTTCGACCATTAAACTTATCCACCTATTTTCGAACAAAAAAGATAACTTCAGGATAATTTAGATGTTGTAGTTTTAATTTTTTTTTTTATAATTAGTTGTAAATATAAATAAATATAAAAACGAATACATTATTAGGATCAATATGAATGTGTTTAAGACAAATTATTTTATATTTCTTTGAATTATCTCTCAAAATTCATTTTCGACCTTTTGCTTTCATATCAAAAGTATTCTTAACTTTTTGTATGTGATGGATAACTTGGATAACTTTTTACCAACATGAGAAAAATTAAAAGTTAGCTTGAAGTTATTCAGGATCTATTTCCGAAAATGCCTTTTATATGTGTGTAATTATAGAAATAAAATGGCATCTGTGCCACTTCATACAAAAAGATATGAACAATATTTTGACGTTTATTTGTTTTCCTTAACACAAAAATACACAATGAAGTTGTCTAGCATTCAATATATACTTACAGAAATAGTAGGTTTTATTTTGTGTTTGTATGGCAATAATATGGCTTGTATAAGACATTTGTGTTGGTTTTGCTTGTATAAAACATTTGTGTTGGTTTTGATACTATACACAAAGAAAATTTTTCCTTTTCAAAATAAGTACATACAAGAAAAAAATCATAGCCTTCTAAGCGCAATATTTTTTTACGGTAGTTGTGTGTTGTTGCGGTTTGTATTGTCAAATTTTGAAATAAAATCAGTTAAACATAGTTATTCGATAAGCGAGGATGCGCAATATAAAAATATTTTTTTGATGTGGTTATAGGACATATTATTTACTGACATTTGGTAGAAGAAAAAAAAAACATAAACAAATCGCAACTTTAAAAAAATATTAATGTATTTAAAATATTTTTAATATTTTATTATTATTATTGAAATTTAATACAAAAGTCGATATAGTAAAATTCTTTTTTTTTTGTCTAAAACATGATTTATATAAATTTCAACATAATGAAAATCAAACCGTCATTTAATTGATCGTCGAGTATGTATATATGTAAATATGTATTTGACTGTCACTGAGATAGGTAATATCTTCAAGTTACTAACTCCGTTTTCAACGGGTAAATCGGCAGAACTTCTTCTGCCACCATTGCTTTTTGAAAAGTAGAGCGGTCCCACGGACCGCACAACGCTCTTTACAGGTTAAGTTAATTATCCTTAATGTGTAACGAATACTCAGATCGCTCATATTACTGGTCTGATGGCACTGGATACACAATAGTAGAATTTTAGGAAGAACTGATTTGCTCCATTTGTCTCCATTTTTTTTAAAAGTTCGATAGCGATATGAGCATTTTTCGCGGCATTAACGATTTTCCGGTCATTTAGTGTGAGTGCCTCCAAATCTAAGCATCGAATACGCCAATCTTATGTAATCCAGCTCAACATTTAATGTACCCGAACTTAAATTGGCATCGTGTAACAACACCGTGTTTAAATCCAGTGAGCTGTGCAACATAACGCAAATATAGCATGGCGGCTATACATACTCCGTAATCTTTCGCCAAGTATGCTGCATCATCATGAGGTGCTACATCCACTTTAATAAAATTATTGTCTTTTAGGATTTCTCTTAATTAGGGTGGAATTCTCTTCAAATGGCAAAATCGAATTAAAGCACAGAATCCTTTATGTGTAGCCAATTGAATTAGTGCTACTGGACGACGTGAACCACCAAATGTCAACCATTCACAATCGAATCCAATTACATTGTACTTTATGGTACAAGCTCTAGAATTACAAAAAAATGCGATAAATTCACAGAATTTTTATCAACCATAGAGTTCTATTCACTCACATTTTTAATTTATCTCGATTTGTTGTTTAAATACATTTGTTGATGATTAAAAATTGTCCCACGAACAAATAAATTTAGAATGTACGGAATGAAAATTTGATGAAACAAACGTAAACGTCATGTGTTTTTTATTTTTATTGTTTTATAGAAAAAGTTTTAAGGGGAAATTTGACATTTAACAAAACCATAAACAATAATTGCTAAAAAAATTAAGTACATATTTAGTAATTTAGAATTTATTCGATTATTTTTTCATCTCAAAATTATCTAATAAATTAAATATTATTAATACTCACATCAGAATTTCATTTTTCCGAATAATTTTCGTCACATAATAAAAATTTAAAAAAATCTCTACTAACAATTTTATGTACATATGTACATGTGTTAGTGACACTCCTATAAAAAGCTCTCGATTTAATACTTTTTAGTGGAGTGTTACAACTACAGACACAAATATTTTTTTACTGATCCGGTTTTTTGTTTCATTCTCCATCTAGCAAATATACATTTTTTTCTTCCTTTAATTTTACTATTCAGTAAAATATCCCCATGGAATAGCACCATATGAGTAGTGAAAAATGGTGATTTTCTTTTCTCATTCTACCTGAAAATGAAGAGAGATTTTCTTCTACGATTTTTCAATTATTAATTCTAAACATATTGAGGACGCAAATTATCGAATAATATATTCAATTCAAGTGAATTTTACTTCATGAATATTTAAGTCAATATGACCAAATTTGCATTAGTTCTTATGGGAAATTAAAAGAAGTGATATTTTTACCCGTATTAGGGGCTTTTCCTTCTAGTCTCTAAATATGCAAAGAAAAAAATTCAACGACAGCTTTTTTTAATCTCCATGGATACGACGAATCATCAATAATATTAATTGTATACTTCACCCAAAATTTAATAAACTCTCAATGAACTGATTCACCAGCCTGTTCAGACCATACACCTAGGCCATCATTGTGCTCTAAAAAATCCAAGCATTGGCTGATATGTTTTATAGCTGGGATATTTTGTATTTAAATTTTATGCACAATTACACAAATACTAAATTCATGCATTATTAATTAGAAGTCAAGAAATTTGATTTCATTCGCAATTTTAAATATTGCCTGATAAATGCATCCCGGTTTTTTTTTCACTTCACAAACTTCACAAAACTAATTAACTAAATAAAACTAAAATTACATTTCTGATAGTGGCATTCGTGCAGTAAAGTTGAATTTAGAATAAACCATTTTGTGTATTAAAATTTTGCAAAAAAAAAAAAAAAAAAATATTATTAAAACAAAGAAATTAAATATTTCAAATATTTCTTGGTGGAAAATAAAACCACATAAGGACCAGGTAAGTCCTAGTCTAGAAATAATTATTCTCACAAGCGCGATTCGAGATAGGATTGTCTTTGTTTCGAAGAATTAGAAATGCGCGTATAATTAATCATATAATCAAGGTTGATTACTTTTTGATAATTAATGTTATTGATGTGAAATTGGGAAGGTTCATTCGTATAATTGTGTTTAATACATACCGATTATTGTTAGATGATCTTGGCAATCCAGGGTTGGCCATTTTAAAAAATAAAGTTTTAAGAAAAAACTTTAGGAAAGTGATAAAATGGGTAAAGACAATAAAAGGAAAATAATCAACAGTGACCCAAGCATAATCAGTAAAAAGAAAACGAGAGATAACCGCGCAGGATATAAGCATCCAGAAGAGTTGATAACAGATAATTTAAACGGGAATTCAGGTGTAGATACGATAGACCAAAATGGATGGAATAAGTACGATTAATGAGGTTACAGGAAATTTACCAAGCAAACCAGTAAATTTATACACAATTCAAGATTGCGGTCCATATAAAGTAATCATGAAAAAGGAAAATTTAAGTATGTTAAAAATTGGGAAAATATTAAAAATTAACAATATCACTAGTATCTTGGGCATAGATCAGTTAAGCAAAGAAATGGCTATGGTAACATTCAATAGCTACAGCGAAGCTAACAAGTGCATTCGCAATAAATTGGTCAAGGATTTCCACCAATTTGACTGTTTCATTCCTAACAATTTTAATAAAACCTGAATAAAATACAAGCCTTTTTTTAATTCCAATAAATACAAGTTATTATCTCGCCTTTTTATTTTTTATTTTATATGATCGCACTTTGACGGTAATTTTCAGAATAGCTAATTTTTATCTTTTTTTCCAATTTTGTAGATTTTTGACAGATTAATAAACGTGTCCCCTCTCATTACATTTTACATTTTTTTTTTTTTTTTATAAATTTTACGACGATGGCAAAGTGCCATCTATGATTGAACATTGTCACTGGATTTTTAGTACAACATTTTAATATGACAATGCTCCATCACCTTTTTACTCACGGTTTTTTTCTTTTGCCAAATGTCAAATAATTGTAAACAAAACAGACATTTTGGTTGAGAAAATCATTAAAAGGTAAGCTAATTAATATTAATTGACAACTTAAATTATACATATTAATTTTAATTTTCAGATCACAAATTATATAATATAAAAACCGAGTGTATGCTGTGGGATTTCGATCCGCTGTACCATCAGATAAGTATTTCTCTGAAGTATTTGTTTTGGCTTGATTCTTTGTGTTTGTTTTTTTTTTTCTATTTTTTAGGTTGGAATCTTCAATTGGGATCAGCTTGAACAAACCATAGGAGTAATAAGAGAAATTCCCACAGATATCTCCATGGAAGAATTAAAACAAAATATCAAAGCGAAATTTGAAATTATGAGTCTTGAAAGAATGTACAAATGGGATGAAGCCAACAATTTGAAAACTCCGTTAGAATTGGTCAAAGTGACATTCAGAGCTAATAATATCCCGAATAACGTGGTGGTATATGAAAATATATTGATTAGGGTAAACTATTATTTCCCTAATCCAATGTATTGTAAAAGTTGCCTCAGTTACGGCCACACAGTTAAGAGATGTAGAACCAAAGAGGGAAGCAGATGCGGGACATGTACTAGAGTAATGGATGAATCACATTTATGCGACTTGAAACCAAAACATTCTAGTTGCCTGGAGAAAAAAATACAAAAGAAATTGGTCGAATATATGACCATTAATAAGAGTTCATATAAAGAAGCGAAAGAGAAAGTTTTTGGGATAAGGAAACAAGCACCAAACATGTGGGAATATAAAAGCCTAATGGACAGGGATAAAGAGGAAAAAGAAAAACTTTATTTAGCTGCCAAACAGTCGGAAGAAAAAATAAAAGTTCTAAACAATATATTAATTGAAATTAAATTACAACTTAAAAAGAAGGAGGAGTTATTAAATAATATTAGTAATAAAATAGCAACAGTCAGCTCTGAAGGTGATGGGATGATGAGTGCGGACAGCGCTCTATTGGATGTTTTAAATTTGAAAGCATAATTCATGACAGAAGTTATTAATATGCTTCAAATAAACATTAGAAGTCTATTCAGTAACAAAATACTATTGGAGGAATTTATCAATAAATATAACATTCACATAGTCATATTATGTGAAATTTGGTCTAGGGATGATGAAATAATAAAATTTAAAAATATGGATTACATAGCAAAAAATAGATTAGACGGTTACGGGGGTGTAGGGTTCTTAGTAGATAGGAAAATTTCATATAAAATTGTAAATGTCACAACACAGTTCAACAGAATTGAACAATTAAAAATCAACTGTATATACAAAAACATGAATATCAATATAACGTCTTTTTATAATAATAGTAGTGTGAGCCCGTTGGAGGTATCAAATGATTTTGTAAAGCTATTCAATTGTAATTTAGGAATAAACAATATAATTGCAGGGGATATCAACGCCCATAATAATTTATGGGAAGATAACCTTAAAACAAACAAGTTGGGCAAGTTAATTGCAAATACTATTA
This sequence comes from Tipula helvola, assembly GCA_963556165.1. Taxonomy (NCBI): domain Eukaryota; kingdom Metazoa; phylum Arthropoda; class Insecta; order Diptera; family Tipulidae; genus Tipula; species Tipula helvola. The sequence continues at coordinate 162,515,478 of OY744481.1, read as the reverse complement.
CAAACAGTAATTACAGAATATTAAACGATGGTAGTCATACGAGACAAGATACAAGGCACCATTCAACATAAGCGCCGGATATATCACTTTGTAGCAGGGAATTATCTGAAGACTTATGTATCTTGGAATATTTCTCAGGACACAATTGGGAGTGACCACTTTCCAATTATAATGACCTATAATCTTAGGAAAAAAAACAATAAAAGGATCACGAACTGGGGGAAAGTAGTAGAAGATTTCAACGGACAAGATTTGGATGAGATTGTAAACCTTGAAGAAAATCTGGAACAGATAATTAATAAAAATTCTTCCATAATCAAATCAAAAATAAGTCATTCTCCAAAGGCATGGTGGAACAAGGAATTAATATTACTATGGGATATTAAGAAAGCAAAACAACTAATTTACAACAGGAAAAAAAACGTATACACAGCGGAGGAATTATTAGTTGCCACTCAAAAATTAAAACAAAGAATTAAAGTTGAAAAAAAGAAAAGCTGGTTAATTTATTTAAACAACATCAACAGAAATACGAATTGTGCCGATTTTTGGAGTAAAATAAACAAAATAAAGAATAAAACATCAAGTAAATTTGCGATCCTAGAGGATAGTATCACTGCGAAAAAAATTTTATTAAATAACTTTCCAATTTCTATAGAACTAAACACATTACCATTTTCAAAAGAGTCTAATATGAACATAATAGAACTATTTCAAGTAGAAAAAGTCAAAGAAATCATAATAAATCTCAAAAACTCAGCGCCAGGAATGGATCAGATTAGTTATAAATTAATAAAATCAATCGCTAAGTCAAACGTTAATTTTCTGGAATGTATCACAAGGCACTTGAACAAAATATGGGGCAATCAAACATTACCAGAAAAATGGAGAAGAGCAAAGGCATGGCTACTGCCTTCAAGAAGAACGGGACAAATGATAGGGATCATGCAAACTACAGGCCCATATGCTTACTACCAGACATCTCTAAAATTTTCAGTAAATTATTATTAACAAGAATAAACAAACATCTAGACTCTAGAAATTTGATAAATTATAATAATTACGGTTTCAGAAAAAACAAGAACATCAATGACTACATGGTAGAGCTTTTTAATCACATTAAAACAAATAAAGCAAATAGTTTCAAAATGCTACTAATTAATATGGATATTAGCAAAGCTTTCGACAAAGTCAATAAGAAAGTTTTTTTAGAAATAATGGAAAAGTTAAGTTTCTCAAAATTTATCATCAATTGGACATACTCATTCCTAACAAACCGGAAAATTTTTACTAACTCTACTCTGCGGAAGAGGATCATTATTCGAATGAAGGTATACCACAGGGCAGCTGCCTAAGTCCTACACTGTTTAATATTATACTCTCATGACATTCATAGCTTAAGTGATTCTTTCACAAGGGTATTTCAGTTTGCAGATGATATCTGTATTATAGTTAAAGGAGAAAATTTTGAAACGTTACAAAACAACATTAACAACACAATTATTAAACTTAGTGAAACTCTTAATTCTCTAAAATTAAACATAAATACTAATAAAACTCATTATTTGAGGCTATTTACCAATATAAATAACAATAACAAAATAATAGTAAAAATATGTAGTGAAATGATTGAGGAAAAAACTACAACAAAAATTCTAGGTATCATTATGGCAAATAATCTGAATTTACATAAACACTACTTGAATTTAAAGAACGAGGCTCACCATACCATAAACATGATAAGTTGGAATTCGGATTCATCATCACAGACTTGAACAACAACAGAATCAACAAAATCTGTCAAAGTATAAATAATGCGTGTTTTAGAACGTGTCTTGGTCTTGCTAAGACTACATCCATACCAGTTATACTAGCGGAAGCCACAGAGAAAAATAGTATGTTAAACAACAAAATTAAATCACTGAAATATATTGCCAATCATCTTTTTAAAAATACTTTAATTGGAAATAACATTAAAAAAAGTAAATCACTAGACAAACTTAACAATTTGTACAAGGACAATCTATACCTTAAGAGTATAAAGCAAGTACATTACAAAAACACGACTCAAAATAACTTAGAAATCATAACAAAAATTAAAGGGTTAAATAACATCAATACGTTTAACAAAGATGTAATGAGGGATTTAACCAAAGCTTCCTTGGAAAACTGGGAGAAGATTTTTACAGATGGATCCATAAAAGATAAGGTAGCTGGAATAGGCATATTTATTCCTGGAACAAATAAAAAGTTTTCAATAAAAATTAATAATTGTACGGATATAAAAAACACAGAAACCGTCGGTATCATGATTGCTGTAATATTAGCGCAACTGTGCAAAAGTAACAACATTCTAATTATTACAGACTCACTTAGTGCTTGTAAATCTATTTTAAATGCGAAAAATAATAACACAGAGAAAAACTACGAAAACCACATTCTTGATTTTGTAGGTCATAACAAGGATAAAAACATAACAATTAAATGGATACCTGGCCATATAAATATGGAGGGTAACGAAAAAGCAGATGAATTAGCCAAAAAAGCTATATCAGATCACTCTCACGTTTATAATAATAACCCCACAACAAATGACATTTTACATAAAATAAACAACACAATAAAAGATGACTGGGATACACATTACAGATTATTAATGGAAAACAAAGGAAATTTTTATAAGAACATAGTAAATACTCCACACTCACAGAAAGAAGTATGGTGGAAATCATCAAATTTAAAAGCTTCGGAAATTGCCTTAATAACCGGGATAAGAACAGGGCATTCATTCAACAAAAAATTCAAATTCACTATAGGATTGGAGGATAATTCATTTTGCTATTTTTGTGGTGTGACTGAAGATGCACTACACATAATTAGTAACTGTACTAAATTTGATAATATAAGAAATAAATACAATTGTTTGAATGAGTTTTCACTGTTTCACATGATCGGTAATAAAGATGATAGACAACTCAAAGAAATAATCGATTTCCTAAAAGACATCGAATACGCGTTGTGAGTGTTTCTGGCCACAATCAGAATTAGAATTTAGAATAGGATTATACTCTGGGCGAAGTAATAATATTATTATGAAGGATAACGTCAAAGTACAAATCAATGATGAACAGTGGCGGATTAAGGTCGGTTGGGGCCCCGGGCGCAGAAGAAAAAATTAGGCCCCTTAAAAAAATAGAGAGAGGCAGGAAAATAAAAATGTAGGTTCACGTATTTAAGCATCTTGGGTGTTGATTCTCTAAAAAATAAGGTCGCACGTGACAAATAATAGTGACACAACTCAAAATTTCAAATTTTTCAGGAGAGCAAAAGAAAAAATGCTAATTTCGATTTTAACTACTATCATAGGATATTGCTCATGGGCGTCAAAAAAAGGAGATCAGAAAATCAAGCCGTCGCTCGCTTTGTAAAATAAATATGAAAACGCGACTATTTATGTCAGGTTATGGAATCGATCATTGCTCATCTTTCTGACGAATTATCTCAAAAACTAAATTTTTGAGTTGTGTCACTTTTCTAAGTCATGTACGATGTGTAAACGTGAAAACTTGTAAAAGGCAAAGCTTACTTTTATGAGTTTGAAATTTTTCGAGAGGATTACCATTAAAATAATAACGAAAAATTGCAACTCATAAAAGAAAGCTTTGCTTTTTACAAGTTTTCACATTTACACATTATTTTTAGAGAATCAGGGCACAGTTAGGAAATTCCTCATTTTGTGTAACGAGTGGGATATTTGCGAAACGAGTGAAGCGAAGCGCCCCGTACAGCTAGTTTTATTACAAACAGTAAATTATTGAATTTTGAGAAAATCTTTGAATTTTAAAATTTTTTGGAAATCCAGTAGGCACAAACTGGTATTGAAATGAATATTTTTCGTGTACTTAATGGCAAAGAGTGTCATTTCTTGGCTGAAAACAGTAAAGAAAACTGCTACTTTTCTCCTTAGCAACACATTTCTTCACTATAACACTTTTCTTCATAGAAACGCCTTTTTTCCAAATGATTTTTGGATTTTTGACTTTTATTTATTTGCTTACTGCGATTGTTATGTACACGCTATGCATACACACTTTGATCCAAACTGGATCTACCTTTTCTATTTTTACCTGGTTTGTCGTCAAATACACGAAAAAATAGCATGCCCGACACGTAAGAAAAGTGGTTTTCCATGCTCGTTAAATTATTAATCCACTCGCTCACTAGCGCTCGCTCGTGAATTAAACAATTACACTCGCTGGAAAACTATCACTTTTCTTTACTTGTAGAACAATCTACTATTCCTCACTAGCTAGCTATGAAATATTCCCCATTTCCTAACTAGTTATGAAAAATATTCCGTTTCACAACCTACTACGATTTTAAAAAGTCGTATTTTTGTAACAAAACTGAAAAATAGTAGCAATTAAGTGCTTTTCATACCAGCTGCATTGACCTCGGACTTCAAAAAATTTACGTTTTATTTTTAATAATTATCACTTAAAAATAATTTGTTTTATAACAATTTGAAAACATTTCTATAAAAAGTGACACTGTTAATCAAATAAAACAAAATTACAAAACTTTAAAGTTACAAAACGACTTTACATTTTTAAAGTCAACGCAGCCGGTATGAAAAGCACTTTATATTTGCATGCGGGGCGAAACGCAGCGTAGCCGAGCAAGTGCAAAGAATGCGTGTCAAAAACCAAAGCCACTTTTAATCCGAAAATGCACGTACTATTTTTCTCCATCGAAGAAAATACATTGCGTACCCTAATTATAAGTACAAATTATACGCATTTCAAATCCAGATTAAAAATTTGATGAAATATCTAGCTAAGGAGGAGGTCTTAACTTTTTTTCGTTTGGGCATTTTACCAAGTTATGACGTGTCAAATACTTTTAATATTGAAAACAGTATTAAAGAACATACATCTTTAAACATATATGTATATTAAATTATTAACCCATTTAAACCCAAAGTACCAAAAATGGCTCCTCAATAAAAATGGGGTTTTCTTCCTATAAATCGACTATATATCTCTCAAAATAAAATTACTATAAAGTAAACACAAAGAGAAACACACGATAAATTGAATTTAGTCAAAAATAATCAGTGAAAGCGAGTGTACGCGCAACCGAAATTTGACTGTTACTAATGGATTCCAATTTCTATATGTAAGTATATAATAGATTATCTTTGTGTCAAATTTTTGAGTTATTAATCTTTAAAAATAAGTGCGTTATTGAAATAATATATCATATAATCCTTTTTATGAAGACTGCTCTTTTCTAGAAAATAACTGTTAAAGTGGTGGAACCAATTTTGGTACTTTGGGTCTTTGTGTATTACAATAATATTTGTTTTTTATAGGCGAAAACCGTTGACGCTTCAAGAAGTTTTAGACGAAATTGAGCGCTGGAGCGATGATGAGGAACCTACAGAGGCTCAACATACCATTTTTATAAGTCCACCGGCAGATGGTAATGAAACTGAAGAAGATTCGGGAGATGAAAACTGCGGGGATTACAATAATCTGGGGCCCAAAATGCTCCAAGCAGAAGCATTCATAAGCTAGAGGGGCGAAAATAATATCCGGGAAAGTGCTACTACTACAATAGAGGCAGAACAGAGTTATAAAAGAAAATGGACCAAGGGAGATATCCAAGATATTAGCAATATCAAACTGACACAATGGGAAAGTAGACCACCGCCATTGGCTCTATCGAACGAATCACATCCCCTAGATTTTTTTATGCTTTTTTTCTCTAAAGAGCTTATGGAGGACTTAGTAAAGTACAGTGTTAGTTATGCTGCTTTCAAAAATCGCCCATTTTGTTGCTCCGTTGAGGAACTGTACGCATTTACGGGCATTTTAATGATAAGCGGATACTCACCAGTATCGAGACGAAGGATGTATTGGTCTAATGATTTGGATACGAAGAACTTCATGATTTCTAACACAATGAGAAGAAACCGTTTTGACGAAATTATGCATAATTTACACGCATGCGACAACAGCACCTTGCCTCAAAATGATAAAATGGGAAAGATTAGACCATTGATTGAGCATATGAACAAAGCTTTTTTGAAATATTGCCCTATTCAAAGTACACTTTCAATAGACGAGTCTATGATCCCATATTTTGGTAGACATGGCTGTAAAATGTTTATCAAAGGTAAACCAATAAGATTCGGGTTTAAGGCTTGAGTTTTAGCAACACAGTCTGGATATTGCGTTAATTTTGATATTTATCAAGGAAAATCAATCCAAGCAACAGTTACAAATAGTACGTTTGGGAAAGCAGAATCCGTTGTGATCCAATTTCAAGAAATTTTGCAAAATAATTTTCCTGATTTAGATTTTTCATTATATTTTGACAATTATTTTACGTCACCACGCCTAATCAACTATTTAGGAACGCATAACTTTGGCGGAACCGGAACAGTGCGAGCAAATCGGCTTGGAAAGACTAGCGTTTTAAAAGACACTAAACAATTCAAAAAGCTTAAGCGCAGGGTGTACGATTCAATGGTGGAGAAAAGGAAAACATTGTTGGGGTTAGATGGAATGATAATAGTGTAGTCACACTATTATCAAATCAATATGGTATTTTACCCGTAAAGAAAGCTATTCGATACTCCGCCAGCGAGAGAAAAAATATTGAGATACCCCAACCTCACGTAGTTTGGGCGTACAACCAACGAATGGGTGGTGTGGACCTTCTCGATAACAACATATCGAATTATCGAATAGGAATTCGAGGCAAAAAGTGGTATACTCCTATCATGTTTTGGTTGTTCGATGTAGCAATAACCAATGCATGGGTACTTAGCAAGTCATTTGCTGGTTGCTTAGACCAATTAGAATTTCGAAGACAGATCGCCCGAGCTTTATGTACCATATATGGATCTACTCCACTGGCACCAGGCCCTCGGCCAAGACAGACTAAAACTAACCCAGTTTTGAAGACAGGCCGCCACTTAATTACCAAAATTAATAGCAGGAGAAAATGTGCTCAGTGTCATACCCGAGTAAGTTCAGTGTGTATAACCTGCGATATTCCTTTGCACCAAAAATGCTTTGTAACATACCACAACAACCAATAAAAATATAATATTATATCGTGATAATATTTTGTGATAATCGTAATAAATTTGCAATTTTAATTAAGACTGAATTGTTTTTGGAATACATTTTTATGATTTGTATTTGTATATTTTTGAAATAAAAAAAAAAATAAAACAAAAATTGTTTTTTATATGTATTGTCCCAAAGTGCCATTTTCGGTTACCCCCATATTTCAGCCCCAAAGCACATTTGGCGAAAATTTAAAAGAATTTGATGATTTTCAACCTATTTTACCCCACATATGTAAATTCCAGATTCCTAGGAAGAAAAAATAGTTCTGGGTCCAAATGGGTTAACCCATTTTTCTTTTCTTCTACACACAATGAAAACGCGAAAATTACTTTAGATACTTAGCCATTAGTAAAACTGGAAAGTTGGAATTTAGCGGGGCCCCCCAGAAGTCGGGGCACCGGGCGCGCGCCCGGTGCGCCCGCCGTTAAATCCGCCAGTGATGATGAAGTTCAGTATATAAGACGAATAAGTAAGGGCGGCGGAAGATCATTATTTAAATCACATTACATGTTGTAGAGCAATGGAAATTTAAGAGTTTAATTTTGCTAGGATAAATACAGAATTTTAGAATTATACTTAAATAAGAATTGAGATATAATAGATAAACAATAAAAAAAAATTTGTATTAAAAGGAATTATAAGAGAAAATTAATGATCAAGTTAGAAATTAACATAAATTTAGATATAGGAATATAATTAAAACAATGTTATGTTTAAGAGTTATACAAAGTAAACGAAAACCACAAATTTAAGTATTAGACTATATTAGTAAAAAACAATAAAAGTTAAAGTAAATATCATAATTCGATTCATAAAGTTTCCAACAATAACTAATTAAGACGACTTAAAATTAAAACAGCAATTGGTTCATTTTAGTAATAAAGTGGGCACATATTGCAATAAATTTTAACACCTCATTGCTACAGCACTTCCCGTGAGAAGTTTTTGGAAGCACTAGATGAGGAAACGAGGAAAGTAGGTCATATGACTGGCAACGGCTGACCATAACAAATCGAAAAAAAAAATAATAATTTAACTATATGTATAAAGCACTTTACACACTTGTTTAATAAAATAAAACACTTTATGTAGGTATAAGTAAAAAAATAAATTAATTAAATGTTCGTAGAGAACAACCAAAACACGTCTATCCTCTTCGAGCGTCAATCGTCCACCTCTATTAGATGTAAATCCGGCTTTTTCTAAATTGTTTTCATACATTAATAATTAAAGAACAATGGTGTTGGTAGATTTTGTTCATGTATATAGGATTTCTTTTAATGCTTCCTAGACATTTCAAATTGTTAATTTGGAGGTTATATAGACATTTGGGAAACACATTTCATCACTCACTCGACTGTACTGTCGTTTCTTGTATATACCGGACATTAGAATAACTAGAAAAAATAAACTCTCCATTTTTCAAAAAACTTATTAAAGTTCTTTCCTCATTTTTCAGAATATGTCCACTTTTCCAGATTATTTGACCCTTTACCAGAATATTTTTATAACGTTTATCCACAAATAATCGAATTTTTATAAATTATTTTAGCATACATTCAAACTAGTTTTTTACCCAAGACAAGTGAATGATGAATTGTGCGTCACTTCCAGATATTTAGCTTGGTTTTGTGGACCATCGTGTAAATGAGAAGTGTGTTGTGATGTGTTGTAGTGTTTCCTTGTCTGAATATGCACAAAAGTTGTGTTTTCTTAAACTTGGGTTGTTGTGAATCGTGAATGTGATTTAACTATTATTGTTGTGATAAATTAAAAGTTCTTAATTTTATAAATAAAAGTATTTTTAGAATACACGATCAATTCAATTGAATTATTCTTCAGTGAAGATGATGACAAAGCCGCTAAAAATCTCCTCCGGAAAAGAAAATTAATAAAAGTATTGTATAAAGCGTTAGATTAAGATGAAAAGAGTTCTACTCATGTATTTGGATAATTCTTAAAATTGATGTGGCTTAATACAAAATTAAATTAGTTTTGGAAGATACTTCAGACTTTCGAGGCAAGCCCTATGATTTATTGCGAGACATTAACCCTAAAATCAAAGTTATGAGGCGAATATCGTCAGTCCCTAATACAATATTTTAAAACTGGCATCGGATCAATGAAAAAGCGATCAATTTATTTCATTTTAGAGCGGTAAGAAAAATTCATTTATATGTAAACAACTAAATACAGGTAAAGAAGCAAAAATAAAAAAAATCGAAATTATAAATTTTAAATTTGTTCACTGACATTCAGTTGACCTTTAAATGACATTGACGGTAAGGGGTTAAAGTCACCAGCCGGCAACTTATCTCTTGATGGTAACAACTGTTAGTTGAATCATTCCCCCTTAAAATTCATCATTATTTCATACCGTTTGATAATTTAACCTTGAAAAGACCGCTGAAAGTTATACAATAAATGTTTTAAGTGCCTATCTGATTGTATAATTTTACGCTCTTTCAGAATCCGGGGTAAAAAATATGACTTGACCTTCAAATAACCTTAAAACCAGATTTCAAGGACAAATTTAAGGAATACAATCGGTTGCTCCCGTAAAACCCTATATGTATATAGCAGCTGTATAGCAGCTTTCTTGACGAAATATTTATGCTGATTTATGTTGATTTTCAAAGTAGTTCATGTATGTATGTATATGTTATCAAAACTTCCTGATAGAGGATGCTCCACTGGAAGTACATCTGTGAATATAATAATTTGTTGTTGTGTTGAAAATAGTTTTGTTCTGTCTCATCAGAGTGATAATTTCGACAAGTTATTCCTTTTAAAAATATAGCGTTCTCTCTAATTATAGATAAGCTTCAATTTGTCAGTAGCTTCATTCGTAAATATGTAGAAAGTATTTCGAAACGCGAGTAAAGCCGCATACCTTATTTTGCATTATATCATGAGTATATTTTTCAAGTCTTCCCAAGAGGTGATATTAGAATACAACAAACGTTCATCAAAGTTGAATACTCCAATTTTTTTTAAAGTTCATTTGGCTGTTTGTTACGTTTTAACAAAGAACGTCTCGATTCTCGTTATCAATATTTTATTTATGATTCATTCCCAATAAATATATTTTTACGAAACAATTAAAAAACAAACATCCATTATACATTTTTCATTGATTCCATAAATGAAATTCATATCCAGAAGCTGAATATTTCATTTTCTTTCTTTTGTAGAAGAAACAAACACATGAGGATAGCTATATGACTACAAGCATATATGAATTTTCTTTACTGTTTGTGACAGCCGAGGTTGATTTCACATCCGTTGTTAACTTCTTTACTAATTGAATTGTTTATAAGAAGAGGAAAATGAAAATTGGACAATTAATTTGTGGGAATATTTTCACTTTGTGCATTTTTATTTATGCTGCGTGAATTTTGGCTCACATTTTCCTAGCTATTTATAAAATTGGCACAAACACTGAGTTGTTAATGCAAAAATATTTACACACAGGAAATGTAATATGATTTAAATTATACCGAATGACAGTGGATTCTAAAGAATTTACGTATTACTGTATTTTTAAATAAAAATATAAATCATACCGTGACGTGATCTTATGATTATGTCAATTTTATTTAGTTTTTAGACATCCGAGTGATATGTACTTTGTTTATGTGTGAGGCATATTAAATCATCTCGCTGATAACCACCAGTTCATCGCTTAACTTAAGTTATACGATTTTTTGTTACATACATATGTAAATACTTATGTTTCATTAGGTAAAACATCGATTTTAGGAGGTACTCAATCAAAATTTGAAGAGATACTTCTATCACATATTACATTCTTGTTAAATTTCTACATTGTTATCAATTTAGAACATTTCGTTATAAGAGTAAAAATATGTCCGTTTTACGATGAAATAATATTATCGATTTTAAAAATTGAAATATCATTAGGTACAATATATACATACTTATCAATATCAATTTCGGAAATTTGTAGCTGATTGCAATCATTAGATAGATAATCCATCTTTTACAATAAAATAGTACAAATTTTGGGTTGGGTCGTTAGCTTAATTTATTAAATTGCTAAGTACCTCGCCTCAACCTTGACGATACACAATAAGATTTGTTGGTTCGCCTATTTCTTTCTGTTAAATTATAATCTACGATTGCATATCAGTGCATTAGGAGTTAGTAGTAGAACTTTAAAAACACAAATTTAATCCACCTTGTAGCTTCGTTCCTATGGACGTTGCAAAACTTTAACGCTACCTGAATTTATTGAATACAGGTCTCAATAAATTAGTTAACCCCTAAATTAAATATTCAATGTATCGAGTTATTTTTTATTAATGGCATTAAACTGTTTAAAATTTAAATTACATAACCACTATTCCTCTTCATGGATTCAGCAATTCATTTAGGAAGGAACTCTTTAAACTAATTTATGTAAAAGAGCATTTTCTGAAAAGTATTTCTTCGTTATCTGAGCCGTAAGCCTCGTTCTCATTAGTCAAGTTTCTTGATTTCAAGTTTGCGTTCATATATATTCAAGTTAATTTAATTAAGTAGTTGTTTAAAATGTAGCCGAATGAGTTGGAATTTGGAAATGTTAAATGTAAATCGAAAAGTTAATTCGATGTTCCACGAAACTTCATAGGATTCGTAAATTTCGAAAAAAAAATTAAATTAACTTGAATTCAAGCAAAATAATACGTTCATGTTGATCAATTAGGTTGAATTCAAATACATACTTGAAATCAAGCAACTTGACTAATGAGAACGAGACTGTATGGTATACGCCTGAGTCAAGTTTGTTGTCAGAATTTCGTAATAGTCGACTGCTCTCTTTTCTGGCATCCACAAAATTCTAATTTTCAATGGTTCACCTTATAAAGCATCCTCAAACCATACCTTTGTGAAGTTGGTCCAAAATTCTATCCCAAAAAATTATGATAGTCAACGTTGGCAATACCACTTCAAATCTTATGATGCAAAGTAAAGTATCATCATGGAAAATAATTTACACTGTAAAGACACGATAGATTTCTATAATAAATAATTGATTTTCTCTACTATTAGTTGAGTAATACATATTATATATATAGCAATATTTAATATTGACGAACGAAAACTGCAAATAGGTAAACATATTTAACAGAATGCTCTATATTCTTGCACCAGAAAATCCACATTAAGTTATTTTATTTCCGCGCTTCCTATTAGAATTTGTATTGAAAAAAACAAAAATAACATAACATAAAATTTTGAAGGGCAGAATCGGGCGGCGGGCCTAATACTATTTATAATGTCAACCCAATAAAATGTCTATCGTGATAGAAAAATTTATCACGACAGACAACTGAGTATTTTCTCAAATAATGTATTGTTGCCACCAATCTCTTGATGATTTTTTATTAGGCCTATCAATTGTGAGTACTCTGGATAATTTTCAGAATTTTGTCATGGGGATAGCATGATCAAATATGGCCGCAAAACCTCGTGAGTCGAATTTAATTGGATTTTCGCAATTCAACTGAGTTTTTTCTCAAGTACTTTTTGTTGGCACCAATCTCCAACCAGCATATCCTGATAGAACCATTTGAAGGTTAAACGCTCCATTTCAATGCGTCTCACGCGTTTTTTTATTATTATGTCAATTAAAATATCTTTTGTTTCAATATCTTTGATTTAAAGTTTTTTTACCTTACAGTTATTTTTTCAGTTGAAGTCGTAAATTATAATAATTTAATAAATTAATGTGTTCAGTGGTTCAATTCGCAACCAAGGTTAATTTTAGATTATTTACCTAACGTTTCATTTAGCAAACGTAACAAAAGATCGAATTTCAATACTCATCAATAAAATACTCGTCAAATAAAGTTTGTCAGTTATACCAAAAGGCGATATACCTTGCGTTACAACTACTACAAGTAACATTTGTACATACATAAGATAATAGTTTTATACAATCAGTATTTTATATTTGAGCGTAATATTTGTCGATTAATTGTTGATTGAATTGTTCGTGAATTATTCTTAATAGTTAATATTTGTTTTATTTTTAAAAAAATATTTTTTTCTCTGGAACTTATTCGCACTGTAAAAGTATTTAAATAAACTGAAAATTAATACTCCTATTCATTTTAATCGCGCTAAACTTGTGTTCTATTGCTCTAAACTAAAATGAATAGTAAGCGTGTAAGTCACAAATCGTTTAAAACGAGGCAAAATACATATAAATTAAATGAGTCTACATTATTTAATGCTCTAAGTACACTATGAAGGAGTTTTAACAAATGTTAAAATTCCGCGTCGTAATTGTGAATTGCTGGAAAGAACATGCGCCGGTTTACAAATTAAAAATAACGATATAAATCGGAAAAAAATTTATAATTTATGGAACATGAAAATAAAGTGCAAGTTTGTCGATACATATAGTGTCAGTGAATTACCTAACTTCCAACAAGCGACATTAAATGAATCGGGAAGTAAACCCACAAATGATTTAGTATGTCTTACTTTAGATGAAACTAATTACGATTTAAATAACCAGATGGTTTCTATTATAAAATCATTCTGCGACAAGTCAGCTCAAACAATGCCTGAAACGTTAAATGATTTAGAAGACGGCTTGCATCTTCCAATTTCAACTGGCGTTTCTTATTCTGCTGAACTTTCCGAAATAATAAATATTTCTAAGAACAAAGAAAACACACCCCAATATTGTGCGATCTCAAAGCCACTGAAAATCGATTTAAATTTTCAAATTTTAGGAAAGAAAACTCCTAGTAGAAATTATAACGAACTAAATGAAGTTCTTGAGATACCCTTACAAACATGGAAAAGAATGTTTGATGCATCTGTTCGAAAATTTGACAAATCAATGTACACACCCTTATATTTTCAGAAATGTTGACAAATATGACAGGATGTTTAATCAATATCAAAGATTCAACTGTTAATAAATATTCTATTTCGCTTCGAGCATATTGTGGACATAGATACAAAAAATCGGGTTTAAAATGCCGAAAATATTTACTGTCAAATAAAGGTCAGTTATTACCCAATAAATTTACTGTTCAATTTTCTGTAAATAAAATAATTCATCATTTCATGAAATGTAAATCTATTACGAAGTTGCTAAGAACCAATTTAAAAAAAAATTACTCGAAACTTCGGTGGAGCAATTAACAGAATCACTATTCAAACAAGAAGACGCTGATTTTGTACAAAAGACAAATACGGTCCGAAAATGTAAAAGCGTAGATGTACTAAGAAACATCAAGTCTATTGCTTTGAAGGAACAAGATAACGATGCAGATGATATAAAAGATATTTATGAAGAAATAAAGCTACAAAAAACAGCACGCTGTTCTCAATATATCCAGGGATTATCGATTTCTCCGTTTTATGTGGTAGCTTTCAGCAAAATGCAATTGGACATTCTAAAGTTGGCAAAACGGCAAATGGAAGGAAAAGAACTTGTGGTTTATATGGATGCTACTGGTGGTCTTATACGTTCTCCAAACAAGGAATCTCCAACTGTATATTATTACACACTTATTATTCCGCTGAAACAAAAATCTCTTCTAATGATCCTTCTGATCCGTTTCCCATTCTTAATTTTGTTAGCGCAAGTCATACATTTGAGGCGATTTTAACTGTCCTAAACATTTTTAAAATTTTCATTACTGAAGAGTCAAGAACTTGGCCTTTGTTTAATGTGGCGTAACTAACTTTAGTTACCCCTGAATCAGCGGTGCTTTAAAAGTTTTAATGGTTTGAACATTGCTCAATATCTCAAAATTTGTTATGAAAATATCACAAACTACACTAATGATAAATGTTCACAGTACGTCAAGGTTCATTTTTGTTGTGCTCATTTAATGAAAAATATGATGCGAGATGTAAATGATCATTTCGGGCAACAACACCTTTGTAAAGGAGATTGTGTAAACTTTCTTTATTATTCGAGATTATAGTCAAATGAAAACTATATTTGCTCACTTTGTAATTCTTTTGAAATCAAAATTTACCAGTCAAAACACCGGCAATGCATTTAATACAATTATGAAAGCTTCCTTACAATCTCTGATTTTGATTCAGAGATATCTGATGATTCTAGTACTACGTATAATTATCAAGAATTATTTTCTAAGACCATTTTCGAACAAAGTCCATTTTTCCAGGACTTTAATGAAATTTGCAATAAATTTATACCCGACGAATCATTAATGAAATCTCCAATAAATACCTTTTACAATCTTCAATTTTTAGAAAAGTTCATTAAAAAATACATCACTTATTTACCGCTGTGGTCACAATTAATTGTCGAAACCGACAGACTCAGTAACAGTCATGTCGAAAATTATTTTGCCATCCTTAAAAGACGATGTCGCGAAGCATCACATTTAGGAAAGCTTCCAACAAAATGCTTACGAGTATTAAAAGAAATACATCAAAGAAATCTATATATTTTTGACAGATATAAATCAAAAATTCCGAAAAGAAGTTTAAAAAATCTTTCATTAAAATCAAACATTAAAGGAATAACTTTGTTAGAAAGCTTAAAAAGGAAAGAAATATCTTCTTCTTCTTCCGCTGGCGCTACATCCCATGAAGGGATTTGGCCGCCTCAACAATGCTCCTCCAAATAATCCGATCCGCTACAAGAGAACGCCAGACACGGTTACCGAGTGTGTATAGGTCCCTCTCAACGTCGTCCATCCATCGGGTAGGTGATCTCCCACGAGGTCCCACTTTCGCTGGTGCCGACTCCAAGGCCTGTTTAGTGGTCCGATTTTGTGAACGTAGTACGTGCCCAAGCCATCTCAGCCTTGACGATTTTATGAATCCTATGATGTCGACTTTATCGAGATCATTTCTGATCTCGTGATTCATTCGCATTCTGTACGTGGCTCCCTCTTTAATGGGACCGAGAATTCTTCTTATCATCTTACGCTCAGTTACAGCGATTTTCTGGATGTTTTGCGCTGTTAGTGTCCAAGACTCGCAACCGAATGTGACAACTGGTCTTATCAGCGCCTTGTATATGTCCAATTTTATTTTGCGCGATATATGAGGAGACTTGAAAATTTTGATATTGGCGTATAATGCTCGGTAGCCTGCTGCGATCCTCGATGAAATTTCCACAGAAACGGAGTTTTGCTCAGTGATCAGTGATCCTAGGTATTTAAACTCATTCACCTTTTCATATTGAGTATCTCCTGAAATGAAGTCCCCACGAGTCTGCCTTCTCGCGGTCACCATGTATTTGGTCTTCGCTTCATTGATCTGAAGGCCTATTTGTTGGGCTGTTAATTCCAACGGGAGGAGGACCTCGTTCAGAGAGATGATGTTGCGACCCAGAATGCAAATATCGTCAGCGTATGCTAATAGCTGGGTTGATTTATAATACAGACATCTACGCTGCGCTATATTAAGCTGACGAATGACATACTCTAATGATAGATTGAATAGAGTTTGAGCTATTGGGTCTCCTTGCCGCACTCCAGATGTTATCTCGAAGGCATCCGAAATTTTGCCTTCTATTAGCACCTTACATATTGAGCCATTCATTAAAAGCTGGCACATTGAAACCAATTTTGACGGTATGCCCAGATAGGACAATACGTTCCAAACCGTATTCCTCTTAATGCTGTCGTACGCCTGTTGAAAGTCTATGAATAGACTGTGTACAGGGATGTCCTTTTCATAGCATTTCTCCAGCAAAATCCTCAGCGTAAAAGTTTGATCGGTCGTTGATCTATTTGGTCGAAAACCACATTGATAATCACCCAAGATCCTCTCGCTATAAGTTGATAACTTTGCTGCGACTACGTTGGCCAAAACCTTGTAGCCTGTGTTCAGCAAAGCTATACCGCGGTAGTTGTTACAGTTCAATCGATCTCCCTTTTTATGAAGTGGACATATAAGAGCCGTCTTCCACTCTACTGGGATTTCTTCTCTAGACCAAATTGTTGATATTAGCTCAAACATGCGGTAGAACAGATAATCGCCGCCATATTTGAGCATTTCGTTGCAGATACCATCCTCACCAGGTGTCTTGTAATTTTTCATTTGCGATATCACGTTCCGCACTTCATCATATGATGGAGGAGGTGGTGGTGTCATCTCGACGTTAATATCGTGTTGAAGCAAGAGAGGTTGTTGCTCGGGAGGTGGTGCCTGTTTATTTAAAAGCGAGGAGAAGTAATTTCGCCACACTTCGAGGACGGTTTTGGTGTCCATTTCCAACTCACCGGATTTGTTGCGAATAGCGCTGCTACGTGGATGAAAGTCCGTAGCTAATTCTCTTATGCAACGATATCTATCTCTCAGGCTATAAACCGAAGCGACTATAATCGGTGATGTCATTGCCGATTAGTCTTGTTTCCTGTAGCGCTACGAGGTCGAGTTTATACGTAGATGCTTGTTCGAAGAGTTGATGGAGGCTCTTCGGGCGGTTTAGGCTGAGTACGTTCCATGTTCCAAATTTAAAATCGTTGTCCTTATATCGTGTCCGAGGTCGTTGTTGTGAATCCAAAAATATCCGAGGCTCATGTTGAGGTTCGTAACAAAAATTTTTTTACAGGATGATGAACAATTGGAAATATCGACCAAATTGTTAATGAAATCTGACTCCAAATTAACAACTTCAAAAAAAATGAAAACTATCGAAAATCAACAACAACCAATAGCATTCTTACGAAATAGATCATTGAAAGAAAGTTCAATTTATAAAAATACCTGCGCATTTGATTCATTTGCCCAATGTGTTTGTAATGTTAGAGTCACCAATGAAAATATTTATATTAACGAACAGTTTCCGTTCCACAAGTATTTATTAACTTGTGGAACGGAAACTGTTCGTTAATGTGTACGTTATGTGTTCAGAACAGAATTTTAATCGAATTGAAGAATTACGCCATGATTCGTTATATGATATCAAAAAGATTTTAAGATATGATTTTGGACTTTTGACAAATTGTGAGTCAAATGCCACTCTTGTGTCAGACTATGTTTTAAAGAAGCAATCCAGCCTCACAGCAGAATTTTATTGCTCGATTTGCACAAAAGAAATAAAAGAGAAAAAACCATATTTACAAATAAACATGCAACTATTGGAAGAAACAGGTATGACCAATTTAGAAAATTGTGTAATTGCGTTTCCGTCAAAGCCGTGTTGCAATCAAACAGTTACTACTAAAACAATCGAGCTAAATTCGTTCATTGTTATCAATACGGAATATTTAAATTGTCACAACCAACCGATGGTTTCAATTAAAGACATTCCATCAACCATTTTATTGAACGGAATAACATTTTTGTTGAATTCCCTAGTTCATTACAATGAAACAGCAAAATATTATACGGCATATTGCAAAAAAGCGAACTTCTGGGATCTGTATGATGATTTAAAGACAAATACTATTAGAATCCGAAGCGAAGCGCATAAAGTGAAACCTCACTTAATTATTTATACAATCAAATAGGTGTTCTTTAACCCTTAAATGACACATGGGGTCCAGTGGACCCCAGACCTTTTTCAATCGTACATATTTAAATGTTTCCGCCGGAAATGCATCTGGTGTCTCCCCCTTGATATAGTTGAGATATTTCACTACCTGTTTACGTACTCAGCGCAAGCCGGTTGACCACTAGCAGCTGTGTAGAAAATTCCAAAATCACAATGGGGTCCAATGGACCCCAGTGTGTCATATACGTATATTTGTGTGAAAATCGGAATAATTTGTAGGCATCTCAACTCTAGCAGACCTAGAGCGAGAGAGATGCATTATACCCCCGCTTCTGATATCTGCCTGTAAACAAAGTAATTCGAGAGGAACTTATCCGATTTTCAAGAAACAAAGACAGACTAATAGACCTTGACCAGATAAGAAAAATGTGATATGACTAAGACCTCTAGGTGATCGGATTTGGTAAAAATTGAATGAAAATATTTGTATGGTATACGAAATAATTTTTGAAGGTTGTTTTTGCCGTTTTTTGTGTTGTTTTATTGTTTTTGGTCGTGGGTAAGACTGCGCTCAATGTTAAAATTTGTTTAGTTTATCATATTTCGGGTTTTGAAGCCCTGGTTTCTAAATGAAGTAATTAAACGTGTACGTGTAAATAAATAAATTAATTAATAAAGTAAATGACCTTTTTATTCGGTGAAAATTGCAGTGAATATGTTTAAACTGATAAGGAGTGATTTTTTTATTTTAAATTAGTGAAAATATGAACCAAACCATAGTACGAGTCAATAGAAAAATCTAAAACATTAATCAAAAGTGCAAAAGTGCAAAATTTCCATACAACATTTTTTTATTTTTGTTATTGTTGTTTTTATTTTAATTGTTCATTATTGTGTGCATTTAGCACATTTTTTCATAATTAAGACATAAAGTCAGAGAAGTAAAAACTTTTTCTGTGTGTAAAGTTAATGAAGAGTTAATAAAATGTCTAAGTGCTAAAAGTGCAAAGGAACAGTAGACTCGAGGGAAAGAACCTCATTGAGATGTTTCGGAAAATGCAAGAAATTGTATCATTACACCTGTGTAGATTGGAACTTTGATAAGTACGGCAAGTTGTTTAAGGAATGTCCCTATGTAAGATTTGTCTGTTTAGAGTGCCAAAATTTGGAAGAAGATACTTTTTTTGAAGAGTTCAGCAAAATTAATGATTTCATCACGGAGTTAAAACAACATTTGACGGTAAATCATTTGAAATTAAATCAACAGTTAGGAGAAATAAAAAATCAAGTGGTGGAGATCCAAAAACCAACTGAGCAGCTAACATCTTTTGCAGCAGTAGTCAAAAACAATCCGACTAAGTTAGTTTTGTTACAACCGAAACAACCACAGGAAAATAAGAAAACTAGAGAAGATCTAACAATGAACATTGACCCTAAAAGTATACCACTAATGGGATGTCGAAATATTTCCAACGGTGGAATCATCTTACAATGTGATTCTAATGATGCCAAGGAGAAACTGAAGACACTTGTTACTGAGAAGATGGGAGCTGAATATGAAGTGAAACTACCAACGGAACGAAACCCAAGAGTGAAAATACTTGGAATGTCAGAGAAATTAGAAACTAATGAAATTGTGTCCGCGCTAAAACAGCAAAACCCTTTCCTGATAAACAGTGAAATTAAGGTAGTGACTACTTATTGTAGAAGAAATTCTCATAAGATAGATACAATTATTGAAGTTGATTCTGAAAACTTCAAAAAAATTATTCAAGCTGAGAAGTTAAATATACATTTTGACAGATGTCACGTAGTGGAGACAATAGGGATATCAAGATGTTATAATTGTAATGGTTATGGACATCATAGCAATAAATGTACCGCTAAACTTTGTTGTCCAAAGTGTAGTGGTGATCATCTATTAAAGGAGTGTAAAAGCCAGGAGACAAAGTGTTGCAATTGCATTGCAGTAAATACCAAACTGAACATGAACATTGCTACTAATCACTCGGCTTGGGATAGTTCTTGTACGGTGTACCAACGGAAGATGAAAACATTGAAAAACCAAATCAACTACCAATAGCAATTCATAAAAAAAGACATGCTGTACACTAACATTCGGAGCTTACCCTCGAATTTCTTGGAACTGCAGCAAATGTTTAAAGAATATGAACCAGCGATAGTGTTTCTCAGCGAAACACGAACAACAGAAGATATGTATGACTCAGAATTTTATATTGAGAATTACCAATGCGTGCGGTGCGATTCGGATAGTCGCCATACAGGAGGAGTTATTATGTACATAAATAACAATATAAGTTTCAAAATAATATCTAACTGCGAAAGGGACCGCGCTTGGTTTTTAGCGATTCAGATTATAAAAGGATATCATACAACTGGAATATTTGGTGTAGTTTATAGATCATTCCAAACGACAAACGCAATATTTTTAAATAATTTAGAGGAATGGTTTGAAAATGTTATCAATCAGAATAAACTCAATATTATATTTGGAGACTTTAATATTGATCTAAAAAACAACGATTTCTACAGTTTAAAATTAAATCAGTTAATTAAAGATTATAGATTGACACAAATAGTCCAGGAATACACCAGAGTCACGCAAACCAGCAAAAGTTTGTTAGATCTATTAATAACCAATTCAGCTACCGTTCAGTGTGAAGTTATAAAAGAACAACAAATAAGCGATCATTATATGATAAGTGCAAATTTAAGCAGTAAACAATCGGAGTCATTAGATGAATGCAGAATGAAAGAAATTAAATCATGGAAAAATTACTCTGAGGATAAGCTTAACTTCATTTTAAATCACCGGTTGCGGCAATTTAAAACGCAGAGTGACCTAAATAAGTATGCTGATGGCTTGTTATTGAATCTAAAACAGGCGGTTAATGAATTAACTGAAACAAAAATTAGTCAAAAAAGAAATACAATGCCTTGGTTCTCAGAAAATTTGAAATTACTGAAGCAAGAAAAAACTCGTAGTTATAGTGTTATGAAAATTATGAATTCAGATGAAACTTGGGAAAGTTACAGGAAAGTTAGAAATTTGTATAAACAATCGTTGAGAAAGGAACAATCTGAATACTTCAGAAAAAAGTTCATTGAAAACCAATACAACCCAAAGGAACTGTGGAAAACGCTTAAATCCATCTACAAGTCTAAAAATACGACACAATGGTGTATTCAATTTAACAACAAAACACTCACTGATAAACAAGAGTTAGCAGAAGCGCTAAATGAAGCATTTGTGTCCAGCGTGATAGATATTCACCAGAACATCCCTGAGATAAAGGACTGGAATTTTTCACATGATGACAATAATTTTGAAAAATTTAGCTTTCAAGAAATAACTCGCCAGGAGATATCAAAAATAATAAGTAAAATAAAGTCTCAATGTGGAGTTGATGGCATAAACAGAACGGTCATGCTGGATGCGATGAAGAACTACTTATTCTCGGAATATTTTACAGATTTAGTTAATCGAAGTCTAAAGGAAGGAGTAGTACCGGCTTCATGGAAAATATCAACAGTTGTTCCAATTCCAAAAACCACAAAACCAACCACATCTGAAGATCTGCGCCCCATAAATATGCTCCCAATTTACGAAGCAGTACTGGAACGAGTAGTTAAAAAACAGTTGGTTGATCATATTGCTAATAACAATATATTAGTGGATCAACAATCTGGTTTTAGAGAATTGCATTCCTGTGAAACAGCGTTAAATCTTATGTTGGACATATGGAAAACTCAAATAGACGAAAATAAAGTAGTGGTAGCAGTTTTTTTAGATTTCAAACGAGCTTTTGAAACTATAGATAGGAAAATCTTACTCCAAAAATTATGCAAGTACGGTATAGAAGGAAAAGAGCTTGAATGGTTCAATAATTATCTTCAAGGGAGACAACAATATACAAAAGTCGATAATTTTACATCATCGTTTATAGAAAACAATCTCGGAGTACCACAAGGTTCAACACTTGGGCCATTGTTGTTTATCTTATATATAAATGACATAGTAGATGTTATAAAGAACTGTAAAATTAATATGTTTGCGGATGACACATTAATTACTATTTCGGCACCAACTCATCAAGAAGCAGTACAAAAAGTAAACGAAGATCTTGAGAATTTACGGGGATGGTTGATGTTTCATAAATTGTCATTGAACATTTCGAAAACGAAGTATATGTTCTTGTCAATCAAAACCAAGTACGAGGGTATCCCAGATATTGTAATTGCGAACCAAATCATTGAACGAGTTAAAGAATACAAATATATCGGTGTCGTCATTGATGAAAACTTAAGTTTTAACCAGCATTTGGATTACTTAGCCAAAAAGATGAATAAAAAATTAGGACTTTTCAACAGAATTAAAGACAAGCTACCAATGGAGACCAAAATATTATTTTATAAATCAATTGTAGCTCCCCATGTAGATTATTGCTCATCGGTTCTATTTATCATGAATCAAACACAATTAACACGTCTGCAAAAAATACAGAATCGATTTATGAGAAGCATTTTAAACGCGGATAATAGAACACATATTAAAGACATGCTAGAAAAACTAAGCTGGAAATCAATCACCCAGAGAATACACTTTAACGTGCTAAAACTGTTTTATTTACTCGAAAAAGGAGATCTTCCTAAATATTTAAATAGTTTGCTGTCTACCAACAGAGAAGTTCATAATTATAATACCAGGAATACTCATTTTAGATTACCAAGGTACGGTAAATCATTTTCCCAACGATCGCTAGGGTATAATGGTGTGAAGTTATATAATTCTTTCAGCAACTATTGCAATCTTAATGACCTTCAAGAGCTAGAGTACGGCCAGTTTATTCAACTATTACACATATTCATTAATGAAAAAATTAATATTTAGTTATTTAGTAAAATATACAAATGTATTTAATTAATTAATTAATTTAGATAAAAATAGGTTTTAAAAAAATGTCAATAATGATAAATAAATAAATAAATAAATAAAATAAATAAATAAATAAATATTTCTTTTGATTTTGACGTATTATTAGATGGCGTATAATTTGCGGAGTCGAACCGTACGAGAAGTGCTAGTAAGCGATGATGAGCATCGCGAATTCATCGACGAAGCTTCTTCAGGAGGAGAATGTAGCGTGTTTGAGGACAGTAAAGACAATGATTCAGACTTTTCGATGTGCAGTGCTCCAGAGAGTGCCACGGAAGTAGACCAGAAAGATATGGAAGAGGGGTCAATGGCGTTTGTATGCAGGAGAGCGTCAAGCGGCTGGCCAGAGCCGTGGTCGGCCATCTTTGACTATAAGAAAAAATTCGACGTTCATATTGCAAAATAAATACCTTTTTTTAAAGATTCAGTATCGGACTTAATTTTATCTAAAACGGTACTATCTCAAGGGAACACCACTAAATTTTTAGCTAAAAATATTGAAAATTAAAAAAATACGGTTAATTTATGTAAAAAAAGCCATTTTTTTATTTTTTTCACAAACTTATTTTTTTTTGGTATCATAAAATTAAAATTTCACTAATGTAATAATTTGGTCTCCTTTAGTAAACTTTAAACTATATTGAAAAAAATTGTCAAAGCTAAATATCCAATAATTCAAGAAATAATGGGCAATTTTCAAGCTGGGGTCTAAAAGACCCCAGTGTGGCATTTATGTGATTTTTCTTAAGTGTGTCATTTAAGGGTTAAGTAAACAAATCACATTCAATTTTTTTGGAAATATTGAATATAAACACTTTTATTAGCATAATTTGTGTTTTTCGTTAATTTAATGAATTGCTTTTTATTTATAATTTAACTGCAAAAGAAAAATAAAATAAAAAACAAAAAAAAAAACAAAAAACAACAAAAAAACACAAAAAAAAGAAAAAAAAGAAAACAAAACAAAAAAAAACATTATCATTAATACGCCTCAAGTGGCTTGCGTACGGCCTAATAAAAAATCATCAAGAGATTGGTGGCAACAATACATTACTTGAGAAAATACTCAGTTGTCTATCGTGATAAATTTTTCTATCACGATAGACATTTTTCTGGTCTAAACCTAATTTTAAAACCCAATTTTCATTACACATGCTGAATTTCATCAAAATCTAATAAGAAATGGCCAAGTTCCTACCTAGTTGGCCATATTCCAGGACTTTAGCTACAATTCATTTTAGAATCCCATTTCCATCGTGCATACAAAATTTCACTAAAATCGGTTCAGCAATAGCCAAGTTCCGTCCTAGTTGGCCATATTCCTGAACTTTATCCAAAAATCACTTTAGAATCCAATTTCCATCGTACATGCCGAATTTCATCAAAATCGGATAAGAAATGGCCAAGTTCCTTCCTAATTGGCCATATTCCCGAACTTTATCCAAAAATCAGTTTAGAATCCCATTTCCATTGTACATACTTAATTTCATCAAAATCGGATAAGAAATGGTCAAGTTCCTTCCTAGTTGGCCATTTTCCAGAACTTTATCCTCGAATCGTTTTAGAAACCCATTTCAATAACGCATACCAAATTTCACTAAAATCGAATGAGAAATGGCCAAGTTCCACAATAATTGGTCATATTGCAGAACTTTATTTAATTTTCTATCGTCTCTTATCGGCGAGTATTACAAAAAAAAATCGTACGATCGTTAAGGGTTAACAAGTAACTAACGCAAAATGTGAAAAAAGTCGTTTTTTTATTTTGATGAATACTTGTTCCTTTAATTGTTTTGTAAAACTTTGATCAATCTGTCCGAAAAAACGGTTGGATGGATCAATTTGAAAATAATACAGGGCTATTAGGAGTACATTAAACTGTAAAATGACCTGGCAACATTAGTCTTTTCATCAATATTTGTAAAGTAACGGTAGATTTATTAAGACAACCTAAAAAGTCGTTTTTTTTGTACTTTTTTCAAATCAGTATTGAGGGTGAAAAAAAAATTTGTTCTCCACTAATCATTAAAGGGTCTTGTAGGAAATTTACTGAAATTTTTAAGGCGGCCCTAAAGTTTATTGTGCAATCATTGGTTGCTGAGGTATCGATGATCAAAGGCAAAAGGATCTTTCTGATTCAAAGTCAGATATCTCAGCAAAAAGTTGACATAGAGAGACCAGAATGAAATTAAATTTACGCCTAATTAACAGGCTAACCGACCTATGCATTGGTTAACTTAAAAAAAAATTCCCGAGCCCATGGATCCTTACAAAAAAAAAATCGATTTTTTTTATTTCGCGCTCCTTCTTATGATTGCGTGATAACGGTATCTCACCGGTTGTATCTCAAAAATTTTCCGCTCTAAAGAGATTTGAAGCTTTAAAATGCTTTTCTTTTCATCTCTGTACGACTGTATTTGACAAAGATACAGCTCTTCAAAAAACACTAAAAAAATTGAAAAAATTAGTGTTCCTTTAATTTTTTGTAGTGTATAAGGATGACGAAGTACTAAGTATAAGGAATATGCTCTAAATATTGGTAAAATAAGGTTTTGTTGGAAGAAATAGAAATAAAATCACTACCTCTCATAAAATATTCTCGCTTGCAAGCATAATTTAAATTTCTTTTTTCCATTTGGACAACGAATTTAAGTTTTGGCATGGTTGATGTATCAAAATGTGAACTAAAAGTTGTTGAGGTTCTCTTTTGAAAATTAGATGGAGAGAAAGAAATGAGAGTATGATAGCGTATGGGTTATGGTTCGCTAAACGAGTTTATGGTCTTCTAAAACAATATTTAAGGACTATATCAGTATTTCGATCGGGGGTCTCTGCCAATGGCGGACGACGGAGCACAAGAAATTGTGTAGTAAAAATAATTTAAGCAGATACTCCAATCCATTACATACATAATATGTATATTTCTTGTATCCTCAACAACCTTTGCTTGGATAAAACAAAGGAATTCAACAAAAATTATTATCACAGCAAGACCCATGTTAAATAGGTTGTCATACATCAAATATAGCAAACAAAACGACTTATTAAATTCATTTATGTATGTTCTTGTTACATTCAAATTCAATTGGTCGTTAACAAAAAAATAAAAACAACAACAATATTAGCAAATTTGCTAACTACGTATGTGAATCTATCTACACAATATATTTATTCCAGTTGATGTAACAAAGTGGCAATTTTATTATTATGAATATTTACAATTTATACATATTACATATGTACATATTCACTCATAATACAACAACATAAACAAATAAAAACATTTGTAACAGACTGTTTATAATAATATTTTTTTCAACTATGTTTACATTAAAATACAAAATAAAATTCAATGTTCAACGCTCATAATACATAATATAAAACTCACTCATTTCATATTTCTTAAATAAGAAGCAAACGAGTAATGTGAATTATGAGGGCAAAAAAAAATGGAAATGGTGTAATAAAATTGATTCCATCGCAACGCGAGAAGATAAGCATATATGTAAATATACAATGGAGATGAAACCTTCATATTTTCTTTGTCTTTAATAATTTGAACTTAATACATCTGTTTGTTTTCATATTTTCGTTAGTAAGAAATTTTAATTAGGCAAATAAATAGCACTGGTTATTTAAGAGCAAAGCTCGCACTCTGTGCTATAGCTAGATAAATTGTGATCAATAAAAATAAATAGTTCTCGTTTATATTTTTGCATATACATACGTGACTAAACTTTACGAGAACAATATTATTTAGGTTCAATTGGAAAGCGTATTTACTCTTTATATTAACATTTAATATAATAATTTTCTAATATGTACTCTACTTCTGTTACGTCTTACGTTGTTTTGAAATCTAAAGGATGAAAACGTGATGGAATTTTATTTAAAATTTGTTTATCAACTATTTTATTTCATACTATCCGGAAATTCAAAACGTATTTACATAATTGATTTCAGTCCGGAAAACGAATCATTACGGTGTAGAAAAACACCATGCCGGTTTTCTTTAAATTAAATTAAGTGAATGAATTTTACCGGTTTGTTTTTTATAACCAGGCAAAAACATGAATTCAAATTAAAGAAAACCAATGCAAATGATTTTAAAATTATCCTTTAAGTAACCCTCAAGTTAAATAATTGTATTTATCAACAAAATAATCTAGGATAATTTGTTAATTTTAAAATCATTTGCATTGATTTTCTTTAAATTTCAAACTCATATTTTGCTTTAAATTTTCTTAAACGGAAAATAGAGCCGGCATGTGAAAAACGAACTTAAATAAGGGACATAGGAACACAAAAAAATAATTTATTTTCATAGGGTTTGTATGAAAAAAACGCGATTTCGATTGACGTAAAAACATGAATTAAAAGTTAAGCACAACCCAACTCAATGTCTTACTCATTTAAAACGCAGATGCTCAAGTTTCCCTATTTTTCAACAATACTTAAAAGAAAACAAGAGAAATTAAATTAAAAAATCGTTCTACAACAATAACTATATGTATTAAAAAGAGAAAATATACAAAAATTAAATTTAATGACGTCATCTTAAACCCACATCCACATCTAAAACCAATGTTATGAAAAAAGACAATACGTCTCCGCAAAACAAAAAATCAAATCAATATACATACATAGGTTGCTTCGCAAATTCAAAATAACAATAGAAAGATATTCAAATTCAAAATTGAATGGAGGGTGTTTTCGTTTATTCATTCCACAGAAAGAACAGAAGGAATAGAATATTAATCACGTGACCTCGGAATATTTCGCACGCGTACAACATTAAAGTAATAAAAGAACGGATTGGAATAAATGGAATACATTTATCATAGCACGAATCATTTTATTTTTAAAATTGGGAAACAAATTCAATTTATTTAATAAATAATTTCGTTATAATTAATTAAAGTTGCAAATAATTTTTACTTACGTGAAAACACACAATGTAATATTAATTTTAATTGTTATATTTCTTAAAAATTATAACCTGAATTTTATTGGTTTTGTGCATTCACGGCGTGTACATCGTAATTATTAACACAAGCTAACTGTTTTGTTTTTATATGTATGGATATTAAACAGTGAATTAAAGGATACTTGAAAAATACCTGGACAGCGATTTTGGTCGCAAAATGAGGTTTTATTAGAGGATTACCGGAAGGCAATAGTATTGATAAATTGTATTGGTGTCGAATGTGCATTTTTTCTTTCAGTTTTCGTTTAATATGATGCAAATAAAAGAGATAAAATGACGCGAGTAACAGGGATAATATGATACAAACAAGAGGAATAAGCTCAGAAAAGAACGATTGAGAGGATATGTTTAATGAAGAGACTGAGATAGAACAACAAATTCCGAAATAAAAAAAAATTAATAATATTGAAAAGCGAGAGAGACCAAAACCTTCTACAATTCTCTCTTGAGAAAGCCTGACTGCGTTGTATAGCTCTCTTACACATATTTAAAAATATATCATGGTTAGTGTATTGGTCGCTACGAAAAACCATATAAAAAAAATACAAATTACCACTACTAATTCCAATGGATATCACACACTACTTAATATCAATACCATAACCATATATATTACGATATTATTTCACAAATACATGCACCATGATAATATATTTTTATAGCATTAGTATACATTCCGTTGGGCTTTCTCAAGAGAGAATTTTAGCAGGTTTTGAGAGAGACTCAAAATAAAAAATATTAACCAAAAAAAACAAAAAAGTTGGAAAACAAAACGATTTTGATTTTTGTTTATTTTTTTAGCGCAGCGTAGCCGAGCAACAGCAAGGATTGCGAGTCAAACAAAGTCACTTTTAATCCGAATAACACCTACTATTTTTTTTCCAACGAAGAGTTCATGTCGTGTCGGTTGTATATTACTAATTATACGAGTAAGTACAAATTATGTGATTAAAACTTCAAAATTGAAACTAATTTTGTTAAACTATATTTTGTGAAACTAAGGAGGTCATGACTTTCAAAATGGAAACAATAATTGTGTTGAAATATTGTAGTTTGTGAAACTAAGGAGATCATGACTTTTGTTTGGTTTGACTATTGGACGCGTCAAACTGCAAAGCTATTATTACAATATTTTCTTTCTTGCGAACAAAATGTTTGAATCAGAAGATTTATCCAATCTACCACCGGATGTGGTTCAAACAGCAAAAGAAATTGTGTTAAACCTGTACTATTTTCCGAAACAAAAAAAAAATAATACTTATTTCATATACATTATACATATTATTGGGTCTTCACGATAATATTTTTCTCCTAGTATTAACAGTATCTACTTTTACACCAAGGATTAAAAGTGTAGCTTAGCAACACACACATTTTTAAAATAGTAAGAAAAAGGCCAACTTTAATACCCAAAAACAGTATTAAAACCAGAGGCTTTTAAGACGTTGGGAGAAAATAGTACATTGTGTCATTAGGATTAAAAGTGATACTTTGTTTGACGAGCAATTATATTTGCATGCGAGGCGAAGCGCAGCGTAGCCGAGCAAAAGCAAAGATTGCGAGTCAAACAAAGTCACTTTTAATCCGAATAACACATACTATTTTTTCTCCAACGAAGAGATCGTAATTTTTCCCTTTCTTCTAACATGAGGTATTCATGTTTTTATCTCTATCGCTGTTAGAACCGACGACATTCATTTTAGTCTAAGAGCTGGTAGACAATTTTGAGTAGGTATTTGAGGCAGCATGAAAATTTGTGTGACGCTTCTTTAGCAATGTCTAAACACAAAATCAAAGACCTGGCTGAAGGGTAGCGGGGCATTGTCAACGTTTGACTTTTTTAAGTTGCGAAATTTTTTTTGCAAAAAATGTATTTGAGTCATTCTGAAATTTTAATACCTTTTAGTTTAGTATTTAATAAAATATAAAATAAAAAGCCAGATCATTTAGTCAGGTTTAAAATGTTGCCAGGCGGCTTCAAAGTTGAATTTTGTAGACTTCTAAAAAATATATTTGAGGCAAGCTAAGACTTAGACAGATAAATATATATACCTAAAAAAACATAACTTCAAAAAGACAGGTCATTTTGGTGGGGCTTTCTACCTGCCAGGTGGTCGGGAATATACTGAGTTCTTAAGAGCTTTTGTCATAATTCTATTTTGCAATTTTCTGTTTCGCTTATTCTATTACATCTAGTTATCATCAACACTACTTTCTAGAACCTTATTACCTGTTTCAACAGTTTTTTTTCAATATATAAGCAGAAAAATTCATAATTTTTACCTTTGAAATAGATTTTTCGAACCTATCAGCAGATTCGTTACATTCAGAAATAAACTTTTCACGTAATTTTGCATCTACATTTTTCTTCAATATTCATCAAAAAATCTTGTTCTGCATTTAAAGCTGCTTTTCCACTCGAAATATTGAAAAGTCGTTGCTGGTCGATGCTAGTATCGAATGAATTCATAAATTTGGAAAATGCATTGACAAATAATTGAATTTGTTTAGTGTCTTTGTTTAAATTATATTTTTCCAATTCAGCTGTAATATGTTGCCGTTTCCGTAGACAAGTAGCCTCATATGTATATGATACAACAGTTGATCAAATCTCGTGGCTCTTACAACAGCGCTGCCGAACAGAAATGGAGTTAATAAAATGTACTGCACCGGTTAATCTTCTTTCAGCATCTGCGTTGATTGTCTGTTCCAGAGTCAGATCAATTGGCTGTCTACAGAATGACTTGTCCGTTCTTTGGATTCCAAAATAACTTCTTTCCATGGATTCTTGTAATCGTGGATGAGTTTGTTCTATAGTTTAATTAAAATATCGTGATATTTAACCAACCAACGTGAATAATTTGGCTGATTAAATACAAAGAAAAGATTGGCCATTGTTGGTTAAATAAATTTAAATAGATCAATATCGCCTGTCCGTATACTGTGACTTAACTTGTGACAATAATTGACAAGATTTATGTACGGCATATAAAATTGAGGCTTTTTACCATAAGCTCTTCTTAGGCTTCTTTATGTTGAAGATATGAAGATATGAGGTTTGAGGCATCACTATTTTACAATAAAGCACCATAAGATAATTTTTGATCATTAAACTCCATCAGCCCTGTACGTAAATTTTCTATAGTCGTTATTTTTTTCATTTTTCAAGAAAAATTGGAAATGCAATATTTCTAATTCAACTGCCATCAGTGGGTAAAATAGTTTACATCTATTAAAGTGCTTGCCAGAAAGGAGTGAATCAACAGATCCATTTGCTATTTTTCACTTTCAACAGCAATATTCATTGGCCCACAGCTTTGAAATATTCAAGGATAATATGAAAAGATCCAAAATGAATAAATATATTATCAAATAGTGGCTGCTCACTAGCTTGGATTTGCATCGCAACTTTAGCAATAGCTAAATCGGAAGTAACTTCAATGTGAGACCACAGATAAGAATAGACAGATGTGAATCTTGTATGGGCCATATTTACATTCTAAATTTCAATACCAAATTCCAATCCAATTCTTTTAGAGCAGGACGTACATTTCTGTCTCTTTTTATCTTTTTTTACGTATGTATGGCTATTTTGATTATATCAAAGCAAACATAAACTAACTTCAAACAACATTTTATTTTATAATATATACGTCCTGTTCTAAATGGATTGAATTGGAATTAAGTATTGAAATTTAGAATGTAAATATGGCCTATACAAGATCCACATCTGTCTATTCTTATCTGTGGTGACACTGCAGTACTTCTTCAGCTATTTTTTAACTTTCTTTCAATGTTTCGAGAACAACATTTTTAGAAGTAGTGTTGATGATAACTAGATGTAATAGAATAAGCAAAACAGAAAAGTCCAAAGTAGAATTATGTCAACAGCTCTTAAGAACTCAGTACATTTCCGACCACCTGGCAGGTAGAAAGTCCCACCAAAATGACCTGTCTTTTTGAAGTTATGTGGTTTTAGGTATATATATTTATCTGTCTAAGTCTTAGCTTGCCTCAAATATATTTTTTAGAAGTCTATGAAATTCAAGTTTAAAGACGCCTGGCAACATTTTAGACCCGACTAAATGATCTGGCTTTTTTATTTTATATTTTATTAAATACCAAACTAAAAGGTATTAAAATTTCAGAATGACTCAAATACATTTTTTGCAAAAAAAAATTCGCAACTTAAAAAAATCAAAGGTTGACAATGCTCCGCTACCCTTCAGCCAGGTCGTTGCTGCCTCAAATACCTACTCAAAATTGTCTACCAGCTCTCCATCTATTTAGTTTCGTTAATAAAAAACCAAAACAAATTATGCACATATCCACGTAAACAAAAATATTTCTTGTCTATAAAAAAAACAAAAAGCAACATAAATAAATGATTTTTAATTTATGCATTCTTCGTCTGCCCCATTCGTAATATTTTTAACTCTTTTTTTAAATTTTGATTATTGTTGTTTCTTTCCAAGTTAAGCCCCAGCCACAATGCATCCGTTCCGTTCCGTCCCGTTTTTCCGTCCAATTTAAATTTTGACATTTTCTATGTAATTTAAATGAAAAGACGGAAAGGTTAGTCACAATGAGCGGAATTAGACGGACGGAGACGGAAAGATTTTTTTAAAAAATTAAAACTTTACGGTAAGAACGGAAAACATAACCTATTCTTTGACAGTAGGTAATCAAAAGCGCGCAATACAGTAACTATACATTTATATTTTACTGATTCATTACCAAAATGGATCACTACGAAATGTTTGAAATTTATGTGGACTTATATATGCTCTTTAAAATTTACTGCAAATTTAAAACAAAAAGGAGGTGGAGGGTACGCCCATTAAACAATGTAATATCAAATAACGGAACGGATGCATTGTGACTAGCGAACGGTAAAGGCGGAATGCGCGCCATTTAACGAAAACGGGACGGAACGGAACGGATGCATTGTGGCTGGGGCTTAACGTGTGAGAGTATATTCGCCTTTAAAGCGCCACAAGAGGCGCTACCATTTTTACGAGCCATGGGCGCTTTCAGATCCACCAACTGTTGGCAACATGTTGAGTAAAGTCAACATGTCGAGGTCTGAACGCAATCGATAGATCAAAATGTATATGGCAATACTGATAGGGTAAATGTCATTTTTGCCATCATTTTATTTCTATGATACATTTAGCCATCAGTATTTTAGTTGTGTTTTTTATCGTCAAAGTGAGAGTTAATAAATTTACAATTAAATTACCTTACAAATTCAAATTATTAATACGTTTATTTTAAAATAATAATTTGGTAATATAAAATATCGATAACAAAAATTCAGACACATGGAAAGTGAGTAAAGTTAATTTCACAAACATAACCTCATAACAAAACTTCATTAAATGTATTTTTTCAGACTTATTTAAATGACGTAAAGAGACAACGCAGCTGATTATTGACCAGTACAACATAAAAAAACTAAATTTAGGGACCCAAAAATCATTAGAAAAGATGTTTGGGTTGAAATAAAAAATGTATTCTCTGAAAAAGGCTACGATGTTTCTGTTGAAGCATTGGACCAAAAATTTTGTAACCTCAAAAAAACATATACGGAGATCAAAGACAAACACGGTAGCACGGGGAACGGACGTATTAGATGGCAGCACTACAGCTCATTTGAGGAAATATTTACAGAAGACAGAGCTATTAATAGCAACGTCACTTTATCTTCGATGGAAGACGAAACTGAGTTGTTTGAAGATGTGTCAGAGGTTATGGAAGTGGCCCAAAATTCGAGGGTTTTACTAAATGGTGGTAATCGCAAAAGGGCACTAAAAGATTATCGACAGCAAACACTGGAAATTGAAAACTCAAAGCTGGCAAAGATGCATAAATTGATAGAAGATTTAGAAAAAAACACAAAAGTTCAAGAAGAACGTAACAATTTGCTTCGACAAATTATTCATATTTCCAGTTCTTCAATGAACTCTGATGACTGATTTTCATAATTTTATTATTATTATACCTACTAGTTAATGTGATTTGATTAATCATACCTGAATTCTACAAGCATAATCGCACATGTAAACAATTGTATGTGTACATACTTATTTTTTTACTAGAGTAAATATTGTGATTTTATTTTTTTTTTATAAAATGAAATAAATAATTTTTAATTATAAAATTAATTTTTATATTCGCAGTTTTTATTTATGATATTCAAAACAATTATACATCTAAACAATTTGTAATTTCAGATTTAAAATAAACTTAACAAAAAGTTTCTTTTATTGTTTGTGGATGGCTGGATTTCAGAACCATTTGTCTCGTATTCGTTCTCATCCTCATATGATTCAAGATATTCAATGAACTCATATCCAGGGTGGCTTTCATTTTCTAAAATAAAATTGTGTAAGACACAAGCTGCTGTTATAGTCTCATTTATCCGTTGGTGATCCGACATATCCATATACTTAAGTTTTCTGAACTTTCCTTTCAGTAAAGCGAACGCTCGTTCTATGCAGGATCTCATTGCGCTAATTTTTACGTTAAAATTGTCTTGCGTTAAAGTAAGATGGCCGTTTTGCCTAAATGGCGTGACCAAATAATTGGTATTGGGATATGCGGTATCTATAAGTAAATGAAACGATTCTTCCATCAATTGTTCTTCGCTGCTAATTAATTTATTATAAATTGGACTTTTCTTAAAAATGCGAGCATCATGCATTCGCCCTGAGCTTCCAATATATACGTCAATAAACTTGATGAAAATATGATCACCAATTTGCACAACACTTTTCTTGTAAATAATAAAGAAGCGGAATAAAGTTCTCGGTAAAATCACTTTCACAAAATTATGTTTCCAAAATTGTTGTTATCCATTCGGCTGTCTCGATCAGAAGAGAAATTGTATTTATTGATTACTATGCAAATTAATACAACAAAGCCATTACCCAAAAAACATATAATTCATAACGCGCGAAATTCAAACTCGTGGTGAATAAAGAGAACATCGAATGCATCTTTCTACGAAATTCAACGTGATAATTCCCTGACGTCGATAATGCAGATCAATATGCATTTGACAAACAAAATAATAATAACATAGCGGCTTTATCGTTGACAAATAAATTATAATACCTATAAAGGTCTTCGCTGTCAAAAAACGGCGTGAGATATTTTTAAATTTTTTTTTTGTTTTATCGAAACAAAAATGTAAACAAAAGTAAAAAATACGAATAAAACTTGCAACTATACATCAATTATGAAAAAAATTAATTTTATTTTTTATTTATTTACCAAAAATTAAAAATTGTTAAAGCTGACATCTTTAGAAGTTATCCCGTACTATGTTTTCACGTATTAAATAATACTGCATTATCGATAAATCTGCCAATATCATTGACCGCAAGTTTACTATGGAAAAGTATAGTTATGTCCTTTATAGGTATTATAATTTATTTGATTGTTGATGTACGTATAAATTTGTTGTACATAATATTTTGGTAAAATCATTTAATTTATATTTCCTTTCTTTTTAGATATTTTAGCATTTTAAGCGTGAAGAGGCACTTTGCCGTTGTCTCCCAACCGCTCTCGAATGATTCCGTGAAGTTTCTAAAATATGTACAAGTACAAATAAGATTTAAATATTTGATACAGTAGGAGAAATGTGACAGCTTACCTCAAATGATAATCGTGACATCCGAAAATGCTTATAAAAATCATCTAGACTATATCGAGGTATTGTAGCCTCAAAATAGTTTCAAACTCTCAAGGGTGTATCACCTCTAATTTGATCGAGTTTTATGGTATTTATTGCATTTTCAGCCACCCACAAAAATGAATTCATATTAAAACTGTCCGATTCACTATATTTTAAAAAGGAAAATAATAAATCGCGATTTAAGCTCATTTTATTATTTTTTTCGAGCACACTAATCGACATTTATTATAATTTTGACAAGAACCCATCAGTTGGATTCATGTCCGTATCATGATGGTAGCATATATCATAAATTTTGATACCGATTAGTAGCAACAACATGTTGGCGGAACTGAAAACGCCCAATGGTGGTAACCGGTTATTTATGTACCGCATTTACATATATTTAAATCTAAATATTACTGATAAATTAATTACCTATCTAAATGAATTTAATTTTTTAATAGCAAAAAACGATTATTTTGAAATAAATTCACTAATAAACATATCTAATTATGCTTTTATTTACCGGTTGACCACCATTGGCTAAGTTGTAAAGCCGTTCACCAGATGTCAGCCACTTTGCGTTAAAAGGCGAATAAGAACATAATAAAATGTAGTCAATATTTTAATATATTCTCTCGATCGTTCTCTTCTGAGCTTATTTGTCTTATTTGTATAATGTTATCACTTTTATCCATGTTGTTTTATCTGAACTAGACTGAAATCTTGATTTTAAGAGTCTAAAATTTGGTCGTGTACTTGCTTGTTACACTTTTCTATTCCACGGCTCCCGGTCTATATAGCTCGTGAATTTCTATGAAGCTGTGAACTAACTAATAAGAATAACTCTTACTTTTTTTTATTTTTAAATTTAGACTAATATAGAACTAAAATTATTAAGCTAATTAATTTCAAGATGTACCTACTTAATAAAAAAGTTGAACAAATAACACAACCATTTTTTAATTTTTTCAAAATTTCCATTCGTGCACAAAATTTTACGTTTTTTTACTGGTGGGTTTATAACGATAACAATATGAATGCGATAACGATATAACATAACGGGAAAAAATATTTTTTTGGTTTGAAACCCAAACCCGTAACGGAAACGAAATTTTAGAGTATGACTAAAACTGATACCATAACGATTGAGAATTTTTTCGTTTTGCCAACACTGATTTATTTACTTGAAATAATAGATAAAAAAAAATAAAAATATATTTTCTACAGGGAACGCCAGAATAAAAAATTTATTTTCGTTCTCAAAAACGGGAACGTTATTTAATTTCTGTTGTTCTTCTTCTTTTCGATGTAAATGTTGAAAAGTGTTGTCTTACTTTGGCAATTTTACACCAACAATACCGTATTTTCATTCCGGAATGAATAATTCCATTCTGCTGAGAAGAAGGTATAGAAAAATTCGTTTCTTCACGTAGTTTTAGTGTTTACCACTAGAGTAAATATATTACATATATTTAGTTTTATGAGTTGGTATTAAATAACAATTTTCAATTTTTTGATAAATCAGAATTTTAAATTTTGTTAATTATCATTTGGAATTATTATACTTTATTCAATATTTTGTCATCCCTATTTTATATTTGTTAAAATTCAAAATAATAAATTATATTTTAGAGCTTGGTACCAACTGTTGAAAGTTAAAAAAAAAATTATTCTGAAGAAGAATTGGCTTTTACTTTGGGCAAAATTTCATTCCTATCCGGATAGGAATAACTTTTACCAAAGTAAGACGGCAATTGTTGTTGTAAAATGGCCAAAGTAACACTACAATAATTTCATTATACATTTTTGGAACATCAATACTAACATTTTTGGTTTCGTTCTCTCTTTTGGTGAAACAGTTAAAATGCTGAGGTCTGGAATTTGGCCAATTTGGATTTATTTATTTATTAATTTACATATATTTTGGAACACACTATTTTGAGCATATCAGCTCATTCATAATAAATTATACCAAAAGTGGTGGATAACCGCATCTTTTAGTAACCCAAAATCGCCAGAAGGCATCATTCACGCGAAGAAGATTTTCTTATGCCCGGTTTCCAATGATGAAAAACGTAACGTGTAACATAACACAAAAACGGAATAACGTATTGAATATTTAAAAATAGTGTTACAAACGTTACACATTTTAAAAAAATCTTACATAACGAAATCCGTAACGTTATGACCCTTTTTTATTTTCGTTATTTCGTTACGTGATTTAAAGTAAAATTATCTAAAAGCAAAACATAAATTCAAAACAAAAAAAAAAAAAAAATCGCATCGATAATTTTCTGCTGTGTGAATACACCTTTATTTCTCGATAATTTATTGCTGTAACTATAGACTATACAAAACGTTCTGTTTTGGTTCAAAAATACAGTTAGAGTGGTGTATTTTGCTTTAAAAATATCTTCGATTACAAATCAAATAGAACAGGTACGAATGTTATTATTTATTTTATTTCAAAAGGAATAACGAAATAAACAAAGCCTTTTAATAGTCAATTTTAAGAACTCTAAGCACACAGCTTCAGAAATAACGTTATAACATAGTGAAACGGAATTTTTGTTCTTAAAATAACATTATAAATAACGTTTCGAATTGAAATTATTTTTTGAAACCGAATACCGTAACGTTATAATTTTTTTATCCGTTTTTCATCACTGCCGGTTTCACAAAAAAATAGGCAATCTCCAGTTAAATAATATTTTATCTCTTTCTTCTTTTATGAAATTGCGATTTATTTCATAATACAAATTCAACGCATGCTAATTTTTTTTTTCTTTTTTACATGAAAATTTTAACCAGAGAGCTAAATATTTAGCTGCTCAATTTCGCCCAGCTAAATAATTAGCTGGAGGCTAAATATTTCTATGTAAATAAAAGATATAATCAACTTGCATTGAATTTTTAATGTGAAACAAAACGCAATTTCATAAAAGAAGAAAGGGAGGAAATATTATTTAACTAGAGATTGATTATTTTTTTGTGAAACCGGGCATTAATCGGTTGAACTTGCCCCGGATTAATTTGATTTCTAATTTTGGGTAAAACTTCCACTTGGTAAAGGGCTTCCTATATTACTGGCCTGTTTTTTACATAGTCCTTTTATTGCATGACTCGGCATTACTGGGCTCCGATCTTAAGAGTAATAAAATCAAGAGATGCAGCTCAGCACATTTTGCTTAACAAACAAAAATACTCCACTACGTAATTTAATTTTAATTATAAATTGTTAATAGAAAAAATACTAATTAAAGAGATTATTTCTAAAAAATAAATAAAATTTAAAAAAAAAAAATGTTTTCAAACAGCCGTTCCATATGAAATCAGACACCCATACGGGGGCAAGGTGTGCAATTATTTTCACATAAATATTACCTTGGTGCCGAGTACAATGAAAATTTGTAACACCTGCCGATTTGAAATTGCAAAAAGATCTGCTGAAAGAGTACAAACTAGAAAATGTTGACATGGTTGCACTTATTCTATTTTAACTTTTAACACAAACTATTTTGAGCAAGAGCTCATTCATAACAGCTTATGTCAAAAGTGGTGGATGGCCAAATAGTAAAAAATACTGCACGTTTCAGGCCAGATCATATTCTGGCTTACCATCCCTGCAAAACTGCATATTCATCTGGATGCTTGCATTCTTATTTCCGAAAAGAGGATTATTGTATACTTGGTGAATCAGGGTTGGAACTGGTTTTTCACATCCATTCAACACTATTATCACTGCGGTTGGGGAGTAATTTGCTATTATGCACAATACATTCTTAAAATATTAGAATTTGATTATTTAAAAATAAAATAAAAAAAAATAAAAATAAAAAAAAAAATTTGTCGTCTCAATTATCATCCTCATCGTCGTCAATATCATTAGCATAATCAACATCATTTGATTTTTTGGACAAAATGAATTTTATAACTGAATTAAATAAAATTCTTCCACTAATTGGAGTTACACCGATTATCATCGACAAAATTAAAAAGTCACAGTCGTACTGCCGCAGTGTAATTGACCAAATATCAAAAAAACTGGCAAATAATGTTTTTGGAATATCATTGGACTCTACTGCATCTGAAACTGAAACAGCTAGTAGTGAAAATGAGATGGTGAACCAGTTAAAAGTTAAATTTGCTGAAGCCACCGATAAAGGATTTAAAATAAAAATACTGTCAGTTCTTCCACGATCATTGTCAGCGCGAACAATTGTCAAGGAGTTCAACACCACAATGCATTTAGCGCTGCTTGCCAAGAGACTTGTGGAAGAAAATGGAATCCTCTCCAATCTCACAGCGCGTTGGCACGAATCTCATCAATCCTGAGATAATAGAGCTTGTGATATGTGAGTGACGATATCAGTCGTGCATGTGCTGGAAAAAGAGAATATGTGATTGTCGATGAGTATAATGTAAAGATTTCAAAACAACGGCGACTAATTCTCATGAATCTCACAGAAGCATATGCTCTATTCAAGCAACAAATATTGGTCGCAAAATTGGATTTTCGAAATTTGCATCGCTGCGGCCGGCAGAATGTCTTTTGGCACTCGACCACTATGGAACACATTCTGTTTGTGTTTGCTGTAATCATCAGAATGTTAAACTGATATTTGAACCAATGAAGAGGATATTCGGCGTCGATACATATCGTGATCAATTCAAGATGATGTTGCGTGAATTCCCCAACACGGATTGTTTTTTAAATATTTGCGAAAATTGTCCTGGAATATTAAAAATGGAGAAGCACCTTAGTCACCTTATGGAAGATAATGAACTAAACATTGTGTCTTACAAACAGTGGATTAATCAAAATGGTATAAGAATAAAATTTAATGAATATGAAATTTATGACACTAAACATTTATTTTCAATTTTTAAGGCAGGTCAAACTTAGAAAAATTATCAAAACCAGCGGATGTTTTCATAGCAGAATTCAGCAAGCAGCTTGCTGCCTTGATACCTCATGACTTCACAGCAGAGCAGCAAGCTGAGTATCTAGCTACGCGGAAACAACTATTGCAACAAGATGAGTTCATTGTGATCTGCGATTTCTCCGAGAATTATTTCTTTGTCGTTCAAGTATGTATATTTAATTTGCATTTCAATTTTTGTTTTTCCCCAAATTTGTTTATGTTTTATTATTATTTATTGTTACTGTTTTTGCTTTTATATAGGATGCTGTCCAAGGCTGGCACTGGGCCAATGCACAATGTACCATTCATCCGTTTGCTGTCTATTACAAGGATGAGAATGACACCTTGCACCACCAGAGCCTTCTAATAATCGCAGAAAGCTTGAAACTCAACTACGAAGCTGTGTATCAGTTTCATCAAGAACTATTTAAATTTCTGATTGAGCGATTTAGCACCATTCAGAAAATAATATTTTTTTCTGGTGGAGCTGGCGGGCAGTACAAAAATAAAAAGAACTTCTACCAACTGTATCAATACAAAGCAAGTCATGGTTTTGATACTGAATGGCACTTCTTTGCAACATCTCATGGAAAAGGTCCTTGCGACGAAATTGGAGGTGCCTTCAAACGTAATGCAACGAACTCACGATTACCATGGTTTCGTTCCCATTGATAACAACCACATCGCAGCGCGTCGATTTTCGAATTCCGATAGTTTTTATGATTTTACATTACAATAACTTGTAAATAAATTAACTTTATTGAATAAAACTGTATACATAAGAAGAAAAACATGAATTTCGTATTTTGGAATTAATAATTGTACTGAAATGTTGCATGTCGCGCTAACTTGTTATGACGTTTTGTTCTATAAAACTCGAACGCGTTGAGTCTCCATCATGTAAGATGGCTTGTTGGAAAGGCATTTTCAAGTGCTTTACGACAAAAATAAAAAAATAAAAATA
The DNA here is from genome assembly GCA_963556165.1 of Tipula helvola. Lineage (NCBI taxonomy): Eukaryota > Metazoa > Arthropoda > Insecta > Diptera > Tipulidae > Tipula > Tipula helvola. The sequence goes on along the minus strand of OY744481.1, from coordinate 162,473,355 downwards.
AAACGGTGCCTAGTTTGATTTTTCAGCAAAAGATTATTTAAAACGGAAATTCAAAGGATATATTGTACATTAATACCAAAATTTAATACGCTTATTTGAAAGTATGTAAAATTATCTTTCTAACGAGCTATTACACGTAAAAATCAGACAAGAAATACACGAGTAATTATAACGGTACTCCGTGAATATTGATCGCAGAGAGTTTTTACTCAATTTATATTTTTTTTTATCCAGATTAACCTTTGACTATATATTTTTAAATGGACTGCTAGTTGCTTACTTCATATGCGATCCAACATACAGTGGCGGTCAAGAGGCAAATCGTGGCGAATTCGCTAACTAAAAAGTTCGTTACTATTTAATTTATTAGGAATAATCGAAAAATCAACATTAAGATTAAATTTTATAAAAGAAAACATCATTAATATTTGAAATTATAAGCAGTTGCAAGCACTGAATATTAAAATAAACATTTATTTTTGTATTCACAGATGCAAAGAAACAGTCTTAAGCCGCGCCCACACGGGGTGTGAAATGTACACTTATGCGTGCGTATTCGCTTATTTAGCGAATGTAGGCGGTTATGCGGGATGTGTACATTTATCACATTTCGGTACACACGATTCGTTAAATGTTCATTGATCACATGTAGGCGAATGTTAATGAACATTTCTACTCTGGTATATATTTTTAGTACCTTGATCATACAATTTTTAATGAAAATATTCAATCACATTCGTCATGTGAAAACCATCCACACGACGTTTACATTCGCTAAATGCGCGCATAAGTGTACATTTCACACCCCGTGTGGACGCGGCTTTATCTGTAAATGGCAAACTGGTATCACAACCAACTACGACACACTTTCTCCCCATTTTCAGTAAAAATAAAAGAAACCGAGGAAAAATTTTGTGCAAAAATCACAATTAAAATATCTCAAATCAAATTAAATTGAATTTAAAACTATAAAACGGTGACAAAATAGAAAACACACGAAAAGGAGCCAAAAATTAAATAAAAATTTATTGATGTTGACAACTTTGACAAATCTTTAGTTTTCGTTTTTGCCGCAATTTGCCTCTTGACCGCTAGTTGTATGTTGGCATCATCATTTATTTGAAAATTATATTGAACTGTCATTGTATTAGCGGTCCATTCTAATTCTATTGTCTAAGAGATTAACCATCTCCCCCAATTTCAAAATAATTGCACACCTTGCCCCCGTAAATGTGTTTTTTTGTCCGATTTCATATGGAATCGCTGCAAAGAAACTTGGATATAACTCAAACGATTAAGACGAAATTCGATATTTACTACGATATAAATGGGATTCTCGGCAATTTCTTAACCGATTTTGAAAAAATTCGACCTGCGGGATGGAAAAAGAATTCTTAAATGATTTTTAATGAAGTTTTGGGGTATGGCCAATTAGGAACTTAGCTATTTTTAACGGAATACATCAAATTCGTCAGTTGCAATGAAAATAGGATTTTAAAATGATTTTTAGGTGAAGTTATGGAATATGGTCAAATTGGCTTCTTCACCGACTTTGATAAAATTCAACCTGTGGGATGGAAAAAGAATTCTTAAAACATTTTTAATGAAGTTTTGGGATATGGCCAATTAGGATGGAACTAGGTTATTACTGAGCCGATTATGACGAAGTTCGACAATTACGATGTAAACGGGATTCTAAAGCTATTTTTTGTGTAGTTCTGGAATTTGGCCAACTGGGATGAAACTTGGCTGCTTCTTAACCGATGTTGATGAAATTCAAAATGTGGGATGGAAGTGGGATTCTTAAATGATTTTTTAATGAAGTTCTGGAATATGGCCAATTATGATCTAAACTTGGCTGCTTATTAACAGATTTTGATCAAACTCAATATGTGGAATGGAAATGGGATTCTTTATTGATTTTTTAAATGAAGTTCTGGAATTTGGCCGATTAGGATGGAACTTGGATATGGCTCAAATGATTAAGACGAAATTCGATATTTGCGATGCAAATGGAGTTAATAAATGATTTTTTGATATAGCTCTGGAATATAGCCAATAAAAATGGAACTTGGCTACTTCTTAACCGATTATGATGGAAATGCGATTATAAAAAGGATGTTTATGAAGTTCTGGAATATGGCCAGTATTCGACATTTACGATCTTACATGATTTTTTTGATAAAATTCTGGAACATAGCCAGTTAAAATGGAACTTGGCTATTTCTTAACCGATTATAACCACAGAAATCGATAGAGCGATGAATTATAAGCAAAAAATATCGTATGAAGTTTTTTCGATAAATCAATATTTTTCGAATATGCATTTTTTATATGGAAAATCAACATTTTCAATCGCGAATAACTCGAAAAATATTGATTTATCGAAAAAACTTCATACGATATTTTTTGCTTAGAATTCATCCCTTTATCGATTTCTGTGGTTATTTTTTGTGTACTAATTTTCACCCCTTAGAAGGGGTGACATCCACCCCAAAAGTAAAGGCACACGTTGGCACTATATAATTTTTGTTTCTCGAGTTATTCCCTGCTTACTGTCAAAATTTCACGAAAATCGGTATTGTCCATAAGAATTCGGAGGGAGTAACCTATTTTTACCGTCAATGACTGGACTAAGCAAAACTTTTTCCCTTACGATTTATCAAGAAACGTGCGTGTGCAGACTATTTAATTTTGCAGGCAAAAAATATGCTATTTCTTACATATTTTGATGAAATTGAACACGTACAATAGAAATTTGATTCTAAATTAATTTTTGTAATTCCAGGACTGTACACTACTATTAGAATGTTTAATGCGACGCAGAACGTGCCCGTTACGCATTTTGTTTTTTTTATTCCGTTTATATACGTTATCAAAAATAAACTATTAGTCGATGATGAGCGACCGTAGCGAGCAGATGTTGGCTTGGATTAGCGAGGATAAAGAATAGAGGAGGTCATAGTCCTAATACGTTTTTTAAATTAGAAGAAATTTTTAAGGTTTTAAAATATTTAAAAATGTGCCTGGCATCGTTCGTCAAAGTCTCGTTTGGCATAGAAAATGGGCGAGACTTGTCATTTACACTTAAGTGGTTAATACCATTTGGAGCCAGATTATCTGTTTATTACATGAAAGAGAATGGTTAATTACCCTTATTACAGCCCAATAAAACATTAGGTTTGGTAGTTTTCAATATTTTAGTCGTATTTTATTAGCCATGGGATTGGCTTTGCAATAGGAATTCAATTTTTTTTAATAAAACAGCCACTCAATTTCTCCTTTGGAATTTACTTGGTTTTCAAAGGTTGGTAGCATTTTGAAATTTTGTATTGATATTTTTGCGCATAAAATGTTGGGCATTGGGTTTGATTACATTTAGCATTATGTAGTACATATTTTTTTTTATTTATATGTATGTACATCTATGCCCAAAAAATAGTCAGAATAATAAAAAATTTCAACCTATAGAACTAAACAAACGTCATCTACTGCACACAGCGTGAAGTAGGCAAACTAAACAAAGAATTGGATTTTGTACTACTACAATTTAGCAGGGATGCGACGAATTCCTATTGAGGGGTTTGATAATGCAATTGTTGTCGTAAATTATCAAATAAAATACATACAGCTCTTATTTCAGTTTCTACATATACTGCGGGATAACTGTTTGGATTCACCTAGATTTTTTGGAATTTTTAAAATTTCGTTTGTTTTATTGGCGCAATAAATTTTGTACAAATAAAGGAATGGACTATTAGTTTGGCTAATTTCGTAATTCCGGCAGTTATTTTTTTTTTTGTTTTTTCCCCTAAAAATTATATTTATACCTGCAACAACTGTTTCCACTACTAAAAAGTCGGGATCTTTGCATTAGGAAAATCGCAATTCTAATTATTTAACAATAATGTACTACAAATTAAATTTTTAACTAAATTTTTTGGTTGATAAATAAATAGTACTCCCACCAAATAATATTATAAAAATCTATGTAGCTTCCGGTACATTTATAAATCACCGACGAATAATAGAGAATACACTAGAATTCAAAACGAAAAATTTAAAACAATACAATTTATACCACATTCATTCCTCAATTCGTTTTAATAGTATATTATTCAACGAGCATATAATGATAGCTGTTATTCACGAAGATGAAGTTTGCCGACACGAGCCGATAGGCGAGTGTCGTAAATCATCTGAGTGAATAACAGCCATTATATGCGAGTAGAATACAATACTTTGTCCACGACCGACAAATATCATTGTGTTTTATAATCAAATCCTCTAAATACTCCTCAAATAATTTTCGTCGACATTTTGACGTCACAGTTTAATAATAATGAAAATGGCAAGAGACTACTAGATAAAATTTCAAAAATCAAATAATTTACTTGGAAATATTGAATAATGAAAGAAGAGACTACTAGATAAACTAGCAGTGAATAATGGATATCATTATAAGTGATGAAACAAACGTATAATGAACATATTATACGTTAGTCGTGGACAAAAATTGTTAAACGCCTATAAACGGTTCGATCCGGTTAATTCTGTTTATCACTTTTTAATCGCTTTTTTAAATGCATCTTTAAAATGTAATTTATTTGGATTGTCAAATTTATATTGTTTTTAAACCATCAATCAGAATTTGTTTTGTAAACAATTGTTACTATCTGGTACTGCTTTATTGTTCTCACGTGTTTATGGGCTTGCTAGTCTCTATCCTATCTCGGCGGAAAATTGACCATCATAAAAAATAGCTCGGAAAAAAATTTCTAAAATTTGTATTGTTGGGACTTAAAAAAATAGGTGTAATTTAAGTTGGTCCTATTAAGTATTATATTTTGTCCCTTAAAATTTTTATTGCAAATTTCAAATTTACCCCCCCCCCCCCCCCCTACCAAGAGGGGCCCCCTGATAGAAGCCATCTAAGATTTTAACTTTTGCCTACGTATAATTGACCATGGCCAAACACAGGTTCCGGTAAGAATAAACCCACTTTTTCTAATGCCTGTCCCTGAGACTAATTGATTTTCATTGCAAATGGCAATTTAATTGGAAATTGTCTTCGTCGTAAAATAAACGGTAAGTGTGAGTTGGTCGGTCAATTCTGGGAAAGGTCAATTATGGGAATGAATACAGTTTCCTTTTCTGCACTTCCCGTTCAAACGTCGGCAATTATCAGATTTAGTTTCAGCTATCGAACAATTAATCGAGTTCCATTACAAAGACCACGCTTTGATGATACTTCCAAAATAAGTCCAATTTATGAAGCGGCATCCCAGATGGCGTTAAATCATTCAAGATACGTGACGGGACTTTCCGCAAAACAGGTCAACACTTCTTCGTTGATCAAGTCCACATTTGCATTCGGCAGTCGTCAGTAAGACCATGATTGTTGGTTAAAGTTCCACCGCCTAATTTAAGTAACCAATTACTGTATTATGGGACCACTGAACGTATGTTATTCTGGAGCCTGAGAACATTAAACTTTTCCCAAAGACCATGAAATGTTAAACCATATAGTTTCAAAAATTGCAGGCTGACTACCATGTACAACTACAGGGAAAGTTTGTCTAAAATCTCCACCAAGTAGTTTGTTTTACCGCCAAATGGTTTCTGCTTTTTTATTATTTCTTTACAAAGCTTATCGGCAGCGTTCATAGCAATACCAGGTGCCACTGTAGCTTCATCCCATAGAATTAATTTTGCCTTTCTAATTAATTCTGCGTCAATAGATGTCATTCTCATGGAGGACGTTGAGGTTTCTCCGGTTTGCACAGGTAATTTAAACTGGGAGTGATTTGATTCTTTGCGAATTGTGTTAAGCAGTGTGTTGTACAGATACGTTTTATCGGAACCTCCTGGACCATCTATGAAAAATAATCGGTGTGGAAGATCATATACGTTTTAATCTCATCATGATCCAAAGTGCCTTGTTATAAGAAAGTTATAATGGCGCAATCGTGTCCTTTGTAGACATACCTAAATAAATACTTCATACTTTGAATTGATGAAAAACATTCGACTTTAATATGACAGTTAAATTTGAGGCTTAAACGTAGATTATACGAAACAATCCATGAATAACCACTGTCTTTGTCTTACCATTTATAATTGCACTGTCACAAGCACTTCGCTTGTATTTTGGATATCCGTTACAGTCAACTATAGATTCATCTTGATAAATTTTAGGGAAATTTTTGCTGCATATCCTATTGATCATGTAAGGTGAATTGGGGTTTTGCTCTCCACAGGGACCATGTATAATGTGTTTTGTAATGATAGCATGTAGCATTGGATACACGTCAATATCTGGAATTTCCGCAGAAATTAATTTATCAATGGGTTCTGCATCTTTTGGTTTATATTCGTTTCCAACAATCAAGAGAATATGGGCACGAGGTAGTCCTCGTTTTTGAAACTTAATGACATGCACCTTTGCAACTGAAACTCCGAAAAGATGCAATTCTTAGAGCCTTAATTTGAAGACCCTTGCCATTGCCACTAAATCGGAACCAAATACCGGAGACTGACGTTCCAACAAATTGTTACTTATTTCACTCCATTTCGGATTACATGTCATTGTAATGAAATAGTCCGGCTTGGCATATTTATGGACAATCGCCTTAGCATCTAGATAGTTTTGGGCCATATTTCTCGGGCTTCCGTGGAATGACGGTGGCAGGATTATAACTGTTCCAGGGACTAAACCTTGATTAATAGCTTCACTTTGCAAATATAACACAACTGTATTTTTCCGCTCTGAGTTTTTTTTTATTTTGCCGTACATAATTGAGACGATTTGCTTCTGTTTTAAGCGTGATTTACACGTTCCAACAATGGTGGCCAAAAAAAATGAAGAGATTAGTATATCGCGAATTTCATTTGAAAGACAAGAACAAATATATAAACAAACAAAATTTTGTTGGAGTTTTTTTCTCTTTTTTAGCTTTGTTTCCATAAAAAAAAATTGTTTGACTATAAAATATACTCGACCCGAGTATATTTTATGGAAACAAAAATAATCAAAATGGCGATTTGTGAAATTTGTATAGCGCTTTATTTTTATTTTTTAAAAATTTTAATTCATAATTAAAATTTACGTTTGAAAAGTTTTCATTTTAGCCAAAAAAGTCGTAATTTTGATAAATAAAGTAGAATCATTGCTCTATTCGTCAAAAAGTTATAGCATGCCCAACATTTTTGTTTTAGCTCTAAGTTTCCAACAAAAAAAGTTCGTGTAAATCACGCATTAAGGTAAAATGCAATACATGTAATACATTTTCTTGACCGAATATGATACTAATTTTCTCAATTTCCCATTAACACTAATGTAAATTTGATCATTTGGAATTAAATATTTATGAATTAAAATTTATTATTCGATAATTTGCATCCTCAATATGTTTAGAATGGATGATTGAAAATTCGTAGAAGCAAATGTTTCTACATTTTCAGGTAGGATGAAAAAAGAAAACCTCCATTATTCATCACTTATACAATCAAACAATAAAATTTCTCAAAAAATTTAAAAACGGATTTTTAAAAAAGTTATAGATAGACTCCGTTAAGCGTAAACTGTTTTGTGAAGGTATATGAACATGACGTTTACATGAAAATGACGTTTTCAAATGCATAGAGCATTAAATTTATAATTTTTCATTAATAGTCTTATAATTTACATTAATTCGTATCTATTGCAAATACAAAATTAAATTAACAACAATATTTTTTATTTATTTTGGCTACGCATTTAACAATACACCAGTAAAACGTGTTCTTTTTTATATAAAGTAGGCTATGATAAAATCGAGAAAAAAAATTATAAATTGCAAAAGAGGGAAAACAGTCCACATTTTTAGTTCCTGCTGTCCTATTTTATTGCTTCACGCTGGCATTTTATTATATAGTAGATGATTATGTTGAAGCGCACCTGATTTACTTGGCAACAGAAACCGTTCATTTCCTAAAGATATTACCAATTTATGTATTAATATACAAAGAATTTTGTATGGTATTGGTTTGTGACGTTTTATTCTTGGATTACTGAATTAAAATCAATTTTAGACTATTACCGAGTTCACAACGTATTGCCCCATGCGAAAACGGTAAACTGGCATTTGAAACCGTCAAATCCATTTTTTGCCAAAAACAACCAAAGCTTATAACATAAGAATTAATTGAAGAGAGTTTGAAATGATGAGATCTAATATATTCATAGAAAACTTTATTAAAATGAATACAATTTCATTCCAAAAGACCGGATTATGTATTTTGCCGGCCGTCAAACTAAAACCCTCATGTCAAAATACTAAGTTAACGCCACAATGAAAAATATTTCTATACATATTAAAATTATTAGTTCCTGGACAATTTTATATTAAATTTCTACATACATACAGTGGTGTTCAATATAATAGCACACTCGGTGATTTTATTGCAAATTCTTAGATAGCAACCCAAAAAATACATCGAGATAAGCAAAATATTAGTTTAACGTTTATAAAATGAAGGTTGTGCAATGGCCAGGCGCCAGTCACCTGATCTGAATCCGATCGAAATTTTTTTGAGCTGCGTGTTTTTTTATTTTATTTCGCCAACCATAATGTATAAAATTGAATTTTTAAAAAAAATTGACATTTATAGTTTTTGCATCCGTTTTAATGTGGCTGCGTAAACTGCGTAGCCTAACTTTATTTGCTGCATTTTAATCCGACGGAATGAGCAGCATTAGCTGCAAATCTTATTTTTTGACCGACTTGCTGCATAAACTGCGCAGCGGTTGAATTCTTGACCGCACCCACAGTTCATTCTAATAAATTTTGTTTCTCTACTTAGGGGTATCAACATTACGATTTTATATATAAATTAAAAATTTTAGGAGGAGTTTGAAATGAAGCTCGTTATTGTGGTAGAAGCTCATGCCCCTATAACGAAAGGATGCAAGCCTGTAACAGTAAAGACAAAAAACATGGCCAACGGAAAAATTGTAAAACTGAACGAACATCCATTTTGCCGTGATAAAAAAAACATGTTGGAGCGGTTGTTAAAGATAAATCGAGAAAGGAGATTTCAAATGATGAAACAACATCTGCGAGACAAAATGCACAAGTAATAATAAATCATACAAGTGGAAGTGGTGGAAGTATATTTGTTAATCGAACCCTCTCAATCTAACAATCTTACTCCTGGAAGGATGTTTGGCATTATCCACCGATACTATCCACCGAATGAGCCCATTTTATTATTGTTAAGAATCTAAAAGTAAAAATTAATTTTTAATTGTTTGTTCCAAAGAATTTTATATAGATACCTTAACATTGGCTGTGTATCAGTATTTAACCGTGAACGCCCCTTCAAAATAAAATACAATATGTATTAAAAGAAAGTCAACATTTAGGCGACAATTGATTTCTATAAGTGTTATAAATACTTAGCTTTAAAGTGAAAAATTTTGATGAAATGTCAAGGAAAGCGTATATATACGTTAGTAAACAAAAAAATGTAATAGATCATTATATTTTCTGCTGTAAATTATAATGACATTCTGTATTTAACAACCGAGCTGTATGAAACAAAATTAAATACAATAAAATTTGTACAAATATATAAGGAATCAAATTAAAAGTAGTAAATTAAAAAATCGTCACAGCAATGAAAACTACGGAGAGTAAAATTTTTATGTACATATTTGAAAAGTTTCCTAAACTGTCTGATGCGAAAATAAGAGATAGTGCTTTTGATGGACCACAAATTAGAAAACTTTCGAAAGACAATGAATACCAAAAAAGAATGACTAAGGTGGAGTTTTAGATACGTAATGTAAAATTTCTAGGAAATAGGAAAGACCCTAATTACGTGACTCTAGCTGAAAATATGGTAAAAAAATTTAAAAATATGGTATGCTTAATTAATCTAAAGCTGCACGTTCTTCATTCTCATATTGATTACTTTCCTGAAAATTTAAGCGATTTTAGTGAAGAGCGCACGGTGAAAAATTCCACCAGGATTTAACAGATATTGAAAAGAGATATCAGAGTTTTTGGGATAGCCATATGTTGGCAGACTACAGTTGGTATTTGAAGCGAGACAAGTCAAACCACCCCAAAAGAAAAGGGCTACGAAGCTCATTTACAAATAAACGAACGCGTTATCACTATAAACTGAAAACACATGAAATGGCTATTTATAATCGTAAAGCTCTTTGAGAATTGTGAGGGGCGAGGGACTCACGTAAATCAAGCAACCCAAAGGGAACAGAAGCCTGCTGCGTCCTCGTCGTTGTTCCTGCGTATCGCTACATGTAGGTTATTACAATGCAAGAAATTTTGACCTTAATGAGTATTCGAATTAAAGTTTTGGAGACGCAAAGTTTAAATAAAATTAAATATCTGGTTCAAACTTTCTGCAAAATAAGAATTAAGTCTCGAGCATACATTTTGATCGTAGCTTTCTGAGATTACAGGCTCTTGACGGCTCACTTGTAAGTATTTTTGTTGTTATGGTTATGGGGCTATAAGGTTATGGATTTTCTGGGTTATAGGGCTTTGGGTTAAAGGATTATGGACTTTTGGGGTTATGGAGTTTTGAAATATTATGTTGTATGGAGTTATGGGGATGTAGAGTTATGAAATTTAATTCTACATGATTCAGAGTTACATTGTGACATGCAATTTTCTTATGTTACACCTCAGGATTGTGGGGTTTATGGGTTTTGAGGTTATGAAGTGATGGACGTATGGAATTATAAAGCTAAAACACTCCGAGATTGAGATTTGAGTTTTGCGTGTAAGTTTGTGTTTTTTGCTGCATTTTTGGTTTGTAGTTTATTAGGATTTGAAATTTACGAGATTTGAGGTTATAGATTTTGAAGTTATGGATTTTAGGGTTATAGTTTATCGATCTCAAGGTTATTGAGCTATGAGGTATAGGGTTATAAGGCTTAAGGGTTGAAATTGTTTGGTTTTATAGTTTCAATTTTTCAGAATTGAAAAAAATGAAATCACCTAAGAAAACACCTGGCATCATCAATATTGAAACCAGAGGTAAACAGATGATTAAAATGGTTAAAATGCGTGAAATAAAAACACCAATTGAGACAGTTGTCAATGTCAACTTTGCCGCTGAAGACCGCCTCCAATTGTATTCGCAAAGTTATATCATGGCCAACTTTTTGAACAATACAGCCACTAAATCAGTTACCAAGGAGCTTTCTTCGGCCTGTAGTAGCTTACACACCACAATCGACCAAAAATCAACAGGCTCGGCATACATGAATCTTATTGTAGCTTACCTGGTTTAAGTCAGGAAACTTTATCGGAACGTGCAGATGAATCTCCGCTTGATTATTCGGATTGACAGCGATGTTCCCAGCGATTCGGATTGATTGATGGACAGGAAGGAATGCAGACCCAAATTACGAACAATCGCATAATCAAGACAGTGCTTCAGATAGTCAGTTAAATATATCTATTGAAGAAATGGCCGCAGAAATTGAACGACGCCTCGCTGACCATGATAATAATATTCGAGACAATACGGAAAATCAAAAATCGATGTTAGTTAGAATATGTTATTTTGTTTTCCAAGTTCCATTTAGGAATTTCTAGCTAAATATATATTTCGGTGCTAATTCCAATCCTATCTTTGAAAGTAGTGTTGTGTTATCTGTTATCGACGATGGGTAGAGTTCTGCTATTATTTCGCGGGACCCGGAAACGAAAACTTGCCTAGGTATAGCTTGGATTTGGAACGGAGTCGAACACTACAATGTACGGGGTTGCACGTGAATATGTAAACGCAAAACAAATAATCGAGGCAGAAAGTTATAATTATTCATAGTGCGCGGAGGAAAATACAAAATGTTTTTTTTATTTAATTTAAATAACGACTGGAAATTGGCGTATTCAGTTTCAATTTAATGAGCTTCAATGAAAAACCATTTAGATAGAATGTTAATTGATGCCAACAAACATTAAAAACACATTGTCAGAAGCAGTTGAAACGACACAAGACACAAACAAATTATTTGACATTATGACATTAAAAAATTCTACTTATGTGATAAGAGTGATACGAACTTAAAATGAATTTTTAGCACGCCGATTTCGCTATTTAACACAAAAAAATGCATTCAGAAATATTATAATCACACAACAATATTTTAAAAGTCATTCAAAAGTTCATTTCATTTGTTGAGTAAATTTACATAAAATATATTTTCTTAATAAACATTAATTATGTATTATGAAGATGATCACAGCAACCAATAAAAATATTAATTATAATTTAATTTATTTTATAGATATGTATGTATTGCAATAAAAATGGGTAAACTGAGTTTGTGCATAAAAAAAAAGTCTACTAACTTATTAAAAAACTAGTATGTAAATACTCTCTGTACACTAATCAAATTACTATAAAATTCCAAACTCAGAATAACTCAAACCATACACAAAAATAAATTTTTTTGGTCACGTGATGATACCTCATAGATAGTTTTGAAAACTCTCACCCTCTCAACTAAACTTTCAGCGCGTCGTGCAAATGATTTTCGTCTATCCTCGGCTGATGACATTTTGATGTCTGTTGTGTGTGTATGTGTATGTGATATTATATCCTCTATAAATTTTATTCACTTAATTATTATTTCACTCCCACACTCTATAAATATTTATATTATAAAACCTTAATACAATTCTTTTTATATATAGAAGTATATAACAATTTAATTCACTTTTAATGTACATTCACAGTATATTATGTTGTAGACTTTTTTAATTATTAATTAATCCACCAATGGTTTATAAATAGAACATTATTTTCTGTAAATAAAAATATAAATAAAAAAAAATTAATTAAATACTTAATTATGGCGATCAAAGAAGAAAAAAATATTTTTTTATCAACACAGATATTGTTGTTTTTGTTTTATTTAATACATTTAAATTACTTTGTGACCAATACCATCAAATGAGCTTATTCATTTTATCTCGCTTTTAATTAATTGTAATTAATTAATATTTTTGTTTTACTTTTCCCATTAAACCGAAGTTATATTAGGTAAGTGTTGTAATCGCGAAAAAAATGTTGTCCCAGATTTTCACATTTCTCGACGAATTAGGTTACCTGCTCTTAGGTTAGGACTCCAAAACATCGATTAGAAAAATGTCATGTCCGTCCTTTTGTCCTTCCAGTCATACTATTTTTGTTTTGCGTCCCATATTCTCACAAATATTAATAGTTCTGGTCGTAATTTTGTACAAAGATAAATTTAAGTAATAAGCAGTTTGGGTTAACTTTTACGCCCATTCAAGTCTAGAATAGAGGCAGTTGTAGTGGAAAGAAAACTACCAAATAGATTTTCTAACAAATTAGATGGACGATTTTTTTATTATGTTGATAATAAATTTGAAAATCCATTATCTACTTTTCATAAAATTTGAAGTCGATTGAAGCCATGCGTGGGGTTATTTTAACAAAAAATAGTAAAAAAAAATTGTTGAACTCTTTTCCGAGGTAATATCAAAATTTTCGAATATAGGTATTTCTATGTTTAATACATTTTCCAAATTACAAAAATTGTTACATGTGTGTCTTTAAGATAAAATGAATATGTAACCGTGTAAAATGGCAAATTAAATTTCTAAGTTTACCTAAACTACTTTGTTTACCTTAGACTGAAATTTCAACGACATGTTGATCAATACGTTATTTGTGAATTGCTTGCCAGTGTTAAAATTATACCAGCGTGAGTGAATTATTATTGTTATTTCCCAAGTCAGTGGTTCTTATTTGGTGCCAATGATTGTTTGGTGATTTCGGTTTTTTTTTTAACTAAATTTATGGAAGAGTTGAGGGTTTCGCAATACATCTTATTTTAAATCGTTAAAAAATCTATTTCTTTTTTTAATGATGAAATTTTTGATCCAATTCTTCAAAGTACACACAGTAGGGCGGGGGAGGGGGGGGGGCAGTAGAGTGACATATGGATTGTTTTTTTATTACATCGGAGAGATCAGAGAGATATAAAAAACTAAATGGGGTTCAAGCTCCACCTGAACCGCAAATGTTTGGTAAACCATAAAATCAAAAATAGAGGTAAATATTGTGGCGATTTTGGCCATCATACAACAAGCTCACGTTATGAATAGCAATAGCTTAGATGGTTAAGTGTAATAAACACGACCGATGGCAAGTAGAGTAAGTTTTTGGTTTATTTTAAATCGTTAAATAAAGAAATAAATCTGTTGTCATAGCCCCCATCAGTAGCAAGCGGACAGAATTAAATAGTAAAGTCAAAGCAAATATCAAAGTGTATAAAAGTAGAGTGAAATAAAAAGTACACAGTGTTTTTAATTGCAAAATCCGAACGAACTCAGTAGCCCAATTCGTAACAATATTTTTGCTACATGACATGATTTGTTTTTTTATTTTTTGTATTTTGAAAGTGATGATCATTGAAAATTTATGGTATGCAATTATATATCATAACATTGGGAAAAGTCGGACGCACAGAAATATTTATCTTCAAACACAGCAGACATGTAACGTGAACACTGAAAGTACTCTCGCAATGTTTTTTATCGTTTTTGTTTCTATTTTAATGTGATAAATAAAAAAAAACGAAATATTTTTATTCAATATAACATAACATTCTAACGCAGCGTGTAACATGAACCCAAAACTAGTACCCTAAATGTTTTACCAAACATAAAAAACCTTTTGCGTTTTTTCTTATTTCCTCGGAGCTATTCGATAATTTTTTTTTTTTGCGTTTTGGAATTACATCCGAAAAATCAGAGATTGCTGTTTTTCGATCTGAAATTTATTTCAGATAGTACACTACAGAGAAATACATAGTTTGACGTTCAAAATGGTGACTGAGATAACAACAATGGAAAATTCATAAAACATTTAGGGTACTAGTTTTGGGTTCATGTTACACGCTGCGTTAGAATGTTATGTTAAATGTTGCGTTAAAATGTTGCGTGTCATGTAAAATGTTATATTAAATAAAAATATTTTCTCTCTTTTTATTTAACACATTAAAATACATAGAAACAGAAATACAAAAAATTTAGGAATAGTAGTTCCATAGTTCATTTTACATGTTTGCTGTGTTAAAATGTCATGACGACAACTTTGAGGCTAAATATTTCTGTGCGTCTAACTTTTCTCAATGTTTATAATTGCATACCATAAATTTTCAATGATCATCATTTTCAAAATACAAAAAAAAAAAAACAAATCATGTCATATAGCAAAAATATTGTTACGAACTGGGCGGGATGGGATACTGAGTTCTTTCGGATTTTGAATTTAAAAACACTGTGTACTTTTTATTTCACTCTACTTTTATACACTTTGATATTTTCTTTGACTTTACTATTTAATTCTGTCCGCTTGCTACTGGTGGGGGCTATGACAACAGATTTATTTCTTTATTTAACGATTTAAAATAAACCAAAAACTGTTCTCTACTTGCCATCGGTCGTGTTTATAACACTTAACCATCTAAGCTATTGCTATTCATAACGTGAGCTTGTTGTATGATGGCCAAAATCGCCACAATATTTACCTCTATTTTTGTACTTATGTTTTACCAAACATTTGCGGTACAGGTGGAACTTGAACCCCGTTACTTTTTAAAAGCCTATTGTAAATAATTTTACTAACCGTTTCTTGTTCATTAATTTTTAATTTTATTTTTGTGTATTAATTATGCGTAGGTAAACAATTTTCTTGCTCATAGCGTGTTACAAAACAGTAGTTAGCCAATTTAAATAGTTTAGCGTTTAAAATCCGAAAAATGCTTTTTCACATTAAAAATTACCGGATAAACGTATTATTATAAATATTATTTAGTTTGGTTAATGATTTCTCATTTTTAATATCATCAATACCTATATTTGTGTTTTTAAATAAATTATTTGCAATATATTTAAAAGTTTTTACTTTGTTGTTCAACACATTAGTCATCTCCAGCGATTCTGCAAGTATCACTGGGATTGGTGTTGTTTTTGCAAGACCTAGGCAAATTCTTAAGCAAGTGTTGTTGATTTTCTGGCACGTTTTATTTATTCTATTCTATTCTTTTCAACGTCAGTTATGATGAAGCCGAATTCGTTCTTTATGTTTAGATAATGATTATGTAGTGTACCAAACTTCGGCTTTAGATATAGGTAGGCCTGGTACAATGAAGGCGCAATAACTTTCTGGTGATAAATTGGTATTCCAATAACAGCTGGGTGATATCCGCTCGATTTTATGTGACAACAAATATCCAAAATGGTGTCTTCGTTTTATTTCAATATACGCGTATCATTTGAAAATGATCACAAGAAAAACAACACTTTATTTTTAACACGTTATAATACGTACGTTTTTAATTTATTATTAATAATTTTATTTTCTTTAATACACAAATTTTATGGTCGCGTTGCAAATGATTTTATTTAGTTTTTATGTCCGCTTTCTTTGATGGTTTATAGGCAAGAGAAGATTTTATTATAATTTTGCTTTCAAAATGACATAAAATTATATGATTAGTTTGTCTACTTGATTCTAGGTGGCTCAAGATCAATGTAAAGTAAAATATTATTAACAATTAAATTTGTCGGTAGGTGATTACTTTTGTATTCTTACCGAACACATGAACAAAATTGAATTTGTAATGTTCTATTTTCGAAACGTCAAAATTTGAGGTAAACAGAATGGAATATTTCTGTTTATCTTTACAATTAATTTAAATATGTTTAAAATAAATTATAGTTTAGTGGATATAGGTTAACAATAAATTATTTCATTGAAGATAAGTATTATTATGCTACAAAATTATATAATTTGAGAAATATAGATTTAATGAAATATTATATTTTTAGGTTAACTTAGTATATGGAAAATGTCAATAAATTAAAGGTAAGTTTACATACATTTACATTATTATGAATTATTTGCTAATTTCTTTCTTAACCCTTTTCTTTTAGATATTAATTCAATATTTGATTGTGTTTACGACATGTAGATTTAAATTATTAGATATTGTAATTCCCAAAATTTAAGAAAATGGTTTTTCCTCTATTAAGTTACTGTCAATTTTAACTACTATTTTGTTTTTGTTATTTTTATTTGTAAAAATCTCATAAAATGTATTTTATCATTATTAATTTTAAGTTTTAATTTTTTTAATATATATTTCGAAGAGCTTTAATAGTTGAATTTATATTAATTTTTAGAGTCTCGAAGTTGTTACCACTGATTATGATGCATATATCATCCGAGAATTGCATTAGTTTTACGTTTTCGAACGAAGTTATGAATTTCGTTAGAGTAAATGGTAAAGAGTGTAGGGCTTAAGCAACTTTCTTGTGGTTCACCCGCATTTGTTATGTGGTCATGATCAGTGTTAGAGTTAGTATGTATACTTCTATTCGTTAGAAATAGGTATATCCAGTTTATTATATGGCTTGAAATTTCATTTTAAACATTTTATTAATCAGAATTTTTTTATCAACATTATCAAAAGCTTTACAAGTATCCATGTTAATAAGGATTAATCGTTTACCTTCATTTTTACTTATCTTCACGTAATTAAACAGCTCCGTCATATAATCATTTATACTTTTATTTTTTCTGAATCAAGATTATTGTCCTCTAAATGTTTGTTTATTCTGTTTAATAACAGTCTGCTAAATAATTTAGAGAAAACTGATAATAGACAGATTGGACGGTAGTTTTGTACATATGTATATCTCTGTTGTTAGATCCATTTTTTTTAAATCGGTATTACCTTTGCCTTTTTCCTCCAATTTTCTGGAAAACTGTTGTTGTTCCAAATTTTATTGAAATGTTTTATTTCAAATTTATAGCTAATTAGATTTAAACCTGGTGCTGAATTTTTGGAATTTGGAATTATATCCTTAATTTCTGTTTGATGGAAAGGATCTTTAGTCAATATAAAATTTTGATCTGAAGCTGGTAAAACTAATTTTTCTTTTGTAGAAGGGAAATTCATATTTAGAAAGTTATTGCTTGCTGTGCTGTCTTCTAATATCGCAAAATTAGATGTTTTTTTATTTTGTTTATTTTGTTCCAGAAATCAGAACTTTTTGTATTTTTGTTAATACTATTTAGGTATACTAACCAACTTTTTTGCTATTCCCTTTTTATATTTTATTTTAGTTTATTTAATGAATAATTAATGATGATGTTAATGAATAATTCCAATAGATCTTTATTGTTAGCTAGACTTCGAATATTTATTTGTAATATGTTGATTTTTTCTTCCATTTTATTTTATATTTTTAAGCATTCTCAATCGTATTTATAATATCTAATAAGATATTATCGTTTCCTACTTTTGCATTTCCATTAGGATTATCTCCTATAATTTTATTTTTGATTGTTGCTATTAATTCATCTTTTTCCCGCATTTGTGATTTGAGATCCTTCATCACGTTGTTTAGAATTTTGAATTTATCTTCCAATGTCTTCATGGATTTTAATATTTTCTCCTTTTCTTCCTTCTCTGTTTCCATAATGTTTTTAAATTCCCACATGTTAGGTATTATTTGTCTAGTCCCGAATAATTTCTCCTTTGCTTCTTTACAGGAACATTTGTTAATTGTCATAAATTCAACTACTTTTGCACATGTTCCGCATGACCGCAATTCATACATTTTCTGCAGTACATGGGATTTTGAAAATAATAACTCACTTTTATTAGAATGTTATCGTAGAAGACCACATTGTTAGGTATAGAGTTTGCCTGAAACGTAATTTTAACCAGCTCCATCGGAATTTTTAAATTGTTTGCCTTGTCCCATTTGAACATTCTTTCTATATTAACAATGTTAAATTTTGCTTTGCTATTATGTCTCAGCTCATCTTCTGAAATGTCATTAGGAACATCTCTAATCACTCCTACTGTTTTATTGAAATTATCCGGGTTGAAGCATTCATACCCATCAAAATCACTAATTAGTCTATTCTGGATGCACTTATTCGCCTCTGAATAATTTTGGAAAGTGATGGTTGCTATTTTGTTCTACACTCACTATGTTTTTGATATTATTTATTTTTAGTGCCTGTCCAATTTTCAACAACTTTCTTTTTTCTTTTTTTATTAATAACCCTAAATGGACCGCTGTCCTGAATCGAATAGATATTAACATGTCTAGGTGAACTTAGTGTGGTATTTTCTACTTTGTTATTTGATGTTACGACCTCCGTCGTTTCATTAATATTGTTTACAGCGTTCGTTAAGGATTTATCCAGTTCAATGGCGTTTATTAACGTACTTGCCGGCATCTTGTTTCCTTCATATATTGTTGTTTCCTTCATACATTATTATATTTCCTTCATGATATTAATCTCATTTTCACATGACTTTTTAAATTTGCTTTCTTAAATTTCTTAAAATTTATATTTAAGTCATTTTTTAATTTAGATTTTAACGCTCTATTGGCTACGAAATTTTTTTTGTTTCATTGTCGCTGCCAATCTCGCTATCCGACAATGTATTCTCCACGTTGAATTTGTTAGGAAAATTGGGTTTCCTCAATTCCCTTTATACATATACACTACTCCAAAAAATTAAAGGAACACTAATTTTTTTCAACTTTTTTAGTGTTTTTTGAAGAGCTGTATCTTTGTAAAATACGGTCGAACAGAGATGAAAAGAAAAGCATTTAAAAGCTCCAAATCTCTAGTTATGAGACTTTTGAGCGGAAAATTTTTGTGAGATACCGTTATCACACAATCATAAGGAAGAGCGCGAAATAGAAAAATTCGAATTTTTTTTTTTTTTTTTGTAAGGATCCATGGGCGCGGGAAATTTATTTTAAGTAAAACCAATTCATAGGTCGGTTAGCCTGTTAATTAGGCGTAAATTTAATTTCATTCTGGTCTCTCTATGTCAACTTTTTGCTGAGATATCTGACTTTGAATCAAAAAAGATCCTTTTGCCTTTGATCATCGATATCTCAGCAACCAATTATTGCACAGTAAACTTTAAAGCAGCCTTAAAAACTTCAGTAAATTTCCTACAAGACCATTTAATGATTAATTGAGAACAAATTTTTTTTTCACCCTCAATACTGATTTGAAAAAAGTACAAAAAAAACGACTTTTTAGGTTGTCTTAGTAAATCTACCGTTACTTAACAAATTTTGATGAAAAGACTAATGTTGCCAGGTCATTTTACAGTTTAATGTACTCCTAATAGCCCTGTATTATTTTCAAATTGATCCATCCAACCATTTTTCCGGACAGATTGATCAAAGTTTTACAAAACAGTTAAAGGAACAAGTATTCATCCAAATAAAAAAACGACTTTTTTCACATTTTGCGTTAGTTACTTGTTAACCCTTAAGGATCGTAAGATTTTTTTGCAATACTCGCCCATAAGAGACGACAGAAAATTAAATAAAGTTCTGCAATATGACCAATTATTATGGGACTTGGCCATTTCTTATCCGATTTTAGTGAAATTTGGTATGCGTTATTGAAATGGGATTCTAAAACGATTCGTGGATGAAGTTCTGGAAAATGGCCAACTAGGAAGGAACTTAGCCATTTCTTATCCGATTTTGATGAAATTCAGCATGTAAGATGGAAATGGGATTCTAAACTGATTTTTGGATGAAATTCTGGAAAATGGCCAACTAGGGAGGAACTTGGCCATTTCTTATCCGATTTTGATGAAATTTGGCATGTACGATGGAAATGTTATTCTAAAATAAATCGTGGATGAAGTTCTGGAAAATGGCCAACTAGGATGGATTTTGGCCATTTCTAATCCGATATTGATGAAATTCAGCACGTGCCCTAGAAATGGGATTCTAAACTGATTTGTGGATAAAGTTCCAGAATTTGGCCATTTGTTATGGTACCTGGAATTTTTGTATCCTATTTTTATGAATTTCAGCATTCACGATGAAAATGAGATTCTTAAATTATTGATAAAATAAATCATTAAATACATGGAATTACCATTTTAGTTTTTCACTTTTAAAGCAAATGTCGAATTTCTTTTATTCGTTTAAGGAATAGGCAAGCGCCTTCCAAATTAACCATATAAATTTAATCAAAAATAATTTTAGAGTTTTATTTCTATAGTACATGCCGAATTTTTTTAAAATAGGATAAAAAATGGCCGAGTTCCATCCTAATACGGCTTATTTCAGAATTTCATCTAAACATAATTTTAAAACCCAATTTTCATTACACATGCTGAATTTTATCAAAATCTTATAAGAAATGGCCAAGTTCCTACCTAATTGGCCATATTCCAGAACTTTAGGTAAAATTCATTTTAGAATCCCATTTCCATCGCCCATACCAAATTTAACTAAAATCGGTTCAGCAATACCAAGTTCCATCCTAATTGGCCATATTCCAGAACTTTATCCAAAAATCACTTTAGAATCCCATTTCCATCGCGAATACCAAATTTCACTAAAATCGGTTAAGAAATGGCCAAGTTCCATCCCAGTTGGCCATATTCCAGAACTTTCCCAAAAAATCATTTTAGAATCCCATTTCCATCGTACATGCCGAATTTCATCAAAATCGGATAAGAAATGGCCAAGTTCCATCCTAGTGGGCCATATTCCATAACTTTATCCAAAAATCACTTTAGAATCCCATTTCCATCGTAAATGCTAAATTTCATCAAAATCGGTTAAGAAATGGCCAAGTTCCATCCTAGTTGGCCACATTCCAGAACTTTATCCAAAAATCACTTTAGAATCCCATTTCCATCGTACATGCCGAATTTCATCAAAATCGGATGAGAAATGGCCAAGTTCCATCCTAGTGGGCCATTTTCCAGAACTTTATCCAAAAACCATTTTAGAATCCCATTTCCATCGCGCAAACCAAATTTTATCAAAAATGGATAAGAAATGGCCAAGTTCCTTCCTAGTTGGCCATATTCCACAACTTTATCAAAAAATCATTTTAGAATCCCATTTCCATCGCGCATACCAAATTTTATCAAAAATGGATAAGAAATGGCCAAGTTCCATCCTAGTTGGCCATATTCCAGAACTTTATCCAATAATCATTTTAGAATCCCATTTCCATCGCGCATACCAAATTTCATCAAAATCGGTTAAGAAACGCCCAAGTTCCATCCTAGTTGGCCATATTCCAGAACTTTATCCAAAAACCACTTTAGAATCCCATTTCCATCGTACATGCCAAATTTCATCCAAATCGGTTAAGAAATGGCCAAGTTCCTTCCTAGTTGGCCACATTCCAGAACTTTATCCAAAAATCACTCTAGAATCCCATTTCCATCGTATATGCCGAATTTCATCAAAATCGGATTAAAAATGGCCAAGTTCCATAATAATTGGTCATATATATTGCAGAACTTTATTTAATTTTCTGTCGTCTCTTATGGGCGAGTATTGCAAAAAAATCTTACGATCATTAAGGGTTAACAAATAATTAACGCAAAATATGAAAAAATTTTCATGATCACTTGTTCCTTTAACTGTTTTGTAAAACTTTGATCAATCTGTCCGGAAAAACGGTTGTATGGATCAATTTGAAAATAATACAGGGCTATTAGGAGTACATTAAACTGTAAAATGACCTGGCAACATTAGTCTTTTCATCAACATTTGTAAAGTAACGGTAGATTTACTAAGACAACCTAAAAAGTCGTTTTTTTGTACTTTTTTCAAATCAGTATTGAGGGTGAAAAAAAAATTTGTTCTCAACTAATCATTAAAGGGTCTTGTAGGAAATTTACTGAAGTTTTTAAGGCTGCCCTAAAGTTTACTGTGCAATCATTGGTTGCTGAGATATCGATGATCAAAAAATGCATGAAAAATGCATGAGATGAAGCAAAAGGATCTTTTTTGATTCAAAGTCAGATATCTCAGCAAAATGTTGACATAGAGAGACCAGAATGAAATTAAATTTACGCCTAATTAACAGGCTAACCGACCTATGCATTGGTTTTACTTAAAATAAATTTCCCGCGCCCATGGATCCTTACAAAAAAAAAAAAAAATCGAATTTTTCTATTTCGCGCTCTTTCTTATGATTGCGTGATAACGGTATCTCACAAAAGTTTTCCGCTCAAAAGTCTCAAAACTAGAGATTTGAAGCTTTTAAATGCTTTTCTTTACATCTCTGTACGACCGTATTTTACAGAGATACAGCTCTTCAAAAAACATAACAAAATAATATGTAAACAAATGGCCATCTTTTTTGTTTTTGACGTCACCCAAGTCTTCTACGTATAGATTACAACAACAAATAAAAAAACGAAAAGTAAAAAAAGAATAACTTACATATTTATCGGAATTGCATGACGGCACGAACACGTGGTTTGAAAAATCGAGCTAACCTGGGATTTATTGAATCATGAGACGGGTATCATTTTTTATATATTTTTTATATATTTCTGAGTATTTCAAGTTAGTATTTATTGCCATAAAATTGGTATTTTCCCCAGCATATTTTTGTGTGCAGCGTGCACGTCGTCATAGGAAATGTATTAGTAGTAATGACATTCACAGTATTTTTGATTTGGCAAATCATAAAAATGCCAATCACTTCATCATAATATATCTACTGGAAAAAATAGAAATATCATTTGTCATTACCCCCCCACCTTCACTTTACCCCAGAGTTAATACAAATGCATGATACAAAGAATTAATGCTCAATCATCATAGGTATGCTCAATAGATGTAATTACGCCATCCGGTGACAGAAATTTGTTTTTTATTTTTTATTTTTTGTACAAATTTCTCTATTTTGTTTTGTTTTTTAGCACGTCATTCGATGCTGCACCACGATACTACTGAATGACGTGCTAAAAACAAAATAAAATAGAGAAATAACAAAAAATAAAAAACAAATTTCTGTCACCGGATGGCGTAATTACATCTATTGAGCATACCTTATTAATTCGTTGTATCATGATACAAATGTATCGACTCTCAAAAATGAGAAATGAGTACCCTTCTCGACTTCTCTATATGGTAGTTTGGTTTCATACCAAGATATACAGAAAAAAGAGGTAGTATATTCCCGTGTCTCATTTTCGTCTTTCTTTGCGCATCACGTCACGTGAAGACAAAAAAGCAGACATTTATATGAAGTTTGGCGGTTTTTTGATTAATTTTTTAAATAAATCAAGAATAATCGTAATTTTTTTTAACAAACCGTATTTACAATTGATAATGAGACCCGAGACCCTTTTTATGCTTTATATTTTTTTTATGGTCCAAATATTTGAGAAATAATTCTTCGAGTGTATAATGCCTAAGATAAATGGAAAAAAGGGTAGACAAAATTATGAGTACATGACATAAAACAATTAAATTATTAAATGTTTTTGGTCATTTGAAGTTTGAAATAATGAAAACTACGTACCAATTATTAAAATTTTTTTTTACGTTATATACTCAAATTTTTGCCATCTATTTTCGTTTGGCTTCAAATTATTGGTATCCACGTACCTATTCAAATACATATTATGTCCGTTGAATATGGATGGCTAAATATAAATGGAAAATATATTAAATAAAAATTCACTTCACAAATTATTAACCGCCCAGTTAATAGAAAATATAAATTTGAAAAAAATAAAATTAAATAAAACTGTAAATTAAAATTAAATCTCTGGCTTATTTCATTTATTGTCTTATGGTTTTCGTTACAACTAAATCAAAACACCCATTCACTGTTTAGCGTTCTGTATGTGTTCTTTTCAGAAGTACAATTGATAGTTTTGTTGCAATAAGAATTATTCAAATTTAGTATATTTAAAATCGAACACTCCCAAATTTTTGAATTAAATAATTAAAATCAAATCGTTCTCTGCATTTAACAAAAAAATTATACTCATAAATTCCAAAACTTTTTATGCAATGTGCTCAATTAATCTGCTCTAGACACGAATATTAAAACATGCCTCTTTTCGCGATTTAATTACGAAAGTATTGCGGTGTATAGCTAAAATCAAAATTGAAATGTTTAATTTTAACATAAAGTCGAAAAACAATTAATGGCAAGAATAAAAAAAAAATCATTTATTTTCCATTTATTTAAAAAATTAATAAAAATATCACGAAACTCCATAAAAATATCAGCATTTTTGTCTTCACGTGATGTCAAATTGTGAAAAAAGGATAGCAACAGCATGCGCAATATTATACCTTATTTTCTGTATATCTTGGATCGCTATTGCATTCTATTCCCTTTGCTTTTTATACGAGGGGAGACATTTGAATTTGAATTTCGTTCCCGGGGAAAGAAATAAAAAAAAAAATTGTATTTCCTTTCGCAGAGAGAGATTAAAGAAGGGAACGAAAATGAATTTAAACACTGCTTTTATTTCATTCTCTTCTACAGTGTGTTAGTACTAGATCACATAAAAATAATCTGGTTTCATCATTTTAGTTTTCATAGTGAACGTACGCTGTTGAGCTTATCTGTAGTGGATTCTTGTGTCATGCATTATGCTGCACTAAAAAAACTAATTGAATAATAAAAAAATTTTGGACAAAACAAAAACAAAAAAAATATCTTTTCTTTATTATACTGCCGCGTAGCGGCAGTTCTTTTTTCAAATGCCTTTGAGTTTGCTCAAATATGTTTTTTTTCGCCGAGATATCGCATTTTCAAAATTGCATGTTCGTGACTTTGTCGGTATACTGTATAAAACACTACCTTTTATACCTAGGGTATAAAATCTTCGTATCCCGAAAAATTCACGAACATGTAATTTCGAAAATGCCATATCTCGGCGAAAAAAAACATATTTGAGAAAACAAGGCATTTGTACTATAAGATCCCACACATGGACTTTTGAAAAAAAAAAAAGTCGCGGTGCTAGATAACCTCAAATATGTCAAAAAACAGTGTTTTTTGCACTTTAGGTTAGAATATCTCATAAACCTGACGTGATAGAGCAATTCTGACCCCATATTCGGATTCTGCGTGAAAAATTACTTCGGGAACAACTATTCATTGTCCAGGGGCAAAAGTTTGCAGGGTAGTGTTATCATTAATAAAGCATTCCAAACTAATGAAAGAAGACATGCAAACTTCAATAAATCTGTTAAAAATGTCAACTCATAAAATGGGTGGAGTACACCCAGAAGTTCTACTTAGAATTTATAAAGCCATCATAAAATCCAAATTGGAATATACTATGTTGCAACGGATGAAAACAATAAAACAAAGATGGGAATAAGCCAGATGATAAAAAATGCAGATATTAGGAAATGCCTGGTACTCATGAAAACGACTCCTATACCGGTACTACTTGCAGAAGCAATAAAAATGCCGAGTAGACTAGATAGTAAAAAGAAAACATTAAAATACATTACAAGACATGGAAACACTAAATATTGCATGCAATGAGATAAAAGAACAACTATCACTAAAGAAATTTTATATTACTTATACTATTTCACCACAATCTATCCATAGCCTATCCATTACAAAACTACCGAGCCCACCAATATAACAATTGAACCAAGGCCATCTTTACCATGGGGCTATAAGGGCTGCAGCCCTAGGGCCCCGCATTATTAGGGCGCCACCAATTGTCCAAGATCGAATCTGTGGGCTATAGTTCAGTTGATTTTCAAAAAAATTGAATTTTCCACGAAACGTGTAGAAATATTCGACCGATCCAAATTGCCGTTTGTATGGCAATTACAGGTCTCAACGCCTATTGATAGAGGTATCAATAATCGAAATCGGAGCACATTTGCAGATTTTCGAATTTTGTGGCTCTGAATTTGTGGACTATAGTTCAATTGATTTTCAAAAAAATTGAATTTTCCACAGAACGTGTAGAAATATTTGACCGATCCAAATGGCCGTTTGTATGACAATTATCTCAACGCCTATTGATAGCAGATAGAGGTATCAATAATCGAAATCGGAGCACATTTGCAGATTTTCGAATTTTGTAGCTCTGAATTTGTGGGCTATAGTTCAGTTGATTTTGAAAAACATTGAATTTTCCACGAAACGTTTAGAAATATTCGACCGATCCAATTACAGGTCTCAACGCCTATTGATAGAGGTATCAATCATCGAAATCGGAGCACATTTGCAGATTTTCGAATTTTGTGGCTCTGAATTTGTGGGCTATAGTTCAATTGATTTTCAAAAAAGTTGAATTTTCCACGGAACGTGTAGAAATATTCGACAGATTCAAATAGCCGTTTGTATGACAATTACAGGTCTCAACGCCTATTGATAGAGGTATCAATCATCGAAATCGGAGCACATTTGCAGATTTTCGAATTTTGTGGCTCTGAATTTGTGGGGTATAGTTCAGTTGATTTTCAAAAAAGTTGAATTTTCCACGAAACGTGTAGAAATATTCGACAGATCCAAATGGCCGTTTGTATGACAATTACAGGTCAAAACGCCTATTGATAGAGGTATCAATAATCGAAATCGGAGCACATTTGCAGATTTTCGAATTTTGTTGCTCTGAATTTGTGGGCTATAGTTCAGTTGATTTTCAAAAAAGTTGAATTTTCCACGGAACGTGTAGAAATATTTGACCGATTCAAATGGCCGTTTGTATGACAATTACATTTGTCTGAGGACATTTGCAGATTTTCGATTTTTGTGGCTCTGAATTTGTGGGGTATAGTTCAGTTGATTTTCAAAAAAGTTGAATTTTCCACGGAACGTGTAGAAATATTTGACCGATTCAAATGGCCGTTTGTATGACAATTACATTTGTCTGAGGACATTTGCAGATTTTCGATTTTTGTGGCTCTGAATTTGTGGGGTATAGTTCAGTTGATTTTCAAAAAAGTTGAATTTTCCACGAAACGTTTAGAAATATTCGACCGATCCAAATTGCCGTTTGTATGACAATTACAGGTCTCAACGCCTATTAATAGAGGTATCAATCATCGAAATCGGAGCACATTTGCAGATTTTCGAATTTTGTGGCTCTGAATTTGTGGGGTATAGTTCAGTTGATTTTCAAAAAAGTTGAATTTTCCACGAAACGTTTAGAAATATTCTACCGATCCAAATTGCCGTTTGTATGACAATTACAGGTCTCAACGCCTATTGATAGAGGTATCAATCATCGAAATCGGAGCACATTTGCAGATTTTCGAATTTTGTTGCTCTGAATTTGTGGGCTATAGTTCAGTTGATTTTCAAAAAAGTTGAATTTTCCACGGAACGTGTAGAAATATTTGACCGATTCAAATGGCCGTTTGTATGACAATTACATTTGTCTGAGGTCATTTGCAGATTTTCGATTTTTGTGGCTCTGAATTTGTGGGGTATAGTTCAGTTGATTTTCAAAAAAGTTGAATTTTCCACGGAACGTGTAGAAATATTTGACCGATTCAAATGGCCGTTTGTATGACAATTACATTTGTCTGAGGACATTTGCAGATTTTCGATTTTTGTGGCTCTGAATTTGTGGGGTATAGTTCAGTTGATTTTCAAAAAAGTTGAATTTTCCACGAAACGTTTAGAAATATTCGACCGATCCAAATTGCCGTTTGTATGACAATTACAGGTCTCAACGCCTATTAATAGAGGTATCAATCATCGAAATCGGAGCACATTTGCAGATTTTCGAATTTTGTGGCTCTGAATTTGTGGGGTATAGTTCAGTTGATTTTCAAAAAAGTTGAATTTTCCACGAAACGTTTAGAAATATTCTACCGATCCAAATTGCCGTTTGTATGACAATTACAGGTCTCAACGCCTATTGATAGAGGTATCAATCATCGAAATCGGAGCACATTTGCAGATTTTCGAATTTTGTTGCTCTGAATTTGTGGGCTATAGTTCAGTTGATTTTCAAAAAAGTTGAATTTTCCACGGAACGTGTAGAAATATTTGACCGATTCAAATGGCCGTTTGTATGACAATTACATTTGTCTGAGGTCATTTGCAGATTTTCGATTTTTGTGGCTCTGAATTTGTGGGGTATAGTTCAGTTGATTTTCAAAAAAGTTGAATTTTCCACGGAACGTGTAGAAATATTCGACAGATCCAAATGGCCGTTTGTATGAGAATTACAGGTCTCAACGCCTATTGATAGAGGTATCAATCATCGAAATCGGAACACATTTGCAGATTTTCGAATTTTGTGGCTCTGAATTTGTGGGGTATAGTTCAGTTGATTTTCAAAAAAGTTGAATTTTCCACGGAACGTGTAGAAATATTCGACCGATCCAAATGGCCGTTTGTATGACAATTACAGGTCTCAACGCCTATTGATAGAGGTATCAATCATCGAAATCGGAGTACATTTGCAGATTTTCGAATTTTGTGGCTCTGAATTTGTGGGCTATAGTTCAGTTGATTTTGAAAATCATTGAATTTTCCACGAAACGTTTAGAAATATTCGACCGATCCAAATTGTCGTTTGTATGACAATTACAGGTCTCAACGCCTATTGATAGAGGTATCAATCATCGTAATCGGAGCACATTTGCAGATTTTCGATTTTTGTGGCTCTGAATTTGTGGGCTATAGTTCAGTTGATTTTGAAAAAAATTGAATTTTCCACGGAACGTGTAGAAATATTTGACCGATCCAAATGGCCGTTTGTATGATAATTACAGGTCTCAACACCTATTGATAGAGGTATCAATGCTAGTACGCATTTTCACAATCATCCGGTGTTCTCATTTTATTCATTGTATCGTCTCCGATCGTCGAAATCACTAACGTTTTTTCGTTTCTGGAATTAATTGCTTCTCTTTCTAAATGCTGTTTGAACTTCATGGCTTGTATTTTCTCTAGAATTTCATATGGTGTCGAATATACTGGTTTTAAAACAGAAGATGATACTGCACTGGGAAATTTTTTTTAGCTTCTACAAGGGCGCCTAATATTTTTAGCCCAGGGCGCCTAAATATATAAGAACGGCCCTGAATTGAACCATTTATAAAAGGCATAGAAACAAAGACACAATACAATAAATTAGTATTAAATAAGAAGACTAAAGGAAACTCAGAAAAATATAAACAGTATGGACTGAAATACACGGATGGGATGATCAAAGACACTCAAACAGGAATAGGAATATTTATACAAGGAAGTAACACGAGACTGTCAATTACGCTTAAAAATTACACAAATATAAAAACAGTAGAAACTATTGTAATTAAAATCGCAATACTATACTATTAGCACAACTGATTAAAGAGGAGAATATAATTATGCTGTCAGACTCCGAAAGTACATGCCTATCAATCCAATCAGCTAAAAAACAAAAACACATAAACATTATGAAAACCAGATTTTAGACATAGCAGGACATAACGAAAGTTAAATGATCACAATCCACTGGATACCGGGACATATAGAATAGAAGAAAATGAGATAGCAGATCATATTTAGCTAAGGAAGCAGTAACATCACCAACCCATACCTTGGACAATAAACCAACTATCCAAGACACAACTAAAGAAATCAATAGCATATTAAAAGAAGAATGGACAAACAAATACAGAGAGAGTTTAAGAAACATAGGCAGTTACTACAAAAGAATAAATACAACCCCAGAAACTATATGGTTCAAAAAATCCATACTTAAAAATATAGAAGTTAGGAAAATGACAAGAATAAGATCGGGACACATCTACAATAAAAAATACAGACACATCGGACAAGATAAATTCAAATTGTGAAAATTGTGGGGTGGTAGAAGACAATAAACATATAATAAGCGAATGTAGGAATTATGACAATGAAAGGACTAGATTTGATATCTTAAGACAAGTAGACCTTCATGAAATACTAAAAAGACAAAAATATTCAAAATATCAATTTTAAATTTTTTGGATGTAATTGGATAATATGATTTGTAGACCAGCATTATTCAGAAAAAAAAAAACAATATAAAACAATACAAAATAATAATAATAATATAGAATACAATTTAGAAGAAACAAAATCAAACTAAGGCCCAAATTGAGATGAAAAGCACTAAAAAACATCTTACTAATGAACGATTTCAGAACAAAACAGCAATTATTCAGTTCAATAATGTTTCGTCTCTTTCGTCTTTTATGAAATTGCAACTTATTTCAAAATTCAAAATCAATGCTATCGGTGCGATTCCGGTTCAGTGATAAAATGATATGATAAATTTGAATCGGTGTGAACAAAGCAAAAAGCAGAATTTATTGTTTTTCGTATTATGCCTACATTGAAATTTAAAAATTTGAATTTTATCAAGAAGTAGAGCAAAGGCAAAATAATTATTCATTATGCTAGGTTTACAGCGACACACGACACTATAATATTGTATGAAGTATTGTACAAGTATTCTACACTATAAGCAGCAGTTGCTATATTTATGTCATTCAATAGATGAGCGGTAAATTCAGACATTGCTTCTACGAATCTATTTACGATACCTTACCTTCTTACTAATAAATTACACCGAAACGATAAATATAGAGACATACAAAGCATCAACACAAAAAGATGATAAAATCATAATAAAGTTATTTATCTGATACTCACTTATTGTGCTAGTGCATGTATATACACAGCAGTATGTTCTCTTTGCTTCTCCCAATACAAACATTGTGAAAGAATTTGTATAGTTTGCGACAAATGAATGATGAAGTACCAAAATCTTTTTGAAGGTTGGCCCCCGATGATGGCTTTTATCCTTGGTATTTACGTCTGAGCTCTATCAAAACCAACCTAATCAGCGAAATAGTCACAAAAGTTTGATTTGATTGGATTAGATCACGAATGTAAATAGAACTAGGCCCTCTAGGGTAACAAAACCTTTCTCATAAACCAATTTTTTTCTTGTGCTGTCGTCCGATTTGTAGTGGACATTCGATCTAAATTAAATAACCTGATACTCTGGAATTCCTTATTCAAATAAATTATAATATTAAAAATTTGCAAATTCTGAAAAATGGATCTCGATATTCTTTCAAAGGATGCTTAACGTCGTTATCGGAATATATTCAACTGATGGGTTTGTTAAAAAATCCCAATATTCTTTTAATTTTTCAGAAAGCATTTCAGAAGATAAAGGTGGTAATACCACAGAATATAATATATATACAATTAATTATGTATAGTATAAGCGACATTGCACCGGCCACAAACAGTTTTGCCCGTACCTGTTTTTCACGTGTCGAACGAGAATTATTTTTCGAATTCCAAACACTCAGTTCGCTTAACAACAATTTAATATTGACGAATCTTCTTTCGCCAACCTGACGTGAAAAAATTAAATCGAAATTCTTTCACACAAAACTCGCATTGTGTACTATAATGTAAGGCCAATAAACCTAACATTAATTCTTTTGAAGAATTCTTAAATACTTTATAAAACCATGCTAATCAGATCACAGCACCACAAGCTAAATTAATAAGACGTTGTATTATTTTTATTTTGCAAAATATTTCTTTATAGTTTCTTTAAAATGTGTTAAGACTTTTTAAATTTCCTAGAGTAGATTTTCCGTTAATTTTGAATTTGCAGTTGCTCAATTACACAAATTATTTAGATCCTAAAAAGTTACTGAGAGAAAAACGTTTGTAGGTACACAATATTCAAATTCAAACACATGTTTGTTACATCACCTTTCTTAAGAAATAATTTATTTGGAAACTAATTAAATATTTTCTACATACTATATTTCAGTGAACATTTTTGTATGCGTACAAATTTTATCATTGGCGACAAAAATTTTCATCGACAAAAACCAGTCTGATAAATTTATTGAATTTGTTTCAAATTCATCATAAATTTATCATTCGTCGCTTACTTGCAATCGCAAAACACAGTGTATAACAATGATATAATTTTATCAGATTTCATTATCATCGAACCGGAATCGCATCCTAGTGCAATAAGGCATGCATAATTTTGTTTCGTGCAATGAAAAAAATTAAAACGGATGACTAGATTAAAATGAAAAGTTTTTTTATCATTTAAAATTATCACTGAACCAGAATCGCACCCCTGATTAGATTTCTTTTTTACATAAGCATTGTAACTGGATAATTAAATATTTATTTGAGCGATATTGAAAAGTCAAATATTTAATTCTACCTTTAAAATGCTGTGTTTTGGATATCCATTACATATATCACTTTTTATGTGTACTTTTATCACAGGTATATTATATTAAAATAATAAAAAACTTTATATATTTTTTGATTATTTTGAATTTTTATTATTATTAATTATTCCTTATTGTGATAATATTTATTATATTTTAATTATAAAATCGATTTCGGAGTAACTCCTTCATCAGTTATATTATAATACTATTACATTTCTTTTTTTTTTTTATTATAAACGACTTTATTATAAATTGTTACATGGTTTTTTACATTTATATATACATATATTTTTTTTTTATTTTTTCTTATACTTATTACAACGAGCCCTATTCTATTTACAGATATTTGCCCTGAACCGGATTTGTCTTTTTTTTTTTATTTTTTTTTTATTTGTTTAGGTGCAATGTTATTTTTATATAATTGAAAGCTTGGCGTCTGCAATTCTTTATTCTGATATGTCTTAACTTAATTATTGTACTATTATTTACATGAGGCACGCTTTACCCCCTGTGTACATTAGCTTTACATTTTATAAAATCAACAAAGTTGATGTTGCTCACTTGTCTTAAATTAATGTATCTGTTATAATTATTATAATTATTTAGGTGTACTTGAGTCATGAGCTGGTTCGTGTGCACATTCATTCTCTGCATTGATTCTTTTATTAGATTTTCCAGAAAATGGCCAAGTTTCTCGATTTTAGTGCTTGCATACAGTTCTGTGTTGCTATAGTAGTGGTACTTATCTTCGTACTGATTGTATTTTCTAATTTTCCCCGTCACGTGCCTGAGAATGTTTCTTTCAAAAATTTCGAGTATTTTGTAGCTGGTGGGTGATATTGTAAACCATGACGTGAAACCGTATGTTAATATGGGTCTAATTAGTTGGCAATACATAATTTCTTTTGTTCGTTGAGATAAATCAAGTTTAATGTTAATTGACCTTAGCATCGCGTAAGCTGCTCTGGCTTTTACTAAAGTTTTTTGACAATGTGAATTAAAATTGAGTTTATTTGTGAAGTGTACTCCTAAGTATTTCACTGAGTCTGTAGTTTCTACTTGTTTTCCATTAATCAGAATCTTTGCTTTTCAACTTTTTGCTACTGCTGTTTTGATGCATCTGCCATAAGGTGGTCTAAAAATTATAAATTTTGATTTGGTCTCATTGATTGAAATGCCCCAGTCTTTATAATAGTTTTCCAAACTTTTTATATGTCTCTGTACCTTTTTGGTTGCGATGTCTGGACAAAGGGATGTCGCGAATATTATTGTGTCATCTGCGTAAAGGATTGTTTCCGTCTGTCTACTTGTAGGCTGATCTGCGATATAGAGGTTATATAGAATAGGCCCCAATATTGACCCTTGGGGTACTCCTCGACTTGAGGTGTGAATTTTTGATTTAGCTGAATTAATTTCTACATAGAACTGTCTTTGTTGAAGGAAATTGTGGATAATTCTAATTAAATTATGCGGAATATTAGATTTAATAAGTTTGAAGATTAATCCTTTGATCCAGACAGAATCGAAGGCGTTTCGTATATCTAATAGACATGCGGCTGTGACTTGCCTATGATTTAGATTTGAAGTTAAATTATAGTGCAGAAGTGTGAGGGCATCCGTAGTTGAATGTCCCTGTCTGAAACCAAATTGGAATGGGGGAATCTTAGATGGACCTTCTTCCGGGTATACTAAGGTCCTGAGTGATCTCCATATAATTTTTTCGAGAAGTTTACCTTGGTTTGAGTTTAGGCATATAGCTCTGCTATCTTCTGCTCTTTTTAGGTTTTTGACTTTTGGGATAGGAATTATATGAGATATTTTCCAATCTATAGGGAAGTAGGATACATTTAGGCAGTTGTTTATTAAAATTGATAGATGGTTAAAGTATGTTATTGGGAGTTTTTTGATGATAAAGTTCGAAATTTTATCAGGTCCTGATGATTTTTTTGTGTTTGTAACTAAATATTTGAGTTCTAATGGATTGGTAAAGTACTCCTCTAGTGGTTCGATGGCTGAGTTTTCACTCGAGAAGGTAGTTAGGAGATCGGCGGAGGAGGAAATGAAGTTATTGACCTCTTGGCAAACAGTATGGGTTAATACTGAGTGAGTATTAGGAACTTGTTCAGCATATAGCGATTTGTAATAGTTTGCGAACTCGTTAGTTATTTCGTTCATGTCATATGTCATTTGACCACCTCTTTCAAGTTGCTCAGGGGTTACGAACCTTTTCCTTCCTGTAATCCTATTAATTTCTTGGAACATAGAGTTTCCAGGTTTGATTTCAGATATTTTCTTTATGAATTTTTCTTTAAGATGTTTTGTGATATGATGTTTAATAATGTATGTGAGGCAGCTGATCTGAGATTTAATTGAGAGGTACCTAGGATATTGGTTATTTAGTGTTCTGTTATATATTCTACATAATATTTTCTTTAGTTTCCTACGGTATTCGAATAATTTTTGGAGTAATGGTGGGAGATTATTGTAAGTGTAATTTTTTTGCTTTACTTTGGGAATCAGCATACTGATTGAGTTTTGCACAGACTTTGTCAGTGCCTGAATATATTTGTTAATCTCGGCTTCTGAAAGGTTTCTATTATTTGGTATTACTATCTTTTGAAGTTCTTGGTCTATTTCATTTTTAAAATTGGTCCAGTTTGCAGCCTTATAGTTATAGTAGCTAGGAGGGTCTATTCTTAAAAAATTAGTGATACCTAAGAGATCTATCGATAGCTCCACCGCACAGTGGTCTGAAAATGATGGGATCGATTTCACACAAAATTATCTTTTCTTGCGTAACTTGTGACCATGTTATTTGTAACTAGGTAGAAATCTATGATTGATCCTGATCGGGGAAATGTTGCTTTTTTGGGTACGACTTGTAGAAAGTTATGGGATGAAGAAATGAGCCAATTTTGGAGAGCGTTACCTGTTATATTGTCTGTTCTATCCCATGCTTTATTGCGTGCATTAAAGTCTCCCCCTATTATTGCCATTTGATAGTTATCGCATTGCTTGTTAAGTATATCTAGGTCATGGTTTAAGTGCGTAAAATTGGTACCATTTGGAATATAGACGGAAACTATTAGTATTTTTTGAAGGTTTGCTCTTGTGATAGTTATTGCTGAATAGTTAATAAAGTTTATGTTGGGTATTAATAGCTGTTCTGTTTTAAAATTGTCCTTTACTAAAATTGCGGTTCCTTTTGATCTATCCGTTTTATTGTGTCTAATAATTTTGTAGTTATCTACTACGAATTTGTGCCTATCTTGAAGATTTGTTTCCTGTAGTAAGAAAAGATCCGGTTGCTTTTGTCTCACCAGATGGTCGAGTTGAGCTCTATTGACGTGGTTCGCAATAGAACAACAGTTTAACGTGTAAATTTTTAGTTTTTTTAACCCTGACATATCGTAAAAACGAAAGAAATATATGCTGCCTGTCTGTCTTCAAATGTTTGTAATTTCCTGTATTGTGGCAAAAAATCGTTAACTCTTTTAATGAGGGTTCCTAAATTACATCCGAAATGCTCATGACTCTCGTTATTTACAAATTTTGTAAAATTAATGCTATTGTTACTATTACTACTGTTACTATTACTATGCCGACGGTACTTCTGCCCTGCTTCGCTGCTCTGGTTTATCGATTGTTTTTGTTGTGGAACTGCCGAACAGGTCGGCAAATTTTATATTTTGGGATATTCCACGTTGTGCCGATTTTATGGCAAATAGGTTGTGCTTGTGTTTTTTAACCCGTTCTTCTTCTTTTTCTCTACGAGCAGCTTCCATTTTGTTTTTAATTTTTAGGAATTCATCACAGCCTCTATAGTATGATGGATGTCCGTGTTTCTTGCAGTTTACACAGAAAGGTTCTGATTCTCGGTCGACTCTTTGGCAACTTCCCGGTTCGTGTTCTTTTTCGCATTTTATGCATCTATATTGGTATGCACAGTTCCTTGCCACATGCCCAATTCTTTGACACCTCTTGCACTGAATTACTGATGTTTTCCGTAGAGCTTCCCATGAAATTTTGTGATGACACATGAACTTTATGTTACGTAGCACTTTAACATCTTCTTTATTATTCACTGACACTATATGGCAATTCATTTTTATTCCTTTTTTATTTATCATATTTTTTATCACTGCTGTTATGCCATGAACTTCTTTTATTTCTTCCTCTATCTCAGTATCAGAGAAGGTGTGTTGCACTCCTCTCATCACTATATTTGTTGTTTTTTCGTCGTCTCTAGTATATGTATGAGCTGCTACATTATTTTCTTTTAAGATTTCGAACATTTTTTTGTGGTTATCCACATTATCACAGGTCACTATTTTTTATTTCTTCTCGTTATTTTCACTGTATATTTAACACTTGGCACTTTTTCTACATAATCACTTAGTTTTTTTGTGTCGAGATTGGGCACAATTATCGGTGGTACTTTCATTTTTTTTACCGTTTTCTTCGGTGGGCACTGTCTATTTAAAATGTTGCTATTTTGCACTTGTTTTTGTTGTTGTTTTTCTTCTAATTCTGCAAACACAGAGAATTTATTTTGTAACGGTATCGGCTCTGAGCGATCACTTTTATGTTTTTTGGTCGCTACTCCTATGCTATGACTGGAGCTTATCGACCTTTTTGTTGATGTAGATATTATTGATGTCATTGATGTATTTTCTTCATCAACTGAACTGTTGTCATCTTCTTGATATTTAGATATTAATTTATTTACCATATCTTCAAATGAAATGTTTTGTTGCTCACAGTGCATTCGCACTGCCCGCTCAAAATCATCCAGAGACATCCTATCTCACCTCTTACACTACTATTATTTTTATTTTATTAAATTTATTATTTAAAGTTTATTACACCACTGTGAAACGATTATATGTTTTGAAAAAAACAGATTTTATTTTATTTTATTCATATACTTGTGAACACTATGAAGTACACCATATCCTGTCAATAGTCTGATGATCCTATTACATTTCTTAACCTACGTTATGTTTTTATACTATTTCTAATTGTTTATGCTAAGCTCCTCCTTTTTTTGTATTTTCTATAATTAAGTCATAGATTCTGTTTGGCTTAGTGTTGATTTTGTCGTTTAGTAAATTGCTATTGTTTTTTTGTTTGTATATTCCCAGTTCCTCGAGTCTATCTAATTTTTGTCCTTTTTTAGCTCTATGTAATATTGTTAAATTTGTGTTCATGTCAGTGTATTTATGGTTTTCAGTTTTTATATGGAGTGCGTAATTGGATTTAGTTTCTTTTTTATTTATGTCGTTGATATGTTCTTAGTACCTTGTTTCGAATTTTCTCCCCGTCTGGCCTATGTAATATTTGGGACAGTCATCACAAGATAATTTGTATACCCCTGTGTCTATTACTTCTGTGTTGTCTTTATTTCTCAGTTTTTGTTCAAGTTTATTATTGCTTTTATACGCTGTCGTGTATCCGAATTTATTAAGTGTCTTTTGAACGGCTTTATGAGTTATTTTATTATATTCTACGCTAATATATTTTTTGTCTTTATTATGATTTATATTAAAATGCTCATGTAATAAAGAAATATAATCAATGCAACCTTGATTTTGAATTTTGAAACAAGTTGCAATTTCATAAAAGAAGAAAGAGACGAAACATTATTTAACTGAAGAATTACTGTTTTGTTCTAAAATCGGGCATTACAAAACTAACAAAATTTAGAATTAAAAAAAATGTTTAGTTCAATATAATTCAATTAAATTCTTATGACATAAAGTAGATTTAACAAGAGCTAAAAAGTTCCCAAAAGTATAATCTAAAAACACTAACCAAATAATATTAGAGTAAGAACCAACTAGCACTAGCAGTACAAATTTACAACTAAGGGATAAGGAGAAACGGGAATAAAAATGTAAAAAAACAAAAGTATATGGGACGTTTCACTTCAACCGAGCCACCTCTATGACCAAAATTTAAAGCATCCAAAATAATTTTTAAGGGCACTAATATTTTCGTTGAGACGTATGCCGAGTGCTGTTTTTGAAAAAAAAAAACAAGATGGCGGCACAATATGGTGGCTAAAATCTATATAATCGTTGGTGCTTCTTTTAGTGATCGTGCAACTTCTGAACGAGTAAACCGACTGAGGTCATATTCACACCAAATATTTATTTTGTCAAGGCGATGGTTCCTAACTATGCTATTATCCGATAGGTGGCGTTGTAGTCAAGTTATTAACTAATTCTATTATTATGGACCCTAATGACTCATATTCACTATATACATATGTTGATTTAGTGCCAAAAAAGAAACATTAAAATTTTAATTGATATATGTACTTAGATTAATATTGGATTTTCCGTAATGATATAAATGTTAAGCTCAAGTTACTTTGCTGAATTTTATACTCTTCTCAAAAATTTTAAAGTGATTTATAAAGATAGTTATTTTTCAGACGATTGAAACTTAGTCAAATCATACCAGTAAAAATTTAAGTAAATTATTTATTTTTTTACAGTCAAATTTATTTTTTATACATCTTATTATATGTTTCACTTGTGCTACACCAAATGTTGCGGAATATGCGGTTTCTAATATTGAGGTTTACCGGTTTTATTTTATACTGCGGTTGGCGATTTTAATTTATAATGCGGTATGCGGTTTAAATGTTGATGCGTGCGGAATATTGCGGTTTTAGTTATAAAGGAAAATAATTTATTGTTAACTTAATAACTTAACAATCGGTTCCTTTTGCTCAATTTTCTACTTTGTTCCTTATCGATTCAACCAATTAACGCGCACGCTCGAGATAATTCGAGCATGTGATACTTGCAGAAATGTTCACTCGCGCAACTATTTTTCAATCTATTTTCTTAAATTTGGTTTTTGTAAGTACAACATTGTTATATCATACATTTTACTATAGGGCTGTAGGTTAGAGCTTTTTTGAACTCTCTCTTTTAAACAATATAAATACTAACAAAAAAAATTATTTTACCTTGACGTTTCTTTTTTTCAAAATATTATCCGTTAAGGGCTTAATTTAAAATAAGTTAGTTTTTTGCGGACAATCTAATTTTTTCAAAATTGGGGGCTCTACTTATTACTGTGAACTTGTTTTTGCGTTTTTAATACTAATTCCTATATAGCCTTCGTGGTGAAAATGAACCCTTTAGTATTCTAACCAGTTACTCAATATTATATTTGTATTCAATTTTGACCTTTTTTTAACTTAACTAGACAAAATAATTAAATTTCCTAATTATCTATTCCTGAGTTTATTATCCTTGCCGCAATATTGAGCAGGCAGCTTGTTTTTTTTTTTCAAATTCAGCACTAAGCATTCGAAAGTAGAGGGTTAAACGGAAATATTGGTGCCCTTAATATATTTTTTGGATGCTTTAAATTTTGGTCATAGAGGTGGCCCGGTTGACGTGAAACGTAAGTATATGGGACGTTTAAAAAAAAATATATATATATATATAAAATTATACAAAATCAAGGGTTAATATAGAAATAATAGTTATCCAAATAACAGAAAAATACTTTAAAGGAGGGGAAAATAATAGCTGACAGATTATTTTTGTTATAGGTTATCAAACAGGAAATAGAAACCGGATCTTCTGCAAGCTATAATTGGAGAAACCAGGAATCATAAGTCATATGGATGACGGTTCGCCCACAAAAAACAGAGACAAGCAAACAAACAAACTTAATTTTTTTTAAAAATGGACTTATACCAATTTCAAAAATAACAGCTCATATGTACATATTTATGTCACGTTTTCCCTTTTATATACTAAATTTAATTATAATTTATAAATTTCCTTTAATAAACAAAAATGATTTTTATTTAATTCTCTTACACCAGAAATATTTATTTTATTATAAACAATCAATAAAAATATTAAATTAATTGGATCATAAATTATTTTAGTATTAGTATACTATATTGTAATATGATTAAAAGGAAGAAGCAGGCGACATATACGAGTAAATAAATCACTTTATTCTAGGGTTTAAGTTAAATAAGTATTTTAATGGGAAATTCATCCTGTATGTTTGGTTTGTAACTAAACTTATTTTATAATAAAATGGCATAATGCAAAGAAGACAAAGGAACAAAATGCTGAGCAGAATATAAGAAATGAAAAATCAACGAAATGAGATAAAACGAAAATCCATAAATATTAAATGCCATAAAATATTTTCTCTTCGTTATTTTATTTTAATTATCAATTATGCTATTAAAAAGAATATTTTTTATTTTATTTTTCATCTTATCGTACCATTTTGCTTTTACACAATTATTAACAAGAAAAGAAAATTTTCCAAATGAAATAATCACCATAAATAAAAGCACGAAAAATAATTTACGATTTTGCTGTTGTATATTACTGATTTTATAAAAAACAAAAAAATATTAAAAGTTTAACAAAAATTTTTATTTAAATTATTTATTTAACTTTAAAAGAGATTTTTGGAAAATCTATTTTAAACAATTCTGTGTATTATAAAAAATTTGTGAATGTTGGTGCTTTGAAGCGGACGGATAAAGAGGGTGAAATAACATACAATAGATCCCTTTGATACTGATTACAATTGGGAACTAAAATAAGAGCATTTCCATTGCTGATATAAGTATTGAATATTAAATTTTAATGTACATATCCGGATTTTAATTTAGGAATGTGCTTAAATTTTGAAATTACATGAAAAATATGGTTTCGTAAACCTTCAAGGTTTAATAATGCCATTTTTGGTTAATTCTGAATCAAAACTTGGTTGTTGTAAAAGTAAATACTAAATCATACTCAGTTCTGGAATTTTATTAACATGTTGATGTTTTCGATATGTCTGGAGGACGATAAACGTTCCAATGAGACAGACGTGTTTTTGTCTGCTTCGTAAAATAAAAATTTTTTAGTTTAATTTATTTTTATTGTTGATTAATTTAAATTGTTTAATTGAGTTTTTTTTAATTTAGTGTAATTTTAAATTAAATTAATTTTTATTTTTATTTGTATGTAATAAATTAGTGAAGTTGTTTTATGTGAATATGGAAAATGTAATCCACCGGGATGCATTTATCAGGCAATATTTTAAATTTATAGTGAAAGAAATCGAATTTCTTGACCTCTTAATTAAATGTCGAATGTCAAAGATTCCGACAATTTGGTGGTTGTTATCACATACTACAGCCCTAATATTTAAACCTAGTTCTTTGCATTTGTTCACATTTTCCTGGCCAAAACACCTCTTATCATGAAACAAGATATTAATTTCCCTATCATGTTTTGCCTCTGATTTCCAAAATCTACAAAACCATCTATCTGGTCTGAATGTGTGTTATAAACTAATCGCTTTTCATATATATTTCTTCAATCATTAGTATCGCTTCTTTCGAATCTACCGTCATTTCGTACACTTTTCGTTTTAGTGTAAGTAAAATATTTTCGTTATAGAGAACCCCCGGGAGGGGTTA
The DNA here is from genome assembly GCA_963556165.1 of Tipula helvola. Taxonomy (NCBI): domain Eukaryota; kingdom Metazoa; phylum Arthropoda; class Insecta; order Diptera; family Tipulidae; genus Tipula; species Tipula helvola. The sequence continues at coordinate 162,430,794 of OY744481.1, read as the reverse complement.
AGACAGTTGACTTATTTATATAATCCATTTCAAAAATATCATCGATCGATAATACAGTGACCATTGAGATATCGTCATCAAAGTTGATTTTACTCGGTTGGTGGTTTAAGGTGGAATTAGTACAAATATTTGATTTGGAAAGCGGGTCGGTTATTTGGTTCGGTAAATTTTCAGCCATCAGAAAAATATTGTTTACAGATTTGAACATTTTTTTTTTGTAGTGTTGTTTAAATTGAAGTTAGTAATCCATTATTTATATTTTTATTTGTTTTCTGCAATTTAAAGAGGCGTTTGTTTACTCTCCTTTAACAGAACATTTAATTCTACTTTTAATTAAATTTAGAACCATGTTCAATATTAGAATACAAAGGGATTCCACACCAAATGAAATTCATAAACTTAAAGTTAAAAACAAGCTTCAAATATTTTCCTTGAATTTTTATATCGTACCGAAACAACGACTGTTGTTTAATAGCCTTGTAAAGTTTATCTTTCAGTGATAAAAATTCACTTAACTCAGGTTGTGTTGCTATTGGCTCTACTTCTACCATATCATAATTTTGAGTACGCTCTTCATCACATATGCGTTCGACCAATTCTAATATTACTTTTAATATTGCACCTCGGCTTGTTTTATTAAATACTGAATTAGTTATTTCTGTTGACTCTAATTGCAAATACCTAAATTATTAAGATAATTAAATAAATCCGCATACGTAGTCCTTGCACTAATGTGATTTATCAATTCAGATTTAAAAGCGGAACTTAAAAATGAATTTTGAGCCGATAATTCTTCTAATAATAATTGAACAATAATTCGAACTCTTCGTCTGAAAAATTAATGACATGTTTTATATCAATAAGGATTTTTCGAACGCCATCTTTGACTAATTGAAACCATTTGAGCATATGAAACTAACTATTCCATCTTGTTTTGGAGTTCAATTTCAATTGGATTTATTTACAATATTAAACTGTTCTTTAATCTAATTTTGTAGTACACAGTCAGTGGCCATCAAGAAAAAGGTTAACCACCTTGCGAGTTTTATCTACCAACGGGTAAACTTTTTAGTGTAAGACGATATTTGAGCTCAAATTATTTTGATTTTAGGTATTTTTTTTTTTTTAATTGTGTGCAGAGCGGACTTATTAACGGTCCTAGCTCCTTGTAACTGTCAGAGCTTCTGCACCCAATGCGCGATCCTGCAAGTAAAGATTAATAGCTACCTTAAATTTATTCATTTTATATTCCTTCGGAAATTTGAAGTGTATTGGCGAATTCCACTTTTTTGATGTTCGGTATATAAATTCGCGGTTGATTTCTTCAGTTTGAGGTTTCGGCAGCTTCACCGTAAACCTATGTGCATTGGTTGTTCCTCTTGTTACTCTTGTTGTTGTAACGAATGGTGGTATTTTCTCCGATAGTTCTGCAGAACATTTACCATGTAAGCATCTGTAGAAGACGCAGAGTTCTGCAACATCTCTGCGATGCTGTAAGCTGTCTAGTTCTTGAGTAAGTCTGGGATTCCGTATTATTCTGATAGCGCGGCGTTAAACCCTGTCCAATAAGTGGATGTTGGTACCGGACGCACCTCCCCAAACTTGACAGCAATACTCTATACATGGTCGGATGAAGCATTTTTATATATCTGGAGAACTTGATGCGATTTAAAAAACCTTCTGCATCGATTTAGGAACCCGAGTTTTTTTGAAGCTGTTTTAGCCAATGCAACAATGTGTTCATTCCATTCGAGTTTGTTACTTATTTGAACACCAAGCAGTCGAATTGAGTCGCAACCAACAAGGATATGATTTTTTACCATAAATAGGTAGTCGTTGCGACTTTTTTTACGTGAGAATGTGCATATTTGTGTCTTTTTTTCATTAAATTGTACTAAGTTGTTGTTACCCCACTCAAATATTGTACTTAAATCGGAATTAAGAGAAGTTACGACTTCTGCCCGTTTATTATTTAGATCTGTAATGCTAGGCTCCGCCTCGAATGAAATAGAAGAATGTAATGTGACATCATCCGCAAAGCTATGGATAGGGTTTACAGTGCTATCCAGCAAATCGTTGATGTATAGCAAAAACAGGGTCGGTGACAAAGGTGATCGCTGAGAGACTCCGGCATTTGGAGAGTGCGTCGATGATGATCTCTCGTTAAGTACGACGCTGATTTTTCGGTCTGAGATAGCTTTTAACCCACCTGGTGGTCATCGAGTCCAGTGCGTATTCCACAAGTTTACAAATAAGATTCCCATGACATACCTTATCAAAAGCCTTGGATATATCCAAGGCGATTGTAAAGGCCTCTCCGTGGTGTTCTAGGGCGAGATTCCATTTGTTCGTGACATGCGTCAGGAGATCGGTCGTGGATTGGCTTTCACGAAAGCCGTATTGTCTATCCGAAATTAGTTTACTAATTTCAAGATATTTAACTATATGTTGATTGGCATATTTCTCAGAGACTTTAGCGACGGCTGATACAATTAATATTGGCCGGTAGCTTGAAGGGTCAGTTTTGTCACAACCTCGTTTCAGCACGGGTTGCACCATTGCATTCTTCTAGGCGTTCGGGTAGTCGCCTTGCTTATATGAAAGTAGGAAAGTTCTAGATAATATTGGAGCCAATTCACTGGCAAACTCCTTCAATATTCGAACTGGAATTCCATTAGGTCCGATGACCTTGTTTGCATTCATTGACTTCAGATTAGTAAAGACAATTTCCTCCGAGATACGGGGCTCATTTTAGAACCGCAATATGGAATTAAAGGAGATCCAATTCCATCTGGGATAACTAATGTCCAGTTCGATTTGAAGACGCTCGCCAATAAGTCGGCTTGTAAATATGGATCGGTCGGCTTGTAAATAAGGCGCCGTCAGCACGTTTCAATGCTGAAACAGATGTTTTCGAAATATTTGCAACCGATGCGACCATGTGGTAAAAGTTGCGATCGGAGATTTTCAGCTCGGAAGCCACATTGGCTTTCTTGCTGTCGGTTATTTTTGCTTCTGTACCACAGGTTTGTTTGCAGATGTTCCGTATCGTTTTGTATTCCTCATAAGAAATTTCGTTGCGTTTATATTTTTTGTGTGCGGCTTTATTTTGTTTGGTGGCTTCTTTTGAACATATTTTAAAATTTTGGTTGGGATTGAAAAATGGGGATAAATTTATTTATTACATGTAAAAGGCGGTGTCAGTAAAACTGGAAACGGGGTCGTCTATGTTGTTATTATGTAGGCAATGGCGTTCCCAAGGGAAGTGTTGAAAAAATGACCGTAAACTATCAAAATCAACTTTGTTAAAATGCCAAAGACGCCTTGGCTGCTGCCTAGACTCTAGTGGTGTTTCGGTCAGAAAGTTATGGTCAGAATTTCCGATTCCAGTTCTGGCATGGGCCTCCATGGATGGGGGGGGGGGGGATTCATGTCAAACAGAGATCCAGAATATGAACTCCTCTAGAATTTTGGCATTCAAATGTGGACTCACTAACAATCTGTGTGAGGTCATGCGAAATGGCAAGCCATTCAGCATGACGCCCAGCGACATTTGTATCTTTGTGATTCAACCATTGTTTGTGGTGGGTATTAAAGTCACATTTGTCTGACAAGTTCCCGAAGAAGCTAATCGTTTCTGAATCCGTCTGATTAGGAGATCTGTAAAAACTAATTAAAAAAAAGAGGAGTCTATTAGGAAGGGAAATTTTAAGCCAATAGTTTGAGCGGTTTTGCACACTCCACTCTGCAACTCGAAAGCTTGTTCGAACTGGTAGCGCTTGAAGTAGAATACGTTTTCGTAGATGTTCGACGATACTTTTGTTTCCATTAGAACTCATATATCGGGTTTACGTGATTCGAGATGTTGATGTGCGCAATTTTTATTAGTCACGAGACCTCTGATATTGGTATAGTGGATGTTAAGACTATTAATCGTGTCTCTACGAGGGTTATGCCTCACCCCGCGATCCGAAGAGACATATTTCGGGGATTTTTTTTTATTATTATTAATATAAAAATAAATCATTTTTGTGCGCAAAAATGTTGAAAAACCGACCCAACAAAAAATATAAAATGAAAGAATAAAATTTGAAAAATAAATTATAGGATAAAAAATGAACGCGTACAAAATTATAACTAAAATAATTGTTAAAATAAAAATAGAAAGTTTTTACGGATGATGGGCATTAACGCAGCGATCCAACTATTTTAGTCGCCTCCTACGATAAGCAGTGGATGCTATGGTGATATTCTAAGGATATCATCATGCTCGTGAGGTGCGTGTCGGATCTTGAAAGTCTGTTGTCTAAGGAGAAGGGTTTTCTTTATATTTTGTGGATATTTAGCAATAATAAAAATCCCTGTAGCTTTGATTTTAAAAAATATCATAGCTACAGGATTTACATTGTCCAAAGTAGGTTTTTTGCAATTTACAAGAAACAATCTTTAATGAAATAACACACTTTGCGTTTGAACGACACACTTGAAAGATCGATTATTGAAAGCTCCAAAATTTTTGGGCATGCCGGGCTAATTTGCGTATTTGACATATTTGCTATCTCTATAAGCAATTTATTGAATTTTTACATTTTCTGAATAAGCGCCATAGTTTTTGGGCATACGGAAATGACGAGACCGGCAGACATTATCGTACAATATAGAACGGCACTATTATATTAATATAACTAATGCAAAACGAACTAATTTATACATCTACCGTCATGTTTATTGTGTATATTCATAGCATTCATAGCGTCGCATTTCATGATAGTTGTCGCAAATATTGTTTGCATGCAAACAATAAACTTTGTTATAGAAAAATAAATGATAATTTAGTTACTACCTAAAGGCCATCCAATAATTTTATATCAACAAACAATATTTATTTATTAGATTGCCGATCGTTACTCCAAGGCCAAGCCAATTGACTGCAATTGTAATCTATATTGATACTTGCGAATATTTTTCTTTATAAAAAGTTACTTCAATTTTTCTTATACAATACATAACATAACTAACATTAAAGTAAAATTGGTTTATACTGGTATACAAGTTTATTTACTTTTGAAAAGTTTGTTACCGTCTTTAAAGTATAATATTTTATCTTCTTTTGTAAATACTTTATTATTTAGGTAAATTGAAATTTAGAATTTTGGCATGCAACTTGCTGTAATTAGCTTTGAAGTTTAACATAAATTTTCTCTGAGGAATTTATTTTTTATTATATTATGAATTGGTATCCGTAACACCATTAAAAAAAATCCGTATTTTTATACTTTTATCGTCGCTACAAGTTTTTTTACGCTCTTCGGCGAATAACAACACTTTAAGATTTTCATTTCATGCGTTGGATTTAGTGCGAAAAATGCCTAAGGGAACAGTTAAACACAAAATTTCCTGGAAGGCAAATCAGTTTTATTTCATTCTAAAAATTAAAACACTTTTTTGCGCACAATTTTTTTAGCATTTTTATAAATATTTAGTAAATAATATAGGTTGAAAGGGGGATGTGTAAATTACTTTGAAAAATTCTTTACAAGGAATATAGCTCGAAAAAAATTTTGTTTACAGATTTGGATATAGGTACATATGATGTATAATACAAAATTGATTTAACCGAACAGTGATTCTGATCACAATGGAAAAAATGAAATATGAGAAAGAATTGCCTATTTCTGACTGAGAGGAACTGGCTAAAATAAGGCAACTACTTTGTTCAACGTTTTCTATCTCTGCTATAACTTACACCAAATTTGACTTAAGCGTTATACATATCTTGTGACCAAAGGATGTGGCGGCAAGACGTAATAGCTTAAGTCGACATAAGTTAAACAATGAATTTAATATTCAACTTTTTCTACCCCTCCCTCAAAATTATCAAATTTTACTTAACTTGTAAACGCGATCCTGGTGGTTTTTCGAGTTTTGTATATTATAGTTTATTAGTTTCACAGCAGTTAGATTATAATCTTTCGGTGACACCTTAGAACTAACTGACAGTAGTGTACTGATTAACTAAAAAAATATATTTAAAAAAAATACTTAGACCAGATTTTTTGTTAAATAAGAAGTCTAACCCTTTACTCCATAACATTTGATTGCAGTTTTTTGAATTTGGGAAATTTTTTTCTTCAAACGATGCTTAACTAAAAAAATACGATAGTTGTTTGTGCCAAATAGATTCATGCGATATACTTCAAAGAGTCAGTTCTAGATTTTACAAGCTGCGCCTAACCGAGATAACGTTAAGATTCAACGTACAAATCTGTCTTTTACCTAAAACAAAAGAATGCAATTTTGGAGGTCCCTAACAGGTAATTATATATAAATTGTACCCGTCTTAGGACGGGCTGTACCAGAGCCTTCTAGAGTATAGAGCCATAATCATTATGACGTATTTTTTAGAAGCTTTTTTAGTGGTATAACTTTTCACTGATTTCCATAGGAATCCATAGCAAAAATGGTGTTTTTTAGCTTGCAGTTTTTCAATGAAAAAAGCAAAAATGTTACAAAATGTTTATGTTGTGTTCTACATATCTGTAACAGCAATATACAAGAAAAGCGTATGTAACTAAATATTAATTACAGAAATATTAAAATTAAATTATTTCTAAAATATATTTTTTGAAATTTCATTTTGAAAAATATATCAAAGTTGGCTCTGATGAATTAAAATAATACTTGCTAAATTTCTCGTTAGTTTTCCTAGTGCATGTTAGATGTCTAAGATTTGTACAGAAAAATACGAAAAAAAATTATTTAGTCCGAGTTCGCGACAGTATTCTGCGGAAAATTTTTCAGCAGGATTGCATGCAATTTAAAAATATTTTATTCGGAAGGGGAAATTTGTTTACGAAATAGACTACTTTGATTGGTTGCTTGCTGAAAAATGTTCCGCAGAATGTTGTCGCGAACTCGCAGTTAATCCCAAAATTATGGCACGTTCTTAATATTTTGTGAGTTTGTTTTGCTTTTCCTACAATTTTTGAACTTGAAATTTCCCCAGGTGGCAATTTCTGGTACGATTTTTCAAAATGTGTACTGCCATCACTGCCATCTATGTAATGTATATTGACTTAATGCACACGATTTGTAGTAAGCTTTTCTTTTAAATTTGACCTGGAGCCTAACCAAGCGCAAATTTTAGTGATAAATAAAAAAATTATTATTTGCTTGTAGTATGCTAGAAAAACGTACGTCCACATGAAACAAAAAAAATTTTGTAGCAAACATATGTCTATTACTTATAATGTTTTTTGTTTAGAAATTATATGATACTTTGACAGTCTTCTGTAATTTGTTTATAAAATTTGTTGGTGTGTTTTCATTAATACATTAATTACGAAACATTTGCGATATATTTTTCCTTATGAGTATCTCTATACGTATCACTAATAGTACATTGTGTCATTAGGATTAAAAGTGATACTTTGTTTGACGAGCAATTATATTTGCATGCGAGGCGAAGCGCAGCGTAGCCGAGCAAAAGCAAATATAATTGCGAGTCAAACAAAGTCACTTTTAATCCGAATAACACATACTATTTTTTCTCCAACGAAGAGTTTATGTCTTGTCGGTTTTACATTACTAATTATACGAGTAAGTACAAATTATGTAATTAAAACTTCAAAATTGAAACTAATTTTGTTGAAATATTTTGTAAAACTAAGGAGGTCATGACTTTCAAAATTGAAACTAATTTTGTTGAAATGTTTTGTGAAACTAAGGAGGTTATGATATGAACGAAAAATAAAAAAAATAAAATAATTATGTCATATACATACATTATACATATTATTGGATTTTCACTATAATATTTTTCTCCTAGTATTAAAAGTGCCTACTTTTACACCTAGGATTAAAAGTGTAGCTTAGCAACACACACATTTTTAAAATAGTAAGAAAAAGGCCAACTTTAATACCCAAAAACAGTATTAAAACTAGAGGCTTTTAAGACGTTGGGAGAAAAAATATGTTTTCCCTTAGTGATATTTTTTGCTTTGTATGGATGAAAAATAAAACTTATAGCAGTTTTGGCTGCATACAGTGGTTTAGTAAAAAAATTACTTTGGAAAAATATTTTTTTATTAAAAAGCTGTATGCAGCCAAAGCTGCTATAATTTCTATTTTTCATCAAAACAAAACAAAAAACTATCACTAAGGCAAAACATATTTTAGTGATACGCATAAGGAAAAATATATCTCTATTGTTTTATAATTAATGTATTAATGAAAACACACCAGCAAAATTTACAAACAAATTACAGAAGACTGTCAAATTATCATATATTTTGTAAACAAAAAACATTATAAGTAATAGACATACCGTTGGGGTGAATAGAAACAGCGGGGTGAATAGAAACAAAACTTTAAAAAATAATTAACTTGATAATTTTTCATAACACATAATAAAAAAAAGCAACGTTAATTTTTTAAGTTGGTGACGAGTGCAAAAATAGAAATAATAGGAATTTTTGGTGGAACACCGGCAGTTTTAAAGAATATATTGGTAAATATAAATCAACATTTTTTGGTTCGAAAAATACTCTAAAAACTTTGTATGTAATTGAGCCATCATTGGAAAAATATCAGAGAAAATGCATAGGTATAAGTTGTTCAATTATGTCTTGTTTTTACTTGTGTAGTTAAAATTGTAATTATCTTTTACCGTTTTCCCTAAAATTTACCATTTTGTAGTTTAGTGTCAAAAATTAGGAAGTGTGGGGTGAATAGAAACAACAGAAATAGTGTTTTTATTCACATTACCAAGTTTTCCTTAATTCCAAATTACTAAATTTCCCTAATGTATTAAAGAGAGAGTATTAAAATGTCCAGGCAATACAAGTCGAAGAGCCAAAAACATTATAAAATGCGTGATCCTCTGATATTGAAACAAGCAGTTGAAGATGTTAAAAATAACAAGTTATGATTAAGGAAATCATCGGAGAAATACGGTATACCTACACCATTCCGTGATATATCGCCATTTAAAAAAGGTGATAAAATACAAAATCAGGTGGGACCAACCTGCTTAAACGAAACTGAAGAAAAGATCCCTGTGGACAAATTGATGATTTGTTCAGAGCTTGATACAATAACATTACGAATGAATATTCAAGTATTGTTAAACCGGCAAGAGATACAGGTCGACAAATTTAAGGACAACTTACCCGGTAAAGAATTCATCTGCTCGTTTCTGAAACGATACAAGCAAGCATTATCTCACCGCCGGTTATGCCAAAATACCAAAAGAAATCGGGCTGCTGTTTCACCAGAAATCATAAATGAATATAGGAATAGAAAGAAACCGAAATTCAATGACTGTTTATATTTACCCCAATAGCAGGTGAATAGAAACTGTTCAATATTAAGGGGAGGTTCCCATGAAACTCGATCCGAAAATTCGATTTTTTTTATTTCATTTTTTGATAGCCTATTATGTGTAGAAAATATTTTCCAAACCGTTTGATTGAAATAAATTTCATAGAAAAGTTATGGCATAATAATTCGACCCACTTTTCTACTTTTCTACTAAAAAAAATCGTTAACAAAATCTTTAAATGCATTTCCTGAAAAACGATTATATCTGTCTCCACGATAACTCAAAAACTACTCCATGGATCACAATTTTTTTGTTTTTATTTTGAAGTTCATTTAACTTATTGGAGGATAAACCTAAATACAGATAATATTTGACGTTTGTTTTATTTTTTATAGCACTTTAAAGAGCGAAAAACACGTGAAAAATGGTACAGAAAAATTACACGTCCGCCATTTTTTTAATTTTCGACTTTTTATTGATATTGTTGGTACAACCTCCAGGAAATATTATATATTTTATAAACATTTTTGGTTTTTTGATTTCCGATAGTTTTTACAAGTGGTACAGTGGAGACCGATAAGTCACCTTTTTTTGAGACGGTCACGTGACAATATACGTATTGTAGCAGACTGATGAAAATAAAGAAAAATTGTTTCATAGTTTTTTGTTTTGTTTTGGCTCTAACAAGTTGGAATAAAAAAAAATTGTTATATATTGTAATGTTCGTATTTTTTTTATGAAACGTTAGCTTTAGTTGGTTTTGCCTAAACGTTAATAAATTAAAAGTAAAATTTAGTAAACAGAAAGGAAATAATCTTTAAAATAATTCATTTATTATGTAATAATGAAATACATACATGGCAATTCATACAAATTCATATTGTAATACTTAACTTGTAAAAAATTAGAAAAATACGCGTAAAAAAAAAATTGAATGTGTTCAATTCATAAAAATCATTTTTAATCATATTAATTTTTAATTTAAGAAGGAATCCATTGTAGTTTGTTTGAGTTTGAATAAAATCAGTTTCGAAATTACCATCAATTTTGCTTCAGATATCAAGTTTAATAAACTAGAGTCATTTTCATTAAGAGCATAACTCTGGATCTCTTCTAGATGTTGCAAAACTGCGCTTCTTGTGGGAACAGAGCTCAAAATTTCCTCAATCGATTTCGCCTCACTATCACATCTATTTTCCTCATCTTGGTTCCAAGAGGATGTGGCATTTGACAACACTTCTTTAAGAATTTCATCATTATCACATATTGCATCTTGGTCAATGTTTAAATAATCTAAAACACTATTTTGATGATCTCCATATATAGCCCCTATCATATTTTGTAACTCCGCCGTTGAAATTGGGTCTTCTTCTATATTTAAACTTACGGTGTCCCAAACAAAACCACATTTTTGAAAACATTTGGTGATTGTTTCTGATTTTATGTTTTTCACCGAATCTATGACAAAATAAATCGCATCTAAAATATTTATCCGTTTGCATAAATCGGTTGCCTTTGATGCGGAATCCATTACCGACAGCAGTTTCTGAAGCATTAATTTTCTGTAGTGATATTTAAAATTGGCGATGACCCCTGCGTCTAATGGTTGTAAACATGCCGTAGAATTAGGAGGGAAGTACACCAATTTTATATTAGAATAAGTATTTTTGGGATGACATGTGGCATTGTCTAAAAACAATAAAATTTTCCTGCCCTCTACGACCATTTCATTGTTTAAATCTCGCAAAATTTCCTCAAAAATGATGGAGGTCATCCAAGCTTTCTTATTGGCGAAATATTTTAGGGCTAATGATTTTACGTCAAACTTTTTAAATGCTCTTGGTTTGTTAGCATTACCGATAACAACAGCGTTTTTAGCAATTCCGTTCATAAAAACCATTAGGGCGATAGTGAGCCTTTCCTTTGCTTTTTTTCCTCCAAAGTATTTTTCCCCTTTGAGCGCCATCGTCTTATATGGAAGGGCTCTAAAAAATAGAGCTGTTTCGTCAATATTGGCAATATTTTCGACAGAATAATCCTTAATGATTTCTTTGAGTTTCGTTTGCCAAATTGCCACTGTCTCAGGATCAACATCGTTAGCTTCACCCAAAATATGCTGTAATGTGATCCCGTACCGGTGTTTCAAGCAATCCAACCATCCTGTGGAAGCTTTAAATTCATGTAGAGGAGGGTCAAAATTTTGAGCAATTTGCATAGCTTTTTCTTTAAGGATTGGCCCAGAAATGGGGAAGTTTTTGGCTCTCGCTGCACAGAACCATTCATAAACAAGTTCCCCAATTTTGTCGTACTTATACAGCTGCTTTTTTTTAATTAATTTTTCTGACTCGCGAGAAGTTAAGTACCGATGTTTAATGTCTGTTGCATTCTTTATGGTATCGTAAATTTGTGATTTCCCACATTTAAAATGAACAGCAATATCGGCTACCACTGAACCAGTTTCCTTCATTTGAATGACCTTGTATTTTTGTTCAAGGGATAAATTGTTGATTTTTGTTTTTTTCATATTGCAGCTAAAAAAATTACAGCACACATTTCTATTTAATTTCTCATCTAAAACAATTTAAAATATTCAACTTACAATGGCTTAAACAAACTGAATTTTTTTTAGTTTCAATTAAACAATCATACGCGTATTTCGCGTATTCCACAAAACACATGAATTAAACTGCACACATGAATTAAATTTATGTACATATGTACACAATCAAATAGTGATTCCCCGTTAAACTCAAATTTATTCACACTGCTGCAATCCTACAATATTAACAAACAACACACTAAAAAATTATGAACGTTTTTGTTTTCTCGTTACATATTTTTTCTCATTTAGTGTTTACAGATGCAATTTTGAAAAGGATTTAAATATTCGATAAAAGATGTCACTATGGAGGAAAATTGTCATTTTATGTTAATTTATTTATTATTTATTTTTAGCGAAAAAAATATTGTTTCCGGGTTACCCAAGTTTGTTATGTATGGTTTTAAGTGTTTTGAATCAGAAAATCGTTCCGGGTTCCGGGATTGAAGAGTTTCCGGTATTTCCAAGTTCATTTTAGTGGAAAATATAATTTTTTAAGTAAATTTTCCAGGTATGGGAAGTTTCCGGGATATCCGAGTTCCGGCTTGGAGAAGTTTTACTGTATATATCGGAAAAGAGATACCACCGTCGAAATTATCTCATCATACTTTCATCGTATAAAACTGTATTTAATAAATTCATCACGAAAATATATTTCATCGAAAGTTGAATCGAGTACATCGGAAAATTATCTTCGGCATACATACAATTAAAAATTATTTTAATCTTCTTCCGCATTCGACATATGAAATTTGCGAATTATTGCAGTTACGGACTACATGTCTATAGTGAAATTAATTGCATCAATCATCGGGTATTTGTAATAATTATCAAAAACAAACATCGCTGAAAAGGCGACATCATTTGGAATCATCATATTACTCCACATGGTAGGGAAACATAACCTAACAATCGGAAATTTAGCCGCATTGTTCAACATCAATTATTTATTAATAATTAAGGTTAGTTTTTTAGTTTGTAATAATAATTTTATGTAAATTATTATATTTGCGTATATATTTTAATTGATTCGATAATTCATATCATTTCGTAAATTATTGTATGATTAATTGTAATCGATCACGTGATTATTTAGTTTAATAGACATGGATATTGCAAATTTAAACCATCGTAGAACTGGTCACAAAGGTAGAGTGACATATTTTAGAAATATATTTGATTCAAGCCCGAATTTGTCAATTGGTGAATTGCAATCCATGCTTCACAGATTGCGTTTCACATATATAAAGTTCGATGAAGTGCAGTCTAGTATAGAAAATTTAGATTTGGAAGGTGAAGAAAAAGAACGTGATATTTTTGAAGACAATTATGGTAAATTGGAATCTCAAATATTAAATCAAATAGATAAGTTAGAGCATAAAGCTGATATAGAACTCAAAACCACTTCTTTAGAAGTCGGAAAATCTATCGGGGATTCTGGTGTTAGTACTACTGTATCTATCAAGTTGCCAGAGATATTGCTTCCAAAATTTGATGGTTCCGAACTGAGTTGGTTGAATTTTCGTGACGTATTCCATGATTTAATACATAATAATCAAAAACTCGATGAAACCACCAAATTTCACTATTTGATTTCTTGTGTTCGAGACGGAAAGGATTTTCATTTAATTGAGGCATTACCGGTAACTAGTAAAAATTATCAAACTGCGTGACAACCATTTATGACCATTTTAATAATGAAATCCGTATTCAAAAATTACACATGAAAAGCATATACGACATCAAAAAACCGGTTCATGGTTCAGCACAGTCATTAAAAATACTTATCGATACGATACTTAAGCATGTAAATGCTCTAAAGAGTATGAATATTCCGATTGACGAATGGAATTTGTTTATTATTCATCATTTGAGTGAAAAATTAGATGTAGGATCGTTAACTCAAGTAATAAAGGGTACTCATCAAAACGCGATTCTAAAATTTAGTGAATTTATTGATATTTTAAACAATCATCTATTTTATCTAATCAAGCTTCGTCAAATTCAGATGGTAAATTCAAAAAACAATATACTCCAAAACAGTCTCGATCCTTCGTTTCAAATGAGATTGTTTGTATATTTTGTAATGGTAAACATACACTAGAAATGTGTCCAAAATTCATTGATCCTAATTTTAAACCAAAGAAACGGTTCGATTTTGTGAAAGGACATCATTTATGTACAAACTGTTTATCAGACAAACATCGAGTTTTTGAATGTAAGGGTCATCCATGTTCTTTATGTGCATTGAAGCACAATATTTTGTTACATTTTGGTAAGAACGATTCATATTCGAACAGTAAAAATTGTCAACCCAGTTTACAGCCACAAGCTAATAATGTACAAGATTCTGTCGTAGGTCACGTTTCTGCTAAAAATAATGTAAGCTCCACTAACATAATCACTAATAAACAATTACATTGTGAAAATATTTCAATACACACTAGCAACTTAGATGCAAAATTTAATTGTAAACAACAAATCTTGTTGGTGACGGCTATTGTCTGGATTAGAACTCCTGAGGGTTATCAGCTAAAATGCAGAGCGTTACTTGATAGTGGTTCTCAGTCCAATTTCATAACTGAGCGCATCTGCCAAATGTTAAAGCTTCGTAAAACAAATGTACATATACCTGTAGCTGGTATAAATCAGAATAAAATTCAAATACGGCACACAGTTGATCTGAATATAAAGTCTTGTGTGTCAGAATTTTCAAGAAACCTTCAATTTCTCGTTTTATGTTAATTCTATTCCAGATTCGATTGAACTGGCAGATCCATATTTTTTTAGACCCAATAAGATTGATCTTCTGATATGCGCGGAAATATATCACGAAGCCATTTTGAATTTAAAGGTAGAAGTAATTAAAGAGTTATCTCCATGTATATCAACTGTTTTTGGGTACATAGTATCGGGAAAAATTAATGAAATAAAATCAAATACTAATGAGCGTATTTACACTTGGTCTCATGAATCCGGTTTCTTTCTTCGTATTTCCCTCCTTTACCTACAAAACCGGTTTTATTGCCGCCATGTTGGGGATATTTTTTTAAACCAAATTTCTTTGTATTTCTCGGGTTTCATCGCACTAACACAAACAAAAATGAAATATAAAAATTCTCAAGGACATAATAATTCTTAGTTGAAAAGCATTTATTAAATGAAAACGATTCATACACATACATACATAGAAATGTATTAAATGAAACCGAATTCATGAATCCTTGTGTAAATGACGATGGAATTTTTGAAACCAGAGAATCCGGATTCATGAGACCAAGTGTAAATATGTCCAATGACATAAATCAAAAAGCGAGTTATGTATGTTTTCACACGAGCTCCTTGGATGAATTGAATTCCAATATTTAAAAGTTTTGGCAAATCGAAGAGTTTGAAGTTAAAAATAACTTTTCAATGGAAGAAAAACAGTGTGAAGAACATTATAAAGAAAATGTAACCCGTGATTCGACTGGCAGGTACACCGTAGCATTACCTGTAAGTCAAAATTTAACACAGCTTGGTGAATCAAATCTCAAGTCGTTAAAACAATTTAAATATTTGGAACAAAAACTCATAAAAATCCCCAAACATACATGGAATATGTAAAGTTCATGTCCGAGTATATCAAACTCGGACACATGAAAGAAGTTCTAAATATTGACCAGTCCGATAGTCAACATAATAAAGTATATTATTTACCTCATCATTCGGTCATAAAAGACAATAGTACGACAACTAAACTTAGAGTTGTCTTCAATGCTTCGTCTAAGACTTCGACAGATCTGTCATTAAACGACTGTCTAATGACAGGGCCAAAAGTCCAACAAGATCTATTTTGTATTGTCCTTCGATTTCGGAAACACCTAATAGCAATTACAGGTGACATTGCAAAAATGTACCGACAAATTCGATTGCATGAGAATCAGCAAGATCTTCATAGAATTTGGTGGCGTGATACTCCGGCAACAGCAATAAAATGTTATCGATTATGTACGGTTACATATGGGACCGCAAGTGCCCCGTTCCTTGCAACTCGAACTCTGAATCAGTCGGCAGCTGATGAATCTTCGACGTGTCCAAAGGCATCCAAAGTATTGAGTCGAGATTTCTATGTGGATGACGTTTTGTCGGGAGCTGAAACGGTTTCAGAAGCTTTAGCATTGAAAACTGAATTGATAAAACTACTAGAATTAGGAGGTTTTGAATTGCGAAAGTTCGCATCGAATAGTAGTCAATTAGTATCGAATAAGGAAAACCCAGAAAATATGATATCGGTTCTTGGCATGCAATGGAATACCAATGATGATACCTTCGACATTTCTTTTGAGAAACATAAGTTTAATAAGGACTGTACGAAACGTAAAGTTTTATCAGATATCGCACAATTGTATGATCCTTTAGGACTGTGTGCGCCAATGATACTTTTGGCGAAGTTATTTATGCAGTCGTTATGGGAAATCCCGAAATGGCCTGGGATGATAAAATTCCTCAAAATATGATCGACTTTTGTACCGAGTTTGGTGAGCAACTTTCCGGATTGCAGATATTTCCTGTACCTAGGTGTGTAGTTCCTTGTGCTTATAAAAGAATTGAATTACATGCATTTGGGGACGCCTCTGAAAAAGGTTTTGGATGTGTAGTTTATATCCGAATAGTTGATGAATTTAATAAAGTATTTATTAGGCTATTGTGTGCTAAATCCAGAGTGGCGCCTCTGAAAATTCAGACTATTCCACGGCTGGAGCTTTGTGCAGCATTATTGGTCGCTCAACTAACACATAAAGTTTTAGGAATTCTAGGTATTCAATTTAACTCAATTTTTTTGTGGTCTGACTCGGATCACACTTCTTCGTATAAAATCGCATCCATCGAAATTTGCTACATTCGTGGCAAATCGTGTGTCGCAAATTCAGGAATTGACCGTGTCAAGTGCATGGCGTTATGTCCCATCTCAATTAAACCCTGCGGATCCAGTGTCTAGAGGTCTTATGCCACAAGAAATCATAAACAGTTCATTATGGTGGAATGGCCCAGATTTTTTATATGAAATTTCGGACAATTGGCCATTATCCCCAAATTCTCACATATCTTCAAAGTCGCTTGAACTTCGTAAAACTGAAATACAGTGTTGCAAAACGTTACACGAAACGTAACGCAATACCGAAATAACGAAATAAAATAGTGTTATTTATCATAATTAGGTTTCATAACGGTATATAAATTAAATTGCGTTACAATAACGTTAAACGTAACGATAACGTAAAAAACATTTTTCGTTTTGCAATATTTTATTTTTTAAATAAAAAAAATTAATATTTTTATTTTATTTATATTTTTAATTTTATCGATAAAAATAAAAACTAAAAAAAACAACCACAGGGGAAGAAAAATAGCAGAAGAAAATAATAGTATTCACCAACACTTTGTGATGAAAAAGATAAAAGTACATGCAAATTATGTGAAAATGAACCTTTTATTCCTGAAACTCATACTGGTAATCTGAAATCTAAATTCTGATTAAAATTTTAAAATAACGCAATTATAAAATAAACATATTGTTATAAAAACGAAATGTATAACGTTATGATTTTTTTTTTCGTTTTGCAACACTGCTGAAATATCATTAATCTGCACAAAACAAGATTTTAATTTAATTGAGAGATTTTCCAGTTTCAAAAAACTACTTCGAGTAACCGCGGCATGTTTTAGATTTGTTAACAACTGTAAGGCAAGAAAGGAGAATCGCAAAATCGGGCAATTGCAGAATTCTGAAATTGACATTGCATTGCAACGATTGGTTAAATACGTACAATCGAATGAATATATTGATGAAATAAAACAATTGAAAAAAAATAATATAGTATCTAATAAAAGCAAAATAAAATCGTTAAGTCCTTTTTTGGATGAAAATGAAATTCTTCGAGTCGGTGGAAGACTGATGAATGCTGATATTCCGTTTGAAAATCAGCATAAAATTTTGCTACCAGGAACGCATACGTTCACAAAATTGTTAATAATTGATCGACATTTTGATGTGCTCCATGCGGGCCCTCAGGCTTTGCTCTATAATCTGAGACGTCAGTTCTGGATTACTGGTAGTAGAAATCTGTGCCGTAAGGTGGTAAAAGAATATATTCGATGTGTGCGTGCCAGACCACAAGTTATAAGTCAAATTATGGGCCAGTTACCGACAGATAGAGTTAACCCAGCTACACCATTTAATAGTACCGGTGTTGATCTTTGTGGGCCATTTTATGTAATACCTAATGTTCGTTCTAAAGTCAAACATAAAGTATATATCGCCATTTTTGTTTGTTTCGCGGTCAAGGCTGTCCATATGGAAATTATAGCAGACCTTTCAACACAATCTTTTCTGGCCGCTCTCCGTCGTTTTATATCTCGTCGTGGTAACTGCGCTTATTTATACTCGGATAACGCCACAAACTTCATTGGTACTCGAACCGAACTGAAGGAACTGAAATGCACCAAAACGAGGTTTTTAGGTTTTGTTCAAATAAAGGAATAGAATGGCAGACAATTCCTCCCAGATCGCCGCATTTAGGCGGCTTGTGGGAGGCAGCCGTCAAGAGTGCCAAATTCCATTTAAAGCGCATAATGGGTCAGTCGACATACGTAACTGATGAGTTCCATACGCTGGTGACTCAAGTTGAGGCATGTCTCAACTCACGTCCTATATCTCCCATGTCGGATGATCCAACCGACATGTCCCCGTTAACTCCCGGGCATGAAGATGGTGTTCCTCCCATGAAGTGGGTTATGGGCAGAATAACACAAATTCATTTGGGAAAGGATGGACATGCACGGGTAGTTACTGTAAAAACTGCAAACTCTGAATTTAAGCGGGCTATCACGAGGATAAGTATTTTACCTTTGAGGGATGATTGAATGAATAAGTGTCAATCGTTATTATAAGTCTGTTTATTAAACGAATGGTCACGTTTTCGAACTTAGTTTAAAAATTCATTAATTATTAGCAGCGAATTGAATTAATCATGTATTACAAAAAAAAAAAAAAAAATAAAAATACAAACATTAGGAGTAACTTTTAATTTTTTATATATACGTTTTTCAGGCCTAATTAACTAAATTCCAAACCAAATTGACAATTATTCAAATAGGATTAGCATATTTTCAAATGAAATTAACATTTTTCCAATTTCATTTAAAGTATTTTCAGAAAAATTTAACAATTATTCAAAACAATTTAAACTTATTTTTTCAATTCAAATTGACAAATTTTTATTTCAATTTAAAATAACTTAATTTCAAACCAAATTAACAATTTTACAAAATTGGTTAACGGATTTTCAAACCAGTTTGATTTATTTTCAGTTCAATTAAACTATTTTCAAAACGATTTGACAAATATTAAAATGAAATTAACAAATTTTTCATTTCAAATAATAAAATTTTTTTCATTTTCAAATTATAAACCTTCGAGAACATACTTTCGATGGGATTAAAAATAGGAAAGTAAGGTGAAAGGAATATAGAGGATATGTCAAATTTAACGGGTGTACGTTATTACCATAAGGAGCATACTATATAAATATAAAAAATACGGGGGTGAAGTATTTGCAGCCCCAAAAGATGAAAAACGCAGAGAAAAATTACCGCCGGACGTCCTCGAAAAAATCGAGCAAATAATTTAAGTAAACTCGGGAATAACCCTAAAAAATATAAAGGACTCCTTCGAAACAAAAATATTGAAGTTTCGCAATCAACAATTTTGAATGGATTAAAAAAATTAAAAGTTACTTTAAAAATACAGATACATGGCTAGATACCCGGCTAGTTTTAGACAATTGTTCGATTCACAAAACAGCAGAAGTTAAGGAATTGATCCGCAGAACACAACATAGGCTTGTATTCTTTTCGCCTTACTCTCATATATGTACTTAATCCCATCGAAAGTGTGTTCTCGAAGGTCAAGTCAACTGCTAGACCAATTTTATGTGATCCGTCCAATAGCCGAAATATATGTAGTAGATGTCATCGGAATTTCTGTAAGTCAGTAACCGGAAACGACTGTATTAATTTCATAATGAATATCATGCTAAAGTTGAGTGCGGCAACAACATGAGCTCCTTTGCAATAAACGTACTCACTATGCCATACGTACTACAAATACATACGTGTACAAATTTACATATTTAATTTCTTTACATTTATTTTAAATTTACGTTCAAACCAGAAAAAATTAATTATATTGTGTTATAAAATTACTTTAATTTAGAAATAAAAATTTTATAATTTGAAATGAAAAATTTGTTAATTTCATTTTAATATTTGTCAAATCGTTTTGAAAATAGTTTAATTGAACTGAAAATAAATCAAACTGGTTTGAAAATCCGTTAACCAATTTTGTAAAATTGTTAATTTGGTTTGAAATTAAGTTATTTTAAATTGAAATAAAAATTTGTCAATTTGAATTGAAAAAATAAGTTTAAATTGTTTTGAATAATTGTTAAATTTTTCTGAAAATACTTTAAATGGAATTGGAAAAATGTTAATTTCACTTGAAAATATGCTAATCCTATTTGAATAATTGTCAATTTGGTTTGGAATTTAGTCCATTAGACCTAAAAAAGGTATATATATTATGTATAGTGTACATGTAACTTACCATATAAAAATATACATATTTAGTTAAGAAATATAATGTACCAGTATCAGTTTACGTTAAATAATTGAAACTCAATATAGTTTCAATGCGGGGAGAATGTTCAATATTAAATGCTTGAATTAAAATATTTACTGACTAGATAATTATCTATAGAAATAACTTAGTACGAAAATTCAAATTAAAAAAAATAACCAACATTTTAGTACTTAGATTATTTTACATTTGGCAACACAAAATCTAGTACGAAAAGGTAGTTGCTTATATGCTCGGCGCCATCGTCGTTTGTCTTTTATCGTTCATTCTCTCTCGGTTCGTTGTTCATTAGAAACATAAAACGTTTTTGTGTATGAAATACAACAAGTAAAAAATAATAAAATAAATTAATTGTCGTAGATTTTTAAAAAATATATTTAAAATTAAAATTAATCAAGTGTATACTTAAATAAATAAAATAAATATAAATAATTAAATATTCAGTTTTTTAAAATAAAAACAGAAACAGTGAGGTTTTTTTAAAAAAAAATCCGCCATATTCATTTCTAATAGATCAAAGTAGTTTGAAAAGGAAAGATTACACCAAGACCCATATTTTAAGATATTTCATTATATTAAAAACAAACATCCTCTTAGCAGTACATGCTTGTAAACTTGAAAAGTGTTTCTATTCACCCCATTTTACGGTACGTTTGCTACAAAATTTTTTTTTTATGTGGACGTACGTTTTTCTAGCATACTACAAGCAAATAATAATTTTTTTATTTATCACTAAAATTTGCGCTTGGTTAGGCTCCAGAATGCTGTTGTTATGAACTTTTTTTTATATTTTAGTTTAAATAAATCAATTCAGCCGTTTATTTTGAAAGTGGGGCAAGTCCACATTTTGTTGAAACGAGAAAATGAAGGAATAGAGAAACAAGAAATGCAAAAATATACGGGATTTTGAATTTTCTTATTTTTTGAACAAGTATTAGGGACTATTTTTTTATTATTTTGACTATAAATTGTTCACCGTTAGAAAGATTATACTTTTATTTGTCTATTGTTATCATTAACTCAAATTTTTTGAAAAATAGACTTGCACCACTTTCAAAATAAACGGCTCAATTATTACAAGAAAATGAAAACGATTTACTTAAACGAGATTAATGTATGTTGAAATTCAAACATTTATGAAAATATTTCAGAAATCATAATTAAGAATTTGCAACGTTTTCATTTACAAATTTGTCTTAGGAAAAAAAAAAAGTGATTTCCCATATGTTTTATGTGTTTTACCATAGACAATCATAATAGATCTCTCATTTGACTAAAAACACAAAATAAAAACAAAAATTTTTCATTCAAATATTATCGATGTATTGCATATACGTATTATATTTGCAACGCATTCTAAAATCATTGCCTTATAAAATACACAACACAACGATACATTGGAATTATCAGAAGTTTTTGTTTTTTTCCTTTAGTTACTATGAAATGAGAAATCTAGTATGAATGTCTATGGTTTTACTATGGAAGTTTTGGTTTTATCCTCGTTTCTAATTCCTTTATAAAAGCTTCGTTTTTTAGATTATGGCTTGTATAATCAAGAATGCTTTGATAGTGCTTAGTTTACAAGATAAAAAGTTGTACATACTACTAAAATAACTGGACAAGGAGCCGTCGTACAGAAATTTCCACAGTATCATTTTCAAGGTTTTTAAATTCTCTATAAAATGGCCAATTTGGATTTGGGAATGAAGTAAGGAACAAGATCGTTTGATGTTTTTTTTTCTTTTAGACAAGTTTTATTTTACTCAAAAAAGTTATAAAAAAATAATTTAATAAAACGGATTCCAGTATCTAAAAGAAGGCAAAATTTGATTCAATTAGAAACAAAATATTTTTTTTTGAAAGGTGTTATTCCACCAAATACAAGCGTTCAAGTCTGGATATTTTTTCGAAAAGAATTTAGGCGCAGCGTATTTCGAACAAATCTTAGAATAGGTTAAAAAAAATATGTTCCAACGGCCAGTACCAATAACTAAGGTATGCCAATAACAAATTAGAGAATGGAGGTGATGCTATAATGATAAAGATTTAATTAAATGCAGCAATCAAATTGATGTCGCCTCCAGAATTGTCTCCAAAATTTTAAAATTTCTTTCATTCGAATAATCACGTCGATTATAGAATCCGCGGTTGCGGATCAATCGCGGATCGAAAACTACATATAAAAAAAATTGGAAACAATAATTTTATATCATAGTTTCATTGAAATTCCTTAGGATATTTTTACGATTCATCAAAAAAAAATTGTTTTACATCCGCAATAAAAATATTGCGTTTGTACGGGGAATCGAAAAATGTAAATCACATGTAAATCAATAAAAGTTTTCCAGGATACTTTGATTTACACCAATTGTTTCCTATTTTTTTTATATGCAGTTTTCGATCCGCGATTGATCCGCAACCGCGGATTCTATAATCGACGTGAATAACCCATCCAAAAATCACATACAGTTTTCAAAATCCTGATGTGGATGTAAGCCGGTAACATGACGTAAGCCAACGTCAAAATTGGAGAAACCTAAATAATCCTTGTAAAGACAATTCTTATGAAATTATTTAAAAAATAATATAAAATCACCAAATCCGAAAATCGAGATGTCTGGTGTTCGAAGCATTATAAGTTCGAAATTTTTTCCGAAATTGCAGCAAAACGCGATTTTGTAAAACATTTCTAGTTAACGTTAATTTCTAATAACGCTTACATAATCGTGTTTTCTAGTAATTGTGACTTTGAAAATTGCAGTTCTTGAAATTCTTAGCTCGAAAGAGGTCGAAACACGAAGATACTTATTCGATAGCATACTGAAACTCGGTTAATAACGGATTGGTTAACTGAAAAGTTGAAATTAATCGATCAATCCATAACCGATTTTGATTTCCCTACCAGAAATATCTTCAGCTGCTATGCCGCTAACTCCAAGCAACCTAGGTCATATTTTTAAATAATTTATTTGTGTTATATTATAGCAAAGAAAATAACTGTTTATTTTTAAAGTTAATTAAATGTTAATGTTCTCTAATGAAAATTAGAATTAGTTTTTTCAAAGTATAAGTGTATTTGGTATAGGTTAAAAAATTGCTAAACATCAATTCGATTTATTGCATGCATGAAAATTTAAGCCAGCACCCGCCACTATTTATTACGATTCGTTTTGTAAACTATGTAGTCCATTTTTACAAATTTTTGTTATCGTATGTAAGCTTGCGCTTCAAAAAAATTTCGAAAACATTTTCTGTATACTTAGTTTACCATCAGACGTTTTAGTGTTGACATTGGTAGCAGCAAAATCTCAAGAAGAAAGAATAAGAATAAAAAAATAACGAAATGAATTCGAACGCATCCTCAGTGTTAATGTTCCTTTTTTCGTGCTTTTAAGTTAGTTTCTCAAAATTCCCTGTTCGGAAACGAAACTATGTAGTTTAACACACCGCACCTCAATTTCTACTTTCTTTTACGTTAGTAACTTTTAATTAAATTCCTTGAGTCCAAAAATTGAGTTTCGAAGTTGTATCTGTTGGTCTATATCTGTCTGTGTCCTCTCTACAGCACAGATGGTTTAACCTTTAACCAATGGAACTAAAACTTCATCTTTAAGCTTTTTGAGATGAAAACATCTTTAGTGGGGTAAGTAAAAAAAATTCATATTAAAAATTTAACGGAAATTCTGCTAAGAATGAAACGAAAATGACAAACGATCAAAACTAACATAAATTATGAATGTATACTGAAAAATGTAATGGAAATTTATCTGTGGTCACAAAACAAAGGGGCACAAGTCGAATTGTGCCCTTTTACATATTTTTTAAAATTCGCTGAATTCTCGGCGTATCGCCGAATTCTTGTATATTATCAATTCTTTGTAATATTTCGCTTACTACAAACAACCTTAATTACTGCTACAAATACTAAAATTCAAAAAACTCATACGATTTTCAATGATTCTTAGTTTTAGAAACAATTTCCTGAAAAATGCAAATTTTCGAGTTGTGCCCCTTTGTTTCATGACCACAGATATTTGAAACAAAGAATTTGCATACTTTTAAATATTGAATATTTTAAAACTTAAGACCTGTCCAAATGACACTACATAATATCGTCATCTCAGTATTTAAGTAATACAAAAAACACGTAAAAATATAAACTCGATCGTTAAATTAAATTTCAAAGTCGTTATTGTACCACATGAATAATCTAATTTTAAGTTACATAAATGAATTTTAGTTAATTTGGAGTTAGGACCGTCACATTACATAATAGCAAACTTAACTCCAAAATACTCGTGCATTGATACATAATAAAACAATAATTTTGAAATTATTTAATTGGCAGGTTTTGTTTAGTACTTCTCTTGCCGTTCCTGAGTTTGGCTATGCGGCGTTAGTAGAACATAAAAACTATAAAAGTGTTTAGCAATTTCGGATGGAATTTGTTAATGAATCACGCAAGGAACAAATCGCAGGGAGACGCGCCACCATTTTGTCAACCGCTTTGATATTACGGTCACTATTTAGTACCCTTGTCTAATAGAAACGCTTTATTTCATTTAGTTCAAACTGATCAATAGAAACAAAGCAGTGCCGCTGTGTTTGATTCACAAAATTAATTTGAGATTTGATTCTTCGACAAAATCGCCATGAATAAATAAAGAAATATTTTAATAGAGCAGGTTTAGATGATTAACTTAACAGAACTGCATTTTGCTCAGTTCGCTGAGAATAATTGCTTGTATGAAATGGCTGAAGAATAATTGCTTGTATTTCTCGATGCCAACAAATTATTCAAATTTTAAATAATTTTACCATTAATATCAAGAGTTCTTTCTCCAAACCCAAAATAGAATCTTATTAACTTTTAACTTTTTGCACCAAAAATATAACATATGTAACTTAAGCGAACTACATCTGTCTGTCGGCAGGAGTTTTCAGATTCATCGAAAGGCTTGAAATAATTCAGTAGGTACCAGTGGCGTAGAGAAAGCGAGAAGGGGTTGCCCCCCCCCCCCCCCCCACCCCCTGAAACAAAATCATTTAAAATTCGAATAAGGAAAATAAGGTTACATGTATTATACAAATGTATTATTGGTATTATATGGTATAATACATGTAACCTATTTTTGATTGTGCACTTAAAAGAAATGTAAAGAAAGCGGCATAATATTAGCCATGTTTTTATAGATCTATGTAGACATGTTTTTCAGATTATGTCGAAATTAAATTACCTAAGCAAAGTTATTTAAAATGCTGACACTACATCAAAAATTAACTCACAGAAGAAATAAAAAATTATAAAATAGTATATTGTTTAGCGACCATATAATGATACCTGTTATTCACGAGGATGAAGTTTACCGATACGAGCCGATAGGCGAGTGTCGCAAATCAACTGTCAAATATTATTGTATTTTAATATTTTGCTTCCTGTTGATATTTCAATTTAA
Organism: Tipula helvola; assembly: GCA_963556165.1. Taxonomy (NCBI): domain Eukaryota; kingdom Metazoa; phylum Arthropoda; class Insecta; order Diptera; family Tipulidae; genus Tipula; species Tipula helvola. The sequence continues at coordinate 162,404,737 of OY744481.1, read as the reverse complement.
TAATAATTTTATCGAAAATGACATATTGCCACTGCTGCCACACATTGACTACTACACTAGGTAATATTTAAGAAAATACTAAGTACTAGATGCAATTTTAAAAATTAATAACAGTGTTTAATGATTAATCTCCGCTAGCAGTGAATAATGGATATCATTATAATTGAAGAAAGAAAGGTATAATGAGTATATTATAAGATAGTCGTGAACAAAATTGTTTACATATTTAACTTTGCCCTCTTGCTCATTTATTTTCATTCGTAATACAACTAGTGCTCAATTATTATCGATAATTTTTTACGAGTTAAAACCGCGCTCAAAATTCAACGAGTGCGCAGCACGAGTTGAATTATCTGCGTCGGTTTTAACGAGTAAAAAATTATAGATCATTAATTGCAGCACGTGTTGTATTTAATAAGAGAATACAACTTTCCCGTCAGCGATTGAATCACAATTCATCCATTTGTGTCATGTTGTATGCAAATTATTTGACAAGCATTTGTTTGCATGGCTTTTCCTTTGATGTGTGTATAAAAAATTCAGTCATAATAAAAAGAATTGAAATACAATTACAAATTAGAGATAATTGTTTAGGATTTTCTTGTTGCTATGGTAAAATTTGTAAAATTATCGCGTTGCTATGGTGAAAATCGTAAGATTATCGCGTTGCTATGGTGAAAATCGTAAAACTACCGCTATAATAACGTGTTGTGGTACGTATTTTGCATGGCGATCTAAATACTATTGCTGTAATAATCGCTTTTTCGTTAAATTTCCCATGGCATATTTTGTGAAAGTTGTATTCTCATTTAAATTTATTTATATTTATAGAGTTTCCTTTTTAAAAGATTTTTTTATTCTATATTGACGATTGTAAAAGTAGAGAAAGCGCCTCTCGAGGAAAAAGTTAAAATAATGCACCTGATAAAATGACATTTGTCGCAAATGCGACGCAAGAAAATTTAGCAATGCGGTAATAAAAAATTGATTTTATAGTCCAAAATTGGAATTATTTACAATTATTAGCAATCCGGTAAGTAAAAATTGTGTTAACATTTCAAAATTGGAATTGTTTACAATAAATTCGAACGTCAAATTATCAGGTAGCTCAGTTTAAAAAAGTTCCACTAGGTGGAATCCGTGATGCTCCAATCGTCAATACTACTGACTCAGCGCTGTCGAAGATAATACTATCGGAGTTTTTTGCTACTTTCATTACTTCGATACTACTTTACTCCGTAAATCATGATTATACTCCCCTGTAACTAAACATTTATTTTTTTTATTGTTCTTTCGTTTCTATTAAGCTTGATTTCCATGAGAAAATCTTACTGTGTCTGTAAAAATAAAGCGAGATCAAAATATAGATTTACTTGAGGTGTGAAAGGGAATTTTTTTTCAGTACTCGAAAAAAATTGTTTTTACTGTGCTATGTAACCATAATTTACTTGTGTATAACCATAATTTACTGAAGAAAAAATTCAAGCGAAGTATATTTTTTCAGTACTTTACAATACATCTATATGACTACAAAAAAAAAAACTTCACCCCATCCGACATTTTTATGGTACATAGTAAATATAAAATGACGTTTGGTGTTTATTCGAATTTTAAAAAATAAATAAATTTAATAAATTTACATATTAATAAATATATAAATATACATATATAGTACATATAATAAATATATAATTATATATAAAGGGTTTTCCAATAAGGACTTGACAACTTTTTTCTATGAAATTTATTGGTTATGTTAACAAAATCTGTCAAAATATAACCATACAAATTTTGCTATAAAAATAATTACTGTCTTTGTCACTCTAATCAAATTTTTGATTGTCTTAACTCTTCTATCTTTTTCAGTAAAATGTACTGGTCAGTAAGATTTTTTCATGATTTTCGCATACTAAAGCCTGATTTCCATGACGAAAGTATTTTTATCAGTAAAAATGAAGCGAGATAAAAATATAGATTTTCTTGAGGTGTGAGAGGGAATTTTTTTTTTCAGTACTGAAAAAAATGGCTTTTACTGAAATATGTAACCATAATTTACTGATGTATAACCATAATTTACTGAAAAAATATATGAATCGAAGTATATTTTTTCAGTATTTTACAATACATCTACAAACAGATTGTGTAATGATAGAAAAATTGTCTCGCACACTGAAGCAAATGCTATAAAAAAATGAAATTAACCCCACTTCGATATTTTTATGGTATAAAGTGACGTTTGGATAAAAAAACTTCAAATAAGTTTAACGTACAGAAAGTTTTGTGATTTAGGATATATACATATTATTATTAATTATATTAAATTCTAATAATAATTCTAATATTTCTAAAAAGAAAATTATAAAAAGTTTTAGAAATATATTACATATATTGTAATTGAAGTAAATTTACTAAAATGGATTCAAAAAAGAATTGGGGTAAGTTTGTGTGCAGCAAATAATAAGAAATGCGGATATTTTTGTCGATTATATTTAGAATCCGTAAATCAATCGCGGATCGCATGGTGAATAAAAAAATAGGAAAAAGTTGCTGTAAATCTAAGTATCCTGGATTGACTTCTGTGCAATTTAGATTTTTTATTCCCCGTACAAACGCAATAGTTTTGTTGAGTTTCTAAAACAATTCCTTTTTGACGAATTGTAAAAATTCTAAAGGAATTTTAACTATATTGTTTCCTATTTTTATAATTCCTAATAATTTATCGAAAATACAAAGAAAATGAAACACACTCTATGAATTACGAAAAATTATGAATTTTATTCGTTATGTTAACAAAAATCTGTCAAAATACAACTATTTAGTTTTGCTATAAAAAAAATTACTATCTTTGTCACTCTAATGAAATTTTTGATTGTCTGTACTCCTCTGTCTTTTTCAGTAAAATATATTATTCAGTAAGATTTTCTCATGGAAATCAGGCTTAATACACATCTTTATATTTTAACGGCATGTTTGATTTATACATACAAAATTGTATAGCTATCTCTACATACATATGAGCCGTTCAGTGCACACATCGATTAACTCCACTTTTTGTAAAATCTTAAATTTAAGTGTCAAAGCACTTGGTATAGTCATAACTTTTTATATTTATAATAATTTTCCTGAATAATAAAGATTAACACCATTAAACTGAAAAAAAATTTTGGCCATTGAATATCTTCATTTATTACTTTTTTCAGTTGCCAAATCGATTAACTCCACTAGTCACATAAAAATTGTAACATTACTGAGGATTATTTTTTGGCTATTCATTCTTATTAATTTGATATACCGTTATGAAAGGTATATCTATATTTATGCATTCTACAATATAATTTGAATTTACATTATAAAGGGAATTTTAAAAGACGTACATTTTCTCATCGCATTTCTCAACATTTTGTTTTATGGAGTTAATCAATTTGTGCACTGAACGGCTCATATATATCATGTAAAATCATTTAGTTGGCTTCTTCTCAACTCAAGTAAATAAATAAAATATAATAATCTTCCTTTTTATATTTTAGATTCTTTATCGTTTGTAATTTTATGGTTGTCCTTTTCTATAAATGTTTCACAAATGAAAAGCGCACCGCTCGTTGAATATTTTTGACATTTCATTGTTAAACAGAAACTGTAAGCAATTTGGTGATAATTTAGTGAGTCTTTAAATTTGATATTATTAAATTAAATACAAATGGATAAATTTATAATTAAATGTAATAAAAATAAAACTGCGGTTTCAATAAATAATTCTTTATCGGTTTCTACATCTGAAACGGTAGCGACAGGAAAATTAAATTCAACGTCCTAGTCGCCATTAACACTAAAAAAAAGAAAAATTGATGACGATGATTTATTAACAACTTTAACAATTAGTGAATATGTTGAACCATTGCAAGATGATGGTAATGCCATTAACGATGAGGCAAATACAATTTCATTAAAAAAATAACTAAACAGAAATGTTGGCCAGCTTGGCTCCAAAAATACAAATGGTTAGGAAAAATAGTTGGACCAGATGGTTTGGAAGAACCACAGTGTAAGTTGTGTAATAAAATATTAACAGCACTAAAACGTTGAAAAACCAACCTGCGATTTTTGAAACGGAGGCAAGCGCTAAATTTTCGAAAAAAATTACACAAATTAAAACGGCAGAACTACGCATAATTATGTTTATTTTGGAACATAATTTACCTTTTATATTAATTACCCCATTAATTCTCTTAATAAAATCTATAGCATCAGATTCGGCGAAATAGTGAGAGAACTTAAATGTGGCAAAACCAAAGCCACTGAAACAACCAATTCATTACTATTAGATGAAGGCTGCAATAATATTGCTAAACATTTGAGGGAAAAACGTTTTCACTCATTTGCTGTGTTTTTTTATAAGTCTCGATAGATCTCAATAGATCGCATCCAGATGTTCTCTATTTATGTGGTTAAGCTGCAATTGATTCAGTTTATTTTAATAAAGAATAACTTTTTATTTAACATTTTATCGTTTTTAATTCATTTCCTTGAATTACACAACTTAATAATTGTACATGAAAATCTTGGTTTTTGTAAAGACAGTAAAGACAGACATTAAAAATTTGTGTTTTAGCATGGAAGCATACCAAAGTCAATTTTTAGTTCATCTATCATATAATAGGAAACTAGTAGCTGATTTACATTTAATCTTTTGCTTTATGTTAAACGATAGAAGATGTACGTTAAAAGTATTCATTTTAATATTATTTATGAAGAGGCATATTCAAAATGTGTTCTATAGTACTATTTAACGCAATCCACAATTTATTTTTGGCGAAAAAGTATGGAAAAATCGAAAAATGAACCTGTTTATCATTTTTCGTAAAAGTTGCTCAAAATTTAAAAGATCATAGTAACATTATGAAAGAAAAAAAAAAATTTAGTATGTCCGTCTCATTTGTATATATGGATAAAATGTATTCGCACTTTTTCTCATGTATTTAAACTTTTGGAATAACAAAATATAATGAAAACAACAATGACGTAGCGTTGTCAAAAGAAACACAATTCTTAGTGCTGCGTGTGCCAGTATGTTTAAGTGGATGATAGAAGTAGCTACAATTTCCCATTTTTTATTTTTGTAGATATCTGAATAGATCTATCGAGACTTATAAAAAAACACAGTAATTATAGACGAAACAACGGATATTAGCTTTAATAAATGCTTAGTTTTAGTCGTGAGATATTTTCATTTGCCTTTAGTGAAAGTGTGTGATCGATTTTTTGGGCTTATCAAATTGAACAATTGCGATGCCATTTCAATTACTTACGGAATAATAAAATACTTGGAAGAAGCCAATGTGCCTATAAGTAATTTAATTGGTTTTGCGTCGGACAATGCATCGGCAATGATGGGCGATAAAGGTGGTGTCAAAGCACTTCTTAAGAAATTTCAGCCTAACTTATATGTGATGGGGTGCACTTGACATTCATTGCATTTATGTTCATCTGCAGCTGCAAAAAAAAATCTGCAAAATGTGGAGAGATTGGCCCGTAAGCGACAATCCCAGTACACAGAATTTCAAGAATATTTTACTGATGAAACCAACATTTACAGTATAAACCCGCTTATTGCAACACTCGATAATTGCAACTTTGAAATTTAGATTTGCAACTATTATACATTTGGCCTCGATAACTACAACTTTTCGTTTACTCGAGTTTCCTTTAAAATTACATACATACATATCTATTGTCTTTTTCTTTCATGTTAGGTGTATTATTTTAACTGAGATAATTTTAAAGGAGAGTCGAAAAAACGAGTAGTTTAAATTATCGAGATTGGATTTCTAACATTGCGATTCTAAAGCGACATTTTTTTATAATAATGAAGATTTTGAATTCTATAATAAATATATTATTTTGTTAATGCAAAAAATTTGATTTATTTCATATTAAAAATGTATACCCGGTGTTTGCAACAATTCGCAATTTGCAACTCCGGGTTGCATTTAATTAGTTGCAATAAGCGGGTTTATACTGTATTTTTATTTTATTAGTTATATTTTAAAATTAACTAATAAAATTAATATTAAGTATTAATCAGAAACTCCGCGGATCCATATATTGTTACCAACGTTAAAACCTATTTTAAAACCATTTTGTTCAATTTCATTAAACCGGAGTTCATTAATGATGCCTCGTTGGATAACGTATGAGGAATAAAATATGGACAAACAAAAAAAAGTAAAAAAAAAATTATTTACTAATCAAACGATTTTAATCCATAATTTATTTAAAACTTTAATTCTTAGATAAAATTTACAGAAAAATTTGCGCTCCATATCGATTCGATTTCCTGATCCTTTCTGGCACTCTTTTCATTGCCGCCTGTGTTCCTGATGTATCAATCTTCTTTAAATCTCTTTTTATCTTTCTAATCAGACATTCAACATTTTTGGCACGATATCCATTGCTGTATACCATTCTCTTCAGATTTGCCCAAAAAGTTTCAATGGGCCTTAGTTGTGGAACATTTGGTGGGTTATAGTCTTTAGGGATAAATTCGATTCTGCGTTGACGTAAATCAGATAACGTTGCGTTGGCATAATGTGAGGATGCCAAATCAGGCCAAAAAATCGTTTTATCATTTTTATGATATTTATTTATAAATTTCTGAAGCACAGGTAAACATTTGTTTGTGTATGTTTGCGCATTAACCGCCAAACCACTTTTGAAAAATACTGGGTCACTGACACCTCGTTCGCTAATAGCCAACCACAACATAACTTTACCTGGAAACTTGGTCTTATGAATAAACTTCTCCTTTTCTGGTGCTTTGTGATCGGGAGACTCGTAGTAGTATTTTGGCTGCCATTCATTACCTTCAACAGTGAAATAACTTTCATCATCCATCACACATTTATAAGCTGAAGAAGCAGCGAAATATGTTTGGGAAAGCACTCTTAATCTAGATTTGATTGTAGCTAATTGTTTGTCTGTAGTTGCTGGTGCCGATTTTTTGGGTTTGCGTTGAATATTCATACTTTGTAAATATTTCTTGATAGTTTTTGGGGCAACTTGATATTTTTTACCCAGTTTTCTGTACGATTTTGCAGTTCGACCCACTGTTTCACCTTTCAATTTCATTCGAACTTTGCTACCTTGTAGTTGACATTTTTTACCAGAGTCGGGTTTTCTTTCCACAGGTTCATTATTCTCAAACAGTTTAATTGTTTTGTAGATAAAGAATTTTTTGAATCCAAGATCCTTGAAGTAGTGAAAAATCTCGTTCTTTTTTTTGTCTGGATTTTCCTGACAAAATTTATAAATTAATTTACGACGATCTACTTGTAACAACGACATTTTTGTAACTAATCGTAAAATGACGCAGTTGTAATGTATTTTTTATAAAATATACGGGAACTACCTTATTTAAAAACAAGGAAATTTTTATTTTTGGTTGTACAATACAAATACAAATACATTTTACATTTGTCCATATTTCATTCCTCATACGTTACCACTAATTTTGCAAATTACGATTGTTTACGACAAAATTTATATTGGCGCAAAAGCTGATATAATTATTAATAGCAGGGTAGTTCCAGAAAATTCGGTAAAAACTATAAAAATAGCCTGTCGTGCCTACTACATCGAGCTGTGTAATCAAATAAGCAGTCGTAATCAGTTTGAGGATGAGACATTAATTGCTGTGCAAATCTTAAATCTAAAAGAAAAAGCCGGAAGTCTTGCCCCACTCATTCGACTAATTCCAAACCTAATGACGAGGAAAACATTGAAGATTTTTATGATGAGTGGCGCAGCCTTATCAATCAACCAAATGCGGAGATAAACATCAATAAAAATATCGAAGAATTTTGGGATTCCATGTTTAATATAAAAAATTCTATGAATGAAATTATGTACCCACAACTTCGAACATTTATCGGGTATATTCTTAGTTTTCCACACAGTAGAGCAACAGAAACTCATTACTGACGACGACCAGTCAATGCCATTCTTCATTCATTCCCCCTCCAATTGGTATTTACAAATTGTAAGAATTTTGCTACTATAGGAAAAGTAGTAGCCTTCTATGAAAAACAAATGTGAAATATGTTCAAATCGTAATAAACGTAACAACGGCAAGTAAGGAAAATGGATAATAAGAAGCTCTGCGGTAGGAGGATCACGGACGCTTCGTAGCAGATAAATTTTTAATTTTGGTTACTGGTGGTATTAATTGTAAATTGTTACAGGATAGCGTCCATCACGGAACTAACTTCTATAATCTTAGTGGTTCGCGGAAATCCTTATATGTTTTAGCTAAACTGTAATTTTAAGTTGCGTCCGTGATCAGTATGGAGGAAATCATTTCAATAAGTAGCTGATACTAATTATATTTATTATGTTAGGTCGTCTCTGAGCTACTGTTTTATAAGTTTTAAGTGCAATTTAAATTAATACTGCTTACGATTTTCAGAAGTAGAATATGCGTTTGGATATGAGACAAACAAAATATTATAGCGAAATTATTATTCAATGAATTGTTTTGTTATTCATAGAATTCACTGTTGTATTCCGAGTTTTTATAATGAAAGATGTTGATCTTGATTAAAATGGTTAACATTTCATACTAGACTACGTGCAATAAACCTGTCATTAATCTACTACAATTATACAATACAATACATATGAGCAACAGATACAGTGCGAGATATAACATTCACCAAACAAAAAGTAGAGACAGAATGGTACAAAATATGTATGTAACTAATTAAGCGAAACTATTAATTAAAACAATATTTTATCGTATCACTTCAGTAAACACATTAAATTAAATGGTGAAGAAAATCATCAAACTAATCTTAATTGGCAAAAACAAAATTAGAGTGCGTTAGAATTCGATATGGCCACTTCATGGCGGATGCAGGCAAATAGTTTAAGATATCATCCTTAATGCTGAAACTCACTAAAACGTCAAAATAATGCCACAAATTTGATTACCGACTGATAATAAGTCGGATCTCTTCGAAATTAAAAATTGATTATAGGTTTTGGTCACGATCTTAAAGAACGAATTATTTCTTTTTTTGAATTAAAAATTAGAATTTTAGAAAAATATAAATTAATATAATTGTCTGATTGAGATTATGATAAGCAATATATGCTGATTTATTCATTTCAGACAAATTAAGTTATTAAGGAATTAGCCGGATAAATAAATATTTTACGTATCAGATAAATTGTTAAGAGTTCGATCGAAACTGAATTTGCAGAACTCTTAACAATTTCTCCTCTGCACAATTTATTCAAATTCACCCACATATGATTTACTTCAAATCTCTTATTGATTTAATATTAACACCCTATATTTAGTCAGCAGCAATATTTTTCAAATACATAAATGTGAAGCTCTAAAAATGTTTTTTTTTTAAATCAAAACTAGGTAAATGTTCACTGACGCATACATTCATATTATATTTATATTGTATACTGCACTGCACTACGAATTTTCAATTTAAACAAAAATAATGTTATGGTCGTATTTTCTTGTCACAGTCAGTCACATGCCCCATATAAAATAATTCACAAAATCTATGATGCACATTGTACATAAGTTTCGTTCTGATTCGCTACATATACATAAAAACATAAAAAAAAATCTTATATTTATTTATAGTCGAATTCTAAATGTTGTAACCGTTTTGCATTTTCCTCTTCAAAAAGAAAATTTTAAGACGAAGAAAATCGTATAGGTATGCATTACAAAATTATATTTTATGTAAAAAAAATCGTTCAGATGCGTACACACACATACCGAAAACAAAAATTCCACGCACCCAGACGGTATAACAATCGTATTCTGTTAATTTATCTGCGCCCAATGGGCAAACAGATATTTTGATTTGTACAGAACAGATGTACAAATTAATAATTTTTCACAACAATTTTTTAATCCATAGGTACTGATCGATAATACACTGGCATATCAAAACACTATTTACAATAATGAATTAATTAAACACTTTAACAAATTATATTTACTTTCATAAACAGTCAGTTGTACACAAATGTAAATTTTTAATAATCATGTGCGCCTCCAAAACGAAATTAAATTCAATTTGATCAAATTAACTCGGTGTCTGATCTTAGACTAACTAAAGTCAATAGTAACTATACATATAACTAAATTTAAAAATAAATGTATCTATATTTATAATAATTAAGAGAATTAAAATATATTTATAGTTTTTTTTTTTTGTATAGTAAATTAATAGTTTTTTTCTATTTTGTTAGTAGTTGTGTAAAAAACTTAATTAATTTAAATTTAAAATTTTACAAAACAAAATCGGGTTTTAACCAAAAAATTCTAGCGTTGCAAAATTCAGTTTGTATTTTAGACTACTCGTACATTGATTTAATTTTTTAGTAAATAATGAATTGAGCAATATTTAAAAAGCAAAAAAAAAAGAAACGACTATATGTACTGTACTAATTAAGTGCATATTATATTTTACTATCACATCGCACTTAACCCAACGTGTTGTATTAAAGAAAATAACGAAAAGAATGGAATATAAATAAACAATAACACACACCCATTGAATCTTTTGGTTAATGAGTAATACAGTCGCTAAATTAAATGGGATATTATAATTAAAATTTCTTAATTTATTTAATTTTATTTTGCTTTTATAAAAATTGGATGCGATCCAAATTTTGTTGAATGAAATAAAATTGCATAAATTTATACTTACATACGTAGTACATATAAATATATCACCGTATGCACATTTTTTGTTTTATAACAATGCGATAACTTAAACCAGAGCGGTGCGATACACTTTCATTACAAAACAGTAGTATTTTTAGGTGTCACAGTTATAGCATTTAATTATTACAAATTACATGGTCTACTGTTTTGAGGTTAGATTCGTGGCAGTGTGAATGATTCGGTTTGTATTTAGATATTTAACTTCCTTGCATAGGGAGGTCGGGGCAGATTGTTACACTTTTTGTTTCGTATTGTATAACATATACAAGAATGACAACCGTTTTTATTAAGAAAGCGAATATTTTGGTATGTTGCCCTCAACTCAAATATAGTGAGAGAAGGTAAAAGTATTGGGGTACAAATAAGTTTTAGGGGATTTACCAAAGATGGCGTGCCTAGTATTAAATTACATCGGAACATCTTGTAACTATATTCTTGTGAAAGCGTCATCATTCCCCTCTAAAATGTTTAATACATCTACATGAACGAGATTTCAGACTTAACGAAACGTTTAGCTTGCATTAATCGTATATTCTAGAAGGCTTTGGTAGAATAGTCATAAATAAATATTTCGCATTATTTCATTACACTTTCTCGAATTTTTTCTTTCATAAAGTTTTTTCCACATTGTTGGTAGATCGAAATTGTCAATACAATCGGTTTTTCTGTTGAAGATGACCAATTGGCATACATTAGTACAGCAACAGCAAGGAAAATATGGTACGAGTTCAAAAATTACCATGAAAAGTGTACGTTTGCTAGGGGTGGTTCACAAGGTGGTGATGCGAAAGCACACATAAATCGAATGCAAGATCTATTCACGAAATTGAGCAGCCTTGGTGAAGGAACGTTGGTGTTTGCTTTTTCTCCAAGAAACCTAATCATCAAAAAAAAAAATTGCCCAAAGTACAAGGAATGGCTTGAAAAAAGTAATAGCACTGATGACAAATCGACTGATAAGCTGAATAAGATTCAAGATACGGAGTTTTTGTTTTTAATTGGTAACACACAAAAGAAGGAATGGATCATCGACTCAGGCGCAACGAAATATGTTGTCAGCAATAAAGTTTTTTTTACTGAAATTGATGAATCATATAAAAGTTCAGTCGAGCTGGCAAATGGTGAATCAGTGAACATTCATGGAATTGGTAGCGGCAATTTGACATTTTTAGACGAAAGTGGATGCATTCTTAAAGCAAAAGCAACCGATATTTTGACTGCACCAAAATTGTTTGGGAATGTACTTTCTGTCCGACGGTTGGTGAAAAATGATCTTAAAGTCGAAATCAACGATCGAATTTGCGAAATCAAGCACAAAATCAGTGTAGCTGACATGGTTGGGGAATTGTATGTGTTGCGTCAACCAAATTTAGTTTGTGCGGTGTTAACACACAATGACAAATGCATACCAGAATGGCATCGAAAAATGGGACATCGTGATCAAGCAGCGATTCGGAAAATGTCATCAGAAGTAGGGAATCCAAGTCGATTTTACCCGACTTCGGGTAGTTGGGTAATTACACATTTTTAAAGCTACCCGAAACCATCGGGTAAAGCTGCAAATAAACGAAACCAACCACTTTCTGATGTATTTGATCGGAAAATGGAAGAAACAGAGCAATAAAATGCTAAACGCAGATACGTACCTTTCAAAGTGGGTAAATTTTACAATTTGACGACAATTTAACGTACTCCTCGAAAAATGCGACAATTGCTTATGCAAAGGTAATTTTCAATAGATTATTCAATCAAAATTAGGTTGAACCTGAATGCAGTATGCCTGCCTCAAATCAAAATGAAAAACTTGCTAACCAAGATAATACACATTTTACCAGCTTGTCAGAAAGGTTGCAAAAGTCTATATCGGCGGTAATTGTCCCACAATCATTATCCAACAACAAAGCGATAAGTTCACTGGCGCTACTACTAAGAGACTTTAAGTATTTGGAAGGAACCGGAAATCGAACCCAAGAGCAACAACAATTATTAAATTCTTTTTGTACCATTCAGTCTACTATTCATGTGAACGCGTGTTTTCTATCGCAGGTTGGAATTTTCCACAGTTTAATGCACTTGTTTTTTTCTAAAATATAAACGACTATCTAAACGACTCAGAAATATTGCCATATTAATATAAAAATCAACCGTGTCACTGTGAATTTTTGTTGTTATCTTAGCAATCGTGAACTAAATTTTTGAAAACTGTCAAAATGACAAATATTGTTGTTTACATTATTTTGTGTACCATTTAATTTAAATAAAAAACGACAAAATTTGCATTCTTTACTTTATCTAATTCTTAAAAATGGTATAATCATGTAAAGCGTAATTTTCGTGTCGTGAAATGTTTAAAATTTTAAAATCTTTATTGGTTCAGAATAGTGAAAATGGCGAAGGAAAAACTGCCATGCATCCGAAAAAAATTTTATTATAAATTTTAAATATAAATTAACTTTGGATGTATTTTGGATTTAGAGAAATTATTAAATAATTAAATAAATAGTTACTTTTCTTAAAAATTGGTGTAAACTGTGTTTTTATTAAATTAGTTGTTAAATATGGCCAATAAAATGTCTTGTCGTGAACTAAAATTTCATCGACAGAAATATGACGTTTTAACGACAAACGTCGTTTGATATCGACAATCACAATACCAAATTTTGCAGTCGATGTGATATTGTTGTCGATACGACAACCACAATAAGGGTGAATGCGATCGGATCGAGGTGGTGAGTACACTTCAAAAGAATACACAAAATCAAAGGGCATTCAGATCCAGTTAACGGCGCAACCGACTGTCCACAATAAAATGGTAAAGCTGAACGGAAGTATCGCACTTTAATCGAAATGGTTCGTTGCATGCTCATTCACGGGAAGTTGCCAAACAGTTTTTCATATGATCAAAGAACAACGAACATGACACCATATGAACGCTGGAACGGCATAAAACCAGGTACAAACAATTTTCACATACATATTTGGTTCTAAATGCTTTGTTCATGTATCATCAGCAAAAAGAGGGGAATTGGCAGCTGAAATGATTTTTCTTGGACATGACGAGCATTTGAAGGCTTATCGTTGCTATAATCCTTTAACGAAGAAAGTAGTAGTCAGTCGAGATGTTCGTTTTGGTACACCAAATATGAAAGGCAGCATGTTTCACAAAGAACAACAAAGGACGTGCCACTAAAGCATTTGATCGAAGAAATAAATATGGTTTATTATGATGAAGCCATCAAAAGCTACGAAAAGGTGCAATGGCTTACTGCGATGCAGGAAAAATTGAGGCACATGAACACAACGGTACATGGGAACTTGCAGATTTGCCGCCAGGTAAAACAGCAATAGGAAGTAAATGGGTGTTTAAGGTAAAAACCAGTGCGGATGGTGAAGTGCAACGATACAAAGCCAGATTTTCATAGAAGAACGGCGAAATATGACGAGGTGTTTGCGCCATTGATGCTTCATACAACATTCAGAACGTCAGTAACTGCAAAAAGGAAAATGTTTTTGCATCACTTCGATGCTAAGACGGCATTTCTTAATGGAAAGTTAAAGGAAACCAGCTACACGAAGCAGCCATGCGGCTTTGACGATAATAGTTCGAAAGTATGCTTGCTTAAGATAAGCATTTATGGTCTGAAACAGGCTATCAGATCTTGGAATTCCGAACTTCACAAAGTACTCATCCTTGTTATTATGCACAACCTGAGTGAATATATCTATGAATGTTATCCATTGTAGGTAATTGCCATTAAACAGTGGGATACCTATTTTTGGTAGTTGGATTTGTGGTGTTAACTGCACCGATGCGGGTTTTTCTTGTTGTAAGTACTCGAGCTGAATTTCAATAGACCTATAAAGATCCATGCTTGTATTCGAAGACAGTTGACAACGAATTTTTCTATGTTATTGTCTACACGGAGAAAAAAAATATGGTTTCACATGGTTAGATTTATCACAGATATATTTGAATACATCATAAATATGTTTGAACAATTATCTACAAATATTTTATTGTTAAATAACTTACCAAAGGAATTATAATATATTTGTAATTACTAGAAAATGATAATCTATTAACATAATATAATTGAAGTTTTTTTAAAACCTTAATATGTTTGGGAGAAACCATAACACGTAAACATTTTATGTTTAATTGTAATTATCCAAGTGATATTTCTAACCATATTATTATCAAGGGTGTTTGCTATGATCATAAAATGATCATTCCATTTTCGTATTAATCATTAAAATGGTTAGCATACGTTGCAATTACTTTATTATTAAGTCCTAAGTTATAATAAAACCACAATTTGAAAAATTTAAAGTTCTGTAACTTTTTATTCAAATTGTTTTATAGCAATGGCATTTATTGAGTTGTAACGCAAATTTATTAGTTTTTCTAGCGTTAAAATATTTTACGTAATAATATTTACAAGGTGCGAAAAATTGCGTTTTCGAACGTGTTTCAAAAAAGATTTTTTCTAGTTTTGATAAAAAAAAGTCTTTAAATCGATGAAATTCAAATTAATTTAATTTTTTATTGTATACAAGAAGGCATAAACTGTTGTTGCAATGAATATTTTGTCACCACTTGTAAAATATTTTTCATGCCTGAGCGATAGCGAGGGCTGCACTCACTTGAGTATTGCAATGACGAATGATTCATTTTCACACGAGTTACACACGCTATTTTTTCTACGATAGAAGAAAAAAATTATTCGCAACAAAAAATGAAATTGAAACGTTTGGATTTTCACAAATCGTGTGGCAATATTTAGAAATCGTTGTGTAATGAATATTACCACACGATTTTAGTAGGCAACGCAAAGGCTCCTTTTCTTATATAATTTAAATTCAAAAATCATCAGCGAAAGCATAGGTTACTGTCCTATCATACAAAAAATATATTGTTTCGCAACTTCTATGATTTTAAAAAGACATTACATACTTTTATAACAAAATTAGAAAAAATTAAGTTAAATGACAATTTTGCATAAACTTTACTATACCTAATATTAAAACTGAATAACAATCTAAAACAAAGTATTTACATCAATACTAAGATATTTGGGTTTGTTCTTCGAAATAGTCCTTAAACTTAATACGCGTGCAGATTTCTTATTTTGTGTATATACAAAAAAGCCTAACTGGTTTTATTACTTTTTGGTTTTTATGAACGCATAAAATGGCTTATGTTCAGAAGCCGACATATATTTGTATCGTTCCGATTGGTAAAAGTGCCCACCATATCTCAAGTTAACTGTTTCTGCTATTTAATTTTTTCCTAGATTTTTACAAATAAAATTGATCAAAGTAGTTCAAGTAAATTTGCTTCGAAAATAATGAAAATTAAGGAAAATTTATTACTTTATAATAAGTAAGCTTCAAAATTTACTTCGATTTTATTTGATTCTGCACATTAAAATTGATATGCATCTATGTATACGATTTAATAAAATAAATTACAAGATCCTCGATTTTTTTTTCTAAATTACACAAACATTTTCTAGACACGTTTGATTATGTATTTGTAAATGTTTAAATATAATTTATAAAAATAAATCGAAGATTTGACGCAATAATATAATCTTGGTTAAATATCCCAGTCCAAAGAGCACGAGACCTTCCTCACTTAAGAAACAAAGTTTAATCGGCAAATAGTTTTAGAAATATTTGTAGGATACTCGTACATAATGCAATTACAAGTTGCTTTTTAAAAGGAAATCTATTTCAAATCATAGATTTGCATTAAGATCTATATACTTATGTGCATATACATATAATTTTAGAGAACTAAAATATGACATTTAATTCTATATATACGTCTAAATAAGTGATAATTGCAATCAAAATCATGTTATTGCATTTTATTTCTAAAAATGACACATGTCGCCATATTTTTCACCTTTATTTCGCAATTACATAATAATAATATTAATTATATTGTAAGCCATACTAAAAGAAATAAAAGAATTATAATATGATGAATTTTAATCATAATAAGATCATCTACAATCATATTATTATTCGTGTTTACCATAATATAAGAAATTCTAATCATATTATGTTAGATTCTAATAAATTATGGTAAATTTAACCTTAATTATTGTAGCACAAGACACATGATTTTCCTTCTATAAAACCACGTTAATTCATGATTTGCCTTAAACGAGTGAGGGCGCATTTTGTTAATTTAAATTTGTAATAAAAAAACGAGTAAAATATTATAAAATAAATAGTACAAAGCCGAAAAGAATCTTATTTATAAAATAAATATAAAAAGTGTTCAAATGGAATATTCTGTTTCAAAATATTATGTGAAGTGAAAAAAGTGAGAATCGAAAATAAATACTAACAGTGCAAAATATAACTAACAGTTATATTATTATTAATAGAAAAAAAGATTTTTATCGTGCAAATTTTTGTTTTGGTTGTTTTATTTTGATTTTGTGGTGGATTTTTAGATTTTTAAAGAGTGACAAAATAAAACTGTAAATTATACACCAAAGGTAAAGAGTTTAATTATTAGTGCGTATAAAAAACAGTGTGTTTAGCTTAATGTTTCTTTATTTTACATACTTCAAACGTTTAGCTTGTTTACATTCTGTGCTATTTACAATTATTGTAATTATATTAAAACTTTGAATTTAAGATTGTTTTAAATTAGAAGTAATTCGGTAATAAACATACTTATAATTTTGATAATGGCTATGGAATTTCTTAGGGAAAGCAAATCATACTGACCATAATAAAAAAATAAAATGTTTTTTTTTTGTTTTGTAGAATTAACAACAATTTCAAGTATTTATATTAATATTATTAATATTTACAGTTAGATAATTCTAAAATTCAAAATGTTTCTTCAAGCTAACCTTAATGGTGTAGGTAAATTTGTTGAAATAAACGAAATCAATTTTAATTTTACCGGATTTATACAAGCAGGTAAACTTTCTAGAATTCTTGAATCACAAAAAAAATAAATTTCTACAAGTATTGTGCATGAGTAATGGTTATACGGATTTGGGTTAGTTTACTTTATCAATTTAATATATTTTTATTTAATTGTTTAATACAGTGTTTTTCAACTAAATTTCTTTGTGTAAAAAAATTTCTTTTTTACCTTGATTGTAACTGCTTACACGAACGGGTGCGAATTAGAAGAAGATAAGTTTACATCTATTGTACGACAATATTTTCAGGTCCCAACATTTCAAATTGAAATTCGGGCAAAAGGTAAATAGAAAATGATCTGAAATAAAAATTCCGTTTTTTTAATAAACAATATAATATAAATTGTATATTTAAGACAGCCTTGACGACGAAGCCTTTATTACAACGCCATCACATCCTAATTCTTCGTCATCTGAAATAGATGAATTTTTAAATATATCGCATTCAGCTCAAAGCAGTTCCTCACTTAGAGAAGGCGATGTTATATTTTATGACATATTTGTACCATTGCCTGGTACAGAAACAATCGAGCAGATAGAAGAGATTAAAATTATAAAAAACCAATATTTAAATGGGTCACAAATATCAGGTTCGCTTAGGCAAACCATTTCCGCAATTATAATAAAATATTGTCTGAAAGATAACAAAAACAGAAAGTAAGTACATTTTTCAACTCACAAAAGTAGATTTAAAACTGGCGCTAATTTTTTTAATTAACTGTTTCTTCTCATTTAGAATAACTCGAGAAGAATTTGTGGAACTGGCACAATCTATTGTTGCGATTTTTCTAACCGAAAAAGAAGAAACTTACTTTGTTTCATCTGTCAATAATATCTTAGCCAAAGGTAAACTGTGGAATTCGTACAACAACCTGCGAAAAAAGTTAAAGGATCAACATCAAATTCCAAGACGACAAAAGAGTGTCAAACCAACTTTGCCTTCAGGTAGTAATTTAATGTATTTGTATAGTTATATTTAGGAATCTCTCTTTTATCAAGAGTAAAATTCTACACTATTTCCCAATAGAGAATTTTCCAAAGTTGAATTTTATTACAAAGAATATCGTACCCTGCTCGTAGATTACATTATATAATAGAATTTGTACTAATTTTAGCGTTTTTCCATTGTTTTAGTTCCAGAACATGATGATGATCAATTTGACCATTTACAGTTTTTGGAAACCAACTCAACAGATTGGGAACAAATCGAGGTTAGCTGGGCGAATAGTATAGCTTTACGGCGAAAACTGCTACAAACCAATATTTCAACTTTTGATTATTTGGACAAGTATCCTGTTTTAAAGGACACGAAAGGATATTTACTAGCGGCAATTGACACAAAGTTAATATATCCAACATTGGGAAACATTAATAAGTGGCTATTGATCTATCCGAAAATTGTTGGTTTGGCAAGAAGACGGACAAAAGATGCACGAGCCATAAATATTATCAAAAATATTGATAATAGTTTAGACGAAAGTAAGATTTAGTTTCTTTAAACTGAAGTTAAAGCCTTTAAAAATTGTTTTTAACTGTCTGTTCCTTAACTAGGGCAAAAAGCAGGAAATGCCTTACTTTTAATAAGTTATGTTTTACCAAATAATGGGAAAAGAAGCGAGAAAACAGGAAAAATAGCCGCAAAATCAGAGATACAGGAACGATTCATTGAAATTTATAAAGTAAGAAAATATTTTTTAGTTTGGTGCATATATAAGATAGTTAAAAATTTATATTTATTTCAGTCCGCGTCAGAATCAGCAGGCGATATCCCAGTAAAAGATTTTAAAATCTCGTTCATTGCAAATGAAAATAACGAAATACAGTATGGCGAATTTCGTATTGCTGGTTTAGTTTTCAGAACAACAGATCCATTGGAGGCACTAGAGCAACTGTTTCTTTATATTATGGCAATGGATGTCAAATATCCTCAAATTATAAAACACGTTTGGCAATTTATTCAATTAGGAATATTTGAAATTCCGCTTGAAAGAGATTATTCACCTTCGGTAACGACATTAATTGAAGATTTAAATTTAATTGAATAGTATCTACATTATTTTGAAAATAATGATTTCAATGTTTTTAGTTAAAAGTTAGAAGATTTTAAATGAATTAAAATGGATTTCTTAGTTTGTTTTGCTTGTAAAAAGTCGTTTATTTCTACCAATGACTTGATTCAGCATATTAAAAGGTACAATCCGAGGTCTTGCGTTTTGAAATGTTGTGTTAGCACATGCCTAAAGACATATACTCACTTGGAGTCATACAGATTCCATATAAAAACACATAGCTTTAATTTTCTACAAAACATATCAAATCCAGCAGATTCAAGTAGTTTGAATGAATTATTGACAATACCTTCGCCTGAATACATTGATACTGATAATCTGAGTTATCCTGAATTTAACATTAGTTCAATAAAAGAAATTCGATTAGAATTTTTAAAAATATTTCTTGATATCTATAGCAACGAGAAAGTTCCACGATCAATCGCTATTGCAAATGCACAAAGTTAATAAACTTCTATAATAAAAATTTAGTAGCAATGAGAGCAATCCTTCAAAATTCGGAATGGAAAGATAATAGTAAACGAGCTAGTTTTATTAAAGAAGTAAATAATCTTATAAGTAGTTGTAAAATCCAATCAGAATACAAAATAATGTCAGAACTGAGAAAAACCGATTATTTCTTCGTGGCTGGTTACCATAACTTGCATTCTGAAATGATGGAAAATATTGCAATAGACAACTCGATTACTTTAAAACAAATTAACTATTCTTTCGGCATGTTTCCTTTAAAAGAATCACTGTCAGCATTGTTTAACAAAACTACATATTTAAACAAAATAATTTCTTATTTGGAAAATTTAAATTCTGCACCTAACGATGAAATTCAAAATTATATTCAGAGCGATCATTGGAAAAGAAAAGTTTCAAAATATCCATCTTCACCTTCTGTGCTGTATTTACCTTTGTTTGTCTATTTTGACGACTTTGAGCCAAACAATGCACTCGGTTCCCATGCTAGTATTCAAAAAATTGGAGGCGTTTATGTAAAATTTCCCTGCTTGCCAAATCATATTAATTCCAAGCTGTTTAATATTTTCTTAGCAATGCTGTTTTTTAGTGAAGATAGGAAAAAATTTGGAAACAGTCGGATTTTTTCACCTCTGGTGAAAAGCTTAAACGAATTAGAAAAGGATGGAATTTTACTTGATTCCAAACATGGAAATTTTTGTAAGGTCAAGATAATAACATCGTTAGTTTTAGGTGACAATCTTGGTTTAAACTCTATTTTAGGATTCACAGAAAGTTTTAATAGCAAAAAATATTGTAGATTTTGTAGCATGTTATGCGAAAATGCACGCAACGAATGCTTCGAAGATCATAATTTAGTTAGAACTATCTCAAGTTATAAGGTAGATTGTGAAAAATCTGACATTAAATCATCAGGAATTAAAGAAGCGAGTATTTGGAATGAATTAGTAATTTTCATGTAACTGATAATTTATCTGTAGACGTAATGCATGACTTATTAGAGGGTGTTTGTCATTATGATTTAATTTTTATCTTAGATGCCCTTATATCTAAATATAAGTTTTTTACTCTGAAACAACTGAACTATCGAATTTTGACTTTTAACTATGGGCCCAACTGCAAAAACAAGCCACCTATTCTTGATTTTGATTTTGCAAAGAAAACTAAATTAAAATTATCCGCTACTGAAATGTGGGTTCTATCAAATTATTTGTCTCTAATTATTGGCGATATGGTTACTGATTGTGAGGAATGGACTTTGTATTTATTACTGAGGGAAATTTTAAGCTTGGCTTGCAATTCTGAATCGCAACATGTTAATGTACAAGTATATCTTAAAAGTATTATTGCAGAACATCATTCGTTATATTTGAAACTATCTGGGAATAAATTAAAACCAAAGTACCATAATATGACTCATTACGACCGAATCATGAAAAACATAGGGCCATTAAAGCATTTATCCTCTATGCGGTTTGAATCCTTCCATCAGGTTCATAAAAGAACCGCAGCTTCTTGTAATTCCCGTGTAAACCTCCTTAAGACTCTTTTTATTAAATATCAGCTTAAATTTGCCAATTTATTGCTCAACTTTAAAAGTTTTAGTTTGCGAGAACTAACAACGGGTCCTGTAGAGAATTTGATAGATGAGAAACTGAGCAAACAATTTCACATTCCACTGTTCGGCAAACTAACAAGTTATGTGAAAGAAAATGAAGTTATATTTAAGAAAAATATGGTTATATTACTTGGAATATGTGAAGAAGGCTTACCTATATTCAGACTAATATTGCATATTTATATAAAAGAAAATGATTATTATTTATGTTTGCAAAACATTAATAATTTGGGTTTTGACCACCACTTATTTTCATACGAAGTAGAATTAGAAGAAATATATTCAGCTGAAAAAATTGAATCGCTAAAATCAAAACAAACATCCCATTTAGTTAGGTGTGGGAATAAAAATTATATAATGTGTGATTGAATTAATACTTATTTATTGAAATTAAAAATTATTAAATACTTGTAATGAAACTATATAAATCCTTAATAAAACTAAATAAAATTAAAATTATTGTGTTTTTATTTTTCAATCCTTCCTAAAATACTTCACAGTAATTATGTAATAACATAAATTTAATCATTAAATTTAACAGTATGATTTAAAATTAAATTATATTTTTAAAATTTTCGGTTAATTTTTTTCATATTTTAATTAAAAAATTATAATTATATGATTGTACGGGAAATCCACAATCATATTATGATTTAATAAAACAAACTTATTATAATTGATCCAATAATAGTATAGTTAAACAAATCATAAAAAAATGATAATTTGAATCATTAAATGATTGCTTTTAAAGAAAATCAATTCAAATGTGGTTAAACCTAATTATTTAATGGATTATTAAAATTATAATGTGATTGACAGTAATTACAATAAATTTAAACTCTGCAGAAATTTTAGTGACCACAACTACATTTTGTTAAAAATGGGAATAATTACAATGATAATATAATTAAAAGTTAGTTACAATATATTTAAGGATCTAAATTACTGTAATCTTATTATGTTTAACAAGTAAAAAGTTTAATGACAATATTTTTAAAAATCATAATATTATCTTTCAGGAAATGATAATTACAATTATAATTTGTTTAACAGCAAATCATAATATGCTTATACCCAAAGTTAATATGTTTATTATATTACAATAATATGTCTAGGACCTATGATAAAATGACTGAAACACAACGAAAAATTATTTAAACTCAAACATATTATGTTTACCGATTAATCACAATATTAATCAAAATCAATCATAAAATATTTGGTCTTTGTAGTAACACATTATGATTAAAAAAAACCGCAATCATAACATTGTTCCTGCGAATTGTGGTTGAATTTACCATATTTTTTTTCTCCGTGTACCCGGATGACTTAATTATGGCAGAGCCACATTTTGTGATGCAATATTTAGGACCAATTAATTACCATTTGGGCATTGAGGTTACAAAAGATATTGATGGGAATTTTGAATTGAATCAATAAGCATACATTATGAAAATTGCATCAGATTTCGGATTAACTGACGCAAAACCGGCGAAAACACCAATGGATATCAATTACGGAAAATCCGACTCGACACAACCATTGGGAATAACAAGAAAAATCGATCACTGATTGGGCGATTTTTGTATTTATCAGTGAATTCAAGGCCTGATATTTCGGCCAGTGTTACTATTTTAGCTCAAAAGGTATCACGGCCAAGTATGGAAAATTGGGATCAACTCAAGCGTGTTGTGAAATATTTGAAAGCAACACATCAACAACTAAGGCTGAAGATGAGCAACATCAAATCGAACGAATTATCATTGCTTGGATATGCAGATGCAACATGGGCCGATAACAAAATCGACCCTAAATCAAACAGTGGTCGTATAATATATATCAATGGCGGGACAATAAGTTGGTCGTGTAACAGGCAAGGAATAGTGGCAGCGTCATTTTTCGAAACCGAATTTATTTCAATATTGAAGGCATCAAAAGAGATCAAATGGTTGTGACAATTGTTGGAAGAAATACGCGAACAATATGACTCGCCAACAGTAATATACGAGGGCAATCAAGAGTGCATTGATCTGGTACGTAATCACAAATTCTCATACAAGGTGAAGCACATTGACACGCGATACAAAATAATTTGTGATATTGTGAGGGAAAGGGTCATCGAATGTGAATACTACCCCACAGAAGAAATGCATTAATCGTTTAGCATGCAATAATCGTATATTCTAGAAGGCTTTGGTAGAATAGTCATAATCATAAATAAACCTTTCACATTATTACATTACACTTTCTCCTGTTTTTTTTTTTCATAAAGTGTTTTCCACATTGTTGGTAGATCGAAATTATTAGATCTAAGGCAAGCCAATATCATCAAGGTATTCTGCTTCAGTTTAAATCATTCCGCTGAAGTATAAACAACATATTTTTTTTGTACTCATGTCAACCTTTGTGCCAAAAAAACACAATTTGCGGGAAGCGCTGCTTTTTCGATTTAATTTGAAGAGAAGTGAAGCTGAAGGACATCGATTGCTATGTGAAGTATATGGGGAACATGCTTCATCAATAAATACGCATGCGAGTACTGGTTCCGGTGTTTGAAAAGTGGCGATATTGACACCGATTTAGAAGGCATTATTGGACCAAGAATCATGCCAAACTCTCAAGGCCATGGGTATGGTGCAAAAACCAAGACACGTCGAACACCGTTTTGCACGTGCGAACAACTGCTCCAAAGACATAATCGGAAGGGTGTTTTGCATCGAATTGTGACGGAGGACGAAAAGTGGATCCACTACGATAACCCAAAGCGCAGACAATCGTGGGGTCAGCACGGTCATGCATCAACTTCGACGGCCAAACCGAATATACATGGCAAGAAGCTAATGCTGTGCATCTAGTGAGATTAGTTCGAAGTGATCTACTATGAGCTACTCCAGCCTAACAAAACCATCACTGGAGAACAGTGGCGTAGCCAGAAATTTGTTAAGGCGGAGGGGGGAGGGGAGGGGAAGGGGGGGGGGTCGGGTTATAAAAAATAATTTCTATCTATTATAATAGCCCAGAGTTTGTAATATGACGCAAATTTTTATAGTATATGTATTGAAAATTCGGCGTTTGTTTATTTTAGTTTTCTGACACATTGAAAAATGAGTTTTCTATTTTGAAATTTATTTCTATTATAGTGGGGGAGCGATTGACGTTCAAAGAAGATAGACGTGTTTTTGTCGTCTTCTTCGAAAATTTAATTAATTAATTTATTTATTTTATTTAGAAAGTGTTTTGTGTTAAAAAAGTGTTTATATATTTTATTTAATTTTAGTTTTATTTAAATAATTAGTGTTGTGAAATTAGTGAAGTGAAAAATGAAATATGGAAAAATGTAATCCACTGGGATGCATTTATCAGGCAATATTTTAAATTTATAGTGAAGGAAATCAAATTTCTTGATTTATCATTAATAATGCGTGAATTTTGTATTTGTGTAATTGTGCATAAAATTTAAATACATAATATCCCATATTTCTAGTGTTCACTGATGACCAAGGGGTAAAAAAG
Source organism: Tipula helvola (assembly GCA_963556165.1). Lineage (NCBI taxonomy): Eukaryota > Metazoa > Arthropoda > Insecta > Diptera > Tipulidae > Tipula > Tipula helvola. The sequence continues at coordinate 162,379,357 of OY744481.1, read as the reverse complement.
TTCCGGGTATTTTTTGAGCAAAAAAACGAATGCATGAAAAAGATCGGTGTATTTTTAACTCTACTTTTACTTGAATTTTTTTTGTGTTTTTTTGACAACCAAAAATTATTTCTTTTATCGGCGTCAAAAAAATCCAAAATTTTTGCGAATTGAAAAATTTAAAATAAAATAATATGAAATGCTTCAATTTGTATAATGATAATAATAAAAAATATTAAAATTATAAATAATAAAAAGAAAATGTGATGTTGACATTTAAAACAACCAAAATTATTTGTCAAGTAAAAAAGTTGTTCGTTGACAAAAAAATCTTGATATTTTTTTTGATGTGAAGTGAGCGGGGGTAAAATCTTTCAAAAATACTCGGATATTTTCTGTCAAAAAGCCACCAGTGAACATACGGATTTGAACAAATTAAAATTGAAATTGACTCAATTAGATCTACGCAGTTAATTTTCATATCTTATTTTATTTGTACGCATACTTGAAGGTGTTTTTGTACTTTATTTTATGTACAATCGACACAAATATTGTACATGCCTCAATAATGATACATACAGCAGAAATATTTGTATGATTTTTTTTGTACATAATTATAAGTGTATTGTGTGTATGTATCATATAGAAGACGGATACCCATCGATACGTCCCCTGCTACGCACATGGAAGATTATTTGAAAACATTTATTTTCTATATATGTATGTGTTGGCTTTAGTAGTGTATATATGAGACAACTATAGTGCTCTTTATATACCAATATACCATGAGCTATACAACGCAAAATTTTCATGTATTCGATTCAAATGAGATTTTTATACCCTTTTAGTAAGATTGAATCGAATCGGAAATTACCATATATAATTCATATAAAAGCGTTTATTTAGGCACGATTAATTTTAATACGGGGTATTATATGTATATAGACTTAAATTATATAAATTATATGAAATTAATTTAAATTAAATTAAAAGATTATAAATTAAATATATATTACCGTCACGTCTTAACTCATTAGAAATTTGGTGGAACGGCCCTCCGTGGTTAGGACAAAACCAAGCCGATTGGCCACATACAACACAAATTGAAATTGAATCATTGAAAGACTATCGTGAAGAACATCGTAAACCACATATCATATTAACTACGATGGTCGAGCCGCCACACTTTATTGATGCTTTATTGAACAAACTGTCTTCATGGAACTCAATGCAACGTATCTTGTGCGTCTGCCTTCGTTTTATAGATCGATGTCGTAAAAAGACGCAACCGCAATCGTTTATAACCACAGTCGAATTAACACATGCTAAAAACGTCATCATTAAAAGGGTGCAAGAAACAATGTTTCCAGACGAAATTAAGGCATTGCAAAAATCCATTCCAGTGAAGCCGAAAAGCAGCTTACATTCGCTGAATCCATTTATCGATAAAGACAATATCATCAGGGTAGGTGGCAGATTACAGAATTCTGAATGTGTTTATGACATAAAACATCCAGTGATCTTACCGAAATGCTCGTTGTCACAGAAAATTATTCAGGACTTACATACGAAATATTTAAATCCCACGGTTTCTTTACTCATCAGTTTGGTACGACAACAGTACTGGGTTATTGGATGCAGATCAATGGCTACAAACAAATGTGTAACATGTTTTCGCTACAAAACCTCAGTTACCAGCCAACTAATGGGAAATTTACCTAGCTGTCGAGTGACATCATGCAAACCATTCGCTAAAGTGGGAATTGATTATGCCGGGCCAATTTTGATAAAATTAAATAATCTTCGAAATGCCAAAAGTACCAAGGGATACATTTCAGTATTTATGTGTATGAGACCAAATCCATTCACTTTAGTCAGTGATCTGACGACCAACGCGTTCCTCGCTGCATTCACGTGCTTTATTAGCAGATGAGGCTATCCAAACGAAGTATATATAGCGATAATGGCACGAATTTCAGAGGCGCCCACAATATGCTTTATTCAATATATAATCGATTAATAACTAACCACGATATTTCTAATTTTTTAGCTAACCGCAAAATTCAATGGCATTTCATACCACCGGGAGCTCCTAATTTTGGAGAACTGTGGGAAGCGGGCGTCAAATCCGTTAAACATCACCTCATACGAGTAATTGGTTCGAAACTATTGACATTCGAAGAAATGAACACATTACTCGTGCAAATTGAAGCGCTATTGAATTCACGTCCTCTGTGTGCTTTAAACAACGATGACATCAATGACCTGGACGCATTAACACCGGGTCACTTTTTAATCGGGCAGCCACTAACAACCATTCCAGAAACAACTTTCGGAAACGTTAATATTTCTCATCTCAATCGATGGCAATCTATTCAATATATGCAGCAAGGTTTTTGGAAAAGGTGGCACCAGAAATATTTAACAACTTTGCAAAATCGGCCGAAATGGAAAATGCAAGAGCAAAATTTGAAGGTAGGCGAGTTGGTGTTAATGAAGGAAGAAAATGTACCACCAAGTTGCTGGAGTTTAGGGAGATTAATTGAAATTCATCCAGGTAGCGATGGACTGGTCACAGTTGTCTCAGTAAGAACCAAATCCAATATACTGAAACGTTCAATCAACAAGATTTGCCGATTACCAGAGCCAGATTGTATTGATAACAATAAAACAAAATAGAATATGTTAATAACAACTGCTTCATTAACAGGCCGGGAGTATGTTTGGTAAACTATCGGTTGTATGTAAGGTGTGTCTTTGCTACAAGAGAATGTATCAATTACATTATATCACATCTAGATGTCACTAGTCATATTATATCCATAATCGTTGCTATAACATAGTGATAAAAGACGAGAAAACAACAAAACCAAAAGTTGATTATATGTTTTTTGGTTTTGTCTTTTTTTCTGTTTTTTGTTGGGCAAAATTGTCAAGCAGCTTACATCAACAACCGCCATCATTAAATAATAAAAAATAAAAATTGTATTTTTGTACTTTAAATTTAATTATTTTTTTTTGTTTGTTAAGCAGCAGAATCTGCATTGAATAAATTATTGTATAATTGCATATGATTCAATTATTTTTGAAACAAATGGTAAGAGCACTAAATATTAAAAATTAAAGGAGGTGAGTTAAACACAGGTATTGATTAGTCAACGGCCGAATAACAAAATTCCAGATGTTGTTGTTGTTTTTATTTTTATTTTTTTAGTTTTTTATTTATTTTATTATAACCCGACGTATTAGTCATTTTATGGGATAGTATGAGTATGGGGAAAAAACAGCAGTGCGTGGAGAAACGGATTTCTCTTTGTTCGTTGAGGATAGTTTGGTTAAGAAATATAGATTTTCGGATTTCGTAAGATTCTAAGTTATCTAAACGTCTGCTTTTTGGTTGTACATGTAATATTTCTAAATTGTTTAAACTGGGTGTGTGATTTTGTAACGTTAAATGATTATAAAAGGATGATTCATGGCTACCAGATAAATGTTCTTTAACTCTAACATCAAAATTGCGCCTAGTTTGACCGATATAAGAGGAACTACAATCATTGCAATTGATCTTATAAACGCCAGACTTGAAAAGGCGATCAATTCTTGGTTTGTTATTAAAAATCATTTTTTTAATTGTATTATTGTTATAAAAAGCAAAGCTAATATCTGTATATTGTGTCACGATGTTACTAATCCGTTGGCTATTTTTTCCTATATACTCTAAGCGGGGCCAATTTTTCGGCATTGGGCTATCAGGTGGATAAATGTTAGCTAAAGCTTTATGTTTTAGTTTTCTGTTTAATAGCTTTAATATAGTCTTAGCTGCATAACCTGCTATTATATTCTAGATATAACAATAACCAGAATTAATTCTTCAATCGAGTTCAAAATTTATCGTAAACTCACGTATACAGACGCCATTAAACCTAACTTTTCAAACCATCCATATAATATTAAAATGTCAGCTTTCCACTCGTTCTTAGATAGATTAATAAACATTCCTTTGACCAAATCCAATTATAACGAAGAGCTTAATATAATTTTAGAAATAGCAGCGAATAACGGTTATGCAGCTAAGACTATATTAAAGCTATTAAACAGAAAACTGAAACATAAAGCTTTAGCTAACATTTATCCGCCTGATAGCCCAATGCCGAAAAATTGGCGCCGCTTAGAGTATATAGGAAAAACTAGCCAACGGATTAGTAATATCGTGACAGAATATACAGATATTAGCTTTGCTTTTTATAACAATAATACAATTAAGAAAATGATTTTTAATAACAAACCAAGAATTGATCGCCTTTCCAAGTCTGGCGTTTATAAGATCAATTGCAATGATTGTAGTTCCTCTTATATCGGATACTGTGGGAGCAATTTTGAAGTTAGAGTTAAAGAACATTTATCTGGTAGCCATGAATCATCCTTTTATAATCATTTAACGTTACAAAATCACACAGCCAGTTTAAACAATTTAGAAATATTACATGTACAACCAAAAAGCAGACGTTTAGACAACTTAGAATCTTATGAAATCCGAAAAGCTATATTTCTTAACCAAAATATCCTCAACGAACAAAGAGAAATCCGTTTCTCACCAATTACCGACCCCGCACTGTTTTATTGCCAATACTCATACCATCCCATAAAATGACTAATACGTCGGGTTATAATAAAATAAAGCAAAAAAAAAATAAAAAAAAACAACAACAACATCTCGAATCTGGAATTTTGTTATTTACCCGTGTTTAACTCACCCCCTTTTAGTTTTTAATTTTTAATGTTTATTGCTCTCATCATTTTTATTGTTTACCACTCCCACATTTTTTATTTGTATATTTTTGTTTCATTTTTTGCTTTTTCCAACTATATATATCGTCGCTTCCAATTAAGAGTATTACATCTGCAAATCACTAATTTTTTGAAGAGGCCTTAAAATTGTTAATGCTAATTTCGACTTAATTTTTTTTTAAATAAAGTCTTTCCCAAAAAGTGTGGCAAGAATTTTATTTAAAAAAATTAGACCAAATTTAACATTAAAAACTTGATACGCCCCTCCAAAAAAATTAATGATTTGCAGATGTAATACTTTTAATTGGAAGCGACGAACTACAATTTTATTTTTACAGTTTAGTAGATACTCCTGAATCCTGATGAAGAAAAATGGATTTATTGCGAAATCGGACAGCGGTGGTTTTACCATTCACCATAAATTATGAGGATTATTTTTCATTGAAGATGGCTGATGACGAATCAGTCTTGGCGGATGTGTCAAAAGTAAGCCGAATGGCACATAAAATCGAACACCAACGTGGAAAATGGTGCGCATCATCAGCAGTTTGACGCCGAAATATCGGAATTTCAAGACGGTCTGGTACAACATCAAAGAGGCCAGAACGTTGGACAGTTTACTTGCACAATTGCAACTGGAGGAGAACCAAATGAATAAAGTGGATGATGTGCCATCGGAGGCTGATTTCAGTGCAAAATTCAAGTCGAAGTATGTAGCAGCAAACCAGCAAGAAGCAGTTAACGTCGATTGATGAGCTAATAAATAAAACAAAATGCAACAAATGTCATGAAGTTGGACATTGGAAGAGGGAATGTCCGAAGCGTAGTACCAAATCGTCCGAAAGTAAGAAGAGCGATAGCGATGCTGCATTTTGTGCGGATCACGAGAATGGAACAGCAAAAGACTACATGAAAATTTAAGTGCCACAGAACATATATCGTCTCGCATCGAATGGTTCGTTGATTTACAAGAGGTACGATGTCGAGCGGTTTGTCCAAATCGCAAACGGCCCTCGTTTACCGATTCGTGGCACGGGCACAATTCTAATCTAAGCCAAGGTCAACGGTGTGTGGGAGAAGAGACACCTGAAGAACGTTAAGCATGTTTCTGAGCCGAAGCAGAATTTATTCTCGCCGGCGTCGGCCACATCGAAGGGTTTTGAGATAAACCCATGATGGCTGCAAACTGATGGATGAATGCTGTTGGAATCGTGTATGCTATTGGCGTGAGAAATGACAGCTAACAATTGAAAATGGTGTTACGACAGAGAATCGATGAGCATGCAAACTATCTGCGACTGTCACGCTTGAGCAATTGCATCATCAATTGGGGCAACTTAATGTAGAATATGATAACACAACAAAGCGTATGTGCAACCAGAATATGATTGAAGACATAAAATTGTCGGACGAAGGATATTTTTTTGTGAGGACTGTCATGTCGGAAAAATGCATCGCGCTTTGCACAAACCAGCGCAAGAACGAGTGGCTGCAAAAGGCGAATATTTGCATGCCGATCTCTGTGGACCAATAGAGGAATTGGGCATAAGCAAAATGCGATATTTTCTTCTAATCAAGGATGAGGCAATGAGTTGCAAGTATGTGTATCTACTAGCCAGCAAATCTGAGGTGTGCAGAAAATCAAATATGTGTTGTCATTTGTTCGCAGTTCGACAAGCAATTCAATGAAGCATATTCGTTTCGACAACGGCACTGAATTTGTCAACAAAGATTGTATGCGGGTGCTGTCGAATGCTGGCGTGACAGTTGAACAGATAGCATCGTACACGCCTGAGAAAAATGCTGTTGCAGAAGCGTTTATGGCCAGAAGCAGTACAAACAGCAGTGTACATCTTGTACAGATCGTAAATAAGAAATGTCCGACTATAACTCAGAACGAAAATTGGTTTGGTATGAAACCAAAAATGGTTCATGTGCAAATTTTTGGTAGCGAGTGTGTTCTGCAAATACCAAAACAATATGGAGTAGCTTCTAGTTGGATACGAGTCCACATCGAAGAACTTTCGGCTGTTTAATCCAGACACGCAGAAGATCAGTGTGAGCTATCACATAAAAATGAATAAGAAAGATGTGAACCGTGATGTCAAGAAGCAAGTGTCAATCTAGAAATCGTCGGCCGAGCAACGAACGAGAGAAACGCCGCCAGTCATGGAACAGTATCTGCAGTGCATCGGCACGTCTAACAATGGACATAACACACCGTCCATGCAGAGGCGAAACTACAAATTTCGGACCCCCCCGCAAAATTTTTTTTGGGCCCCTAAAAATGTTCTTGTACCTATGAACAAGTAAAGATTTAGTTAAAAATTTATTTTTTGCTATTGTCCAGCCTCGCATTAATTAAAAATGTCTGATTTCGACGGTCCGATACAGCACATGATTCAGTTCAATGGTCTCAAACAAATCGAAATTTCTTGCAATCAATTCAATGCTATGAAGATTTCTATAAATATATCGATAGGGCATCACAAAATTCGAGTATAATTTGAAAAATATCAAAAATGTTGAATTTTGAAAGTATCTTGAATATTCTAGAAGGTTCTCAAATATCGAATTATTCTTAAGTAGGTAAAACTAAAGGAAACCCTATACGCGCTAAGCACCACTTTTTAAAATGTAAATAACCTGGACATTCTTGAATAAATTTCGAATAACCTAGGAAATTAGAGAAATATCGAAATCTCGAGAAATCAACTAAATATCATGATTTAGATGTATATGTGTAAATCTGCAAGTTTCCACAACTCAAAGCGAAGTGCAGAACATTGCCATACAAAATTCGAATAAATTGTAAAATCTTTGAAAATCTCGAATAATCCTAAAAATGTCGAAAAACTTTAAAAATCTACAACAAACCGCGGAACAATCTCGATTACCCCAGAAAAATTCGATTAATCTCTATATAACCTCGATTGATCTCGAACAATTTCAATAATACCGAAAACTCTAAATATTAATGAATAGTTTCGGAAAGCCTGTATACAAATCTAGAAATCCTACGCAAATTTCGAAAAATTCCGAAAATTCGTGTTAATATATCGAATTATTTTTCAAGTAATTTAATATTACTAATACTACTAAGCAAAATGCTATACTAACTTAAGTATATCACTACTTCAAATATATTTTGATTTTGTTGGAACTGAGTTCCAAGTTTGAGTTCCATTTTATTATACGATTTCCTATGAAAAGTGAAACAAAAATTCTAAACCTATGGAACTTGATAGGTCTGGGTTACCCAAGTTCCAACGATAATTTTGATAAATGGAATAAAACTTGGAACTTATGAATGAGTTTAATTTTGTTATACTTGGGAAGCAAGTTTATGCTAAGTCTCACACCAATTACGCACCCCATTTCCATGCTATGCTCCAATAATCTCGAGAAATTTTAAAACATGATCAAAAGATGAAATCCGAGACAATGGTATATGAAACAGGAAAATTTCTAATTTCCTGATTTAAAATAGTTTTTCAAATTAAACCGGGTTAACCGGTAAATTAAGTTTCCATTTACCGTTTACCGGTAATAAAGATTCGGCAAACGAGAAACTACATCAATCACATTCAATCTTTTGCGAATCAATTCAACCTTTTCTAATCAAAACTTGATTTGTAAAAGGTTGAATTTGAAGTGCAAAAGAGGTAAATTTGGAGTCCAAAACGTATTTTACAAATAAACCAACCCAGCAAGCACTAAAATCGTTATCGTTTGATGTTAAAAGCTTTGATTTCAAACGAGTTTGGCAAATTTTATTCTAAATCTAAATATGTCAGAACCCAAAGCCATTTTAATTTCTATGAAGTCAGATTACGTGTAATTACTCATACATTCACATCCAGCAACAAAGAAGAAATTGTTGAACTTCTTTTAAGAAAATATTTAATACAACACGAACGATGTTTTCTCTCTCTAAAAACTAGACCACGGTCTTCTCATAAAAATTTCCTAGAAATTTCCCGTTTTGCAAATTTGAAAGGATGTTTTACTTTAAGCTTAGTCTGAGCTACCATCTATATTTTTTTGACTTTGAACTAATATTCGAACGCCTGATAACTCTCGTGGGCCCCTTTAGCCGTGGGCCCCCCCGCGGCTGCGGGTGCTGCGGGTACCTAGTTACGCCACTGCGTCCATGCCTGATAATGAATTCTTCGATACAAACAATATCACGTTGACAGCAGATGACGATGAGGATGAAATCGAGAACGTGTGCAATAATGAACGTTATAATTTGCGTAAGAAAGTTAAAGAACCAGATCGATTGATAGTGAGCGGATATTTATTTAGCTGTCGTGTTGGAGCCAAACACGTATGAAGAAGCGTTAAATTTCGAAGAAGCTGCTAAATGGCGAGATGCGATGAAGGATGAGCTGCAATCACTGAAATAGAATTCGAGATATGGGAGCTGGTGAAACATCCGAAGAACCGGAACGTCGTCGGATGTCGATAGGTTTATAAATTGAAGCCAAATCCATCTGGACTAATTTTCAAGGCTCGCCTTGTCGCAAAAGGTTTTTCACAACGAGAAGGAGTTGATTATGGTGAAACGTTTTCATCAGTGGCTCGATACGATTCCATTCGGACCATCCTATCGATCGCCGCAGGAGAAGATCTGGAGATGATGCAGTTCGACGTGAAGACTGCGTTTTTGAACTGTGACCTCGACGGAGAGATTTTTATGAAGGCACCGAAAGGACTGGACCTGGAGGAAGAAAACATGGTCTACCGGCTCAAGAAAAGTTTGTAAGGGTTGAAGCAAGCATCCAGAGTGTGGAACAAAAAATTCACGAAGTTCCTCAGTGATTTCAATATAGTGCACTAGAAGGCAGATCTATGTGTACTCAGTAGCCACATTAACGGCGTGAGATACATCGAACGTCAGCATGGAGATACATTGAAACAGAGAAAAGAAGACGATTTTCATCAATCAGAATGCATACATCAAGAAAATCGTCGAGAAGTTCTAAATGCAGGATTCGAAGCACATTTCGACTCCAGCCGACAACAATGTCATATTGACCAAATTGTGCGAAAATGGCAGCGTCGACTTCCCGTATCGGCAAGCGATTGGTACGCTGATGCTTGCCGCTATTGTGACCAGACCAAACATTTTATATGCAGTGGGAGAAGTAAGCAAATATTTGGACAATCCAAAATAACCCCATGTTTCGGCTGTAAACGGCCGGAAGAGGAATCGAGTATTCTGGATCGTCGACAACATTGAGAGGATATTCCGATGCTGATTATGCTCGCGATGTTGACACCCGAAAGTCAACTACCGGCTATGCATTTGTTATGGGCGAGGGCATTGTCACATGGAAGAGTCGGCGGCAGAAGACAGTGGCCCTTCCACTAGCGGTGTTTTTATAGCAGTTACTACTCTTCTGGGCTGCGTTCAAGAGAGCCCACCAACACTCTACGTCGACAATCAGAGTGCAATTCGGTTGATCAAAAATTCCGAATTGCATCAGCGGACCAAACACATCGATGTTCGGCTGCATTTTATCCGGCAGCTGTATATGAATCAAAGGTGATTCTCATCGATTACGTATGCAGTGAGGACCAGTTGGGAGACACGTTTACGAAGCCATTGGCAATTCAGTGTTGGATTTGAATTATTGTAATGTTTCATTCTCTTTTATTCTTGTAGCGCCGCTTTGCTTTTTTGTCATTATGTCGTTGCATTTTTTTTCGTTTTAAGTTAGTCGAGAGCATACCATTGCTAGTGTAACAACATTTTTATTAAACATATCAAATTGTATTTTTGTTGTGTTTTACTTGAACTGATAACTTTCAACACATATTTTGAATAAAACAATTGTTAAAATATGTTTTGGCTACATTTTCGGGTAACCCCCGTTAACCGGGTACTTAATTTTCGCCTATATTACGAGCCCTACTTGGATGGTAGGGGAAATAAATATGTATAGTAAACTGGTCAAATAACGAATTAATTTCAGTTTTTATTCTATAACAGTGAGAGACAAAAATTTTTTATGAAGCAAATAATTTCTTTACAAGGAAATATATTCGCGACTGCAGTCAAATTGTCTGGTAAATAATATACTGAATTAAAAGTCAATTTTTATTGTTTGAGTAACAAAAAGTGAATAATCTTATCTTACAACATACCGGTCCGTTCAGTTTTCCGGTTTACTCTCCTTTTCAGAAAAGTAAATGCATTTATGTACTTTATTCAACGGATTTTGAATTCGCACACAGCATAAGTTGTTTTAACATAAATAGTTCAGTTAAGATAAGTTTGAATCGAAACTAATTTAATTACAATACAGATAGACATACCTTATGAAAAACACGTAATCCAAACTGGTGCAGTTATATTTTCAGAGATAAAAAAATTCTTCCAGCTATGTATGTACATAGAATTAATTTACTGTCTTTATTTACACTTAGTCCAGACAATACAATGTTTAAACGAACCGATAATTAAAACCAAACAAACAAAAGAAAACTTTAATTGTTTTTACAAAAAAATTAAAATTTAATTAAATTAAATTGTTCTCAAACAAATTGTAAAATAAAAACAAAGAAGCGATCAAGAATTTCATATAAACCGAACGACAATAAAATTGTTAACTCAATTTTAAATTAGAATTTATTATTTTCATAAAAACAAAACCATTTACTCCAAATAATATTTAATTATACACTTAAGAGCACTCAAACTACAAGACACAATTATTATTCTTGTAAGTTCGTTTTTTTATTTTTTTTTTTTTTTTAGTTTGGACAAACAATGACAGCAGAGCACTAATAACTAACCAACGGAATAATCCTAACGCAGCGCACACAATTTACGTAATTACTAATTATGTATAATAAAAAATAAACCAAAATACATATTTATTCATGAGTTATATGTACACGTTTAGTTAAAATAATTATATTTATGCAGATAACATATGCAGTCACAAAATTGATTAAAATATTATTTATATGTATTTGTGTAAGTAGCTTAAAAATAACTATTTAATCTACAACGGGTTTATTTACCTCGATCGCGCATTCTCTGATAAATAAAATTCCTTATAATCATCGTATTGTCTAATGTTTATTCAATAATGATCTTGTTTAAATAATGTTAAAGTAAATTTTATTTCGGATTGGTTTTTATTTAACTTATTTTCGCGAAGATAAATCTTCGTGTACCAAAATAATCAATTCATTTATAATCGTAATTCAGCAGCATCATTAATCTCTCAAGAGATGGAAAGTATTGTAGAATTTATTTATTTTTACAGTAGCGTCTTTGTAAGTACAATTTGCTGATATCATGAGTTGGCTTACAATACGATTGACTCAATGGTTGATTTAATCTTTTGAAAAAGGCTGACCTAATTAAAGTTTTTAAAACAAAGCAGTGATGATGTGTGTACGTAGCACATTCGATACTATAGTACAAAATCTCCTAAAGCTAAATACTATATACTATTTATTTATGAACTCTCTGCCAATTAAATCACTTTGAGAAAAAGCATCGATGTATCCTTTTCACTTTTCAAGTGTCATTTATTGTGTGGTCTTTTACTGCGAATTAACATAATTAAGGGAATCCCGTAGAACAACCAACTGCCTTTTGATTCTTCCTAAAATGCAAAATAACCGAGTTATTTGCGAAAACGCGAAAATTCAACCCCTTAAAACTGGGCTGTAATTTATGGTGAATTTTGATTGCTATAGGTTGATAATTTGGTACACGGTTGGCTAGATTAGGTTAGGTTTAGGTGGCGGTCGACTAGGACCAGGCATAGACACAAAAAGGTCCGTAGCCATAACACAATTTAAAAATTTTTAGTCCAACTCATTGAAACCATTTTAAGTTTGTTACGAAGTGCTGGATACTCCTGACGTCCGTCATGCTAAGGCCAATCAGGTTATTGAAGACGGGTGCCCCTAGAAAATTCAGTCTGTTTCGTGCCAGACGAGGACAGGTGCAAAGAAGATGAAGTACTGTCTCTTCCTCCTCTTCGTCCTCGCAACTGCGACAGTAGTCATGTGAGAAGAAACCAAGTCAACACGCATGCCTCCCTATGAGACAGTGCCCCGTAATCACTCCAACAACCACACTGATCTGACTCCGCTGAAATGAGATCAGCTGTTTGGATCTCGCCAAGTCCAACTTTGCCCGACCCTACCGAGTGTTTACGCATGAGGTGCTACTTGACCATCTGTCATTCGTCAACTTACTAGTTTCCTCCTGATGCAGTATTTTACATACCGCAAGAGGCATTTCAATATCCCTTCTGCTTTTTGAAATGTGATCCAGTGTACCACGTCGAGCCAGTTCATCGGCGTTTATGTTCCCTGTACTAATCAAATGTCTTGGTACCCATATAATATGAATGCTCAACTGATCTGTCATCTCGCTAAGAGATGAGAGACAGTTCTGAACTACTTTCGACGTGAGAAGGTATAATTGAAGCGCTTTAATGGCACCCTGACGGTACACGGTAAGTCCGTATATTTCCGGATTATTGAATATCTTCACTGGTTGCTTCACCGGTCATTAATGTTTGCAGATGATCTTAAAATCTTTAAGACAGTAGAAAACATCGGCGATACCCATAAGCTACAGGAGGACATCGACAATCTAGCGAAATCGGAAAGTTAACCCTGTTACACAACAATGTCAAATAAATGGCATACTTTTACAAAAAGTGTTCGAGATTAAAGACCTAGGGGTTACTTTCGTTGAAAACATGTGCTTTACTAAGCATATTGAGCAATGCGTTGCTAGAGCCAATTCCATGCTTGGTTTTATTAAGCGTTGGACTGGGGATATTTATGACCTCGAGACAATCAAAATCCTGCATTATGCCTACGTCAGATCTTAACTTGAATACGCTGTCAACATCTGCATGCGGATTTTGGTCGAAAAATGAAAAATGAGAGTAGAAAAACCGCAAATCTATATTAGTGGTAAACGACGTATGGGTGTTAGAGAGAGCACAAGCGCGTTTATGTTTGCTTTATTAAATTTGACATTTCAAAGCGCAATTTAATTTCTCACTTGGGTTTATCAAGTACATTTCTTCTTAGAGTGTTTTTTGTTTAATAAAAATAGTTCCGTAATTTAATTTCCAAATTAAAACTAAATAAAATGAATGGCAATATACCATTAATATATTACAACCGTAAAGTGAAAACTAGACGACATAATGAGTATTTACGAGATATATTGGACCGTTTCAATATTTCTGACCGATGGTAAGTTAAAAGTGACTTGGATCTATATGTATATTTCGGCGTTGTTCAAGAAAAAAAATCAAATTATCTACAAAATATTTTTTTCATATTTTGCAGTTTCATTGATAAATCGCCTACCAAAAAATTTGGTAATAAAGTTGATCGAAGAGATAAAACCGTTTGTCAGAGATGCAGAGAATAGTTTACGTATTCCATTACACTTGGAGGTGATTTTGGCTTTGAAGTTTGATGCCAGCGGAAGCCATCAGCGTCGTGTGGGCTTGGACGCGTTCGTGATAATGAGCCAAAGTAAAATATCAAGTAGTTTGGCACGCAGTAGTGATATAATTGGAACAAAGTTAGTGCACAACTATATAATTTTTCCCACAAACCCACACGGCGCCAATGTAAAAAAGCAGGAATTTTTGATAAAGTACAGACTACCGGGGATTATTGGCTTAATTTATTACACACATATAGCAATAGCAAACTTGAAAAAAAAGGACAAATATGCTTGTGTTAATTGAAAAAACTTCCACTCAATAAATACACAAGCGGTAATTATAACATTAAAAGTTATTACATTAGCCTAATGTAAAATAAATCAACTTGTATTTATAGATTTGCAATGTAAACTTGCGGATATTAAATATCATTGTGCAGTATCCTTTATCTATCCATGATGAAAGTTTAAATTTGGAAGACAATAATACATGGTTGTTTGGTCAATTCAAATATTTTAATATAACTTTTATCAATCAAAATATTGTACATACTTTTATAGGCGATAGCGGTTACGCCTTAAAACCTTACATGATGGTTCCATACCGGAGACCGGAAACGAATGCTCAACTGGGCTTTAATACTATACACTCAAAAATTCGAAGTGGCATCGAACGATGTTTTCGGATTTTAAAATCCAGATTTAGATGTCTCAAAACTGCATCGGGTCATCTACACTATGATCATCAAAGGGCAGCCATGATAATTCATTTCTGCGCTGCGCTACATAATTTCTTAATTGATAACAACTATCCACTAGTAAATGAAGAAGACACGACTGATAAAACTGTGCCGGTCGGTAATATAGAGGAAGATGTATATTCCAGGGAAGTGAATAGGGAAGTTTTATCAAACTATATTGAGGAAAGATGTGTAACCATTTAAAAATAAAACAAATATTCTTATAAATTCATTTTTATCACTTTAGTTCATTAAAATTAAAATTCTCTGTTCATACTAACAGAAGATCACATTCTCATTGCTTTATCAGTCAGTTAAAAAGAAAAATCATAAATTTAAAAATAAAATTAATTCAAAACCGTACAATAAAATTATAGAAAAAAATTGAAATTATCCAGGTTTTGAGTTTTGTTGTGCAGTGTTGATGTTGCGCGGGTGTGCTGCGCGGTTTAGTTGTGCGTGAATGCGGGCCTTTATATTGGTTGTGTGTTGTTTCAGTGTTAACGGGAGTTGCTGTACAGGATTTCGATTGCTTCTGGTATAGATTTCATCAGGGAGTGTGCTTTGTGTTTGTGTATGTTGGTGTTTTTGTCTGTTTAAGTGCGGAGATGTTGGATACACACTTTCTCATTTATTTTATGCATATCGCTGGTGCTGAAATAAAGAATGCTTCTTGTTTCTTAAATATTTGTGCTATATGGTTTGTATAGAGGTGTGTATCGGTTTTGTTGGTTAGATATGGAGAAATACTTTTATGTATTTATGTATATATTATTTTTTTATTTATATGTATGTATGTGTGTGTATGTATGTATGTATATATGTATGTGCCGAAACCGGCAGGGGTGTTTATACGAGCCGTGATGTTCGCTCTTTGCACTTATCCTGTAAAGGAGGTGTTCCCTGTGAGTTGGTATTGGTGTGTATCGAAACCAACAAAAATGTAAACAATATTTTAGGCATTCGTGTTGGTTTTGTGTTTCTGATTTATTTTATTCATTGAGCTAGGCCAAAACCAACAAAAATGTTTATACAAGCCGTGCCAAGCAAACACTTAAGCTATAAAAATTGTACCCTATGGCTTAGTATTAGTAATGTATAAAATAAATCAGAAAATATATATACACAAAACTAACACAAATGCCTAAAATATTGTTTACATTTTTGTTGGTTTTGTGACATACCAATACCAACTCATAGAGCACAATTTCTGAGATAGGATCGGTGTAAAGAGCGAATGGCACGGCTTGTATAAACATTTTTGTTGGTTTTGGCTAGGCTGTAGGGGACGATTTTTATAGCTTAAGTGTTTGTTCCGCGCGGCTTGTGTAAGCATTTTTGTTGGTTTTGTATGTGAGGATGTATATATGTTTATATATTTTGTGCGTATTTTTGTATGTGTATAGTTAGAACGTTTTGGAATAGATGATGCGGTGTTAATATGGTGATGTTCTAATAAAATTGTACTCTTTATTTATTTATGTATTTTAATTTGTTGAATAATATTTAAGCAGAAAATTGTTTTGTATATGTGTACTTTCTGGTTTGTATTATGCACTTTACTAATTTAAATCACATGGCACTTCTTTTATCTTAGTGTTTTTACTATATGGTTTGAATAGATGTTTGTGTTGGTTTTGGTTGGATCGAGATATATTTATATAATTTGTACGTAGTTTGCATGCATATAGTTAGAATGTTCTTGAAAAGATGTTGCGATGTAAATATGGTGATGTTTTGTGTGTGATGTGGAGTGAGTGTTATTACAAATATAATAGAGAAATATGTACCCTGGTAACATAGGATTGATGAAATCATCAATTAATTCATCAGGAAATTCATTTATACCAATTCAATGAACGATATATGGGCTAGGGAATATAAATTCCCTTATATACTTTTGTATATAAAGTTCTCTTTCGATGAGCGATTCAATGAACAATAAGTGAATATCATTAGGAGTTACACTACTGCTGCCTTGATTAATTCAGTACTGAAAATCACTAGGAAATACGTAACAATAGAACCAGTGAAATAATGAAAGATTTTATTAGGAGTTTCATCATAATGGAGTCACTGAATTCATCAATGGCAGCTCTTGTGAATTCGTATTACATTCATTTTGAATTTCAGAATATTTTTAATGATGGTAATGAAATATTATCTGAATTCATGGGCTCCATCATCTATAAATTCATCATCTAATTCATAAATGATGGAATCAATGAATTCATATAAGTTTTCATATGTGAGTTCATTGTTTTTAAAAACTCAGTCTTTATTAATTAAATAAATTTTTTATTTCAATACATACATAAGTATTTGATTAATTCATTGTTTTTTATTTCAATTTATAAACTTATAAAATAATCCTTTTAATCTATTTCGTACTTGCTCCTGATCCTGACATTTTATCCTAAAGAAATAATTTATTTTAGTTATTTAAAAAAAATATTTTTGTTCAACTGGTTTACCTTATTTTTAGCCAAACTGTTAGTTTTATTAAAACGATTGTGTGCTTTTAAAATAGATTTTCGTAAATCATGCTCATATTCCTGTCGCGTTAGGTCTGGCGAAGCTTCTAAATAAATTAAATTAAATATGCGAATACATTATAATATGTTTTATACAGTCATTACCAAAATTGTTTGTGCATTCTAATTTTTGCGGTGAAGAGTAAGTTGAAGGCCGACTAATTTAGCATCAACTAAGAATGTTACCTGATTCAATAAAGCGAAATTGATCATTGGCCTCGAAGAGACAAATGTAAATGCGCTATTGTATTGGAATTTAGAGTGCACATATGGTTTTAGTAATGCATATATATATATATATATATATATATATATATATATATATATATATATATATATATATATATATATTTAATTAATTGAAACTTACGAAATAAAATTTCCTTAAAAATAATAAGACTTAATAGGGACCGTTTTTTGCAGCGCCCATCTAAATTAAATTGGAAATAAATATCGTCTTTAGCAACACAGCGAAATATGCCATCAAACCCAATTTTTATTTTTTTTAACTTTAAAAATGAAACCTGTAAAATGCATAGTTGAAATAAACTAATATGTAATTAGCTCTGAATAACTACTTAGTAAAGCTAGATATAAAATAAGGTTTTTAATTACCATCTTAGATTTAAACGATTCGTCTACAACTTTTGCCTCTAAATCGCTCAAAGCAGCAATACTTTCGACGGGTAGTAATTGATTTAGTTCGTCATCTGCTGTGTCGTCACTTACGATTTTATTAATTTTTCGTTTGATCATTTCGCAGGTACAAAATGTTTTCCGGCTCAATTTGTTGTCCGCTAACTGACGAGATCGCACTTCATTTTTAAATTCTACTAACTGAACAGACAATAATGTGTTAATTTGTTATGAACTGAAAATTACCTCTTTGAATGAGCATACTTCATCTTGCATATTTTTCACGCTGCTTTCAATTTTGTCTAATTTGTCCTCAAGTTCTTCATTTGCTGCCGTATGTCTTTTAAAATAGTAATTTCATCTGACTGCAAATAGAAACGAATGAACATTAATGATAATAATTAAAAGTTTTCTAGACATAACTTACATTTTCATTGGTTCTTGCCCTTTTATTGTTTTTATTGCTGTTGTAGGTAGATTTTGCCGCAAATGAGCGTTTATTTAATAAAGATGGACTTGCTGGTACCATTATAAGGGGCGTTGAAGATATGAACCCTTGACTTACACCTTCACTATTTGCATTATTTATAAAACCGTCTACTATTGGAGAAAATGGAGGGGCAATTGGTGACGAATATGTCGGACTATCTGAATCAGTCATTTTTAGGTCTATTGTTATATTAAAATAAATTAAAAAGTTAAATAAATAGTATACATATATATGTAATTTCAATTTGGTATATACAGTGACCGAAATTAAATTAGCCTCATACCGTTTTCTTAAAAAAAATCACAAATTATTTAAAATAAAAAAATATATTAAATTTATTTCAATTAGTTTAAGTATTACAAAAGAAAAAAATATATGTTTTGTCAAAAATAGCGAACAGTATTAATTTCATTTAATTAAAACATAAAAAAATGTGCGAAATTGAATTAGCCTCAACTCAAAGGCCATTAGAATTATTAGAAAGTAACCTGGACTGTTGACTTCTTTTATTGTTTAATACTTTGTGTGTCCACCTTGATTCTTAATTGCCTCGAATAACCTATCGGGCATGCTTGAAACTAATTTCCGGAGGACTTCTACTCGGATTTCGATCCATACTTCCCGTACCCGATTTTTTATTGCAATCACTGATTGAAACTGTTTCCTATATTCTTACATAATTTTCGAGAAAGGATGCCCCATAAATGTTCAATAGAGTTCAGGTCCGGGCTGCAAGCTGGCCAGTCCATCAGCTCAATATTCTTCTCGCTAAACCATTTTTTCGCCTCCTTTGACGTGTGAATTGCTACATTATCTTGCTGGAAGATAAAATTTGACCCCATTAGACCTTTTGCATGCTCAGTTAAAGCATTTTCGTGTAATCTCTCGATTTCATTTTGGTAGAAATCCATGCAAGTGAAAGTTTTCCATTGTAGAAATCCAGGCAAATGAACGTTTTCCATTGTAGCAAGATCCACCCCAAACCATAAGCAATCCACCACCAAAGTTCCTATTTAAACGGATTTCGGTTTCATTTATAAGGTCATGCCAGTAATATTGATAGCCATCAGGGCCATTTATGACCTTAGAAAAGAGACCGAAATGGTGGAGGATCGCTTATGGTTTGGGGAGGATCTTGCTACAATGGAAAACGTTCATTTGCCTGGATTTCTACAATGGAAAACTTGCACTTGCATGGATTTCTACCAATATGAAATCGAGAGATTACACGAAAATGCTTTAACTGAGCATGCAAAAGGTCTAATGGGGTCAAATTTTATCTTCCAGCAAGATAATGTAGCAATTCACACGTCAAAGGAGGCGAAAAAATGGTTTAGCGAGAAGAATATTGAGCTGATGGACTGGCCAGCTTGCAGCCCGGACCTAAACTCTATTGAACATTTATGGGGCATCCTTTCTCGAAAATTATGTAAGAATAGGAAACAGTTTCAATCAGTGATTGCAATAAAAAATCGGGTACGGGAAGTATGGATCGAAATCCGAGTAGAAGTCCTCCGGAAATTAGTTTCAAGCATGCCCGATAGGTTATTCGAGGCAATTAAGAATCAAGGTGGACACACAAAGTATTAAACAATAAAAGAAGTCAACAGTCCAGGTTACTTTCTAATAATTCTAATGGCCTTTGAGTTGAGGCTAATTCAATTTCGCACATTTTTTTATGTTTTAATTAAATGAAATTAATACTGTTCGCTATTTTTGACAAAACATATATTTTTTTCTTTTATAATACTTAAACTAATTGAAATAAATTTAATATATTTTTTTATTTTAAATAATTTGTGATTTTTTTTAAGAAAACGGTATGAGGCTAATTTAATTTCGGTCACTGTAGTACACTGATCTGATATAAACTTAGATAATTCATTTAGTATGAAAATTAACTTAATTTAAATAAAATTATGTATTAATGATAAATCATTAAACTTAATGGTCAAAAATGTTGAAGCAGTAATGTAAAATAGGTACCAATACTTGTTTACCGCTATATGGCAGGGAATAATATTTATATTTAATGTCAGCCTTTTTTGCTATTTTAATTTCAGTTTTTCTCCCGCTACAAAGCAAAATTCCTAAAACATCTGACGAACTGACTGGTTCAGTGAAAAAATCGGAGATCGTTTCGAATTCATGACCAAAAACTGTTTCTTCTTCATTTTCGCATCCAAAACCAACTACTTTTAAAACAATATTACCTTTTAAACAGCAGTATGAATCAATATCATTTGTAAAATTGACGTTAAACGAGATATGGCTGGAAAAAGACTTTGCATGATCTAAGTTTAAAGATTCTTGTAACCTCCTGTAAAGCTGCTGCAATATTCTATTTGGTGATCTTATAAGACGCTTTAAATATTGCATACAATTTTCAAACTTGTAAGCAGAAAAACTATCTAGAGGGCCACAAGCTGCCACAGAATCACAAATATGCAATAAACAATGAACATTATATGTTATACTGTCATCCCCAAATATTATCGAATAAAATTTTACGAAATCATTCAATAACTGACGGGCACAAGATAAATTAGTAGAATACGAAAGTTCACAGGATAACATTCGTACTGCACAGTGCAACAAGAGAAAATGATAATATACATCTTCATGGACAGTATAATAAAAAATGTCTGTACTCAGTGGCTTTCCAAGAAGGTAAGTCTTTCAATGTTCTGCAATTTCTGGAAAATTCAGAAGGAACGTAATTTGTGAGTTTTTGCAGTCTTTGATTAATTTCTAAAATATTGCACTTTAAAGATTTTTTGTTCTTTGCGAAAATAGTTAGCATTTTTTTCATGATTCCCAAATCAATAAGATGCATTGGGTCTAACGGAAATTGTGAAATCATACCGACCCCTATGTTCTCCAATGCAGTTTTTGTATTCAAAAATGAAATCTGGTGGTGGAATTTGTCAATCCTTTCTGTAAAACTATTATCTGTCCGTTTTTTAAACACGACGGATTGAAAAACAATTTTCTTATTTAAATAAAAACCTTCCTGCTCACATTTAGGGCAACTGTTTTTACCTGTGTGATACTGTGATCCAGTTATAAATGCCATAGCAGGTGCATCACATGTAAACTCACGTATTTTGAATTTTTTCATTACTTGTTTATGCCCCACTTTAACGCCATTTTCATGGAGGTTTTTTATTTCGATAATAAATTCACTTAAGTACAAATTAACATTATTTGGCTTTTCTAATCCGGAATAGCAGCCTATTAAAAATGGTGACTTTTTATTTGTGAAAGCACCAATAATTGGCCATAAAACTCTTCTGGAGCTATTAAATAGTGCCATACCGTCTATTCCTATATCAATTGATACTATTTCATCTTCTAAAAGCTCGTCGAATTTTTTACTAAGTAAATAGCTTTGTATACCAAAATGGTAATACTCTCCGGGATCAACTTTTGAAATATTAAGTAAATGAGTGGGGGTTTTTAAAAGAGTTCTAGCTGATTGCGGTAAATTCTTTATTCCTGACGCAGTAAGTACCTTTAATAAATCAGTTACATGAACATGCGGGACTTTAGTTCTCATTGACCAATTAGCAAGGTTATTTTTTAAATCGGGGTATTCCGGTTTATCTACACTGCGTTCATCTGCACTAAAACGTTCTGTACTTGATTCTTGTAAAAATAAATCAGTATCGTCAGACAACATGGAATAATTAAATTCATTAAAATCAGTTTCTTCACAATTATTTAGATTAGATGACGAGATATCAGTTGGAAATATATGTGAACTACTTAAGGGGAACGATTCAATGTTTTCTTCATTTGAAGGTCTTCCAAAAGACGCAAGGGTTTCATATCTTGCGACACTTTCTTTAAACTCGATGAGCTCACTGCTCATCATCTTATACAGCGCTGAATTTGACATATTAATTTAAGTATGTATTTATTAATACCGTACTTACAAGTTATTTTTTCAATTAAATTTTGATAACAGCACAATAATTTTCAAATATTTTTTTATTATTTAACACAAATTATTATTATATGATAAATTACTAAAATCACTTTTTGTGTCCACCTCGTGTTAAAAACTGAGCAATATGATGAAAAAATGAACCTTGAATTTTAATAACGGTAATAATATACAAAAATCAAGAATTTAGAATGAAACAAAATATGTGCTTTCACTCTTTACTGATTATCATCATGAACAACTTAATGATAATCATCATATCACTCATCATATTATGTTTCCTTATTTTTATTCTACATAAATGCAATTAAAATAGTATTAATGAGAGTAAGAATAGCGAGAGAAAATATTTATTTGCTGGTAAATATCATGAAAGTCTTCAAGAGTATCATCTAAATAATCATCGTACGACCACAAATCAATATATACAGATCATTCATATTGAACAAAAAAATGAAACCTGATGGGGTGCTGCAACAGAATAGAAACAAACCTTTCAAAAATATAAATATTTTAGAAACAAACCAATTTAAAATCAGAAATACGCGCCTACTTGGATAAATAGCATTATTACATTGTTGAATGTATGTACATTTGTACTATTTTTTAGCCAAAATTGAATTGCTTCGCTTTTTCTGCTTACTAAGTTTTATAATTTTTTTAAATTACACTTGCTGAGAGAGAAAGAACAAACTGTACACACATTGTATGTATACATTCAACAATGTATTAATGCTATTTATCCAAGTAGGCGCGTATTTCTGATTTTAAATTGGTTTGTTTCTAAAATATTTATATTTTTGAAAGGTTTGTTTCTATTCTGTTGCAGCACCCCATCAGGTTTCATTTTTTTGTTCAATATGAATGATCTGTATATATTGATTTGTGGTACGACTCCTTATGTATTTTTATAAATAAATACAATCAAGAAATTATGAATACTTTGACATTTTTTATTTATCTATATTTGTTCGAGAGATTTTCGTTAAAATTGTATTGGTAAACTGGTGAACTTTTGTTACCAGGGTATAATCAAACCAACACTAATGTACAACAGGCCTGATTCCGTAATGAGGTACACAGATACCTTCTTACATTAAATCGCTTACACTTGGAAGTATTGGTGGGAAACTTCGTATGTTCTGTTTTGTCTACAATTTATATAGTGTATCCGATCACCAATGCTTTCATGTGTAAGCGAAAAATAAATTTATAATATTGGTGGTAGTCAGGCTTGTAATTATTGTTGGTTTTGGTATAATAAAAAATTACTTGATATAGTATACATATAATTGTTGATGCACGGGGATTGGCTTTAATCTTTGTGTGAATGCTGTAGATACTAATAGTTAAAGTTTTTATCCTTTGTTTTATTAACCGACATATTTGCTATGGAGGCTGTTATGACTTATAACATGGATTCCATCGGAATGTACTTTTATGCATGTGTATTGATATTTTTTTTTCGTATAATATTTTAACAAAAATATTATATATACCCTCTAAACAAGGTGAACCGTTTACGAATCAAAAACGAAGATACCCATTCATACAATCGTTCGTAAGCGAATCATTTTTGCGGTTCAAAAACGGACCAATTACGGTGTTCCTATAACATGATAATTAGACTTTTTAGCGAAGTATTGTTAATGTATTGGTAGTTCGCAAACAGTTCACTTTTAGTGATACATTAACGAATCTCTTTTGGTGAAACATTAACGAATCATTTTTGGTGAAACATTTACGAATCGTATTAAGTGATACGTTAACGTAACATTTTTGCGATACACTAATGGCACACTTTTGCGATACACTAACGCAACACTTTTGCGATACTTACTTAAACTGTAATATAATAAGTAAAAACACATCAAGCTTGTAAATTAAAACGCAAATATTGAATTGTTTGGTTTATATATTTCAGTCTTAAATTTATTATAAAGTACTAAAATATAATATGTATTATGCAGATACTTTAAAAATAAAACTTGGTAAACAACGATTTAAAAAATATTTTTTTCAGTATCACACTTAATTATTATCACGATTTCAATTTTCCATCTATCACATTTTGAATTTCAGAATATCGACATTATAATATTAAATAAGAAATAACATTAAGAAAATAAAAAATGCTCTACCTAAAAATATTTTATCGATTTTGGGCTCTAAATTTTTATGTAAAATGCTTTGAATTAATCGCTGAAAATTAAGAACCCAATAGTCGTTAAACAAATGTTTATATGAAAGTTCCTTGTAAATATATGAAAGTTCCTATAAAGATTAAATAAATTCCAATAAAAAAAGATTTTTATTCGTAATTCAAAAAATAAAATAAAAAAGTAACCTAAACAAACATTAGCAATATAAAGCTTTGTCTTGACAGCAAAATTAATTATAGTTCTAAAAATTAATTTTATGATCATAATTTGGAATTATCGTCTTGACGGCAAAATTAAACTACTACCATCCCTACTTTCGTGAAATGCGCGAACTAGTTATTTTATTATTGTTATTAGACGTCAAATTTTGAATTAGGCGTCAATGAATGTTATTTAATTTTAGCACTCAAGCGAATTTGTAAAGCTTTTTAATTTGTATTTGAAAAAAATTAACAAACCAAAAAATCAAAAAAAGATGAAACCGAAGAGTTTTATTTATTTCTAATCAGTGAATGTTTGAGCCTGTAAAAAAATAAAATAAACGCGCACATACAGAATAGAAAGCAGAAAACATTCATTTTTTAAATTTGTTTACAAACTAATCGAAGCGATCCACCCGTATTTTCCAAGAAGTAGAAGTATGTTCCAATTAATTATGGGTATTTAGGATAATTAATTATAGTACTAAAATGTACTAAAAATGGTTAAATTATGTTCGTATTTTACATTTGCTGTGTAATATTACACTGCTAAATCAAATTATGCTCCAATTAATTATACCGTCAAGACAAGGCTTTAGACATGAAATTCATTTCAATAAAAAATAAATAAATAAAATCTTAGCAAGCTAACAAATGAATTCATTCAAAACCAACACAAATGTCTTATACAAGCCATATTATTTCCTTGACGCACGCACATTATTAAATCCAAAACCTACTATTTTCTGAAAGTGTTAGTGATATTTTATACTGTTTTTGATACAAACTACAATTTAAAAACAAAGTATGTAAAGATTATACTGTATTATGACGCTAATACTTACACAAATAGTAGGTTTTATTTTGTGTTTGTATGGCAATAATATGGCTTGTATAAGACGTAAATAATACGGCAATAATATGGCTTGTATAAGTGTTGGTTTTGATTCATTTCATAAACAGACGTAGTCATTTGAAAAATAGATGTCAAAAGTCAAAACAATTACACAAAATATTGACCTAAATTGCTAATACTATCTAAATCCGTTTGATAAAAAAAATATAATGTTTTAATCTAAAAAGTTACTAAAAATTCACACTTAATCTAAATTAATTTACTAAATAAAATTATTTATTAGCTTTTTTTACGCGATCCTTGGCGTATTGGAACCATTTTTTAATAACGAAGACAATTTCAACATTTTTGCAGGATGGAAATTTCCGCATTGCACATTCTGGGGAAGAATATTTAGAAAATATTAACAGTTAGTACAAAATTTGTTCGGCCAACTTTAGCTATATTAAGTACCTTTAACTAAATCCATAATGTGAAATTGTTCCAATGCAACGTTTTCATGCCGGCCATACCAAGAGAAATGTGTAGCTGCTGGATCAGAAATGATTAGTTTGAGACAAGCTCTCACAAATTTATCTAAATTTTGATCTACAACGTTTTCGAACCGTTTGACCTGTAAATAGCAATAACACTAATCAGTATATGAAATAAACTTTAATTTTGTAAGTATATTATGTACATACCAACATTCTTTCTTTTTCTATTTCTTTTATTTCCTCTTCCAGGTTGAGGAACTCGGCTTTTGAAGTTGCCGGAATTTTAAGTGTTCCAACTCCTTCGGGATCTTCAATTTTTTTGTTTCGGCGCTCCTCCTTTAACTCTCGCCTCAATAATTTCACCTCTCGCAATAATACTCTTATCATTTTTCCATGAATGTCTAAAGTTTTAAGAACGTCTGTGATCGTCGGAATTTGAGAGGATGTTGATGAAGATGTTTCTACTGGATCGGCGGCAGCTACACTAGTAGGTATGGAGGCTGATGGTTGAAAATAAAACACCTTCTGTGAAGATTTCATTTGCGTACTTGTTGCTGGTGTAATATCTTCATTTATACATAAAAAGTTTGCATAATTTGCATCATCGTCGGAGTCGAATACCTCGTCATACTGCGTTTCTATTTCACTTTGATTTTTCGACATAATATCTATAAGAAGAAATTTTATTTTAGTCTAAATGTTGTAAGGAAACGTACACAAAGTTTGTTTTTGTTTTAATTCTCATAATTTTAGTTTTTATGTTGGAAATTTTGATAGTTTTCGGTTCTTTATAATGTTCCTCGATTTGAGAATTGATGCAATAAATTCCCACGTTGGCTGAATCTGTTGGATAATTGAAATAATTGGTGACATTTTTAAGGAATGTTCCAGTTAATGTGTTTCCTTCAATTGTATGTATTTTCATGATCTGATTTTGTATCATACAATAATTGTTGGGAAACTTAGCAGCCAATTTAAATGTTGTAAACATTGTTTCTTCAGGCGTTGACTGAAATTCTTCAATTTCTCTAATTTTGTTTACAATTTGCTGCAAAGGAAATGATCCTTTTTTAACCATTTTTTTCATTTTTTGCAGAAAATTTTCAAACCGGAAAGCACTATATCTGTCTAGAGGACCATATAATTTTACATCTTCCGACAAATGAAGCAGACTATGCACGTTATATGAAATATTTTCTTTGCCAAATAACACAGAAAAGTCCTTTACGAATTCTGCTAACATGTCGGTTGCACATTGATTATTAGTCTTCGAGTGGTCAGGATGACATAGTATTCTAATTCCACAAACGAGGAGTAAAAAATGTTTATAATATTTGTCTGGCAGTATTCCTTTAAGTGCCACAACACCAGAGTACATGAGGAAAAGCCTAAATTCTGTTGCCTTCCAGTGTTCCAGTTCTTCCAATGTTCTTTGCTTTCGAGCGAACTCAAATGGAATGCAGGGTCTTATGGCTCGTAAATTTTCGTTTATGGCCGCTATAGCGTTCGTTTCCAAACAAAATTTTTTTCGTTTTACGCTTTTAAGTAAATGTAGAAGTTGTCGTGTTACACCCAATAATGCGCAATGCATATAATCTATGGGGAATTTTGTGACACATCCAATTTCCAAAGAATCTAATAATATGCTATCTTTTGTATGGTGTTCCTTTTGACTTTTTTCTTTAAATTGTCTGTCAGTTCTTAGCTCGTTTTCGATACCTGGAAAACATACTTTGTGATCCATATAAATTCCTTTTATTTGGCATTTTGTGCAACTAAAGTAGCCCGAATGTGATTTAACTCCTGAAAAATACATTTTAGATGGTTAGTTTATTTTAAATTATGTAAAATAAATTATTATTACCTAATATAAAAGCACGAGCTGGAGCATCGCAAATAAATGCTCCTAAAGAAAATTTGTAATTTTTGCCTTTATACTGTATCCCATTTTGATGCAAACATTTTATTTCGTTAATAAACATCTCTAAAAAGGCGTCAGCACTTGACGGCTTTTTATTTCCATGGTATACACCGATGGTAAACACTTTCTTGTATGGTGGAATGTTCCCTAGGATTGGCCAAAGCTGACTATTTGAGCTTTTAACCAAAGGGACCCCGTCAATTCCGATATCGACGGTTATCTCGTTCTTATTATACTCGTTATTTTCAAGAAAAAATTCTATATTATGCCGCAAACCGATATGAGTATAATTTCCGTTTTCTATGCTATGTAGTTCACATGTTTTTACAGAACATTTTTTTAAAGTTCTTACGTCTTGAGGGACGTTTAGATTTTGTTTTCGAAGCAATTTTAACAATGCATTCCCACATTGCACAGAAATATTAAATTCTACAAGCCATTGTGCTAGTTCTCGTACTAAACTATTTTCATCCACTTCCGAAAACACTGTTGGTGTTGAACTTGACGGAATATCACTATCAGAGTCGGATTGTGCATCGAGCCTAAAGTCTTGAGTTACTCCGACATTCGCGTGTGCCGCATTAGAAATATCAACTGCGCGACTGCTTGAGCACTCCTTCAATTGACTTTCGGTGCACAATTTGTTCAACTCTCTATTTATTTCATAGTACCGTCGCTTTTCCATTTTAAACGATAGAAATGAAATACAAACTTATTTGTACGTACAAGATCCACTAAGCATAAACATAAAAAAAATATTCACCTATTTCCAAAAAATGGCAGCGGATTGTTAAACAATATAAAGTTTTTCTATTTTAATGATTTTTTACACAGTTATTTATTCACAGAAATTTTATAAAATTAAATATACACAGAAATATATATGTACACATAAACCACAAGAGTTTTATCCAAAATAATTTTTTTTATCAAAATAATTTTTATTTAATGGCAGGAAAATACTAATACACAATATGGCGTTTTGGTCGAATCACGATCATTAAATAAAGCGATCGTTTTTGTATAGTATATGTACATATGATTTTTTACTGTGTAGTGTCCCGTCAAACAAGGTGTTACGTTTACGTAACACTAGCGAAGAATTTTGTTCATACAACTCTTCATAAACGTAACACTTTGGTGTTGCAATAACGAAGCAGTTATGTCGTTCCCGTCCTATGGTAATTAGACTTTTTGCGAGGAGTTATCAATGTGTTAGTAGTTCGTAAACAGTTCGCTTGAGGTGGTGCATTTACGTCACGTGATTAGTGAAATAATAACGTAACATTTTTATCGATATGGATTTAATGTATTTGCAATTTTTAATTTGCAATTTTCCTTTTCTAAAAAAATTATAGTTTCTTAAGTATTTTTGTTTTTATTCTAAAAAAAATATTAGGCTACAAAATATATTTTTCTAAATCAAATTGGGCCATTTTATTCCCTTTAGTCATTTATTTATTTAAAAAAAATTGCTGAACACAAAAAATACGTAATGGCGATCGAAAACTCAAAACTAAATGGTTATCGTTTTTTTATATTATTCAATTAATTTTCATAAAGGAATTTGGTGTTACGTTTACGAAACATCAGCGAAGAGTTTTGCTCATATATACAATTCTTCGTAAACGTTACGTTTAGTTGTAACAAAAACGAAACATCTATGTCGTTTCTATTTCATGATAATTAAATTTGTTTGCGAGGTATTTTTGTTCTACATATATTTTATTTAAGCTTGAGAATGTATTAGTGCAAAGTAAAAAAGTGATACGTTAATAGTACGCTTATGCGACGTATTTTGCGAATTCGCTTAAATTGTTTAGCGGGGTGTAGTGTATTAGTGCAAAAGAAAACAAGCAAAAAAAAGGGATTCGTTTATAGTACGTTTATGCGCCGTATTTTGCGAATTCGTAAAATTGTTTAGAGGGTATTTATATTTGTACCTTTTGGTTTATTTTGTGTATATCACTAATGCGCACAATGCTTATCGCTAATGAGTAGTTGTGAATGCGAATAGGTAGAATGTTCTGGAATAGATGATGCGGTGTATAATGTGGTATTATGTTTTCTGTATGGTGTGTGGTGTGGGTGTGATTGCCTATTGTTAAATGTAAATACAATGGAAAATAACTGATTGTTGTGTATATGGTTATTAAGTGTGGATATATGTGGATTGACTTCGTTCTTTTTGCATGTACATTGTGAATAGAATTTTTTACGTGCTGTCATCTTCAAGTAGCTCACTGGAGTCGGACTCGGAGTTTTGGTAAACCTCGTTAGCTGCCTTTTTTATTTCAGTGCGGTGGGACAGTATAGTCTCCCATTGGGCCAGAGATGTATTAGTATAATTAAGATCATGACTAAGCGAGTCTTTCCAAGTGAAACATGGACGTCCAATTTTTTTTAATCCTGCAGTGTATGTGTATGCAGCTTTTAGTAGATGAGATGATTCTCGTCTTTGAACGTGGCCCCAGTAGTTAATTCGTTGAACTTTGATTTTTTTAGTAATAGTTTTGCCGTTTAATAAATCTTTCACCTTTATGGAGGTTGGTCGGTTGGTGCTGAACTCAAGAAGTTGTTTAAGGAAATATAATTCATACTTTCTTAGCCGCCGACGGTTTGCTGATGTTAGGGCAGAGGTTTTTAGGCCATAAGTCATCATGGGAATGATGATGGTATTATATATTGTTACGGCGGTTTTAGATGGCACTTTATACTTCCGGATAAATCCCTGAATTTGTTTGACGATGCTGATTGTCTGTCGGCACCGAGTGCGTATGGTTAGTGGTCGACTTAGATTTGAGGTTAAATAGGTGCCTAGATATCGCATTGTTTTCACGCTACTAAATGTGATCCCGGCTAGGTTCAAGCTGTCTGGGGAACTAAAACTTGAGGATGAATCTCGGATAAGTACCGAACACTTGCTGGGATTGATTTTTAGCCCAGCGATGTTTAAGCTGTTTATCAATTCTGTTAATATAGGTTCTAGGGTGATTGGGTTTCGGGTAATAAGTATGACATCATCTGCATAAGCTAGAATAAATGGTAGTTCGATAATATCATGCTGCTCTAGCTTAAGCTCGGGAAATTGATCCGCTACGGTGAGTAATACCTCATTTAGAATGAATGTGAATATCCGGGGTGAGAGCGGACAACCTTGTTTGACTCCCTTAGACTTCTTAAATTTTGCGGTACATTGATTATACCACTTGATACTGGTGCGCTCCCAGAAGCAGGTTTTGATTATCCGATTGATCAGATAGTGAGGTGCGTATTGGAATAAACACTCCGAAATTACGGTTAAATCCACAGTATCAAAGGCTTTAGCCAGATCGATGGAAAATATATATGTGCGGTTGCCGGCACGCCATTCTTCGTCAAGGACGCGACGAATTGTGAACATGTGGTCGTCTGTTGATCGATGAGCTAGAAATGCCGCTTGATAGGAGGAAGGTTGGGCTAGATGCTGATCTAGTCGATCTAGTAGGATTTTTGCATAAATTTTGTATCCCACATTACACAGAGTGATCCTCCGGTAGTCCACGATGGTTCTGCGCTGCTTAATCTTAGGAATGGGAACTTGAATTGTCTCGATCCATTCTGGTGGGGGGTCATTGTGTATCCAAACCTTTTTCGATTAATTTATGGAGTGTATATATTAAACTTTCTGGAGCACACTTAAACAACTCGATAGGTATTTCGTCCTTTCCTGGTGCGGTGCCTGAGCGTATATATTTGATGGTGGAAGTAATTTCTTCAATTGTTGGTGGTGGTCCTAATGGATGATAATCGGTTTCTTCTAGGAGAGTAGGCCACTCACCTGTGGTTTTTTGAAGCTCTTGAGCCCAGGATGAAAGTGATATATAGTGTCTAGGAGGCCCCTGGTTTTCCCTTCTATGTTGCTTAAGGTATGAATATACCTTTTGTAATCTGTTAGATGGTTTGTAGTGAGACATGTTGGAAAAGAATTCCTGACACTCTTGTGACTTGTGTGATTGATTGGCCTTGATTAGTTGTTGCCTACTTTTTCTTAAATGCGCCTGTGCATGTGAATCCCCTGGATGTGCCTCTTTATGATGGAGAGCACTTTTGTAATGGGCCAGTGCGCGTCTACGCTTGGGGGTTAGTGGTGGTCGTTTACAAAGAACCATTTGTGAAGATATCTTGAGTGAGTTCTGAATAATTGATCATGGATTGTTATTTCCCCCTTCCCGAAGGTTCTGCTCATGGATTGAAGCTACGGTAGTCTGATACTGGTGGTTGATTTTTTCATCATGTAGTAGTGTAAGATTTAAAGCTCTGTAGGTATAGGATGATAAAGATGGCGTAATCCTATTGCTTGTTGTATGAGTGTCCTGGGTTATTGCTAATTTTTTTCGGCGGCTACACTCGATCCAGAGTACGCGATGATCACTGATCTCGTGATGAAATCTGTCGGCATGGGTAGATTTAATATATAGTAAATTGTTTTTTTCGCGGGTTAATATGTGGTCCACTTGTGAATAGGCTTGACCATCGGTCCAAGTGGTAACGCATCTTCGACGTCCCTTGGTCGTGTGAATGGTAAGCCCAGTTAAACTGGCTAGTAGACCAAGGCAGGTCCCATTCTCATTAGATTCGGAATGATATAGTTGAGTGCCAATATTTATTCTGTTCCAGGAATTGTTGACTCCGAGACGGGCGTTAAAATCACCGAATAAAACTAGGTCGCGGGACTTGGGACAACGATCGATAATGGAATATAGTGTAGCAAAAATTTTTGTTGATATTAGTCGATTGTGTACTGATGTCTGGGGTGGAATATATACTGAGATAAATTGAATCTCTCCCAGATTTGGGATATGCCCGAGTAGTGTGATCATGGCACCATGGTAGTGTTTAATTCGTCTAATTTTGATGTGTGAATTTTTTCGTATGGCTATACCCACTCCTCTTCTTCGAGTTTTGGGATCATTGGCGAGATGATAAATATAATTAGTTGATGAGCAAACTCCGGAACACATATTGGTTTCTTGGATGCTGCATAGATCAATGTTATTTATTGATAAGTGGTTGTCAATCATGTCTCGTTTAGTGAGGGTATTAAACCCGCGTAGGTTCCAGGTTCCAAAATAATAATTATTGCGAATATGCAGGGATGGAGTTTTTAATGACTGAGATTCCTCTACGATTGTGTAGGGATTGTGGGTTCCTTGAAGAACGCGATTTACGTTGTCTATACTACGGGAACTGTTGGTAATCTGAGTATGATTGTTAGATGTTGATGGTGATACTGGTAATGACAATAAAATGTCATAGTGGGTCCCAGTGTAGAGGAGATTGATCTCTTGGTTATAGTAGCCACTATCTGGCATGAAGGAAATGTGCTGATGATTTCTGGTAAAATGTACATAAATTTTAATATTTAAAAGTCGGGTTATTGCAGAAAGGCATTCGGCGCCGCCCCAGAAGCCATCGTTCTGCAAGTCAGATAAATATCTGAAATGAGTTTTAGTGTGAGATTTATAATTTGTAAATAATGTTATATTATTAGGATTAATGAAGTAAGAAGTTACCTTGATATTAGCTCAGCTGGAGTTGGATTGATCATATGTGTTGAAGTATAAATATTGCGGCTGGAGTCTAAGAGAGTTGGGATGTAATCGGCTAGGTTCGCTTTTATAAAGTTAACAGCTAAAAGGCGAAGATCATGCGATGTGAGTGTTTTTGTAGGTTCGTTAAGTTGTAACTGTTGAATAATTGCATGAAAAAGGCAATTACCATCCTTTGGGATTTGACGTACATTCATTGTTGTTGGACTGGTGTTTAATACTTTTAATTGATGGTGGATCTCCTGAATTGGCTTAGTGCTCAGATTTGTAGAGTGATATCATAGTTTTATAAGTGTTTGGTATGGCCCTATTGTATTGATGATTTAGTTATTTTTAAGTTTTGCGGTGTCAATTTTGTTTGTATAATACAGTATGTACTTACAATAAATAAATGGCACACCTCTGTTAAATGTTTGTTTTATGAAACTGATGGTATTGTTATTATCACACGGTGTTGGGGTTAATTGGTTTTAGTTTACACAAATTATAGTACAAATTTTTTTTTTTTTTTTTTTAACACTGTGGTTTCACAATTTCTTGTTCGTTTCACTCGAGTTTTTTTTTGCACTTGGTTGTCAAGCTGCTTGAATTGCTACTTTGTTGCTCTGTTATGCTTCACTGTGTTACTGTCAAATTACAACTGTTTTTTGTTATTTTCTTTCGCCCTTTATATATCCAAATCAAAGTTCTAGAACAATCTTAGTAACTTTCCAAAAATGTTTACGAGCATAATAAAATTAATAATTTAATAGTTTAAACTGTAAATCTCAGTAATTTTCCATGTTCACGCAAGAATTGTATATCTTACCTGCACATGGTATAACATTTTAAAGTTCTAGAATAATCTCAGTTTTTTCCAATAGATGTTTATGTGCACAATGCATAACTGAATATTATTGTTATTATTGGAGGGTCATGTGGGCGTCCAGTCATTATTCAGGCTCTTGATGAACCTGATAATACTGCCTGCTGGTACAACATACATACTAGCTGGGTTCATTGTTCTCCCTCCTAGATGTTGCAGTCTTTGGTGGGGCATGGCTGGATAACGGAGTAACAATTTTGTGTGATATTTTGCTGTTTCTGAGTTGCTGTATCCTCCTCTTGATGACACCGTAATGATATTTTGTTGGAAAGTGCATTTTGAGTTGTAGTGATTGTTGTGGTTTATTTTACGCATTACAGGATTTTTACGTTTGTAAGGATCCTTCTTGAGAAATATGATGAAAAGTAAGAATGATTGTGTAGAAATCGGTTAACTTCGGCATGATGGGTTGAGAACTTGGCTTGTGTGTGAATTTGATGTACATACTAGGCCGTTTGTTTAAGGTTATAAGTACTAGTTTGGTGCAGAAGGGTGGTTTGGTGGACTTGATATGTGTGTGGAGCAGAGTATTGACTTAGATTGAGATTTATGTATTAGGGAGTTTGTGGGTTGATGAGTTAGTGGGTTTGTTTTGCTAGTGTCCCGTTTTATATTATATTTGGATATTTTAGTGCTATCAATAATAATGTTATCATTAACTTTTCAGGTCATATAGGAATATTAAGTAACTTGAAATGCTGTTTTTTTTTTTTTTTTTTTTTTTAAATACTAAGCAGTTTGTTTACTGATTTGCTGGTTTCTTTTTATATTATGATATTTTAGTGATATTATCTTAAGAATATTGCCCATATAGGTGTGATGATTATTACAATCGTTGGTGATCATTTGATGGTTTGTGTAGAAATATTGAGTGGTTGGTTTTGCTAGTGTGCCGTTTTTGCTGTTTTATATTATATTTTGATATGTTAGTGCTATTATCATAATAATGTTATCATTAAATTTTCAGGTCATATGGAAATGTTGAGTAGTTTGATTTGCTGGTGTTTTTTTTTTTTTTTTTTTTTTATTATCAGGTGTGATGATTACTATCGTTGGTTATCAATGATGTTGGTTTGCTGGCGTTTTCTGTTTTGTTTTTTAGTTGTATCACATTAATATTGCCATTATTTTTTAGGATATTTTAGGAAAATTGAGCAGTTATTTTATTATCATAATAATGTTAGCATTAATCTGTTTTGGGGGGTTTTTTGATTAATTAAAAACCTCAAGGAACATTGGAGCGCCTACAAGGAACATTGCAAAGCAGTATTTAATTTTGTAGTTAGAAATTGTGTTGTCTTGTGCTAATAATTTATTATAAATATTACTAACTAAAACATACTAACTATCGGCTATACCTAGGTGTCTGTAACCGGGCCGATTCTGTCAATACTAATTATCCTATCCTACCCTTCGGTTTTGTTATGTGTGAAAGGGTGCACGGTGGGACCCGGCCAGGGGTGGACATGATGCTGTCACATTTATGTGATGTCGGGGGTGGTTGTGCTCTCCTTATTGTAATGGTGCTTTGGTGCCTTTAGTGGGGATAGCATTCACCTGTGTCAAAAATTTGGTGTGACAGTATAATGGCCACATCACTAACACGGGATTACTTGCTTCGTAAGCTTGGCCGTGCATTCAAATCAATCAATCAATCAATCAAGAAAAAAATTGAAATTATTCAGTTTTATTGTTGTATTTATGTGTTCCTAAGAATGGTCTACTACGACGGAGCTAGTTGAGCAACATTGTGGTCGTGTTAACAACGCTTTAATATCTTCTAAAAAACCGACTGTACTTTCTTGCAGTTCCAGTTGGCAAACCACTGAGACTACCGCAATGGTTTCCTGTTAAATAAAACAACTTTAAAATTATACGCATTATGTTGGAAACACATGAGCATAATTTCTGCTAGCATCGCTGTCGGCAGAAATTCGCGTGAACTACATGAGCGTCGTTTTTGGTAAGCAGAATGTTTTTTTGTGGCATTTATTTGATACATATTTAATTTTAATGTACAATTTTTTTAAATGAATTGTGCATTATTTTGTCACAAATTAATTAATCGGTCGGACCGATTTTCTGTCAACAAATTAAAAAAGTTGATTGGAAAAAATAAAAAGTATACAAATTGTACTAGATTTGTTATCTTTTACGTAATGAAGCTTACTGATTCGCAGCAAAATTAGAAATAGAGACATGAATCAGAATTCTACATGACAAGCAGAATACATGTATTTTAATTCATTAAAACTTATGTATTCTAATTTTACTGCTTACAGAATTCTGCTCATGTGTTTCCAGCATTAGGGTCATTACACTGTTACTTACACTTCTTGGGTCATTTTCCCTGTAAGGTTGTGCTCGAGGTGGCAATATTTCGTTGATTCAAGCTCGTCTACGTCTAGGTCTGAGAGCACTTGTTGATGGTTGCTGATTTGAGCGTGGTAATACTGGTGGTGTCGGTGGCGGTAGCGTTGATTTTATTGACATTGTCGGTTGTTGTGATGTTGATAGTTGTGAAGCGGATTGTTGTGATTCGTAACAAGCCGATGATTGGGTTGGCGATGGATGTATGAGAAGCAATTGAATCGGTGGTGGATGTAATTGTGTTGTTGGCGGATGCGGATAATTGTGATGATGAGGCTCGTAGTAACAATGGCTGTGGTGATACTGGATTTGGTTGATCGTCGCTAATAGGTGAAATCTTAAAATAAATGGATGAAATTATTTGAATAAACATCTAATTCCACAATATTTTGGTGTCCGTCCAAATTATCGCGTCCACACATTTCTACGATTCTCAGTTCAATAGCATTTAATTCATCACACTCGGAAATT
Source organism: Tipula helvola (assembly GCA_963556165.1). Lineage (NCBI taxonomy): Eukaryota > Metazoa > Arthropoda > Insecta > Diptera > Tipulidae > Tipula > Tipula helvola. The sequence continues at coordinate 162,341,878 of OY744481.1, read as the reverse complement.
TCTCCGCCACCAGTCCCATTCCGAGCTATTCGTAATTTATTTAACTTTTTTTATGTATCATATTTTTTTTTAATCTTGCCATATCTAATGTAAAAGAAAGATAGTTAAGAAAGAATAGATAGAAAGATAGGTATGTGGAAAATCTTCCGAAGACACCGTCGACCCGTGTCGCCGGTAGTGTGTGATTTCTACTCACTAAAAACTACTTCCTTCTTCCCACTTTATGTGTTCTTTAAAACTGAGCCTAGCGTCCACCCACACACCGAGGTATTTTAGGTGCGGTACCGTGCGGATAACGCAACTACCAACTCTTATTTCAGCTACTTCCAGCACCTTTCGAGATGACTCTAGAACTGCCTCTGTTTTGTGCTCCGCCAGTTGCAGTCCAGATCCCACTAGCCAGTTCTTCAGCGCAATGATTGCTTCGTTTGTTCTAAGAACAGCTCCTTTCAGGTGCTTCGCTGTTGCCACTATCGCTATGTCGTCCGTACTCGAAGTATGCCATCATACATAACGTTCCACAAGAGCGGGCCAAGCACCGAACCTTGGGGGACTCCTCCAGTGATTGGGTGCACCCGCGGGCCAACATCCGTATCGTACAGCAGTATCCTGTTTTTGAAGTAACTATCCACCATTAGCCGGAGGTATGCTGGCACCTGAAATTGGGACAACGACTCTGGAATTTTCGTCCATTTGGCAGAGTTGAATGCATTTTTTACGTCAAGAGTGACGATCAGTTAGTATTTGTTTGCCCCACCTCTCCATCTCTTCCCCTCAATCGCCGCTTGCGCCGTCCTGATTAGTTCATCAATGGCATCGATTGTGGACTTAGACTTCCTGAAACCATATTGACGTTGTGATAGTCCACCGGACTCTGTTATGGCATTCTCTATTCTGTCACACAGTATCCACTCAAGTACTTTCCCGGCCGTGTCCAACATGCAGAGTGGGCGGTACGCAGATGGATCTTCCGGTGGCTTGCTAGGCTTTAGTATCAACACCAGGCGCTGTCGCTTCCAGCGGTCTGGGAACACACCCTCTTTCATACAGCTATCATACATTTCCGTTAGCACATCGAGATGTAGGGACACTGCAGCTTCAAAACCTCGTTTGGGGATATTGTCCGGACCGGGTGCCTTTTGGTCTCCAAACCTATTAACCGCTCGCAGTACTTCGTCCATTGTTACGTCCGGAATGTCGCTCTGTCGTCGCTCAAGACTTTCCTGGTTTGGCGTGTAGTCTTGTGTTGAGAATAGCGTTTCCACAATCTTTTTGAGCAGTACTGAGCAGCTCAGTATTGGCGCTTTGTGGCATGGGAGCTTCCTCATTACCACTTTGTACGATGTGCCCCAGGGGTCCATTTCGGCACGATCACATAGCTCTGCAAAGGTTCGGCGTTTACTTTGTTTAACAGCATCTTTCAGCTGCTTTCTAGCGGTTTTAAACCTTTCTTGTAGATCCTGGTAGTGTGGGCCTCCTGTGGACCGCTGGTACCTTCTCCTGCATTGGTGGCATACCTTACGCAGCTTGGCAATATGTTCTGTCCACCAGTAGGCCGGTTTATGGCGTCCACCATAAGTCCTCCTTACCATTGCTGCATCACACGCCATTTCTAGCTGCTTCGAGAGTTTGTCTGCCTTCTCCCTTGCCGAGCCACTCAATGACATGCCCTCTAGCATGACCGCAAAGACATCACTATCAAACGTTTCGGCCCTCCAGCCTGTATACCTTCGGTCCACGGCTCGGATCGCTACGCTTGTTTGGGATCGCAGGTCACAAATAATTGCCCGGTGGTCACTATGAGTATAGATGTCACTCATCAGCATCCAGGTCGCTTGCCTAACTAGTCTACTGCTGATGTAAGTGAGATCAATGACTGAGCCTACTCCACCCTTGGTGAATGTGTGCTGCGCGCCAGTGTTTATTACGACTATGTCTAGGGTCGCAAGTGCATCCATGAGAATGCGTCCTTTGGTTGTTGTCCGGGTGCAGATTTCTATCATGTGCATCTAGAACTAACCTATCCAGCGATGTTTCGAACTCTTCTGCAGTGAGACTTGGTGGCATGTAGCAACTGCAGACTATTATACCACCGATGGTGGCCCTGACAAATCCGTCCCCGCTCAATTCTTCTCCAAGTGGTTTTATATTCAAAAAATTTGTATTGAATATCGTCAATTACAGCGCCCTCTATCATGAATCGAAAGAAATGTTTCAGACAAATCCTACGTATTTTTAGCCGTAGAATCCGAATTTGCAATAAATAATAGGGGTTCCTATCTTAGTTACAAAGTTACCACCCGCCCCACCTACAAGGAGGGGGTGGGGGTACTAATTTTAACACTAATGTATTTCCCCCGAAGAATAATTAAATTTTGATCTCTACCATTTTTTTCGTAGAGTGCTTATTTTCCGAGATATTTGAGTGTATCAGGTTAAAAAAATCACCCGGTATAGTACCCCTCCATTTGGAAAATAGAATTTAATAAAACAATTTAAAAATGCAGAATTTTGCATAACAAAATTGAAAATAAAACAGAATTTTGGAAACATTTGTATTATATGTATTTGTAATTCAGTTGTTAGGTTAGGTTTATATTTATATCATTTTATTTTATTATTTATATGTTATAAAACGTTTTGAATCACAAAATGGTTTTATAATTTTATTTTAAAAGAATCACTTACACTTTTGAAATCTATAATCTAAGAATTAATGCAATTTAACAATTTTTTTATGTTTTTGTGGTTTTGATCGATATGACTGGCATTTGGTTATTTATTTTCCTTAGTCCGTGTGAAAATTAAAGGTCGGTACGCTGCTCGAGCTAAGATAAATTTTTCATATAAAACTGACGTAAAATTTAGCATGCTAAAAGCAAAATAAAAATTTTCGCAGATGATTTAGCTTGATCAGTACGCTGCTCCAGTGAAAAAAAAAACAAAATGATACGTGTGCGTATTGTAATCTAGATGGCTATACTATAGAGTCTACATAAATTTCGCACCAATTTATCTGCACGGTACATTAATTTATCTGATAAATTTTGACATTTCTATAAAGCGCCATTTGTTTTAAAAATCACTTAAGAAATACTATTCTAAAAAAATGTGTGATTATGATACAGAATATTTAGACGAGGAATATTACGACCAAATAAATTTTGAAATCAACAATAGTGCTAATGATGTAGTTGTTGATAAAATCGACGCCCCAAAACAGAAACGCAAACATACGAGTGTAAATGCTAATAAAAATAAAAAACAAAAAAATGAATTCAGTGCCGATGAAAAAAAAAAATTATGTGCATTGATCGAGAAACATAGGTGCATTTGGGATTTACAGGAGAAATTACATAAAAATGCACATGCCATTGCAAGTTCATGGAAAGACATAGCTGCAAATATGAGCAAATCAGGTAAATATAAGTGTATTACTGCTTTGCGATTTGAACCTTTAAATAATTCTTTTTGTATTTTTTACAAATTTAATTTTAGTTGAAGAATGTAAAATAATGTGGAAATCGCTAAAGGATAGTTTGCGATACCACAAGGCAAGAGCCAAACACCCTAAATCGGGTTCACCTGCTGAAGTAGACGACGAGAATGAAGTTGCCGTAGATGAGGAAGTCGATTGGGAATTCACCGAAAATTTATCCTTTTATATATCGGCGTCATCCGAAAACAAGAGACGGTAAAAAATTAAATGTTCCTATTAACTGCCAAAATTTAATAACTGTCTTTCTATTTAGAACATTTTCTACAAGTACGCGGGATGACGATACCGAGGACGCGAACCCCTCGAACTACTCATATGTAAGTTTATTTTTTTATGATTTTGTAAGTTTATATACATTTTTATAATTATTAATCCCAATATTATTCATTCGAAATAGATGAGCCGAAAGACCCCAAAAAATGCAAGCTTACAAAGCAGCGCAGACAATTTAAGTCATTCTATAAATGAATTGATCGCCGAGAAAAAGAATAGGGCATCTACTTCGGGAACTACCCAGTACAAACAAAAGTACGAAGTAATTTTGAATACCTTAGACAGACTGTTACAGAAGCTGCCGGAAGAACAGGTAGATGACCTTAGCGTAAAATTCCAACAGGATGTTTTAAATAAAATAAAACAACTTAACAATTAAATTTTAATTTTTTATTTTTTAATGAAGATGTGTGTTTCTATTCTAAAAAAACAGATGTTCGCTGCCATTCAAGTGATCCTTCTTTAGAATTCACATAGTCTTTAACAACATCTCGTACGGCTTTCCCGATATTGTTCGGTCTTCCAGCATTACTTATAAATGTACTAGTGAACATCGAATCATTTGTAATTTCTTTACGCCATACCCCTTCGACAAGCTTCCCATTATCGTAGTAATCGGCGTAATTGGCTGGCACGTAGCTTCTTAGACTATTTTTGATCATGAAGTTATGGAGGTAACAACATGCAGCTACTATTTTTTGTGCTTTATCGGGTGCACAAAATAATGTCCTCTTTAAACAAAGCCATTTTGAACATAAGATGCCAAATGCATTCTCAATTACGCGGCGAGCTCTACTGAGCCGATAATTAAAAATGCGTTCTTCGTCTGTTAAGGTCTGTGGCTTGCGTGGTACATATGGTTTTAAAATTCTCTTATGTAGAGGGAACGCATCGTCTCCAATAAAATAAAATGGGATTTTTCTGTCGCCCACTTTACAGTCCTCTGGAAAAGGCATATCTTCCCTTAAAAGCGCTTTTCCAAATTTAGATGCACTAAACACGCCCGCATCTCCTTCACTGCCATGTGCTCCCACATCAAAGTAAATAAAGCGGTAGTTTGCATCAGCCACAGCCATTAAAACTATGCTATGAAATGTCTGAAAAAAATAATTCCCAATAAATATTTGTTTCGAATTACTATATAGTGGTACAAGCCACTATTGTTACCTTATAATTATAAAATAAACTGCCAGCATTTACGGGGCATTTCAATGCGACATGTTTCCCGTCAATCGCACCGATACAGTTTGGAAAATTCCATTTTGCATTGAATTCGTTTGAAATTTCCAATAAAGACTTTTTTGATAAGGCTGCTACCTCATTTTTCAGTGCAGTACAAATTGCAGTACACACATCGGTCAAAATTGTACCGAAATGTTGTTTACTGATTAGGTAAACTGATGCAATATGCCGTTGAATTGATCCGGAAGCAAAATATCTGAGAACAATAAATTTATTAAATGTAGACAAAATGCACAATAGATGCTTCTTATATATAGTATGCATATACATAATATGTATGTATTTGCGAACTTACTCCAACACAATAGCAAGCTTTTCTTTAGGCGAGATTTCATCTTTGGGGTGTGATCGAACTTTTGGTAGCAATAGTGGTTTCACCATATCAAAGAGTTTATCAAATTCGACAGGCCTCATATGAAAATTTTCATAAAATGTACCCTTGTTTTCTCTCATAATATTGAACTATGCAAAGTAAAAGCAAAAATTTATAATTATTTGTACTATAAAAACAAACTGAGTTATTTACGTACATGAGCATTAAAGCGTCCGCATCTTCGCCTATTCCTCAAATATGGGTTGACTCTGCATGACGGTCTTCTACTATCAATACATTCCTCCATCATCAACGCGACAACAGAGGCGGCCCCAATTATTAAATCTTCCTCGTCGCTTGAATCCATTATACGATTTTAGAAATATGTTTTTATAGAAGATATAACAAACACACAAAAGTATAAACTCAAAATGAAACGATTTTTAAAATATGTTTTTATAATTTTTGGAAGATGTAACAAACAACACTCAAAAGTATAAACTCAAAATGACAAACTCAAAATGTCAGATAAATTGTCAAAATTTATCTCTACACAAATATTTTAGCAGCGAATTTATCTGTTGTTTTTGTGTAGATGTTTTTAGCATTTATCTTAGCTCAAGCAGCGTACCGACCTTAAATGTTGACGTTGTTTCCATAGGCGTGTACAATATTTTTTTACACCTATTAATTTTCACATTAAATATGATTGTAATAACATACACATTTTAAATGTTTTGTGTATTAAAACTGAAATATCATACATTTGGATGATTATTTATTATTTTATTTAGGTTTACTATCTAAGATAAATGCGACCCATCAAAATTTTTATAATTTTTTTTTCTACATCACTGCAAGCTGCACAGGACAATTTAAAATACAATTTTTTTAAGATCTGAATAGGACTATACATGTGATTTACATTTTTTGATTCCCCGTACAAACGCAATAGTTTTATTGCGTTTCTAAAACAATTTTTTTTTTTTTTGATGAATTGTAAAAATATCCTAAGGAATTTAAGGAATTTCAATGAAACTATGATATAAAATTATTGTTTCCTATTTTTTTATTTTATACTATACCGAAAATAAATGTTTACGTGATTGATTTCTGTCCGGGAGATGAATCATTACGGTACAGAAAAAAGTGTCCGGAAAACGAGCTATTACAGTACAGAAAAATATAAAACCAAACAAAAAAAAATAACTAGGGTAACTTGATAATTTGAAAATCATTTGGATTGATTTTCTTTAAATTTCAAAATCATGCTTTTACTTTAAAATTTAATTTTAAATGAAAAAATTGAATTAATGTCCCATGTAGTATGAAATAAAACGTTGTACGTTAAATGATCGCTACAGTACTCGTTCAAAATTCTTTATAAACGTCGAACTCGTACTGTAACAACTCATTTACCGACCGTGTGACGTAAATAACTATTTATATGTAGTTTTCGATCCGCGAGTGATCCTCAACCGCGAATTCTATAATCGACGTGATATTATAAAGCTAATTTTTAAATTTTTTTAACGACAAAGGCTACATTACATGACAGTTAGTTTATTTTATTTCTCCTTGTATTGAGTATTCATATGCATAATACACTTTAATTGAACAATAAATATACATGGTTTAAACTAAAAACTTACCCTGAAAAACATAATTTAATTTTAGTAACGTAAAATGATTGTCCTGAGACTTAGGACCGTGCAGTCATTTCGCAGTTTATTTTGGACAAAAGTAAATAAATTGTCTGGCGTAATATTGATTTAAAGGTAGACATTTTACTGACTCGTTGAAATCGCCAATAACCGACTTAATAACAAATATTGTCGTGCTTTTGTTGTTTTTAAAGGTAAACATTTCACTGACGAAATTATTGGTATGTAGCCAGCAGAAACAAATTAATTAAATTATTTATTTTTAATTCTGTATATAACGTTCTTTATTAAAATTATACTTTAATTTACATAATATATATATTAGAGCGGATTAAATTGTATTCAGAAAAAAATTTAGTCTGGAGACTCCACTTTTCTGAACATTTATTTTATTTTAAGCAAAAAAGTCTCCTACACCATACGGCTATTGATGAATTTCGAGCCTGCATAATTTCAATTCAAAATTTTTCTTTCACTTCCTAAGCCTATGGAAACAGTTGTATTTGCAAAAAAAATGATTATTTTGACGTAGGACTACGTCTTTGTTTTCATTATATATGGGGGGTAAACCAAAATTTCAATGTAATGAGGCGCGTCACGGAAGCAATGTTTCTTGATAAATTTAAATGTAATGTTTTAAAAACAGTAAAAGTCAAACCAAGTTAAATAAAAATTTTTGGATTGAAAGAAAAATTAAAACAATAAATTATTTAAATGCATTTTAATTTCAATTTTAATTAAATAGTGACGAACTTGATCAAACATGCCGCACGCCATATTGATTTAAAGCTATAAAATAAAAATAAAAAGTTCAAAAATTTTGTACATATTCTCGTTATGAAAATATTGCGTAAATTTTTTGAATTTGTTTGCTGTATAACTTATGCAATCCTACGAATATGTATAGTCGCAAAGATCATGGGGCTTCAAAGTTTCCAAGTGACTGGAACCTAATTTGATTTAATACGTCATTTAAATCGTCGATATTCAAAAATAAATTATATCTAGTAAGCTTTTACTAGGAAGTCATTCCCATTTCTGTGACATTGACATTTCTGTGACGCTTTATTGACTTTTTGTAACATTTTATTGATTGAAATTTCAACGATATATTGATCGATACATTATTTCTGAATTGCTTTATCAAAATCGAGTTTAAAGGTATTATTTCTGAGTGATAAATTCCCGTGGTATAAGGTCGTATATTAACCTCAATAGCAAATTATTATGGGACTCTAATAGGATGGAGCAAGTTTTGGAGAAATGCGCTGGGAGATATATTAAATGAAATGGTGTGTCACGAGGCGGTGGGATTCCGTGACGAAAGATAATTGATATTAATTCTGATTTTGTATTATTTGTGTTTTATTATTTTGTATTCTCGAATGGTCCACAGTGATGCCAAGGACTGAGTGAAGAATCATATCGGTCAATTCTGACGTTGCTGACATAATAAGGTGATCTGAACAAACGACACAAACTTTTGCAAAACAAATTTTGAACTCCACAATGCTCTATATTTTGAGCATCCACAGTACTCTCTAGACGAAGTAATTCAAATTCTTTAGGATTTTCAACAGTTACTATAGATGTGTAAACTGGATCTAATAGGGAACCTTTTGAACTGTCAAATTCAAAAAATTATAAACACTACTCGTAAGTTGTGAGACATTAACGAAACCTTTTTTTATCTAAGCCCTTCTTAGGTGTTAAAACCACTCCTTATTAATTTAACCTCCAAAAACTTTTTTTCCGATATATCTTGTATGTGGACTGGACGAGAAAATGGTGGAATGTTTTGCGGCAACGAAATGATGAAAATGGATGATGATACACGGCCAAAATATTCTATTGTTTGTTGAACTCCAGATGAATCAGATGAATTAAATAAAAAATGCAGAAATTGCAACATCAGATTTAAAAATAATGAACGCTTTATTTTACTATTTTTTAACACACTGTTTTTATTTTAATCACTTGTTTCTTTGATGGCTTCAGTAAAAGTAAAAAAAAATTAAGTTTTCTTTTTAATGTTTTATAAAAATTGTCATAGCCCGTATTGCCGCATAAAACTAGCTTTTAAGCTAAATAATAAGCAATTTTACGCTGTACTAAAAGTTGTTGCATGTAACCGCACGCAAAAAATACAAATCTATTACGTTGTTTTGATTGTGATAAAGTACAGATTATGACATTTGACAAATTTGTTTATAATTTGGAGTGTGTGCAACAAGAACATAAAAAGATGAGTATTAAAATTATTATTAATTGCAAACAGAAAATATTAATCAAACTTATTAAAATTTCAGGTAATTAGGTGGTAAACGTTATACAATGCAACTGGTAAGAATATTTTAAATATTGATTATGAATTTCTTAATTTTGGTTTCTTTCTAGGTTACAATAATTGATGATCGATCACAAACAATCTCGACTTCTACTACACTTTTTTTGATAAAACAAATTGGTAATTATTCCTCATAAAAAGTACAACTAATCCCTAGTAAATTAGATTATAATGGTTGCATCTATATTTTTTTAGAGAATGAAATTAACTTTTTTCGCAAATTAAGGGGTGGTTTTAACGCCTAATATTGGCGTCATCAGGCTATAGCGACTAAATTGCTAAACTTATTACTCTGATTTATTTATCTCCTATTCATAAAATATTTACCAACCTGGAATACACCAGAATAATTTAATGTTTGAATATAGTTTTAATAATTTTTTGAATTTGGCAGTACAAAAGGTTCCCTTGTAAAATTATTTGTGAGCCTGTGATTTGGCGGCAAGAGAGTAGAACAATTATATTGCCGTGAACAATTGTGATATTGGGGAAGAAAATGTTTGTAAAATATAAATGGTTGGTTTGGTGATTTTTAACGTTATCGGACGCTTTGTGGGAAAAATGATGTCCGAAGAAGCCGATAGCCCCATATTCTTTTTATATTTTAAAACGGCTTTCATTGTGGCATAACGAATTGAGAAATATATAATTTAGTATTGTATAAGCAATAAGTTAATTAACTAACGATGATACACCCTAAATTACAGTTGATACAGCGTAATGCATATAAAGATGGCAGCATTAGACATACTAACGGTACGAATTAACGGTATTTTTTAATTTGTAATTTCTAAATTTTGGTTTCATTTAAACTGTACAAAATAAAATTTTCTCAATTGTACGTAGTCCTACGTTACTAGGTCGTGTCTCGGATACAAGCTCGTCGGTTTTCTTTTTTAAACTAGAAAATGTATCCGGGGGTTTCTGAGTACGAGGAATTCAGTTTTTGCATTTATTTTGAACTTAGCCGTACTATTACCAGTACTATTACAGTGCATTTTCATAAATTTTACTACACAAAACCATTTGTTTTTATTCTAATATAGGAAATATTTATTTTTTTTTTAAATTTATTTTATTAATATTGACAAAAGAGAAGTGAAAAAATTGAATTCTAATTATTTTTACTTTAACGTTTTTTTCATATAGTTTAATGTTATTCTGTAATGCAATCGCCAGAACACATTCTCGATGTTTATGAGTCACTCGGGGTACTGTATCTGCAAATACATCTGTTTCCATAGGCTTAGAGCTAATTTACATACAATCGTTTACATGAAAAAAAGTTTCCAAAGTTTATCAAAGAAATAACAAAAAGAAAACTTGCAACTCCCATAAGGTTGTATATGAGTTTGTGTAGCATTTCTAATTTATTTGTATTGGTCCTTTGTTTATTATTGATTTGATTTTAAAGTTTCGCAAAGCTAACTAGACCAAAATCAAAAATTATTCACGAATGTCTATCTCTTTTAAGCACATTATAAAGTGTATAGATTTCTCTTTCGTTTTTAAATTGTACTGATTTTTATTTATCAATAGAAAGAGGTGGGTACAAACATTTTTGTAATTTTTTTTTGTTTCATTGATTGCATATAAAATAATTTTTCTATCTTTTCTAAATCAAAATCAGTCGACAAAAACAATAACGAAAATATTTGTTCACCAGCTTAGGACTAAAGCGCTATAGAAGATATTGTTCTGTTTATATATATTCTGTGATAATATGAAATAATCAGCAAATAAAGAATTTTAATGGGGAATAACTTAATATAAATTTGTTGCCACCACGACCTAAGAGGTACCAAGTTAGTATTGTGTCAGTAGATTCCCCATTAAAATTGATTATTTGCAGATTATTCCAAATTATTTAATAATTTGTCTTTGACTACCACCAGAAAGTCATTCAAAGGAAGATACTAAAGTTCCTATCTGAACGTAACATTTTGCGTTCTTCTTGCGTACCACCATTCTCCAGATAAAAGCCTGGCATATTTTAAAAAACTCACCCTGTATAAAGAGAAATCTTCAAATGAAATTATGCAGGCTCGAAATTCATCGTAGCCGTATGGTGTAGTGGACTTCTTAGCTTAAAATTAAATGAATTTTCAGAAAAATGGAGTCTCCAGACCACTTAAAAATTTAATCCGCCCTAATATATATATATATATATATATCAGGGACGAAGCGTGACATTTTCAGAAGCGGAAGCACATCAACTTACAAATTGATTGCTAATTGGTATCAGATGCATTTCATTTTCTTTGAAAGATGCACATAACTATTTCTTTTAAACAGGGATGAGATTTCAGAAGGCGGACTGTGATTTTTGTTTTGGTGATAGTAAAAAGTGATCACCCCTTGGTGATCGTCCTAAGGTGAAATTGGTAGTTTATAGAGGATCACTAAAAATGTTACTAAAAGTACTTAAAATGCTATATCGGGCAACTAAAAACGGGAAACGTCAAGAAATTGTCAACTTGTTACATTTTTACGTTTGCTAGAAATGTTTAATTTTAACTTGGTCAAAAGGAAAATGAAAATGAGTTTAACGTTCCTCAACAGAGTTAACGATATTTTAAACGGACAATCAATTTTTTTACATAAAATAATAATTTGGTTGAAATATTTATTGTCTTTTGGTACTCAGCTAAAATTTTATTAAACATAATAATTACAAGAACAAAATTAAAAATACCATTTGGCGCTCAGTAATTGATTTTATTTAAGGGCCATTTGCGTTAAATTTCTTTAATCATTCAATATTTAAAAAAATTAATTAAATGTTCATAAATACTCAAGTTTTCTACAAATAAATCATAAAATATTTTTTTGTATGTTATTCTCTTGTTGGTGATAACGAAAGTGAATAGTGATAGCTTTAAATACAATCACCAAAAAGTGAGCACCGAAAGGTGATAATCGTGGTGATAATCACCATACGGAATTTCATTTTTGAAAACGTGACATGTGATAATCATTTGTCACCTTTCGGAACCTCACCCCAGATTATATTCATTAAATTATGTTAATATTCTAATTTAAATCATTTATTTCATAAAGAACTAGAAATACAAGAAAAATTGTTACACTGCACGCTAGATGCTAATAAAATGTATGCCCGGCGTAGTTTATAACATTGTTCAATGCGAAACTATATTCCTCCGTTCAAATAAAATTGCTTAAAAGAGACGGCCTATAATTTTATATATTTTACTCAGATTAAAAAATCAATAAACGAAATAAAACAAAAGGTTGGTTTCATTCCAACAAATGGTTCATTTTATGCCGAATAAACTGTACAGTTGTCTCATTTACACAATTCCTATTGGAATTTAATAAAAAATAGAGGTAGAGCAAAGCAACATGAAAAATAATGAATGATCTAAAATCATTATTTTTTCTATGTGACGTGCGATAGTGTCGCGACAGTAATATAAAATTTAACATGAAACTGGGAATGAATTTTTGTAGATCAATCTTTCATAATACATTTCCGTGTGGTTATTTGAATACATATATAGCGCTAGTAGCTGAAAATTAAAAATGTATAGTTTTAAGCAACGACTTAAGTAACATTTTTCATAAATTTTATATTTTTTGGAAAAAGAAAGAATAATTAAATTAAATATGATTTAATTTAATTTTTAATGATTCGTCAATAGGTTTAAAATAATATTATTAACAGTTTAAATATTTGTACGGAAGCACTCATTCCGTTCAATATATGGACGCTTCGTCCCTGATATATATACCGGGTGTTTCTTTTAAACTGAGACGATCAAATATCTCGAAAAATAGCCACTCTACGGAAAAAATGTCCATAATCAAAATTTAATCATACCGCGGGGGAAATACATTAGTGCAAAAAAATAGTCCCCCACCCCCCGCTTTGTAGGTGGGGCGCGGGGTAACTTTGAAACTAAGATAGGAACCACTATTTTTTATTGCAGATTCGGGTTCTACGGCTAAAAATACGTAGGATTTGACTGAAACATTTTTTTCGATTATGTTAGATGGCGCTGTAATTGACGATATTCAATTTTTATCTCGGATTAAATATCTCGGAAAATAAGCACTCTACGAAAAAAATGATAGAGATCAAAATTGAATTATTCCGCGGGGGAAATACATTAGTGTTAAAATTAGTACCCTCACCCCCTCCTTGTAGGTGGGGGTACTAATTTTAACACTAATGTATTTCCAGCGCCATCTATCATGAATCGATAAAAATGTTTCAGTCAAATCCTACGTATTTTTAGCCGTAGAATCCGAATCTGCAATAAAAAATAGGGGTTCCTATCTTAGTTTCAAAGTTACCCCCCGCCCCACCTACATGGAGGGGTGAGGGCTACTAATTTTAACACTAATGTATTTTCCCCGCGGAATAATTCAATTTTGATCTCTACCATTTTTTTCGAAGAGTGCTTATTTTCCGAGATATTTAATCCGAGATAAAAATTGAATATCGTCAATTACAGCGCCATCTAACATGAATCGAAAAAAATGTTTCAGTCAAATCCTACGTATTTTTAGCCGTAGAACCCGAATCTGCAATAAAAAATAGTGGTTCCTATCTTAGTTTCAAAGTTACCCCGCGCCCCACCTACAAAGCGGGGGGTGGGGGACTATTTTTTTGCACTAATGTATTTCCCCCGCGGTATGATTAAATTTTGATTATGGACATTTTTTCCGTAGAGTGGCTATTTTTCGAGATATTTGATCGTCTCAGTTTAAAAGAAACACCCGGTATATTAGGGTGGTCCTTATTTATATGGAGTAAAACAAAAGGTAAAATTTAAACCAATCTTGAATATTCAAAATTTCAAGCCAATCAGACCACTCTAACACGTACCGCATCGAGGTTAAAATTTAAGTAATTTTTGTATTACCTATTTATTCAAAATAAACTATGTAATTCAATTTAAATTAAATAAAAACATTTCAAATATTTTAATAATGAAATCTCTTAATTTATTTTGTTTATAACATATAATAATTATTTTATGTACGTACTGTATCGTACTTTTCTAATATTATAATAATTGTACGATGACTTCAAATTTTCGTTGCTATAATATAAGAAAAATATGTTTTCATTTGTGTACCGATATATTGATTGCATAATTTTTGTGTAGTGCACAATTTTTGTGTACTGCACAAATTTTGTGTAGAAAATATTTTAAATATTACAAATGTACGAAATAGAGGACCAAATAAAATATGCATTAGTTGCATCCTAGTTTTCTTGCGCGCATAACATTTCTTCCTTTTGAACACTTTAAGCTTAATGCGGCACGTGTTAACATTATCCTAGAGCTTAGAAATTTTGGCTTTTAAAGTTTTTCATACAGAGGAACAAATTTATGGGGTGTCCCGAGATAAAAAGCAGGGTTGGAAAATAAGGACCACCCTAATATATATATATATATATATATATATATATATATATATATATATATATATATATATATATATGTATATATATATATATATATATATATATATATATATATATATATATATATATACATATATATGATGAAAAATACGTCAAATCACAAATTTGGTATATGGGACCGGAAGTCGTGTTTAAATTTTTTATTTTTTATGTTTTCAATTGGTAGTACCTACTAGTTAAAAAAAACATTTTGTAGAAACTGATTTTTTGTTGTTGTTGTTGTTGTTGTTTAAAATAGAGGGTGTCAAATTTTGAGAAAAATGATGAACATGATGTTGTGTTTATGGTTATAAAAGGAAAAATAAATATCCGATATTTATGATATAGGGCTCGTTTTAAAGGCAAGTTAATACGGATTAATAAAAATATATAAAAATGGCAAGTTCTTTAATTTCTTCATTTTCAAATTTCCCGCCAAAATTTTATTTTTGAATTTTCTCAATGATCGCCCAATTTTTTTTTTTTTTTTTTAAATTTTACGTCCTTTAATTCTATTGAACATACTAAAAACTTGCGCTAGTAAAATTTTTCGTTTTCGTGCAAAATACGTTTAAGTATGACAATCTACTAATTTATTATATTTAAACGTATTTTACACGAAAACGAAACGAGATGCTGTCCTGATTTTTTAGTATGTCTAATAAAACTAAATGGGGAAAAAGATAATAAAAAAAAAATAAAAATAAAAAAATAGTAATTTTGAGAAAATTGAAAAAAACTGTTTCGGCGGCCATTTTGAAAAATAACAAATAATAGATAGTACCATTTTTATAATTATTTTATAATTCCTATTCATTTATCTTTAAAATGAGCCCAATCTTATAATTTTCGAATAATTAGTTTTCTTTCTATAGCAATAAATACAATACCAAGTGCATTGCATTTTTAAATATTTGACACCCTGTATCTTAAAAAACAACAACAACAAGAAAATTATTTTTTTAGTGCTACACATTCGAAACATAAAAATCTAAAAATTAAAATATTACTGCAAAAAAAATTTGATTTGACGAATTTTTCACTATGGAGAAAAATACGTCAAATTGCATATCTTTATATGTGACCGGAAGTCAAGTTTGAATTTTATAATTTTTATGTTTTGAATGTGAAGCACTGAATAAAACGAACAATTTATGGAATACGATTTTTATTGTTGTTGTTGTTTTTAAGGTACAGGGTGTCAAATATTTAAAAATTCAATGCACTTGGTATTGTATTTATTGCTATAGAAAGAAAACTAATTATTCGAAAATTATAAGATTGGGCTCATTTTAAAGATAAATGAATAGGAATTATAAAATAATTATAAAAATGGTACTATCTATTATTTGTTATTTTTCAAAATGGCCGCCGAAACAGTTTTTTTCAATTTTCTCAAAATTACTATTTTTTTATTTTTATTTTTTTTTTATTATCTTTTTCCCCATTTAGTTTTATTAGACATACTAAAAAATCAGGACAGCATCTCGTTTCGTTTTCGTGTAAAATACGTTTAAATATAATAAATTTGTAGATTGTCATACTTAAACGTATTTTGCACGAAAACGAAAAATTTTACTAGCGCAAGTTTTTAGTATGTTCAATAGAATTAAAGGACGTAAAATTTAAAAAAAAAAAAAAAAAAATTGGACGATTATTGAGAAAATTCAAAAATAAAATTTTGGCGGGAAATTTGAAAATGAAGAAATTAAAGAACTTACCATTTTTATATATTTTTATTAATCCGTATTAGCTTGCCTTAAAAACGAGCCCTATATCATAAATATCGGATATTTATTTTTCCTTTTATAACCATAAACACAACATCATGTTTTTTCTCAAAATTTGACACCCTGTATTTTAAACAACAACAACAACAACAAAAAATCAGTTTTTACAAAATGTTTTTTTTAACTAGTACTACCAATTGAAAACATAAAAAATAAAAAATTTAAACACGACTTCCAAAAATTTGTGATTTGACGTATTTTTCACCATAAAACTAACTAATTATTATGTACTACAATAAAATTAATATTTAAATTTTATAGTAATAATAAAATTATGGTACTAAAATATTATATTATAACCGTTTAATACAAACGTAAAATTAGTAGTAAATAAAATTAAATAAGTACTCAAAATAAAAAATGTATTTAGTAATAAAATAAATAAAATTTATAGTATACAAGTTATAATAATTAAAGAGTTTTGCTCTTTGGTAAGTAAAAAAAATCACAGAAATTCAAATGAGTAATTATTAATTAATATGGCACTACTATTAATATAAAATACATATACATATTACTATATATATTTAATTGCACAATTTATTTTTTATTACGAAAATTCGCTCGCTTTAAAAATTCTGTTGTGCTTCCTCTTATTTCTTGTAGAGTGACGGGATTATCATTTAATTAATTTTGCACCTTAGTCATCAACTGAAATCACAAAGGTATTCTCATTGAAAATGAGTTTTGTTATATCTACATAATATGAATGAAAATATTAATTATTTATCAATAAGTGGCAAAATGTTTAGAACAGATCTGATATAGGTCTCGTTTCACTGGCGTTTTAAAATAATCATATAGGTACATAATATGAAGATGAATGATATACATACATATAGGTATAATAAACATTTTGGGCGATAAAAATAATTAACTGGCAACAAATTTATAAATAAATAAATTAAAAATTAAAAAATTGATATTAGTTTTAAAATATTCTGGAAAATGGAGATCCCTAATTTAACTCAGAATTGTAGAAGCTAACGGCTTCGGTAACTCTCACGGTCACGTGGAAGGTTGCTTTGTCCCCTCCCCCCCCCCCCCCCCGCTTAGCCCTCCGAGGGGCTTTAGATTTGAAATTCGGGGGACGTAGGAGCCGGGATCAGCAAACATGTCGCACTGCGTGCCACACGTAGGAGCGGATTATATAAAATCTATTAATGACACTGCAATATTTTATATCGATCCCCTATCAAATATTAAATAATTTGTTTCGATTAAATTTAATTTTTTGTCTCGATTTTTTTTTTTTTATTATTAATAAAAATTATTTTTTTCTGTTCCAAAATATTATATTTATTGCCAATTTATTAATTTTGGTGCCAATTTTTGTCGCCACAGTATTTAATAATGTCCTTCAAAAATATTTGTTTGTATTCTCATATGTGGTTCCAAAATATTATTTGTGATGCCAATTTATTATTTTTGATGCTAATGTTTGTCGCCAAAACTTGTTTCTTGTATGCCCGTTTAAATTGTCCCATAAAAAAATTAAATAAAAATCGAAACCAAAAATTAAATTTAATCGATACAAATTATTTAACATTTGATCTGTGCCTGCATGGTTTCCGAATCAATTTTAAAAATAAATCTGCATTTTCCAGAATATTTTAAAACTAATTTCAATTTTTTTGATTTTTAAATAATTTATTTATGAAAATTTGTCGTCAGTTTATTATTTTTGTCGCTCAAAATGTTTATTTCGATGCCCAAAAATAATTGTTTGGGTTCCATTCCAATAGTGCCAAAAAATTATTGTTTATTGCTCAGTTATTTGTGCAGTTTTATCAATTTTTTGAATCACAAATACTAATTTTTTGTGTGCCGGGCCGGTTTATTGCCACCCATTTAAAAATTATGCACAGACTTTATATACATTGTTTATATGCTAATAAATAAACGTTGTTATTGTAAAACAAATGGTAAATGAATTAATTTCATTCATAAAATGTATTCATTTAATTGCATTTTCAACCTTTGAATTTCGATTTAATTATTGTAAAAGTTTATTTTTTGTTTTTAAATTTTACTTTCCAGTTTTTAATTTTGGCTAAATTAGTTTATAATTATTAGTCGCTTAAAATACATTGACCAAATCACCATTGCCGCATTACGGATTGCGTAAGCACATAGTTTAAATAATATTCGGAATCATGTTTGAAGATTGGGACACATGTAAGGAGCGACTACCAATTAGAACATTTATTGATAATTTTATTTTTAAATTTACATTTTCTAGTTCAGCCGCTAACTCAAGATTGGTTCTTTCTGGAGTCACCAGTCAAAATCACAATAATATGCACAGCATATTTATTATTCATATTTTATGCTGGGCCAAAGTCAGTGTAACCGAAAAGTGTTAATTAGATAGTGGGTGACTTAAACATTTGCTTCTATTTCCAGGTTCATGAAAAATAGGCCTGCTTACTCACTAAAAATTGTGATAATGGGATATAATGTGTTTCAAATAATTGCGTCGTTTTATCTGGCTAAAGAATTTTTAACAAACGGTGTTTCGTTTCGAGATTTTTACCAGTGCAGAGCACCCGATTATAGTAATTCACCAAAAAATATGTATCTGGCAAAATTGAATTATTTCTCGCTCTTAGTGAAATTGATTGAACTCATCGAAACAATATTCTTTGTGCTTCGGAAAAAACAAAATCAAATTTCAACGCTTCACATTTATCATCATATATCAACCGTGTATATAGCATATTTTGGTGTAAAATTTATAGGTTGCGGGCTAGGTTGTATATGCGCAGTATTAAATTTTATCGTACACTTCTTCATGTACTTGTACTATTTGGTCTCGTCTTTTGGCGATGAAAATTGGCAACAAAACCTTCAATTCTACAAAAAGTGGATCACTAAATTACAAATTGTAAATCAGAATACTAATGTTAATGTTACAATTGCTAATTTTTTTGTATTACATTTCAGATTCAATTTCTAATAATAATCACGAATGCATATGTTATATTCCCGTGCATTGATAAAATTACTGCGATTGGAGCTATAATCGTGTTTCTCGATGTTGTACTGTTGCTTTACATGTTTGTTAAATTTTATATCAAATCTTATAGTGCACAATCGATAGGAGCCGACAAGAACAAATAATGTAATTAACAAAATTTGGACCAAATTCTTGAAATTCAATCGACAAAATTCATCCGTGAGTTTCTAGTAATATATCCCATTTCAATCGAAAATTTAAACTCGGGGCTATTTGTCAATTCGATTCGAACGTATTCGACTCTTTGAAGTATAAGATTCGTATGTGATTTAAATAAGAAATGACCGAATTTGACTCAATACAATTAAGAATCCAATACTTTGAAGATTCGAATACATTCGAATCGAATTCTCAAATAGCCCTCTGCTTTATACTAAATCACCAATTTAATTCTTTTCAATTGTTTTCAAGAATATGTGCCCTACATAAATTATTGTAACAATCGACGTGTTCGGTCGGGCCAAAATGAAAAAAAATCAATATGTTACCAACCAATAGCGGAAACTTGGTTTCAGACGTCAAACTCTAGTTAATGCTTTTGTAAATAGCATCTGAATTATTTAAATTTAAATAAACTTATCTAAGCTTAATAATGAATTAGTGACTTTCCCAAATATAATTGCAACGCTTGCTGACTGGAGACTAAAATATTTCGTATGTAGTTTTATATGGTCAAAATGTGTCTTCAATGTGTCATTAATTTATTAATTTTGACTAAATTAATTTTAAAAAATTTGATATTTATTATTAATCGCAACATACTCAATTTTATTAATCATAAAAAAAAGTAGGGTGAGATCCACTAATTTATAGACAAGAAACTTGTATTTGTAAACATGATTTTACTTGTTTTTGCATGTAAAAAAAAACAAAAATAATCAGCGCTGCCCAAGCGTGCTGACAAATGAACTAAAATCGATATTGGGCAAGTCCCTCATTATGCAAAGAATAGATTGCGTCACTCAAAATATATTTTTTTAATTTGAAAAATAAACCCAAACAATTTGAAATTTGACTTAAAAATCGTGATTTTTCTTTTCTTCATTTTGGCCCGACCGTACACTAAGGGCCTACTCGAATAGGTGCTAATTATTTTCTCGTAATAAGTTATGACATTTGTTGTACAATTGTTTCCTTTTACGCTTTGCTGCACGAATACTATTTTGGATATCAATATAGTGGATTCAGCGAGAAAAATTTGCTAACTCGTTTTCGACATCTTTTTTACCCCTTTCCAATATTTTTTTTGACTTTTTTAAAAGAGCAACCATATAAAAAAGTAAAAACGAAATTGGAGGGGGTAAAAAAGATGACGAAATTTTTCTCACTGAATCCACCATAACTGTGTAAATTTGATTTAAATTTATAACAGCTTTCAATTATTCTATTTCAAATATAAATTTTAATTTTTTTTATTGCGTTTAATAAAAATGGATCAAAATGATCAACAAATAATACTTGTGTGGTTTTTATAATATAGGCATTTTGTTAAAAGACCTAATAATTCAAGATGCCTCATTTCCAATCGGTTAAATTCACAACCCCTTTATCGCACAAATATTAGCGTACTATGAAAACGAAACTAGAAAACATTTAACGATTTCTTTAACTACTTTTCGAGAAGGTAATTAAAAAGAGTGAGTATGTCACAGGTAATTAAATTACCAAAAACCAAATGAACTCGACCTATTAGCATTTTGTGTCCCGTAAATTTGCATAACCAATATAGGTATAAATATGAAATTAGAATATTCCATCCAATGAAAGGCAATTAGTGATGCTTATTTGTAATTTTTTAAAGTTTTAATTGGGTATCTTTTGGGTCCGTTCATGCAAAGCCTACTTAATTTAAACGTGCTTTTTTCTACTAACGGATTACGTATTAGCACAGATAAATAATAACCAGATGAATCAATAAAACGAATTTATTGATTTTTGCAAAATCGACTGATAAAAGCGCCATTTAGCAGGTGGCATAATAAATAAACACAAACCGGCACCCCATGAATGTGTCTAGGCTATTATAGCAACGGCGTAAAATGTTTTGTACCACGTACACATTTCATATAAAGCCATCTATTGTATG
The DNA here is from genome assembly GCA_963556165.1 of Tipula helvola. NCBI lineage: Eukaryota > Metazoa > Arthropoda > Insecta > Diptera > Tipulidae > Tipula > Tipula helvola. The sequence goes on along the minus strand of OY744481.1, from coordinate 162,320,208 downwards.
TTATTGTAAATATACAAAGATATTGGTCGTATCGTTGATTGAATATATTAAGATAATACCACCGCGATTTTCGCCGCTACGATCGAGTAACGTCTCCACTGTCGCTTATAAATAGAGACAAAATTGTTTGAAACTAGTTTAGCTCTTCTAGCAGCTTAGGAACTGCAAAATAGTTTTTTTCTTATAATATTTGTATTAATATTGGTGTAAATGGGTGTATCTTTAGCGACCTTTACACGGTCAATATTAATGTCATTACCTTATGATAATGACATTAATATTGATCGTGTAAGTCGATGAAATCAGTAATGATGACCAGTAATGATGCAAATCCGGATTTTCTGATTTCGAGATATCATTACTGATGCTTGGTGGGGATACTGTCATTATTGTTGACCGTGTGTATGTTTCGCTTCATTACTGCTTCATTACATACTCTGTTTCTGTTGTTCGTTTCGACAACTCCTGGTTGTCAATAAATGTTTAATATTTTGTTTATAAGAAAAATTTATAAAATTTATATAAATGTGATAACGTGGAAGTCAATTATAGTGAAGGAAACAATTAAAAATATTTGAATATGAATAATTCGTGTGTGGCGAATATGTAATGATATGAAAATATGTACAGTAATGACGCAAATAATGACACTAAAAATGATCGTGTGATGTTGAAAATTAATGAAGGAGTAATGACGGATGATTTTGTAAATAATGACATTACTGGTAATGACATTAATATTGATCGTGTAAAGGCCTCTTTTCGGTTTTCGTTATTTTTTCGTGTGTTTTGTTTTTGCTTTCGTTCCACAATTTAATTAAATTGGAAAATGTTACTCACGTTTGATAAAAAAACAACTGAATGCAATAAAAAGGAGGCTACTGAAAACGAATAAAAACAACACATCAAGTGATACAATTGTTTTTACTTTTCGTTTGCTTTAAACATCTTGAAGCATTGGTATACATTTTCCTTAGGATATCGATATTAGTGAAATATTATACAACAGACTATTGTAAATTGAACTTCAACGTGTTAATATTTTATTTTTTAATTTTTTTGAAACTTCAAGGAAAAATATATTTTTCTTTATTGCTTATGAAAGAAAGAGTAAAACATTTGATTTTGTATTTCTTTATTGCTTGTGAAAGAAAGAGTAAAACATTTGCTTTTTTATAAAGCATGATGTTTTTTGGTTTAGTGTTAGTCCAAACAAACCAAAAACTGTTTTTATTCCTTTCTAGCTGCATTGTTTTATTGAAACCTGGCTTTGTTCTTCTTAAACCAAAACCAATATTGATTTGCTCTTCGTTCGCCATGTGAAAGATGAAACAAACAATTTAAGTTGTTGTTGTATTCCGCAGTGATACTATCTATAATATATTCAATCAACGGTCGTATCCATGTGTATTTGTATCTTAGACAATAGAATTAGAATGGACCGCTAATACAATGACAGTTCAATATAATTTTCAAATAAATGATGATGCCAACATACAACTAGCGGTCAAGAGGCAAATTGCGGCAAAAACGAAAACTAAAGATTTGTCAAAGTTGTCAACATCAATAAATTTTTATTTAATTTTTGGTTCCTTTTCGTGTGTTTTCTATTTTGTCACCGTTTTATAGTTTTAAATTCAATTTAATTTGATTTGAGATATTTTAATTGTTATTTTTACACAAAATTTTTCCTCGGTTTCTTTTATTTTTACTGAAAATGGGGAGAAAGTGTGTCGTAGTTGGTTGTGAGTGATACCAGTTTGCCATTGACAGATAAAGCCGCGTCCACACGGGGTGTGAAATGTACACTTATGCGCGCATTTAGCGAATGTAAACGTCGTGTGGATGGTTTTCACATGGGGTTGGGATCGAAAGACCGCCAAACAAAAGCCCGTTTTCAAAATCCCGTTTCCAAAAGACCGCTTTTTAAACGACCGCTTTTCAAAAGACCGCTTTGCAAAAGACCGCTTTACAAAAGACCGCTTTTCAAATGACCGATTTTATGCAAGCACTTATGTATAATGTTTTCATTAATTCGCGCGCGCGAATTAATGAGAACATTATACATAAGTACTTGCATAAATTCGAATCATACAGAATGGGGTGTGTGTGTGTGTGGGTGTGTTGTGTTGTGTTGGGTACGTGCGTGTGTTCTGTGTGCGTATGCGTGTGTGTTCTGAGTGCGTGTGTGTGTGTGTGTGTGAATGTGTGTGCGCGCGTTTATTTTACCATTATTAATTGTAATAAAAAAAGTCGAGTTTATTTACCGAAAACTATTGGACAAAAAATTAAAATAAAGCGGATTCGTGACAAGTTGAAAATTTTATTTTATGGGAAAAAAGGTTTACCAATAACATGATTGTAATTTCGGCCAGTATGGATGGAACATTTAAAGTTGTTCCTAACTTGTTTCATCAACTATTTACAATCCATGCTCAAATTGACAAAGAAATTGTGCCACTAATATATTGTCTTATGACCGGTAAAAGTATCGAACTATAATGAGTTGCTTTACTAAATATGTACATCATGTTGCTTGTGCAAATGAAATAAATTTAAATCCATCGCGTATCATATCTGATTTCGAAAAAGCAAGCGTTAAAGCCCTAAAGTATATTTTTCTAATGCATGTTTCAAGGGATAAAAACTAGCCGCTAAATATAGAAACAATGAAAGCTTCAGTTTGAATATGCACATTATTATAAGTTTAGCTTTTGTTCCAGTAGAATATATACAAACTTACCATTAATAATGAATTGGATAGAGATGGAAAAAATTAGTAAAATGGTTTGCGGATAATTATATTTGCAATAAAACAAAGAATGGCAAATAAATATCACCAAAATATGCCACCTCGTTTTGGTTAATTGCAGATGCTGTTGCTCGGTAGACCCCGGATCGAGAACTCAAAATAGCCTAGAAGCTTGGCATAGACGTCTCCAAATGGGAGTATATAAAATAATTAGTGAATTATCGAAGGAATGTATCTTTGTTAATTCAAGAATTGCAAAGTTCGAGTCAGGCGAAAGGGCCATCCGTAAAATAAATGTATATCAACAAAGAACGAAAAATTAAGGCAGTTGTACAGGATCAGCGCAAAAACGAAAAATTGGATTTCCTAAAAAATATTGCAATAAATATTGCGTTAGCCCATTGAATATTGTGTTTTTGCTACAATATATTTTAATATGTACCTAGTTTACAATTTCCAAAAATGTATATACATATGTATATTACTTTTGAATTCAATAAAATAAATATAGACATACATTTAAAAGGAAAATATCTAATAAAATATTTGTTTTCCATTCTAAAAATTAAAAATATTCTCCCTACTTGATTTGTAAGCATATTTCCTCTTAAACCTCCACTATAGCAACAGCCTTCCAGAGGTACTACTTCGCATTAGAATTTCGTTAAAATTTAGAATCCACTCCGATTATGTCTTCTAATAACGAATTTATATTTTATTTAAATAAAACAGGAAAAAAATTGCCCGCTTTTTTTTATATCAAAGGCGGTATTTTTAGCAAAACAAGATTTTGTAAAGCAGTCTTTTGAAAATCGGTCTTTTAAAAAGCATTTTTTTCAAAAGCGGTCTTTTTGGCAAAAGCGGCCTTTTGTTTAGCGAGATTTAGATGCGATCCCTTTCACATGACGAATGTGATTGAATATTTTCATTAAAAATTGTATGATCAAGGTACTAAAAATATATACCAGAGTAGAAATGTTCATTAACATTCGCCTACATGTGATCAATGAACATATTTTAACGAATCGTGTGTACTGAAATGTGATAAATATACACATCCCGCATAACCGCCTACATTCGCTAAATAAGCGAACACGCACGCATAAGTGTACATTTCACACCCCGTGTGGACGCGGCTTAAGACTGTTTCTTTGCATCTGTGAATACAAAAATAAATGTTTATTTTAATATTCAGTGCTTGCAACTGCTTATAATTTCAAATATTAATGATGTTTTCTTTTATAAAATTTAATCTTAATGTTGATTTTTCGATTATTCCTAATAAATTAAATGGTAACGAACTTTTTAGTTAGCGAATTTGCCACGATTTGCCTCTTGACCGCCACTGTATGTTGGATCGCATATGAAGTAAGCAACTAGCAGTCCATTTAAAAATATATAGTCAAAGATTTGTATACTTTGTATGGATAGGATGTTTTTTTCTTGTCTTTGTTTTTAATTTTTATTGAAATTTACGAGAAGACTATATACATATTCAGTCAAAAAAATTTATAAAATGTTTCATACAAAATTTCTAAAATTTGAAATAGCTAATTCATAAAAGTATTCGAAATAAAATGGAAATGCATAAAATGAAATTTTGGGAGATCTACATATTACCTACATAATTTAGTTAATTTACAAATTTTCTCAGAAAGTAGCAGACATACGTAAATGGTTAAAATGAGAGTTTTGTTTGGGCTCACATGGATAATTTAGGATATTTTTACTTTAACGGATCGTCTGAGAGACGCTGGATAATGGTCGATTTTTTTAATTGCGGTATGGATCTTATAATACATCAAATGAAAAGTATTTTTAATTGTAATTGGAAAGCTCGATTTGATCTTCTCGCTTCAATTCGTCAGATCCCGATGATATATTCAGTAGCTAATATATTTAGGTATTTGATATTTAGGAATTTCAACGTGTGACAAAAAAACCAATACTATGGTAAGGGAAGACAGTTTACACGTTATAAAAACATGTAATCAAAAAAAATATTTTATTTGTGTATTACTTGACCGCTGTTGTTTAAAAATTTAATCCATTACATTACCTATAATTTGCTAGGGGTGGGGGGAGGGGGGTTTAAATAAAAAATCATTTCTATAAGGAAATATTGCATCAGTATGTATTTAGTTGAATTCAATCTTTTATAATTTTATATTAATTCTTCGCGGGATGATGAGGCCAATTCATCAAGGCCACCGTCTATTGATATATCCACATCTCTATGGATATTTAATAGCGTTAATCCATTTAGGCGCTCCTCGCCGATTGTGTTTCGTAGGAAACTCTTAAGGTGTCTAAGCGTAGAAAAGGACCTTTCAGTTGTTGCCGTTGTTAATGGGCAATGTTATAAATATTTTTAATAAAATATAAACATTTGGGAAAAGGTTCTTGTTACATAGCACTAACGCTTTGAGTCCACTGATTGGTGTGGTGATTGATTGGTTTTTCAAAGCAGCAACATGTTTCCACTAAACTTCAGCTCTCCCAATCTGGATAAACATTAAAGCCATTCAGGTTAGACCTGCAACGAAAAACCATAATTAGAATTAATTTTAATTATTTACCTTACGTTTGTTGCTTTACAAATCTGCTACAAGATTTTTTGCTCGTATAACCGGCTTCATAACCTAAAAATAATACAAAAGTATGTAGCAAAATTTAACTGAAAAATTGCAAAGCGCTTGGAGTACGAGAATCGACGCTGTTACAATTGCTTAAGTCAAAACCATGCAGTATCCGGTTGCACAGTCCTAGCCCGTTGCAAAAAATGTAGGAGAAAGCACCATACACTACTACACATAATAAATGAAAGTCAAGAATATTCATATTGTTATTCAGATGTAACATCAACAAGTGCCATTTTGCCCACAGCGATTGCAAAGGTTATAACTAACCAAGGAGGTTTTAAAAAATGCTGCATCCTTCTAGATTCAGGATCGCAGCTTAATTTCATCACGGAGGCGTGCGCGAATAATTTAGGGCTTTCTAGAAAGACCTCCGATGTACGAATAAGCGGTTTGGGGCACTCACAAGGCCAAACAACGAAGGGTGTCGTATCACTGAGAATTGCAAGTGGATATTCAAAGGTGCATGATGTGGAAGTTCATATATTGAACCAAATTACTTCACAGCTACCTAATTACAATTTGCAGCTGCCACACTTGGATTCATTAAATTCAATAAAGCTTGCGGACCCAACATTTTACAAGCCAAGTAAAGTCGATATTTTGTTGGGAGCTGGTTGTTTTTTCTCGATTTTACGGTGTGATCAGATAGAGATCAACAACTCACAATTGATCTTGCAGGACACGGTGTTTGGATATGTGGTTGCTGGCAAACAAGCACCAATGTACTCTGATGAATGCTCATCATATTGGTTGCTTCGGTAGATGCTGAAGAAGATTTTAAGTTAACTGAATTCCTGACTCGATTCTGGGAAACTGAGTCGATTCAATCTAATGCGCGCTGCTTCGTTCTCCGGAAGAGGAATTTTGCGAAACACATTTCAATCAGCATACGGTCGTCAATGAAGAAGGGAGATTCGTTGTCAGTTTACCCTTCAAGAAATTAACAGATCAGTTAGGCGATTCCTTACAGATGGCCAAGACACGGTTTCGATACCTAGAAAATAGATTTGCAAGGGATAAACAATTTCATGCTGCATACACAGAGTTTATGAGCGAGTACCTGGCATTACATCACATGTTTCCGGTGTCTGAAGAACGATTAACCAAGCATGCTTATTATTTCCTGCACCACGGAGTTTTTCGTCAATCGGAATCTGGATCAAAAATACGAGTTGTTTTCGACGGATCCGCAAAAACAACGTCGGGATTATCACTAAATCAATGTTTACCAGTCGGACCAACCATCCAATCATCGTTATTCACAATTGTATTGAGGTTTAGAGAACAACCTTTTTGTATTTTGCATAGATGTGGAGAAGATGTACCGTCAGGTTCTAGTGTCTGCTGCTGACACACAGTACCGGCGGATTTTATGGCGAGCCAATTTTACCGAACCACTACGACATTATGAACTTGCAACTGTAACGTATGGGTTAGCATCAGCACCATTCTTGGCGATTAGGACAATGCAAGAGATCGCCAATTCAATCCAGAAGAAACATCCCGAGTGTGCAAGCACAATTTCTGAAGATATGTATGTTGATGACATAATGACCGGAGCCAACAACATACATGATGCTCTACGATTAAAACACGAATTAACGGAGAAGCTTGGATCACATTGTTTTCATTTAAAAAAATGGAAGGCAAAAAATAGATAGTTGCTTGTCGATGTGGCAATCGAAAATCAAAATATGCAATTGAAGGATTTATTTATCAACAATGGTGAGCCAATGAAATCGGTTAAAGTGTTGGGTTTACATTGGAACCCAGATACCGATCAGTTCCAATTTACCTGCAATTTGCCTCGCCATGAGCATCACACGGAACGAACCGTATTATCGGACACAAGTCGCCTTTTCGATCCAATGGGTTGGCTTGGACCCGTTGTAATTGCTGCAAAGGTGTTTTTACAACAACTATGGTTGACCAATTTGAAATGGGATGATCATCTGCCTGCAAATTTGCTGACACAATGGCTAGAAATACGCGCTGGATTCCAAACAGTAGACGAAATAAGTATACGACGATACATTGCAACTACAATTGATTGCGAAACTGAAATGCATGGGTTTTGTGACACCAGTCAGTCTGCATATGGTGCCGTTGTTTATTTTCGGGTCACAACGATAAAGGGAACCGTAATACAAATGATTACTGCGAAAACCAGAGTTTCACCTGTGAAACAATTAACACTTCCTCGGCTCGAACTTCAAGGTGCTGTTTTGCTGACAAAATTAATGAACATGGTATTGAGTCATTCGAGAATTTTAATTACACGGAAATATGCATGGACTGATTCACAAATCGTGCTGGATTGGCTTCGCAGCCATCCAAAACGTTGGACTACGTTCGTGGGAAACAGGACAGCAGAAATTATTACTACAATGCCGCGTGATTGTTGGAATCACGTCTATCTGAGGAGAATCCCGCGGACTGTGCTTCTCGAGGGATGTCACCACGAGTACTCAAGCAACACAGTTTATGGTGGCATGGTCCTGCCTGGCTGAAGCAGACAAGTGAACATTGGCCAAAGCAACGTTCTGATTACCACAACTGCGAAGAAGAAGTTTCATCCGTGCATACATGTTTGCTGGTGCTTCATAATCAATGGTTCGACGACATAATTGATAAATACTCGTCATTTGCAAGGCTTCAACGTCAACTTTGTTACATTCGCCGATTCATTGAGAATGCAAGAAACCCTAAAGAGCTACGATTACAAGGCAGATTCCTCCGACGACAAGAGTTACTTACTTCACTGCGTTATATTTGCCAGTATGACCAAAGTTGATTTTTTCAATCCGAAATAAGTTGTCTGAAGAATCAACGAGAACTTCTGAGGTCCAGTATGCTGCGTTCACTGACACCATTTTTGGATGAATATGGGTTGTTACGAGTTGGTGGCCGATTGCAGCACAGTAATCTGATTTACGAGACAAAACATCCCATTATAATGCATCGAAACTCAAAAATCACGAAGAAGCTATACTATAGTCGACAACCACATTAATTATCGTCATGCGGGAGCAACTTTACTGGCCCACATAACAAGACAAGATTTCTGGATACCGATGGGTAAAAATGCTGCAAAAAATGTAATACGAGAATGTGTCATTTGCGTCAGAAATAAAGCGGAATTACAAACACCACTCATGGGCAACTTACCAGCACCTCGTGTGACGGCGTCAAGGCCATTCCTTCAATGTGGAGTGGATTATGCTGGTCCACTCAATATTCATCTTAGACGAGGTCGCGGTCAACGAGTTTATAAATCGTACCTATGCATATTTGTGTGCCTCGCAATAAAAGCGGTACACATCGAGTTGGTGGGAGACAAAACCAGCGAATCATTCATGGCAGCGCTAAAACGATTTGTCGCTCGAAGAGAGGTTCCGAGCACTGATTCGAATAGTTTATCGAGTTATGCTTCACAAATGTACATTAACTGGCATTTATCCCACCACAAGCACCACATTTTGGTGGTATATGGGAATCAGCGGTCAAAAGTACGAAATTTCATTTGCGTCGTGTCATCGGGGCAACAATTCTAACTGTGGAATAAATGATTACGCTGCTTACTGACATTGAAGGCATTTTCAACAGTCGACCGCTTTCTGCTATCATTGAATCAGATGTGGAAGTATTAACACCGTCACATTTTTTAATTGGTCACGACAATTTGAAGATTCCTGAAGAAGACATTACTGGATTAAAATTATCTCACTTTACGAGGTGGCAAATGGTGCAGCGTTTATCACAATGTTTTTGGAAACGGTGGCAGTTAGAATAATTGACTGCAATAAACCAGCGGAGCAAATGGAATAAAATGTCGCAGCCAGTACCATTTGATGATTTTGTAATTATCAAAGATAGCAACGCAATGGCGATTCGGCATCCAACGCAATTTAATTTGATGAATCAACGGGGGGAGAATGGATAAACATTAAAGCCATTCAGGTTAGACCTGCAACGAAAACCATAATTAGAATTAATTTTAATTATTTACCTTACGTTTGTTGCTTTGCAATTCTGCTACAAGATTTTTTGCTCGTATAACCGGCTTCATAACCTAAAAATAATACAAAAGTATGTAGCAAAATTTAACTTATAGAATATCAAAATACTTATCTTATAATTAGCTGAATAATTATAAACCTGAAATGGTTAAAAAGTTTAGAATTAGCATAATTTTCACATCTAAATTATTAATATTTCTTACCAATTGTTTGTTTACATTTTTGCATTTGACAGCTAAAAGAAAACAAACAGCATAGTATATTTCAATGATGACTATACCTTTTTGTTACGTAGCGGCCATCATGTGTAAATCATGTAAACTAATTTAAATATGTACTAAAATCTAGCGTTAGTTACGAGAAGCTAAAAATTGTAATTATTAACTTTTTATAATTATGTCACTACTCACTCTCTTGCGCAAACCATTGACGGATAAACATCATTTTTGTGTTCCAAGTTCCAACAATTAAAAATTATTTTGTATAATAAAAATGTATAATAAAAATTAAATGTGAGCAGTAAGTTAATACAATAAAAAAAAATACTTGTTTAAAACTGATATCGAAAAGGCTGAAGTGTTTTCATCGTTATTGTGTGCTAATTTAACGTGTGCATCGTCATTTTTGTGCTTCATTGGAGTATTTCACATTGCGGTGAATTTTGCTATACGAATCGACAGTTAATTTTTGTTTACAATCCCTGTTTGAAGCCAGTTTGTTATTATTTTTTGAAATGTTTTTGACTAGAATTCCCACAGCCATCACATTATACAAAATATTTCATAAAGTACATCGGGGAATTCTTCTTTTATAGAATATTTTTTTTTAGCTAGCCTGGCTGTAGAACGCTTTGAAATAAAAGAACAATTTAACAATGCAAATAAAATACAAATTATTAGTGTGCATTCACAGTATTGTTTTCGAGCTGCGTTTCGATGTTGTTTTCAGATTTTAGTTTTTGTTGTTGTTTTTCGTCACGATATTAGCAAAGAAATGCTCCATTTCCATATAAAAAACTTATCGTTTGATGGAAAAAATCCAAGTTTTCTACCAAAAATATAGTGTCTTTAGCGGTGAAAACGACTTCGAATCCAAGCAAAATATGTCAACCAAAGTAATTTTTCGTCACATCGATATTTATTTTAAAAATGAGAACTGCCAATCAATTTTTTTTATTGTTTTGTTTTATAAATTGAAAGCATCAAAATGGACGAGTTTTTAGAATTCGAAACAGAATATCTAAATGATTCGTTCGAATACGAAAATCTGGAGGCATCTTTAAAAAATGATGAAAGTGAGGTTTTAGAGTATGAGGCGGAATGCCCAGTGCCAAGTGTGGTTAAAACCGTCGACTCTATTGTAGAGAAACCTAAAAAGAAAAGAAAAACAACGGTCCGTAGTTTGTTGTTAAGCGCCAACGAAACGGAAGCATTTGACAAAGCCCTGTTAAATTTAGTGTTTGAAAGGCCTCCTCTATTTAATTACTGCTTGCCAGTGCAGCAAAGGAGTCCGGGCATTATAAATAAGATGTGGTCGGACATATTAAACGAGCTAACCCCAAAATATGGCAGCCTTTCTATTAATATGCTGAAAGAAGCTTTCAGGTACCATAAGGACCAATATACCCGATACAAAAGCAGTTTAAATAAAATACCAAGCGGGGCTCCTGCAGCAAAAACAGTTATACCAATACCCAAACACATTAATGTATTGCGTCAATTAGATGACGTATTGGTTAAGAGAATGTAATTAAAATCAAATTAAGTTTATTAAATGTTTTTAATTTTTAATGTATGTTAATTTTGTAGGCAAATAACCAACATAGAAGAGAAGGAACCAACAAGCCCACTGACAGCAAATTTAGGTAAATAAAGCTTGTTAATTATATATCCGAATATAATTATCTAATGTTTTTTACTTTTAGAATACATTCCACCTTAAAAAAAAAGGACTAATTCTAGTTTATCAAATAGTAGACCGAGTTCTGCGCTGTCTGAAGGCAATGACACCGTGAGTGGGTCGATTGACAAGCTTGTGGGAGCGGTGCAATTTAGTCCTACCCATCAAAGCGATCGCAGACCGAACGACAGAGCACAACATTTCGGAGAAATAGTGGCTTGTTTCATGCGTGGCCTTGACGATGTCGAATTTTATGAGACATCTTTATACATTAATAAGTTCTTTCACGAACAAAGCTTAAAAAAAAATAAACGTACTTAATTAATAAAACAAAAAATATTTTCTTTAAATTCAACTAAATCCACACCAATAGTTATTCGGGAAATATTCCCCAAATAGCAATGGTAACACATTGGGTTGATTCTTTATTAAAGTAAAACAATCACCAATTCAGCCCAATTTTATAAATATTTATTAAACGAAATTTAACAAAAATTAATATGGCCTATAATTAGTCGCTTACAAAAAGTATAAATTTGTAAATGTATACATTTACTATAATACTCACAACTATTCGGATATGTTTTCCGTCAATAGCCCCAACACAGTGGGGAAAGTTCCATCGCTGGTTGAATCCTTCAGCTGTTTCTAGCCATGTGGTTTTATTTGGCGCTGATAATGATTTTTCTTTTAAGACGAGCCAAATTGCATTTAAAGTACCATGGATCGCGATACACGTTGTTGATTTTCCTAATCTAAACGCAAGGCTGATGGAAGCTTGGCTGTCTCCGCTGACAAGATATCTGTCAATGAATGAAAAATAATATAACTTTATATTGAATTATAAATGAAACCATGTATCTTTACCTTAACGTTAAAGCTAATTTTGTTGAAGGAGGAATAGATCTTCTTAATATACATATTTTCCTTTGGTATATGTGGCCCGACGTAATATAATAATTTATCGAATGCGGCTGGATACATTCGAGTAAAATTAAAAAATGACTCGAGATCATTTAACCGCATCTCATTTAATAAAGCATCGGCTCCATGCTCATATCGATTATCCTCGGTCAAAATTGGACGTACCCAGCCACCATCTACGAGATTTTTTTATTTTTGCGGAAAAATTATTACCCACATAAACTGAACTTGGACGATGCTGGCTTTGTAGAAGAACACCAGCCCCTGCTACAATGGCTAATATTTCTGTTTTATTATCCATGCTCTTCTTGCTTTATCGATTAATTAATAATGATTTAATAAAACAGTCAATATGGATTTATACTAATTTTATTATTCGAATGATAATACACGGTTTAATATTAAAATTATGTAGTTATAATTAATTGCAGCTATAATAAATTTTTCTCGAAATATGTATTGTGTACTTTTATTTTCACTTTGTAAATTTTCACAAAACAAAACAAACTGACTGATTTATATAAGCAAACGATCAGTTTTCAAAAAATAAAAAATAAAATAATTTTTGTTGTTGTATCACGATAAGCCCAAATCAACATCGAAACGCAGGGCGAAAACAATACTGTGAATGCACACTTACATTGTTTGTGGCGTAGTGGTAATGCTCTGGTCTAGAGCGGCAAAGGTCTTCGGTTCGATTCTCAGCCAATTATATTTTTTTTTACTTTTATTATTATTATTTTTTTAGGATTCATAATTATATTTTGGTATTCATGTAATGACCAAATATTTTACTTTAAATTAAAAATATTCCGCTTTACAGTAATAACTAGAGTAATTATACAAAAAAATGGTAAGCGTTTTAGCTCCTAAATGTATGCAAAAAATATTTACAAACTATTTTATTATGGGTTGTAGTAAGCCATGAAAATTTTTCGGTAAACATATTTCTCCTGACTGTGTTCATAAACTCTACATTGTAACAATATTAGTTGCTTTCCAATCGACCAACCGCAAGCAACCGCTAGTGAACCGCTAGTAGAATGGTTTTTGTCTTTGCTAAATTATCTATAGAAATTTAGCGAAGACAAAAACCATTCTACTAGCGGTTCACTAGCGGGTGCTTGCGGTTGGTCGATTGGAAAGCAACTATTGTTAACAATGACAGTTCTAAAGCGTTCATAAACCTCGGTTGTAACCACAGCAACGTGCTTTTTATTGTTCATAAACCTAAACCAAAATTTCCCCTTATTGTTACAAACGTCATTTACAACTCTACTCAATACTGCCTTTCCAGCTGTCATTAAAAGAAACAATTATGGATTCTCATCGTATTGATCAATTTATGGATGAAAATAATTTATTCGATACAAATGAATACGTGAAATGAATATTGCGGTTCTTGTTATTTAAATAATTATTTTTTTTATTATATGTATTTATGATAACGAAGAAACAAAATTTTGCTAAACAAAGTTTGTTTTGGTAGCAAATTTGACGTTTGTAACAATATCGTTGTTAACTGCTATGTCATTTGTACAATGACAGTTGTAACAATTTGTTACAATGTAGAGTTCGTGAACACAGTCCCTATGTATTATAAAGCATGCTATGTTTGAAACAATATTCGCCTTTTAACGAAAGTAGCTGACATGTGGTGAACGGTTTTACAACTTAGCCAATGGTGGTCAACCGGTAAATAAATGTATAATTAAACATGTTTCTTAGTGAATTTATTTCAAAATATTCGTTTTTTGTAATTAAAAAATTAAATTCATTTAGATACGTAATTAATTTGTGAATAATATTTGAATTTAAATATAAATGCGGTACATACTACATACATAACCGGTTACCACCATTGGCTCGTACAAATCGTAGCGCCACTTGCGGCGCTTTAAAGTCGAATAACAATGTAAACCAAAATAAAATTGTAATATGATTTGTAGCTCATTGGAAACTTAGTGGCCAAGAAAGGCTAAAGTTTCGGTTCGTTGCTTGTTGAAGGTATTTTAATTTTAAGTTGTGTATTTTTAATTTTGGTTTTAGTTATTTTTATCAGCGATCTGGTACTTATTCCACGAATTGATCTCGCTCCAACCAATACGATATTGCCATTTACGACAAAGCAACGTCAATTCCCTGTTATTCCAGCATATGCCATCACCATTTTTTTTTTTTTTTTTATCTGTGACCTGTTTTTTCTTTTATCTCCAACATTGACCTTGACCTAGATAATTGAAGGTCACCTCAAGTGTCCCGACTACTACTATAAGTCACAAGGGCAAACATTCGACCATATTGGCATTGATCTTCAAACTGACGCAATCCGAACCAGGTGAAAGTACGAATCGCACCGAATTCCCATAGCAAGTACAGCTGCTTGGCGATGATCGGCAATTTACCCGCAACGTTGTGTTTAATGAAGTCTTCCAGCTTCAAATTAAACTTGATAATTTATAACCTTAATAGCGTACAGCCTACAGCTATTGACAGTCTTAAGGAAAATTTCACTTTAAGAGCCGTTTTTTTAGTGAATTTTGGCATTAATCTTAAAAAAACAGTTTTATTCTGTTAAAATAAGTTTTAAATTTTCAGTTTCTGGTATGAAATCACTATTAAATTATTAACAATTAGTTATAAAACATGTTTTTCGAAAAGATGTCGAATATATATATATAATATTGACACTTTGCTATAATTATTGACATGTCTTTTTGTCACAGCTAGATAAAATTTGGCAAAATAAAAAAATAAGCTCCTTTTAATATTTTTAATTATTCGTGTGGTATTCGAATGAACTTCAAGTCCTTCTCGAGCTATCATAAAGCTAATTTGGGAGATTATTGCGAAAAAATTAAAGTTCGTTTTCGTTTTTGATTTTACTCGAATGTGGGTTAATTTCTTCGCTCATAATTAAATTAGTTTTATTGATTTAATTTTCGTACATTTTGATATAGGGGCTTACTGATGATGCTGAATCAGTTAATTCAACAATACCATCAGAGTGGGGAACTACTCGATCAATAGTGTCGCCAACACCGTCGACATCTTCTTCGGTGGGTGTTCCGGAGAACAACGATGATTACAAAAACGTAAGCTTTGTAGAGTTATATTTTGCTTCTTTTTTCATGTATTAAATAGAAACTATAATTTTCCAGGAAATTAATGAAATGTTTAATCAACCTCATATAAAGGATATTTTAAAAAGCATCCGTTTGGGGGGGTGCAATTCAACGCGAGAGTTCCTGTGTAATAAAATAGTGGCGAATTTATTAGAAAACAAAATTTTTCATCTTTCAGCCACAGGATTCAATTTTATTGTTAATCAAATTATTAAATACTGCCCATCAGAAAAGCCCGAATACTATTTCCAAGATGGAAAATTTAAAAAGGGTAAATTATACTACAAATATAGGAACAACAAAACTATATTAAGACAAATTGGTATTCTTGGGAGCCGGCACCCTAAAAAAACGAGGCTGGCATTAGACAGTAACGAATTTGTTGAAGGTAATAAATTGAAATTTTTAATTCGATTATGGAATCCGTAACCTTAATCACAAGTGAATCGAATTGCATATAAAAAATATTTTAGAAATAGCTAAATAATTAGCGCAATTTAGATTTTATTTAATATTTTAATTCACACTTTGTAAGAAAATCGCTAGAAATCTATTAAACTATAATTTATAACGTGAATCCACCCCTATTATGATTGTCGAGTCGATCGACAATCGACAGGTCTCTGTATTGCGTTTTCGTTTTTCCATTTGATAAAAACAATACGAAAAAGGAAACGGCAACACAGAGTCGTGTCGATTGTCGATAGACTCGACAATCATAATAGGGATGATTATTTTTTGATTTTATATAATACGTAGTTTCGATTTGAGTTCGATTCACTTTCCTCGAATCAATAATCGAACAGGTTATCGCCACAATTTACTTGGCTCACAAGCCACTTCTAGTTGATTTAAAAATGTCAAAATAATTTTAAAATTTCAGATGGAATCTGCGAACATGTGGATTCAGACGGCTCCAAGAATTGGCTACTATTCCATAATGAACCGTGGGAGACCGTCGAGAATCACTGGAGGATTACAGCCCCGAGCAGACTAAAATACTTTCAGCAGTCAAAAAATAAAAATATAACAGAGTTCTTAAATGAATGGCCACTTCTTAAAAGTGCAAAAGGACATCGTTTAGTAAGTTATTTAAAATTATTAGACATTTTCCTTAGAAAAATAATTGGTATTTTCATTTACAGATTGACATAGATTTCGAACAAATTTATCCAGATAAGTGCTTAAATTTATTTACAAAATGGACAAACAATTTTTCGCAAAAATAATTTTGGGAGAAGAATTTCTTAAAGATGACATCCATTTACATCGAAAAAGTAAGTATGAAATTTATAACTCCTAATATTTAGTATAACTAACTAAAACAGTTTTTGAATTTCAGATTTTGTCATAGCTGAACTGTTTAAACAGTTAAATGGTCTTTTAGTTCCTACATCTAGGAAAAAAAGTCTAAAGAACAATAATATTTGGAAGCCGTCTATTATTGAATCATTCGACTCCTTCATTCACTACATTGTGGACGTAGCTGAAATAAAAAAAATATTGGATAATAAAAAAAAAAAAGTACGCTGATTTTGGATTATTTTGGATTTTTGGACTATTCGCTCTAAATGATGTGAATGAAAATTTAATTTCAAAAATATATATATATTATGATGACATATTTTATTTATTCGATAACATAATTAATGCCATAGATATAAATTTTAAAATATTTTATGTGATGAATTTGAAATATCCATTCGAATGTTTTAAAATTTATAAATTCCTAGAGTATCTGATGTACGATTTATCAACAAATAATGAAATTCCTTTTGAAATCAAAAATTTAAAAGAATTGTTGAATTAATCTTACAGGTCTTATTTATGTATACAAGTGAGGTTACTAGACGAGTACAAATCGAGTGACAAATCGTACTCAGTAATGGTATTCATTTTGAAATAATTTATATTTAATTTTTTATAATTTAATATATTTAATTCAATTTATTTTATAATTTTTATAATGCATATATGTATATATGTATGTACATATATAATTTACATTTTTACATATATATATATATGATATATATATATATATATATATATATATATATATATATATATCATATATATATATATATATATATATATATACATACATACATACATACATCTAAAAAAATTTGTGTTTATATTAAAAAATACAAGTTTCATTTTAAATAAAACTGGATTCAAATATAACAATTTTCGTTTGTTTTAATCGATATAAATCATCACATTTTCTCTCCTCAAAATATTTCTGTTCAAATTAAAATTTGCTTCGTTCGTTATGCATCACTGAAATTACATCCAAGCAATACATGTGTTTTGGGGCACCGCCCCGGGGCACCGCCCCGGTGGCACAGTTGTTAGCATGCTTGCTTTAAGCTCCGGAGGTCCCGGGTTCGATTCCCGGCGGGTGATGAAAAAATCACGGCTGGTTTAATGTAAGGATCAATGAACTAATCACTCATTATCTGTTGTAAAAATGATCACGAAACTTCAAAAAAAAATGAAGCGGCCAAATCCCTCCATGGGATGTAGCGCCAGCGAAAAAAAAAAAAAAATACATGTGTTTGAATTGAAACATTAATTGTTCAATTTAAAGTAAAATTAGGTTTAAATAAAGTTATTTGTTTTGTGCTCGAAATATTTTTGTTTGACTATGAAATTTGCCACGCTTCGCTTGGAACCATTGAAATTTACTTCTAAACAAAATATGTTTGTTTCTAAATCAAAATGTTGAAACTTAATGTTTTAACTTAAACATTCGTTGTTGGATTTAGAATCAGTAAATTTCTAATTTAAACTATATGAATTTTAATTCAAAATTGTTGTGTTTTTGTTATAAAGCCCATTCTGTTTGTGGGATGTTTATGGATTTTAATTTAAAACTAAGATAATAATTTTGTATTAAGACGGTGCTATTTCACAACAAGGCGAATCCAGTTTTGGAGCTATTTCGAAATCGCGATTGATTTGTTTATAATCAATTTTCTTTGTCAATAGTCATTTTTTTTTCTGTGTCCGCGCTTAGCAATGGTTTCGTGCCACACAAAACAATAACCAATATTATCATTCAAACAGTAAACCGTAAAACACAAAATATTTTCTTTTGTAATAAAAAATTGATGCACTAGACTGCGGTAAAATCAATAGTTTTTGAAAATCGAAGATCGCCACGGTAATTTCAGAATTTTGCTGCGCCTCAAGTTTATCAAGCTCTTTTAGCCGGCGAGCTTCAGTTTTATTATAAAGGTGTTGTTGTTGTGTCGATTCCTGTATATTTTGATCTTCCTTTGTTAAATTGTCGAATGTAACACAAACATCACAATGGTCCTTTTTTGGAACATGGAATGCTAAATTATAATTTTCATTCAATATGTCACGGTATTGGCGTTCAGTTGCATCGTGCGAAATAGATGCTTCATTCATTTTTTCTTTGAACAATCGGTACATTTTGGCAATATTCAAATCACTGGCCAGATATTTTTTAGAGCTATTGGTTCGACAATAATGTAAATCAATGGTAGGAAACGATTTAATATGTTCGCATACTTCATCAAACATAGCCAATTTAACAGGATTAGTCTGCCTTTGATGGGTTCCTCGCTGGTCATATTCTAATATTCCATTGCCAGACAATTTCTTTTTATAAGCAGTTGTAATCCATTGGTTGTTAATGGCCAAAGTATTTAGAAACATTAGCTTACAAACCTATAAACATAATAAAAATTATTAAAAAATAAAAAAATTGTAACATAGCTTACTCTATGCTTATCTACTATTGTGCCTTCATTCCAGGTAGATAAAAAATAAAATCGGTTTGGCTGACGATTTATCTTCGGAGATAATATGGCTCTAGTTTTTTTCGTTTCTTCCGTATTGTGAACAATAAAATTCCATTGTCGAAGTCTATTAGCGAGATTCCAAAATTGTTTGAAACTGTTTTCCCTATCATTTTGCGTTATTTTATCTGAGCATTTCATAGTGCAATTTACACAAGCTGGCCCCATTTCTCGCCCCTTAATTTGTTTACCCTTTGAATTAATATAAGAAATCCCCTTGTTGTACGAGTTTTTGGACATAACTGTTTGCCAAAGTTCCTGGTGTTTTTGCGCTTTCTTACTTTAGAGGCCTTGGGGTGGCATTATCTTGAGAATTAACAGCGATGTTAAATTTCGGTGTAATGGGGCTCCATGCTAGGTTTTCAGAGTCTGATGTTTCTAACGGCTGTGGTGTTCGTGGAGTTTGTGATGATTCACGTGATGGTCGAATCGGTGTTAAATCAAGGTGTGAGGCTTGGGTTGTGTGGTGACAAATTGTAGAAAATCATTTTACAAAAATTCTGTTAAATAAATATTGTTTTATAAGTACTTACCAGAGCAAGAGTAAACTTCACTATCTGAATCTGATAATTCATTGTCTGCCAGCAGATAGTCACTGCCGCTGTCACTGAAATCTAACCAATTGTGAAACCGCATTAAAAGTTTTAAACTGTTTTTATTTCATACCTGATCCCGTTATAATATCAGATTTATTAATCTGTGCAACTGTTTTGCTATGTCCATATTCCTCTTTATTATCACATTGGAATAAAGGCACAGTTACTTAAAAAAAAATCGAAAACACTTTTGATTATTCTATTACTAAAAATCATTTGTAATAGTCTTACCGGAATATTCCTTAATTTTTTCCTGAGCTAATTTTAAAATTTGTTGCGCTCTTGAAGTCATTTTGCATTTACCCACTTATTAAGATGTTACACGCACGAACGACAAATGAAAACTAATTAATCAACCAACAAAAATCATCTGTCAAACTTAACGCCAAAATGTCATCTATTATTTTTCCAATTATTAATATTTGCTGTGTTCCATTGGCCTGAGTAAACTACTCACAAGTACTTGTATCTACTCGCAACTACTCATGCTCAAACGATGGTGTAGTTGAGAAGTAGTTACGCACAAAATTTACGGCAGAGGGATTTTAGTTAAAAAAATTCTAAGAGATGACTCTATACCCATTTTGCTTGCGTGGAATGTCATTTTTTTTAACCCTAATCAACCAAGGTGTGCCTTTTGGCTCATTTGATAAATGCATCGATTTTCAAAATAATGTTAATTTAGTTATAAACTTGTATGTATTTTATTTTGAAACATTTGCATACAACGTACTTGGCATTCTTTGCAAAAATTTATTAAGTTATTTGATTAAAATTTGAATTTACTTTCAACAAAAATATGCTGGTTGGATTAGGGTTAAAAAAAATTTTATTTATGTTTGTGATACGCCACGCCAATTTTTAAATAGCAAAAATATTTTAATTATTTTGATCAAACTTTTTTAAATTATTTTGGTATATTCCAAATTGATAAATATTTATAAGAAGAGGAGAAATTGTTAAGAGTTTGCAATTCAGTTTCGATCTGCGAGCATGTGAAAAATAAATCATCTTTCAGTACATCTCATCAGGCTATAGCGACTGAACTGCTAATTTATTACACTGATTTTTTCCTATATATAGGAATCAACCGTGCACTTGTAGTATTAGCGAATTTTTACATTCCCCTTTCTAAACTTTTAACAATTTCAATGTTATTGTATTTAACACATACATGCGGTTACTATGTTCAAACTTTTTTAAATTATTTTGGTATATTCCAAATTGATAAATATTTATAAGAAGAGGAGAAATTGTTAAGAGTTTGCAATTCAGTTTCGATCTGCGAGCATGTGAAAAATAAATCATCTTTCAGTACATCTCATCAGGCTATAGCGACTGAACTGCTAATTTATTACACTGATTTTTTCCTATATATAGGAATCAACCGTGCACTTGTAGTATTACTGAATTGCAAACTCTTAACAATTTCTCCTCTTCTTATAATTATTTTGATGTTTAATGTTTTATTACTTATAATTATAAATTATATTATTAATGGAACAACGTGTTTTTTATCAAAATCTACCAGTTTTATTTAAATTGAGGTTATGTTTTACTACTATCACGAAAATTCGCGTTCCATTGGACATCTACTCACAAGTACTTGCAAGTAGCAAATTGTTTCCAATGGAACACTACAATTACATAATACTTTAATACACGAATGCATTTGATTTAATCCGCAATAGAGTATTACAAGTTACGTTTAAAATACAAAGAAAACGAAAAAAAACCGAACATGTTTCTTTTTTATATTGAACACCGAAAAATTAACCGATAAATTGTATGACAATATGCTTTATAATAATATAAAATGAAAATTTTCCGTGCAAAACTAGTTCAAACTATTTTGTTTTAGATTTGATTGGAAATATGTTTACTTGATTTCAAAATAACAGTATAACATTCCATTTTTGAGGTCGAAGGAGGTGTTTGTTATAGCTAAAAAAATTATCATATACTAAGTCGATGTTGTAGAGTTCAAATTCACCATAATTTAAAAATAGTACATTTTACTTTGTAATACTTTTATTTGGATGCGACGATATATGTATAGCAGATATTTTCACAACAAAATTAATTAAAGTAGGCGATTTTTTATTTGTATTCGGCTCACGATGTTTTTGAAATGCCGGATGATGTTGTATATTGCATGTGTATGCGTAGATTTTGAATTGATTTTACGTTTTATTTATTTTTTGTTTTTGTCGATATTCACACATCCTTGCAATATTTTTTTTTCGGCACTTTTATTTCCGTAACCCGAGTTCTATACAATTTTTTACTTACTCCTGCCGCTAAACATGTTTTCACATCAAAAGGGGTGCAAAACTCTATCAGTTCAACATTTGGGTTATTCTGTGGACAAGAACAGAAACATTTACATTAAAAATAGTAGGATGTGCTTTTCCAAAAAAAGAATTTTTTCTGAGGCGGGAAAATTAAAACAACAAAAAAGGTTAAGCAGTGGTTCAGTAACGGGACAGTTCATGTGAAAAATAATAATAATGATCTGCATAAAATCAATGCTCTATGTGACCTTGAATCGTTTCGGTAATTTTAATTTTTAATTTTTTTTTTTTTTTTTATAATTTTTAATCAAAATATTCCGATTCAGGGTCGCAGTGTTGCTTTTTGTAGTCATGATTTTTAGATAATAGTTCTTGTAGCTTTAATTCGTCTGACCATTTTAGTACTGCAGCGGTTAGCTGCTCAAAGTTTTTAATCTTTCACCAGAACATCCGAAGTTTACGCGAAAATTTTGACAAATTTGTGTCGCATTTAAATTCTTTTGATTCTTTACCGGGGGTAATTATTTTATCTGAAATATGGATATATGACTATGAAACGGGTTTTTATAACATTCCTAATTATAATTTTGTTACTTGTTGCAATAATAATTATCGGTCGGGTGGTGTTGGTATTTTATATAACTGTCATCTTAACTGTTCGTTTGAGTCAATCAATTTGGAGTCAGCAGATATCCTTAAGCTAACTGTACAGATTAATAATGATACTTTCACGATTGTTGGCGTGTATCGCATTCAATCTGTTGCTGTAGCAAATTTTATTTCTGGGTTTTCGGCCTTCTTAAGTGGAATTAAAACTAAAAATTTATTTGTTTTGGGTGATTTTAACATTAACATTTTAAACTTGCCTAATAGTAGTGACGATTACTTGTTTATGATGTCCTCGTTTGGTTTACAGTCTCTGGTGGATTCTCCTACACGTGTTTTTAACGGTAGTGTTACGTGTATTGATCACTGTTTTGCGCGTGTTCGTAATAATGATATGGGGTTGTTAAAAGCATCTGTTCTTCCATTGTCGATTACTGATCATAGTTTAATTAAGCTTGAAATAGTTGTGCCATCCAATATTAGAATTGCATCTCGGAATAATAGTTCATTTAAACGTTTTAATCTTACTAAATTTTATTCGTTAGTTTCATCCTTTAATTTTTTAAATTCTATAACTAGTGATCCGTCCACTGGCCTTATTAATTTTGTAAGTAGTTTTAACAATATTAGTTCGTCTTGTTACATTTCTGATGTTCGAAAAGCAGATATCAAGCTTAAACCTTGGATTTCTGGCTATTTGGTTAATTTAATCAATAGAAAGAGGAGGATTAGTTTAAAATATCGCAAACATCCTAATAACATTAGACTCAAGGATTATTTTTTGAAGTTGACTGATAAAGTTAGTTCTTGCGTTAAAGCTGAGAAACATAATTACTATAATCGCAGATTCGATGAGTGTGCTGGGGATAGTAAGCGTGTTTGGTCGGTTGTCAATGAAATTTTATCAAATAATCGTCATGTTTCTATTGAAAAAATCTTGAATGATGATGGTATTATTGTTTCTGATTCAGTTTTAATCGCCAATGAATTTTCTAATTATTTTTCAAAGTTGAATTTTGCATTACATTATTTGTGCTTGTAATTTGAGTGGTAATTATGTTTTTTGTGATTCATTTTTTATTGCACCAGTGGACAGTGAAGAAATTTTGACTATTATAAAGAGTCTGAGAACCCGTAAAAGTAATGATATTTTAGGTTTTAGTTCCGAGATGCTGAAGGCTGTTGGTGAATTTGTTTCACCGATTCTTGCTGTTCTTATTAATCACACTTTTTCTGTTGGTTTTGTCCCGGATATTTTGAAAACTTCAATTGTTATTCCATTGTATAAAAAGGGTAATCGATTGCTCAAAGAGAACTTTCGTCAAATTACTCTTCAACCAATTATCTTACAAAATAATTGATTCCTTGCTAAGCATAAGTTTCTAAGTGATAATCAGTACGGCTTCAGATCGGGCAGAAGTACTGAGTCTGCCTTGGTTGAATTCTTGAATGAGGTTCATCGTCACTTGGATAATAAACTTGATGCTGGAGCGGTGTTCATTGACATTAACCGAGCGTTTGATATGGTTGACCATAACTTGCTTCTTAAGAAGCTTAATTCGATCGGTTTTAGAGGTATTTCGCAGAGTTGGTTTGAGTCTTATCTGAGTAATAGGTCTTACAAGGTAAAAATACAAAGTTCTTTTAGTGTTCCTTATACATTGAAGTGTGGCATTCCTCAAGGCTCTGTCTTGGGCCCATTACTTTTTTTAATTTATATAAATGATATTTCTAGCTTGGGGCTTCGTGGGAAAATAATAGCATTTGCAGATGACATGGCTTTAAGTTATTCGGGTTCTTGTTTGGAAAATGTCTCTACCGATATTAACCATGATTTGAAATTGTTACGCGTTTGGTTTGATCTGGATTTTATGATACTTAGTGAGAAAACGAAAATTATGTTTTTCAAATTATCTGGGGACCCGTTGTTGTATTATATGCCTATATTCATCTACCACAAGTCGGATTGTGATTTGCTGAATTGTAATAATGATTGTGTTATAATTGAAATTGTCAAGTCCTTCAGATACCTTGGTCGCCATCTGGATGTTAATCTTAATTGGAAGTTGCATAGTTTAAGCCTGAAAACACAATTGGGTTCGGTGTTGCGTGCAATCTACATGCTGCGCTCTCATTGTCCGCAATCTGTTTTGTTAGGTATCATGCCTGTGTGGGTTCACGTTTGAGTTATGGAATTCCCTGTTGAGGTGGTGCTTTTAATTGTACGTTAACACCTTAATCACTTTACAAAACCATATTATTCGTTCCATGTTTTTTATGAGCCGTACTGATTCCTGTTGGCCAGTTTATGTTGCGTATAAAATTTTTCCTCTCCAACACCTATATGTTTTAGAGTGCTTCGTTTGTTTTATTATCGCAGTGGTCAGAGAGTAGTCAGGTTTGTTTCTGCGTACGATGTTCGTAATAATAATAAAATGGTTTTTAAAATACCAACTTTTAATACTGAAAGTTTTAGGCGATATTTTCTAGTCATTGGTCCATATTTCATTAATTGCCTTCCTTTGGAAATAAGAACACTGATATCCACTAACTCTTTTTTGAAGCTGGTGAAAGATTGGTTATTTGAAAGAAAGGATGTTAAATTTCTTTTTGAGTTAGTCTTGTAAGTCGTTTTCAATTTTTATTTTATTTTTATTTTGCTTTTTTATATCAATAATTAATTATTATTATTATTTTTTTTTTTGACATATTTGTATTTTCTTTTTAAGTTATTATCTTTGATTGTAAATTTTATATAATTTGTCTAGTATGTATTGGTTTTTTCTATGATTTTGCTATTCTTATAATTATTTTAATTTGACCCCCTACCAGTTGTTGTATTTTCATTTTAGAGGTTTCCAATACGTTACAAAGGAAACCTATCTTCATGCCATAATATTAATTCATTGTGTACTTTTTATTTGGTGTTATTGTTTTTTATGGTTTGAGTATAAATAAAAAACTATCACTATCATTCCCCCAAGATTAATTAATGTTTACAATTTAGTTACCCATTGGGTTTTTTTTTATATTTCTTTTGTCACGAAAGAAAAATTATACTTTATTTTCTTACGAATTTGATGAAAACAAACAAAAACTATAATATCGAATTAATTTTATTCAAAAAACTCAAAGCTCGATTTCAAATTTAGTAGACTACTGAACGCCGCACTACCCAATTCACTCCAATTTATAGCCTTGTTCCAATAACAAAACATATACATAATAATAAAAATATCATCTTTTACCACTCTCAAAAAAAAAATCAATATCAACTTCATCAATCAACCAGCCTCCTCTATCAGAAAAACTGCAAAATCATAAAATTGCGATTATAGAAGCATCAGCATCTACTTACCCGCAATATCAGCATTCAGGGGTAACCAGTTGAACCATAAAATAGAAATAAAATTGTTGTGACGGCGAAGTATGAGCTGTTATATGCTTCAGGAGGAAGCTGCTAAGTTGACGAATGAGAGATAGTCAAGTAGCACCTCATGCGTAATAACTCAGCAGGTCTGGCCAAAGTTGGACTGTAACGATATGACGTTTCACATCGTCACAAATTGACTAGTGTTATGGTCAGCTTGTGTTTAAACCACTAATGCCCGATTTCAGAACAAAACAGTAATTCATCCGTTAAATAATATTTCCTCTCTTTCTTCTTTTATGAAATTGCAATTTGTTTCATAATTCAAAATCAATGCTATCTGGATCATAATTCTTTTTTACATTAGAATTTTAAAGGGAGAATTATAGTATATTTGACTTTTCAATATCGCTCAAATAAAAATTTAATTCTCCCTTTAAAATGTTCATGTAAAAAAGATTTGAATTATGAAACAAATTGCAATTTCATAAAAGAAGAAAGAGAGGAAATATTATTTAACTGATGAATTACTGTTTTGTTCTGAAATCGGGCATAAAAGGCTTTTGTTGGTACATATAAACGTTGTATCTTAAGCTTATCATTGTGTTTTTTTATTTTTACCCTCATTGATCTGATAAATCGGAATGATATCAAAGGGCCGAATGTCGAAGGGCCGAAATGGGTCGAAGGGCCGAATGAAACTCACTATTTTATTCGTCTAAATAGAATTTTCCTTCACTGTAACAAATATAAAATGGTCTGAAAAAAAAAATAATCGGCCCTATATTTCTAAAAACAAAAAATAAATAAACAAAAAAATTCGGCCCTTCTACCCATTCGGCCCTTTGAAATTCGGCCCTTCGTAGTTTCGTACCCATTCCACGATTCGTTACTCAGGCTTATTCTCTTTTTATATACACATCAAAAGTGTACAAGGAACACATGGTTTTTAGGTTGTCATCCCCTTGAATTTGGTTCGATTTTGGTTTTGTTTTTTGTTTCTAGAAGATACATCGACTGCACATACAATGGCGAAGGAATTTTTAAAAATAACGGTAAAAACGATGAGTTTATTATTATAATGGCAGAGAAAGATCAATTTAAGAATTTTAAACAATTCAGAATTTTTTTTATTTCATTTAATTCCATTAAATTAGTACAGTTATTTTTATTTCCCAGTAAATGGTGTTCCCTCCTCTTTTATTTAGGGCAGATTGGCATCTTCTGGGCATGGAGCTAATCAACATATCGAGGCTGCCTTGTAGAATTTGTCTCCAGTGATCTTGAAGGAGACTGCATACTTGCACCCGCTTTGTTATTGATGCTAAATATGGCTGTATGCTTTGTTGAAGTTGATCCCATGCGTGTTCAATCGGATTTAAGTCCGGGGATTGTACTGGCCATGGTAACATATGGATTTCCTGCGCTTCCAAACAGTCTGTTGTCATTCTTGCTGGATGTGGCCTGGCATTGTCGTGCATATTAAGACGAATTCTGATCCGATTTGTAACGATAATGGAAGCACGACAAGTTCCAGTATCTTATTGATGTAATTGGCTGCCGATAAGTTACCTCATGGAAAAACGAGATCAGTTCTTTTACCAGTCATAATCCCAGCCCCTATCATAACAGTGCATCCGCTGTATTTGTGCACTTCTTCTACATTTTTTAGCCTCTCGGTATTATCAGGCTGTCCCCATATTCTTGTTCTCCAAGTATATGGGTGAAATCCGAATCTTGAACCATCAGTGAACAAAACTTTGGACCATTCATCTTCTGTCCAATTTCTATGATTTTGACACCAATCATTTCTAAGCTCTCGATTTCCATGTCGAATCGGTGGACATCTCAACGGGCGGCGGGCGTAGAGGTTGTTTTCGTGTAGTCTATTCCTGATGGTTTGGTCACTAACATAAATGTGTTCATTAGTCCACAAGCGTGACTGTAATTGCCGGCAGTTAAAGTTGGCTCCCGGCGAACTTGCATTTGAATATAACGGTCCTGTGCTGAAGTTGTAAATCTTTCTCGACCTGGACGCTGCATAGACGGACTCCCAGTCATACATTTCCATTGCAATAACCTGCATATAACGCTCTGGGACACAATAAAATTGCGGGCAATATCTGCTTGGCTTCTTTCACTTCGAAGCATTCCTTCTGCTTCGTTCATTTCACTATGAGTTAGATTATGACGTATATTGCTGTACTCCATATTTCTACATAAAATTTTAAATTTCAAAATTTTAAAATCTTTTTTTAGGAGCTAAAACTGAATAATGTCTGAGATAACAATTCAACTCAAATAGACTAAAAACAATTTTTTCGATAAAACAATAACCGGTTTTACCGTTATCCCTGAAACTTTTTGATGTTAGTCGTGTTCCAGTCGACCACTCACAAGTACTTATGAGTAGTTAGGTTTGTGTCTTTGCTTAAATTTAACTACTCGTAACTGCTCTTGCCAGAATGCAAGAGCAGTTACGAGTAGTTAAATTTAAGCAAAGACACAAACCTAACTACTCATAAGTACTTGAAGTGGTCGACTGGAACACGACTATTGTTTGTATGTGAAACAGTGTTTAAATTCATTTTTTCGTTCCCTTCTTTTATTTTTTATTTCTCTCTTTGTGAAAGAAAACAAAAAATATTTTTGTTGTCTGTCACTCTGTCCCCGAAAACGAAATCGGAAAACGTAAAATATCTCACCTCAGACCTCATATAAAACACAAAGGATAGGAGAAAATAGATATTTTATTTTGTTGAATTTCGTTCCAAAGGAAAGAAACAAAACAAAATATTTTTTCTCTCCTTTCACAAAAAGAGAGTAAAGCAAGGAACGAAATTTGAATTTAAACACTGTGTTGAAATCGATGTACATTATCTTCTAGAAACAAAAAACAAAACCAAAATCGAACCAAATTCAAGGGGATGGCAACCTAAAAACCATGTGTTCCTTGTACACTTTTTATGTGTGTATATAAAAAAACTATTAAGATTATATTTTTTTATTTGAATTGATAATATAATTATGTTTATTTCCTAATAATTATATTTTGTCTTTAGTCTACAATAATTCTTAATTTCTTTTTTTTTCTTTTTATTAGTTTACATAGTTTTTGTTTGTTTAATTGGAAAATTTATATTTTTTTGATTAAGTTATTGAATAAATTTGGTATTATTTAAAGTTTCACTATAATTTCGGAGTTATTATTTTATTTTCGAATGATCATTGGATAGAGACAAGTCATGTGTTGATTATTTAAATACTCGTGCGGATGAGTCATGGACCGTTCAATAGTGAAATGATTGAATATTTTTTTTTTTTTGTGTTTATTCTCTCGCTGGAAATGTTTTTCTAGAATGAGGCAAAGTGAATTTTTGGATATTATTATATTTGTGTCTTAATTATACCGAGTGTACGTTATATATATGAAACAGTAGTCAATGACGGTTATTCAAGATCCTCTTCAAACTGTGAAAAAAAACTCGACCACCCTGAGCTTAGCCGCGCTAGTCAAACCGTCTCACAGTCCCTGAATGGGTATTGTACGTAACGGTGACATTTCGTTTTTATTTGGTATGCTTTGTATTTTCATCAAGGCTCAACCAAATCACCCCATGCGATACGGTTACAGGACTTGGCGAGATCCAAACAGCTGATCTCACTTCAGAGTCAGATCAGTATGTGTTGGCGCATCACTCAACGCATCTTAAATTTTACGCTTTGTATCATTAATTTAGTCACGCACTGTATTAGATTTGTTAATTACCTTTTTTATTATGCATTTTGAAATTTGCTCTTATATACTTACGGTTGTACGTTTAACTTGTTCTTTTTTTTGTTATGTACTGTAATTTATCTCATTGAATATTATGTACCAAAATTTAAATTTATATAATTGCGATATTCCTCAGTGAGTGAAGAACAAATTTTATAATAGTAAAGTTTTTTGATTAAAATAAAATAAAATAAAGTTATTGGTGATTTTCGAAGTTTGAAATTGAATTTCGGTGTTTAATTTTCGAGTGTCAGAAGTGGGATCATTTATCCACGCTACATAGTGAGAACGGGAAATTTGCAATTTGAAGCCGATATAACTGTGCCATTTTACAGTGAGCAACCATTTTAGTCGTTTTAAGTGGCATTTGTGGACCGTTTATATAGTAAAAGAACATTCGAGATTCAGCGTGGCTGTACATAACAGCACTTCAAGGATTACCGGTAATTACGTTAAGTGAGGGTCATATAATAATATAGCGAACCAACCTGTATAACTGTAAGTACAATTTTAATTACTGTACTAAATGCCTCCAGCCGTGGATTTCCGTCGTTCAAAACAGTTTATAGAAAACCTTTTGGAACAACTGGAACGTTATGAAAGGTTTGTTGCGGATACAGCATCGACTAGACGAACTGACGAAACATCGATTAGCTAAGCTAATACAGCATCGACTGGACGAACTGAGTGTAAGTTGGACTGTGTATCAAAGAATGCTGCCTCCATATGAATTGATGGACACTGAAGTCTTGACGGATGATGTTCGTGCTAAGCTGGAAGAATCATATATATTTGTTGTATCCGAATTTGAGGAAAGGCTGGACGAACTAAAAGCTCAAAATGCAAACTTCAGGTCGATGAGGACAAACCACTGCCACAAGCCGTTTCACCTTCAATTAACGCCAAGCTGCGCACAGTTGATCTTCCTTATTTTCTGGTGGGTATTTGGAGTGGAAATCATTCATAGGCACTTTTAACGCACTTATACACGACAACTCATCTCTCAGTGACCGAACAAGATTCCAATACTTGAAATTGTCTCTTCGAGGTGTTGCCGCTAGTGCTGTCTCAGCAGTGGAGTTATCAGACGAGAATTATGAGGTTGCTCGAGAGATCCTCAAGGCTAGATTTGATAAGCCAAATTTCATATGTGAACAACACGTTCACGCATTATTTCAATTTAAACCAATCGATAGACCTGATTCTAAGAAACTATTGGGTTTGATCGACCATTTCCGATCACATTTACGTTCACTAGAATCGCTTAATAGACCAGTAAAGCATTGGGACGACCTGATCGTATACATCATGGTATCAAAACTGGATCCGAAGACCAAAAATAAATGGAATGATGCTGCTCCATCGATACGTCTTCCCACAATAGATGACATAACTAATTTTCTCAGTTCAAGAGCTGACCGGTTAGAAAGCCAAGCAGAATCAACGCCAACTTCATCTACATTACCAAAACCATCATTTAAATCCACTCACCGCTCTAATCGTGTATCCAATTCTTCACTCACTGCATCCAGATCATCGGTGTTTTTATGTGTCTACTGTAAAGCAAATGGACATACAATAGCTCGATGTCATAAGTTTCTACATCTGCCTGTTGATCAACGTTACAATTTCGTAAACGAAACCAAGTTGTGTTACAATTGTCTTCGGCCTGATCATATGGTTTCAACATGCCCAGTGACGTTTCGCTGCCGGCACTGCAGTTCATCACATCATTCGTTGCTACACAAAGGTGCCAATGAGCAAGACTCCATACTTTCAAAAGCTGAGCCGCCGCCTACTGCTTTGAAACTAGAGGGCTCATCAACAATAGCACTTTCCAAGGAGAAGACTAGCAACACCGCTAGCAACATCATCGCTTGCTGCCGCCAAATGCAAGACAACTTCGTTATCATTTGTCTCCTTGGCCACTGCATTGGTCAAGGTTCTTGACCGTTTTGGGCAACCGGTCATCGGAAGAGCACTTTTGGATTCCGGTTCTCAGTTGAACTTCATGACCGAATCATTTGCATTGTTGCTGAAGCTGTCACGTCGCAACAGTGCCGTCAAGATTTGTGGAATTGGATCCAAAGTCGTCTCATGTTCCGGCAGCTCAACGATAACATTGAAATCAGAAACTACCGAATTTTGGACCACGCTAGACGTCCATGTTCTTCCAAAAATAACGAGCTACCAGCCACTCACTTACATTGATAATATTGCATCTTGGGCAATCCCGTCAAATATAAAACTCGCTGATCCTGAATTCTTTAAGTTCCAAAATATCGACTTGCTATTGGGTGTAGAGATTTACCAGGAATT
Organism: Tipula helvola; assembly: GCA_963556165.1. Lineage (NCBI taxonomy): Eukaryota > Metazoa > Arthropoda > Insecta > Diptera > Tipulidae > Tipula > Tipula helvola. Next base: position 162,288,051 of record OY744481.1, on the reverse strand, counting down.
ACTATCTGTGGGCCAAATCAAGCTGGATGATCGGCTGCCTATTGGGTTTGGGTTGGATTATTGCGGGAAAATTGTCATCAACTTCGAATTCCAACCATTCAATCAAACCACTATCATCAGAAGAAGTTGAGTGTGAAATGCATTTCAAAAAATTTACTACGAGAGATAATGAGGGACGATTCATTGTCAGGCTGCCATTTTCATCGAACCCGTTGATACTGGGCGAATCGAAGACACTTGCTACTCGTCGTTTTTATAATTTGGAAAGACGCCTCCATAAATCACCGGAGTTGTTCTCCGAATATTCAAAATTCATTGATGAGTACAAGAGGTTAGGTCACATGGAACATGTTGATCCAAAGTCCATCACTGAGCCGACATTCTACTTGCCGCATCATTGTGTTACAAAGACTGAAAGTTCCACGACAAAACTGCGTGTCGTTTTCGACGGATCCGCCAAAACCTCGAGCGGAAGATCATTGAATTCTATCATGATGGTGGGTCCAGTCGTACAGAGTGATCTATTTTCGATTTTAGTTCGTTTTCGAGCGCATGCTTATGCATTCAGCTCAGATATTGCCAAAATGTACCGGCAAATTCAAGTACATCAAGACGATCAAAAATTTCAACTAATTATGTGGCGAGATTCTCCGGCTGAACCTCTTTCCATATTTAAGCTGAAAACTGTTACATATGGCACCTCCTCCGCACCGTTTCTTGCTACAAGATGCCTGAAACAGCTGGCACTTGAACACAAACTGTCTCTTCCTGGGGCTGCTGATGCTATCGATAAAGATGTCTACGTTGTTGATTTGTTGACCGGCACAAATTCACTTGCTTCTGCGACAGAGATGAAACGTCAAATTATTACTATACTTCAGTCTGGTGGCATAGAATTAAGGAAGTGGTGTGCCAACGTACCTGAGATCATCAAAGACATTCCACCTGAATTCATCGAGTCATTTGTCAACGTTGATCGAAGCGAGTGGATCAAAACACTTGGAATACGTTGGCATCCGTCGACCGACAAATTCAATTGCTTTGTTAATGTCAACGCAAACTCAACGATCTCCAAGCGTGCTATATTTGCACAGATCGCCCAAATTTACGACCCGCTCGGATTAGTGGCGCCAGTGGTGGTGTTGGGTAAATTACTAATCCAAGCATTATGGCAATTGAAACTGGATTGGGACCAATCGCTTCCACAACATCTACATACGCATTGGCAGATACTTCGAGAGAGTCTTACTGTACTCAACAATTTCAAGATCGATCGACACTTGTTCACTTCAACGGAACCATGTAGCATCCAAATAACTGGATTTTCTGATGCGAGCGAACGCGGATATGGGGCTGTACTTTATGTTCGCAGTTCAACACCAGATGGCAGAGTCTCCGTGAAACTACTATGTTCCAAGTCACTAGTTGCGCCGCTCAAGAAGACAACTCTACCGCGCCTAGAGTTATGTGCCGCTGTATTGCTGCCGCAGCTAACGCAAAGGATTCACGAAAACCTGAATTTCAAAGTTGATCGAATTTTCTATTGGTCCGACTCAACGATTACACTACATTGGATAAAGTCGTGTCCGTCCAGATGGAAGACTTTCGTTTCCAATCGAGTTAATGCCGTACAAGAAATATCGAAACCAGAAAATTGGCTGCACGTACCAACTGAGTGCAACCCAGCTGATTTATGATAATTTCGCGAGGAATGCCAACCGATAAATTCATCCAGTCCGACATCTGGATCCATGATCCGGCTTTTCTACTACAAGAGGCCACCTTTTGGCCAACGCTTCGACAAGAATTTCCAGTACCTTAGGACATTTCTGAGATGAAGAAAATTGTACCAGTGACAGTCGTATCAGCCGAGGTTCCAGATATCGTGAATGAAATCAAATTTCACAACGACTTCCGAAAATTAAAAAGAATTATTGCCTACATCCTTCGGTTCAAAAGCATACCTAACTACAGATTTAGCGGTCCGCTAAAATTGGAAGAATTGGATCGAGCTCTCAACACCATAATTCGAATTGTCCAAAGAGAATCTTTTCCTGTTGAATACACTGGATTGGAAAGCAAAGATTTCGTTGTGAAACAGCCGTCGCTCCGCTCGCTATCGCTGTTCTTGGATGAAAATCATGTAATTCGAGTGGGCAGTCGCCTTCATCACACCAGCTTACCTTATATCTCAAAACACCCAATCCTATTACCAAGCTCACATAATTTTACAATAACATTACTCAATTTCTATCACAGGAAACTGCTGCATGCTGGTCCACGAGTATTACTGGCTGCTGTGCGTCAATTTTATTGGCCTTTATATGGAACAACGGTGTGCAAGAAGGTTTTCCAAGAGTGCAAGGAGTGTTTTCGTGTACGACCAATTCCAATGGCACAACAAATGGGAAACTTACCACCGGAGCGAGTTACAATCTCACCACCTTTTTACACAGTTGGAGTAGATTTCGCCGGCCCATTCTATGTTCATTATCGCATCCGCGGCAAACCACCAACAAAGACATACCTCTGTCTTTTCATTTGCTTCGTCACAAAGACAATACACCTGGAATTGGCCTCTGTTTTAAGTACACAGTCGTTCATGGGATGTTTTAAACGTTTTGTGAGCACCCGAGGCTTATGTAAACGTGTGTTTTCTGATAATGGCACTAATTTTATCGGAGCCAACTCAGAGTTGCGGGAACTCTACGCGCTGCTTTCATCACAGGATTTGAAGGAAAAACTGCAGCTGATGTGCGACGATGATCAAATAGAGTGGAAATTCACTCCACCAGCCAGCCCTATTTTGGTCGTCCTCATGAATCAGGTGTAAAATTAGCCAAATTTCACCTTCGGCGGACAATGGGCATGTCTAAATTTACGTACGAACAACTTATGACGCTGATTAAACAGGTTGAGGCCGCCCTTAACTCACGACCTCTTGGGCCAATGTCAAGCAGCCTCGAAGATCTCGACTGTTTAACACCAGGACATTTCCTGATTGGACGACCGCTTAATTCATTACCGATGCCTAATTTAACTGACCGACCTCCGCATGAAACCTGGAAACAACTCAATTTTTACCATCAAACATTTTGGAAACGGTGGTCAACCGAGTACTTGCGGTCTCTTCAACAATGTCACAAGTGGACAAAACCATCAGAAAATCTCGCCGTAGGGGATTTGGTAGTCATAATTGAAGATAATTTACCACCGCTGAAATGGAAACTTGGTCGAGTCGTCGAGATTTATATTTGAAAGGATGGTCTAGTTAGGGTGGCCAACATAAAAACCGCTCAAGGAATATTAAAGCGAGGAATTTCTAAAATCTGCCGCTTTCCTCAGAATAAAGTTAAAACAATTGCGACGTTTCAGTGGGAGCGAGAATGTTGGCGCATCACTCAACGCATCTTAAATTTTACGCTTTGTATCATTAATTTAGTCACGCACTGTAGTTTTATGTATTAGATTTGTTAATTACCTTTTTTATTATGCATTTTGAAATTGTTTCTTATATACTTACGGTTGTACGTTTAACTTGTTCTTTTTTTTTTGTTATGTACTGTAATTTAACTCATTGAATATTATGTACCAAAATTTAAATTTATATAATTGCGATATTCCTCAGTGAGTGAAGAACAAATTTTATAATAGTAAAGTTTTTTGATTAAAATAAAATAAAATAAAGTTATTGGTGATTTTCGAAGTTTGAAATATAAATTCTGTGTTTATTTTCCGAGTGTTCAAATTTGTGGCAATATTCCCGTCTATTTCCCAGCACAAAAAAGCTTGTGCTCCATCATTTGGTTGTTGGAGTGATTACGGGGCACTGTCTCATAGGCGAGTAGACTTGATTGCTTCTCACATGACGACTATCGTAGTTGCTAGGACGAAAAGGAGGAAGAGACAGTACTTCATCTTCTTTGGACCTGCTCTCGTCTGGCACAAAACAGACTAAAGATTCTAGGGGCAACCCACTTCAATGACCTGATGGACTTTCGCAGAATGGACGTCAGGAATATCCAGCGTTTCGTAACAAGCTCAACATGGTTTCAATGAGTTGGAGTGGACCGCCACCTAAACCTAACCTAACCTAGATAATATTCACGGTTGCTCTGCCAAAAATGGCATTTCTTTAAATATATCTAAGTGTAAAGCATTAATTTTATCAAAACACATTACATCAAATCGACATACGGTAAATTTATGGGACACAAAATACTAATAGGGATCCCATCGATTGAACCGACTACAAATGCAATCCAACATTGTCGAGTTCATTTGGTTTTTGGTGATTTAATTACCTGTGACATACTCACTCTCTTTAATTACCTTCTCGAAAAGTAGTTGAAGAAATCGTTAATTGTTTTCTAGTTTTGTTTTCATAGTACGCTAAGATTTGTGCGATAAAGGGGTTGTGAATTTAACCGATTGGATTATCTCGGAATTTTGTATATACAGTAAAACCTCCAAAGTGGACACCTTGTAACGACGCGACCTTGCGGGCACGTGTTAGCAGAATATATCCAAGAGTCACCACCTGCAGCATTTGGCTGGCTTTAAACTCAGTCTGGGGGGGTGGTATGGTGGTGGTGCCCTTCTTGGATCGAGATAGCTGCTCTTTACATTACCTCACAGTTACTTACCACACACACACATGACGTCATTCTCACCTCCCGAATTTATTGATTTAAGCGGACATCCTTATTTTTTCAGTTATAATCATTTAACAAAATTTATTTATAATGCAAAACATGACAAAAATTTTACACTCAAAAACTACTTTATCATAAAAAAAAATTAAATTATTAAGTCGGTAAATTGGGCAAATTTACGTATATAGCGTACCCTTTGGAATGTGACCTCGTTTCCGTTTGTTCTGCTGGTCAGGACTCAGAGCTCTGCGTACCCTACAGCTAGTCAATAAAAAAAATTAAAGAAATGTAAATTGGCTGCTTGCGCAAACCGTTAGTTAACGAAAAAAAAATTACTATATATATGTATATGTACCCAATTGATATTAATATCAAATTAATGAACAAAAATAAAGGAATAAAAAAAACTAGACTAAATTCTGATTATAACCAAAATAACATACAAAAATAAAATATATCCTCGTCACCGGTGTCGCTAATTCCGCCGTGCTCGCCTTACGTGTCCCGTTCCTCTCATCCGACTGCTTCGGTTGTATTGGTGACCGCTTCTGTTGACCGTATCACCGCGGCCTGATGAACCGCTCTCGTTTCTTCTACTACCGATCGATATAACGCCAATCTTACGGCCCGTATAATTAAGTATAAATTATACTTAGGTCCCGGCAATAAATTTTTGTTGTGTTGGTTTTTTTTTGAATTTTTTTTATGTATTTATCACCACTCCGTATAATATGTTTTCTTTTTTTCCTACCAACGTACATATATTGTCACTGTTTGCGTTGGTTTTTTTTTTGTTTTCTTTATTTTTTTTCCAATTGAAAGTAATAATAATGAAAAAAAATTAATATGATTATTAATAATGAAAAGAAATATGGCGTGGTGATTTCCAACCTTTATTATTTCTTTTTTTTTATGTCACTACCGAATTTTTTTTTTGTTATTATTTTTTTTTTTCCAAAATGATATAGCCACGACCGGCACCAAAACTCGACTGTCAAAAAAAACTTTTCCTCTCAATCTTTTCGGTTGACCATCACGCGAATCCCTCAAATGTGGTCGACACTCGCACTACACGTAACCCCACAATAGGAGGAATTTTTACTTCGAGTGTTTGCTGTATGGTGCGTCGTTGTCCTGGGACAAAATCTCAAATGTCAAACATTTACATAGGAATTCCTATGTAACACAAGTGTAAATAAATTGTTATTTATGAATGATATTTCTTGATTTATTGGAATTTTATAAGAGCTTTTCATTTATAAAGTGTTAATGAATACATTTTAACTATAATTGGAAGATATTTTTCTATTTTGTTTAAAATAAATTTAGAGGTGTATTTCTCAGTAAACATGTCAAGATACGAATATTGTTATTTTATAAAGATAATTTATTAGTTTTTGTGATGAGACGTTTGTATCTGCAGTATTTCAAATTAGTTCTATTAATATTTACTTAATTTTTTTAATACTAAATCCCAGACACACCATCTATATGCGAACTCTCTTACTAATTGAAAAATCCTCCTATCGGTTGCGTACACAACACCAACTGCAATCATACCCGACTTCACATGATTCAGATGTTTTCTTTTATTATTTTTTTTTTTTTATTTAATGACAGATTGACATTTCAATTTCATACACTAGGAACAAAAGGGAAGTAAAGAAAATTGACTTTGTGTATTTATGAAATTTAATTTTTTTTTTTTGTTTTTGTTTCGGTTTTAGTGAAATATCCGACCGAGTCGTAACAACCTCTTTAACTTGGACATTTCTATATATTGGACATTTCTTAAAGTCCCTTCAAAAACACATGGATTTATATTTTTTTAAATCGAATTTACCTTTATATTTTGGACAACCTCCTTAACTTGTATGTTGAACAGAATTTCTTGACGATAAAACAATTTGCCTTGGTACATTTACTCTATATGTTGGCTCTCTGTTTTCGTAAAACGCATTACATACACATTTCCATGATGTAAGATTTCCGGCCATATAATACAACAGTGTGCCAAAAATATAGCCAAAAAACTTGGATTGAATGAACTTGAAAAATTTCTTCAGCGGTACGATATGAGATACAAATCGTTAAGCGGTGAGGCGAACGAAATGAGTGCTAGTTACATTTCTAGTTTTCGATTCATATTTGTATCTTTAGTTGAAGGTTATGAGCCGAAAGATTGTTTCAATGCTGATGACCTCGGTTTATTCCTATGTTCTATGACATAAAAGTATGGTGTTGAAAAATGAAAATTTGTATAGTGGAAAACTGTCGAAAGAAAGGTTGACTGTCCTATTAGTTGTAGTGCGATGAGGGAAACATTGAAACCATTACTAGTAGGGACATCTGCTAAACCAAGGGCATCTGAAAATTAAAATACAATGATTTGCCGGTGATAAGGAAGTCAAATAAATCAACTTGGATGACCGGCTGCTTATTCGAAGAATGGATCCGTGGAATTGACGACGTCATGCGTAAAGAAAAACGCAAAATTGTATTAACTGTCCAGCTCATGTTGAAGATTTGACTAACTTTGGCTTTCGCTCTCAACCGGCAAGAATGACATCGGTCATTCAGCCTCTTGGCCAAGCCATAATCAAGGTTTTTAAAAGCTACTACAGGAGCCATCTGGCCATGGTGTAAAATATTGGAAAACTAAAACTTATGTTTGAAACTTTAGAGAATTATGAAGTTATTTTCATTCATAACTCAAAATCGACGAAAATACAGTTATCATGTTTCAGACGAAAATACAGTTATCAGCACCAAAAAAAACACAGAAATTAAAAACGAATATTTTATTTTTTAATTAGATAATAAAATATCATTTTCTCAATTTTTTAGAATGTTTCTATAACTTGGACAACTCCCTATGTTGGCCAAAACTTTTAGCCCCTTGAGTGTCCAATACACAGAGGTTTCACCTTGGAAATGGGCCGTCTTGAATTATTAGTTCCTTAAACAAACTACCTATTATTTTCATTTAAGTATTATTATTTAATGTAAATAGCTCTTACCCAATTTATTTATTTATTTATTTATAATTTTTTAATTATTAAGAGTTCTTATTACATTTTAAACTTAAACTTATTATCACCAAGTTTCTTTTAACCCTATACGCTAAACCATTAACTTAAAAACTATATATGTAACTATATCACTTACCTGTAAGAATTTCCATTATATATCTATCTGGAAAAACTTACAAGCTAAGCGGAAACATATCATCGCGGAACATAACATTTTTAACGCGGAAATACAATTTTAAAGAATCGCGGAAATTATGGAAAAATGTTATGTTGATGAATATGCTTGTTTTTCGATTTTACAACTTTAAATGGCTTTGACAAATATTTACAATTATGCGCTTATTGTTTGTAATTTAATATTATGCAAACGCAACTTACTAATTATAAATTAATCTTCAAAGTTGTATGACCGCGGAAATTGCTTATTGTAAATTAAATTTAATGAATAAGGAGTGTTTCACAACACTATATTATAAAAACAACACAAATATTATTTGTTGATCATTTTCTTCCATTTTTATTAAACACAATAAAACAAATTAAAATTTAAATTTGAAATAGAATAATTAAAAGCTGTTATAAATTCAAATCAAATTTACACAGTTAATATCCAAAATAGTATTCGTGCAGCAAAGCGTAAAAGGAAACAATTTTACAACAAATGTCATAAATTATTACGAGAAAATAATTAGCACACTATTCGAGTAGGCCCTTAAGTGCTTTTTTCTCCCAACGTCTTAAAACCCTCTAGTTTTAATACTGTTTTTGGGTATTAAAGTTGGCCTTTTTCTTACTATTTTAAAAATGTGTGTGTTGCTAAGCTACACTTTTAATCCTAGGTGTAAAAGTACGTACTTTTAATACTAGGAGAAAAATGTTATGCGTAGCCGAGCAAAAGCAAAGATTGCAAGTCAAACAAAGTCATTTTTAATCCGAATAACACATACTATTTTTTCTCCAACGAAGAGTTCATGTCGTGTCGGTTGTATATTACTAGTTATACGAGTAAGTACAAAATATATGTAATTAAAACTTCAAAATTGAAACTAATTTTGTTGAAATATTTTGTGAAACTAAGGAGATCATGACTTTTGTTTGGTTTGACTATTGTACGCGTCAAATACAATGCAATATTCCAACCAAACAAAAGGCATGACCTCCTTAGTTTCACAAAATATTTCAACAAAATTAGTTTCAATTTTGAAGTTTTAATTACATATTTTGTACTTACTCGTATAATTAGTAATATACAACCGACACGACATGAACTCTTCGTTGGAGAAAAAATAGTATGTGTTATTCGGATTAAAAGTAACTTTGTTTGACTCGCAATCTTTGCTTTTGCTCGGCTACGCTGCGCTTCGCCTCGCATGCAAATATAATTGCTCGTCAAACAAAGTATCACTTTTAATCCTAATGACACAATGTACTATTTATACCGGCTGCGTTGACTTTGGACTTTAACACTAGGTTTACGAAGCGCGTCAATTTGACGCATTTTCAATTTGACATAGAAAAATTTGGAAATCGGTTAGATTTATCTCTTACTACTTTTACTTACAATTATGCATTTCGCGAGACGAATATTTGGCAACATTTATTTTCTTCTACGCCTTTGAATTTCGACGTTTGCTATGTGGTATACCTATCTCTACGGGGATGCGTCAATTTGACACAATGGTAAGTCAGTGCAAATACTTCGTCATCTCACCGACTTCGTCATCGAGTAATGTATGTAGTGTAGAAAGCAGAGATAAAAACGAAACAAAAACAAAGACTTATCCACGTCAAAATCAAAACAAACAAAATCAAAGCAAAAAGGTTTCTCACACAAAAATGCGTGGATACTGTACAAAGAATGTACCGGATCAAATATATCCAGAAAGAATTTCATTTTTCAACTAGCCGAAGAACTTTCCGATAAGAAAGAAAATGAAATTGAGGAAAATATTGACCTTCAAGAGCCTCATATATCAGCAAATAGAAGTAAGTACACTTGTAGAAATTGTAAGGTTGTTTGTGGAAAACGTGCACATAAAATTGAATATGTACATTTGGAAAAAATGCGTAAATTAAAAAAAAATTAATTTAAAATATTTTACTCCTCACAAAAGGACCTATAATACCGTTCTCTTTTTATAGAGATACTAGCTGCGCTATTCCCTTTATAAAACGGAAAGTTTATACCAATTTTTTTTTTATTTTTTTGTCCGTACTGACCAATCAGATTGCGAGTTGTCTTTTTATTATTATCATGATTTTGATGTCAATACACCTGTATGACAATGTTCCTTTAAAAATAAATTACTTATTTTACCAAATGTTTATTTTTTTAACACGCGTCAAATTGACGCGTACCGTAGAGATAGGTATATCAGAAATGTCCGTAAACCTAGTGTTAAAAATGTAAAGTCGCTTTGTAACTTTAAAGTTTTCTAATTAAGTTTTATTTGTTAATAGTGTCATATTTTATAGAAATATTTTGAAACTGTTATAAAATTAATTATTTTTAAGTGATAATTTTTAAAAATAAAACGTAAATTTTTTAAAGTCCAAAGTCAACGCAGCTGGTATGACAAGCACTTTAGTGTACGGTCGGGTCAAAATGAAGGAAAAAAATAACGATTTTTAAGTCAAATTTCAAATTGTTTGGGTTTATTTTTCTAATTAAAATATATGTTGAGTGACGCAATCTATTCTTTGCATGATTCATTATTAAGCTTAGATAATTTTATTTAAATTTAAATAATTCAGATGCTATATTTACAAAAGCATTAACTATTCGTTGGTAACATATTGTAATATTTGATTTTTTTTTTTTTTTTCATTTTGACCCGACCGAACACGTCGATTGTTACAATAATTTATGTAGGGGCACATATTCGTGAAAATAATGGAAAACCACGCTGTTGACTTTAGTATAAAGCAGAGGGATATTTGAGAATTCGATTCGAATATATTTGAATCTTTGAAGTATTGGATTCTTAATTGTATTGAGTGATATTCTGTCGTTTCTTATTTAATTCACATACGAATCTTATACTTCAAAGGGTTGAATACGTTCGAATCGAATTGACAAATAGCCCCGAGTTTAAATTTTCGATTCAAATGGGATATTTTACTAGAAACTCACCGATGAATTTTGTCGATTGAATTTCAAGAATTTGGTCCAATATTTGTGTATAGTTAATATTGTTATATTACATTATTTGCTCCTGTCGGCTCCTATCGGTTGTGCACTATAAGATTTGATATAAAATTTAACAAACATGTAAAGTACCAGTACAACATCGACAAGCCCGATTATAGCCCCAACCGCAGTAATTTTATCAATACACGGGAATACAGCATATGCATTCGTCATCATTATTAGAAATTGGATCTGAAATGTAATAAATAAAAATTAGCAATTGTAGCATTAATATTAGTATTCTGATTTACAATTTGTAATTTAGTGATCCACTTTTTATAGAATTGAAGGTTTTTTTTCCAATTTTCATCGCCAAAAGACGAGATCAAATAGTACAAGTACATGAAGAAGTGTACGATAAAATTTAATACTGCGCATATACAACCTAGCCCGCAACCGACAAATTTTACGCCAAAATATCCTAGATACACCGTTGATATATGATGATAAATGTGAAGCGTTGAAATTTGGTTTTGTTTTTTCCGAAGCACAAAGAATATTGTTTCGATGAGTTCAATCAATTTCACCATGAGCGAGAAATAACCCAATTTTGCCAGATACATATTTTTTGGTGAATTACTATAATCGGGTGCACTGCACTGGTAAAAATCTCGAAACGAAACACCGTTTGATAGAAATTCTTTAGCCACATAAAATGACGTGATTATTTGAAACACATTATATCCTATTATCACACTTTTTAGTGAGTAAGCAGGCCTATTTTTCATGAATCTGAAAATAGAAGCAAATATTTAAGTCACACACTTTCTAATTAACACTTTTCGATTACACTGACTTTGGTCCAGCATAAAAAACGAAAAATAAATATGCTGTGCATATTATTGTGATTTTGACTGGTGACTCCAGAAAGAACCAATCTTGAGTTAGCGGCTGTACTAGAAAATGGAAATTTAAAAATAAAATTATCAATAAATATTCTAATTGGTAGTCTCTCCTTACATGTGTCCCAATCTTCAAACATGATTCCGAATATTATTTAAACTATGTGCTTGCGTAATCCGTAATGCGGCAATGGTGATTTGGTCAATGTATTTTAAGCGACTGATTGATTCAATTTAATTTCAAATTAATTTAGCCAAAATTAAAAACTGGAAAGTAAAATTTAAAAACAAAAAATTTTTACAACTAAAAATCGAAATTCAAAGGTTGAAAATGCAATTAAATGAATACATTTTATGAATGTAATTAATTCATGTATCCTTTGTTTTACAATAACAACGTTTAGTTATTACCATATAGATTGCGTGTTACATTAAAGTCTTTGTATATTTTCGCGTCTAATTTCTAAGTATTATATTTGGATGAGTCATTAAACAATGCTAATTACATTTGTGGGAAGGATTCTAAAAACCAATATTAATACGATCGATGGCTAATTTTTTGAAGATGGTGCTAAAACTTTATTACGAAAAAAATGAAGAAAATGCGAGTTACTCATTAATCTCAAACAAATTTGCCGAAAGATGCTGATCGAAGCACTTGCAATGATGTTGCGGTTTCCGATTGAAAATATATAAACAGATCTATGTTTACTAACACTGCATCTCATGAGTTTTATGCGATTTAAGGCTGATGATATTCAGAAAAAAATGCAGTTTTATTTTCGATATTTTCGATATTTAAATGCCACAAAATGCGTCTAAACTAAATCGTTCGTTTTAATTATTGTTCTTGTTACATATTTGGATTTTTGTACCATAATAGTAAATATAGTACAATAAAAGTAGGAGAAGCAATTACAGGATGTAGTCACTTTATCGGCATCTTAACAATGCCGTCTATCAATATATGTATGTACATAAAACAGAAATGTTTTAAACAAATTAAATAAAATGGCTGTTATTTCCAAATCATTTTGAATATACGATTGGGCACCAACACTATAATAAGGAAGTTTTAACAACATTTATATTACGTAATAATTGGACTTGCATAACTATTTTATAAACATTCAAACAATAATTATTTACGTCACAAGGGCGGTAAATGAGTTATTACAGTACGAGTTCGACGTTTATGGACGAGGCGATGAAGAAGCCGAGTCCAGAATTTTGAACGAGTACTGTAACGATCATTTGATATACAATAAAGGCCGTGATACATGTTCAATTTTTGCCTTTAAGGCAGAATGATTCTGCGCGTTGATTGGTTAAATGTCGGCCATCTTGAAATGTCTTTAAGGCAAAATTTTAAAATTGAACATTGCTCAATTTTTCATACGGCAAAAATTACCTAACCTCAAAATATTTTGAAATTTCTATGTTGTGATTTGTCGGTTACAAAGGTTAAAAAATTAAATTTGTATAACAATTAATTTAAAAGACCTAAAATTGAAAATGAACGTGCAAAGTTAGTTCTGTTGATTTTTAATTTTGCTTGTATTTATGTTACACGTTTTTAATGCTATTAAATACAAAAAACCTTATTATAATCCTTAATCTTAATTCAGGTCGAATGGGCTCTCGAACTAAATAGCATTTTTCGATACTTGGACCTACAATTGCTAACTTGTCAAATTGAGTTACGCTCATTCAATGATACAATTTAAAATTGTGGTGATCGGTTAATTGCATTTCGGTATCTGTTGTAATTTTATAGTAATATAATAAAACGCAACTGTTAGCTTTGCTATCTAAGAACACACTGAGAAGAGTTTTATTCATTATTATACTTCTAACTATTACATATACATTGTCGCCAACATCATGGCATTAAAATAAGGTTATGTGCGAAAGCTGTTTAAATATAACAATATATGTATGTGTAATTTATAACACCCTCACTCATTAAGAATTTATATAAAACAAAATTGCTAATAAAGTAATAACCTAACATTACATTCTTAATGCATTGAAATTACTACCCAAGTCCCATCTCCTTTGAACACAATTTAGTCTTTGGGCCGGATACACCTTTGGCAAGAACATCCGCTGCGTTTTCTTCTGATGATACATAATAAACTTTAATTATTCCATTTTCAATTTGGTCCCGTGTGTGATGATAACGAACATCGATATGTTTAGTTCTTGTGTTAAAACATTCGGAATGCGATAGATGTATTGCGGATTGATTATCGCATTTAATGTGCACAGGTTGGCAAATATTTTTGCCCAACTCCTGACCAAAATTTCGTAACCATATTGCCTCACGAGTAGCCTAAGACAACGCTATATACTCAGCCTCCGTCTGACGTTTGCTACTCCATGATATCGCACCATTACTAAGTACGAATACATATCCAGTACATGAACGTCGCTTGTCAACATCTGATGCCCAGTCAGCATCGGACTGACTGAGTTAGAAAATTTACATCATAAGTCTTATAATTTAATTTGTAATCCAATGTACCACTTAAATACCGAATAATTCGTCTAACTGCCGTCCAATGCGGTTTTTCATAGTTTGTATTAAAACGACTGACGTCATTAACTGCAAATGCGATATCTGGTCTCGAACCTTGTGCAATATACAACAAACAACCAACAGCAGCTTGATACGGTATATTTGCCATTTCCGCCTTTTCTTCTTCTGTTTGAGGACACATTGAAATAGATAACTTCTGATTCATATCGCTTGGTGATGACACAGATTTACAATTTTCCATTCCAAATCGTTTAATAACATCCGAAATATAAGATTTTTGGTCGAGTGTAATTACACCATTGTTCTGTATAATTCGTAAACCAATACATGATTTTGCTGTACCCAAATCCTTCATTTTAAACGAAATACTCAAGGCATGTTTGAGTTTCTTTAACGTATTTTCGTCCTTCCAGAAAATCAAGAAATCATTAACGTAAATTGTTAACATAAGCGATAAATCATTGGCATAAAATACACACGGATCGTGAACCGATTTCCTCAAACCATGAGTCTTTAACATTTTTGTCAATTTTTCATTCCAAACACGACCGCTTTGCTTTAAACCGTAAATCGTTTTGTTCAATTTACATACGCGTTTGGAATTATCATCGAAACCTTCAGGTTGTTCCATATAAATCTCTTCTGACAAATCCCCTTGCAAGAACGCAGCAACAGCATCCATTTGATCAATTTTTAAGCCGTTTTTTACTGTAGGGCTTATCAAAAATCGAACCGAAGAATATCGAACTACAGGTGAATAGACCTCTCCATAGTCGATACCATATACCTGGGAGCAACCTTTGGCTACCAACCTAGCTTTGTAACGTATAATATTACCATTATCGTCCCGTTTAATTTTGAAAACCCATTTTGATTTAATTGGTTTTCGATCTTTTGGCAAGTCAACCAATTTGTAAGTACCATTTTTGATTAATGAGTCGATTTCTTCATTCATTGCCGATTTCCACATTTCACCCTCGTCGCAGTTAAATGCCTCTCTGACCGTAGTTGGCTCCTTATGTACATGAGTCATGTGTGCCGAATAGGTTACATAGTCATCAAATGTTCGTGGTTTAGGTATTCTCGCCGATCGTCGCAAATCCGAAGCTTGTATTACCACATTTTCTGGAACAAATTTTCTATCGTGCACGTCTTCATATTCATAATGAATATCTTCATCATTGTTCAAGTTTATGTCACTTTCATCGATTATTGACTTATTTAGAGAAGATTTGCTCTCATTTACTCTCACTTCATCCGAACCATCCAAACTAACTGCTTTCTCAACACCATTTTCTTGTAAGAAAATTACATCTCGACTCAACTTTAACTCTTTAGTCATTGAGTCAATACATCGATAACCTTTTACGCCCTCACTAAAACCGACAAAGACCATCTTCTTGGACTTTTTGTCCCACTTACGACAATTTTGTTTTGGTACGTGTACCATAACTGGATTTCCAAACAGTTGTAGATGACTTACATTCACTTTGTTTCCTGACCATGCTTCTTCCGGTGTTATTGTGTCCAAAACTGAATTTACAGAACAATTAAGGATATGCGCTGCCATATTAATAGCTTCGGCCCAATATGACACATCCAATTTTGCGTCGAATAACATACATTTAGCTTTCTCAACTAATTTACGATTAGCTCTCTCAGCAATCCCATTCTGTTCCGGTGTATATACAACGGATTTTTGATGTTGTATACCATGTTTCTTTAAATAAACATTAAATTTTGAATTCACATATTCGGTACCATTGTCAGTGCGTATAGCCTTCAATTTTTGGCCTGTCTGCCTTTCAACCATCGATTTGAACTCAACAAATCGATCGAACACTTCCGACTTTTCACGTAGAAAGTACACAAAAATTTTCCGTGAATGGTCATATAAACGTTAAAATGTACCGAGCACCTCCAATTGAACGATTTTCCATTGGACCATTCAAATCTGAGTGAACCAAATTTAAGATGTCATTTGTTCGTGTTGTACTTTTTGCAAATGGCTGCCGTGTCTGCTTTCCTTCCTTGCAAACCACACAATTCTTTATTTCGATTTCATTACATTCTTTGAAATCAATACCATCTACAAGACCATTTCTCATTTTGCACAGATCAGAAAAGTTGATATGTCCCAATTTGCGATGCCATGACAAGGCATTTTTATTATCTGTCATTGCTGCCATACATTTTACCGATTGCACCGGAAAACAATAGACACCATTTTCCGACTTCACTTCAGCGATACACACTTTCTGATGATTAAAAACCTTACAGCCTTCCTTATTGAAAATTAACTCATTTCCATTTTTAACCATCTGCGCGACTTATAATAGATTTGCTGACAAACCAGGTACATATAAAACATTATTGAAATCCATCTCTGTTTCGTTAATACGCACAGCTATGTTACCAGCGCCTTTGACAGAAATTTTATCTTTGCTAGCCGAAATTATTTGCGATACGTTTGACGAATCTAATTTGGCAAATAAACTTTCATAAGGGGTCATATGCTGTGATGCCCCGCTATCAATGTACCAATTTTCTTGGTGGTCTCTCGATAAAAATGCTGTATCTGTTGTTGCCACAAAAAACCCCGTTTTTGCTACATCACTTTTATTCGATGACTTTTTCTTTTCATCAATTATACTACTACCGGAGTGCTCTGATTCTTCTTTGCTGTAACAATTTTTTGAAATATGTCCTCGCCTACCGCAATTAAAACATTTCACGTTACTTTGGACTCTCGTCTTTTGTTTATGTTTACCAAAGAATGCTGATGGTGATACTTTCTCATTGAAACTCGTATCTAATAATTTCGATCGAACCAACTGCGATGTTAATTTTGCACCACTACTTTCCAAACCCATACTCATAGGTTGAAAGTCACTAGGCAAACCGGCCAATAATATACTTGCGAGCCATTCATCATCAACACTGAATCCGATACCATGTAATTTATTTGACGTGTCAAATATTTGACTAACGTAGTCTCTCATTGAGTCACAGCTTTCCAATTGCGTTGTCACTAGTTTTCGTAACAAACCAATTCGACGAACGAGGCCTTTATCTACAAACAATTGCTTCAATTTTGCCCACAAATCATACGCAGTTGTACATCCAGCTATATGTAGATATAAAGATTTGTCAATACTTGGCTTTACGCAATTTTTCTTCATCAGTTTCGGCGTTTTCTCCGGTTTTAATACAATTTTCATAATTGTTTAATTCCAATAAATTTTGAATCGCATATGCCCATGTGTGGTAATTTTCACTGCCATTCAATTTATCAATTGACACCCACGCTTCACCGCTCGCCATTTTTTTTTACAATGTCCCGCTACACGTATTAAAAAACAAATGCACGACGCACCACAAAAAAATAAATATTTCCTTTTATATTAACTTATTGTTCGATTTATCACTATGTACAAAAATGCGCATACAAAGCAAAACGTTTTATTTATTTATTTATTACTCAAACCCACATGTCTGGGCCCATAACCTGTTGTAATTTTATAGTAATATAATAAAACGCAACTGTGTGCTTTGCTATCTAAGAACACACTGAGAAGAGTTTTATTCATTATTATACTTCTAACTATTACATATACATTGTCGCCAACATCATGGCATTAAAATAAGGTTATGTGCGAAAGCTGTTTAAATATAACAATATATGTATGTGTAATTTATAACAGTATCAAATCTCTTTTAATAAAATAGGTGAAACCCATCAAGTCTTTGGTTTCCTTTTAAAATATGTTCTACTTCTTCTTCAATATTTTTTTTAAATAAGTATAAAACACCGATATGTATTTATAATTCGACGCTTTCTTTTCTGCATTTTATTCATTTTCACTGCCAACTAAAACTTGGCAACGGTCAATTTCAAAATTTTGATTTGAATAAATTTTAGGTTATGTTTTATACGATGGCAAAAAGACCCTTACGGCAAAATGTTACATGTATCGGTACAAAAGAAATTTCAATTATGCCGTGTAAGGCAAAAAAAGTTAACCAATCAGCGAGAAGATTTTTTTTGCCTTAAAGGCAAAAATTGAACATGTATCGCTGCCTTAATTCACTTTATTAAAATTTTGCTTAGTTATAAATATAAACAATATTTCACAAAATATATTCACTATTATAATTGTATGTTACACACTATTTTATTTTGTTGCACTACAATAATTAAATGTTCTAGCTCTTAATATTGCCCAACCGACTTTAACTGATTTTTTCAAAATTATTGTTGACATAATATGGGAAGTTAGTATATTCTATGTCGACTCAGTCCAAAATCCAAAACAATAAAATGTTCGAATTAAAAATGTTTACAGATATTGTAATTATTAGTAATATACTTACATACAGCTGCGGCAAAAATAATAGTAGTGAAAGAATCAAGATTATTCAATACAAACTGCCTGAAAACAAAGCATAGTTTTTAAAAAATGTTGTTTTCCAAATTTACATTATTTATTACATAATAAGAAAATAATATCATAATTTTGTTTAAAAGTATGAAAAATTCGAATATGTTGCAATTATGATGTAGCACTACTATTATTTTTGCCACAACTGTATACATATATTTAGCTAGCGGGGCTGTAAAACTCTTTGAAAAAATAAAACAATTTAACAATGCAAATAAAATAATATTTATTACATTGTTTGTGGCCGTAGTGGTAAAGCATTGGACTAGAGCAAAGGTCTTCGGTTCGACCGTCATGTAATTTTATTATTTTTTTTTAGTATTCATGTACTGACCAAATATTTTACATTAAATTAAACATTCCGGGTTATACTACAGTAATTACTCAAGAAAATACGGGGTCCGCGTTTTAATGCTCCTAAACACTATGTGGTGACATCTAGTCAACCAATACTTGTACTATTAGTTTTAGTAAATGTTTTTTAATAAAATTAGATGACTGTACCTGTACGATAATATGAAAAGGTACAGTCAGCATATAATAAGTTAGACGATAAGTCAGACATTTTGGAATACAAAATAAAAAGTGAAATTTAATAAATATTTTATTAGTTTTATTTATAAATATTAACAACTCGAAAATACAGAAACCACAACTAACACATGGCGCAGTTGATAGGATAGGAAATTCAAATTATAAAGTATGGGTATAAACTTATAAGATTAAAAGCGCGTGAATTAAATTATAAGAAAATAAAGTCATACTCAGTTATATAGCGAGTAAAATAAAAGACAACACGTGATTTTTAATAAAATTATGAATTAATCAAAATAAGTGAAAAACAAAGGAAATAAATAAATAAAATCAAGCTGAAAATGGAATTCTTAAAACCACCAGCACCATTGTCCTGTGAGGGAAATTTGCGAGTTAATTTCGAAAAATTTAGAAAGCAAATAGACATTTATATGAAAGCTACATCATTGGATAAAAAAGAAGAAGGTGTAAAAGTGGCCATTTTGCTTAATCTTATTGGCGAGCAAGCTAATGAAATTTATTTAACATTTGAAGAGAACGAAAAAATAAAAACATATGATGGTGTATTGGAATCATTTAAAACATATTGCACGCCGAAAACAAATGTCTTGTATGAACGTCATATATTCAACAGAAGAATTAGCCATTTGCCCAATATCGATTTTAGTTCATTTGTCCCCTCGCTTGGGCAGCGCTGCTGACTACTCTTTTTTTTTTTACATGCAAAAACAAGTAAAATCATGTTTACAAATACAAGTGTCTTGTCTAAATTAGTGGATGTCCCCCTACTTTTTTTTATGATTAATAAAATTCAATATGTTGTGATTAATAATAAATAACAAATTTTAAAATTGATTTAGTCGAAATTAATAATTTAATGAAACATTCCCCAAGTATAACAAGACGAAACTAAAAATTGAGCTATAGTTTTTTTATAAGTTTTTGAAGGAAATAATTTGAACTTAATCATAGTAGTATTCGGGTGTGTTGTTTATACAAAACAACACATATATATATATATATATATATATATATATATATATATATATATATATATATATATACATAGTGTTTGCTGTTTAAACAATACATATTATAAATGCCGATTCATTTTCACTCTATTGTTTTTATTTTTCATACGTGTTCATAATTCATATCGTGTTTCTAGAATTTGTATAGTGTATTGAGTTTTTTATTTATTTGAGTTTAATTTTATTTAACGGTAAAACATTATAATTTATTAATATATTTTGTGTCCAAGTATTGAATAAAATTTTAAAAATGTCGAAAAGGACAAATCAACGTCGAATAAAATCAACAGTTGCACGGAAATTACCCCATTATTATCATTCATTTGGAAATCCCCAACCGGGTACTCCTTTAACGTTAACAAATGAATTGTATTCTATTGTTGATGAAGTTTCTGTAACCAATTCGAATACAGTTATAAATAATTCGAATACGCTTTGTGTGGACAACGATATACCAAGAAATGACAACGTTCGATCACCTTCGCCTTCAGCAATTTCAGATTACAACAATAGGTTTGATCGTAATATTTACCAACTACAGATTGACTTGCAGCGTATTGCCGTTGATACGACAATATGCGGATCAACTATGAACAAAATTTTAGTGGTTTTAAACCAATATTTTCCTTGGCTCCCAACGAATGTTCGGTTACTAAAAAATACTCCCCGTGTTAGTGATGTTGTTGATTTTGGTGCTGGTGTTTCTTATTTTTACTTAAGTATAGCAAGAGGGATAGAGTATTTTTTAACAAAATATAATGTAGTTAATTTCGATGTGATTGAAATTGATCTAGGTATTGATGGACTGCCTATTTCAAAAAGCTCGAACAGTCAACTTTGGCCGCTATTGATAAATATTGTTGGCTTTTCTGATATATTTGTAGTTGGATCTTGTCATGGAAGTAGCAAATATCTAGATTTTCGAAAATTTCTAAAAGACTTTTGTGAAGAAATGGAAATATTGGAAACTGTGGGTTTTGAATTTAACAAAAAAAATGTAAAAATAAAATTAAGATCACTGATTTGTGATGCTGATGCCAGGGCTAAAGTCCTGTCCATCAAATCACACTCTGGGTACTTCTCGTGTTCCAAGTGTACAATAAAGGGTGAAAAGATTAATAAGGGCCATATTGTTTTCCCTAGTACTCAAATAAAAAACGCTGCTGCTAGAACTGATGAGACTTTTAACAATAGAGTTGATTTTCAGCACCATAAAAAAGATGAACCAATTCCGCTTCAAAATTTAAATTTCGGATGTGTATCCCAAATAACTATAGATTATATGCACTGTGCATTATTAGGTGTCACCAAACAACTCTTAACTTCTATGATTAGAAAACGAAAATTTCCATTTTCATTACCGCAGGGCAAAATAAAATTAATTTCTGACGATTTACAGACGATAAAATTACCATCTGAATTTAATAGGCAGCCAAGAAGTCTTGAGGAGTATGAACGTTGGAAAGCAACAGAACTTCGACACTTTCTTTTATACACTGGGCACATTCTTCAAATTTGGCCAAAAGTAAGCTATGTGTATGTCCATCTAATAACCATTGAGCCTTAATCCGACAAATTGTAACTTTTAGTATTACAGACGAAAAATCCAATTTTACTTCAAAAATGGTATGGAATTTGGGCCCAGGGCCCAATTGCATGGTTGCAACGGTACGATTTTCTTCAAATTTGGCCAAAAGTAAGCTATGTGTATGTCCATCTAACAACCATTGAGTCTTAATCCGACAAATTGTAACTTTTAGTATTACAGACGAAAAATCCAATTTTAATTCGATAATGGTACGGAATTTGGGCCCATGGGCCAAATTGCAATAGTTGCAACGGTACGATTTTCTTCAAATTTGGCCAAAAGTAAGCTATGTGTATGTCCATCTAACAACCATTGAGTCTTAATCCGACAAATTGTAACTTTTAGTATTACAGACGAAAAATCCAATTTTACTTCGAGAATGGTATGGAATTTGGGCCCATGGGCAAAATTGCAGTAGTTGCAACTGTACGATTTTCTTCAAATTTGGCCAAAAGTAAGCTATGTGTATGTCCATCTAATAACCATTGAGCATTAATTCGACAAATTGTAACTTTTAGTATTACAGACGAAAAATCCAATTTTACTTCGAAAATGGTATGGAATTTGGGCCCATGGGCCAAATTGCAATAGTCGCAACGGTACGATTTCCTTCAAATTTGGCCAAAAGTAAGCTATGTGTATGTCCATCTAACAACCATTGAGTCTTAATCCGACAAATTGTAACTTTTAGTATTACAGACGAAAAATCCAATTTTAATTCGATAATGGTACGGAATTTGGGCCCATGGGCCAAATTGCAGTAGTTGCAACGGTACGATTTCCTTCAAATTTGGCCAAAAGTAAGCTATGTGTATGTCCATCTAATAACCATTGAGCCTTTATCCGACAAATTATGACTTTTAGTATTACAGACGAAAAATCCAATTTTACTTCGAAAATGGTATGGAATTTGGGCCCATGGGCCATATTGCAATAGTTGCGACGGTACGATTTCCTTCAAATTTGGCCAAAAGTAAGCTATGTGTATGTCCATCTAACAACCATTGAGTCTTAATCCGACAAATTGTAACTTTTAGTATTACAGACGAAAAATCCAATTTTAATTCGATAATGGTACGGAATTTGGGCCCATGGGCCAAATTGCAATAGTTGCAACGGTACGATTTTCTTCAAATTTGGCCAAAAGTAAGCTATGTGTATGTCCATCTAATAACCATTGAGCCTTTATCCGACAAATTGTAACTTTTAGTATTACAGACGAAAAATCCAATTTTACTTCGAAAATGGTATGGAATTTGGGCCCATGGGCCATATTGCAATAGTTGCGACGGTACGATTTCCTTCAAATTTGGCCAAAAGTAAGCTATGTGTATGTCCATCTAACAACCATTGAGTCTTAATCCGACAAATTGTAACTTTTAGTATTACAGACGAAAAATCCAATTTTAATTCGATAATGGTACGGAATTTGGGCCCATGGGCCAAATTGCAGTAGTTGCAACGGTACGATTTTCTTCAAATTTGGCCAAAAGTAAGCTATGTGTATGTCCATCTAATAACCATTGAGCCTTTATCCGACAAATTATAACTTTTAGTATTACAGACGAAAAATCCAATTTTACTTCGAAAATGGTATGGAATTTGGGCCCATGGGCAAAATTGCAGTAGTTGCAACGGTACGATTTTCTTCAAATTTGGCCAAAAGTAAGCTATGTGAATGTCCATCTAATAACCATTGAGCCTTAATCCGACAAATTGTAACTTTTAGTATTACAGACGAAAAATCCAATTTTACTTCGAAAATGGTATGGAATTTGGGCCCATGGGCCAAATTGCAATAGTCGCAATGGTACGATTTCCTTCAAATTTGGCCAAAAGTAAGCTATGTGTATGTCCATATAACAACCATTGAGTCTTAATCCGACAAATTGTAACTTTTAGTATTACAGACGAAAAATCCAATTTTAATTCGATAATGGTACGGAATTTGGGCCCATGGGCCAAATTGCAATAGTTGCAACGGTACGATTTTCTTCAAATTTGGCTAAAAGTAAGCTATGTGTATGTCCATCTAATAACCATTGAGCCTTTATCCAACAAATTGTAACTTTTAGTATTACAGACGAAAAATCCAATTTTACTTCGAAAATGGTATGGAATTTGGGCCCATGGGCCATATTGCAATAGTTGCGACGGTACGATTTCCTTCAAATTTGGCAAAAAGTAAGCTATGTGTATGCCCATCTAATAACCATTGAGCCTTAATCCGACAAATTGTAATTTTTAGTAT
Organism: Tipula helvola; assembly: GCA_963556165.1. Lineage (NCBI taxonomy): Eukaryota > Metazoa > Arthropoda > Insecta > Diptera > Tipulidae > Tipula > Tipula helvola. The sequence continues at coordinate 162,263,944 of OY744481.1, read as the reverse complement.
TACAGACGAAAAATCAATATTATTTCTTCAAAAAGAGTATAAATATTTCAATATTTTGAAAGGGATAAATATTTTTTAGGTTTATTTTTTGGTTGGAAATATTTCTTAATTGTTTAATTTTGATATTCTTAGCTATTTTTTTTATTTTTTTTTTAATTAAGTTTTAAATTTAAAAATTATTAAATTCTGGGCTGGGCTAACTTCACAAAATTTTACGAGGGTTGCCTGATTCAACTTTTTTATTTTCTGGGATGAAATCCTGGGCTAACTTCACATACATATAATTTCTTTTCTTTTTTTAATTTCCGATAGGATTTAGTTGTGCAAGGTTATTAATTTCGTGACCATCAATTTGAATTTTGAATGTTTTTCTGAAAATGACATATGTATTTAGGGGTTGAGATAAAAACAACTCGCATTATTGCGCATTATCCTAATGAATTAGCTATGTACTTAAAAAATAAAAATACATGCATACAAATACAATACTAAAAATAAGAAAACAATAACAACCTTGACAAACAAAATACGACGCATATTCGCATACCAAAATTTTGTACATTACATTATTATACATCAACCAACCAATTTATGATTGTAGATGCCTTGTTAACCCGTAAAGTGCGTCGTAGAAAATGTTGCATGAAAAGAGTGGTGCGTTTCAGCGGACCGTAATTTTATATTAACTATTTTTTATTCAATTAGAACAAAACTAAAAATTTCGATTAGAAAGATACTAAAAATTTCAGAAAAAAATTAAACGGAGTGGGGTTTATTTGATTTTTTGAAAAGTATAGCGGTCCCATGGACCGCACAACGCTCTTTACGGGTTAAAAATAATAATATTATGTACATAAGTATATTGGTATACACATAAACAGAAAAGGCTACATTTCTTCAATTTAAGTCTAGTCGTCTTGTCTTGGCCGTTATTGCTATTCCCTCATTTTCTATAAATTGAAAATGATAAATAGAAAGCAAATTTAATTAATTTGCGAATGTACTTTTTAGTGAAAACTAAATGTTTGTTGTGGATGTGTGTGTACATATTTATTTTTTGGCGCAAAAAACAAGAAAAAAATTGTTTGTGTGCTTAACTTTGCTCGCTCTCTCATTTTCAATGATTAATTTTAAGGTCGATCCGCACGATGTGTTTTTACTTATGTTTTAACAAACTAAAATATGTCAAAAAATACAAATGTATTTTAAAACATTTGGGAAGTTGAAAATCGCATCCACACGTTCATTAAAAACATTTGTGTTTTGCAATATTAATACGGACGACGATAGATTAATCTATGGCGAGGCGACTTTGATTTCGTTGATTCATTACATAATACCTAAAATAAAAAACAAAAGAAAACAAAAAATTACGGTCAAAACCCTGTTTGATGACATTTGTTAAATTTTTTGAGGTTATATGCTATGTAAAAACATACCAAAATGGATAAAAGCCATTTGCGAAAATTACATATGTGTGGAAACATATGTAATCACAAAAGCAAAAATACAACGTGTGGTCATAAAAAATTGTCACAAATGTTGACACATTTGTGAAAGTACTTGTAAAAACACATCGTGCGGATCTACCTTTAGTTTCTATTAAATACTCTCCTTGTTTAAATAGCAAGGTGTTCACCTTGAACTTGGATACGGTGATTATTCGATTAAGGCCCTCTCCGAAAGTTATACATATTTATTTATACATACTTATTTAAATAAGTATTTTGGCGAGGTAACTTAAAATAAGTATATTTCTATCCCTTTCTTACACAAAACAACCTAAAATGAAAACAAAATAATTTTTTTTTGTAGATTTATACTTATTTTAAGTTACTTCGCCAAAATACTTATTTAAATAAGTATGTATAAATAAATAAGTATAACTTTCGGAGAGGGCCTAAGATTTCCAAATATTTACTAAAATTAAATAACCAAATGAAAAAAAAACAAAACATCTATGTATGTATATTTAATAGAAAATACATGTATGCTACAGATTTTAAAAGCAATATGTAACCACATCCATACAAGGAGATTTGAATTTTTCTTCGGCCAAACAAAAAATGTTAAATTTCAATTTAAGTGTAGTCGGCTTGGTGCTAGAAAAGGACAAATAGAAAACAAATTGAATTAATTTGCGAATGAATTTATTTAGGGCAAATTATCAAATGATTATTGTGTGTGTGTGTGTTCATATCCATTTGTTGGCGCAAAACCAATTGAAAAAAATTGTTCACATAATCACATCACGCGTTAACTTGCTCGCTCTCTTCTCTCGCCTAATTATTTTTATATAGACTACACTCTCGTTTTTTTAATTTTACGACTCTCTTTGTTTTTATTTTCGAAACGTGCCGCTGTCAGCTGATCAGTGATCAATCTATGTACCTATACCCACTCTCTCCCAGCTCGACAAAGTATGTCAATTAAAAAAAAAAAATCCGGTCGAAAGAAAAAAATCTGCACTATTCATTTATGCAAACTAAAAAAATTGAACCCCTCCCAGTTTTCCATAAAAAAATACCAAAGTTACGTCATTTTAACAAGCCGATATCTTAAAAAATAAAGGTTTTTTCGATCCTCCCTTTGGTGATAAAAACTGAACCTTTTTAAAAAAAAATTGAGCCACCTTTAGATTTTCGATTATTTATATGGTTTTATTATAAACAATAAAAGCGATTTCTCAGTTATAACGGATGGACTGCGCGTGCGTTGGACGCCAAAAATACGCAAAAGCTCAGATATTTAAATTACTTTACATTTTTAAAAATGAAACAATACGTAATAAAAACTGACCCCAACACAAAATGTCAAAATCATTAACATTTTAAGAAAGACTTGAATCGATTAGGTGATGGAACACAGATGGTCAATGATTTTGGTCGACAATAATTTGGCTGGCAAAATTAAAAAAAAATACTAGTCAACCAAACAATAACTATACAGAAATTGAACCCTCCCAGATTTCTGTAAAAAAAATCCCAAAGTTACGCTGATATTGATTCGACGATATCGTGAAGAATAAACATTTTTAAGATTCACTTTTGGACTATATACGCTTAACCTTATCTATAAAAATTGAACCATCTTTAGGTCATCGATTATTTATATGCATTTATTATAAACAATAAAAATAGTAAGTCCGTGCAAAGCGCAAAGACTCACGATGATACATTGACGCACGTGCACTAGCTCCAAAATATCTAAGTGCTGGTACCGGTATAATTAACCGGTATAAAACGTGATGTTTTTTATTTCAAACGTATTGCAGAATCGAATGCGTGTGTTCTAAGAAGAAGAAATTGAAAAAATTGAATTTCGTCGATTACAACGCCATCTATCATGAACCGAACAAAATATTTCATTCAAATCATACCTACTTTTAGTCGAAGAATCCGTATCTGCAATAAAAAATATGGCTTCCTATCTTAGTTTAAAAGTTACCCCCGCCCCACTAATGTATTCCCCCGCGGTATGATTAAATTTTGATTATGGACATTTTTTCCGTAGAGTGGCTATTTTTCGAGATATTTGATCGTCTCAGTTTAAAAGAAACACCCGGTATACAAGAAACATTTAAGTTTTTTTTCACAATTATTTAACGTCACGCTTAGTTAAAAATATTGTTAGACGATTCATATTTTTTTTTTTAATCTTTTCTATATGTAAATTATTCACCATTTGCAAGGTTGTTTGTTTTTGATGCGGTAGATTTTTCTCACTCGTTAGGAGAAAATATTGCTAGTTACGTTATCGGGATTATTTGATAATTGTCTACTGTTTTAGCGGAATATAAGATTTTTTTATTATTTTCCGATGGATTTAATTTTTTTTAAATTTTAACGAGCCCCTCCAATACGGAGTGACAAGCTCGTACGGTAATTGGAGGGTATCTCGTGGCCAAAGAGCCCAATTAACCAAGGCCTGAAGCAACAAGGTACACATTCCTTTTATTATTTTTGGTTTTTGTTTTAATTAATTTTTTTTCGCTATTTTGATTATTGTGTAACTATTGGGTGATTAGCATATAATTTTCGGGATGGATTATAGTAGGGTCTCGGTAGAATAAACACTTGCGGGGTATTTGCATTCATGTCTATTTAAACTTTTGTATTGTTTTAAACCATTTTGGGCCGTTGTTTAATAACTCGTCAAAATCATACATATCAATTGAAAGATTTAATTCAAGAAATGACAAAAGACGAAGATAAGCCATCACAGGCCATTACACAACAGCCACCTCAAAAAATGGATTCTACCGAGCAAGAAACCCTGGAAGTGTCAGCGATGGGTAATAAGGATAAATTACAACCTTTTTGGCCATCAAAACCCAATAACTGGTTTTTGCTGACGGAGATCCAATTCAATCTCCAGGGGATTAAATCCGAGAAACAAAAATTTTTGGTAACGTTGTCAACATTGTCACCGGAGACGTGTGACAGTATATCTGATTTTCTTACTGATCCTCCGGAAACAGAGCAATATACGAAACTTAAACGAATTTTATTGGACCGTCTAGCGCCATCCTCTGAGAGGCAGCTCGAAGCCCTCATCACGGGCCAAGATATTGGTAAGCGTAGACCTTCAGATGCGCTACGTCATATTCGGACATTGGCGGGCACCAATTTTAATGACAATATTATTAAATCGCTCTGGATAAGGAAAATGCCCGAACTTATCAAGATCGCACTTGTCGCGCAGTCAGATTCTATACCAGTCGAAACACTGGCGAAGACAATCCCGACCGCCGCGCCGGTAGAGGCAAGAATGACACGGCTCGAATCTAAGTTGGACGTATTATTCCGAGAACGTGGACAGTCGAAGGGTCGACAGAATTCGTCTCGCACTCGATCACGATCTCGTAGTTCGGCCAATTACTCTCGCCGGCACGGCAGATGCTGATATCATACCAAATTTGCAAAAGCTGCCAAAAAGTGTATTCCACCGTGCGATTTCGTCACGTCGCAACCGTCGACGTCTCACAACGCCAATAAAATGGACGTTGTTGAACAGTGTTCAAAAAATCATTAGAGCACGGGGTCGGGAACCTTGTTACAAATATACCCTATACGTCTCGTTTATTTGTATTCGCAAAATAAACAAAGTTACCTATTTAGTCGACACTGGCGCTGACCTTTCGGTTATTCCAGTTTACAAATTTAAAAACGAATTCAATATTTTAAAGCGAAATTCAAATCTAGTACTGTCGGCCGCCAATGGCACGAATATCCATACTTACGGCACAAAATTGCTGCAGTTGGATTTAGGACTAAAACGAACATTCACGCAAGCTTTCATTCTAGCTGCTGTGAATCGTCCTATCATTGGTGCCGACTTCTTGGTAAAATTTGGACTATTGGTTGATTTAAAGAATAAACGGCTGGTTGATTCAGCGGCAAAGCTGTCAATCGATGCCACAATGGGTCACGTCGACACACCGACTCCGATCCATTATTCTATCACCAACGGCTACGGCACTTTGCTGAAAAAGTTTCCTCAACTTACAGCAGAGCCGAATTATAAATTGCCAGTCCGGCACAATGTAGTCCATCACAATGTGGTCCATCACATTGTCACAGAAGGACATCTCCCTGTATCACGACAAAGAAGACTAGATCAAGTCCGCCATAAAGCCGCATTTGTTGAATTTCAGCATATGGTGGAATTAGGAATTTGCAGGCCATCTGCATCTCCTGTCTCTTGTCCATTGCACATGGTTAAGAAAAAAGATCATGATTGGAGACCTTGTGGGGATTATCAGCGTTTAAACTCGGTAACAACACCGGATCGCGATTGATTTAGTCAGAGCTTATCATCTGATTCCCGTTTCACCTGATGATGTTTCTAAAACGGCAATTACAACTCCTTTTGGTCTGTTCGAATTTACTCGAATGCCGTTCGGATTACGTAATGCCGCTCAAACATTTCAGCGTTTTATGAATGAAGTCGTTCGTAACTTAGACTTTGTTTTCGTCTACATTGACGATATTCTTGTGGCATCACAATCTGAGGAACAGCACAAACTCCACCTGGAACAACTTTTCCAAAGGTTATCTGAGTTTGATGTTCATACCAACAGTTCGAAATGCGTCTTTGGCGTATCACCTCTTGATTTCCTTAGCCACAAAATAACCCCTAATGGTATTCTGCCGTCTGAAGAACGAATTAATGCTATTAGGGAATTTCCAGCTCCAAGCTCAATCAAGCATATCCAGCGATTCATCGGTATGGTAAATTATTATCACCGATTTATACCAAAGCTTGCTGAAATACTCGCACCTGTTCACAGCCATCTGGTCGTACTTCTACGTAAACCCAAAACGCCTAAGAATTTCTCTTGGACTGTTGACGAATGTCAACAGGCATTTACGTCACTTAAGGCTGAACTTGCGAAAACAACACTGCTTGCACATCCACTGAGCGATTCAAAGCTTAGTTTAACTACTGACGCATCTAATACTACCGTTGGGGCAGTACTGCAACAGTATAACAATTAGTGTTGGGAGCCATTGGGATTTTTCTCAAGAAAATTATCGGATGCTGAAAAGAAATATTCCGCATTCGATCGGGAATTACTCGCGATATATCTGGCAGTGAAACACTTCAGATATTTTGTCGAAGGTCGGGAATTCACTATATTTACTGATCACAAGCCACTGACTAGAGCAATTCAGTCTAAAACTGAACGTAATCCGAGGCAAGCTCGCCACTTGGATTATATAAGTCAATTTACCACGGACATTCAGCATGTTCACGGACATGACAATGTTGTTGCAAATACACTCTCTCGCAAAACAGACAATGAAACGGCCGCAGTCGAGACACAATTCGACTTAAATAAAATTGCAATTTTACAAAAAGCTGACCTAGAACTTCAGAATTTATTTTCTGGTTCCGAATGTCACTCTGGTTCATCAATGAAACTGGATCTTTTTCAATTGCCTGGCCTCGAAATCATCTGCGAAACATCAACTGGGTACAACCGCCCATTTATCGTAGAATCACTGCGTCGAACTATCTTCGATACTTTACATAACATTTCGTATCCTGGTGTTCGTGCTACTCGTAAATTGATTACTGCTCGATATTTTTGGCCTAGTATGAACAAGGACGTAAGCCAATGGGCTCAGTCTTGTTTATCCTGCCAACGTGCCAAAGTTCAACGGCATACTAAATCTATCCATGGACAATTCCAAACACCATCTGGTCGTTTTGAACATATCCATATAGACATTGTAGGACCGCTTCCTCCTTCTAATGGATATTCATACTTATTAACTTGTGTCGATCGTTCCACTCGATGGCCCGAAGCCTATTGCATGACTAACATGTCAGCTACAACCATTGCCTTGACTTTAGTCAACAATTACTTTTCACGATTCGGCGTGCCCCTTAATATCACTACTGATCAAGGAACGCAGTTTGAGTCCAAGCTTTTCGCAGAGTTAACAAAACTCCTTGGCTCACATCGGATTCGTACAACGGCTTCCCACCCACAAGCCAACGGCATGGCGAACGCTTCCACAGGCAACTAAAAGCTGCGTTAATGGCCAGAGGAAACACGATCAACTGGAGTTCGGAAATACCCATCGTATTACTGGGAATCCGAGCAACAGTAAAAGAAGATCTGAAGTGCTCACCAGCGGAAATGGTTTATGAACAAACCATCAAGCTACCAGGTGAGTTCTTCGTCGAAAATCCTCTTTTACCTCTACCAACCAGCGACACAGTTATCGACCAACTTCGTGACACTATGCAAAATCTTATCCCGAAATCAACTCGCCAAGCCAAACAAGATGACATTTTTGTTCCAAAGGCACTTGCCGACTGTGATTTTGTGTTTGTAAGAACAGATAAGGTTCGCACAGGCTTATCCACTCCCTATGAAGGCCCATTTAAAGTTATCAGACGCCTTCGAAAACAATTTACCGTCTCAATTAATGGTAAGAATCAGACCATTTCAATTAATCGGCTCAAACCGGCTTACGGCATACTGTGTTCCACTGATGCATAATCAGTTCAGTGCTCACATAAACATGTTCGATTCGCAGCCGAAGAGAATTTTCTCTAGTGAGGGGGACTCACTTGCGGAAGAGTCCTGTAGTGACTCACACATTGCAATCATATAAATTAATTATTTGATTTATATAAATTCGATTGAACCGACTACAAATGCAATCCAACATTGTCGAGTTCATTTGGTTTTTGGTGATTTAATTACCTGTGACATACTCACTCTCTTTAATTACCTTCTCGAAAAGTAGTTGAAGAAATCGTTAATTGTTTTCTAGTTTCGTTTTCATAGTACGCTAAAATTTGTGCGATAAAGGGGTTGTGAATTTAACCGATTGGGTTATCTCGGAATTTTGTATATACTTGGAAATGGGCCGTCTTGAATTATTAGTTCTTTAAACAAACTACCTATTATTTTCATTTAAGTATTATTATTTAATGTAAATAGCTCTGACCCCATTTATTTATTTATAATTTTTTAATTATTAAGAGTTCTTATTACATCACCAAGTTTCTTTTAACACTATACGCTAAACCATTAACTTAAAAACTATCTATGTAACTATATCATTTACTTGTAAGAATTTCCATTATATATCTGGAAAAACTTACAAGCTAAGCGGAAACATATCATCGCGGAACATAACATTTTTAACGCGGAAATACAATTTTAAAGAATCGCGGAAATTATGGAAAAATGTTATGTTGATGAATATGCTTGTTTTTCGATTTTACAACTTTAAATGGCCTTGACAAAAATTTACAATTCTGCGCTTATTGTTTGTAATTTAATATTATGCAAACGCGACTTACTAATTATAAATTAACCTTCAAAGTTGTATGACCGCGGAAATTAGCTTATTGTAAATTAAATTTAATGAATAAGGAGTGTTTCACAACACTATATTATAAAAACAACACAAATGTTATTTGTTGATCATTTTCATCCATTTTTATTAAAAACAATAAAACAAATTAAAATTTAAATTTGAAATATAATAATTAAAAGCTGTTATAATTTCAAATCAAATTTACACGTGGAGCAAAGCGTAAATAGAAACAATTTTACAACAAATGTCATAAATTATTACGAGAAAATAATTAGCACACTATTCTAGTAGGCCCTTAAGTGCTTTTTATACCGGCTGGGTTGACTTTGGACTTTAAAAATGTAAAGTCGCTTTGTAACTTTAAAGTTTTCTAATTAAGTTTTATTTGTTAATAGTGTCATATTTTATAGAAATATTTATAAACTGTTATAAAATAAATTATTTTTAAGTGCTAATTATTAAAACTAAAACGTAAATTTTTTAAAGTCCAAAGTCAACGCAGCTGGTATGACAACCACTTTAGTGTACGGTCAGGCCAAAATGAAGGAAAAAAAATCACGATTTTTAAGTCAAATTTCAAATTGTTTGGGTTTATTTTTCTAATTAAAATATATTTTGAGTGACGCAATCTATTCTTTGCATAATTCATTATTAAGCTAAGATAAGTTTATTTAAACTTAAATATTTCAGATGCTATATTTACAAAAGCATTAACTATTCGTTGGTAACATATTGTAATATTTGATTTTTTTTTTTTTTTTTTTCATTTTGACCCGACCGAATACTTGATTGTTACAATAATTTATGTAGGGGCACATATTCGTGAAAATAATTGAAAATCACGCTGTTGATTTTAGTATAAAGCAGAGGGCTATTTAAGAATTCGATTCGAATGTATTTGAATCTTCGAAGTATTGGATTCTTAATTGTATTGAGTCATATTCTGTCGTTTCTTATTTAATTCACATACGAATCTTATACTTCAAAGGGTCGAATACGTTCGAATCGAATTGACAAATAGCCCCGAGTTTAAATTTTCGATTGAAATCTGTGTGCACTATAAGATTTGATATAAAATTTAACAAACATGTAAAGCAACAGTACAATATCGAGAAACACGATTATAGCCCCAGTCGCAGTAATTTTATCAATACATGGGAATACAGCATATGCATTCGTCATCATTATTAGAAAGTGGATCTGAAATGTAATAAATAAAAATTAGCAATTGTAGCATTAATATTAGTATTCTGATTAACAATTTGTAATTTAGTGATCCACTTTTTGTAGAATTGAAGGTTTTGTTTCCAATTTTCATCGCCAAAAGACGACAACAAATAGTACAAGTACATGAAGAAGTGTACGATAAAATTTAATACTGCGCATATACAACCTAGCCCGCAACCGACAAATTTTACGCCAAAATATGCTAGATACACGGTTGATATATGATGATAAATGTGAAGCGTTGAAATTTGGTTTTGTTTTTTCCGAAGCACAAAAAATATTGTTTCGATGAGTTTAATCAATTTCACCAAGAGCGAGAAATAACCCAATTTTGCCAGATACATATTTTTTGGTGAATTACTATAATCGGGTGCTCTGCACTGGTAAAAATCTCGAAACGAAACACCGTTTGTTAAAAATTCTTTAGACAGATAAAATGACGCGATCATTTGAAACACATTATATCCTATTATCACACTTTTTAGTGAGTAAGCAGGCCTATTTTTCATGAATCTGAAAATAGAAGCAAATATTTAAGTCATACACTTTCTAATTAACACTTTTCGGTTACACTGACTTTGGCCCAGCATAAAGAACGAAAAATAAATATGCTGTGCATATTATTGTGATTTTGACTGGTGACTCCAGAAAGAACCAATCTTGAGTTAGCGGCTGTACTAGAAAATGGAAATTTAAAAATAAAATTATCAATAAATATTCTAATTGGTAGTCGCTCCTTACATGTGTCCCAATCTTCAAACATGATTCCGAATATTATTTAAACTATTTGGTTGCGTAATCCGTAATGCGGCAATGGTGATTTGCTCAAGGTACTTTAAGCGACTGATTGATTCAATTTAATTTCAAATTAATTTAGCCAAAATTAAAAACTGGAAAGTAAAATTTAAAAACAAAAAATTTTTACAACTAAAAATCGAAATTCAAAGGTTGAAAATGCAATTTAATGAATACATTTTATGAATGTAATTAATTCATGTATCCTTTGTTTTACAATAACAACGTTTAGTTATTACCATATAGATTGCGTGTTACATTAAAGTCTTTGTATATTTTCGCGTCTAATTTCTAAGTATTATATTTGGATGAGTCATAAAACAATGCTAATTACATTTGTGGGAAGGGTTCTAAAAACCAATATTAATACGATCGATGGCTAATTTCTCGAAGATGGTGCTAAAACTTTATTACGAAAAAAATGAAGAAAATGCGAGTTACTCATTAATCTCAAACAAATTTGCCGAAAGATGCTGATCGAAGCACTTGCAATGATGTTGCGGTTTCCGATTGAAAATATATGAACAGATCTATGTTTACTAACACTGCATCTCATGAGTTTTATGCGATTTAAGGCTGATGATATTCAGAAAAAAATGCAGTTTTATTTTCGATATTTTCGATATTTAAATGCCACAAAATGCGTCTAAACTAAATCGTTCGTTTTAATTATTGTTCTTGTTACATATTTGGATTTTTGTACCATAATAGTAAATATAGTACAATAAAAGTAGGAGAAGCAATTACAGGATGTAGTCACTTTATCGGCATCTTAACAATGCCGTCTATCAATATATGTATGTACATAAAACAGAAATGTTTTAAACAAATTAAATAAAATGGCTGTTATTTCCAAATCATTTTGAATATACGATTGGGCACCAACACTATAATAAGGAAGTTTTAACAACATTTATATTACGTAATAATTGGACTTGCATAACTATTTTATAAACATTCAAACAATAATTATTTACGTCACAAGGGCGGTAAATGAGTTATTACAGTACGAGTTCGACGTTTATGGACGAGGCGATGAAGAAGCCGAGTCCAGAATTTTGAACGAGTACTGTAACGATCATTTGATATACAATAAAGGCCGTGATACATGTTCAATTTTTGCCTTTAAGGCAGAATGATTCTGCGCGTTGATTGGTTAAATGTCGGCCATCTTGAAATGTCTTTAAGGCAAAATTTTAAAATTGAACATTGCTCAATTTTTCATACGGCAAAAATTACCTAACCTCAAAATATTTTGAAATTTCTATGTTGTGATTTGTCGGTTACAAAGGTTAAAAAATTAAATTTGTATAACAATTAATTTAAAAGACCTAAAATTGAAAATGAACGTGCAAAGTTAGTTCTGTTGATTTTTAATTTTGCTTGTATTTATGTTACACGTTTTTAATGCTATTAAATACAAAAAACCTTATTATAATCCTTAATCTTAATTCAGGTCGAATGGGCTCTCGAACTAAATAGCATTTTTCGATACTTGGACCTACAATTGCTAACTTGTCAAATTGAGTTACGCTCATTCAATGATACAATTTAAAATTGTGGTGATCGGTTAATTGCATTTCGGTATCTGTTGTAATTTTATAGTAATATAATAAAACGCAACTGTTAGCTTTGCTATCTAAGAACACACTGAGAAGAGTTTTATTCATTATTATACTTCTAACTATTACATATACATTGTCGCCAACATCATGGCATTAAAATAAGGTTATGTGCGAAAGCTGTTTAAATATAACAATATATGTATGTGTAATTTATAACACCCTCACTCATTAAGAATTTATATAAAACAAAATTGCTAATAAAGTAATAACCTAACATTACATTCTTAATGCATTGAAATTACTACCCAAGTCCCATCTCCTTTGAACACAATTTAGTCTTTGGGCCGGATACACCTTTGGCAAGAACATCCGCTGCGTTTTCTTCTGATGATACATAATAAACTTTAATTATTCCATTTTCAATTTGGTCCCATGTGTGATGATAACGAACATCGATATGTTTAGTTCTTGTGTTAAAACATTCGGAATGCGATAGATGTATTGCGGATTGATTATCGCATTTAATGTGCACAGGTTGGCAAATATTTTTGCCCAACTCCTGACCAAAATTTCGTAACCATATTGCCTCACGAGTAGCCCAAGACAACGCTATATACTCAGCCTCCGTCTGACGTTTGCTACTCCATGATATCGCACCATTACTAAGTACGAATACATATCCAGTACATGAACGTCGCTTGTCAACATCTGATGCCCAGTCAGCATCGGACTGACTGAGTTAGAAAATTTACATCAGAAGTCTTATAATTTAATTTGTAATCCAATGTACCACTTAAATACCGAATAATTCGTCTAACTGCCGTCCAATGCGGTTTTTCATAGTTTGTATTAAAACGACTGACGTCATTAACTGCAAATGCGATATCTGGTCTCGAACCTTGTGCAATATACAACAAACAACCAACAGCAGCTTGATACGGTATATTTGCCATTTCCGCCTTTTCTTCTTCTGTTTGAGGACACATTGAAATAGATAACTTCTGATTCATATCGCTTGGTGATGACACAGATTTACAATTTTCCATTCCAAATCGTTTAATAACATCCGAAATATAAGATTTTTGGTCGAGTGTAATTACACCATTGTTCTGTATAATTCGTAAACCAATACATGATTTTGCTGTACCCAAATCCTTCATTTTAAACGAAATACTCAAGGCATGTTTGAGTTTCTTTAACGTATTTTCGTCCTTCCAGAAAATCAAGAAATCATTAACGTAAATTGTTAACATAAGCGATAAATCATTGGCATAAAATACACACGGATCGTGAACCGATTTCCTCAAACCATACTTTAACATTTTTGTCAATTTTTCATTCCAAACACGACCGCTTTGCTTTAAACCGTAAATCGTTTTGTTCAATTTACATACGCGTTTGGAATTATCATCGAAACCTTCAGGTTGTTCCATATAAATCTCTTCTGACAAATCCCCTTGCAAGAACGCAGCAACAGCATCCATTTGATCAATTTTTAAGCCGTTTTTTACTGCAGGGCTTATCAAAAATCGAACCGAAGAATATCGAACTACAGGTGAATAGTGTTGCAGCTTCATCTAAAAGCAAATAGAATATTTTAAGAAAACTAATTGAATTTTATAATACCCAATTATCCACTTATCTTTTCATTGTATATTATGTCATTTATAATTTGGTTATGTTTTTGTTGTTTTGTATAAATTTGACATTTATTTAAAATTCATTGAATTGTTCAAACTGACATCTAGTTATAAGTTAATGTAAATGAAATTGAGCAACGGTTTGAATCTCAACTAATTTATACCATTTAATATTTTCTATTCAAATTAACCGCGGCTTTACCAATACTTACGCGTAACCAATCAGGCAATGCCACCGTGTTTCGGATAATGGTACGAATTAAAATGTAGTTGTAGTTTATGGTTTTAGTGGTGGAATACAAAAAAAAGGTTGCGGAAAAAATCAATCGTTGTGCAATCTTCATAGATACCAGAACAAATTTACCAAATAAAAATCTTGTGAAAAGTTATCATAATTTAAATAAAATTGTTATTAATTCAAAGTGAATTGTTGCGTTTTTTATTTAAAAGAAATCAAATTACACCAGTGATTATATCCAATAATCCGAATCGTATCCGGAATTACTGTGTACCAAATTAACAACCAACAAATCATCACCAAATTATCAATCAAAATCATCACCAAAAATACAGTCCACATCATCATCATTATCAGTTTTTTCATTGGTCCTTCGAGCCGGATCATAAGCACCGGCTAATTTGGAGAAAACTACCGTAGAAGAAGGAAGAAAAATCGAGAAACGTGATCAAGGTCGCAGCAAACCACACATCAAGGTCGCAGTAAAACCACGCTAAATCGAATACCACGCTCTAATATCAGATGAGTATTAGTTTTAATTTAATTTCTTTATTAAATAAATAAATAATTTAACCAACCGTAATTAAATTCTAAATCGAATTACAATCAAAATTAAATTAACTAATTAATAATAGCGTAATCGGTATAAAGTTAAATCAAATTTAACCAACTATATATAAATAAGCGTGTGTGCCATTTCGGTTGAAAAACATTAGTATAACAAGTTCAGTGAAAAAAGTGTATTAAGTGAAATTACAAAATGGAAGCCAAAACCAAACGCAGAAGCATTATAAAAGGTCTATTAACTCGGATAGAGAAATATGCTACCACATTAGCCGATGATTCGTGTGAGGAAGAAGTAAGAGAACGAGTACGACGCGCGAAAGAATTATTACAACAATTTACTGATATTGAGGATCAGATTTTTGATGAAAAACCAGACGAGAAGTCAGAAGGAGAGGAGTTCGAAGAGCAGTATTACCGAGTTGTGGCCAAGCTCAACAAGTGGTTACGCATTCATACATTTTCAGCTCCTCCTCAGCTAAACGAAAGCATTATCAATTCATCACAAGCGGCCAATAATGACTTCAAACTTCCTAGAGTCAACATACCCAGCTTCTCGGGCGATTATCGGGAGTGGCAAAGCTTCTTCGACCTATTTAACAAAATAGTGCACGAGAATCAGGCGCTTTCAGCAGCACAAAAATTCCAGTACCTGAAGGGACTGTTGAAAGGCGAAGCGAGCAATTTATTAAGGCATTTGGCAGTGACGGAAGCAAATTATATCGAAGCGTTCCAAAAACTTTGTAAAAGATATGATAGAAAAAGCTTGACCGCTAATTCATTCATAAAGCTTTTTATGGAGCAGCCAACCATTCGTCAAGTGAATTCATCCTCAATAAGAAAGCTTCTTGATACATCTGATGAGGCCACACGAGGCTTGAAAGCACTGGGAGCTGAAGCTGAGTCCAAAGATCCATGGTTGCTTTACATATTATTCAACAAGTTAGACGATGAAACAAAACAATTATGGATGAGGCATACCAGTGATAAGGATTTTCCGGCTCTACAAACCTTTTATGATTTCCTGGCAAGCCGTGCGGATGAACTAGAAGGAATCAATTTTAGCAATAAAGGTCAATCATCTAGATCAGTTGCCACTATTAAGGGTTTTCATGTAAACCCAGATGTCTCGTGCCCCGTCTGTCAAACCAATGACCACCAGCTTTTCCAATGTTCCAAATTTAAGTCTATGGATATACTAGCCCGCAGAGATTTAATCAAAGCAAATGGACGTTGTTTTAATTGCTTAAACAATAATCATGGAGTCTACGAATGTCGATCTAATAAAAGATGCCGAGTTTGCAATAAGAAACATCATTCGCTCCTACATATGCTGGTTACTTCGAGTGAGAAAGATCCCACATACAAAGCACCTGCAACCACTAGTTTACATCAACAAAAAACTGAAGAGTCATCATCGCACTTGCAGTCACAGCCAGCAACCACCTCAAATCCGAACAATAATCACCGTCAAGAAGACAATATCACCAGCCACAACGCGAATCTGAAACAAAAACCAAATGTGATTAATCAATCATTGCTACCAACAGCTATCATTCAAATCAAGGATGGGTTTGGCGAATGGAGGTTATGCCGTGCGCTGTTAGACTCAGGCTCACAAGCATCTTTCGTGAGTGAAGACCTGGTGCAACGATTGCAGCTAAAACGAACGAATGCACGCATCAGTATTAAAGGAATTGGGCAATCAACCGCTGGAATCACCAAGGGCAAGGTAACCGTTTCAGTTTCCTCTCGTATGGAAGACAACAATTGGCAGATTGAATGTCTGATTATATCAAAGGTAACCTCGTGCCAACCAGCAAACTTCATTGAGAAACCAAACTTGTTCAACCTCCAAAATCTACCATTGGCCGATCCGTCATTTGACCAACCAAACAACATCGACATACTCTTGGGGATCGATCAATTTTTCAGTCTGTTGAGACCTGGAGCATTGAAATTAGATATCGGCGGATTAATGGCACAAAATACCGTGTTCGGATGGGTTATTGCCGGTCCATCGTACGCAAACCATCAGTCCTCATCAAATCTCACTAGTCACCATTGTGAGGTAAATGTTGATCAACTACTGCAGAAGTTCTGGGAGTTGGAGGAGGTGACATTACCAAATAAGTCATCGAATTATTCAGCAGAAGAAAAAAGTTGTGAGGAGTTTTTTGAGCAGACCACGGATCGAACGGAAAATGGAAGGTTTGTGGTACGACTTCCCTTTAAACCAAACACATCAACAAAGCTAGGAAATACTACACGCGGAGCATTACAGAGACTGGAAGCGATGGAGCGCAGGTTTGCGAAGGATGCCAGTTTCAAAAAGTATTACCACGATTTTATGGCAGAATATCTAGCTCTTAACCACATGGAAGAAGTACCAACCGATCAAATAAATCAACACGACGGAAGTTACTATCTCCCACATCATGGCGTGCTGAAAGAGTCCAGCTCGACAACAAAACTACGTGTGGTGTACGATGCATCATTTAAGTCATCAAACGGAACTTCACTCAACGATATTTTGATGGTCGGACCTACCGTTTATGAACCACTTATCTCAATTTTGATGCGTTTCCGATTATACAAAATTGTTTTTACAGCGGACATTGAGAAAATGTTTCGCCAAATAAATCTTCACCCTGATGATAGGGATTATCACCGAATCCTATGGCGTTCCGATAGTACGAAACCACCGACACATTACCGTCTTACCACAGTTACGTACGGAACAGCCTCAGCACCATACCTTGCAACAAAATCATTGCAAATGATCGGGAACAGCTTGATGGAGAATCAACCAAAGATTGCAGAAAGGATACTACACGACTTCTACGTCGATGACTTTATTTCCGGATGCCATTCAGAGGACGAAGCACATAAGATCCAAGAAACCGTCACAGATGTGCTTAAATCGTATGGTTTCAATTTGCGGAAGTGGTCATCCAACTATAATTCCTTACTAGAAAAAATTGCTCCTGATAGTAAGGAACCCAATCCATGGATTATAGATGATCAGTCATTTCCTAAGCTACTCGGTATACAGTGGAATCCTGCGAAAGACGAGTTCCAAATAAAGGTATCACTTAAAGATAAATCAATCGGATCCAAACGAGAAGTTCTGTCACAATCGGCTCGCATTTTTGATCCAATGGGATGGCTAGCACCAGCAATCATAAATATTAAAATTTTATTCCAAAGTCTATGGTTGCTAAACCTAGATTGGGATGATGAGCTACCTCCAAATGAAGCAGAGATATGGCGAAACATAAGGGACGAGCTTCCAGAGTTAGAAAAAATAAAAATATCAAAATGGTACGGAACCGGCGAGGAGACATTTGAGCTGCACGGATTTAGTGACGCTTCTGAAAAGGCGTATGCGGCAGTTGTATATTGCAGATG
This sequence comes from Tipula helvola, assembly GCA_963556165.1. Lineage (NCBI taxonomy): Eukaryota > Metazoa > Arthropoda > Insecta > Diptera > Tipulidae > Tipula > Tipula helvola. Next base: position 162,245,658 of record OY744481.1, on the reverse strand, counting down.
TGTTGATGAACGTGGCAATGTAAGAGTCAATCTCATCAGTTCCAAAACGAAGGTCGCTCCAATCAACCAAATAAGTATTCCAAGGCTTGAACTATGTGCTGCAGCGTTACTAGCTACATTAATAGTAAGTGTAAAGACGGCGTTGAGAATTCCCGAAGCAAAAACCACATTATGGACCGACTCGACCATTGTCTTAGGATGGTTATCTTCTCCTCCGAGACGATGGAAAACCTTTATTGCAAACCGCACTGCTAATATATTGTCGAAAACTACCAGAGGATGTTGGAATCACGTCGAGTCGCATAGTAATCCCGCAGATTGCGCGTCCAGAGGAGTAATGCCATCAAAACTAAACGATTTTAAATTGTGGTGGCATGGCCCAGACTGGTTAAGTAAATCTCAGGAAGAATGGCCGAATCAAAGATGGACAGTTGATGATTCGGAATTATCAAAAGAAGAACGCACCATTAAGCCGACGATACTAGCTGCAACAGCAACCCTCGATAATGAGATATTAACCCAGCTGCTCATCCGAATTTCATCCTACCAGAAAATAATCAGAGTGGTCGCATGGGTGTACAGATTCTACAACAGAGCGAAACGTAACGCTAATTCAATCAAATCAGAGCTGACATCGGACGAAATAGGAAGAAGCAAAACGAAAATTTGTACCTGGGTGCAGAGTGAATACTTCGCCACAGAACTAAAATCCATTAAATCAAACCGAGACCTACCAAAAACGAGCAAAATCCGTAACTTAAATCCATTCCTCGACGAGCAACAATTATTGAGAGTTGGCGGTCGCATCGAAAATTCAGGTGCAGAATACGAAACCAAGCATCCCAGTGATATTACCCAACTGCGATCTATCCAAGTTGCTGATTAGAGACCTCCACAAAAAACATCAGCATGCAGGAGCCTCGTTGCTCACAAGCATCATTAGACAACAGTATCACATTTTAAATTGCCGTAAGATAGTGAAGGATGTCATTAAGCAATGTAACATATGTCGACGATATTGCGCGAAGCCGAACTACCAAATAATGGGAAATTTGCCAGAAGATCGCGTCTGTTATGAGAGTCCATTTCTGAAGACGGGTATTGACTACGCAGGTCCACTCCAGTTAAAGCAGATCTATGGTCGATCAACCCACAGATGGAAAGCATATTTGGCAATATTTGTTTGTATGTCCACTAAGGCTGTACACATTGAAGTGGTGTCAAATTTAACCTCCGAGAATTTCATCGCAGCACTACAACGATTTGTGGCACGTCGCGGACTATGCACCGATACATATTCCGACAATGGCTCTAATTTTATAGGAGCCAATAATGAACTTCGCGACATTTCTCAATTCATTAAACATAATTCTAATAACATCATTTCATTTCTTGCTTCAGAGAGAATTAACTGGCATTTCATTCCAAGCGCAGCACCAACATTCGGAGGCTTGTGGGAAGCCGCCGTTAAATCATTTAAATATCACCTTAGACGAGTAATGGGCAACACAATATTCACCTTCGAGGAACTTACGACTGTAGCGAGTCAAATCGAAGCGGTGTTCAATTCACGACCGCTGTGCGTTTTATCAGATGACCATATTGACCCTTTGACACCAGGCCATTTTCTAATCGGGCGGCCGATAGTGCAAATTCCACAACCTGTATTGACCGACACTAAAGCCTCACATCTATCACGATGGCAACACATGCAGCAAACTATTCAACACTTCTGCGATCGATGGAAGTTCGAGTATTTAACATCGCTGCAAAAACGAAGTAAATGGCAAACAAGAGGTCAACCGATCCAAGTAAACGACATTGTTCTAATTCGCGAAGATAATTTACCGCCTTCGAAATGGTTACTTGGTAAAATAGAAAAAATTCATCCTGGAACAGATGGAGTCGTCAGAGTGGTGACACTAAAAACTAAAGCGGGACATCTAAAGAGGCCGGTCTACAAATAGTGCAGAATTCCAATAAATGAATTGAATCAACAGATTCAAAGCGGGCGGTATGTTGCAGCTTCATCTAAAAGCAAATAGAATATTTTAAGAAAACTAATTGAATTTTATAATACCCAATTATCCACTTATCTTTTCATTGTATATTATGTCATTTATAATTTGGTTATGTTTTTGTTGTTTTGTATAAATTTGACATTTATTTAAAATTCATTGAATTGTTCAAACTGACATCTAGTTATAAGTTAATGTAAATGAAATTGAGCAACGGTTTGAATCTCAACTAATTTATACCATTTAATATTTTCTATTCAAATTAACCGCGGCTTTACCAATACTTACGCGTAACCAATCAGGCAATGCCACCGTGTTTCGGATAATGGTACGAATGAAAATGTAGTTGTAGTTTATGGTTTTAGTGGTGGAATACAAAAAAAAGGTTGCGGAAAAAATCAATCGTTGTGCAATCTTCATAGATACCAGAACAAATTTACCAAATAAAAATCTTGTGAAAAGTTATCATAATTTAAATAAAATTGTTATTAATTCAAAGTGAATTGTTGCGTTTTTTATTTAAAAGAAATCAAATTACACCAGTGATTATATCCAATAATCCGAATCGTATCCGGAATTACTGTGTACCAAATTAACAACCAACAAATCATCACCAAATTATCAATCAAAATCATCACCAAAAATACAGTCCACATCATCATCATTATCAGTTTTTTCAAATAGACCTCTCCATAGTCGATACCATATACCTGGGAGCAACCTTTGGCTACCAACCTAGCTTTGTAACGTATAATATTACCATTATCGTCCCGTTTAATTTTGAAAACCCATTTTGATTTAATTGGTTTTCGATCTTTTGGCAAGTCAACCAATTTGTAAGTACCATTTTTGATTAATGAGTCGATTTCTTCATTCATTGCCGATTTCCACATTTCACCCTCGTCGCAGTTAAATGCCTCTCTGACCGTAGTTGGCTCCTTATGTACATGAGTCATGTGTGCCGAATAGGTTACATAGTCATCAAATGTTCGTGGTTTAGGTATCCTCGCCGATCGTCGCAAATCCGAAGCTTGTATTACCACATTTTCTGGAACAAATTTTCTATCGTGTGCGTCTTCATATTCATAATGAATATCTTCATCATTGTTCAAGTTTATGTCACTTTCATCGATTATTGACTTATTTAGAGAAGATTTGCTCTCATTTACTCTCACTTCATCCGAACCATCCAAACTAACTGCTTTCTCAACACCATTTTCTTGTAAGAAAATTACATCTCGACTCAACTTTAACTCTTTAGTCATTGAGTCAATACATCGATAACCTTTTACGCCCTCACTAAAACCGACAAAGACCATCTTCTTGGACTTTTTGTCCCATTTACGACGATTTTGTTTTGGTACGTGTACCATAACTGGATTTCCAAACAGTTGTAGATGACTTACATTCACTTTGTTTCCTGACCATGCTTCTTCCGGTGTTATTGTGTCCAAAACTGAATTTACAGAACAATTAAGGATATGCGCTGCCATATTAATAGCTTCGGCCCAATATGACACATCCAATTTTGCGTCGAATAACATACATTTAGCTTTCTCAACTAATTTACGATTAGCTCTCTCAGCAATCCCATTCTGTTCCGGTGTATATACAACGGATTTTTGATGTTGTATACCATGTTTCTTTAAATAAACATTAAATTTTGAATTCACATATTCGGTACCATTGTCAGTGCGTATAGCCTTCAATTTTTGGCCTGTCTGCCTTTCAACCATCGATTTGAACTCAACAAATCGATCGAACACTTCCGACTTTTCACGTAGAAAGTACACAAAAATTTTCCGTGAATGGTCATATAAACGTTAAAATGTACCGAGCACCTCCAATTGAACGATTTTCCATTGGACCATTCAAATCTGAGTGAACCAAATTTAAGATGTCATTTGTTCGTGTTGTACTTTTTCATATGCTGTGATGCCCCGCTATCAATGTACCAATTTTCTTGTTGGTCTCTCGTTTTTGCTATATCACTTTTATTCGATGACTTTTTCTTTTCATCAATTATACTACTACCGGAGTGCTCTGATTCTTCTTTGCTGTAACAATTTTTTGAAATATGTCCTCGCCTACCGCAATTAAAACATTTCACGTTACTTTGGACTCTCGTCTTTTGTTTATGTTTACCAAAGAATGCTGATGGTGATACTTTCTCATTGAAACTCGTATCTAATAATTTCGATCGAACCAAATGCGATGTTAATTTTGCACCACTACTTTCCAAACCCATACTCATAGGTTGAAAGTCACTAGGCAAACCGGCCAATAATATACTTGCGAGCCATTCATCATCAACACTGAATCCGATACCATGTAATTTATTTGACGTGTCAAATATTTGACTAACGTATAGTCTCTCATTGAGTCACAGCTTTCCAATTGCGTTGTCACTAGTTTTCGTAACAAACCAATTCGACGAACGAGGCCTTTATCTTCAAACAATTGCTTCAATTTTGCCCACAAATCATACGCAGTTGTACATCCAGCTATATGTAGATATAAAGATTTGTCAATACTTGGCTTTACGCAATTTTTCTTCATCAGTTTCGGCGTTTTCTCCGGTTTTAATACAATTTTCATAATTGTTTAATTCCAATAAATTTTGAATCGCATATGCCCATGTGTGGTAATTTTCACTGCCATTCAATTTATCAATTGACACCCACGCTTCACTGCTCGCCATTTTTTTTTACAATGTCCCGCTACACGTATTAAAAAACAAATGCACGACGCACCACAAAAAAATAAATATTTCCTTTTATATTAACTTATTGTTCGATTTATCACTATGTACAAAAATGCGCATACAAAGCAAAACGTTTTATTTATTTATTTATTACTCAAACCCACATGTCTGGGCCCATAACCTGTTGTAATTTTATAGTAATATCACTGATTAGCATGATTAGCACTGATTTTATAATAATATCACTGATACTAATCAGTGGTAATATAATAAAACGCAACTGTTAGCTTTGCTATCTAAGAACACACTGAGAAGAGTTTTATTCATTATTATACTTCTAACTATTACATATACATTGTCGCCAACATCATGGCATTAAAATAAGGTTATGTGCGAAAGCTGTTTAAATATAACAATATATGTATGTGTAATTTATAACAGTATCAAATCTCTTTTAATAAAATAGGTGAAACCCATCAAGTCTTTGGTTTCCTTTTAAAATATGTTCTACAATCTACTTCTTCTTCAATATTTTTTTTAAATAAGTATAAAACACCGATACACCCATACCTCACTTTGCGACGGTAATTCGTTCCATAAAAATGCATCTTTTAAATAAAATTGCAACGTAATTAAATAACCTTGACGTATTTTCAGAAAGAAAACATTTAAGTAACGATGCAACAAATAATTTAAGCGACGCAAAACTGAAATTTGGTAGTAACAAATGTAAAGTCGCAATTCGAAACGTCGCAAATCGAAACGTCGCAAATCGAGGTATTGGTGTATTTATAATTCGACGCTTTATTTTCTGCATTTTATTCATTTTCACTGCCAACTAAAACTTGGCAACGGTCAATTTCAAAATTTTGATTTGAATAAATTTTAGGTTATGTTTTATACGATAGCAAAAAGACCCTTACGGCAAAATGTTACATGTATCGGTACAAAAGAAATTTCAATTATGCCGTGTAAGGCAAAAAAAGTTAACCAATCAGCGAGAAGATTTTTTTTGCCTTAAAGGCAAAAATTGAACATGTATCGCTGCCTTAATTCACTTTATTAAAATTTTGCTTAGTTATAAATATAAACAATATTTCACAAAATATATTCACTATTATAATTGTATGTTACACACTATTTTATTTTGTTGCACTACAATAATTAAATGTTCTAGCTCTTAATATTGCCCGACCGACTTTAACTGATTAAATCAAAATTATTGTTAACATAATATGGGAAGTTAGTATATTCTATGTCGACTCAGTCCAAAATCCAAAACAATAAAATGTTCGAATTAAAAATGTTTACAGATATTGTAATTATTATTAATATACTTACATACAGCTGCGGCAAAAATAATAGTAGTGAAAGAATCAAGATTATTCAATACAAACTGCCTGAAAACAAAGCATAGTTTTTAAAAAATGTTGTTTTCCAAATTTACATTATTTATTACATAATAAGAAAAGAATATCATAATTTTGTTTAAAAGTATGAAAAATTCGAATATGTTGCAATTATGATGTTGCACTACTATTATTTTTGCCACAACTGTATACATATATTTAGCTAGCGGGGCTGTAAAACTCTTTGAAAAAATAAAACAATTTAACAATGCAAATAAAATAATATTTATTACATTGTTTGTGGCCGTAGTGGTAAAGCATTGGACTAGAGCAAAGGTCTTCGGTGCGACCGTCATGTAATTTTATTATTTTTTTTAGTATTCATGTACTGACCAAATATTTTACATTAAATTAAAAATTCCGCTTTATACTACAGTAATTACTCAAGAAAATACGGGGTCCGCGTTTTAATGCTCCTAAACACTATGTGGTGACATCTAGTCAACCAATACTTGTATTATTAGTTTTAGTAAATGTTTTTTAATAAAATTAGATGACTGTACCTGTACGATAATATGAAAAGGTACAGTCAGCATATAATAAGTTAGACGATAAGTCAGACATTTTGGAATACAAAATAAAAAGTGAAATTTAATAAATATTTTATTAGTTTTATTTATAAATATTAACAACTCGAAAATACAGAAACCACAACTAACACATGGCGCAGTTGATAGGATAGGAAATTCAAATTATAAAGTATGGGTATAAACTTATAAGATTAAAAGCGCGTGAATTAAATTATGGGAAAATAAAGTCATACTCAGTTATATAGCGAGTAAAATAAAAGACAACACGTGATTTTTAATAAAATTGTGAATTAGTCAAAATAAGTGAAAAACAAAGGAAATAAATAAATAAAATCAAGCTGAAAATGGAATTCTTAAAACCACCAGCACCATTGTCCTGTGAGGGAAATTTGTGAGCTACTTTCGAAAAATTTAGAAAGCAAATAGACATTTATATGAAAGCTACATCATTGGATAAAAAAGAAGAAGGTGTAAAAGTGGCCATTTTGCTTAATCTTATTGGCGAGCAAGCTAATGAAATTTATTTAACATTTGAAGAGAACGAAAAAATAAAAACATATGATGGTGTATTGGAATCATTTAAAACATATTGCACGCCGAAAACAAATGTCTTGTATGAACGTCATATATTCAACAGAAGAATTAGCCATTTGCCCAATATCGATTTTAGTTCATTTGTCCCCTCGCTTGGGCAGCGCTGACTACTCTTTTTTTTTTTACATGCAAAAACAAGTAAAATCATGTTTACAAATACAAGTGTCTTGTCTAAATTAGTGGATGTCCCCCTACTTTTTTTTATGATTAATAAAATTCAATATGTTGTGATTAATAATAAATAACAAATTTTAAAATTGATTTAGTCGAAATTAATAATTTAATGAAACATTCGCAAGACACATTTTGACCATATAAAATTACATATGAAATTTTTTAGCCGCCAGTCAGCAAGCGTTGCATTTATATTTGGGAAAGTCACTAATTCAAAAAGAAAATGAAAGTTTTGATAATTTTGTAACAGCGGTAAAAATATTAACCGAAACATGTGAGTTTGGAGTTTTAAAAGGGTCGATGATTAGAGACCGAGTGGTATTTGGAATAAAAGAGAAAATGGTTTAACAGCAAATGATAAAACAGAGTGATCCTAGTTTAGAGAAAGTAATAGAGATGGGCAGAATGGAAGAAAGTTCAACACAACAAGCGGAGAGCATACAAAGAAGCGATAAAATGGTAAACATTACGCAAATACATTCCAACAGGCAGCATCAACAAAGGGGTAAAAATTTTAATAATAATAATTTTAGTAATAATGATACTAGATTTAGGGAGCCGCATCAGTCACCACAAACGAGCAAAAATGTTCAATTTAATTGTTTTAAATGTAACGAAAGTCATGGTAGAAGAAATTGTCCTGCTTATGGACATCAATGTAAAAAATGCAAAGCTTGGCATCACTTTACAAAGTGTTGTAAAAGTAAAGCAAAAACTATTTATCAAATTGAAGGCGAAACAGAACATTCTGACGTTTGTGATGATTTTTTGTGTTGAATCCATAGAATTAGAGAATAAAAATAAGGTTAAAAAAAAAATTGAAATATCTTCCATTTCAAACTATGAAAAAAACGGGTGGTTCGAAAAAATTATTATTGAACAAAATGAAATAAAGTTCAAAATTGATACAGGTTCTGATGTGAATGTATTGCCTTCTTTATATTTGATATTTTAAAGACCAATAAACAAATTTCGAATACTGAAATCATACTACAGGCATTTGGGGGCTCAAAAGTTAAACCTCAGGGATGCATTAGTTTAAAATTAGTCTTTAATGGTTTAGAGTTAGAAGAAAAGTTTTTAATATTGGATATAAATTCATCACCGATTTTGGGACTTAGAACTTATGAGAAATTAGGACTAATTAAACAGATATTAGGCATAGAAAATGAAAAAGATAGATTCACAAAGGAACATACGGTAGTTTTCGAAGGTATGGGCAAATTTCCCCAGAAATTAAATTTAACGTTAAAACATAATGTGATACCAGTTACTAGACCACCGCGACGAATCCCAATGGCTTTGAAAGAAAAAGTTAAAATTTCTTTGGATATCCTTGTAAAAAATAAAATAATAGAACAACTAATCGAACCGACGGAATGGGTCAGCAACTTAATAGTTGTTCAGAAACCGAACGGAACATTAAGACTGTGCTTGGATCCAAAGTTTTTGAATGAAAGTATTAAGAAAGAGTATTTTGAAATCCCAAAACTTGAGAATTTAGTATCCAAAGTAGTTGGTGCGCAGTATTTTACAGTACTAGATCTAAAGGACGGCTTTTATCAAATAGAGCTCATGGAAGAAGCATCTAAACTATGCGCATTTAGTTCACCTTTCGGTTGCTTTAAATTTAGAAGGTTACCGTTTGGAATAAATGTAGCACCAGAAACTTTTCAGAAAATGAACGAAAATAATTTCGTAGATATCGATGGAGTAGCAATCTATATAGATGATCTATTAATTTATGGACATAGTGAGGCAGAACATGATGCCAATTTATTAAAAGTTATAATTATAACTATAAATATAATTATAAATAAATCATATAATTAAAAATTAATTAAGAGTTGGCTACCTTATCTAGAAAAAAAAATACGGAAACTGAAAATCCAGAAAAAAAATCCAGAAACATAATTATCAAAGTGCGGACCAAATTATAATTAAAATTTATAAAATGTCTATCAAATTTGAGTTTTCCGTAAAGTTCTTAATATTTATGATAATAGAAATTGCTTCGTCAACCTTTTAGATACAGATCAAAGTAATCGTATCGCTCATATCGCTCCTAATAATAATCTAAAAATGGGTTTAGCCACGTATTACTGTTTTTCAAAAGACTGTTTACAAAAGACTGTTTCTAAAATCTTTTCTCCAAAATCTTGTTTTACAAAATACATAATAATGTTTTTATTAATCTTTTATAGATTTTAGGTACTTTAAAATAAAATGACATCGACTAATTTAACTTCGAATTGTAGAGGCTAACGGTTTCGGTAACTCTCACGGGCATGCGGGAGGTTGCTGCGCTCCTCCCCGATTAGACCTCCGAGGGGCTTTAGATTTGTACTTCGGGGGACGTAGGGGCCGGAATCAGCAAATATGTCGCACTGCGTGCCGCACTAAGCAGCGGATTATATAAAATCTAATAATGACACCTACTAAAAAAAAATAATTGCTCTATTTTGTTAAGCAATATTTTATATCAATCCCAGAAAAACCATTTCACTAAATATTCATAATTTCACTATAAAATAATCAAAATAATTATTTCCGAAAACAATTTATACGGTAAGAATTTTATACGGTAAGAATTCAAAAAACAAGATTGAACGGCAAAACAAGATTTTGTCTTGCAGCCAAATATCCCGATCCCCTAAAAATGGCAATAAAATTGATTTTTTTTCATTTATTTTAAGGGAGGCACCTCCTCCAAACAACTGGTTTTTCAATAATTTTTTACAAAAAATTGAGAGCATTTATTGCAATGAAACAAATTGCATAATAATATTGACGTTCAAATGAATACAAACAATTTTTTTTATGAGTGAAAAGAAAATGGCGGCGCTAGAGGTGCTCGAACTTGGCTACTAGAGTTTGCGCCGTGGAACGCCCTTGTCCTCGTAGTTAACTAAAATCAACAAAACAAATTTTTTTCATTAAAACAATTCATTCCGCTTTGCATGAACCTAAATGTAGTAAAAAATAAAATTAAAATTGAAAATTTGAGGTCAAAAAGTAAAAAAAAACAAGTTTTTTTAAACAATTCGTTAAAACCAATATTTATTTAAACAACTTATACGAAATTTTGGGTTTGTGCAAAGGCCAATAAGCTAAAGAATATGTGTACAAAATTTCAAGTTGATTGGTCCATTAGTTTTTGAGTTACACTCCACGGCGCGCAAAACAACATGTTTCAAGAAAAACTCGATTGAAGTTTTCGTTCTTGAAGAGAACACATTACTTCGCATCACTTCGGTGACTTCCTAGGGACCTTTAGGACTTTCTGTTGGGCTTCAAATTTTGAAAATATATTCTTCAGATACTAAATGAATTTTTAAAGCAAAATAAAAAAAATTAATATCTGTGGCCCTATTCTGGTAATTCCCGGGGAATATGGAATATTTTGTTTTACAGCAGTTATTCCCCAGATAAATTTTTCCAACTTTTTATTCGCCATTTCCAAAAGTGCATTCTGGCAATCGGGGAATAAATATACAGGGGAAATATAAATTTAGTTGTACTTGTTCTCTATGGAATCACATTAAAATAAGTAAATATCCGCGAAGGACCCTTACAAACAATATTAATATTATTATTTATTAATATCAACAAATATTTTCGTTAACAAATTTATTCCCCATCAATTATTTCATAAACCAGGTATGGAAGAACAAACGTCAAGACTGCTGTAATTGGGAATAATTTTTTCCCAATCAATTTTTTTCCCTTACACCAGAATACACTTTGGGGAAAAGGGAATAATACTGAAACACAATTTAAAATATCTATTCCCCAGGAATTACCAGAATAGGGCCACTGGAGGAGGTTCCCCGATTAAACAAAATATTTTTTCTGGATTGCTTTTCTCCGTAATTTCTAGATTTTTTTCGGAATATCTTTTCTGTATTTTTTCTTTTCAACTATTCTGGATTTTAAAATTTCTGGATTTTTTTCCAGGCAAATGTAGTGATCCCATTAATTAATTACTTATAATAAATAAAATAAATAAATAAATTTGTTTTTTCGACAAAATTTGATCACATTAATTATGCTACATGCACAGGACTTATTAGCACGTATTTTCAGTTTATTGAAATTATTTTACATTAAGAAATTAATTCAATGGTTTTAAATATTCATTTCAATCAATTAAGTGAAGGAAAATTTAATGAAAATTCGGCCTTTTGACTTTCGGCATTTGACATATTTGGCCTTTCGGTTTCGATATATTCGGTCTTTCGAGCCCATTCGGCTTTTCAACATTCGGCCTTTCGACACATTCGGCCATTCGGCCATTCGGCATTCGGCCTTCGGACCCATTCGGCCTTTCAACATCGAACGATCAGTCACTAAATCAAAAGAAATTCCAATAAAAAATGTTTTGACTTGAATGCCTTTTTTATTTTTTGATTGAAGTTCCTTCTGAAAAGGCATAAATGTCTTCTATTTTGACTGAGCTGCCTTTTATTTTTTGACTGAAACTCCTTTCCGTTTTTGACTGAAATGCTTTTGACTGGGGCGCCAAAGCCAATATATAGGTCTACGAAGGCATTTCAGTCAAAAAAACTAACCAAACAAAAGGTATTCCAGTCCAAAAATTTGTGACTATAATACTTTTCAAGAAGGTCGTTCAGTCCAAAAATACAAAGGGTATTTCAGTCAAACTGTTTTCTGACCGAAATACCTTTTTTTTTGGACTGAAGTTCCTTTTTAAAAGGAGTTTTAGTCATAATATTTGTATGGGAAATTTTATGACTGAAATGCCTTTTGTTTTTTGACTGAATTGTTTTTGACTAGAATTCCCGGAGCCATCACATACAAAATATTTCATAAAGTACATCGGGGAATTCCCCTGTTATAGAATTATTTTTTTTTTGTATAACAAAACTAATTATTATTAATACATGTATAATATATTTAGCTAGGGAGGCTGTAGAACGCTTTGAAATAATACAACAATTTAACAATGCAAATAAAATGCAATCTAGTATAATGTTTGTGGCGTAGAGGTAATGCGCTGTGCTATGGCCGCAAAGGTCTACGGTGCGATTCTCAGCCAATTTTATTTTTAATTTACTTTTATTATTATTATTTTTTAGGATTCATGTAATGACCAAATATTTTACTTTAAATTAAAAATATTCCGCTTTACAGTAATAAATAGAGTAATTACACAAAAAATGGTAAGCGTTTTAACTCCTAAATGTATGCAAAAATTATACCGAAAATCAATGTTTACGTGATTGATTTCAGTCCGGGAAATGAAAACCTGTAAAACCAAACAACAAAAAAATAACTAGGGTAACTTGATAATTTGAAAATCATTTGGATTGATTTTCTCTAAATTTCAAACTCATGTTTTTACTTTAAAATTTAATTTTAAATGAAAAAATCGAATTAATGTCCCATATAGTATGAAATAAAACGTTGTACGTTACACGTACGTTAAATGATCGTTACAGTACTCGTTCGTAGTATTCCTTTGTCGCCTCGTCCATAAACGTCGAACTTGTACTGTAATAACTCATTTACCGCCCTTGTGATGTAAATAACTATTACAAACTATTTTATTATGAGTTGTAGTAAGCCATGAAAATTTGTCGGTAAAGATATTTCTCCTATGTATATTAAAGCATGCTCTGTTTGAAACAATGAGTGTATTTTGTTGACAAAATTACAACAACAATTGCATTGGATATAAAGCACCGCAGATTTAAATAAAGCCAACAAAATTGTTTCTTTATTTAAATCATAGTAGATTTATAGGAAAGAATAGGACAACAAATAAATCAAAACTATATTTGTTTAAATTTTTCTCAACAAAATACAGCTTATATAACAATAAGTGTATTGCTTTGATAAAGAAGGATTAGATTTAGGTTTGGATTTAAAATTTCAGAAAGCAACCCGCCAAGATTTATTTTTGAATTTAATTTTTGTTTGATGTGTTTCATATGAAGCAAATTCTAGTGGTAGATATTGAAACTAAAAATCGGATTTGATTTAAGTAAATTCAAAAAATAATTGGATTTAGTAGCTGAATCTTTTTTGGATTTATTTAATGCAATTGTCGTTGTATTTTTGTAAAATTGCTATTATAGAACCATCAGCATCTACTTACCCGCAATATCATAATTCAGGCGTAACCAGTTAAATCGTCAAATAGAAATTAAATTGTTATAACGGCGACGTATATGCTGTTACATGCTTCAGGAGGAAGCTCCTAAGTTGACGAATGAGAGATAGTGAAGTAGCACCTCATGCGTAATAACTCAGCAGGTCTAGCCAAAGTTGGACTTGGCGAGATCCAAACAGCTAATCTCACTTCAGCAGAGTCAGATCAGTGTGGTTGTTGAAGTGACTACAGGGCACTGTCTCATAGGCAGGCATGCAAGTATGACTACTGTCGTAGTTGCTAGAACGAAGAGGAGAAAGAGACAGTACTTCATCTTCTTTGCACCTGCTCTCGTCTGGCACGAAACAGACTGTAAAGTTTCTAGAGGCAACCCTCTTCAATGACCTGACGGACCTTCGCAGAATGGACGTCAGGAGTATCCAGCGTTTCGTAACAAGCTCAACATGGTTTCAATGAGTTGAAGTGGACCGCCACCTAATCCTTACCTAACCTAGATAATATTCACGATTGGTCTGCCAAAAATGGCATTTCTTTAAATATATCTAAGTGTAAAGCATTAATTTTATCAAAACACACCACATCAAACCCACCTATGGTAAATTTATGGGATACAAAATACTAATAGGGGTTCCATCGAATGCACCGACTACAAATGCAATCCAACATTGTCGAGTTCATTTGGTTTTTGGTAATTTAATTACCTGTGACATACTCACTCTTTTTAATTACCTTCTCGAAAAGTAGTTAAAGAAACCGTTAAATGTTTTCTAGTTTCGTTTTCATAGTACGCTAAGATTTGTGCGATAAAGGGGTTGTGAATTTAACCGATTGGGTTATCTCGGAATTTTGTATATACTTGGAAATGGGCCGTCTTGAATTATTAGTTCTTTAAACAAACTACCTATTATTTTCATTTAAGTATTATTATTTAATGTAAATAGCTCTGACCCCATTTATTTATTTATAATTTTTTAATTATTAAGAGTTCTTATTACATCACCAAGTTTCTTTTAACACTATACGCTAAACCATTAACTTAAAAACCATCTATGTAACTATATCACTTACTTGTAAGAATTTCCATTATATATATATATCTGGAAAAACTTACAAGCTAAGCGGAAATACAATTTTAAAGAATCGCGGAAATTATGGAAAAATGTTATGTTGATGAATAAATGGCTTTTTTTTTTTAAATGGCTTTGACAAATATTTACAATTATGCGCTTATTGTTTGTAATTTAATATTATGCAAACGCGACTTACTAATTATAAATTAACCTTCAAAGTTGTATGACCGCGGAAATTAGCTTATTGTAAATTAAATTTAATGAATAAGGAGTGTTTCACAACACTATATGTATTATAAAAACAACACAAATGTTATTTGTTGATCATTTTCATCCATTTTTATTAAACACAATAAAATAAATTAAAATTTAAATTTGAAATAGAATAATTAAAAGCTGTTATAATTTCAAATCAAATTTACACGTGCAGCAAAGCGTAAAAGGAAACAATTTTACAACAAATGTCATAAATTATTACGAGAAAATAATTAGCACACTATTCTAGTAGGCCCTTAAGTGCTTTTTATACCGGCTGGGTTGACTTGAGACTTTAAAAATGTAAAGTCGCTTTGTAACTTTAAAGTTTTCTAATTAAGTTTTATTTGTTAATATGTAGTGTCATATTTTATAGAAATATTTTGAAACTGTTATAAAATTAATTATTTTTAAGTGATAATTATTAAAAATAAAACGTAAATTTTTTAAAGTCCAAAGTCAATGCAGCTGGTATGACAAGCACTTTAGTGTACGGTCAGGCCAAAATGAAGGAAAAAAAATCACGATTTTTAAGTCAAATTTCAAATTGTTTGGGTTTATTTTTCTAATTAAAATATATTTTGAGTGACGCAATCTATTCTTTGCATAATTCATTATTAAGCTTAGATAAGTTTATTTAAATTTAAATAATTCAGATGCTATATTTACAAAAGCATTAACTATTCGTTGGTAACATATTGTAATATTTGATTTTTTTTTTTTTTTCATTTTGAAATAATTGAAAAACAAGCTGTTAATTTTAGTATAAAGCAGAGGGCTATTTGAGAATTCGATTCGAATGTATTTGAATCTTCGAAGTATTGGATTCTTAATTGTATTGAGTCATATTCTGTCGTTTCTTATTTAATTCACATACGAATCTTATACTTTAAAGGGTCGAATACGTTCGAATCGAATTAACAAATAGCCCCGAGTTTAAATTTTCAATTGAAATGGGATATTTTACTAGAAACTCACCGATGAATTTTGTCGATTGAATTTCAAGAATTTGTCCCAATATTTGTTTATAGTTAATTTTGTTAATTATATTATTTGTTCTTGTCGGCTCCTATCGGTTGTGCACTATAAGATTTGATATAAAATTTAACAAACATGTAAAGTATCAGTACAACATCGAGAAACATGATTATAGACCCAGTCGCAGTAATTTTATCAATACACGGGAATACAACATATGCATTCGTCATTATTATTAGAAATTGGATCTGAAATGTAATAAATAAAAATTAGCAATTGTAGCATTAATATTAGTATTCTGATTTACAATTTGTAATTTAGTGATCCCCTTTTTATAGAATTGAAGGTTTTGTTTCCAATTTTCATCGCCAAAAGACGACAACAAATAGTACAAGTACATGAAGAAGTGTACGATAAAATTTAATACTGCGCATATACAACCTAGCCCGCAACCGACAAATTTTACGCCAAAATATCCTAGATACACGGTTGATATATGATGATAAATGTGAAGCGTTGAAATTTGGTTTTGTTTTTTCCGAAGCACAAAGAATATTGTTTCGATGAGTTCAATCAATTTAATCAAGAGCGAGAAATAACCCAATTTTGCCAGATACATATTTTTTGGTGAATTACTATAATCGGGTGCTCTGCACTGGTAAAAATCTCGAAACGAAACACCGTTTGATAGAAATTCTTTAGCCATATAAAATGACGCGATTATTTGAAACACATTATATCCTATTATCACACTTTTTAGTGAGTAAGCAGGCCTATTTTTCATGAATCTGAAAATAGAAGCAAATATTTAAGTCACACACTTTCTAATTAACACTTTTCGGTTACACTGACTTTGGCCCAGCATTAAGAACGAAAAATAAATATGCTGTGCATATTATTGTGATTTTCACTGGTGACTCTAGAAAGAACCAATCTTGAGTTAGCGGCTGTACTAGAAAATGGAAATTTAAAAATAAAATTATCAATAAATATTCTAATTGGTATTCCCTCCTTACATGTGTCCCAATCTTCAAACATGATTCCGAATATTATTTAAACTATGTGGTTGCGTAATCCGTAATGCGGCGATGGTGATTTGCTCAAGGTATTTTAAGCGACTGATTGATTCAATTTAATTTCAAAATAATTTAGCCAAAATTAGAAACTGGAAAGTAAAATTTAAAAACAAAAAATTTTTACAACTAAAAATCGAAAATCAAAGGTTGAAAATGCAATTAAATGAATACATTTTATGAATGTGATTAATTCATGTATCATTTGTTTTACAATAACAACGTTTAGTTATTATCATATAGATATGCGTGTTACATTAAAGTCTTTGTATATTTTCGCGTCTAATTTCTAAGTATTATATTTGGATGAGTCATTAAACAATGCTAATTACATTTGTGAGAAGGGTTCTAAAAACCAATATTAATACGATCGATGGCTAATTTCTCGAAGATGATGCTAAACTTTATTACGAAAAAAATGAAGAAAATGCGAGTTACTCATTAAACTCAAACAAATTTGCCGAAAGATGCTGATCGGAGCACTTGCAATGATGTTGCGGTTCCCGATTGAAAATATATAAACAAGTCTATGTTTAGTAACACTGCATCTCATGAGTTTTATGCGATTTAAGGCTGATGATATTCAGAAAAAAATGCAGTTTTAGTTTGGATATTTCAATGCCACAAAATGCTTCTAAACTAAATCGTATCGATATCTACCATAAAACAAATTTTGGCTTGCTATTCTGTTCGTTTTAATTATTGTTCTTGTTATTTGGATTTTTCTACCATAATAGTAAATATAGTACAATAAAAGTAGGAGAAGCAATTACAGGATGTAGTCACTTTATCGGCATCTTAACAATGCCGTCTATCAATATATCTGTGGCAATATGACATAAGGGAATAACTCTAAAATTCTCATTTTTCAGGAAAACGTTTTTAAAATTAAGAGATACTCAAAATCGTATGAGTTTTTTGAATTCTTCCTTTTTTAAATGATTATTACGGTTATTTGTAGTTGCTGGATTATTACAAAAAATTGATATGATATGAATTCGAATATGGAGATTTCGAATTTGAAATAATATGTAAAAGGGTATAACTCGAGTTATTCCCTTATGCCATATTGCCACAGATATGTATGTACATAAAACAGAAATGTTTTAAACAAATTAAATAAAATGGCTGTTATTTCCATATCATCAACACTATAATAAGGAAATATAAACAACATTTATATTACGTAATAATCGGACTTGCATAACTACATACATATTTTATAAACATTCAAACAATAATTATTTACGTCACAAGGGCGGTAAATGAGTTATTACGTACGAGTTCGACGTTTATGGACGAGGCGATGAAGAAGCCGAGTCCAGAATTTTGAACGAGTACTGTAACGATCATTTGATATACAATAAAGGCCGTGATACATGTTCAATTTTTGCCTTTAAGGCAGAATAATTCTGCGCGTTGATTGGTTAAATGTCGGCCATCTTGAAATGTCTTTAAGGCAAAATTTTAAAATTGAACATTGCTCAATTTTTCATACGGCAAAAATTACCTAACCTCAAAATATTTTGAAATTTCTATGTTGTGATTTGTCGGTTACAAAGGTTAAAAAATTAAATTTGTATAACAATTAATTTAAAAGACCTAAAATTGAAAATGAACGTGCAAAGTTAGTTCTGTTGATTTTTAATTTTGCTTGTATTTATGTTACACGTTTTTAATGCTATTAAATACAAAAAACCTTATTATAATCCTTAATCTTAATTCGGGTCGAATGGGCTCTCGAACTAAATAGCATTTTTCGATACTTGGACCTACAATTGCTAACTTGTCAAATTGAGTTACGCTCATTCAATGATACAATTTAAAATTGTGGTGATCGGTTAATCGCATTTCGTTATCTGTTGTAATTTTATAGTAATATAATAAAACGCAACTGTTAGCTTTGCTATCTAAGAACACACTGAGAAGAGTTTTATTCATTATTATACTACTAACTATTACATATACATTGTCGCCAACATCATGGCATTAAAATAAGGTTATGTGCGAAAGCTGTTTAAATCAGAGTTTAAATTTTTCGCTCTTTTTCTCGCTCTTTATAAAAAGTATCGCTCTTGCTCCCAATAATGCTCGTTTAAAAAGTACAAAATATTTTCAAAAACCGCTCAAACTATTGTGCTTAAAATTTCTCTTCCTAATAAACTCATTTTTTTAATTAGCTTGTACAGATCTCCTAATCAGACGGATTCAGAAACGATTAGCTTTTTCGAGGGCTTATCAGACAAATGTGACGATATTCGCAATCAACATCTCGAATGCGAATTAATTATGGTCGGTGACTTTAATGCCCACCATAAACAATGGTTGAATCACAAAGATACAAATGTCGCTGGGCGTCATGCGGAATGGCTTGCCGTTTCGCATGACCTCACACAGATTGTTAGTGAATCCACATTTGAATGCCAAAATTTTAGAGGAGTTCATATTCTGGATCTCTGTCTGACATCAATCCCTCATTCCATGGAGGCCCATGTCGAAACTGGAATTGGAAATTCTGACCATAACTTAATAACCACAAAAATATCTGTCGAAACACCACTAGAATCTAGACAGCAGCCAAGGCGTCTTTGGCATTTTAATAAAGCTGATTTTGATGGTTTACGGTCATTTTTTCAACATTTCCCTTGGGAACGCCATTGCCTACATAACAACAACATCGACGACGCTGTTTCCAGTTTTACTGACACCGTCTTACATGGAATGAATAAATTTATACCATCATCATTTTCCAATCCCAATCAAAATTTTAAAATATTTTCAAAAGAAGCCACCAAAGCTGCCAAACAAAATAAAGCGGCACACAAAAAATATAAACGCAACGAAATTTCTTATGAGGAATACAAAACGATACGGAACACCTGCAAAAAAAACCTGTGGTAGAGAAGCAAAAAGAGCCGACAGCAAGAAAGCCAATGTGGCTTCCGAGTTGAAAATCTCCGATCGCAACTTTTACCACATGGTCGCATCGGTTGCAAATATTTCGAAAACATCTGTTTCAGCATTGAAACGTGCTGACGGCGCCTTGGTGGTGGATCCATATTTACAAGCCGACTTATTGGCGAGCGTCTTCAAATCGAACTCGACATTAGTTGTCCCAGATGGAATTGGACCTCCATTAATTCCATATTGTGGTTCTAAAATGAGCCCCGTCGTCATCTCTGAGGAAATTGTCTTTACTAATCTAAAGTCAATGAATGCAAACAAGGCCACCGGACCTGATGGAATTCCAGTTCGAATATTGAAGGAGTTTGCCAGTGAATTGGCTCCAATATTATCTAAAATTTTCCTACTTTCATATCAGCAAGGTGACTACCCGAACGCCTGGAAGAATGCAATGGTGCAACCCGTGCTGAAACGGGGTTGTGACAAAACTGACCCTTCGAGCTACCGGCCAATATCAATTGTATCAGCCGTCGCTAAGGTCTTTGAGAAATGCGTCAGTCAACATATAGTTAGATATCTTGAAATTAGCAAACTAATTTCGGATAGACAATACGGCTTTCGTGAAAGCCGATCCACGACCGATCTCCTGACGTATGTCACGAACAAATGGAATCTCGCCCTAGAACACCACGGAGAGGCCTTTGCAATCGCCTTGGATATATCCAAGGCTTTTGATAAGGTATGGCATGAGAATCTTATTTGTAAACTTGTGGCATGCGGGCTGGACTCGATGACCACCAGGTGGATTAAAAGCTATCTCAATGACCGAAAAATCAGCGTCGTGCTTAATGGGAGATCATCATCGACGCACTCCCCAAATGCCGGAGTCCCTCAGGGATCACCTTTGTCACCGACCCTGTTTTTGCTATACATCAACGATTTGCTGGATAGCACTGTAAACCCTATCCATATCTTTGCGGATGATGCCACATTGCATTCTTCTATTTCATTCGAGGCGGAGCCTAGCATTACAGATCTAAATAATAAACGGTCAGAAGTCGTAACTTCTCTTAATTCCGATTTAAGTACAATATTTGAGTGGGGTAACAACAACTTAGTACAATTTAACGAAAAAAAGACACAAATATGCACATTCTCGCGTAAAAAAAGTCGCAACGACTACCCATTTGTGGTAAAAAACCATATCCTTGTGGGTTGCGACTCAATTCGACTGCTTGGTGTTCAAATAAGTAACAAACTCAAATGGAATGAACACATTGTTGCATTGGCTAAATCAGCTTCAAAAAACTCGGGTTCCTGAATCGATTCAGAAGGTTTTACAAATCGCATCAAGTTCTCCAGATATATAAAACCTTCATCCGACCATGTATAGAGTATTGCTGTCAAGTTTGGGGAGGTGCGTCTGGTACCACCCTCCACTTATTGGACAGGGTTCAACGCCGCGCTAACAGAATCATACGGAATCCCAGACTTACTCAAGAACTAGACAGCTTACAGCATCGCAGAGATGTTGCAAAACTCTGCGTCTTCTACAGATGCTTACATGGTAAATGTTCTGCAGAACTATCGGAGAAAATACCACCATTCGTTACAACAACAAGAGTAACAAGAGGAACAACCAATGCACATAGGTTTACGGTGAAGCTCCCGAAACCTCGAACTGAAGAAATCAAGCGCGAATTTATATACCGAACATCAAAAAAGTGGAATTCGCTAATACATTTCAAATTTCCGAAGGAATATAAAATGAATAAATTTAAGGTAGCTATTAATCTTTACTTGCAGGATCGCGCATTGGGTGCAGAAGCTCTGACAGTTACAAGGAGCTAGGACCGTTAATAAGTCCGCTCTGCACCCAATTAAAAAACTGATAAAAAAAAAAAAAAAAAAAAATAATATATTTTTCACTATTCGTTTACGCTCTTGCTCTTTAATGATAAACACAAAAACAAAATTATTTCGCTCTTTCAAAGTGATTTAAATTTTTATTTTTAATATCGCTCTTAAAACAGGGAGCGTAAAAGTTAAAAATATCGCTCCCAATCTATAATACAGAGCGATTGAAGAAAATATAATAGGGAGCGATATATTAGGGAGCGATATTTTTTGTAATAAATGGGAGCGATATTTTTTGTAATAGACGATATTGCTCTTTCAAAGTTCAATAAATGGTATTTAGATAAAGTTCGGAAATGTGACCAACTAGGATGGAACTTGGCTTTACCTTAACCGATTTTAGTGAAATTTGACATGTGCGATGGAAATAGGATTCTAAAATGATTTTTATATGAAGTTCTAGAATATGCCCAATTGAAAAGGAATTTGGCCATTTCTTATACGATTTTGATGAAATTCAACATATACGATGGAAATGGGATTCTAAATTTATTTTTAGATAAATTTCTGGAATATGGCCAATTGGGAAGGAACTTGGCCATTTCTTACCCGATTTTAATGAAATTCGATATATACGATGGAAATGGGATTTTTAAATGATTTTTAGATAAAGTTCTGGAATATGGCCAATTAGGAAGGAACTTGGTCATTTTTATTCCGATTTTGATGAAATTCAGCATGTTCGATGGAAATGGGATTATGGAATATGGCTAATTAGGAAGGAACTTGGCCATTTCTTATCCGATTTTGATGAATATCAGCATAAGCCAGAGAAATTTAATTCTAAAATGATTTTTAGATCAAGATCTGGAATATGGCAAATTATAAAAAACTTGGCCATTTTCAATCCGATTTCAATGAAATTTACTGGCCATATTCCAGAAGTGTATCTAAAAATCATTCTAAAATCCCACTTCCTGCACAAATGAAAAATTTAAATATAATCGGTTAAACAATAATCAAGTTCCATCCTACTTGGCCATATTCCAGAACTATATCCAAAAGAGCATTTATGAATCACAATTCCATTGCGCATGTCAATTTTCATTAAAATCGGTTTAGGAATAACCAAGTTCCAACATAGTTGGCCATATTCCAGAACTTCATCGAACAATAATTTTAGAATCCCATTTCCATCGTATGTACCGAATTTCATCATAATCGGTTAAGAAATAAGCAAGTTCTGTCCTAATTGGCC
Source organism: Tipula helvola (assembly GCA_963556165.1). Classification (NCBI taxonomy): domain Eukaryota; kingdom Metazoa; phylum Arthropoda; class Insecta; order Diptera; family Tipulidae; genus Tipula; species Tipula helvola. The sequence continues at coordinate 162,222,698 of OY744481.1, read as the reverse complement.
ATATTCCAGAACTTTATCTAAAAATCAATTTAGAATCCCATTTCCATCGTATATGTTGAATTTCATCAAAATCGGATAACAAATAGCCAAGTTCGTTCCTAATTGGCTATATTCCAGAACTTTATCTAAAAATCATTTAAGAATCCCATTTCCAACGAACATGCTGAATTTCATCAAAATCGGATAAGGAATGGCCAAGTTCCTTCCCAATAGGCCATATTCCAGAACTTTATCTAAAAATAAATTTAGAATCCCATTTCCATCGAATGAGTTGAATTTCATCAAAATCGGATAATAAATGGCCAAGTTCCTTCCTAATTGGCCATATTCCAGAACTTTATCTAAAAATCATTTAAGAATCCCGTTTCCATCGAACATGCTGAATTTCATCAAAATCGGATAAGAAATGGCCAAGTTCCTTCCCAATTGGCCATATTCTAGAACTTTATTTAAAAATCAATTTAGAATCCCATTTCCATCGTATATGTTGAATTTCATCAAAATCGGATAAGAAATGGCCAAGTTCCTTCCTAATTGGCCATATTCCAGAACTTTATCTAAAACTCATTTAAGAATCCCGTTTCCATCAAACATGCTGAATTTCATCAAATTCTGATAAGAAATGGCCAGAATTTCATCCAAAAATCAATTTAGAATCCCATTTCGATCGCGCGTGTCAAATTTCACTAAAATGGTTAAAAAATAGTCAAGTTCCATACTAGTTTGCCATACTCCTGATTTATCCAATAATGATTTTAGAATCCCATTTCCAGTCGCATATCAAATTGCATCATAATCGGTTAAGGAATAGCCTAGTTATATCCTAGTTGGCCTTATTTCAGAACAGTAGATATGTGTAAATGTGTATCAGTTCGCTAACAAATCTGGCTTTCTAAAGGGAGGATTTTAGAACGTTTTGAATACCGTTTGCCGTAATAACAAGAGCAAGAGCGTATTTGTTTTTTCAATATAGCTCAATAACAAAGAGCGAAAATATGGTAATAAAAACGCAATAGTGGAAGAGCAAGAGAATTATTATAAAAAATAATGCTCCTGCTCTTCAGAGCGATATTTTTTGTTTTACAATATCGCTCCTTATGAAGAGCGTTTTAATATTTTTTATTTTCGCTCTTGAAAAAGAGCAAGAGCGAAAAGCGAAATGACATCCCTTTTTAAACTCTGGTTTAAATATAACAATATATGTATGTGTAATTTATAACACCCTCACTCATTAAGAATTTATATAAAACAAAATTGCTAATAAAGTAATAACCTAACATTACATTCTTAATGCATTGAAATTACTACCCAAGTCCCATCTCCTTTGAACACAATTTAGTCTTTGGGCCGGATACACCTTTGGCAAGAACATCCGCTGCGTTTTCTTCTGATGATACATAACAAACTTTAATTATTCCATTTTCAATTTGGTCCCGTGTGTGATGATAACGAACATCGATATGTTTAGTTCTTGTGTTAAAACATTCGGAATGCGATAGATGTATTGCGGATTGATTATCGCATTTAATGTGCACAGGTTGGCAAATATTTTTGCCCAACTCCTGACCAAAATTTCGTAACCATATTGCCTCACGAGTAGCCCAAGACAACGCTATATACTCAGCCTCCGTCTGACGTTTGCTACTCCATGATATCGCACCATTACTAAGTACGAATACATATCCAGTACATGAACGTCGCTTATCAACATCTGATGCCCAGTCAGCATCGGACTGACCAGTTAGAAAATTTACATCGGAAGTCGTATAATTTAATTTGTAATCCAATGTACCACTTAAATACCGAATAATTCGTCTAACTGCCGTCCAATGCGGTTTTTCATAGTTTGTATTAAAACGACTGACGTCAACAGCAGCTTGATACGGTATATTTGCCATTTCCGCCTTTTCTTCTTCTGTTTGAGGACACATTGAAATAGATAACTTCTGATTCATATCGCTTGGTGATGACACAGATTTACAATTTTCCATTCCAAATCGTTTAATAACATCCGAAATATAAGATTTTTGGTCGAGTGTAATTACACCATTGTTCTGTATAATTCGTAAACCAATACATGATTTTGCTGTACCCAAATCCTTCATTTTAAACGAAGTACTCAAGGCATGTTTGAGTTTCTTTAACGTATTTTCGTCCTTCCAGAAAATCAAGAAATCATCAAAAGTAAATTGTTAACATAAGCGATAAATCATTGGCATAAAATACACACGGATCGTGAACCGATTTCCTCAAACCATAAGTCTTTAACATTTTTGTCAATTTTTCATTCCAAACACGACCGCTTTGCTTTAAACCGTAAATCGTTTTGTTCAATTTACATACGCGTTTGGAATTATCATCGAAACCTTCAGGTTGTTCCATATAAATCTCTTCTGACAAATCCCCTTGCAAGAACGCAGCAACAGCATCCATTTGATCAATTTTTAAGCCGTTTTTTACTACAGGGCTTATCAAAAATCGAACCGAAGAATATCGAACTACAGGTGAATAGACCTCTCCATAGTCGATACCATATACCTGGGAGCAACCTTTGGCTACCAACCTAGCTTTGTAACGTATAATATTACCATTATCGTCCCGTTTAATTTTGAAAACCCATTTTGATTTAATTGGTTTTCGATCTTTTGGCAAGTCAACCAATTTGTATAAGTACCATTTTTGATTAATGAGTCGATTTCTTCATTCATTGCCGATTTCCACATTTCACCCTCGTCGCAGTTAAATGCCTCTCTGACCGTAGTTGGCTCCTTATGTACATGAGTCATGTGTGCCGAATAGGTTACATAGTCATCAAATGTTCGTGGTTTAGGTATTCTCGCCGATCGTCGCAAATCCGAAGCTTGTATTACCACATTTTCTGGAACAAATTTTCTATCGTGTGCGTCTTCATATTCATAATGAATATCTTCATCATTGTTCAAGTTTATGTCACTTTCATCGATTATTGACTTATTTAGAGAAGATTTGCTCTCATTTACCCTCACTTCATCTGAACCACCCAAACTAACTGCTTTCTCAACACCATTTTCTTGTAAGAAAATTACATCTCGACTCAACTTTAACTCTTTAGTCATTGAGTCAATACATCGATAACCTTTTACGCCCTCACTAAAACCGACAAAGACCATCTTCTTGGACTTTTTGTCCCATTTACGACGATTTTGTTTTGGCACGTGTATCATAACTGATGGATTTCCAAACAGTTGTAGATGACTTACATTCACTTTGTTTCCTGACCATGCTTCTTCCGGTGTTATTGTGTCCAAAACTGAATTTGCAGAACAATTAAGGATATGCGCTGCCATATTAACAGCTTCGGCCCAATATGACACATTCAATTTTGCGTCGAATAACATACATTTAGCTTTCTCAACCAATTTACGATTAGCTCTCTCAGCAATCCCATTCTGTTCCGGTGTATATACAACGGATTTTTGATGTTGTATACCATGTTTCTTTAAATAAACATTAAATTTTGAATTCACATATTCGGTACCATTGTCAGTGCGTATAGCCTTCAATTTTTGGCCTGTCTGCCTTTCAACCATCGATTTGAACTCAACAAATCGATCGAACACTTCCGACTTTTCACGTAGAAAGTACACAAAAATTTTCCGTGAATGGTCATATAAACGTTAAAATGTACCGAGCATCTCCAATTGAACGATTTTCCATTGGACCATTCAAATCTGAGTGAACCAAATTTAAGATGTCATTTGTTCGTGTTGTACTTTTTGCAAATGGCTGCCGTGTCTGCTTTCCTTCCTTGCAAACCACACAATTCTTTATTTCGATTTCATTACATTCTTTGAAATCAATACCATCTACAAGACCATTTCTCATTTTGCACCGATCAGAAAAGTTGATATGTCCCAATTTGCGATGCCATGAAAAGGCATTTTTATTATCTGTCAATGCTGCCATACATTTTACCGATTGCACCGGAAAACGATAGACACCATTTTCCGACTTCACTTCAGCGATACACACTTTCTGATGATTAAAACCTTACAGCCTTCCTTATTGAAAATTAACTCATTTCCATTTTTAACCATCTGCGCGACTGATAATAGATTTGCTGACAAACCAGGTACATACAAAACATTATTGAAATCCATCTCTGTTTCGTTAATACGCACAGCTATGTTACCAGCGCCTTTGACAGAAATTTTATCTTTGCTAGCCGAAATTATTTGCGATACGTTTGACGAATCTAATTTGGCAAATAAACTTTCATAAGGGGTCATATGCTGTGATGCCCCGCTATCAATGTACCAATTTTCTTGGTGGTCTCTCGATAAAAATGCTGTATCTGTTGTTGCCACAAAAAACCCCGTTTTTGCTACATCACTTTTATTCGATGACTTTTTCTTTTCATCAATTATACTACTACCGGAGTGCTCTGATTCTTCTTTGCTGTAACAATTTTTTGAAATATGTCCTCGCCTACCGCAATTAAAACATTTCACGTTACTTTGGACTCTCGTCTTTTGTTTATGTTTACCAAAGAATGCTGATGGTGATACTTTCTCATTGAAACCCGTATCTAATAATTTCGATCGAACCAAATCCGATGTTAATTTTGCACCACTACTTTCCAAACCCATACTCATAGGTTGAAAGTCACTAGGCAAACCGGCCAATAATATACTTGCGAGCCATTCATCATCAACACTGAATCCGATACCATGTAATTTATTTGACGTGTCAAATATTTGACTAACGTAGTCTCTCATTGAGTCACAGCTTTCCAATTGCGTTGTCACTAGTTTTCGTAACAAACCAATTCGACGAACGAGGCCTTTATCTTCAAACAATTGCTTCAATTTTGCCCACAAATCATACGCAGTTGTACATCCAGCTATATGTGGATATAAAGATTTGTCAATACTTAAAACAATACGGGCCTTGGCTTTAAGCAATTTTTCTTCATCAGTTTCGGCGTTTTCTCCGGTTTTAATACAATTTTCATAATTGTTTAATTCCAATAAATTTTGAATCGCATATGCCCATGTGCGGTAATTTTCACTGCCATTCAATTTATCAATTGACACCCACGCTTCACTGCTCGCCATTTTTTTTTTTACAATGTCCCGCTACACGTATTAAAAAACAAATGCACGACGCACCACAAAAAAAAACTATTTCCTTTTCTATTAACTTATTGTTCGATTTATCACTATGTACAAAAATGCGCATACAAAGCAAAACGTTTTATTTATTTATTTATTACTCAAACCCACGTGTCTGGGCCCATAACCTGTTGTAATTTTATAGTAATATAATAAAACGCAACTGTTAGCTTTGCTATCTAAGAACACACTGAGAAGAGTTTTATTCATTATTATACTTCTATTACATATACTTTGTCGCCAACATCATGGCATTAAAATAAGGTTATGTGCGAAAGCTGTTTAAATATAACAATATATGTATATGTAATTTATAACAGTATCAAATCCCTTTTAGTAAAATAGGTGAAACCCATCAAGTCTTTGGTTTCCTTTTAAAAATATGTTCTACTTGTTCAGTCACGTGAACATACCAACTCACCATGCTGCGCAAGCATGGCCTCAATCGTATAAATAGTCATTCTTGTTATTATTATTGATTAATGAAATTTAACTACAATGGAAAAATGTATATTATGCATTTTTCCTTAATATAACGTTTTTATATTTTTAGTCAGTTCATTGACACCAAATATATAATTTTTTAACATACAAATTGTAATATTAAAATCAGCAATTTTAGTCGATATTAGTTGTTATTAGTATAATTAATGTATAACCATTTTGTATATAAATCAAACATTTGTCTGATTTAATTCAGTTCAAAAATTAATTGACTCAATAAAACATCGCCCTGACCAACGGTAAGCGATACAAAATTAATAAAAGAATAAAAAACCAACAACGTCTTTTATTCACAATACAAAAACTTTAAGTAAATCAACGACTATCTTAAATTTACAACTTAAGAAATAAAGTCTGAGATTTACACATGGTCCTTCGAAGCCACTAAGAAAACAGGCACCAATTGAGAAGTACATCGCCAAACAACAACCGGCATCAAAAACACCAACAACCAACTGGAAATTTACGATCTGCAAATTCGAGTCATCAAGCAACCAGCATCTATAGCAAGCCAACAAACAACAGGCAATCTACAGAGTTAACAACCAAGCAGCACCTACAAGTTCAAGCCATCAAACAACAGCGACATACCCAGCAATACACTACCAACAAACGGCGGAACAATGTCGACCTTAGGCAAACAAGAAGAAGTAGGCGGCAAGATAATCCAGATGCACACAAACTACAATAAAGATGGAAATGCTCGGAAAACGAAGACATATCTGGAAACAAAAATAGCTGCTTTAAAAGCATTGTACACAGAATATGTCGCGACGGATGATATCATCCGACAGATGCAGCCACCGTTAGAGCATAATCATTCCTACTTCGATTCACGAAAGAAGATAGCAGAGATTTACGACCTCCTAATCGATGATATGCGAAAACGATTAAACCACGGGCCACCACTAACACCGACACCAACAACATCAGCGGAACACTCGCAAAGTACATCCTTAACAATCTTAAGTACAGATGACAGCAGTAAACCAACACCAAAAGAAAGACAAAGCTCATCTAATAGAATTCCAACTTCCGCGACAGCCAACAGGAAGGAGTTCGACCAGATGATGAAGCTACAAAATATAAAGATGAGTGCTATATATAGAGAGATAAACACAGCTAAAGAGGCATTAGCACAAAAAAAATCAAAACAAGCACTAAAACTTGTTTTGAAACATATGGAGAGGATGATGGAACAAATCATGGACCTCGACGATAAAATAAACATAGAAGTTTCAGAAGAAGATGAAATCAATGCAAAATATTTCATGGAGAATTACTTCGATAATATTAAGCAGGCGCATGATGACATTGTGATTGAAATTACAATGGAGATTGAGAATGATCAACAATCAAAACACAATTCAATAGATATCCAACTACAAAATATTGAAATTCCACATTTCTATGGAGAAATCATGAGATGGAAAGGTTTCGCGGATACATTCAAGAAACTCGTGCATACAAACCAAGTGCTTACGGATACCCACAGGATCAACTACTTAAAAAGTCATTTAGGAGGTCCAGCCGCCAAAAAAAAATAATCCGTCTTGAATCAACCGCAGAAAATTATCAGGTGGCATGGAATATATTAAATAATCGCTACAACAACGAAAGAATTCTGGCAGCAGCATATTTTAATCAACTAATTAATCAACCAAATATGATGACAGAAACCGCGGCAGGAATCAGAACAATGCACGACACAACAAGTGAAGCCATTCACAACATCAATAATATCTTGAATGGTGAAGACAAATATGGTGCCCTGATAATACACATACTTCAGAAGAAATTAGACAGCGAATCCATCAGAGCCTATGAGACAACTTTAGACGACCCAAAAAAGATTAAAAATTTGAATCACTTTTTGTTGTTTTTGGAAAAAAGATTCCAATCACTAGAAGCACTAGAAAGTAAACCGAATCGACAACCCTTACCAACCGGCCGATTACAACCACAAAAAGCCATGACAACGCTAGCAGCAACAACAAACAGATGCGTCAATTGTAAAGGATCACATACGATTGAAGCATGCAAATCATTTTTCGAGATGTCAACAATAGATCGCAGCAAAATATGCAACATGAATAATCTATGTCGGATATGTTTAGGAAAACATAATCTCTCAAAAATATGCTTGACAGAAGGCAAATGTCTGGTGTGCAAAGGCAGACACCATACTCTTCTCCACACCAAAGAAGGTGCAACTAACAAAATTGAATGCCGACAAATTAATCCACCTGGACAAAACCCAAAACGTGGCATACCAGTTGTGGAAACACACATGATAGACAGCACAACAACAGCAGCTCAGGTAATACTGAGCACAGCATTAGTTAAAGTTCCAAGCAACGGAGGTCACCCACAACTACTTAGAGTGCTCATTGATCCAGGTTCTCAAGCATCATTCATAACTCATGAGGCAGCTAAAAAACTAAATATACAGAGCAAGAAAACGCATGTAGAATTTAAAGGAGTAGGAGGAGTGACAGCCGGAGTAGCAGAACAACGGATGACATTCAATATTGAGCCGAGATTTCCGTCGAAATTCAAAACACAAATAAGCGCGCTAATAGTAAATCAACTAGTGGGAGATCTACCAGAATACAGTTTTAATGCCTGGAAATGGCCACATATTAGTAATTTGTTATGGTCAGATCAAGAGTACAATAGGCCTAATAAGATCGATATATTATTGGGCGCAGATTACTACCCAGCGATAGTAATGAATGATGTGGTAAAAGGCGAAGCAGGAGAACCAGTGGCACAAAAAACAGAACTAGGATGGATAATATGTGGACCAATAAACTATAATGAGCCACCAAGGGTTCAGTGCATGATAACAAAAACGGAACTTGACAACAGGTTAAAATCATTCTGGGAAATAGAAGAAGTACAACAAGACAGGCTATTAACAGAAGAAGAACAAAATTGCCAGGAACATTATGAGGCAAATTATCACCGTGACGCTGATGGGAGATATACAGTTCGAATCCCATTTAATCATAATCCACCAATACTTGGGGCTTCAAAAACAAGAGCATTAGCCAGATTCCTGCAGTTGGAGAAGAAATTCGCAGCATCACCAACATATGCCAATGACTACAAAAAATGCATTAACGAATACATTGAACTAGGTCACATGCGACTCTGTGAAATTGAAATGAGTCCATCAGAAGAATACTTCATACCACATCATGCAGTAGTAAAAGAAAGCAGCACAACGACAAAGCTACGTGTTGTTTTCGATGCCTCAGCTAAAACCAGCAATAATAAGAGCCTCAACGATCAACAAATGGTTGGGCCTACACTACAGGAGGAATTGATTTCGATCCTGTTAAGATGGAGGAAACATAGGGTGGTCTACACAGCAGACATCGAGAAAATGTATCGCCAAATACGAATACATAAAGATGACCAAAGGTATCAAAAGATACTATGGAGATCAAACGAGAAAGATCCAATTCGTGAATATCAATTAACAACTGTATCCTTTGGAACAGCTAGTGCCCCATACCTGGCCATCCGCACGTTACAACAGTTGGCCAATGATGAGAAAAAGGAGTTTCCCATAGCAGCCGATATAACTTCACACGATTTCTATGTGGATGATTTACTAAGCGGCAGTGATTCTGTAGAAGAAGCACACACACAGCAACGTCAAATCATTGACTCAATGATAGTGCTCGCTTGGATCAAAGCAGAACCACATCGATTTAAAATATTTGTTGCAAACAGAGTAACAGAGATCCACAGTCTAACCAGCCCAACAACATGGAACTATGTTAAGTCGTCTGAAAATCCAGCTGATTGTGCTTCAAGAGGCATAGAAGCTGACTGTCTCGAAAAACACCAAATATGGTGGAATGGTCCAAGTTGGTTAACAAACACTCCAACAAATTGGCCAGTTCATAATTCTTCTGAAAAATTTGAAAATATTCCAGAGAAAAGGTTAGTAGCACTAGCTAAAACAACGGAAATAAAGGACGACGAAAACCCATTTGATCATCTTTACATAAAACATTCAAGTTTAAAGAAGATTCAACGAATAATATCATATTGTAGATGATTTATCAACAAGTTAAAACTAATGAAATACGAAATAAGTAACATTATATCACCTCAAGAAATGCAAGAAGCTCTCCATCAGTTAGTTGGAAGGGCTCAACTAACCCAATATAGGAATGAAATTCATAATTTAAGGAACAACAAACCAATCGACAACAAAGGCCACAAATCAACGATGCATGGGGGTACTCAGTTAACTTTAGCACACATCCGAACAAAATTTTGGATCATAAATGGTCGAAATGTTGTCAGACAACAAATATCAAAATGTCTGAGATGTCACCGATTCAGTAAAAATATTAAGCATCAACTAATGGGTAATTTACCAGAAGCAAGAATAGCTCCTGCTCGGCCATTTTTAAAGTCAGGAGTTGACTACGCTGGACCTTTCAACGTAAGAGTATCGAAAGGTAGAGGCAACAAATCGTATAAAGGCTACCTAGCAATTTTTGTTTGTATGGCAACAAAAGCTGTTCACATTGAGGTGGTCAGTGATTTAACAGCCGAAGCGTTCATGGCGGCATACAAACGTTTTGTGTGTCTCGTCGAGGAATATGTTCCGATATTTTTTGCGACAATGGTACTAATTTTGTTGGTGCTAGTAAAACAATGGAATTACAAAAAAAAGAGATAGTAGAACAAATAGCTTCAAACATTGTAAATTCTACTACGGAACATGGTACTAAATGGCATTTTATTCCACCGGGAGCACCGCATTTTGGGGGATTATGGGAGGCCGCAGTAAAATCAGTAAAATATCATTTAAAAAGAGTGATAGGCGAAGCAACTTTGACGTTCGAAGAATTAACAACATTAACTTGTCAAATAGAGGCTTGCCTTAATTCAAGGCCAATTTCACCAATGACCAATGATCCAAGTGATCCGACCGTTTTAACTCCAGGTCACTTTTTAATTGGAGATGCTATCATAACCCAGCCTGAAGTCAGAGTCTCAGATAACAACATGAACTCATTGACTCGATGGAAATTGGTCCAAAAAATGAAAGAGGACTTTTGGAAAAAATGGTCCCAAGAATATTTGCATCAACTACAACAACGAGCAAAATGGACCACGAAGACACCAGATCTGAAGATTGGACAACTTGTTTTAATTCGATACAACAATGTTCCACCATCCAGATGGATTACTGGACGGGTTGTACAAACTCACCCGGGACAAGACGGAATCGTTCGTGTAGCTACACTCCGCGGCCCCGGAAGGGCCCTTATAAAAAGGCCAGTGACAAAATTAGCACCTCTCCCAATTGAAAACACCATACAAGAACAAGGTACAGAATTGGATACCGAGGCCATCACCGTATTGTCAACCACGTTTCGCAACACCATCACCACGAGGAAACCTAAGTCAACAGAAACACATGAAGGGAAAAATCCACCAAGGAAATGGTTGCGAGGGCAAATAGACGATGTGGTAAAAATAGCTGCAGAAAAAGTAAAAACCATTCCTCAACCAAAAAAGAAAAAAAGGACAATTAGACCTAACTAACAGCAACTCCTTTAACTCCTAACAGCAACTTTAAAGGAGACGACTTTTGATATTACAACTCTAAATTCTACAATGGGAATATATTTTGAAAACATTGGGATAGCTCAGCTCTCCCACCAACAATGGACTATAATATCTTACTTTAATTTATCGGCAATGTTCTTAGAGGCTGAAGTATACAAAGCCGCTGTTGATAGGATAACTCAAACCTGTAGCGAGGATAAGGGATGGTTGCAACTAAGACAACTTTGCAAGCCCGCAATAACACAAATGAAACAACAACTTTCCAATATAAACCTCAACAATGAAATACTCCAACCCACTTACAATCATGTTCGGACGAAGCGAGGTTTAGTGAACGTAGTTGGTACTCTCACAAATCAACTATTTGGAATTCTCGACCAAGACGACGCACAACGGTATGATAACGAAATCACTTCATTAAAAAATGATCAACAGCACATTCATAAATTGCTAAAAGAACAAATTTCAATAATGGAATCAACAACGAATATCATCAAAAGGGACTGGACTGGATAGCAGTAAACAATCAACTACAAGAAATAGATAAGCAAACAGTGGCTTTACACAACTTAATAAAAAGAAACGAAAACGAGCATATAGCAGTACAAAGGTTCATGGCTCTATGGATTCACCTATCATTGGAAATGGTAAACTTTTATTCAATGCAACAGCAGCTAATTGACGTCGTCATAGACATTCACCATAGCAAGATAAACACATTTATTCTCAAACCTAATCAACTCAGGGCAGAATTACAAAAATTACATGAAATAATCCCAGCTGATGCCACCATATATAGAGAAAATAACATGATAAGCTTGTACCAGATGATGACGGCTAAAGTTGGACAAATAAAGAACGCGTTAATTTTTGAAATAAAGATGCCGTTATTCAACAACAGAATATATCAGATCTTAAAGCCAATTGCTATCCCAACCAAGCATAAAGATATGTATGCTTATATAGAACCATCAAGTGAACTCTTATTGTTAAGTTTGAATAGGGAATCCTATTACTCCATGTCAGAAGACGAGCTCACATCTTGCAAGTCCATGAGATCTTCAGAATATCTCTGCATGATCCACAACGTTATTCATAATATACAAAATAATCCAACATCTTGCGAGATCGATATAATCATGAATAAAGAAGTACAAACAGATTCGTTTTATGCTACCAAGAAACTTATGGATTCCAACCCACGATCCAAGCGCATGGATTTTTATCTCCGAAAGAAAGCGTACAATAAATATCGTATGTAATAAAGAAGTGACAACCACAATCATAAATGGAACGGGAATTATCACGTTACATAAAGCCTGCACTATCACGGATGGAATGACAACTATACATTCAATCGAAAACTTCAACACAAGAATGAAGTCTTTCTATCAACCAACGATAAACCTCAGCAGCCTGCTTATCCGGTCCAAAAATGCCACATACGAAAATACCACCAACAGAACTATGATGAGTCATGAATTCAACAACATTCTCATGGATTTGGATCAACTGTCAACTAATGTTACACACCTAAAAAATTTGGCAGAAAGTGAAAACCAACAATTAAATTATCACGATATTCATCATTACGTTTTACTCTACGGAATCATTGCCATCTTTATTGCACTTATCGTTGCATATCGATGCAAGAAAACAACAGCTACACAGTCATCAGAACAAATTTCAAACGTGCTCCCATTACCTCGCCGGTTCATATCAACTAAAGTCGCCGCGGAGGATGTTCAGTCACGTGAACATACCAACTCACCATACTGCGCAAGCATGGCCTCAATCGTATAAATAGTCATTCTTGTTATTATTATTGATTAATGAAATTTAACTACAATGGAAAAATGTATATTATGCATTTTTCCTTAATATAACGTTTTTATATTTTTAGTCAGTTCATTGACACCAAATATATAATTTTTTAACATACAAATTGTAATATTAAAATCAGCAATTTTAGTCGATATTAGTTGTTATTAGTATAATTAATGTATAACCATTTTGTATATAAATCAAACATTTGTCTGATTTAATTCAGTTCAAAAATTAATTGACTCAATAAAACATCGCCCTGACCAACGGTAAGCGATACAAAATTAATAAAAGAATAAAAAACCAACAACGTCTTTTATTCACAATACAAAAACTTTAAGTAAATCAACGACTATCTTAAATTTACAACTTAAGAAATAAAGTCTGAGATTTACACACTACTTCTTCTTCAATATTTTTTTTAAATAAGTATAAAACACCGATATTTATAATTCGATGCTTTCTTTTCTGCATTTTATTCATTTTCACTGCCAACTAAAACTTGGCAACGGTCAATTTCAAAATTTTGATTTGAATAAATTTTAGGTTATGTTTTATACGATGGCAAAAAGACCCTTACGGAAAAATGTTACATGTATCGGTACAAAAGAAATTTCAATTATGCCGTGTAAGGCAAAAAAAGTTAACCAATCAGCGAGAAGATTTTTTTTGCCTTAAAGACAAAAATTGAACATGTATCACTGCCTTAATTCACTTTATTAAAATTTTGCTTAGTTATAAATATAAACAATATTTCACAAAATATATTCACTAGTTATACAACAAGAGATTCGAAAATAATCGAATATACAGTTTATAGGATAAGTTGTGTTGCCTAGGAAACACAACGACACCGCAGGTGGAGTTGTGTTTCTTAGGTAACACATCGAGTCCGCAACTGTATATTCAGATGATTTTCGAAGCTCGAGTTGTATATGTTAAGACTATACAACGAATCAACCATGTCAAATATCAAAAATATTATTTGTTTGTTTATATTCATGGAAGATATGATTTATTTGTTTGCGGCCGAAACACCACTAGTGGTGTTTCGCGAAACACTACTTAGCAACGCAAATAACCGATATTATACAGCGTAACTAAGGAAAATTCAACTATCTGATTGGTTTATTTTCCAATGAGTTGTATAGTCACTATTATAATTGTATGTTACACACTATTTTATTTTGTTGCACTACAATAATTAAATGTTCTAGCTCTTAATATTGCCCAACCGACTTTAACTGATTAAATCAAAATTATTATTAACATAATATGGGAAGTGGGTATATTCTATGTCGACTCAGTCCAAAATCCAAAACAATAAAATGTTCAAATTAAAAATGTTTACAGATATTGTAATTATTATTAATATACTTATATACAGCTTCGGCAAAAATAATAGTAGTGAAAGAATCAAGATTATTCAATACAAACTGCCTGAAAACAAAGCATAGTTTTTAAAAAATGTTGTTTTCCAAATTTACATTATTTATTACATAATAAGAAAATAATATCATAATTTTGTTTAAAAGTATGAATAATTCGAATATGTTGCAATTATGATGTAGCACTACTATTATTTTTGCCACAACTGTATACATATATTTACCTAGCGGGGCTGTAAAACTCTTTGAAAAAATAAAACAATTTAACAATGCAAATAAAATAATATTTATTACATTGTTTGTGGCGTTGTGGTAAAGCATTGGACTAGAGCAAAGGTCTTCGGTTCGACCGTCATGTAATTTTATTATTTTTTTTAGTATTCATGTAATGACCAAATATTTTACATTAAATTAAACATTCCGCTCTATACTTATTACAGTAACTACGCAAGAAAATGCGTTGTTCGCTTTATGATGCTCCTAAACACTATACAACAAATTATTTAAAAACTTTCATATATTATAAGTTGTAGTAAGCGGCTCCGGGAATTTCAGTCAAAAACATTTCAGTCAAAAATTAAAAGGCAACTCAGTCAAAATAGACTGAAATACTTTTTCAGAAGGAAGTTCAATCAAAAAACTAAAAAGGCATTCAAGTCAAAACTTTTTTGACTGAAATTCCTTTTGCATTTGTGACTGAAATACCTTTTGAAAAGGTAATTGTGTCAAACAATTAAAAAGGAATTCCAGGCAAAATTGTTCTTGGGGAATTCAGTCAAAAACAATTCGGTCAAAAAACAAAAGGCATTTCAATCATAAAATTTCCCATACAAATATTATAACTAAAACTTCTTTTTAAGAGGAACTTCAATCGAAAAAGGTATATCGGTCAGAAAACAGTTTGACTGAAATGCCCTTTGTGCATTTGGACTGAATAACCTTCTTGAAAGGTGTTTTAGTCACAAATTTTTGAACTGGAATACCTTTTGTTTGGTTTATTTTATTAGTCGCATCGTAAACAATTGAGCGTGTTACAATTGAGCGTGAATAGTTGATCGTAGATACAATTGATCGTAGAAACAATTGATCGTGGATACAATTGATCGTATGAATTATTGATTGTGGATACAATTGATCGTATGGACAATTGATCGTGGAGACAATTGATCGTATCAACTAAGAATTATTTACCAAGAATTATTGCAACAACAAAATCTTGCTTAACAAAATAGTGCAATTATTTTTCTTTTAGTAGGTGTCATTAATAGATTCTATAATCCGCTCCTATGTGCGGCACGCAGTGCGACATGTTTGCTGATACCGGCTCCTACGTCCGCCGAAGTTCAAATCTAAAGCCTGTAACGATTAACTCGATACAATGACGTGCGAGGCGGCCACCTCTGATTTTATATAGAATAATTTTTGTTAAATTGACTATTGCTGCGTTTATACCACAGCTAAATTAGCAATGCTAAACCGAAATGACAACGGTATCAATGGTATAAACGCGACATATACATGTGGGATTATCCACGACTTGATTCAATGTTATCACGCAACCACACAGTAATCTCAGGAGAAATTATAAAAACACCAGATTTAAACTTATAGACAATACTTTTATTATTCTTAACTCAACTTTTATTTTGATGTGCTATTTTCAATCGTTCAACCAAATCTGATCTCTCATCTTCCAAAAACATAAAATCATTACCAATTTTCTAACGGCAATCTCATCATACAAATACCATTAAAAAAAAGATTAATATGTAGTATTCCAAACCGGATTGATTAATATTTCGTTGATTGATGAATGGTGATGATAACAGGGTGATCCCACAGATTCGGCCATCCTGATAATTCGTCGTCTCGACGAATTGTTGTGTTCGTATTTAATGTAAGTTAATTAATCCGATGGATGTTAAGTATTTTATTTTTCAGGTTAATATTTCATCTTGTTGCCTTCTTAGGTAAGTATCTCGTCTTAAATGTAAATACTGCGTCTTCTTCTTGGGTAAGTATTCCGTCTTTAATGTAAATACTGCGTCTTTAGCCTTCTTTGGTAAGTATTTCGTCGTTAATGGTAAATACTGCGTCTTCTTCTTGGGTAAGTATTCCGTCTTTAATGTAAATACTGCATCTTTAGCCTTCTTTGGTAAGTATTTCGTCGTTAATGGTAAATACTGCGTCTTCTTCTTGGGTAAGTATTCCGTCTTTAATGTAAATACTGCATCTTTAGCCTTCTTTGGTAAGTATTTCGTCGTTAATGGTAAATACTGCGTCTTCTTCTTGGGTAAGTATTCCGTCTTTAATGTAAATACTGCATCTTTAGCCTTCTTTGGTAAGTATTTCGTCGTTAATGGTAAATACTGCGTCTTCTTCTTGGTTAAGTATTCCTTGTTAATTATTCTTAAACACCACCTTCCTCTCCTCCTTCATCGTCTACTTCGGATTCGCTTCCAGACGTGTCGAAAATGCTTCTCGGCTGTCTCCATGGTTTCATGAACTCTGCACAACTAGTCGTGATTATTGGGCCTTCGTGATCTCCAACTTTCTCGACTTTATATCTTTCGTTAGGACAAATGTTGACAATCTTATACGGACCCATAAACTTCGGACTTAGCTTCAGTCCCGTACCAAATTGTGTGCGTTTGATGGCTACCATTTCGCCGAGTGAGTATTCTACAGCTTTCTTTCGCTTCCTATTGAAGTTTTTCTGGTTCTCTTCTTGTATTTTCAAAATTTCACGTCGGACTTCGCTTCGGTCGTTTTCTCTCTCAGCCATAAACTGGTCCAACATCTCCTCCGCTATGATTTCGGCAATTGCGATATCTTCTGGGTTACGCATTTTAACACCAAACATGACTTGAAATGGTGTTCGCCCAATACTCCTTTGCCAAGTGCAATTTAAAAACCTTTGTACACTGCTAACGTGCTGGTACCATTTCTCTGGTCGCTCAATCGATAATTTTGTTAGTACCGATATTATAATGGAATGTACTCGTTCAACTTGTCCATTTCCCCTCGGCACTCCCGTTGTTATTAGAGTATGGTTAATATTGTTCATTTTACAATATTCAACAAAGCGGTTCGAGGTAAATGCCGCACCACGATCCGTCACAAAACACTTCGGGTTTCCAAATGTCGTTCTCTGAATTTCCAATTTTTGAAGAACCTCCTCTATGGATGTTGACTTCGTAGGATATATCCAGACAAACTTTGAGAATGCATCTACAATAGAAAATATATATTTGTAATTTTTAGGTGTATTAACTAACGGACCCAAATGGTCAAGATGGTAGTATTGTAATGGACACTTATCTTTGGGCAGGGGGTGTAAAAACCCCTCCTGCCTTCCAGATTTACGAGCGGCGAGTATACACTCAATACAATTGTCACGTATCTTCTGACACTTCTCAGATATTCCTGGAATGTAGTAATCCTTCTCTATGATTTCGGACATCTTTTTGGTACCAAAATGTCCGATTCTATGAATTTTGGTGATAATCTCGTCTTGTAAAGTCTTTGGGACGCAGATCAGCTGACCACCCTTGCCGTCGTCTTTAAACAATAATCCACGGTTGATAGAATAATTCTTGTACGGCCCATGATGCAGCAGGTTTCTGATAAGCTGTAACTTTTCATCCCGCTTCTGCAGTTCTTCAATTTGATTCATAATTCCGTCTTCAACAATCAGAGTAGCGGGGTATCGGCTTAACGCGTCGACATGCTTCATTTTCGTACCACTACGGTGCTCCAATATATATTCAAACTCCTCTAGTATTAAGGCCCATCCAGCTATTCGAGGTGCTATGTTCTTTTTGGCCATCGTCATTTTGAATGCGGCGCAATCAGTTACAATTGTAAATTTTAAGCCCAAAAGATATACTCTCGGCTTCTTCAATGCAGATACACTCAATACAATTGTCACGTATCTTCTGACACTTCTCAGATATTCCTGGAATGTAGTAATCCTTCTCTATGATTTCGGACATCTTTTTGGTACCAAAATGTCCGATTCTATGAATTTTGGTGATAATCTCGTCTTGTAAAGTCTTTGGGACGCAGATCAGCTGACCACCCTTGCCGTCGTCTTTAAACAATAATCCACGGTTGATAGAATAATTCTTGTACGGCCCATGATGCAGCAGGTTTCTGATAAGCTGTAACTTTTCATCCCGCTTCTGCAGTTCTTCAATTTGATTCATAATTCCGTCTTCAACAATCAGAGTAGCGGGGTATCGGCTTAACGCGTCGACATGCTTCATTTTCGTACCACTACGGTGCTCCAATATATATTCAAACTCCTCTAGTATTAAGGCCCATCCAGCTATTCGAGGTGCTATGTTCTTTTTGGCCATCGTCATTTTGAATGCGGCGCAATCAGTTACAATTGTAAATTTTAAGCCCAAAAGATATACTCTCAGCTTCTTCAATGCAGACACTATTGCTAATACCTCTAGTTCGTATGAGCTATACCTTTCTTCGGCTGGTTTTGTTTTTCTGCTAAAATAGTAGACGGGGTGAAATTTCCCATCATCTCGATCATTTTGCAATAAAACAGCGCCATACCCATATTTCGATGCATCTGTATGCAATTCTGTTTGTGCATTAGGCCTGAAAATACTCAAAATAGGGGGATTAATTAACAAATTTTTGAGAGATTGAAATGAATTTTGCTGAGTCAGTCCCCATTCGAACTTTTTATCTTTCCTTAAGAGATCTGTTAGAGCTCTTGCGATTATCGAATAGTCTGGGGCAAATTTTCGGAAATATCCAGTTAGTCCAAGAAAACTTTGAACTGATTTGATACTTGTTGGAACTGGAAAATTTTTGACTGCGTGAACTTTTGCTGGTGATGGCCTGACTTTTCCATTCGAAACAATGTATCCCAAAAACTCTATTTCATTAAATAGAAATTTGCACTTTCTCCATTTAAATTTAAGTCCGTACTCTCCAGCGACCTTCAGCACACTTTTTACTTTTTCCAGATTTTCCTCAGCATCTTTTGCTGGCACAATTACATCATCCATGTAAACGATTATTGTTCTGTTTTGTATTAAGTTACGAAAAACGAAATTTATGTATCTTTGGAAAACGGCTGGGGCAGTACATAATCCAAAAGGAACTCTGTTGAACTCGTAGTGTCCCATATGCGTCACGAAAGCTGTATATTTTCGGCTTGTTTCTTCTATGGGCACGTGGAAAAATCCATTTTGCAGATCCAGCGTTGAGTAAACTTCTGACGAGTGCAGTTGATCAATTTGATCTTCTATTAATGGAAGTGGATAGCGGTCCATTACAACTTCTCTATTTAATCTCCTGTAATCAATGCACAATCTTTTACTTCCGTCCTTCTTATCGACTAGCACGACTGGGCTGGCATACTCGGACGTACTAGGCCTAATTATGCCCTCTGTAAGCCATTCCTGAATTTGCTTCTCTATTTCATCCTTTTCTTTTGGTGAGACTCTTCTCGGAGGTTGATGAATCGGACGTTCGGTGTTAAGTATCAACTTCATCGTTACGGGTGATTCTCTCGTTCTGTTTGGGCTGTAATTCACGATTAGGTTCTCAATTTGTTTCCGATACATTTGGTTGTGCACTTCAAAATCCTCTTTTTCATCATGTTGCAACTGGTATAGACTTAAAAAATTATCATCCATCGATAGTTTTTTGACCATGATACCATTGTCGCCTAAGATGATACCACTTCTTTGTAATAAATCTGTACCAATTATGCAACTTACTTGAATTGATTGTTCTGGAACTACATGAATTTTGCCACTGAATTCATCACTGTCGATAAATACCCTAGCCACGAAGTATCCCATAGTCTCTATTGAACTATCTCCGATTCCTCTCAATTTCGTTTGCTTATTTTCCAATTCTGGAGAACCGATGCTATTGTAGATGTCTTCTAATAAGAGAGTTAGGTCACTTCCCGTGTCAATTAGTGCTTCTATTACGTGACCATTTATTTCAACTAATTTGTGATTGTGCCTCATGTTCTTTTTTGTTTCGCTGTTAATGGATATTTGTTCCTTTAACGTCTTTGTCTGAGGTTGTACCTGCTGCGGTCGATCTGGACAATCCGGCGCTTTGTGACCGAATTTTAAACATCGAAAGCATTTTGGACCTTCGCTTCGCATTCGGCACCGCTTTGATGTGTGACCCCTTTTTCCGCAATTGTAACAGCCTATATTCGATTGCAGCTCGGTATTTGGTTGAGGTTGTTTATTCTGAAAATCCGACCTTGATTTATAACTATCTGTCTGCTTCAACTGTGATTGGGAATTGGATCTTGACTTATAGTTTTCGAAAATTTGTAGTTTTTCTCTAAATTCGTCTACAGTGTTGGCCCCATACAGTAACAGTTTATTAGATTCCACATCACTTATGCCGTTTATCACATACTGGAAAATCGCTTTTTCCTCCACCTTTCCCCGTGATCCAATCTCCCTCATAGCTAAAAAGTATTCTCCAAAACTTTCCCCTTTCTTCATTCTTCTTGATTGGAGCTGTTGATGAACATCAGCACTAGTAAATTTCTTTCTAAATTCGCGAAGCAATAATGTTTTGATATCTTCCCAACCTTTAATATTTGGATCAGTCTTAAGCGCCTCTTTTGCACTACCACTCAACGATTGTTTCGCGAAAACCAATTTTTGTAGCGGAAGGAGTTCAAATAACGCAGAGGTATTCTCAAATTCTTCTATCCAGTTTTCGACGCGAATACTACCTGAACCATCAAATTTCGAAATATATTCGGCTAAATCTTTTAATTGAATTAAATTTGATTTTAAAACTGAAACATGTCCGTCAGTGTTGCCGCCATTATTTAAACTTTTCTCGACCCCGGTACTATCTTCCTCCGTAACTGTTTCATCAAACTGTTCACTTTCACGAGTTGAATCTACACCTTCAGAATTTCGCGACTGTGTACGTAACTGTTTATTCTCTTTTCTCAACTGTAAAAGTTCTTCACGCATCTGGGTAAATTCTTCACTATTAACGCTTTTCATTTTCAAGGTACTATTCAAGCTTCTTCTATTCTCTAAATTTTCTTGAAATTGTCTTAACAGAACTTCTTCATCTTCTTCACAAGGCCCAGAGAAAGAAACTCCCTGTTTCTTTTTTTTATTTCTTCGCGACATGTTGGCTTCGAAAATTCACTGAGCGATTTACAACTAGCCTATGATTACTTTATGAAAATTAACCGTCTCGTTTTACGACAAAGATTTCATACAATTTATCCTTTTTCACAATAATTAGATTCTTCTTGTTAATGAAAAAACGTGCACGAAAAAAAATAAAAATATTAAGAAAAATATATTTACGTGACCTTGTTGACCGCTAATTGTTCGATAGCCACGTTTCTCGAAAAATTGTTCCAGAAAATGTTGTTCGACTATTTCAGCACAGCACCCGTACAATAACCTCAATAAATTGCATCCGGTTAGAATTTTTATCTCCAATTTTCCGTAGCGTCTTTAATTTTGGATCGTTGGAATCAAATGTCGAGGTATCCCGGTTGAGCCCCCAAATTTTGTGGGATTATCCACGACTTGATTCAATGTTATCACGCAACCACACAGTAATCTCAGGAGAAATTATAAAAACACCAGATTTAAACTTATAGACAATACTTTTATTATTCTTAACTCAACTTTTATTTTGATGTGCTATTTTCAATCGTTCAACCAAATCTGATCTCTCATCTTCCAAAAACATAAAATCATTACCAATTTTCTAACGGCAATCTCATCATACAAATACCATTAAAAAAAAGATTAATATGTAGTATTCCAAACCGGATTGATTAATATTTCGTTGATTGATGAATGGTGATGATAACAGGGTGATCCCACATACATAGTTCAGCTAGCTAAAATAGCACCGCTAATTTAACGTTGCTACGTAGTTAGCTAAGCTACGTAGCTACGGTATAAACATTGCTATATATTACTAGAAAAGCCAAATTGTTATTTTTGTGTTTTATTATATGTATTCACAAATCAAAATAAATTGAAAATAGGCAGTCGTAGGTATTAAAATTCGGGATACATTTTTATTTTTAACTAATATGTTTATTATTATTGTTTAATATTTGTGTGTGGCAGTTTACATAACAAATTAAAATGGAGAAAACAAACAATTTTTATTTTTTGACATTTGTAGCAACTTGCGGTACAAACATAAGCTAAATAATTTTGACAATTCTAGCAGTGCTAATTTAACTGTGGTATAAACGCAGCATATGGCATGAAAAACAAGAAAAAAAAGTTGAAAAAGAAAAAATGATTGAAGGGGAGTCGAATAGAATATCTGAAAGAGTGAAGTCCTAGTTTAAGAATAAAAGAAAAAAAATAATTGCTAGGCTAAAGATTTATGTGTTAGTGAAAATAGGTTTAATTTTGAGATGAAATATTTAAATAATTAAAACTACAAATTAAAAAACATATATTGTATTAAACACCAAGTTTACAAAAATAAATTAAAATAGTTCTAATGTAAATCTAAATAGTATATTCGGTATAGTTAAAATTAAGTTATAAGTGATTAAAATGAAAAAAACAATTAACAAACGTTAAACGGTTTAAAAAAATGATTGTCATATTATGCTGCGATCGAATGATTATTCTACGACCTCACGAAGGTTGAAATCAATGTGTTTCGGTTGCTAAGTGGAAATTGATAGGACAGTTATGCTGAGTTTATGACATAGGAACATAAGAAGATAGGGAGTGTGACACGACCAACCAAATTATTTAAAATATTACAAGCCCCGCCTATTACTTCCATGCTCTAGTTGAAAAATTTCTTACTTTTGATCAAAGTAGGCTAGTAGGCGGGGCTGGTAAAATTTTAAATAATTTGGTTGGTCGTGTCACACTCCCTATCTTCCTATGTTCCTATGTCATAAACACACCATTATAGTGATAGGATCAATTAAAATTATATAATAAGTTTGGATAAAATAAATAATAAGACTAATTAATAAGTTACTCTAATAAATACCAATAAATAAATAAGTTAATAAAATGGAACATTTTTTAAATTTTACTGAAATCATAAAGACAAAACAAATTAAATTTACGTTCATAATAAAATTCATTAATAAGTGTTAATAATAATTATTAATAAAAATAAAAATCAAACCACAAACACCTGCAAATCATTCATCAATCAAATTACAGTACTGTCCAAAAGTGTATATTTGTCGTATTTACTCCTCAACTACAAATTACGTAAAATTGCGTGTAGTACTGTACATAATTCATTCATCTTTACACCATACAGTACCGATCAAAAGTATCATAGCTGCAAAAATTATAATCATGTTCCGTACTGTACAAGTAAATCATATCATCAAACAACAATACATATTACAACGGGAAATAAATTGCAACAACCGATGAAAATTACATCAGACACAACGACAACATTAAATAAGGTTTTTTCTTAATTATTAATTATTATTAATTTTGATTATAAATATTTATTTCAATTTTCTTATAATTTCTTAATTTTTTTTATGTTAAATTTGTATTATTATTCGATATTGTAATGGTGGTGGTAGATAAGTTTCATTAAGTGCACTTTAGTTTAGTCCGAATTTTTTCTTAATTTAAAATTATTGTAATTTTATTTTATTTTTGTAATTTGCCTAAAATGAAGTTGAAATCCATAATTTATAATTATTCTAATTATTTTCATTAAAAATTGGGACGCCGCCCCGGGGGCACAGTTGTTAGCATGCTTGCTTCAAGCCCCGGAGGTCCCGGGTTCGATTCCCGGCGGGTGATGAAAAAATCACGGCTGGTTAATGTAAGGATTAATGAATTAATCACTCATTATCCGTTAAAAAATGATTACGAAACTTCAATATGAAGCGGCCAAATTCCTTTATGGGATGTAGCGCCAGCGAAAAAAAAAAAAAAAATTGAGACTTGCATTAAATCAAATTTTCTATTCGTTTATTTTTTTTTAAATTATTAATAAATTTCGCTATGAGATAGTTTTTGTCAAGGTGGGGATGGGACCATGGTAGGTAATTAAGTGCTGGGTAAGTATGAATGTCGGTATGTGCTGGTTTCCTATATTATTTCTATTATTCCTTCGGCGGCAATTCCAGATTTATCTAAGCTTCATTTTCCACCCACCCTTCCGATGAGCTTTAGCCAAGCTAAAACAGTCCGCCTTTGAAGCCTCTGGATACTTAAAAACAAAAATTTATCTGATAACGATGTGGGCAAATCAAGACCTCAATTATATTACATTTTTGGTGGCTCCTCGCCTACCATCGAATCGTTACAAGCCCCTCGGAGCGCTAATCGGGGGAACGCGCAGCGACCTCCCACGTGCCCGTGAGAGTTAACGAAGCTGTTAGCTTATACAATTCTAAGTTAAATTAGTCGGAATAGGGTCGAAAGACCAAATGTGTCGGAAGGCCGAATGTGTCGATAGGCCGAATGTGTCGGAAAACCGAATAGGTCGAAAGGCCGAATGTCGAAAGGTCGATTGTGTCGAAAGTCTGAATGTTAAAAGGTTGTTTGTTTCGAAATTTATTTTAATATTTCATCTTTTTATGAACGAAAATTTTCAAAATTTATATTTTTATGAAAACCAAAATTTATATTTTTATCAAAATTTGTATATAAAAATGCTTCTTGCGTTTTTTTATCATATAATTAAAAATTAATTAAGAGTTGGCTACCTTATCTAGAAAAAAAAGTACGGAAACTGAAAATCCAGAAAAAAAATCCAGAAACAAAAAACTCAGAAAAACAAAAATCCAGAATACTAAAATCCAGAAACATAATTATCAAAGTGTGGACCAAATTATAATTAAAATTTATAAAATGTCTATCAAATTTGAGTTTTCCGTAAAGTTCTTAATATTTATGATAATAGAAATTGCTTCGTCAACCTTTTAGACACAGATCAAAGTAATCGTATCGCTCATATCGCTCCTAATAATAGTCTAAAAATGGGTTTAGCCACGTATTACTGTTTTTCAAAAGACTGTTTACAAAAGACTGTTTCTAAAATCTTTTCTCCAAAATCTTGTTTTACAAAATACATAATAATGTTTTTATTAATCTTTTATAGATTTTAGGTATGTACTTTAAAATAAAATGACATCGACTAATTTAACTTCGAATTGTAGAGGCTAACGGCTTTGGTAACACTCACGGGCATGCGGGAGGTAGCTGCGCTCTTTCCCGATTAGACCTTCGAGGGGCTTTAGATTTGTACTTCAGGGGACGTAGGAGCCGAAATCAGCAAATATGTCGCACTGCGTGCCGCACTAAGCAGCGGATTATATAAAATCTAATAATGACACCTACTAAAAAAAAATAATTGCTCTATTTTGCTAAGCAATATTTTATATCAATCCCAGAAAATCCATTTCACTAAATATTCATAATTTCACTATAAAATAATCAAAATAATTATTTCCGAAAACAATTTATACGGTAAGAATTCAAAAAACAAGATTGAACGGCAAAACCAGATTTTGTCTTGCAGCCAAATATCCCGATCCCCTAAAAATGGCAATAAAATTGATTTTTTTTTCATTTATTTTAAGGGAGGCACCTCCTCCAAACAACTGGTTTTTCAATAATTTTTTACAAAAAATTGAGAGCATTTATTGCAATGAAGCAAATTGCATAATAATATTGACGTTCAAATGAATACAAACAATTTTTTTTATGAGTGAAAAGAAAATGGCGGCGCTAGAGGTGCTCGAACTTGGCTACTAGAGTTTGCGCCGTGGAACGCCCTGGTCCTCGTAGTTAACTAATATCAACGAAACAAATTTGTTTCATTAAAAACAATTCATTCCGCTTTGCATGAACCTAAATGTAGTTAAAAATAAAATTAAAATTGAAAATTTGAGGTCAAAAAGTAAAAAAACAAGTTTTTTTAAACAATTCGTTAAAACCAATATTTATTTAAACAACTTATACGAAATTTTAGGTTTGTGTAAAGGCCAATAAGCTAAAGAATATGTGTACAAAATTTCAAGTTGATTGGTCCATTACTTTTTGAGTTACATTCCACGGCGCGCAAAACAACATGTTTCAAGAAAAACTCGATTGAAGTTTTCGTTCTTGCAGAGAACACATTACTTCGCATCACTTCGGTGACTTCCTAGGGACCTTTACGACTTTGTTTTGGGCTTGAAATTTTGAAAATATATTCTTCAGATACTAAATGAATTTTTAAAGCAAAAAAAAAAAATTAATATCTGTGGCCCTATTCTGGTAATTCCCGGGGAATATGGAATATTTTGTTTTACAGCAGTTATGCCCTAGATACATTTTTCTAAGTTTTTATTCGCCATTTCCAAAAGTGCATTCTGGCAATCGGGGAATAAATATACAGGGGAAATAAATTTAGTCTCTATGGAATCACATTAAAATAAGTAAAGATCCGCGAAGGACCCTTACAAACAATATTAATATTATTATTTATTAATATCAACAAATATTTTCGTTAACAAATTTATTCCCCATCAATTATTTCATAAAACAGGTATGGAAGAACAAACGTCAAGACTGCTGTAATTGGGAATAATTTTTTCCCAATCAATTTTTTCCCCTGACACCAGAATACACTTTGGGGAAAAGGGAATAATACTGCAACACAATTTAAAATATCTATTCCCCAGGAATTACCAGAATAGGGCCACTGGAGGAGGTTCCTCGATTAAACAAAATATTTTTTCTGGATTGCTTTTCACCGTAATTTCTAGATTTTTTTCGGAATATCATTTCTGGATTTTTTCTTTTCAACTATTCTGGATTTTAAAATTTCTGGATTTTTTTTCAGGCAAATGTAGTGATCCCATTAATTAATTACTTATAATAAAAAAAATAAATAAATAAATTTGTTTTTTCGACAAAATTTGATCACATTAATTATGCTACATGCATAGGACTTATTAGCACGTATTTTCAATTTATTGAAATTATTTTACATTAAGAAATAAATTCAATGGTTTTAAATATTCATTTCAATCAATTAAGTGAAGGAAAATTTAATGAAAATTCGGCCTTTTGATTTTCGGCATTTGACATATTTGGCCTTTCGGTTTCGACATATTCGGTCTTTCGACCCATTCGGCTTTTCAACATTCGGCCTTTCGACACATTCGGCCATTCGGCCTTTCGGCATTCGGCCTTCGGACCCATTCGGCCTTTCAACATCGAACGATCAGTCACTAAATCAAAAGAAATTCCAATAAAAAATGTTTTGACTTGAATGCCTTTTCTATTTTTTGATTGAAGTTCCTTCTGAAAAGGCATAAATGTCTTCTATTTTGACTGAGCTGCCTTTTATTTTTTGACTGAAACTCCTTTCCGTTTTTGACTGAAATGCTTTTGACTGGGGCGCCAAAGCCAATATATAGGTCTACGAAGGCATTTCAGTCAAAAAAACTAACCAAACAAAAGGTATTCCAGTCCAAAAATTTGTGACTATAATACTTTTCAAGAAGGTCGTTCAGTCCAAAAATACAAAGGGTATTTCAGTCAAACTGTTTTCTGACCGAAATACCTTTTTTTTTGGACTGAAGTTCCTTTTTAAAAGGAGTTTTAGTCATAATATTTGTATGGGAAATTTTATGACTGAATTGTTTTTCACTAGAATTCCCGGAGCCATCACATACAAAATATTTCATAAAGTACATCGGGGAATTCCCCTGTTATAGAATTTTTTTTTCTTGTATAACAAAACTAATTATTATTAATATGGTATGTATAATATATTTAGCTAGGGAGACTGTAGAACGCTTTGAAATAATACAACAATTTAACAATATTTGCATTGTTAAATTGTTGTATTAATGCAATCTAGTATAATGTTTGTGGCGTAGAGGTAATGCGCTGTGCTATGGAGGCAAAGGTCGTCGGTGCGATTCTCAGCCAATTTTATTTTTTTTTTGACTTTATTATTATTATTTTTTAGGATTCATGTAATGACCAAATATTTTACTTTAAATTAAAAATATTCCGCTTTACAGTAATAAATAGAGTAATTACACAAAAAATGGTAAGCGTTTTAACTCCTAAATGTATGCAAAAATTATACCGAAAATCAATGTTTACGTGATTGATTTCAGTCCGGGAAATGAATCATTACGTCAGAGAACAAAAGTGTACGGAAAACGAGCTATTACAGTAGAGTAAACTGTAAAACCAAACAACAAAAAAATAACTAGGGTAACTTGATAATTTGAAAATCATTTGGATTGACTTTCTTTAAATTTCAAACTCATGTTTTTACTTTAAAATTTAATTTTAAATGAAAAAATCGAATTAATGTCCCATATATGTATGTAGTATGAAATAAAACGTTGTACGTTACACGTACGTTAAATGATCGTTACAGTACTCGTTCGTAGTATTCCTTTGTCGCCTCGTCCATAAACGTCGAACTTGTACTGTAATAACTCATTTACCGCCCTTGTGATGTAAATAACTATTACAAACTATTTTATTATGAGTTGTAGTAAGCCCTGAAAATTTGTCGGTAAACATATTTCTCCTATGTATATTAAAGCATGCTTTGTTTGAAACAATGAGTGTATTTTGTTGACAAAATTACAACAACAATTGCATTGGATATAAAGCACCGCAGATTTAAATAAAGCCAACAAAATTGTTTCTTTATTTAAATCATAGTAGATCTATAGGAAAGAATAGGACAACAAATAAATCAAAACTATATTTGTTTAAATTTTTCTCAACAAAATACAGCTTATATAACAATAAGTGTATTGCTTTGGTAAAAAAGGATTAGATTTAGGTTTGGATTTAAAATTTCAGAAAGCAACCCGCCAAGATTTATTTTTGAATTTAATTTTTGTTTGATGTGTTTCATATGAAGCAAATTCTAGTGGTAGGTATTGTAACTAAAAATCGGATTTGATTTAAGTAAATTCAAAAAATAATTGGATTTAGTAGCTGAATCTTTTTTGGATTTATTTAATGCAATTGTCATTGTATTTTTAATAAGTAATATGATTTGTAGCTCATTGAAAATGTACTGGCCAAAAAACGTTAAGGTTTCGGTTCGTTGCTTGTTGAAGGTATTTTAATTTTAAGTTGTGTATTTTTAATTTTGGGTTTAGTTTTTTTTTATCAGCGATCTGGTACTTATTCCTCGAATTGATCTCGTTCCGACATTCACGATAAAGCGACGTCAATTCCCTGTTATTCCAGCATATGCCATCACGATTAATAAGTCACAAGGGCAAACATTCGACAAATATTGGCATTGAGCTTCAAACTGCTGTCTTCTCGCACGGACAACTATATGTCGCCCTATCATGCTGACGCAATCCGAACCAGGTGAAAGTACGAATCGCACCAAATTCCCAGCAAGGACAGCTGCTTGGTGATGACCGGTAATTTACCCGCAACGTTGTGTTTAATGAGCAGCTTCAAATTAAACTTGATAATTGATAACCTTAATAGCTAACGATCTTATTGGAAACTAATTTCGATTAAACCAAATTAAAAACAACTGGTAACAAATCAAAAACCAGATAAATGTAATTTAATAATTTTGTATGTTATTTTAAAATTCTGTTGATTTATTACTTTGTTAGTTGCTTGTCGAAGTAAATATTGCGAGGCAAATTTAGACATTTTATTTGCCGTTCCTTTTTCTTTGGATTCATTTCGGTGCAATAATTTCTACAACGTTTGGCTCGCAATTAATCATGATCCTTCGAGCCGGATGAGGCTAGATACGTGAAATTAATTTACATACAACTTCTCTTCAGGTAATTATTTTAAGAAGAGCAAGTGATTTAATTCACTATTAACGCTGTCGTCCGCATTAATATTTGCCACATTTCGGTGTATTACATCAATATACTCCGATAATTTATACATTAATATTATCGATAAAATATAATATTTGAACAATACATTAATACTGTAAGTACATTTATACAAACTATTTAAGTGATTGGCACGTGAACTTTTAATTGTGAATAGTGAATAGTGTTTAAAACTCACCAAAAACATATTAGTGCGTGAATTTCAAATTAGTGAATTATTATCATAAAACCATTGCGTTGCATTTATACATTTTCTGTAACTTTTTATTAAGTGTAAATATGGCTGCTGCGCTTATACAAAAACGTGGTCGACTACTAGGTTCTCTTACAAAGGCTTCTACTTTCATTGAGAACATTGGCGACGAGACATCACTTGAAGAGGTTGAATCACGACTTCAAAAGCTCGACTAATGGTGGGAAGAATTTTGCAACATTGAAGACGAATCGCTCTTAATACCGCAGCAAATTTCGAAATCTGATGAATTCGAAACGAAATTTTTTAGTGTTCAAGCCGCCATGATGCATGAAATAAAAAAACGAAAGCCAAATGTACAGTCGAATAATGATGACCTGAACAGCACTTTAACCAACATTTACTCTCATCAAAAGGCATATTTTGATTCGCTACATAACAAAACAATTGAACAAACCAATGAAGTCAAAGTCCCAAGAATTAATATTCCGCCATTTAATGGGGAATACGCACAATGGCCGTCCTTTAAAGATTTATTTGAGATTACTGTGCACAATAATGCATCGTTATCACGTGTGCACAAGTTTCAATTACTGAAGGGACTTCTTCAAGGCAGTGCGTCTCGTTTAATCAATCACTTTTTAATCACTGATGCCAGTTATGGAGAAGCATGGGACAAATTAAAAGAAAGATACGATAAAAAACACACAATAGTAAGTACGCTTATAAAAACTTTCTTAGATCAGCCAGCTATCAACCATGCTTCGCCAAGGTCACTGAGAGATATTACCGAAAAATCGGATGAATTACTTCGGGGATTAAAGGCTTTAGGGCCAGATGGCGAAGCTCGTGACTCATGGATTTTGTATTTACTTCTCAACAAGATGGACGATGACACCAAGCAGCAGTGGGTTTTGCATTCAGTAACGATCGATGCTCCAAGTATCGGTAGTTTTTTTACATTTCTTCATCAGAGATGTGATGCATTAGAAAGCTGTAATATAACCATAAAGCCACCCAAACCTACTCCAAGGGTTTCACATGTAGCAAGCGCAAAGGTGGAGTGTAGATATTGCAACAAACCACATCCCATTCACAGATGCTACAAATTTCAACGATGTGATATTGATGTTCGGAAAAGGTTTATTAACAAATACGATTTATGCACCAATTGTTTGAAAGAAGGGCATTCGGTTCTCAGCTGTACTTCGGCAACAGCAATCCTAACCAAACCAATATAAATGCAAATATCGCCAATAAAGATATTAACACCGAGTCAAAAGTTCCTGGTCCATCGGCAAGTGCAGATTCACAAAGTTACACCATTACGAAGAGGCCAGTCAGCGGAAATAAACAGTCAATATTGCCAACTGTAATTATGTCTACAGTTGATACGCACGGCAATCTTCACAATGTTCGAGCGTTGCTAGATTCTGGATCGGAATCTTCATTTATTACAGAAGCACTCAGTAATAAACTAGGACTAAGGCGTAAACAAGCAATTTGTAGAAGTGTGTGCTCTAATATTAGGTAAGTTAACTAATTACCTACCATCTCAGGCAATAATACTCCAAGAGAATCATTTGGCCAAGCTTCATGATTTTGTCTCGCCGACCCACAATTCTATGAACCAAATCATATAGACATGATTCTAGGTATTGACGTATTCTACGACATTGTGAAGGAGAGGCGGATAATGCTAGAACCAAATCTGTTCTTGCTGGACAGTCTATTCGGTTGGATCGTCGCTGGTTCAGCTGATCAACAAACTAATTCCATGACTGGATGCTACACTATTCAAACAAATTCCGAAGACATTTGCAAACTGTTGCGGCGATTTTGGGAAGTGGAAAAAATCTCGAGTGATATTCCGAACAGAGATGACATGTGTGAAGAGCATTTCTCCAGTACTCATAAATTCAACAACGGCCGCTACTTGGTAGAACTACCACTAAAGAGCAATTTTGAACAATTAGGCAGAAGTCTTAAAGCGGCTACATTCCGAATGATCGCAATGGAACGTAAGTTCCAGAGAGACACACATCTGAAAGACGAATACACAAAATTTATGCAAGACTACGAAAAATTCGGTCACATGTCACGCATTCCTGAAAGAGAAGTGTCAACAGAAACGAGTAAGGTCTATTATTTACCACACCATGCCGTTTTTGACGGCTCATGCAAGTCGACCACGGGCCTATCGTTAAATGACGTTCTGATGACCGGCCCTACCATTCAAGACGATCTTTTTTCAATAATAACTAGATTTCGCAAACATAAAGTTGCATTTGTATCGGATATTGAAAAAGTGTATCGGCAGATAGCAGTTCATCCAAAACATCAAAACTATCAGAGGATTGTGTGGCGAGAAAATCCAAATAGCGAGATGCAGCATTTTAAGTTAACTACAGTCACATACGGGCTGACCTGTTCGGCCTATCTTGCCATCAGGTCTTTACATCAAATACTGAAAGACAATGAAAAATTGCCTTTCAAATTAAGCAAAATAATTAAATCCGACTTCTATGTGGACGATTTATTGTCAGGTTGTGACAGTATAGAAGAAGCCATTACACTATATTCGGATTTGTCAACCACTCTATCGCATGCTGGTCTCATCGAAAAACGAGGAGGAAGTTCCATTTCATTTGATGATCCTGAGGTGTATATTAAAACATTGGGAATTTGCTGGTTGACTAACGAGGACGCCGTCACTTTCAGTGTTCCGGAACTACGAGTTGAACCATCAACCAAATGAAGATTATTGTCCGAATGTGGTAGAATATTCGATCCGCTTGGGTGGCTATCTCCAGCAACCATTACGTTCAAAATTTTACTTCAGTCGCTTTGGTTGACCAAAATTGGATGGGACGACCCATTACCATATCACATCAATCGCACATGGTCCACCGCAAGAAACGAATTAATTTGTCTCTCCGGCATACGTATCCCACGATTTCTTCAGATGCAATCAATTCATAACGTTCAATTTCATGGGTTTTGTGACGCGTCTGAAAAGGCTTATTCAGCAGTAGTGTACGCGAGGTCAACCAATTCAAACGGTAACAGATCCGTCCATTTAATCGCTGCTAAAACCAAGGTTTCACCATTGAAACAACTTTCAATTCCCCGCTTGGAATTATGTGGAGCCGTCCTTTTAACCAAACTTCTTATGAAGATTGCAGGAATTTTTGACGCATCGCCAGACGCACACTACGCTTTGAGTGACTCCAACATTGTTCTATCGTGGCTCTCAGATGTTCCCAGAAAATGGAACTGTTTCGTCGGTAATAGAACTAGTTTTATTATTGACCAAATACCAAGCAGTCATTGGCAGCACGTACCAACCAAGGTAAATCCAGCTGACTGCACCAGTCGAGGTTTATCACCAAATGAGCTGTTAAAACACAAAATTTGATGGAACGGTCCAGAATTCTTGCAAAAGTCGACATATTATTGGCCGAATTACGAAAATGATCCAAGTCAAACTACTACCATCGAAAGAAGAAAAAATGTCTTAACTTCAACAAATGCTGATACATACTTCAACGTTCGAAAATTGGACTATTAAATATGTTATTGGCAAATTTTCTTCGTATACAATAATGTTACGGGCAGTGAGTAGTTGTATCCGGTTTGCTGAATTATGCCGTAAAATGAAAGTACAATATATATCTAGTCAACATCTCCAGAGAAGCGAAAATTTGATAATTAAATATGTTCAACATATGATGCCTTTAATGAAGAAATATATCAACTGCAGAAAAACAGGGCAATCAAAAGAAGCAGCAAATTATTGTCACTTTTTCCAATTATCGATGAGGATGGTTTACTACGAGTAGGTGGCCGCTTGACAAACTCGAATCTTGGGTATTCAAAGAAACATCCACTAATTCTACCGAAGCAGCACCAATTCACAGAGATGCTCATTACACATTTACATTCAAACTATTTGCACCCAAACCCATCAACGTTACTGTTCATAACCAGAACAAAATATTGGATCATTGGGGCAAGAGACATCGTAAAAAAGGTATCAAATAGCTGCGTCTTTTGTATAAAAAGTCATCCAAGATTGGGTGAGCAAATTATGGGCAACTTACCTTCACCTAGAGTGACTCTCATACGGGCATTTATAAACGTTGGGGTTGACTACGCTGGTCCTATCACAATAAGCTCCATGATGGGTAGAGGTTCCAAAAGGCTTAAGGCGTACATATGTTTGTTTGTTTGTATGGTGATAAAGGCCATACATCTCGAAGTAGTTTCGGATTTGTCTACAGATGCATTCGTAGCATCACTGAAGCGATTTGCAGGAAGAAGAGGCATGCCAAAGGCAATATATAGTGACAACGCAACTAATTTTGTCGGTGCCCGAAGAAGGTTCGATGAATTTTTCCGGATTCTGTCTTCTAAAACTCACAATGACAAGGTATCTGCATATCTTGGCTCATACAACATTGAATGGCATACTATCCCTCCTTCAGCTCCACATTTCGGCGGTCTATGGGAGGCGGGGGTGAAATCAATAAAAACCAATCTTCATCGAGTATTGGGCGAGTTAGCACCTACGTTCGAAGAAATACAAACTCTTCTTATTCAGATCGAAGCAATAGTCAATTCACGTCCACTCACAACAACTTCTAACGATCCTGACGATTTGAACATCTTAACACCTGGGCATTTTTTAATCGGTTGTCCAATTCTCGAAGTACCAGATAAATGCACAGACGACATCAAGCTAAAATTAAATGAAAGATGGGAACTTCTACAAAATTTGTCCAGAGGTTTTTGGAAAAGGTGGCATTTAGAATACCTCACTTCCAACAGCAGAATTTCAAGGAAGGCGAGCTCGTATTAATCAAATACGAAAACGCATCATCACTGACTTGGGCGAGAGGCCGAGTTGTTAAAGTTCATCCTGGCCAAGATGGCAGTGTACGGGTTGTCACACTGAAAACAAGTACAGGAGAATTAAAACGTCCCATCGCCAAACTATGCAAACTAATGGTCGAATAGTTAACAAACAACTGCTTAACCGGGGGAGTATGTTGCAATCCAACACAACATCTTAAAATAATCGATGGCATCTCTCATCGAATTGCAGAAGAACACTTGATGATCCAGAATTGCACCTGAAATATAAAAACAAAACATCAGTAAAATTAAAATCAATCACAACAAACACAATTTATAAACTTATCCTTGAACTTGAACTTCATTATTTCCCATTTGGTTGTCATGTTCATCTGAAATCAAACAGTAAAATCAATTATTTTAAACTCTTTTGTAATTATATTATGTTTAATCACTTAACTCATTAAATTGTTAATTATTATTGGACATATTCCATTAAATTCGGGTAGCCTAAAAATTATAATAATCAATTTATTAATTTAACTAAATTCAATTAAATTTAAAAATATGTATCATTTGACATTTAATTGAATTACCTTTTACGAGGTTTGTTTGTATTTGAGTAGCTCAATTAGAATAAATTAGTACATTTTACGTTTATAGATTAAAAGCTTATTAACAAGCTTAAACCCTCTATTGGAAATTAAATGAATCAAAACTATTGTAAACTACTTCTTAAAGCTAAAATAAATTATAATTATTCTCTTATTCTTCAACTGTGGAAGCGACAACACATAAATTTATTAAATAAATGTAATATTGTTAACACTTCAAGAATTTTTAATTATACAAAATCGCAACCCTAAATTGGAAAATTAACAACAACAATTTCGTTTGGCTTGTCGAAGTAAATATTGCGAGGCAAATTTAGACATTTTATTTGCCGTTCCTTTTTCTTTGGATTCATTTCGGTGCAATAATTTCTACAACGTTTGGCTCGCAATTAATCAGGTTGTGAATTTAACCGGTTGGGTTATCTCGGAATTTTGTAAATACTTGGATATGAGCCGTCTTGAATTATTAGTTCTTTAAACAAACTGCCTATATTATAAAAACAACACAAATATTATTTGTTGATCATTTTCATCCATTTTTATTAAACAAAATAAAACAAATTAAAATTTACACAGTTAATATCCAAAAAAGTATTCGTGCAGCAAAGCGTAAAAGGAAACAATTTTACAACAAATTTCATAAATTATTACGAGAAAATAATTAGCACACTATTCTAGTAGGCCCTTAAGTGCTTTTTATACCGGCTGCGTTGACTTTGGACTTTAAAAATATAAAGTCGCTTTATAACTTTAAAGTTTTCTAATTAAGTTTTATTTGTTAATAGTGTCATATTTTATAGAAATATTTTGAAACTGTTATAAAATAAATTATTTTTAAGTGATAATTATTAACAATAAAATGTAAATTTTTTAAAGTCCAAAGTCAACGCAGCTGGTATGACAAGCACTTTAGTGTACGGTCAGGCCAAAATGAAGCAAAAAAAATCACGATTTTTAAGTCAAATTTCAAATTGTTTGGGTTTATTTTTCTAATTAAAATATATTTTGAGTGACGCAATCTATTCTTTGCATAATTCATTATTAAGCTTAGATAAGTTTATTTAAATTTAAATAATTCAGATGCCATATTTACAAAAGCATTAACTATTCGTTGGTAACATATTGTAATATTTGATTTTTTTTTTTTCATTTTGAAATAATTGAAAAACACGCTGTTAATTTTAGTATAAAGCAGAGGGCTATTTGAGAATTCGATTCGAATGTATTTGAATCTTCGAAGTATTGGATTCTTAATTGTATTGAGTCATATTCTGTCGTTTCTTATTTAATTCACATACGAATCTTATACTTTAAAGGGTCGAATACGTTCGAATCGAATTGACAAATAGCCCCGAGTTTAAATTTTCAATTGAAATGGGATATTTTACTAGAAGCTCACCGATAAATTTTGTCGATTGAATTTCAAGAATTTGTCCCAATATTTGTTTATAGTTAATTTTGTTAATTATATTATTTGTTCTTGTCGGCTCCTATCGGTTGTGCACTACATATAAGATTTGATATAAAATTTAACAAACATGTAAAGTATCAGTACAACATCGAGAAACATGATTATAGCCCCAGTCGCAGTAATTTTATCAATACACGGGAATATAACATATGCATTCGTCATCATTATTAGAAATTGGATCTGAAATGTAATAAATAAAAATTAGCAATTGTAGCATTAATATTAGTATTCTGATTTACAATTTGTAATTTAGTGATCCACTTTTTATAGAATTGAAGGTTTTGTTTCCAATTTTCATCGCCAAAAGACGAGATCAAATAGTACAAGTACATGAAGAAGTGTACGATAAAATTTAATACTGCGCATATACAACCTAGCCCGCAACCGACAAATTTTGCGCCAAAATATGCTATATACACGGTTGATATATGATGATAAATGTGAAGCGTTGAAATTTGGTTTTGTTTTTTCCGAAGCACAAAGAATATTGTTTCGATGAGTTCAATCAATTTAATCAAGAGCAAGAAATAACCCAATTTTGCCAGATACATATTTTTTGGTGAATTACTATAATCGGGTGCTCTGCACTGGTAAAAATCTCGAAACGAAACACCGTTTGATAGAAATTCTTTAGCCATATAAAATGACGCGATTATTTGAAACACATTATATCCTATTATCACACTTTTTAGTGAGTAAGCAGGCCTATTTTTCATGAATCTGAAAATAGAAGCAAATATTTAAGTCACACACTTTCTAATTAACACTTTTCGGTTACACTGACTTTGGCCCAGCATAAAAAATGAAAAATAAATATGTTGTGCATATTATTGTGATTTTGACTGGTGACTCCAGAAAGAACCAATCTTGAGTTAGCGGCTGTACTAGAAAATGGAAATTTAAAAATAAAATTATCAATAAATATTCTAATTGGTAGTCGCTCCTTACATGTGTCCCAATCTTCAAACATGATTCCGAATATTATTTAAACTATGTGCTTGCGTAATCCGTAATGCGGCGATGGTGATTTGGTCAATGTATTTTAAGCGACTGATTGATTCAATTTAATTTCAAATTAATTTAGCCAAAATTAGAAACTGGAAAGTAAAATTTAAAAACAAAAAATTTTTACAACTAAAAACCGAAATTCAAAGGTTGAAAATGCAATTAAATGAATACATTTTATGAATGTGATTAATTCATGTATCATTTGTTTTACAATAACAACGTTTAGTTATTACCATAATATAGATTGCGTGTTACATTAAAGTCTTTGTATATTTTCGCGTCTAATTTCTAAGTATTATATTTGGATGAGTCATTAAACAATGCTAATTACATTTGTGAGAAGGGTTCTAAAAACCAATATTAATACGATCGATGGCTAATTTCTCGAAGATGGTGCTAAACTTTATTACGAAAAAAATGAAGAAAATACGAGTTACTCATTAAACTCAAACAAATTTGCCGAAAGATGCTGATCGGAGCACTTGCAATAATGTTGCGGTTCCCGATTGAAAATATATAAACAAGTCTATGTTTAGTAACACTGCATCTCAAAAGTCTTATGCGATTTAAGGCTGATGATATTCAGAAAAAAATGCAGTTTTAGTTTCGATATTTTCGATATTTAAATGCCACAAAATGTGTCTAAACTAAATCGTATCGATATCTACCATAAAACAAATTTTGGCTTGCTATTCTGTTCGTTTTAATTATTGTTCTTGTTATTTGGATTTTTCTACCATAATAGTAAATATAGTACAAGTACAATAAAAGTAGGAGAAGCAATTACAGGATGTAGTCACTTTATCGGCATCTTAACAATGCCGTCTATCAATATAATATATGTACATAATTAGAAATTTTTTTAACAAATTAAGTAAAATGGCTGTTTTTTCCATATCATTTTGAATATACGATTGGGCACCAACACTATAATAAGGAAGTATAAACAACATTTATATTACGTAATAATTGGACTTGCATAACTATTTTATAAACATTCAAACAATAATTATTTACGTCACAAGGGCGGTAAATGAGTTATTACATTACGAGTTCGACGTTTATGGACGAGGCGATGAAGAAGCCGAGTCCAGAATTTTGAACGAGTACTGTAACGATCATTTGATATACAATAATTCACTTTATTAAAATTTTGCTTAGTTATAAATATAAACAATATTTCAAAAAATATATTCACTATTATAATTGTATGTTACACACTATTTTATTTTGTTGCACTACAATAATTAAATGTTCTAGCTCTTAACATTGCCCGACCGACATTAACATAATATGAGAAGTTGGTATATTCTATGTCGACTCAGTCCAAAATCCAAAACAATAAAATGTTTAAATTAAAAATGTTTACAGATATTGTAATTATTATTAATATATGTTACATACATAACATATTTAGCTAGCGAGGCTGTAAAACGCTATGAAAAAATAAAACAATTTAACAATGCAATTAAAATAAGATTTACTATACTGTCTGTGGCGTAGTGTTAAAGCATTGGACTAGAGCAAAGGTTTTCGGTTCGACGCTCATCTAATTTTTTTTTTTTTTATTATTTTTTTTTTAGTATTCATGTAATGACCAAATATTTTACTTTAAATTAAACATTCCGCTTTATACTTATTACAGTAATTACGCAAGAAAATACGTAGTCCGCGTTTATGATGCCCCTAAACACTATACAACAAATTATTTAAAAACTTTCATATATGTATGTATTATAAGTTGTAGTAAGCCATGAGAATTTTTCGGTAAAAAAATTTTTTCCTTTTATAAACTTCAAAGCATGCTATGTTTGAAACAATATAAGAATGAAAATTAAATAAATTTCCTTAGGTTGATATGGCTTAGTAGAAATGTTTTGGACTAGAGAGCGGCTAAAGTCCGGGGTTCGATTGTGGTCAAGGCATTTTAGTTTTGTTTTTCAATTTATATTTTTTGACGTGATAACGTCTTACACCGCATGTTGTGGCAATAGCCACATAAAGATCTCATCTCGCACTAAATTAGTTCGCATAAGGGTGTTTTAGTAAAATTACACAGCCACGTAGCTAAGTTCAATGCTCCCATCTGTATTATATTACCTCTTTGTATTCATAATTCTAACCATTGAGGGTGACAATGAAGAGATGATTATTTTTTGTTGTTGGTCAAATAAAATTGTTATGATGATTGTGATGGATTGGGACAATTGATAATCGACGTTCGTACGGTGTAGAAGGCCAAAAATTGCATGGTCTAAAGTGGCGTGATATTTTTCTTAAAATTTATTTTTAGTTTTAAAGTTTGATAAAAAAAATTAAAAATATAAGTTAACGTGAATAATATTATGTTTATAAAAATATAAATAATAGTAAATAATAATTAATAAATTAAGAATTAATTAATCTAAGTCGTAAAGTTCAGTTAATCTTAATATGTAATTATATTTTAGTGTAAACTAATTATTACGCAAATATGTATATAGAAATCATTACTGGTTCATAAAAATTCATTAAAACTAAAGTCAAATGTGTAATCTACATAATATAGAATAATTCATTAACTCCTAATAACTAAATATTGAATAGTGTAAATTCAAAATCAGAGAACTGTATTGAAAAATGAAAATTACAAAAGTTAATTTAAGTTATTTAAGTGAACTAAATTCAAGTGCCTGAAATAGTGAACATTAATAATATACTTAACATAAAAACTACCCTAATTTTAAGTGATTACAAAATCAACCAACCGTTATTTCTTCAAATATTAAAGAAATTACATTCAAACGGTCAAACGGTTTAAGTGCTATAAATAGTACTGTTCACGTCAAATGGTACTCGTACATCTGTTATACATCGATACATAGTTATAAGTACAGAACAAAACTGTCGCAATATAATAAATAGTATACATAATACATATAATAC
Source organism: Tipula helvola (assembly GCA_963556165.1). Classification (NCBI taxonomy): domain Eukaryota; kingdom Metazoa; phylum Arthropoda; class Insecta; order Diptera; family Tipulidae; genus Tipula; species Tipula helvola. The sequence goes on along the minus strand of OY744481.1, from coordinate 162,181,295 downwards.
AAATTAATAAATAATAAGTTATAGTTGATAATTAAATCTAAAACTAAAATCTATAACTATAAACATTAATAATAAATAATAGTGTTAATCCTATCCTTGCGAATTGTTCTGTTGGGGTGATCTCATTCACAATGTCACCTGGTATCGTACCAAATACTGTATGGTAAATCGTCATCATTCAACATACCACGTACGTCATCAATCAACAATGAAGGCATAATCATAACGCAACATTCAGCTAAGTGTAAGAAACAAACTTTTTGCTATATTTTTATTGTTTATTACTAAATATTTGTATTACTAAATAGTCAAATTTTTTTTCCCTCTTATTCATTTTCTTTAATTAATTTTAGTAATAATATTCAATTATTTTTATTATATAAATTTACAAGGCCCGATTTTATGAACGAGGATAAATGATTAATCCTCTGATTTAGCGTAGTTTGCCTTGTATGAAACAATGCAAATTACGCTAAATCAGAGGATTAATCATTTATCCTCGTTCATAAAATCGGGCCTTGCAAATTTTTTGTTCTTTTTGTTTTTTTGTTACATCACAATTGAGACACATTTTATCTAGTGGCCATTCATTTTTTACGAGCCGTCTGTTGCATAATTGCCATTAAAAATGATTGAGGATTAAAAAAACCGGCCAACCACACAGATGCAGGCAAATTAAAATCAGATACCCAAGATTCTAATTCTTTGATGCGAATCGTTAAATCAGCAAACCACGCTTGTAACCCCATCAAACTCGGATACGCCAATACCGTCCATTTGTCTGGAACTTTATCGATAAACAAATTTTCATCGAGCTCCTCCATATCGGGCATGATCGTTAATTCACCCTTTATGCCGAGCAATAATTGTCGCAGCGAGCGACGTATTCCACGTACCAAAATATTCATGCGTAAGGGTATTAGTGTAGTCGTAGCAGGGTGTAGCTATTTTCATTTTTATTTAAATTAGTATATTGAATTTGTTAAACTTCTATTTTCGACTTATGTTTTATTTAATGCATAATAAACTCGAAGTTTAAAGTTTATAAATGAATTATTTATGTTTTTATTTACGTTAAAATGAGAAGCTAAACTTTGTGAGATTTGAGGATGATCATGGATATAGGTAAAAGGTAGAGGTAGGTTTATTGTCAGAGTTTGTGGTGATTCCTTTTAATTATTTTAAAGCGGTCTAATACTGATGCTTACAACTTTCGAAAACCCCACCCCAGTTCCCTGAGTCTTAGCTAGAGCAAAATTGACCGCCCGAAAGCTCTGTAAACATATTATTTTTGTAAACGATTACTAGTTAGTCTAGCAATCGTGACAATGTTCAGAAAATTGACAAGAAAGTTTTCCCTTGGTCATGGGCAATTACTAATCAACAGTAAGCATTATCTTTAATTTAAACGTATGATTCCTTAGGTTGGTCCTTAGGCTTCATGCCTCACACATAATATTATCGAATGATTTCGCGCGATTTTAATCCTTCAATAACTGTAGTGAGAGAATGGCTCATCCGATCTGGGCAATTCTGAAGTAAATTTTTGCATAAAGAAACAGTGGTGCGGTTAATTTATTTTAAATTAAAATAATTAATCTACACATTAATTTTTATTTAAATTAAATGTAATCCTTAAAAGCCTTTAGTCTCGAGCTACTCCTATTTGACTTAAAAATAACGGATAAAGAAATATCAAATGGTCAAATGGTGATTGTGGCAGCGGCCGCTTGACATCAACATTCTATATAAATTGTATCCGTCCTAGGACGGGCTGTACCCCCCAGTTGTATATAATGTTGTATAGAGCATAAACCAGGGTTTTCAAACTAAATTATATTGAGTTATGTAGAGAAGAAGAAATGAATGTCGCAGAATGTCGCTTCCAATGGAAAACTAAAATCTGGGAAAATGTACTTATATTAACAATTAATTTCCTTACTAGAAGAAGAAAAATAATAAAAATTTTCATGGATCAACAAAAGATACAGACTTCTTTTTATTAGCAGCTAGATCAGGTGGCTCTGTCATGATTCCAAACGCGGGCTTTAGCCGATCTATTGAAATTGATATGTTTTTATTTTTAATGTCGACAACGAATTGTTTTCGGAATGGTCCTTCATAAGGCGGAGCCAGTCCGGTTTTTACTTTATCAACTCGAACAAACACATATTCACATGTATCTAAAGTTTTAGGAATAAATGTGTTGTTGTTCGGGGATTTTCTTGTGTCAGTAGGAACGACATTCTGCATGAAACTGCGTATAGTTAATAGATCTTTGGGATCTGCATTGTTTGGTTATGTACGTACAAACAATTCGCCCGGTAGTCTGAGACTTTGTCCGTAAACAAGTTCGGCAGGAGAAAACAAATCAAATGATCGTTCGCTACTCCAGCGTACGGTGGTTCCTCGAGCCTTAAGGGCAGCTTTTATTTGACGATGACATCTTTCAACCATACCATTTGCTTGCGGGTGGTATGCGGTCGTTCGAATACGATGGATTCCTAAAATCTTATTCAGATCAGAGAAGAGTTTAGATTGGAACTGGCTGCCTTGGTCTGTTGTCATAGTAAGCGGTATTCCAAATCTAGGGATATACTGATCGACAAATACTTTGGCTACAGTGGGGCTGGTCATATCCGAAATTGGATAACCGTCAAACCAACGAGTAAATCTATCTACAATCGTCAGGATAGATTCTTTGTCATTCGATGGCGGCAATGGTCTAACCAGACCCAAATGAATATTATCAAATCTATACCTGATGGTAACTCAAACTGCCCCACAGGTGGCTTGATATGGCGCTGAATTTTACATTTCTGGCACGGAATACATTGACTTGCCCAGAGCGTGACATCTTTATTAAGGTTTGGCCAAAAATAACGAGCACCAACTAATTTTCTTGAACCTCTCTTTCCGGGATGCGATAAACTATGTAAAGCTTCGAAGATCGTATGTCTTTGCGAAACTGGTACGTACGGACGATTTTTTCCAATTGAAGTTCCACAATATAACTGCAGATCAGTTGACACGTCAGGGATCGAAATTAGTTCTAATTTGTATTTTGAGGAAGGTCAGTTTCTTTAGTTCTAGGGCAGATGCTTGAAATTTTGCCAATGCCTTCAAATCAATACAAAATTGTTCCATACAGGATTGTTCTGGTTTACACATATACGCGACAAACTATCCGCGACTACATTGCTGTTTCCTATGATATGCACAATATCCGTTATAAATTGGGATATGTAGTCCAAATGTCACGATTGACGAGGACTTCTTTCGGTTTTAGTAAACATTGCACTGACCAAAGGTTTATGCGGTCTGTGTATACTGTAAATTTTCTTCCTTCAATGAAATATCTGAACTTCTTTATTGCAAGGTAAATACTAAGCAATTCCCTGCCAAAAGCTGAGTACTTTATTTCGGCAGGCTGCAATTTATTTGAAAAGAATGCCAACGGTTCCCACTGTCCTCTATTGTGCTGTTGGAGTACTGTTCCGATGGCGGTATTTACTGAGTGTTATTCATTGGGTGTGCTAAGAGGGTTGCCCTGGCAAGTGAAGATATAACTTGAGCAAATGCTGCGCTACGGTCTGAAGGCCATGAAAATGATTTTCTATTTTTCGACTGGTTCAGTAATGTAGTTAAATGCTGGTGAATTGGTATAAGTTTATGGCACTTTGGGGTGTGTGATATTGTTTCGTTTAACAACCAAAATGCCAATATATATTTAGTTCACTACACAAGAGTCGGAATTAGTTCGGAGAAGTCGGCTTATGACAATTATTGGAAGTTTTTAGGAAGCCATTTTAGATAAATTCTTGTTTGAAGATCAGTACGGTTCGGTCGAAGCAGAACTGCTCATCCAAATCAATAAATTAAAAGGTCAGAGCCAGAAGGATTCAAAGTTAAATCAGTATAAGTTGCCAAAAGTAGATTTACCTTTAAGTTTGATGGTTTACCCATAAATTGGCTTAATTTCAAAGGTATTTTTACGAGACTAGTACATGATGAAATAAAGTTGAGCGATACAATTAAATTTTATTATTTAATTTCATATTTGCGTGATGGCAAGGCATACCACCTGATAGAGCCTTATCCCATTGATGATGCGAACTACAGTTCGTTATACAGGAAATTCATGTTAAGGAATTGTATGAAATTAAAAAACCATAGGAAAATAATTCCGCTTCGCTTCAGAACTTCATTGATACTGTAAGCAAACATTTTGTGGCCTTACACACACTCGATAACCAGTTGAATGTGTTTAACTTGTTTTTGTTGCACCATTTGGTGGAAAGGTTAGACAATGCATCAAAGGTTAAAGTTTTACAAAAAAAATTGGAAAATCAAAATGATTCATTAACGTTCGAACTATTTATTGAGATTTTACAAAATCGTGCAAAAATTCTCCGTTCAATTAAAACATCAGCATCTTCGAATACCTCGAATTCCCAAACAAGTAAGGAAAAGGTCTCAGTAGGATATAAACCCAATTTTGAAAAAACATTTATATATGTCCAGATCTAATAATTTCTATTGTGAATATTGTAAGGGTAACCACCGGACATTTCACCTGTTAAACGTCTTGAGATTGTTCGTAGGCTTAGGTTATGCACAAATTGTTTAATTCATCGCAGTTGACAAACATAAGGAAATATTCTACTATAGTGTCGATAGCTGGAATAAATCACAAATCTAGTAATGTTAAAAGTGAAGTGTCGATCAGGATTCAATCACGAATTTCCGATTATGAAGCATATTTGAAATTCTTGGTGCTACCAAGCATTACCAATGACCTTCGAATTATGTGCCTGTTAACAAAAACGAAATTTTACATTCGGTTACATTGGCTGACCCATGGTTTTACAAACCGAACTGCATTGACATGATATTGGGCGCAGAGATCTTCAATGAAATTATTTCGAACGAAAAACTAAACTCCTTCGAGTTTCTCATAGCAGGCAAAATATACAGTCCACTAAAGTTAAAGTCGCACATTAAAATGAATTGCAACAATAATAACGAATCTTCAAATTTTGTTTGTACATTACAACAGTTGAGCACTCAAGTCCAGAAGTTTTGGGATATTGAGTCAGTCAAGCCTGATCGAAACTATTCTATTGAAGAAAGACTGTGCGAAGAGCATTTTGTAGACAATGTCTCACATGATTCTACGGGACGGTATTGTACGTCGCTTCCTTTTAATAACAAAATTAAGACGATTGGTGAATCAAGTTTCGCGGCTATAGCCCAATTAAAGACGGTTGAGTCAAAATTAAAAAGAAATCCAAGGTTGCAAGAACAACACTCAGAATTTATCAATGAGTACATCGAGTTGCAACATATGGAAGAGGTTCCTGATCTAAACATCATCACAAATCCTTATGGAAAATCTTTCTATTTACCGCATCATTGCGTATTAAGGGTTTCGGTGTTAGGATTACTGTGGGATTACAAAAATGATAGATTTCAAATGCATTTCGACCAGATCGAATTAAATGAAAAGATAAAGTATACCAAGCGTGTAGTATTGTCCGAAACAGCACGACTATTCGATCCATTAGGAATATGTGCTCCAATGATATTCATAGCAAAACTGTTCATGCAGAAGCTCTGGTCTCACACAGAATTAAGTTGGGATACTGAGTTGACTTCAAAACACATCTAGTTAAACTAAAAACGGTATCGTTTCCTCGAGAAATTGATTTACAAAAGGCCAAACAAATTGAACTACATGATTTTGGGGATGCTTCTGAGAAAGGATATGGTTGTGATATGTACGCATCGTTCATTAGAACGATAGCGTAACTCTTCGATTATTGAATTCCAAATCACGCGTCGCTCCGCTAAAAGTTCAGACAATACCAAGATTAGAGCTGTGTGCATCTCTGCTGTTAACCGGACTTATGGAAAAAAACGCTGGGTATTATGGACATAAGGTTTCAGTCAGTTTATTACTGGTCTGACTCCGAAATTACACTATTGCCCATTAAAAGTGAACCATCGAGATATGTAGTTTTTGTAGCAAATCGTCTCAGCCAGATTTAGGAATTATCGTCGCCAAATGATTGGCACTTGAATCCCGCTGATTTAGTATCAAGAGGCGTGATGCCAAAACAGTTTGCTGAGTCTAGTTTATGGTGTAATGGTCCACAGTTTCTGTATTTGAATCGTGAACTGTTTCCAAAACCATCCGCAAGTAAAATATCTGAATCTGTCGAACTCGAACTTCGTAAAGTCCAAACCGTGATGGTGAGTCGGGTTGAGAGTTGGGATCATTCGGCTCAATATTCATCAATAAACAAATTGCTGCGAATCACAGCCCGGTGTAAGCGTTTCATCGATAATTGTCGAATGAAATATGGGACTCGAATATCCGGAAACCTTACCACTCAGGAAATTAACTGCGCGTTAAAGGGATTGATAAAGACAGTGCATCATTCTGAGTTTGTAGACGAAATAAAGGAGTTGCAAAAATCACGAATGGTATCCCCTAAAAGTCGGTTGAAATCGCTTAGTCCATTTTTGGACAACGACAACATGCTTCGAGTAGGGGGGCGATTGCAACACGCTAACATACCATATGGTTCACAGCATCAATTCATATTGCCAGTATCGCATATCTTCACAAAGCTGTTAGCTCGCTGCCACAATGCCACAAATTTCGTGGGCATTATTGGGCAGCAAAGCAGAATTGAGTGAGTTACAGACGTTGGTTTCTACCGAATCACACCAGCGTCAGGTAGATCAATTTTGTTCTGCAAACGGTATGCAATGAGGCGGGTGTCAAGAGCGCAAATCATCATTTAAAGTGTACACTTGGACAAATTTCGTTTTTATATGAAAGCTTCCAGACAATTATTGTTCAGATTGAAGCGTGTCTCAATCCAAGGCCATTGAGTCCAATGTCGTCTGACCCGAACGACATAACCTGTTTGACACCGGATCATTTTCTAATTGGACAACCATTGACCGAACTTCCCGATCCATCATTGGAGCATTTAAGTTATAACAAATTATCCCAATATCAGCGCATTCAATATTTGATCCAACAGTTTTGGAAACTATGGTCAAAAGAGTATTTATTGCAATTGCAACATCGTCGAAAATGGATAAAACCCACTGAACAATTTAAACTGGGATCTCTTGTATTGCTCCATGAGGATCATATTCCATCAATGAACTGGAAACTCGGACGTATTGTGGAAACTTTCGCTGGTGACGATAAAAAAGTACGAGTGGCCTTTGTCAAAACATCGACCGGTGAATTCAAGCGTGCTGTAACGAAGATCAGCGTATTACCTGTTGAGGTATGACCGAATCTTTTTCTTGCGTCTAATTTTGTTTGCGAGTTTAATTAGTAAATTTAATATTATTTAATTTTAAAACTATTCTTTGAAAATTATATTGAACACCTTAGCATGAAATTAGAAATGCACGGATCACTGGCCTAAATTTAAGTATTACTATTTAATATGTTTTATATAACGAATTTTTAAATTAATTTTGAAATTAGTGATTTCAAGGAGGCGGGCATGTTGAGAATTCACCGTATAATTAATTTTCATGATGAACTGTCAAATTGTCAAATCTGTTATCTTTGGTGTTAAAAAATTGTAATAGACTTATTATTCGAAGATCGATTAGTTCTCTTCATCGAATATAAAATTCTTGTGGCGTATTTGTAAAGAAAAGTGAAACACCGAAAATGACAGAGTTGGCAATCAAAAAACAAAAAAAAATTTGTAAAATAAAATTGTTGCTTCCTTCTCTTATCAACCGGCGACACAAGAGGTTATAAATTAAAACGTACAAAATAAAATTAATAAAAAGCAAAATTATATTTGTGTTACATTTGATATTGTAATTTTAGTACCGCATACATTTCCTAACCGATCACATCTTTATATACATAATTTTGGTGCCGAAATCCGGGAATTATCCCGCTACAAGTAATCAGCTAAGTAAAATAACCTCAATAAAATTCATTATAGGTACTTACCTAAAATCGTATAAAACTACAATCGTGCGAAAGATTTTTAGATATTTAAAATCAAACCGCATCAATTTTGAGTGATAGTTAGTGATAGTGGAACGAAACATTGGAAATATCAGTCAATTATTTGAGTAAAACCACGTGAATTTAAGTTCCTACATATTTGCAAAATAGTTTGAGTGCAATTTAATCATGCCCGATAGACTTGAACGATTACGCGATCGAGCACATAACCAAATGCTCCATATATTGCAGTTTGCCGAATGGATATCCGAGACAACCACGCGAGAGGATATAACAACCAGATATAATTACAGTTATTTGAGTCAGACACGAATAAGTCTATTACCGATGCAGTTGATGACGTGTATTACAAGGCACATGCTTTATTGAATAAAGCTTAGGGATATGATCAACGCACAAGCAATACCACACACGATTTAAACGCCACTTTAGAAGAATTCATAGGACAACAAAAAACATTTTATGACAGTATTAACACGGCACACCTACCGAAGGTTAACATTGAACAGTTTTCTGGAGATTATAGATCTTGGGCCTCATTCCACGATTTATTTAAAACGACAGTTCACACAAATCAGAAGATTAGTAATGTTCACAAATTACAAATCTTACGAGGTTTATTGTCAGGTGAAGCTGCGGCACTTATAAAACATATCTCAATTACGGAAGCCAATTACACAGAAGCTGATGAAGTGATTCGTATCTTCGTGTATTGGGATCAGAGGCGGAAACGCGCGATCCGCGGCTAATACATATTGTTTTAAGCAAAATAGATAGCGAATCTAAACAACTGTGGGCAAATGAATCTGTTGGCAAGGACTTCCCAAAGTTTGAAACTCTCCTTGAATTTTTAAATAAGCGATGTGACGCATTGGAGATGTGCGATGCAACAACCAAACGAGTTAATGCAAGATCCAGTACGAAATCATTTGTTACTGCGAACTTGAATACCACAATTGAATGCTTAGCCTGTAACCAGCCACACCCATTATTTAGGTGCCCAGTATTCACAAATAAAAATTTGGATGCAAGGTTACAATTAGTAACTGAGGCTAATTTATGTCGCAATTGCTTAAAAAGGGGTCACATAAGCGCTAAATGTTTTTCAAAATTTTCATGCTTAATTTGCAAAAAACACCATCATACGTTACTCCATCCCAATCAAACGGAATTTCAATCAGATTCCAGTAAAACATCAGCGAGTCGTCACCTATCTTTTACTGAACCTTCAAAACCGCAGTCAACGTCAAATATTGAACCACCGCAGAATTTAACCAGAATAGCAGCCAGATTAATGATTCTCAAGTATTACATACTCTCTACTCGTCGCCAACTACGGTCCTACCGACTGCTGTTGTACTAGGAGAAACTCGTACCGGTAAACTCCAGCCATTTTGAGCATTGTTAGATTCAGGCTCTCAATCTTCATTCGTGACCGAATCTTGTGCACAACGCCTAGGCCTTCAGCGATGTCAAACATCCATATCTATATACGGCCTAGCATCTGCAGCCGCTGGAAACACTAAGGGAAAGATTGACATGACCATATATTCTCGTGTTGACAAACACTTTAATTTAAGAGTTACGGCTCATATCATTCACAACATAACAAACTTGTTATAACATACGGTACTGCATGTGCCCCTTACTTAGCGATCAAGACTTTGAAAAAGTGCGCTGATGATTATAAGCGAATATATCCGGAAGCAGCCCACACAATCAACCACTCATTCTACGTCGATGATTTATTAACTGGATGTGATAGCGTGGCAAAGGCTGTGCGATTAAAGGAACAGTTGAATGAAATCCTAAGTAACAATGGATTCAAGCAACGAAAGTGGATATCTAACTCGCCAGATTTTTTGAACTCATTCTCACTTGAAGAAATCGAGAACACTCCTAAATTAATTGAGTTTGATACATCAATCAAAACATTGGGCATCATATGGAATGCAACATCCGACAACTTTAGCTTCAAGGTTCAACAAAATGATGAAAACAAAGCGTAAGATACTGTCCACCGCGTCGAAAGTTTACGACCCCTTAGGTTTTCTTGCTCCAACAATAATATTATTCAAAATATTACTGCAGAAAATTTGGCTTTGTAAGATCGATTGGGACGCTAGCTTCATATGGCAAGATATTTACAAATCGTTGGCAAAATTAGAAACAATTCAAATTCCTCGATGTTCGACAACAATCAGAAACCCTAACTTCAATTACACGCATTTTGTGATGCATCTGAAGCAGCATACGGGAGCGTTATATATTTACGAGCTACCAGTAATACAGGGGAAACTACAACCAATATTATATGCGCCAAAAGTAAGGTCGCTCCAATTCAACAAATTTCACTACCTAGGCTGGAGTTGTGTGGGGCCGTTCTTCTGTGCAAGACTGTAAAATTTTGTGTTGAATCTCTAGCATATAAAGATTTAGATATATTCGCATGGAACGATTCTATGATCGTCCTTCACTGGCTATCAGATGTTCCCCGGCGTTGGAAGAGCTTCATTGGTAACCGAACTGCAACAATACTTGAAACCATTCCGCGAAGTAAATGGCATCACATTGAATCCAAAGATAATCCTGTGGATCTTGTATCTAGAGGAGTCAAACCATCAACATTAGCAAAGTCCCAGCTCTGATGGCATGGTCCGCAATGGTTGAGCGATGAAAAACATAATTGGCGAATATCAAAATCGACAACAGAAGAAGTGAAGGATATGAACTTGGAAGAAAGGTCAAAATATTTCAACGCCTTTACAGAGATAAGTGATCCGAATGATGTTGTTCTAACCCTATACTAACGAAATTCTCCTCTTGGTCTAAAATTCAGAGAATAATGGTGTATGTATTAAGATTAGCAAGAATGAAACAATCGGGTCATTGGAGACAACATGATAGTTCTATCAGTCCATCCGAGATGAAAGACGCCGAAGCAATGATACTACGTAATGTGCAGAAAACCGCATTTATATATGAACTAACAATACTCCAGAAAAATCATCCATTATCAGCAAAAAATCAACTGGCAGAAATCGATCCGTTTATAGATGATAATGGATTACTACGAGTAGGCGGGCGTTTACGAAAATCATCATTACCATATACAACCAAGCACCCAATCATATTGCCAAAAAATCAAGTGGTTTGGCAGCTCATAGTACATGATATCCATAGCAACCACTTACCTGCGAGTAATTCATTAATGTTGAGCATTGTACGAAACAAGTATTGGATGATAGGGGCACGATGTACAATCAAACATTGCCTGAAATCTTGTAGTGTGTATTCGTTTCCGCGTTAATAAAACCAAACAAAAAATGGCTGATTTACCAGCAGCGCGATGCAACCAGGGCAGACCATTCCTGAAGGTGGGCCTAGATTATGCTGGGCCACTGTATATTAAAACCAATAAACGTAAGACAGCTCCAAGCGAGAAGGCATACGTGGCAGTGTTCGTGTGTTTGGCTGTCAAAGCAGTGCACTTGGAAGTGGCGAGCAGTCTCAACAATGATTCATTCTTAGCTGCACTAAAACGCTTCATTTCAAGACGAGGAACTCCAGAACAAATTTGGTGCGACAATCGATCAAATTTCATTGGGGGCAACAGAGAACTGCAGCTTATTAATCAAACAAAAAATCTGCTAATATTGGAATTTCTATTACAGAAAAGTATTGTATTCCACTTTTTTCCACCCTATGCTCCACATTTTGGCGGGTTATGGGAAGCTTCGGTAAAGTCCTCCAAATACCATTTGAAGAGGGTAACCAACACTAATCTCACCTTTGAGGAGATGACAACATTAATTATACAAATTGAATCACTATTGAATTCACGACCATTATGTCGAATGAACGATGATCCCGCTGACTTGAATGTATTAACTCCCGCACATTTTCTGGTTGGCGAACCCTTGACAGATATTCCAGAGCCAAGTTTAGAATACATTCCATCAAGGAAATTATCAAGATGCCAAAATATACAACAACGAATCCAAGGATTGTGGAAACGATGGCATTATGACTATCTTACTACTTTACAACAGCAATACAAGTGGAAAACAAAAGGTGAATCATTCGATGTTTATAACATTGTCCTTGTACGGGAAATGGTCTGCATCCCAGTCAATGGATTCTTTAACGAATTGCAGCTATTCATCCAGGAACTGATGGCATTGTACGGGTTGTCACAATTAAAACGGCAAAAAATGAAATTAAACGTTCAGTCACCAAGTTAATTAAATTAGTCATTAAGAAATAAATTTCCTTAAGGCGTGGGAGTATGTTGATGAAAGGCTGGCAATAAACCGGCACACAAAAAATTAATATTTGAGATACAAAAAAATAATAAAACGGCACAAATTAATGAGCAACAAACAAAAATTTCTTGGCATCATAATAATAATTTGGCAACATTTATAATTTTTTGGCACTATTGGAAGGGTACACAAAAATTATTTTTTGGCATCGAAATAAACATTTTGGACGACAAAAATAATTAACTGGCAACAAATTTATAAATAAATAAATTAAAAATTAAAAAAATTAAATTAGTTTTAAAATATTCTGGAAAATGGAGATCCCTAATTTAACTTAGAATTGTAGAGGCTAACGGCTTCGGTAACTCTCACGGGTACGCGGGACGTCGCTTCGCTCCCCCCCGCTTAGCCCTCCGAGGGGCTTTAGATTTAAATTTCGAGGGACGTAGGAGCCAGGATAAGCAAACATGTCGCACTGCGTGCCGCACGTAGGAGCGGATTATATAGAATCTATTAATGACACTGCAATATTTTATATCGATACCCCATCAAATATTAAATAATTTGTATCGATTAAATTTAATTTTTTGTCTCGATTTTTTTTTTTTTTTTTTACTACTAAAAATTATTTTTTTCTGTTCGAAAATATTATATTTGTTGCCAATTTATTAATTTTGATGTCAATGTTTGTCGCCACAGTATTTAATAATGTCCTTCAAAAATATTTGTTTGTTTTTTTCATATGTGGTGCCAAAATATTATTTGTGATGCCAATTTATTATTTTTGATGCTAATGTTTGTCGCCAAAAAATTTTTCTAAACGGGCATACACGTTTAAATTGTCCCTTGATGAAAATGATACACGGATTTATTTATTATTTTATTAGTCAATTATACAAAATGTTACACATATCGGTCTGTTGTCATTTCACTATTGAAAATATAATTTAAAATATCCAGCAATGTACCCCAGCTATCAGTGTCATCAACTCTCTCTCAATTCATACGAAATCTAAAATCAAATAAATAAATGTATAATATTATGTCAATATACTTACCAAGAAACTTAAATTCAAAAGTTGAACATGATGAAGCCTGATGGCCGGTCTCCAATTGTGTAGTTTTCTCTTGACAAAAAATAAGTGACATTCGGCTCATGACATTTTTTTTACAACTACTAACATAAAGTATAAAACTAATTTCTCTCTTTGAGAATAAGGAAAAAATTTGAATTTGATTCCTTTTTCGATTAATTTAATTTTTGGCTATAATATTTATATTCCCCAATTTATTATTTATGTTTTAATTTAATAACACAATTTTTATTTTATTTTGTTTTGTTTTTACCTAAAATTTATTAAAAGCCTAAATTTTCCGAAAAAACATGAAAATTTCATTTTGGTTGTCAAAATATTCAACATAAAATGACAAGAAATTGGGCATAAAAAACAATTTATGCTCAGTTGGCACAACGTCATGACAAAAATTTTGAATATTCTGATCTTTTTCTCCCTTGACAAAATTTCAATGCGCATGCTCAAAACTATTTTTGTGTATGTATTTTGCAAAATGTACTAAAAATTGTCACGAGAAAAATAATGGACTAGATTTTTTTTTGTCAAGAGAAAAATACCCAAGTGGAGACCGGCCATGAGAGGATAAGAAATAGTTAGTTAAATGTTTATAAAAAATTGTTCTAAATAGTTGTATGATATAATTTAAAATACTTACTTGCATAATGTAAACAAATTAATTCACCGTATAATTAATTTTCATGATGAACTGTCAAATTGTCAAATCTGTTATCTTTGGTGTTAAAAAATTGTAATAGACTTATTATTCGAAGATCGATTAGTTCTCTTCATCGAATATAAAATTCTTGTGGCGTATTTGTAAAGAAAAGTGAAACACCGAAAATGACAGATACTGGCTTTACACCGTAGTTAGTATAATAGCAAAATAGTATAATACTATTTTACTATCTACCGTAGTCGGTTTTACACCGCATAAAATATTCATAAAAAACAGAAAATTATAACAAAATAATGAAAAAGAATAATTTCAAAATACTCAAAAACGTTTCTATACTAATTTATCTATAAGCCACTGTCAAAATTTTTCTTCACAATAAAATAAAATAAAATATAATAGGTATTAAAATTTGATAGCTATCAAATCAAAATATTATATTTTATTTTTGCTATTATACTATCAAAACATCGGTTTTACGCCGGATAGCAAAATAGTATTATACTATTTTGCTAGTATACTATCTACGGTGTAAAGCCAGTAAGAGTTGGCAATCAAAAAACAAAAAAAAACTTTGTAAAATAAAATTGTTGCTTCCTTCTCTTATCAACCGGCGACACACGAGTTTATAAATTAAAACGTACAAAATAAAATTAATAAAAAGCAAAATTATATTTGTGTTACATTTGATATTGTAATTTTAGTCATTAACCGCATACATTTCCTAACCGATCACATCTTTATATACACTCGGTTTGCCAGTTCGCATCTCTTTTTTTATTTTTAGTACATAGTTTTTATTATATTTCCTTTCCATTTGTTTTGTAAGTTTTTTGGTACAACAAAACAAGAAGTCTTCGTTGTATACCTACCTCATTTGAGCAAGTCGATGTTTAATTTTTGTGTGAGAATTGATAATAATAAATTCTATTAATTATCGTATTCCTGTAATTTAAAAACCAATAATAAAAAGTTATATGTATTAGTTTAACGTGAATGTGTTTTTTTTTGTATCTGAGGAATATAATTTAATAATGACATATTATTTATTATACACTTCAAACTTATAAAAATTTGCTTATTTTGAGTTACCTCGGAATTTTGTATGGTAAAACCTCGATATAACGGGCTAATTCAGACGAGGGTAATCCGTTATAGCCGATTGTCCGTTATATAAAAATATTTAATTTTTTTTTTTGTGATCTAAATTGAACTAAATCAACCAAATATTAACAAAATTTATTTCATATAATATATTTATCAGACAAGTTATAGTATTTTAAACTAAACAATCCTAAATTAAAAACTCTTAACTGACAGAAATGTTTTCCATTTATTCATCTTCGGATGAAGAAATATTTATCATACTCGTATGTTGCTGCGGTGACATGATGCTCGACTTTGATGTGCTAGGTAATGTCTGTTTCTCTAAAACTCTCTAAAATTACTAAAATGGGGGTCATAAAATAAACGCTACTAAATCGTCGAGATGAGATTTCAAACCTGATAATTTTGTGTTTGACCGAATTGTTGCTTTTTCATCGATATCATCACTCTCATTCTGATCTTTCAATGCCATTACTCAGATCACCTTCATACACTTTCAACCACTGCAACACATCTTCCCCGTCCATGTATTTATCATTATCCTGAATTATTCCGCTGAAATCGATGCCCTTTTTAATCTACATCGGTTTCTTCATTGTAAAGCAATTATTTCCAGCCATTCACCAAAGTTCGAATTTTCACTTCATTCCATTTCCAAATCAAAAACTGCTGATTTTAGGTTAAAGTTTTTTAAATTTTGTAAGGTACGCTGCCCTCTAGTGTCTTCTTCAACAAATTCATCTGGTAATACAAACATCACTCCTAGATTTTTTTGCTGTATATACGTTTGGTGGCCAGAATTATTCGTTGGTCCATTGGCTGAATAAATGAAGTTGTATTTTTTTGGTAAAACACGTCTGTTTTACATTAAATATTTTCCCATGGATGAGCATGTGCATTGTCCAGAAGCAATAAGCATTTTTTATACCTACATATATGTACATATGTAATTCTAAAAAAAAAAAAAAATTTGTCCCGAAGTCCGTTATATCGGGGTCCGTTATATCGAGGTTTTACTATACTTGAAAATGAGCCATCTCGAATTATTACGTCTTTTAACAAACTGCCGATATTATAAAACAACACAAAAATTATTTGCTATCATTTTCATCCATATTTATTAAACGCAATAAAAAAAAATTTAATTTCAATTTGAAATAGAACAATTGAAAGCTGTTATAAATTCAAATCAAATTTACACAGTTAATATCCAAAATAGTATTCGTGCAGCAAAGCGTAAAAAGAAACAATTGTACAACAAATGGCATAAATTACTACGAGAAAATAATTAGCACGCTATTCGAGAAGGCCCTTAGTGTAAGGTCGGGCCAAAATGAAGGAAAAAAAATCACGATTTTTAAGTCAAATTTCAAATTGTTTGGGTTTATTTTTCAAATTAAAATATATTTTGAGTGACGCAATCTATTCTTTGCATAATTCATTATTAAGCTTAGATAAGTTTATTAAAATTTAAATAATTCAGATGCTATTTACAAAAGCTCTAACTAGAGTTTGACGTCTGAAACCAATTTTCCGCTTTTGGTTGGTAACATATTGATTTTTTTTTTCATTTTGGCCCGACCGACTACTTGATTGTTACAATAATTTATGTAGGGGCACATATTCTTGAAAACAATTGAAAAAGTACTGGTGACTTTAGTATAAAGTAGAGGGCTATTTGAGAATTCGATTCGAATGTATTCGAATCTTCGAAGTATTGGATTCTTAATTGTATTGAATCAAATTCGCTCGTTTCTTATTTAATTCACAAACGAATGTTATACTTCAAAGAGTCGAATACGTTCGAATCGAATTGACAAATAGCAACGAGTTTAAATTTTCGATTAAAATGGATATTTTACTAGAAACTAACGGATGAATTTTGTCGATTGAATTTCAAGAATTTGGCCCAATATTTGTTTATAGTTAATTTTATTAATTACATTATTTGTTCTTGTCGGCTCCTATCGATTGTGCACTATAAGATTTGATATAAAATTTAACAAACATGTAAAGCAACAGTACAACATCGAGAAACACGATTATAGCCCCAATCGCAGTAATTTTATCAATACACGGGATTATAACATATGCATTCGTCATGATTATTAGAAATTGGATCTGAAATGTAATAAATAAAAATTAGCAATTGTAGCATTAATATTAGTATTCTGATTTACAATTTGTAATTTAGTGATCCCCTTTTTATAGAATTGAAGGTTTTGTTTCCAATTTTCATCGCCCAACGACGACAACAAATAGTACAAGTACATGAAGAAGTGTACGATAAAATTTATTACTGCGCACATACAACCTAGCCCGCAACCGACAAATTTTGCGCCAAAATATGCTATATACACGGTTGATATATGATGATAAATGTGAAGCGTTGAAATTTGCTTTTGTTTTTTCCGAAGCACAAAGAATATTGTTTCGGTGAGTTCAATCAGTTTAATCAAGAGCGAGAAATAACCCAATTTTGCCAGATACATATTTTTTGGTGAATTACTATAATCGGGTGCACTGCACTGGTAAAAATCTCTAAACGAGACACCGTTTGATAAAAATTCTTTAGCCATATAAAATGACGCGATTATTTGAAACACATTATATCCTATTATCACACTTTTTAGTGAGTAAGCAGGCCTATTTTTCATAAATCTGAAAATAGAAGCAAATATTTAAGTCACACACTTTCTAATTAACACTTTTAGGTTACACTGACTCTGGCCCAGCATAAAAAATGAAAAATAAATATGCTGTGCATATTATTGTGATTTTGACTGGTGACTCCAGAAAGAACCAATCTTGAGTTAGCGGCTGTACTAGAAAATGGGAATTTAAAAATAAAATTATCAATAAATATTCTAATTGGTAGTCCCTCCTTACTTGTATCCCAATCTTCAAACATGATTCCGAATATTATTTAAACTATGTGCTTGCGCAATCCGTAATGCGGCGATGGTGATTTGGTCAAGGTATTTTAAGCGACTGATTGATTCAGTTTAATTATAAACTAATTTAGCCAAAATTAAAAACGGGAAGGTAAAATTTAAAAACAAAAAACTTTTAACAATAATTAAATCGAAATTCAAAGGTTAAATTTCTTTTATAAACAATTAATTCATGTATCATTTTTTTTACAATAACAGCGTTTAGTAATTACCATATATGCGTGTTACATTAAAGTCTTTGCATATTTTCGCGTATAATTTCTAAGTATTCAACAAAAAAGTATTATTTATATTTGGATGAGTCGTTCTAAAAAGGGTTCTAAAAACCAATATTAATACGATCGATCGCTAATTTCTCGAAGATGATGCTAAACTTTATTACGAAAAAAAAAATGAAGAAAATGCGAGTTACTCATTAAACCCAAACAAATTTGCCGAAAAATGCTGATTGGAGCACTTGCAATGATGTTGCGGTTCCCGATTGGGAATATATAAACGGGTCTATGTTTTAACACTGCATCTCATGAGTCTTATGCGATTTAAGGCTGATGATATTCAGAAAAAAAATGCAGTTTTAGTTTCGATATTTTCGATATTTAAATGCCACAAAATATGTCTAAATTAAATGGTATCGATATCTACCATAAAACAAATTTTGGCTTACTATTCTGTTCGTTTTAATTATTGTTCTTGTTATTTGGATTGTTCTACAATATCATAATAGTAAATATAGTACAATTAAGGTGGTGTGGCGTCTATTGGAAGGGGCTCCATAACCTTCCAGTACTTTTTCCAGTACACTTTCCAGCCTCTTCGCGGCAGCACTGGTAACTGAAACCATTATGCAGAATATGGCCTTTTGGGACAGGCTAAAGTACGGCGCTAAAGGAGAAAACCTTGACAAAAAACCCTAATCTAAGGTGGAACAGCATATACCGAAGGATGAATGGCTGATAGGTTAATTAGTTTATATATGCAGACTCTGGATACCAGGCACCCTCCAGTATTATTTAGCCGTCCTGTAGTAGAGCTGGGTGACCTACAGGCGATTTTTTTTATTCCCGGCAACTCGCAAGAGTTAAATCAAAACGGTAGACGAGGCACGGGAAGGAATACACGAGAGTGGGTCTGCCCTCTCGAAGTCCTTGAGTCCCAATGCTACCGCTTTTCTAGCAGAAGTAAATGCTATTACGTCCAGGAGAGAGAGCAATGAGCCCAGATAGTATGTAACGCGTGTAGAAGTACTTCCTACAGTGAACATCTAGGAGGGAGAGCAATGAGCCCAGATTGTATGTCCCAGCAACTCGCAAGAGTAAAATGAAAACGATAGACGAGGCATGGATAGGCGAAAAGCTTTTATGATCGATAGCGAGGGCTGCAATCACTTGAGTATTGCAATGACTCATTTTCACACGAGATATACACGCTATTTTTTCTACGATACAATAGCCCTGTAACATTTATAAATAAGTAGAAACGTAAAAAATTACAAAGTTGTACGGATCAACACAAATTTATTAAACCATTAAAACATTTGGGTTTTCACAAATCGTGTAGCAATATTAAGAAATCGTTGTAAAATGAGAATATTTCCACACGATTTTAGTATACGACGCAAAGGCTCCTTTTCTTATATAATTTAAATTCAAAAATTATCATCGAAAGTATAGGTTACTGCACTATCGTAGAAAAAATTATTTCCTCAATTTCATGAAATGACACACCAGTTTGGATATGAGATTTTGTTGAAAAAAATGTTTCTTATAAATTTTACCTCTAAATGTAACTTTCGTACCAAATAACTTTCGTACCACATAATGTTCCAGATTAATTAAGTCATGTTCATGTAATGCTGTCGTTAACACTAAATTTATGTATAATCTTAATAAACAGAACCCCCACTATTCATTATTAAACATACAAATTTATTAAGCAGAATACAAAAATTGTTACGAACATTACCTTAATGGCTGCTTCAAAAACTGTTTAGTTGAAGTATAGCTAGTTTTGGATGTATTATTTTAGTTTTATAAAAAATTTAAATTGAATATTATCCTTTGAAATACGCCAAGAAACTACAAGAAAATTTCAAAACTTCTGTACAGGGATTTTGGTCGCAAAATGAGGATTGAGGATTGAGAATTTTGTATATGTACACGGTGTATAATATACATTTTGCTATTGTGTGCCGTCAAATATTTGTATTGTATTAGTGTATTTTCTCATGCGTTTTCTCATGGGGTAAGTATCAAAAACAAGCCAAGCGGGTGAATCGGTTCAAATTGTTGGTGCTTACGCTCGCCTTGAGTTATTTTTCCCTTTCTTCTTACTAGTGGAATTCATTCGTTAATAAAAAACCAAAACAAAATACATAAACGTAACCAAAACAATTTCTCGCAATTAAAAAAAACAAAAAGCAACATAAATGAATGATTTTTAATTTATGTATTCTTCGTCGGCTCCATTCGTAATATTTTTAATTTTTAAATTTTGAACAAAGGAACCAAAACAGAAAGTAAGAAAATAAAATGATTTTTACCACGTTTACACCATAGGTACCATAGTTTTTATTATCATAGTTAAATACTTATTTGCTAATATACTATAATTCTCTTTCAGTTTACACCACAAAATATTATTTTGCTATTTGCGATGTAACCCCATATTATATTTTATTTGTTTTGACAGATAATATACAACTACATTGTTTATTTGATGTATAAATAATTTCGAGATTTTTAGAAGTCATTTATTTTATGTGGGCTGAAATTATTTTGATTTCCATATATTTCTTTGTTCTTATTTTGTTCTGTTCACACGAAAAATCTCGAAAAAATTGAACAAAGAAACGACATTTGTTTTGTTTTACGTGTCGTACTTTTTTGATACCTATTATAATGAAATAGCAAAAAAATATCCGATAAAGTATTAAAGTATTATACTTTGTGTAAACGTGGTATTTGTTTATTTTTTAGTATTGTGTTGCCTTGCATTGCAGCTCGTGAGGGTTGTTCGTTGTTCCTTTACGATGTTATGTCGAAGTGTGCGGACATTTTATTCTAAACAAAAAAAAAAATTGTATATAAAATAAGGTTACGCAAGTTAAACAAGAAAGTAATAAAATAAACCATCTCGCTTTTTTATTTGCTGTGTATATGCTAGAATAAAATGTCTCCAACCTCGGATATAACATCGTATAGGAGCAACCGACCATCATGAGTTGCAAGTTGCAACACAATACTAACCCGGCCTCTCCACCTGCAATCTACCATTGAGTTATACCATTAATATTTACTCTTTTGCTAGTGGAGACACCAAATGTTATAAAATACCAATAAATTATACCAACAGGTTATAACAATTTGGCGAAACTCGATGTTATAATAATTTCATATAAGCAATATACATAATTCAAAGAAACGGCAAGTGTAATCCTGCCTGTGTTGAATCTTAATGCTAATAAATTAAGTTTTAATAATAAATATTTTCAAAATGAACGAAAAGGAGGAAATTATGAAATTAATTCAATTGTTTAGAGAAAATGAATGCTTATGGAATATAAATTCCAGTTTATTCGCACCGAATAACGTATTGCACGTTTACCTCACCCGAAGCCATTTTTAATATTTTTGTTTATAGAAATGCTAATGGTAGTGGTATAGTATATGTCAGGTGGAGAGGTAGGGTAAACAAAATTGTTTTGTTTTCTAGCTTTTTTGTTTTTTTTGGTTTATAGTTTTTATTTTGAGTATTGAGTCTCTCTCGCTTCGTAATATTTTTAATTTTTTTTTCTTCGGAATTTGTTGTTCTGTCTCAGTCTCTCTTAATACAGCCTCTCAATCGTTCTCTTCTGAGCTTATTCCTCTTATTTGTATCATGTTATCCCTATTACTCGCGTCATTTTATCTCTTTTATTTGCATCATATTAAACGAAAAACTGAAAGAAAAAACCACATTCAACACCAATACAATTTACCAATACTATTGCCTTCCGGTAATCCTCAAATCAATCCTCATTTTGCGACCAAAATCGCTGTCCTGGAAACTAAAAGACTAAAAAATGTAAAACAAACGATATGAAATAAGAGGGGTACCGAATTAAGAAAGGCTGAATTAAAAAAGTTAATTTTTGTATGAACACCTGCAACTTATATTAATTCATTTTTTAGAAAAATTTTATGAATTAAAAAAGGCGAATTTAAAGAAAAACATAAAAACGTAAAAAACGTAAAATGAATTAAGAAAGACTTATGTTATTTCATTTTTTAAACACAAATCGTAATTTATCTTTTTAACAAAAATCAGAAATGCGTGTTTGTAAGAAAATGTACTAAATTCACTTCGTTACAAAATTAATAGCTGTGTTCCATTGGTCTGAGTAAACTACTCACAATACTTGTATCTACTCCCAACAAATCATGCTCAAACGATGGTGTAGTTGAGAAGTAGTTACGCACAAAATTAACGGCAGAGGGATGTAAGTTTAAAAAATTCTAATAGATGGCTCTATACCAATTTTGTTTGTGTGGAATGTCATTTTTTTAACCCTAATCCAACCAAGGTGTGCCTTTGGTTCATTTGTAAATGCATTGATTTTCAAAATAATGTTAATTTAGTTATAAACTTGTTTGTATTTTAATTTGAAACATTTCCATACATTCCATACAACGTACTTGGCATTCTTTGCAAATATTTAGTAAGTTATTTGAGTAGAATTTGAATTTACTGACATAACAAAAATATGCTGGTTGGATTAGGGTTAAAAAAAAAATTTTTTTATGTTTCTGATACGACACGGCAATTTTTAAATCGCAAAAATGTTTCAATTATTTTGTTGTTTAATGTTTTATTACGCATTATTATTAATTATTATTAATGGAACAACGTGTTTTTTATCAAAATCTACCAGTTTTATTTAAATTGAGGTTATGTTTTACTGCTGTCACGAAAATTCGCGTTCCATTGGACATCTACTCACAAGTACTTGCAAGTAGCAAATTGTTTCCAATGGAACACTACAAATACTAACATAATTTAAATGCGTCTCTATCTCTAGTAAAAATTTGTTTTATATTTAAGTTTCATTGGATTTCTTTTTTCTATTGTTTTTTGAGATATTTTTCTGAATTAGAAAAGGGCCTTTTTAATTAATTTTATAAAATGAATTAAAAATGTGTTAAAAAAAATTTAAATAAAAAAGTTAACTTAATTAGGTTTTTATTTTCATTAATGAAAATAAACACTGATCATGATATGATTTGATATAGATCTACAGGCCAACCATAATGGTGATCCTAGGTATGTATAGCACATTCCTGGAGTATGCCTAACCCATTATCAAGAAAAGATACCTGGGAGCACCATATTCCAGAATAATGCGGGCCGAGGCCCTGCCTGCCTCCTCAACACAAAAGGTTTGTAATGATTTGGGATGTTAGTCACAGATATAACTACGGCAGTAATCGCAGCAAAGTTATTTTCTAACTACGTAGTTAATTTATTAAAATAAAAAATTTGTTAAATAAAACCATTCTCACACTATAGATTTGGATTTTGTTAATTGTTAGTATATGTTAGTAGTGAATAGGTATAGGTGTTGCTATAGGTTTTATCAATATGTGTACTCAATACTAAATAATCATGGGTCTTCTCTTCTCGTGCTGTATATAAAGATGTGTCCCTATCTCCCTCCATCACCAATTCTCGCGGTGGGTGTATTTGTCCGTTAAGACTCGACAGCATAATCGTATGCACATATTGATGACCTAATGGTTTATACAACCATTAGGTCAGTTAAGTAAGAGTTCACAGTAGAGTCATATATAGTTATCCTTATCATTCATTCAGTCTATATAGGGTTTATTTATCATTAAGTTTATCTGTTATTACTTTTGAAAAAAATAACATTCAAACAATATGCAACTTATCTCTACATAGACCGTTCACTTCGAAAAGTGGTACAAGTCAACCATCCAAAAATGAAAAATCTTTGATAATGATATCAATAGAGATATACAGGCAAACAACTTATCCCTAATTTTAATTTATGCAATAACACGAAAATTCAAAGTCCCATATATCTCATTTATTGATTCTCAATTCTCAATTCCTTCATTTCCTTGTTTCATCAAGTTATGGACCCACACCACCTTCAAAAACAAACCGTCCATTTTATTCAGCAAAATTTTATTCAGAAAAGAAATCACTAGATCTGTGGTATTAAACAAAAACAGGATATCTTCAAATATCAAAGTGTTGAGAAAACACATTTAAAGTTTAAGTTGAGTTTTTTTTAATATTTTGAATTATTTTACGTATTGCATAATGTTAAACTTTTTAATTACATTGAATTTAATTATCAATTATGCATAAAATGTATTAATAAAACAGTAAAATAATCCAAAATATAGCTAAAACCGAGAACAATTATTCGTCAAAAGTTAATCAAAACATCAAAAAATCTCCAAAAATGTCTACACCAACAAAGCTTGGTTGAAACCATTCCAAACAAAACGGATAAATTATACGGCACTTTTGTTGCTATTTTTACCAGATCCGAACCAAAAGACAACGACGCGTCCTTAGAAAAATTATCCTTAATAACAAAATCAACTTTATCAAATATTGAACCAAATAATAAGCAACCATGCCTTTGCAACCAAAACAAAAACATTTCCAAATTTTAATTGTTTAAAGTCGGTATTCCATTGTGAAAAAATGTTGATAAACAAAAATATTTTGAGATAAAAATATAAAATCGGTTGTTGTATGAATGAGATACCCAACGTCGTCAGTAAACATTTTTATTACAAAAAAGTTGTGGCTGTGTTAGTGTGATGCCATAATTATTGACAAAAAGTATCAGATGGAGTACTTTTATTGCAACCCTCTAACACATCTCCATACATTTTATGTACAATGATAACATATTTCTCGCACACACTATTAAATTTCATAGTATGTACGTCATTTTTATGGTAAAGATATTTTTTATTTTTTATTCTGTGACGGAAAATAAATGAAAAAATAATAATTCTGATATGGGAGATAAAAATATTTAATTTTTTAGATAATTTTGAGAGGTGAAAATATACGAATTAAGCATAAAGCATAATTTTGTTCATATTTGTTGGTTATGTTGCGGTTTGCTGTCAAAATTTATCCATCTAATTTTGCTATAAAATAAAAAATAAAAAATTGTTTTTTCTTTGTCACTCTAATGTAATATTTTTTTTTTGTCTTCTTTCATTTTTTCCAGCAATCAGTAAGAGTTTTTTTCGCCCTTATCGCTTCTTCTGATAGTACCACAAATGTTAAAATACTTAAAAAAAACTTTTTCCAAACATTTTTTTAAGATTAATATTTTTAATATTTTTATTAATAATTGGTTCGTCAACCTTGCAGACACAGATCAAAGAGTTCTTTTCGCCCTTATCGCTTCTTCTGATAGTACCACAAATGTTAAAAACAGCATCTTTTATATATATAACAATTTTTTTAATGTAATTTTAATTCGTTGTATACCTTAGGCTTAGAGGATGGGGGCTACCGCCCCCAAACCCCCGCTTTTCCTGAATTTATACAATTCTTCCTGTTTTAAACTTTATTTGTAATTTTAAACTAAAAAAAAAAAATTGCAAAATTTTCCTGGAAAAATTGCAAAACTTTCCCAGAAAAATTACTTGCACTGTCGAAAAACTGTTGAGATACAATCCTAATATCAAAATTTTATAAAAATCGCACATTTTGACGTCTTTTAAAATTTCATCTGACAATCATTTTCCATCGTACCAAAATATCCGAAAAATAATGCATTACATACTAATAAAAGTAATGCATTACCTGCAGTTTACAAAAAAAATCACAATAATTATTTTGGAAAAGTGGCATTTTTCTTTACATATTTTAGTTTTAAAAATTAGCACTTTATTAAATATGGAGCTATTTTCTAGTTGAAATTATTTCTACCATTATAAAAAATGGCGCTGTGTGACATGGTATGCTCTGCTATAGCTAAGCCGATTTTATAGTGTTTACATTAACAATATTAACACCGTCTTATCGTCGTTTAAAACCACTGACAGACTAGGGATTAGCTAAGCGCGATTAGTGAAACGAGATTAGGTAATCCACCACAAATCCATATGCGTTGACAGACTAGGGATTAGTTTCTTGCAGAGAAATAAAATATTATTATGGTGATTCGCTGAAATATAGCTAGTAAATCAGCTGGAGTCATTTTTTAATTCAATATTTCTAAGATTTATACATTAGAACACACTAGATTTTCTTTTTCCTCGAAATTTATTCAGCACAAATTTTTTAAGACGTCATTGATTTTATAACTTCTATCGTAAATTCACGCCATTTGCATTTTCAGCAATGTTTAAATAATTATTTCACATTGTAGTGCCACTTGTAACATCACTAAACCCAATACAACGAGATAAGCTCGAAAATTTTCAAGGATTAGTGCACTAATCTCGATTAGTGACTAATCCTCAAATAAAATGAGATTAGCTAATCTTCAACTTGACACACTATAGCTAATCTCGAAAAAATCACTAATCGCGCTTAGCTAATCCCTTGTCTGTCAAGGGTATAAGGATTATAAGATTCTAAACGACATTTTTTGAAAATATGAGATACCTGTGGTTTCCACTTGGATGCTTTACGAATATTCGCAAAGGGAAATTTTTTGTTTCGTGTCACTGTGTTAGAAAAAATTTGCATTTGTATACCAAATAATTTTGTCAATTTAGACATTTCTAGACGTCAATAAAAAATCATAATAAAAACAATAAAGTATTCACATAGGAAAAATATTTCAGCTTGCTTTGTTTATCGCAGGATTGAAAATGTTCCTAAACAAAATAAGGGAAATTTTTATTTTTTTTTGTAAATGAAAAATTTGCAATGGAAAAAGATGTAGGCATGACTACTTTTGATTGCAAATCGTATTGTAAATTTTTCTATGGTTGCGTAGACAAATTTATATACCGATATGTATTTTTTTTCAATGTATACTATCCGTGTGAAAAAATGTAAAACAGATTGCGATTATTCGCAAAGGCATCCCAAGTGGAAACCCACAAGGTTCTGCTACGAAATACGCATTTCCTGTATCGATATTTCGACCTTAAGTGTATCCATAATGGAGATATCACCAAAATTAAAAAGTTCTATCCTCTTTTTCACTATAAAGTTTTAGCATAAAGTTCTATTTGACTACATAACTTTTCGTATCAAAGCGAAATTGATTTAAAAATACATTGAAATTAAGTTAAATACCATGTTTCTAAATTTACTTGTCTCTGATTAGAGTAACTTATTTGATTTATACAAATTATGTGTATGCTCTATGCTATGCTGTCAAATCTTTAAAATCATTAAATACACTATGCGAAATAGCTATATGGGACAAATAATTTGTACTGTTTTCTTCAAAAGCATTTCGCTGATTTTATTTTACGATGTATGGAACAATTTTAAAATGCTTACTCAACAAACTGAAGTTACAATTTTCGTTCGTCCCTTTCTCGTAATACCGTTATGTTGATTTAATGTCTTTAACAACCGCCAGTTGAAGGAAATAGCTATATGGGACAAGTGCGGGTTTTGATAATAAAACCGTTTTGTTGTTAATTTTAATATTGCTCTTATTGTTATTATTTTTTCTCTAATTAAAAAAAGATAAAAGAATTATTGTCCACATTAAAAAAATAATTTTTTATGACTCAATAACAATTTTTAAAGAATTATGCCACGATGAACGCAACTTTTGACCGATGAATGGGCAAGGATCTTTTGCTATAGCAAATCTGACGTTCCCTTTCGTCAGATAGCCACAAAACTACATAGAAATTAAAATACCATCAACAACTTTTAAAAAAATCTCCAAACATACGGCACAGTAAAAAGACCAGGACCAGAGTCTAAAGTTGTCGTAAGAGGTAAAAGGGAAATAAAGCGTCTTGCAGTCAGGAAAAATATCAGTCCATACCAAATACAGCGTGACTTGTGTCTAGACGTCTTTAAACGAAGGATACAACAGATTTTAAAAGAGAATATTAATCTGAAATATCAGAAGCGAGTGCGTAAACCTAAACTTCTATTACGCCATAAATTGGGGAGAATGGAATTTGCTAAAAAATTTAAATTTTGGGATGAAGAGTGGCAATTAATAAATTTTCGGATGAAAAAACATTTAATTTTGATGGACCAAATGAAAGCCAGGTGGTCAGGCTGCTGTGCATGCAGGGGGATAAACACAAGACTCGCTTCATGTGCCGTAACTGCATGCAACTTCAGCAAGTGCTCACACTGCCTCTTCGTGGCGGCCACTAGAAACTACTCTGTTAAAGGAGTAGGCTAAAGTGTGAGGGCTGTGGTCCTTCTACAGGAGGTTGGCGTTGGGTTAACAGCCCAACCTGTAAAAATTTTTTTGTTACGAAACCTCAACATGAGCCTCGGATATTTTTGGATTCACAACAACGACCTCGGACACGATATAAGGACAACGATTTTAAATTTGGAACATGGAACGTACTCAGCCTAAACCGCCCGGAGAGCCTCCATCAACTCTTCGAACAAGCATCTACGTATAAGCTCGACCTCGTAGCGCTACAGGAAACAAGACTAATCGGCAATGACATCACCGATTATAGTCGCTTCGGACTAACCCTCTGCCATAGCAATAACATGGATAAACATGAATTGGGCGTTGGTTTCTTGATTAGCAATCGATGCCGTCAATTTGTGACTGACTTCATGCCTGTCAGTAATCGGATTTGTACACTCAGGTTTCATGGACGTCACTTTAACATCACATTTGTGAACATTCATGCCCCCACCGAGGAGAAGCCTGATCAAATCAAAGACGCTTTCTACGACCAGCTCGAAACCGTCCTGAGCAAAATTCCGCAACATGACATTAAAATTGTTTTGGGTGACTTCAATGCTCAAATTGGCAGTGCTGGCAGTTCATATCGAAGCACTATCGGCCCAAACTCCTTGCACCATACATCAAACAACAACGGGATGCGCACCATCGAGCTAGCTTTACTGTACAACTTGGTGGTTGCCAGCACATACTTCCCACATAAGCGCATTCATAAAGCCACATGGAAATCAAACGACGGAACAACGGTCAACCAAATCGACCACATCCTCTTGTCCAAGAGACATTTTTCTAGCCTTAAAAACATCAAAACTAAACGTGGAGCTAACATTGATTCAGACCATTTCCTGGTAGTTGCAGAATTAAAATTTCGTTTATCAACCACATATAATCATCGCTTCCAGCGCATCACTCGTTGGAACACTGCGGCATTGAACGACCAAGTTACCAGAACCACCTTCGGGATGACTGTATCAGAAATCTTGGAAAATAAACCACTTCCTGACTCCGTTCAAGAACAGTGGGACATTATCAAAACGGCGGTAACCGATGCTTCAAAGTCCACCATAGGCCAAAATCCGTCAAGGCCCAAAAATCTCTGGATTGATGATGATTGTATTGGTGCTATTCGGGAAAAAGATCGCGCACGACAACGAGATCTATCGCAAAGAACAAGGCAATCCCATAACGCCTACATGACTGCGAGGAGAATCGCTAATCGGCTATGTAGACGGAAAAAACGGGAATGGCATGAACAACAGGCGCGCAACATCCAAAATTCTAGCCTGAGAGATAGATATCGTTGCATAAGAGAATTAGCTACGGACTTTCATCCACGTAGCAGCGCTATTCGCAACAAATCCGGTGAGTTGGAAATGGACACTAAAACCGTCCTCGAAGTGTGGCGAAATTACTTCTCCTCGCTTTTAAATAAACAGGCACCACCTTCCGAGCAACAACCTCTCTTGCTTCAACGCGATATTAACGTCGAGATGACACCACCACCTCCTCCATCATATGACGAAGTGCGGAACGTGATATCGCAGATGAAAAATTACAAGACACCTGGTGAGGATGGTATCTGCAACGAAATGCTCAAATATGGCGGTGATTATCTGTTCTGCCGCATGTTTGAGCTAATATCAACAATTTGGTCTAGAGAAGAAATCCCAGTAGAGTGGAAGACGGCTCTTATATGTCCACTTCATAAAAAGGGAGATCGATTGAATTGCAACAACTATCGCGGTATAGCTTTGCTGAACACAGGCTACAAGGTTTTGGCCAACGTAGTTGCAGCAAAGTTATCAATTTATAGCGAGAGGATCTTGGGTGATTATCAATGCGGTTTTCGTCCAAATAGATCAACGACCGATCAAACTTTTACGCTGAGGATTTTGCTGGAGAAATGCTATGAAAAGGACATCCCTGTACACAGTCTATTCATAGACTTTCAACAGGCGTACGACAGCATTAAGAGGAATACGTTATGGAACGTATTGTCCTACCTGGGCATACCGTCAAAATTGGTTTCAATGTGCCAGCTTTTAATGGATGGCTCACTATGTAAGGTGCTAATAGAAGGGAAAATTTCGGATGCCTTTGAGATAACATCTGGAGTGCGGCAAGGAGACCCAATAGCTCAAACTCTTTTCAACCTGTCATTAGAGTATGTCATTCGTCAGCTCAATATGGCCCAGCGTAGCTGCCTGTATTATAAATCAACCCAGCTATTAGCATACGCTGACGATATTTGCATTCTGGGTCGCAACATCATATCCCTAAAAGAAGTCCTCCTCCCATTGGAATTAACAGCCCAACAAATAGGCCTTCAGATCAACGAAGCGAAGACCAAATACATGGTGACCGCGAGAAGGCAGACTCGTGGGGACTTCATTTCAGGAGACACTCAATATGAAAAGGTGAATGAGTTCAAATATCTAGGATCGCTGATCACTGAGCATAACTCCGTTTCTGTGGACATTTCATCGAGGATCGCAGCAGGCTACCGAGCATTTTACGCCAATATAAAAATTTTCAAGTCTCCTCATATATCGCGCAAAATAAAATTGGACATCTACAAGGCGCTGATAAGACCAGTTATCACCTTTGGTTGTGAATCTTGGACGCTGACAGCACAAAACATCCAGAAAATCGCTGTAACTGAGCGTAAGATCATAAGAAGAATTCTCGGTCCTATTAAAGAAGGAGCCACGTTCAGAATGCGAATGAATCACGAGATCAGAAATGATCTCGATAAAGTTGACATCATTGGATTCATAAAATCGTCAAGGCTAAGATGGCTTGGGCACGTACTTCGTTCACAAAATCGGACCACCAAACAGGCCTTGGAGTCGGCACCAACGAAAGTAGGACCTCGTGGGAGACCACCTACCCGATGGATGGACGACGTTGAAAGGGACCTAAACACACTCGGTCACCGTGTCTGGCGTTCTCTTGTGGCGGATCGAATTATTTGGAGGAGCATCGTTGAGGCGGCCAAATCCCTTCATGGGATGTAGCGCCAGCGGAAGAAGAAGAAATGAAAGCCAGAATTATCTGCGAGATTTTCGTGAGTCACCTCAAACGCGTCATTCCCGCAAATTTCAAGGAGGGTTACTTATGACATGGGGTGGTTTCTGCTATCAGAGCAAGACCTCAGTTTGTTTTGTTTCCCATAAAATCAATGCGGGGAAGTATGTGCAGTTAATAGACGACGCTTTAATAAATTTTGGGGAGGAAATGTACGGTGAAAGTTGAACATTTCAGCAGGATAATGCGCCTATTCATGCTGTGAAGTGCACCAAGAATTTTTTTCAATCACTAAATATACCAGTATTGCAGTGGCCTGCTACTAAGTAGTCCGGACTTAAATCCAATGAAAAATCTCTGGAGCATTCTTAGCCAGAGAGTCTAAAAAAATGGACGTCAATTTAATACTTTAGCGAAGCTTAAGACAGTTATTCAAGAGGAATGGGCAAAAATTGACGTTTCTGTTTTCCAAACGTTAATAAAGTCATGCCACGTTGATTGATGGATGTTATTAATAACAATGGAAGTCATAGAAACTACTAAAATGCACGTATTTTTTTGTGCGGGGTATCACTTTTTGGAACTTTTTGCCTTTTAACATCAAAACTTCAAGTAATTTGGCCATCCTCAAGAAGAATTATGTTAGCTTTCACAACATTAGACTTAGTTTTCAGACAGACGACACATCACATCTTGAAGATAAAAGTGGCACTATGCCAAAAACGCCAATTTTTAGATATGAAAATGTTTCGGCTTTTTTATAGACAATATATTAATTGTAAATGACCTTCACTGTATTTTCAATTTGGTAAATCAAAAAAATAACAGAGGCCAATCACTTATAACATATCTACCAATCAAAGTAGAAATATTATCCCCTCCCCCTTTTCTTTCCCGCAGAGTCAATACAAAGTGTATCAACTCTCAAAAATTAGAAATCTCTTTGAGTTTGTGTGTTGGTAATTCGGTTTCGTACAGAAAATGAAAGGTCTACTCTTCAGGTAGCTACAAGTCTACGACCGAACTACAAAAATTCAATTCTCGCTTTATACATTATATATAAAACTAGAGTGTATCGACTTACTGAATTATATTCAACTAAATCAAAATCAAAAACCCAATCAGAAATCTAATCTGTGTGTGTATGATGTCCACACAAGTAATTACGAAATTTAACGAATTGTCTGAATATTATGAAAATCTGAATATTCTGAATAAAATAGCCGAAACATTTTCATAATATTCAGACAATTCGTTAAATTTCGCAATTTTTAGTTATAACGACATTTAGATGACTTGAAAGAAAGCGCCTCTAATGCAAAGGCATGCATTCTAATAGTTTGGATAGTTTTTGCAGGAGGTTCATTTTAGTTATTTGTTTAGATATTGATCATAGTGTTGCGTATAATAAATAGATAATTTTGTATAATGTCACTTTTGTTTTCATGGTGCAATATTATTTTTATTTAAGGGACATTATGTATTTGTCTTAATATGTATTACTTTTCTTTTATCATTAATTATCACTTTATTTTTATAACTTCCCATTATTATATGTTAAACTTTTTGTTTCTTTTTTGTTTTTCTTAATATTATTTTAAGATTTAAAAGTTTGATTATTATAAGTAAATTTTTTTGTAAAATTCAATATGTACACAAAAGAGTATTATTGCCCATGTATTGTAGCTGTAAAATAAATAAATAATTACATCGTTGTTGATAAATAATTATACATGTGAACTGATCGTCTTAATATACCTGTTGGCCTGAACAGTCCAGACATAAGTTTATAGAGTTCCGTCGAACACATGACATGAAAATATGTGTAGAACACACATAGGGTTCCCACATTCCGTCTATGCGAAAGAGTAACAAGGGTAGAGGAGATGTTAGAATCCTAAATCATACCACTTACTCAGTTCTCAATTCGGTCGATTTAATCTAATTACTTCGGTCTAAAAAGACCAAAGTATTGAAATCCTGTCAAAAATGACGAAAAATTTGGTTGGTCCAAAACCACTTTTCTCGACGTTTTGAAAGTCCCTGAGTCTGAAAATGCAAAAAAAAAAAAATGTCCGTCCGTCTGACTGTGTGTCTGGATGTCTGTGTGTCTGGACCCATGGTATCTCGAGAACGACTTGTTCGATTTGGATTTTTTTTCGCCAATCTGTTTCTATGGTCAAGGTGGAGATTTGAAAAGCTTTTGGAGACTGTACGTCAAGGGGGTGAGGTACCTGCCATACGAATTGACCCAAAATATCTGCTTTTATAAATATTTTCGATTTTTTTATATATGTATGCTGGTTTGATTATTGAATTGGGCATTGAATTTGGAATTGATTTGAAGGTTAAGTTAGGGGTCAATTTGCGGGTTGAGTTGAAGTTGAGTTGGAGTTGAGTTGGGGTTGCATTAGGATGTAGTGAGTAGATAATAAATTGTTTATATGATGGAACTTGCCTATTTATCAACCGATTATTATGAAATTTGACATGTGTGTTGGAAATAGGAATCTAAAATGTTTTTTGGATGAAGTTCTGGTATTTTAAAACGATTTCTGGATGAAGTTCTGGAATATGGCCAAGTATGATGGAACTTGTCTATTTCTCAACCGATTACGATGAAATTCGACATTTGTATTGGAAATGGTATTCTAAAATGTTTTTTGAATGAAGTTCTGGGATTTTAAAACGATTTCTGGATGAAGTTCTGGAATATTGCCATGTATGATGGAACTTGTATATTTCTCAACCGATTACAATGAAATTTAATTTGTGTGTTAGAAATGGGATTCTAAAATGAGTTTTGGATGAAGTTCTGGAACATGGTCAAGTGGGATGGAACTTGCCCATTTCTCAACCGATTACGATGAAATTCACCATTTGTATTGGAAATGGGATTCTAAAATGAGTTTTGGATGAAGTTCTGGGATTTTAAAACGATTTCTAGTTGAAGTTCTGAAATATGGTCAAATATGATGGAACCTGTCTATTTCTCAACCGATTATTATGAAATTTTATTTGTGTGTTAGAAATGGGATTCTAAAATGAGTTTTGGATCAGGTTCGGGAATATGGCCAAGTATGATGGAACTTGTCCATTTCTCAACCAATTATGATAAAATTCGACATGTGTATTGGAATTGGGAATCTAAAATGAGTTTTGGATGAAGTTCTGGAATATGGCCAAGTATGATGGAACTTGGCTATTTCTTAACCGATTATGATGAAATTTGATGTGTATTGGAAATGGGATTCCAAAATGATTTTTGGATAAAGCTCTGGAATATGGCTAAGTAGGATAGAACTTAGTTATTCCTTACCCGTTTGTTATGAAATTTGACATGTGCGTTGTAAATGGGATTCTTAAATGAGTTTTTGGATAAATTTCTGAAATATGGTCAGTTAAACGGTTAGAAGTATCAGTATAATTTGTTATACTACTTTCGGTATAAAGTTCTAGAATACGATTTTTCGTTTTAAATTGGATGCCTGTACCCATGTTTTTGTTGTATAAGTAAATATATGTAGGTTAAAATAGAAATCAATGATGTCAAAACTGTCACACCAACTTTATGATTGAAGATACCAAAGACCGAAGTTCTGATCACCTCGGGAGGTTTCAGCCCTTTATACATATTTTAATTATTAATTTTCAACAATTTATTATTTATTCAGTTTTAAAGTTTTGCAGTTTGCGTGGTGTTACACTAAAAATGTTCCTTGCACAAATACCTCTGAATAGGTATAACACATACATGTACTAAGAATACAATCACGCAAAACAGAGAAATACGATATGTAGCATTTTAAAGTCAAATTCAACAAGTTTTAAATTACATTCAATAATTTTCACACCAATTCCAATATACTCGTATTTCAAACAAAATCAAATTTTTTCATAACAAATTAAAATATTTTCAAATCAAATTCAATATTAATTATATTAAATAAAATAATTTTTAATTCAATTTGGGATACCAAAATGATTTTTAGATGAAATTCCGGTGTATGGTTAACTAGAAAAGCACTTTAATATTTCTTAATTGATTAAGATGGAATTTGGCTGGTGCGACGGAAATGGAAATCTAAAACGCTTTTAGTGAAATTGAGGAATAGGTACTCCCAATAAGGATGACACTTGGATTTTTCATGATCGATTATTTTTAAATTCGACATATACAATAAAAACGGAATTCTAAAATGAATTTTGGAAGTTCCTGGAAATTAGCCAATGTAAATGGAATTTAACCGATTTTTAGGAATTTCAACTTGTACGACGAAAATGGAATTATACTAGGATTTTTAGGTGATGTTCTAGAATATCGCTAATTCTAATGGAATTAGTGACTTTCCCAAATATAATTCCAACTCTTGCTGAATATTTCGTATGTGCTCGTAGTTTTATATGGTCAAAAATGTGTGCTAAAATATTTCGTATGTGCTCGTATTTTTATATGGTCAAAAATGTGTCTTGAATGTTTCATTAAATTATTAATTTCGACTAAATTAATTTTAAAATTTGATATTTATTATTAATCGCAACATACTCAATTTTATTAAACATAAAAAAAAGTATGGGAACATCCACTAATTTAGACAAGAAACTTGTATTTGTAAACATGATTTTACTTGTTTTGTATGTAATTTAAAAAAAATTAATCAGCGCTGCCCAAGCGTGGGGACAAATGAACTAAAATCGATATTGTGAAAGTCCCTCATTATGCCATTTTTAACCGATTTTGTTGAAATTTGGCTTTTGTGACTAAAATTTTCTTAACCGGTTTTAATGAAATTAGACTTGAAATTCCAGAACTTCATCTAGAAATCTTTTAATAAACTTACGTTCATCGCACATACCGAATTTCAAGTTAATCGCTTAATAAATAGCCAAGTTCAATCCTAGTTGGCCATGGTGCGCGATGAACGCTCGATGGAGACGGACGTGTTTTAGTCTGTCTCCATAATTGAAAATTATTTTAAATTTGTATTTTTAAATTTAAATAAAATTAAATTAAATTAAATTAACTTAATTTAAAGTAGTGTTTTGTAAATTAAATAGTGTATGTATTGTGTTGTGTTCTGTAGTGTAGTGTAAAGAAAAGTGAATTTTTATACATACATATGCATGGAAAAAGTGGATTTATATACATATATATGGAATCGAAACGTGTGTAAAAAAAATAACGGTTCTACCCAGTTATCGTTACAAAGGTATTTTCATATTACATGTATTGATCTGTATACATACATGTGATATGAATTCTGTAAACATTTCTTTTTTTGTTTCATTTTATTTTATAATTTTGCTTTGGGAAGGGTTATATTATATATAAATATACGCAGTTAAAATTTTTGGGAAATATATACATGGACGTAGTTTGTAGAACATATGTTTAATTAGCAGTACTGTTTAATTTTAATTTTCTACTCTATGTGCTTGGCTGTGTTGTGTAAAACTGGAAATTCTCCCGTTTGCCACAAGTGTATTGTGTGTATGCAGAACGGGTGCATGTGCATGTATAAGAAATATTATATGTACTTATTTAATAAATGTTGTGATTGGATGTATTTATTTTTAGATTGATGTGTGTGTTATTGTTTGTTATATTGTTCAAGAATCTTGTGTTTTGTTGGGTATATTGCTTGTTCTTTAACACATTGGCTGCTACGTGACTCACCAGTGGGTCACGCATTAATGACTTTTAAACAGACTTGAAAACTTCTAAGCATAAAGTTGGATTACCCTGATATTGCTTGTAATATGTTGATACTACTACCTTCTAAAATTGCGAATGCGGGTATTTGGTTTGGATTCTAATGTGAATAGACTTCCATAATAATTTTTATTTTCTTCTATTCTAATTTTATTTTAATGAAATGTGTTGATACAATTTAAAATTTGTTTTTAATCATCCAAAATGAGGAGTTTTTGGATTTAGAAGGTTTGTTCATAACATTGTTGGTTGGGGCAAGGTTAAAGGAATCTAAATTTAAATTTATATATCTTCTACTAGCGGGAATTTGGTTGAGCAGATTGTGTGTTTTAAAATTGTAATTAAGATTATGAGCCAAATCAAAAATTTAGTGATGATTGTTTTGACATATATGGTACTTGTAAGGATATACTAATGTTGATTTATACCCCAATTATTTAATTCAGTTTGGAGCAGATAGCTTGGAGCTGTTATTATTTAATATATTTAATGTGTTCCAGATTTAATTTGGACTGTTTTGCAGTGGGATTTTGGGCAGAGTAGCCATGAGCGATTGTTTATTTTAATTTTGATTATATACATAGGTATTTTCTGGATTTAATAACTAGTTAAGCTACAGATTTGGAAATGGAATTTTATAGGGTTTCAGATTTTTGTTTTCTAATTTTAGAATTTTAATTTAAAATATTTAAAAAAAAAGTATTTAAAATTGATAATTTAGAATTAAAATTTGTATGCATCTTGAATTTCAGGTTATTTATTTGATTTTCTGTATTTTTAATTTAGATGCCGAATTTAATTTATTTAAGGGTGTTAATGGCTGATTTTAAATAAAGAATTAATTATGAAGTAAATTATGTTGTGGGTTACTCTGAATTTGGTGGAAACTAATTAATTTTATTAAATTAAATTAAATTTAGTGAAATTAATTTTTCGATTAATCGAATCATTAAAGTCATAATGTTAGCATTGGTATCGATGTGGATATTGATATTTATCTTGGTACTGGTATTGGTGTTGTTATTGGTGGTAATGTTGATATTGGTATTTATATTAAAATTAATAAATAATCGTTAACATGATTTTAATTTAGAAACACCTGAGGAAATCGACCAAACTGGCATTGACTGAGGCAATAGCGCAATGGGCGGGGTGGTAGTTGATATAATTATTGTTATACAAACTATTTATTCGAATTATATAACGATTAATTTAAATTTATTACAGAGACTCAAATTTATACCTAATTAATTTTAGAATAGTTATTATAAAGGCTAATACAGATTTTAAATTTAGGAAATTTTTGAAGACCCTGAAACAACTTTCCAGGAACTTAAGCAGTAAACTTAAAATTGTGTTGTCTTGTGATAAATAATCTACTAAAACATACTACTAACAAATTTACTAATTATCAACTACTTAGGTGTCTGGAACCGGGTTGATTCTTTGTTATTAACATACCTTTCCATTCCTTCGGTTTTGTTATTTGTAAAGGGTGTACGGAGGGCCCGGCGTCATCCGGGAGTCTTGCTTAGGCTTGGTCGTACACTCTGATCAATCAATCAATCAATCAATCAATCAAGTTCAATCCTAGTTGGCCATACTCCAGAACTTATTTTACAGAAATCATTTTAGAATATCATTCCCATGTTACAAACCGAATTTCATCATAATAACTTCATCTAAAAATCATAACAGAAACCAATCATAGCCCAACTCGAATTTTATTATTATCAGTTGAGAAATGGCCAAGTTATACACTTATATATTTAAGAAATTTATC
The DNA here is from genome assembly GCA_963556165.1 of Tipula helvola. Taxonomy (NCBI): domain Eukaryota; kingdom Metazoa; phylum Arthropoda; class Insecta; order Diptera; family Tipulidae; genus Tipula; species Tipula helvola. Next base: position 162,142,272 of record OY744481.1, on the reverse strand, counting down.
TAAAGGTCATAGTACAATCCCATTTTCACCGCACAAGGATCTCATTTCAGTCAAACAAGTCGAATTTCATCATAATCGGTTAAAAAATGGCAAAGTTCCATCCTTAGTGGCCATATTAAAGAACATCATCAACAATTATATTAGCATCCTACTTCCTTCGTACAAGTTGAATTTTTAAATAATCGGTTAACCAATGTCCATATTACATATAAAAACCGTGATAATATAATCCCATTTTCATCGTACATGTCGAATTTCAAAATAATCGGGTACGAACCAATCAAATTCCATCCTTCAGCGAAACAATAAGTTTCGAGTTTTTAACAATGTGAATCCAAACAAAAAATACAAAAAGATATTGAATATTCCATACACGAAGAAACGAACAATCCAAAAAACGAAGTTTCGAGTTTGTGTATTCACGAAAAAACAAAAAATAAATTCTCATGAAGCAATAGGTTCATCATTTGCGTATTTTATTTTACAATGTGAATCCAAAAAACAAAATAGAAGAGCCGATTTAGACGTGCTTTCTTGCATCAGTTTCTTTCCTCGTTTCTTTACCCCTCTCTCCATAAACTGATTTCGAAGGTCATATTCTTGTGATTCTTTTTTCAACAAAATTTTTTTGTGATTCTTGTGATTCTCTGCACTAACACAAACAAAAAGTTGTATAAAATTTCCGAAGGTCGTATTTTTATTTCTATACTAATGTCAAATTCTTTGGGGATAAAAAAACACTCTGAGGGTAAAAAATTTTACCCGAAGGGTAAAAAATTTACTCGAAGGGTAACAATTTGACATTACAAATTCTTTGGGAGAAAATAAAGCACTCTTTTTTTTGCTCGAGAGCAATTTGCTTTACTCCGGATTTTTTGGTAGATTCGCTTTTACTCTTTACAAATACATAGGAATGTGAAATGTCAAAGTGAATTGAAAACAAAAACAAAACTCCATTTAATATTTCATTTGTGGTTTATGTGAATATTAATGCGCTAATATTTATGAAACATATATTAAATTTAAAAAAAAAACTTGTTTTAGTTATTGAATCGTATATTATTAGTTTTTTATGTAAATATTTAAAACATAGCATTAAAACAGTAAAACATAACCTCACTTTTTTTTGCTCTTTTTACACCAACACAACTACAAAAAGATTTCATATTCTTTGGGACATAAAAAAGTTACTTTATTTCGAGTAACCCCAAAGAATTTAACATAAGTATGAGACGACGTGGCATACTATGATACTGGAAATATTTTTACACATACATAGAAAAATAATTCAAAAGAATCACGTTTCAAGAGAACGCGTGTAAATGCAAATCGGTTTTTTGAAAGCAGAGAAACGTAATGCAAGAAAGCATGTGTAAATTGGCTCAAAGGAGTTTGTGTATTCACGAGAAAATAAAAAGTAAATTCTCGCGAAGCAAATGCTTCATCATTTTTGTATTTTACTTTTTACTTTACAATATGAATCCAAAAAGCAAAATACAAAAAGAGTTTAGATATTCATGAAAAAACAAAAACTAAATTCTCGCAAAACAAAAAACTCTCGATTTTCGTATTTTACTTTTTTCGTGTGTTTTGAGTTTATATACCCTCTAAAAATGTTACAAATGTGCATTTCACTCCGAAGTTTTTTGATGTCTGCATACAATTATTGTATAAAAAACACTTTGTGTGCGCACGTGGTCGTGTTAAATAAAACATTTTTTGGTTGGATTGTTGGTTTTGATTCTATTCTTTTAGTTTCTAGATATAGCTACATACATACACGCAAATTATTTATATTGTACAATTTAAATGTATGGTACGTCACGCGATGATCATCGATTTTGAATTTTTTTTTTTTTTGCCACCGATTATTTTAGGCGGCAGTTATATTCTTACTCCCTCTTATATTTCTTTATGGTATAATCTAAATTATTTAAATGCTGACCACTAATAATAAGTATTACCACTGGTTATCAGTGATCACTATCAGTATGTATTAACATTTTTTTTTTTTTTTTTTTTTTTTTATCAATTTTTTTTAATTGGGTGCAGAGCGGACTTATTAACGGTCCTAGCTCCTTGTAACTGTCAGAGCTTCTGCACCCAATGCGCGATCCTGCAAGTAAAGATTAATAGCTACCTTAAATTTATTCATTTTATATTCCTTCGGAAATTTGAAATGTATTAGCGAATTCCACTTTTTTGATGTTCGGTATATAAATTCGCGCTTGATTTCTTCAGTTCGAGGTTTCGGGAGCTTCACCGTAAACCTATGTGCATTGGTTGTTCCTCTTGTTACTCTTGTTGTTGTAACGAATGGTGGTATTTTCTCCGATAGTTCTGCAGAACATTTACCATGTAAGCATCTGTAGAAGACGCAGAGTTCTGCAACATCTCTGCGATGCTGTAAGCTGTCTAGTTCTTGAGTAAGTCTGGGATTCCGTATTATTCTGATAGCGCGGCGTTGAACCCTGTCCAATAAGTGGAGGGTGGTACCAGACGCACCTCCCCAAACTTGACAGCAATACTCTATACATGGTCGGATGAAGGTTTTATATATCTGGAGAACTTGATGCGATTTGAAAAACCTTCTGCATCGATTCAGGAACCCGAGTTTTTTTGAAGCTGATTTAGCCAATGCAACAATGTGTTCATTCCATTTGAGTTTGTTACTTATTTGAACACCAAGCAGTCGAATTGAGTCGCAACCCATAAGGATATGGTTTTTTACCACAAATGGGTAGTCGTTGCGATTTTTTTTACGTGAGAATGTGCATATTTGTGTCTTTTTTTCGTTAAATTGTACTAAGTTGTTGTTACCCCACTCAAATATTGTACTTAAATCGGAATTAAGAGAAGTTACGACTTCTGACCGTTTATTATTTAGATCTGTAATGCTAGGCTCCGCCTCGAATGAAATAGAAGAATGCAATGTGGCATCATCCGCAAAGCTATGGATAGGGTTTACAGTGCTATCCAGCAAATCGTTGATGTATAGCAAAAACAGAGTCGGTGACAAAGGTGACCCCTGAGGGACTCCGGCATTTGGGGAGTGCGTCGATGATGATCTCCCATTAAGCACGACGCTGATTTTTCGGTCATTGAGATAGCTTTTAATCCACCTTGTGGTCATCGAGTCCAGCCCGTATGCCACAAGTTTACAAATAAGATTCTCATGCCATACCTTATCAAAAGCCTTGGATATATCCAAGGCGATTGCAAAGGCCTCTCCGTGGTGTTCTAGGGCGAGATTCCATTTGTTCGTGACATACGTCAGGAGATCGGTCGTGGATCGGCTTTCACGAAAGCCGCATTGTCTATCCGAAATTAGTTTGCTAATTTCAAGATATTTAACTATATGTTGTTTGACGCATTTCTCAAAGACCTTAGCGACGGCTGACACAATTGATATTTGCCGGTAGCTTGAAGGGTCAGTTTTGTCACAACCCCGTTTCAGCACGGGTTGCACCATTGCATTCTTCCAGGCGTTCGGGTAGTTACCTTGCTTATATGAAACTAGGAAAATTTTAGATAATATTGGAGCCAAGTCACTGGCAAACTCCTTCAATATTCGAACTGGAATTCCATCAGGTCCGGTGGCCTTGTTTGCATTCATTGATTTCAGATTAGTAAAGACAATTTCCTCCGAGATGACGACGGGGCTCATTTTAGAACCACAATATGGAATTAATGGAGGTCTAATTCCATCTGGGACAACTAATGTCGAGTTCGATTTGAAGACGCTCGCCAATAAGTCAGCTTGTAAATATGGATCCACCACCAAGGCGCCGTCAGCACGTTTCAATGCTGAAACAGATGTTTTCGAAATATTTGCAACCGATGCGACCATGTGGTAAAAGTTGCGATCGGAGATTTTCAACTCGGAAGCCACATTGGCTTTCTTGCTGTCGGCTCTTTTTGCTTCTCTACCACAGATTTTTTTGCAGGTGTTCCGCATCGTTTTGTATTCCTCATAAGAAATTTCGTTGCGTTTATATTTTTTGTGTGCCGCTTTATTTTGTTTGGCAGCTTTGGCGGCTTCTTTTGAAAATATTTTAAAATTTTGATTGGGATCGGAAAATGATGAAGGTATAAATTTATTCATTCCATGTAAGACCGTGTCAGTAAAACTGGAAACGGCGTCGTCGATGTTGTTGTTATGTAGGCAATGGCGTTCCCAAGGGAAATGTTGAAAAAATGACCGTAAACCATCAAAATTAGCTTTATTAAAATGCCAAACACGCCTTGGCTGCTGTCTAGATTCTAGTGGTGTTTCGACAGATATTTTTGTGGTTATTAAGTTATGGTCAGAATTTCCAATTCCAGTTTCGACATGGGCCTCAATGGAATGAGGGATTGATGTCAGACAGAGATCCAGAATATGAACTCCTCTAGAATTTTGGCATTCAAATGTGGACTCACTAACAATCTGTGTGAGGTCATGCGAAACGGCAAGCCATTCCGCATGGCGCCCAGCGACATTTGTATCTTTGTGATTCAACCATTGTTTATGGTGGGCATTAAAGTCACCGACCATAATTAATTCGCATTCGGGATGTTGATTGCGAATATCGTCACATTTGTCTGATAAGCCCTCGAAAAAGCTAATCGTTTCTGAATCCGTCTGATTAGGAGATCTGTACAAGCTAATTAAAAAAATGAGTTTATTAGGAAGAGAAATTTTAAGCACAATAGTTTGAGCGGTTTTTGAAAATATTTCGTACTTTTTGTGTCTTGAGTACGGTATGTGGTTTTTAACGAAGATGCACACTCCACGTTGCAACTCAAAAGCTTGTTCGAACTGGTAGCGCTTGAAGTAGAATTCGTTTTCGTAGATGTTCGACGATACTTTTGTTTCCGTTAGAACTAATATGTCGGGTTTACGTGATTCGAGATGTTGATGTGCGCAATTTTTGTTAGTCACGAGACCTCTGACATTGGTATAATGGATGTTAAGGCTATTAATTGTGTCTTTCCGAGGATTATGCCTCGCCCCGCGATCCGAAGAGACATGTATCGGGGATTTTCTTTTATTATTATTCATATCAAAAATAAATCATTTTTGTACGGAAAAATGTTGAAAAACCGACCCAACAAAAAATATAAAATAAAATAATAAAATTTCAAAAAATAAATTATATTAAAAAATGAACGCGGGCAAAATTATATATGAACTAAAATAATTGTTAAAATAAAAAAATAAAAAGTTTTTACGGATGCTGGGTATTAACCCAGCGATCCAACCATTTTAGTCGCCTCCTACGACAAGCAGTGGATGCTGTGGTGGTATTCTAAGGATATCATCATGATCGTTCGGTGCACTTTACGAATCATGAGAGTGCCCCCCGACCACAGGGATAATTCCAATTATTAATTTTCTGAACCAATTATATACCAGGTACTGAGGAAGGTATGTACTTCAACTAAAATCCAGATACAGTATTGTAAGCGCAAGTGCAAGCTAATATTTTGTCAAGTATATAATAGTAAAACAAATGATAAATGTGATTGAATAGAAATTTAACATGCCATTTAAAAATCAACTTATGGTGTATTCTTATATGTACAGCTGCGGTAAAAATAATAGTAGTGAATGAATCAAGATTATTCAATACAAACTGCCTTCAAAACAAAGCATAGTTTTTAAAAAATGTTGTTTTCCAAATTTCCATTATTTATTACATAATAAGAAAATAATATCATAATTTTGTTTAAAAGTATGAAAAATTCGAATATGTTGCAATTATGATGTAGCACTACTATTATTTTTGCCGCAACTGTATATCCAGGTGTGCATTAAGTTGGTACGTGATAAATAAAAATGTAAAATTGTTAATACATATAAATCCGCCTGATAATATATATATCACCTTTCGAACTCCGAATTAACCAATAAATTATCGATTAAATTATTTGCAAATTAATTCAAATCCAGTTAGAACTCGAAATAAAATAATCACTTTAAAAATTAAAGTCTAAGAAGTTGCGTCATTAAGTATACGCAAATATGTATATACATAGAACAGAGATTAGGTTTAATATCTACGAATAGCTACATACGTATATAATAAGATGCATTAATTATTTATTATTTCGTTCTAGTATCCTATGTAATAAATTGTCTAATCTAATCTTATACAAAATAATTGTTTTTTTTTTTCGATACTAAAAGTCAAGCGACATTCATATTTGACATTGGCATTGATTTGGTTGCAAGAAGAATCCCATCTTGAGGATATCTGCCTTTCACCCAGAAAGCCTGGGTTCGATTACCGGCATGGGAATTGTTCTGATTTGGAACGATTCATAAACGAGTGTAGATTAGATAAAGTAAATATGGTTATAAACACCCTCCAAACTTAGAATCTTACATAACGTACGTTATAAAATTGTATAATATAAAAACATTGAAATTGAAATGAAAATATCTTATCGTTCTATTATACATTTAGAATTCACACAAGAAACAAGTACACATGTAAGTAAAAGTAGCTAGTAAAGAATAATAATTATTTATGTATATTTATATCGTTAGAATATGTAATTCGATTTTTGTTATATCGCCAACTTAATGTGAAACAAGAGCCTCCGTGGCGCAATTGGTTAGCGCGTTCGGCTGTTAACCGAAAGGTTGGTGGTTCGAGTCCACCCGGGGGCGGCAATTTTTTTTGTTTTTAACAATTATTACAATTTTAATTTTAATTTTTAGAATGACTACTAGACAATTTGCATACCACACTCCAACGATTTGCTATAACAAACCCGCAGCGGCTATTGTATCAAAAGAAGAATATGACAACAAACGAGAAACAATTTTGGCCGGAGATTTAGTTGATAAATTCCTAGTACCAAAAATATCAGCTAAAGCATGGAAAATGCAGAAAGGTGATTTGTGTCGCATTTCAATTACGGAAGGTTCCCAAGTTGGTGATATGAATTTCTGGAATCTGGATAATTACAAAGAACGATTTTATTCTGGCAAAACTAGGCAACTACATTCAACGCATTTAAATGTTTACGATCGTTTGTGGAGTAATTTACCATACTTGAGGCCAATGGCTACTTTTGTGTATGATACCCTAAGTGATTACGGTATAGACAAGGATGGTGGCGCTTTGCATGATGTAATTGGAACGCGTTGTGATAATTATACGTACAAGTTAATCACCGGCCAAGAAAGATATAGCAGCTGCCATACCCATTTAAAAGACGCCATTGCTGAATATGGATTGGAGGAGAGTGATGTGCATGATGTATGGAATATTTTCATGTTGACCGGTCTCACACGAGATACTCAACAGTATTTCTGTAAACCGAGTCCAGCCCGCAAAGATGATTTCATTGAATTTATTGCCGAAATGAATTTACTCGTAGCATTAAGTGCATGCCCACATGGCGATGTTTCATTTAATGTTGGCGAACAAATTCCAGATGAAATTTGCCATCCGCTCGGCGTCGAGATATTCCGCTCTAAAAATAAAAACTAACTGTAAATTGAGACAAAAACAAAAATATAATTTTTCGACCGTGACAGGACTCGAACCTGCAATCTTCGGATTCGAAGTCCGACGCCTTATCCATTAGGCCACACGGTCGCTTGATATTCTACCCCTATTAAAACAATTTAAATACAAAAAATAACTTGATACAGTGAAAACTCACCCTTTTCTATTATGTACTAAATTGATAAAGCAATTTTGCAAAGTGCATATACGTAAGCAGTCTACATTATCGACGTAAAATTAAAATCCACACATTCCACAAATTATTGACATGTCGACACATTCGTACCAACATAACAAAAACGAAAAATATTTCAGTCAAATGAAAAATTTTATTTTTATCGAAAAGCAAAAATTTAATTCCAAGTTTATATATTTTCTGAAAAAATAATTAAATAAAATCTGTATCGACCGAATAAGAATAAGCTTAATTTATTGTGTGTTTTATTTGTGTACTTACATAAACCAGTTATAGTTATAATAAATATATTATTTATAAATAAATAATGGCCTCGCGTGCTGGTCCAATGGTCACTGGTACGGATGGTGCTGATTTTGAGCATAGGCAACGTGTAGCTGCATATTACCAAATCAGGTTAATGCTTAATTTTAATTTAATACGGTCATTAAAATTTATTACCCATTTTAATGTTTTTTTTTTTTTTTGTAATTTTAGCGCAACCAATAAATCTCGTCTAAAGTACAGCATCTTCCTGCACTACTTACTGTTTTTCGCTATGTTGGCCAAACTCTCGGCCGACATTCTAGACAAATTGGATATATTCGTACTAGAAATAGAGGAACTGGAAATACCGAAACCTCTTATTTGGGAATATATCTGGTGCCTATCAATAATACTTTCATTCATTGGATTGTCGGCGGCCAAAGGCAATCGAATCAAAGACATGAAAAAATATATCTTGGGCACAATTTTGTTAGGATTTTTACCGCTTATTTATTGTTTGATACACTATTTTAGCGATGTTGTAGAATATATGAAATTAGAAGGGGAAACCGATTATGATGAAACCAATATTGAAATTTGGCAGGTGAGAATTTGTATTTTGTAATTATTAATCCAATAAAAGGTGCCAAAACACAGCTCAATCTATCATCCAACATTTCACAAGGGTTAGTAACTCGAACGATTGTTGCATGACATAACATTAGGAACAACTGCTGCATTTCAAATCGTACTTGATAACAAAATATTGGTATTAATAAGAGGGTTTGTTGCGGTTTGCTGACGATGTAATAAATTGAACTATAATTTAGTGAAATTCTCAAGAAAAATCGTTCCAATTCAAAATTTGGCTACATAGCTTTATACTATCATGATTGTATCGTACTTGCACGTAATAGGTATGATTGTGTTGCCGTGCAACATTCTATTCCTTCATGCTGGAACGATTGTTGCAGTATTCATTTTAAAGTTTTTCGTTTTATTTTTTCACGTGTATAGACTATTGTCTCTCCCTTCGTTTTTCGATTTTATTAAAATGCACTGAACATCGATCCATAATTCGCTGATGATGTTATTAAGCATGGAATTGCCGAGTTTCTTTCAACACATACATCAAGTTATTTTCTGATTTACATAATTTTGCTAATTTTTGGTTTAAAACTTTTTCGCAGTTGGATAATAGTTCGTCCTGCTTGCTGGCCAAATTAGATCATCGTAATTTTAAGCATTTTTTTGTTTTTTTTTTTGTTAATGTAGGGTGGGTGTCTTTGCAGCCAAGCACTGCGACCATTAGGCCCGTTGTACATTTCAGCTAAGCTAAGTGATGTGAGCTAAATTCTTACCCGCCGGTTTAAAATAAAAAATTTTAATGAGAAGATATAAAATCAACAATGTATGTGTGTATAAGGCTAGTTATCAGCTGGAAAGTGCAAAGGGATGAGCTAGGCGAGCTAACTAAGCTAACGAAAACTACATTTCTCGCTTAGCTTAGCTGAAATGTGCAACGGGCCTTAAGGTTTATTGTGCGTCCCTAGAGGTTCTTTTAACTGTAATGTAGGTCTTATTATGTCCCTGATGTATATCCAGTGGGTCGGCATTAGGCCACTGGATTGTATGTGTATTTTTCTTTAGGATGATAGCATCACATGTGTAGAGTATGTGTTTCAACAGGGGGTCATAGATGTGTTCATCGTCATCACCGATCGTAATCAGATGATGAAAAATTCCTTTTGCATCCCATCCCGATTGGGATTCGAACTCGGTGCCTCTCGATCCAAACGCAGTAGCTTAACCACTGCGCCCCGGGAGGGCTAATTTTAAGCATTAGTATAATACATAGTTTTCGATGCACGCTGGTTGCATTTTCCTACATGTAGGAAGGTTACCAGACGGACTTTGGAAGTTTTACTAATTTATCATGTGCCGTTTTCTTGTAATGATGGCTTTCGAATTTAAATATTGGACTCGTTGTTCGTCTAATGTTTCACCTCTTTCTGCTGAAATGGAATCATCATTTGATGGGATTCCATTTAGTAAAATTCAAAACGCAAAGTTTTATATTTTCAGTCACAGATACAAATATTCCTTTACAATATCTTCCAAAAGTGTAATGCACATTTTGTTTTCGCACAAAATTCTAACAACCTATTTTTTCATGTTCATGGGAAATTACGGTTTTGCATTTCATATTTTTTCCGGGTGATTTTGATAAATTAATTCTATTAATCATGAAGATTGTAAAAATAGAGAAAGCACTGCTCGTGGAAAACTTAAAAATAAAATATACATGCATAATGAAATTTGCCTCAGTAGTCACTCTGGTATGGAGGATACACTTTGACAGACACAGAAAACGGGCCACTCTAAAAAACTTTTTTTTATGCAATATCTTTTGAACCGCACTACCTAGCTGGAAACATGAAACAAAAACCAAATTCTAGGTCATTGAAAACAATCTGTTTAGACCTGCAATGAATTGTTACACGTACGTAACATAAATGTAAGCGAAATAAGAAATACGGCGAAGGTTGGGAGAAGCAGATTTCATGCACGAAGACCAGTCATGGGTAGAGAACTTCTGCCACAACACCGATTTGCTCGGCTACAATTAGCCAGGAAACATGAAAATTGGACTGAGCCTGATTGGAGCCAAGCCTTATTCACCGATGATTCGAAATTTTCTTTGCGGCCACCTGATTGATGGGCGAAAACGGGTTTGGCCACGACCGGGGCAGCGTTACACTACATGCACCTTTAGCGAAAGGGTTCGAGGCGGATCAGTCATGGTATGGGCGGGAATTTAGATGGAAACACGCACCGAGCTTTACCTAGTTCCAACCGGATATATCCCGGCCGTCCGCTATATTAGCGAAATATTGAAAGAATATAGGTACATGTAATATTGTTCCCTCTGCACCATTTATACACGCACGATAATGCAAGACCTCATGTTGCCAGAGTGAATGAATACTTAGCAGAGGTAAATAGTTCGACAATGACATTCTATAGAACATGTGTGGGACATTTTTGGTAAAAGAATTCGGTCTTGTATTCCGAAAACGATGGAACAACTTCGAAGCGTGCATTTAGAAATAAGAGGAATGGGAAAATATCTCACAGAACGATATCCAACAGATTATCAACAGGGAGGATAACAGTGGTTATTCAAGGAGGGGGGGGGGGGGGGCGGAGAGTGCAATACGACGCTACTAAAAATGTTTATTGGTTAATTATGACTGTTACTGCGTTGTTTGAAAATTTGTTTCATGTTTCCAGCTATGTAGCGCGGTTCAAATCGAATTAAGTTATAAGCCATATTGTGGGATAAGTAAAAAAAATTCAGCCACATGATTAGACAAAGTTGGTATGGTAACATTTTCTAAGATTGTTTTGAATGACCTAGAATTTGGTTTTTGTTTCATGTTTCCAGCTAGTGCGGTTCAAGACGTGTTAAAATTTGAAAATTGAGTTATAAACATGTTGTACATAGATACATTTCATATGTATTTCTTATGGACAAGATACTTTATTTTATTTAGAAACTTTATTTTATTTCTGCGGATTCATAGTTGCCTTCGTTCGTTCGTTCATTCGTTCTGATTTTTTTTTAAGCAATCATATTCCTTGGGTGCGATTATGTATCTCTCGTATTACGAGTTACGAGTTTCGAGAACTCGAAACTTAGTATACCGTAATTGCGTCATATAACGTAATTATGTAAGCAATTACGAGAAACACTTGTTTTGTTGCCCGATAGCGTCATTTTCGGCATACAATTTTGTTATTGTTATGCACAGTACTGTGGTTGTTATGCATATTTTGATTTTTTTCAATCATTACGAGTTGTCTGTCGTACATAAAAAGCTGTCCGAGTAAAACAATAACACCAAGCCGCAATTACGAGAACTCGTAAAGTTTTACATAATCGTGTTTTGTCGCAATTTCGAGAAACTCTTAACTCGTAATGCTTACATAATCACCCCCCTTGAAAATGACGTTATTTTTCGTTTATGGCCCGTTTGATTGGTCGAGAAAATTGTTTGAATGAATGAACAAATTGAAGTATGAACTCAGCTTTAGCCAACGCAGTTTTTTGGCATTTCTAATTTATGATATATGTAGTAAATAAACACTGAGATATATACATGGATACGGCATAGGCAAAAATTCATGGTACAAGAAAAAAAACGAAGAAGAAGAAAAAAAGCTTGCGTCTGTGTGACAGAGAACGTATTTATTTTCCTTGGCTTGAATGGGGCATGCTATTGACGATTGTAAAAGTAGAGAAAGCGCCTCTCGAGGAAAAAAGTTAAAATGATGCACCTGATAAAATGACATTTGTCACAAATGCGATGAAAGAAAATTTAGCAATAATGCGGTAATTAAAAATTGTTTTCTAGTTCAAAATTGAAATTATTTACAATTATTAGCAATCCGGTAAGTAAAAATTGTGTTTACAGTTCAAAATTGGAATTGTTTACAATAATTTCGAACGTCAAATTATCAGGTAGCTCAGTTTAAAAATTTTCCACTAGGACGCGTCCGATTTCTGTGAGAAATAATTTTTCTGTGATAAATTTGACATTACTGAAATAATTTTCTCTTCCACATTTGAAATAAGTTCATTTGCTGTCCGAATACTGAAATAATTTTGGCATAATAAATTTCACAGATGAGAATAATACAATAACACTAAAATAGCGCCTAGATTATTATTATTTTTATTAAATGTTAACCCCAATAAAGAAATCTTGCTTGCAGATAATAATATTGATACAATATTACACAAATTTTGGTACAGCACAAAAACGAATAAATTGCTCACAAAATGATTAAAAAGAACAGAATAAATCAATAAAGGCACGCATGATCACTTTTACGAACGATTATAAATTTATTGGTCGTAAATTTAATTTCATCAATACAAAAATGTTGTTACTAAAATCAACATACTTCACTGCCGCAGAAACAAGAATTATTTCGGTCATGTCAAAATTATTACACACCGGTGCTGTGATAATTTGGTTGCGTACAGTTCAACATTAATTTATCACAGAAAAATTATTTCTCACAGAAATCGGACGCGTCCTAAGAATCCGTGATGATCGTCAATACGATTTTTTTTTATGTTAGTTCAATTCTCATTTATAGGTGGCGTAGGAAGGGTATACATAATTTGACGTTTCAACAATTTAAGCATTAATATTTGCAAACAAATAAAAAGTTTTAAAAACAAACTTTGTCTTAAAAATTAAATATCAGTCGCAATATAGATCTTGAAGAGTGAACATCTTTATTGAGCTGGTGGTCCCGGGTACTGCGTAGTATCGTAAAAGGCCCGTTATATCGTGTACAAAAGCGAGGGTATCACAAATAACAGCTCAATAAAATAGATAGTGGTACTGGGTACTGCATTTTTTAATGTCTAAGGCCCATATATCCGTGCTAGTCGGTGGTATCACAAAGTGCGTCTCAGTGAAAGTAAATAATTAGACTCGGGACATCCATACTTCTTTCTAGAAGTTTGGACTAACCGTTTTATATAAATACAAAAATAGGTCATATACAGCTATAAGTGCTAGTCGACCTAAACAAACGAAAATTACAACAACAACAACAACAAAAATTAAATAGGTTTAATATTAATATGTATATTCAATTATTATAAATTTATTCAAAATATTAATCATAATGGTTAGATCTTGTTCTGTGCCGAATTGTCGGAATAAATATTCAAAAAATTCTGACATTAAATTTCACCACTTTCCAAGCCAACCCAAATTAAAAAAACAATAGATCATAAAATTAAGAACTGGGAAGATACCAACAAAACGGTCTCAAGTTTGTAGCACTCATTTTGCAGAAGATGATTACCAAATATGCAGTTTAGGTAAGCCCGGCTGAGTTTAATTTGCCAAGTTTAAAATAACAGAGAAATGTCAATTTCAACAGGTGCATATAAAATTCTCAAAGCAGGATCAATTCCATCCCAAAATATTCCACTACGAAAGTTTGACTAACTAATTTCCTAACCAAATGGAATACTATAAAACTAAAACGCAAAATAAAATACTTAAAATTTACATAATAATCTGAAAATTTTTGAACTGATATGACAGAATTTTTAAATTCTTAGGTATTTATAAGTTGTAGTTGTAGCAATAAAAACAAAAATGTTAAATAGATAAAACATAGGGTTGTATTAACAATATCATATGTAGCTTTAAAATATTTAATATTTATAACACTATTTATTTATTTCTTTTCCCACACTCGAAATCCAAAACTTTATATCAAATTTTGTATTTTTTGGTTATGTTTTGTTTTAGAATCATTTTAAATAAAAGTAGAAAATTGTTAATAGGCTATTTATTTAATCTTATTTAACAAATTTGTTTATATTGAATAAATAAAAATATTATAAAATCGTATAATTTGTTCGCCTCCAAATTCCATACATACCTACACCATACAATACAAAAACTAACGATAAGGAATACCCGTTCGCAGTGGTGCTGCTTCAAAATTTCAAACTTGTTCATAAACATAATACAAAAATATTTTAATTTAAAAAATAATTTAAAAATATTTAACATTCCCAGAAAATTAAATTTTAATTTTTTCTGTCAGAAAATTTAAAATATTTTTTCAATTTTTCGTCAGAAAAAGTACACGAAAATATTTTTCGTGTTGTTTTTCTGTTATTTATAATTTTTTATTCTGTTATAATTTTATAATATCGGCTAAAAAAAATGAATGATATACCAACTTCACACACTAATCACAAAGGCATTTTCTTTTCTTTTTAAATATTATTCTGAGAATTCCGTTTTCTTTTTAAATAAATTTAAAAAAAAATTAACTCACAGATACAAACATACAAGGTTTGATACTAGAATTTCAAACGAAAATAGTTTTTCGGTTTAGTAATGGGCAAGGCAAAACGAAAAAATGCTAAAAATTGTCAAATTTTTCGTTTTTTATGTTTTTCGCTTTCCTATGGGCAAAGCGCTTTACTATGATAAATATTTTACATGTCGTCTCCATGTATACCGGGTGTTTCTTTTAAACTGAGACGATCAAATATCTCGAAAAATAGCCACTCTACGGAAAAAATGTCCATAATCAAAATTTAATCATACCGCGGAGGAAATACATTAGTGCAAAAAAATAGTCCCCCACCCCCCGCTTTGTAGGTGGGGCGGGAGTAACTTTTAAACTAAGATAGGAAGCCATATTTTTTATTGCAGATACGGATTCTACGACTAAAAGTACGTATGATTTGAATGAAATATTTTGTTCGGTTCATGATAGATGGCGTTGTAATCGACGAAATTCAATTTTTTCAATTTCTTCTCCTTAGAACACACGCATTCGATTCTGCAATACGTTTGAAATAAAAAACATCACGTTTTCATTGGAAATACTCGAAATTCGTCATCAAAACAATTTGTTCAGTTTTGTAAATCACATTTAACCAGCGTGTTCAGACGTATATTTTATACTCTGTGTATTTTCCTCGTTCCTTACCTCTTTGCCTACAAACTAATTTTGGAGTGGGGATATTTGTGTGGATTTTTTCCTCAACAATTTTTATTGCGGCACGACTTGTTACACACTAATACATTAAAAAAGTAATATAAAAATTTGTATGGTCGGATTTTTTTTTTTTTTTTTTCGCTATTCATTTGAAATATGACCGTTGTGGAATGAAGAAACAAATTATGTTTTCGATTTTGTTTCAGGATTTTCCGTCTTTTTATAGTTTTAAACATTTTTTAGGTTTGAGTACATAGCTATTTAATTATTATTAATACACACTGTTTTTTATCCAATAGCCAAAATGGAGACGACTAAACAAAATTGTTTGCTAAAAATGTTTGATTTTTGATTTTTTGTTGTTGAGTACATTTCTTCTCGAAGCATCACAATGAAATGAAAATAATTTTACACATACATAGATAAATTGCAATTGGTGTCGAGAGTTTGAGATTTTACGTGTGAACGCGAAATGTGTGTAATTATGTCATGTAGAAAATATACGTCTGGACACACGGAACGTTTGTGTTATTTCTTATCTTCATGTTTTTCGCAATTGCAAAATAAACGATAAAATACTTTAGAATGGACCGTTTAACTGTGCCAGAGAAAATTGAAATGGTTCTGGTTTATGGAAAAGCTGGCAGAAATCTTGAAAATGCTGTTGCTATTTACGCTCAACGTTTTCCGGATAGGATTCGTTCACGTGCTTCATTTGGCCGTACTATCAAACAATTTATTGCAATGTTCAACCGAAAAAGAGGACCCGTAGAGCAACAGTCACTGGAGAAAATAATGAAATTGCTGTATTGGCTGCAGCGACTCATAATCCTCATGTTAGTACACGAGAAATAGTTCGCGATTCCGGATTGTCCCTCACCAGTGTTTGGAGAATTTTAAAACGGCACAAGTATCATCCATATCATGTGTCTTTACACCAAGATCTTAATGGCGCTGATTTCCAAAATCGGGTAACTTTTTGTCAATGGGCACGTGAACAAATACAACAAAACCCCAATTTTTTTCGTTGCGTAATGTTCTCTGACGAATCGTCTTTTACAAACCATGGAACGGTTAATCGATACAACATGCATTATTGGAGTGTTGAAAATCCGCACTGGCTTCGCCAAGTTGAACATCAGCGCCCTTGGACTGTCAACGTGTGGTGTGGAATAATTGGCAACCAACTCATCGGCCCCCACATTATTGAAGGCAACTTGAATGGTCAAATGTACCGAAACTTTTTGGAAAATGAACTGCCAATATTACTTGAAAATTTGAACTTAGAATTGAGACGGAACATGTGGTTTCAACATGATGATTGTCCTGCACACTATTCGTTGGTAGCACGTGAGGTACTTGATCGTGATTTCAATGGTCGCTGGATCGGTAGAGCTGGTCCGATAAATTGGCCCGCCAGATCACCAGATCTTACTTCGCCAGATTTCTTTTTGTGGGGCTATCTAAAAGACAAAGTTTACAAACAAGAACCAACAACACGTGAGAACATGCTTGAGCGAATCAGAAATGCGTGTGCTGAAATTCAACCAAACACACTTCTCAGTTGTGTACAATCATTGGAAATGCGTATTAATAAGTGCATTGAAGTCGCAGGCCATCATTTTGAACACTTATTTTAAGCTAAAATTATTTTATTCACCTGCCATTTACATTAATAAATTGTTTTGATGACGAATTTCGAGTATTTCCAATGAAAACGTGATGTTTTTTATTTCAAACGTATTGCAGAATCGAATGCGTGTGTTCTAAGAAGAAGAAATTGAAAAAATTGAATTTCGTCGATTACAACGCCATCTATAATGAACCGAACAAAATATTTCATTCAAATCATACGTACTTTCAGTCGTAGAATCCGTATCTGCAATAAAAAATATGGCTTCCTATCTTAGTTTAAAAGTTACCCCCGCCCCACCTACAAAGCGGGGGGGGTGAGGGACTATTTTTTGCACTAATGTATTTCCCCCGCGGTATGATTAAATTTTGATTATGGACATTTTTTCCGTAGAGGCTATTTTTCGAGATATTTGATCGTCTCAGTTTAAAAGAAACACCCGGTATATCTCAGTGTAAATAAATAATAATCAAACAGGCATTGAGAAATAAGTCGTGATTTGTTATTAAATTGTGACTGTTATTTTTACGGGTTTTGCGTTCTTTATAAAATGTCTGCCTCAACTTAATATATTTTTGAAACATTTCCATTTTTAAAATTTATTGTTCATTAAAAATATATCCTGATTTTGGATGAATATTGTGCTTCATTATTCGTACAAAACAAAAAAAAATAAACTGACAAATTGTCATAAATTCAAACGTCACATTTCGGCGTTTGGTCAATTATGTTTTTCTCCGCTAGAGGCTCATTTCGTACTTTTACAATCGTCAATTGACGATTGGAGATTCCACGTAGCGGAATTTTCCTATACTAAAACTATCTATCCATTGGCGTTTAAAATTTTACTTCGTGGCCGAAACAACCGCAATTCCTTTTTTCAATTTTTCCTATATTGTTTATCAAGTGTATCTTTATAATTTATAAGAAGAGGAGAAAAAAAAAATTAAGTTTATCAATTTGGAATATATCAAAATAATTTAAAGTTTTTATAATTTATAAACACAAACTTCAAATGGATCGTTATTTTGATAAACACAAACTTCAAATGGATGGTTCTTTTAAATAAACAATTTTTTCATGAGGCGTTCAGCCTACTTTTACAATCGTTAATACGCGGTATTAAAAAGCGAACTAAAAGAGAGGCGCTCATGGTGGTTTACGGCTCGAAATGTCAAAATTCAAATATTTTTTTGCGAATCGTTTAAATTTTAATTGTTTTTCAGAAAAATTTAAATTTAACTTAGTTAAAATTAGAAAATTAGCTGAAAAGAAATTAACTAGGTAATTAGAAAATTACTTTTCATTGAAATTGCTAAATATACAAATATACAGGGCGTTCGGGTTTGGGATGCTAATCCGTTAAGGGGTTATTCCTTGGTTCATTCCGAGAAAAAAATCGTATGGAAGGGGGGGGGGGGGGTCCATTTTTGAAATCATTTGAGATACAGGGTGTTTAAAAAATTTGGTTCAGAAAAAAAGAACACTCAAATATTAAACTGTAACTTCCCAAATATTTATCGGAGAGTAACCGACTTAGTCTTATTTGACTGGTAGTTGTGTAGGCTATTATTAAGATTTAAGGGGTTATCTTGCATCTGCATCTGTTATTATTTTTTTATTTAATTTTAATTCGCCATGACAATCCTCCAATACAAAGTTTAAGTCTAGGAGTTACAAAAGGTGCTCAAATTGCCCTCCTTTTGATTGAATATCGGCTAATATTCGTTCAAGTGTACCTTTGGTTATTTCATTTCTTGGTATCTCTTTCCTTATCTGTTGTGCTGCTGTGTGAATTCGTTGTATTGGTTCTATTTTTGGTTCTATTTTCACCCCTTAACGGATTAACATCCCAAACCCGGATACCCTGTATAAAATGAGTTATTTATTTAATTAACATAATTCTAACGCCTGTAATAGACATCTCTTATACTACAAACTATGAAACTAGTTTATAACCAAATAGAACAAAACGACACCAAAACGCAAAACACCAATCGCTTTGCTCTTTATTGCCTGTTCTTTATTGCTAATGGCTTTCAAAATGTTTCTTGATTTCAGATTAATCAATTGTGTTTTTTATATTCATCTTAAGACCCTTCGATCCTAGTTTCTTAATATTTAGAGTTTTCCAAACAGGTTACTGAAATCCATTGGTTTAATTTCTTCGTCATGGCACAATCGCTCTTGTTTTACTGATAAACATTCTTTCTGGTTTCAAAATTGCTCGATAACTGAGACGCATTGAAATGAATAACTGGTACCTTTTAATTGTCCGAAATGTTGTTGTTACCTCCTGATAATTTTGTATTTACTGATTATTCCCGCATACCAATTTTTTACGTGAATACCTTTTGCCGTCTTATACTGAAGACTAAAAAGCCAATCTTTAGTACTGGTATCACAACCCTTAAAAAAATTGTCTGCAATTTGTATGGTACTTTTTCTCTAATGAATT
The DNA here is from genome assembly GCA_963556165.1 of Tipula helvola. Taxonomy (NCBI): domain Eukaryota; kingdom Metazoa; phylum Arthropoda; class Insecta; order Diptera; family Tipulidae; genus Tipula; species Tipula helvola. Next base: position 162,122,677 of record OY744481.1, on the reverse strand, counting down.
TTGTGAATGTGATTTCTAAATCATCTTTAGTAGGAATATTGTAATATGTTTGTTACGCTTTTCTCAACACTCGCGTCTTATTTTAACATTGCTACAAATTTTATTAACAGTTTCTTGTTTCCGAATTAGAACCTTCTAAAAGTATTTCGAAGCTACATAAATTAACTAATTGCATTAAAATATTTTTTTGTTTTTTTATTGCAGGGACTGCCATATGGCCTAATATGGTACGCATTTGTTTTAGTTGGTTTTCAAATTCATGGATTCTCACTATATTTTGCATGGAATTTGGTAAAAGCTTGGACGGCCCGAGTATCAAGCAAAAAATTTCAATAAATTTGAATCGATATAAAAAAGTGTTTTTTTTTTTTCATTTTTATTAAATTTAAATTTTATTTATTTGCCTTTATTTATAAAAAAAACTATTTTAAATTTTAATTTGAATTCAATTTACTTAAATAAATCAAAATTAATTTGTAATTATTATTTTATTTTTAGACTGGAGTTTTTTTTTTGTTGTTGTTCATCTCAATTTAATTTAAATAAACAATTAAGTAATTAGCACAAATTTGCATTTTTTTAAGAAACAAATTATTTTATTATTACAGATTTGTATAGTTACTTTATATTTTCTTATGCTGTTCAATTTGCTTTACACATTTTTTTTGTTTATTCATTTTTATTGTGTACTAGGGAATGAATTGTGTAGCGAAACCAGCTTACTAAATTTAATATACTACCCAAACCAATAACATCTACCACCATCTTGCCACTGCCGAATATTTTAAAAAAATAATATAATTTTGCTCAATTTTTAAATTTATACATTGTTTATAACATAAGTCCTCGGTTTTGCGTTTTATTTATGATTTTTAAAAGATTAAAAATCATAATTCTAGAAGAAGAAGAAGAAAAAGAAATGATATTATATAATTGTTAGAATAATTATATTTATAAATAAATAAATTAAAATATGTTGTGACATTGTGCCTAATATACATATAAAGATTAATCATATTTTAGAAAAGAAATTTTAAATGTTCCTTTTATATAGATATTAATATAACTACTTAACGGTTATATCAGTTTTGATGTTAGGTTTTAGATTTGAAAATATATATTTTAATAAATATACATACATAAATATAAATATTGTAACATAACTGATAACATGAGAATATTAAATGTTTTTAGAGTAGATTAATCTGTATATATTATTTTAAATTATCAAAATAAAAACTAAATAAATATACCAAATTAATTTAAAACCCATTTCCCAAAAAAAAAAGAAAAAAATTCTAATTCCTTCTCCACCAAACACAAAAAATGAAATAAAATTATTTTAGATTTTTTAGAAAATGTTTTGCAAATATAAATAAAACACTAAATTATATGTGACTAAAATTAATCATCTACCATAATTAGGGAATGTTTATAAAGTATAAAATGACAAAAATATCTAAATAGTTTTTAAGTGGAATGTTATAAAAATAATACAAAACAAAAATTGTTAAAATTAAACAAACAAACAAAAAATATACAAAAGTAACTAAAAAAATACAAAAGTTGTGAATAAAATTTGAAATTCAAAAAGTGTCAAATTACGTATTTTATATTTTTTTCTATCGTAAATTAGGTATATATAATTTCGATTTACTTTTATTTTATTTGGATTGGCTTGAATACTCACATAGATTTATGATAAAAACCAAACGAAAAAAAAAAAAAAAAAAACTAATGAGATGCTAAGTAAAAAATAAAAACACAAAAATGATACAGTATGAACATACAAACGATAAAACATATTAAAAACAAACATTTTGGTTGATGAAATTCTTAAAAATTTATTAATATTTCAAAAATTGTTTTAAATTTTTAAAAATGTATGCTTAAAAATTCTATTAGGTATTTTTTTTTATCTGTCGTCTTGATTTTGTCTCAATATTTTGAGTTCATTATTTTGTACACAGAACAACAAAACCAAAATAATATTAATAATTTTAATTATTTCGGAAATATTCCCCGGATTTTTTTCTTTTATTTGTTTTTGTATTTTTTTTTTTTTTTTTACTAACATGATCCAAATTCATTCATCCATTTTTCGAATTTTGCAACATCTGCAATCGATACCGATTTTTTAGTGCGTGACATTGCCTCTTTAAAATCATCTGTTGTAACTGGTAAATCTACATCTTCACGGCGTATTTGTTTAATTTCAGCAGGCGTTCGGCCAACAATTTTTCGTCGCATTGCCATCATTGCTGCATCGCGGCATACATTACTTATATCGGAACCGGCAAAACCAGTTAATTCATCTGCTATGGTATTTGTATCTAGTTCTGGTGAAACATTAACATCCTTGAGGCACAATTTTAATAGTGCCGAACGAGTTTCATCTTTAAAACAATTCATTTATTAATTGAGCAATATAAATAAAGTTATTAAAGATTACTTACCATCTGGAAGACCTATATAAACACGTTTTTCAAAACGACGGCGAAACGCTTCATCGATATCCCAAGGATGGTTCGTGGCTGCTAGCACCATAATTATTTTATCATCATTTCTGTAAATAGAAGCAATTACCTGAGTATAATTTAAGTAATTTAATCAAGAATATATAAATCGTGTACAAATCGATTTAAAATTGTAATGTATTTTGCGAAGTTTCTAAAAATGGACCTCCAGGCAAAAAATATTACCTTGATTTATATTTTGCAAATATCGTCGAAACATTCTCATTGTGTCTTCCATTAAATGAAGTAGTGTTTATGATTCATTTAAATTTGGTATAAGGTTTATATTTAAAAATAATAATTTATATTATAGAAGTGAAATTTAAAATTTATTTAAGGTAAGTCTTAGTTTTAAGAGGGTTGAGGTGTGCATTTTATTTAAGGGGTTATACCCAGTTAGAAATTTCAAAAAATCGATTTTTTTTTTTATTGCATTTTCGGAATGTACATATACCATATTTGAGTATATTCTCTGAAAATTTCAAATCGATCCGGCAAATATTCTTGGAGATACACGCATGAAAAAAAAAATTTAACGATAAACGTCTTTTGAAATTTTGAATGGGTTTTTCTCAAAACGGTGTTTTCAAAGTCGGTGAGCACGATTTCTCAAAACGGGTTCAACCGATCGGTCTGAAATTTTAACACAACCTTCTCAGATATATTTTTCAGGTATTGATATTTTTTTAAACAATTTAACGAAAAAATTTTGGTCGAAAATCGGATTTTTTTTTTCTCGGAGTTACCATTTTGTCAAAAATCAAAATTTCGTCTATTCCTTCGATCAATACCTAGATTTATCTATCCACTAATATAATCTTCTAGTTTTTTTTATTTCAAATAATCCAAATCGGAGATATCTTGCTCACCGCCAGACACCTTTTTTTGGAGGACCTCCGGGAGACCGTCTACAGGAGCAGTGAGAGCAGTGTAAATTAATATTTTTAAAAATAAAAAATGCCGAAATAAAGCTAAAAGTTACCGCTGCATTTATTGATACTTTGTGTATTTGTCAAATAATAGGCCATATTCCGGGATTTGAAATTTTTTGTTATGTTATCTTATTTTTGTTTTGTCAATATAAATTCAAATAGGAAGCGGGGAAATAAAATAACATAACATAAGGGGGTTTTATACGATACTACATGTTGGACGACATGTTCGACAAGACGGAAAGTTCTATCGTGTAAACGCTAAAAACTACGGTCTAATGGACATGTCCGATGAAAATCAAATTTATTTGATTTTTTGACGGTTTGTCTGGTATGTTGGACCATGTAAACGAATGTATGTCGGACTTGATGAATTTTGTCAACAATTTTTTTTTGACATGTTCAGATCGCAGGGCATAATTAAAAACAAACAAATTTTTACAAACATTTTTAGTAATGGCATTTTTAGTAATGGATTATAAAAGCTGCAATCGCATTGGCAGTCATCGTTCGAGCATTTGATTTTTTCCCTTGTTCACATGTTTACTGCTTGACGAATAATGAATAATGAAGTCTATCCAACATGTTATACAGTGTAAAAGCAATTCAAAATTTACCGTTAATTAGCCATCGTACTTTGTCTTACGACATGTAGTATCGTATAAAACCCCCTATAGATTTTATTGTGCCAGAATACGGTGCAATATCCCTTTTCAGAAAAAAATCGTAAAAAAGCGACTTTTTTTGGCCTTTTGCAACTGGGTATAACTCCTTAAAAAAATAGTTAGGATAAAAAGGAAATCTGGTGGGAAAATTAAAAGATTTATCTTCAAACAAGGGAAATGGGGAAACCCTTTTCTCTGAGTTGGAAGACGGCGATATAATAATTATGGGGTCCGATTGCGACTCTGAAGAATATAATAAAACAGGAAAAATGATTAAAATTTTTGATTCATTAAAAACTAAATTGAATAGTGCGGTTAAAAATAGAGATAAAAGAAGGAAAATATCTGGTGGAAACGTGGTTCCATTAAAAATGGAGGAAAGTAATAGCTTTGACACTAATAACATTGAGGAAGAACAATAGAGAAGTAATTTGTATGAAAAAAAAATGACATGAAATAAAATTTTGCATCTTTATTTAAACCGTTCAGAGCGATAAAATGAAAAGAAAGTATAAATTTCTAATATCTCTTTTTATCCTATGGTGTTTCTATGCGCATTTAAATATATTGGCATAAAGTGAAAAATGATTACACCAAATCATCGGCAGTAGGGCGTGATGGACAAGTTTTAATTCAAAAACACACAACCAACACGAAATAAAAAATACGAATGTAATTAAGGAATAAACGAAATAAAAAAAAACAAAATTTTTGTTTTTACATTTTGGCATTACTTACTACCATATCATAAGAAGGTGGATTTCAATAATATACAAAGTGTGTGTGTGTGTATAAAAAAAAAATGAATAACAGTTTGCTTTATATTTTATAGACGAACTTGTCGTATTACGTATAGAAAGAGACAATTAAAATTTATATATTCTTTTCATATCTTCACAAATAAAATTTCAAAACGAAACAAAAATTATTTCAATATGCATATTTTTGTCATGCAAAATCTCTCTCTATGTAAAGTCCTTCCTCAATGCTATTGCTAATAGAGAACTGTCGGTAGATCTGGTGGAAAAAAATTGAACCTTGGTTAGTATATTAAAATATGACATTTACAAATTGTATACAAAGCGCAATATAAATTTTACAAAAAGGCCGGGTAAATATTTATTAATTGTAAATGAAATTATGTTATAATTTGGAAGTGTTCGATTATATTCTATTAACAAAGATATAAGCTCTTTAAGATACTTGTTATAAATACATAAGAAGCGGTGAAAAGTTGAAGAATCTTTATAAAAAAAGTGTATAATGTAGAGGTTATGTTTTTGTTAGTTCGAAAACTTATTGAATTTATTAATGAAATTAAATAGATATACAATCGTTATATCAACATGAGTGATTTGAAATATCCATTTCATCTAGATTATTCTGGAGTAGGTATGTCGGAAACTAATAAAATGAATAAAAAATCATTAAGACACTGTGGAATACCGCAATGCAACAATTACCAATCAGCAGAAGTGTCGATGCATTTGATTCCAAAAAAAGTGTTAGATTCGAAGTTGGAGCTGGCAAAATGGTCGGTTATTTTACGAATGTGGAAAAATTCCCCAAATTTTTTGTGATATGCAATGAGCATTTTAAAAAGGGGCAAATTTTAACAGCTTTCCCGAGTGGTAAACAAAAATTGACGAATGGCGCTTTGCCAAGTCTTAAGTAGATGTTGTAATACCAAACCAACTATTATTAGAGAATTAGTGCTGGAGTTTGAATCAATCCCAACAGGTTGAATCCAGCCTGCGTTCAATATCTCCTCACCCTCACGAATGGACTTTTTGAAGTGCCAAAATATTAAATTATCTGCGTGAGCGAAATTGTAATATTCTCACATAACTCTACATTTGGACAACTTGTCGTAGACATTATTGCAAATAAACCTAAAATTCAAAATGAATATTTATTTATAACGCCCGAATTGCTTACAATTAGAATAATTTCATTAATAAGTTCAATAAATATTCGAACTAACAAAAACATACCCTCTTAATTTTAGATTTGTTTACATAAATATTATTCTATTTTCACTGCCTTTTATAAAATATCACATTTGTATAACATATCTTTTAAAGAAGGAAAATAATTGTTAATTGAACATAATTCAGCTTTATGAAATTATAATAGAATTTAATTTAAAAATAATGAATATTTACGCGCCATTTTTGTTGAATTTATATTACGCTTTGCATACAAATCATAAATGTCACATTTTGATATACTTACCTAGCTTATTTTTAATATTGATAGATGTCACTACCCCGAACATTGATAGTTCTCAAATCATGTTTAAAAGTCAAATTTTAACAACCGCAAGAGCTACCATCTTTCGGAAAACACAAGCAACTTTCACATAATGCCACTAGGTGTCACTAAATATTTTCTGTCAAAAATTGTATGGCATTTTTATGTATGCATTTTGTAAATATAAACATAAATATTTTCGTCTCATAAAAGTGACTATTATTAGTATGTGATACATAAATTGATTTTGGCTGTCCCTTTTTGAAAAATGTAAGTAATATTTTTTTGATTGTGAAGTGACATCTAGTGGCAAACGCTCTGCCTCTTTCGGAAAACATGATCTATAATATAAATAGTGTATCAAGCATGGTTGTAATTAATCACTGAAAAAATGCCAGCCCAAAAGGATTTTTTTTCACACGTTAGATAATGATATAACAAGAGAAAAAAACAACAATGAAGCCTTCCTACAAATGGATAAAAAACAAAATATTAAATGATATAGTCATGGAGCTAAAAAGACAGTTAAAAAAGGACAATTTGTTAAAAGAATTAGATATCAAACTTAGCAACAAAACAATTAGAGCGGACAACGAGGCAGAAATAGACATAATGAGAACTCAAATTGGAACTAATTTGAGGAAAACTGACAATTAGATACGGGGGAATTCAAAATGATACAGCTAAATATTAGAAGCTTAAGAAGCAACATTGATTTAATTGAACAATATATGAACAAGAATAATATTTCGTTAGCAATTCTTTCGGAAACGTGGTTAAAGGACTCTGATACTTTAAACATCAATATTATAACATTATAACAAAAAATAGATTGGACCGATGGTGGGGTTGGTTTTATTATAAAAAAAAAATGTCTCTTGGAAAGTCTTAGGTAATGTCAACGACTATGGAAGAATAGAAATAATTAAACTAAATGTAAAATTCAAACAAATAAATCTGAACATAGTGTCATTTTATATAATCAAAACGAGATAATCATGGAATTTGAAAAACTTTTACTAGAAAATGATTCGTATAACAATAACACATTAATTGCGGGGGATATTAATGCAAGACATGGTATGTGGGACAATAACGTTGTAAATGATTATTTAGGTAATAAAATTGCTAAGTTAATTACTGATAATAATTTAGTAATCCTCAACGATGGCTCTATAACTAGATATGATATGTTTAAACATTCGGGTTCATCATTAGACATTTCGCTATGCTCTTCAAACTTAACAAATCTATTATCATGGAGTGCGACGACGGATAACCTAGGAAGCGACCATTTGGTTCTAAGAATGAACTACAAACTATTGGACAAATCTATTACTCAAATTACGAATTGGAGGAAATAAACAACAATTGGGATTTCAATTATATTGATGATCTAGAACAGCGTTTCCCAAACTATGTTCCGCGGAACACTGATGTTCCGTGGACGATAAACAGGTGTTCCGTGAAAAATTCTAAATATACTAAAAATTCGAAAGTAGATGAAAAAGTCCCCAAAGCAATTTTAGAATTTTTGCATGATTTACAGTCGAGCATTTTACAATATTTTTCAAAGTCCACTAAGGATAACTCTTGGATTAGGGACCCATTTGACCCAAGTGATTATGAAAACCTAATTGATTTAATTGCTGACTCTTGCTTAAAACAAAAATACAATGAACTTCCTCTAAATGAGTTTGTGTTAAATTTAACAGAAGGGCATTCCAACTTGTCAAAACTAGCCGTTCATGTTTTACTTCCTTTCACAACAACATATTTGTGCGAGCCGGAATTTTCAAATTATGCTGCAACAAAATCGAAGTACAGAACAGAGTCGCTATGAAATTTTAAGCTGATTTGCTGGTTTGCTCATTTTTATAGCATGGACGTAAGCCCTTTCAGTAATAAATACAAAAAATATATTTCAATTTCATTTATTAAAATTCATTAGGAGCAAAAAAAATTAGAAAACCTTAAAAATGGAAAAGAATATATTTTATAGATTACAGTAGTCACTGTCCTCACTATTATATTCCATTCCAGTTGGCCGTTGCATAATTTCGTCTTAAAAATGTAAAATACAGACACTGAGCAGGTATGTACTTTAGGACTGTTGCAGCTGCAGGTCACATATTTTTTGAATATTTATTACGTTTACAGTATCAAACGATCTTTGAGAAGGTAATCTTAACTTCTTCATAAATTCGGTAGTATTTAAGTAGAAGTTTAAACGTAAAACTTTCCAAACTATCAATAAATTCCCGGCCTTCTAAATTTCCGTCGCTGGTCATTTCAAAATGTGAAAATTCAGAAACTAAATTTGATTTTTGTTGTTTTTCTGCCTTTTGATTGAACAGCAATTACCTGCTTTTTGAAAAAAGTAGGCCTCCAATCCTTAAAGTTTGATATTTTATCATTATTTGATAAAATATTTGTATTGGTTTTTGTAGTGTACTTGATCGGTTGGTCAGACCCCATTATTCTTCTGGCAAATAAATTCTGTCAATTTTCATTAAATTTCTCTTGATTACTCCAAACACAAGATCAGAAGGTAGAAAACCATGGTCTTGATCGCGGAAAGACTGATAGATTTTGGTCAGGTTTTTTTCAATACAAAAAGCCATTAGAAATCGTAATACCGTGTTATTACGATTTTGACCAGGGCATGCAACAGAAAAAATATGGAGTTCGGTAGTCTCAGGTGGTAAATATTTTTCTACGAAATCATTGATCAAAGAGCATACTTCATTCGCCCATTTTTTGCAATTCCTTCGTGATAAAGGAATATTTCGCTACATTTCCTCTTCAAATCATAGACACAAAAAGTATTCATCCAAAGCTGCCGATAGTACAAAATTGCATGGGGGTATGTCCTGGACATGTGCCCTTTCTAGAATAAATGAATTCTTTTTTTGCAAGGTAGGTGCCGTTCCATTAACCATATGGTAATGTCGTCGTGTCATAAAACGAATATACATGTCTGTGATACAAAATCATCATAATACTAATTTTGACAAAAAGTGGACATGAGCCCTTTCAATACTAAACGATTCAATTAGATTTCATAAAAATATGCTTTTTATTTTATTTATAACTCTTACATGAATGCAGGTAAATTTTTTTAAAAATACACGCTAATTTCCTATATAAAAAACGAAAGTGTTCCTCCAATAATTTTATTTATGCGAAGTGTTCCTCGGTCCGAAAAGTTTGGAAAACGCTGATCTAGAAGAAGACTTAGAGAATTTAATTAAAAAACACACAAAACATTGGTGGAATGATGAACTTATAAACAACGTTTATACAATACATACTAATAAAACTTTATACACCGCATTGGAACTCAAAAGAGTCAATCAATTGTTAAAATTAAAAATCAAAAGCGCAAAAAAACTAGCTGGACCACCTCTCTTACGAACATAAACCATATTAATAATAAATCGGAGATATGGAATAATATAAACAAATTAAAAAACAAAAAACAATCCAGCTATACAATTCTGAATAACAGCATCGAATCTAAAAACTTTTTGAACTATAATTTTCCTTCTTCGATAGAAAATGAGGACCCCGCTTTAATCTCTTCTAGAAATCCCAAAATTTTATTTAAAGAAGCAGAAACTATGGAGATAATAAAATATGCTAAAAACTCAGCTCCAGGAGGGCTATAAACTCCTAAAGAATCTAATAAAAAAATAATCATAACTGTTTAAGAGCAATTAGTAACTGGTTCACAAAAATATGGAATAATAATATATATCCCGAGAAATGGAAAACTGCCAGAGTGATAGCAATATTAAAAAAGGATAAGGATGACAGGAAAATATCGAGTTATAGACCCATTTGTTTGCTTAAAGTATTCTCAAAGATCTTCAATAGGCTAATGCTGAAAAGAATAAATGAGCATTTAAATCAACATCATATTCTGAGCAATAACTCTTTTGGATTTAGAAAAGGGAAAAGCATAACGGATTACATGGTCGAGCTAATAAACTACATAAAAATAGAAAAAAATAACAATAAAAAACTATTACTAATTAACATGGACATAACCAGAGTTTTTGATAATATAAATAAACAGGTGTTAATGGAAATTATGAATCAATATAACTTGCCTCACTCAATTGTTAACTGGATAAATCAATTTCATTTACAGAGTCATTAAAATAAAGAAAGATAGAGTCATTAAAATAAAGAACATTAATTTTACCCACGAACAAATTACAAATTCAGGAATATCTCAGGGTAGTTGCTTAAGCCCAACGCTTTACATATATACAACCAATATACATGAGCTTAGCAACGACCAATGCAGGATTTTCCAGTTTGCAGATGACTTATGTTTGTTAGTAAGTTGCCCAAATTATGAAGAATTATATATCACAGCTAATGAAACATTATCACGGCTCAGACAAATATTAGATAAATTAAAACTAAGTATTAATCACGATAAAACGCACTATGTGAGGTTATTTTCTAATAGTCCAACTTCAACTTCATTAAATTTAAGGATAAATAACAACTTAATAAGTGAGAACAATATTACTAAAATATTGGGTATTACCTTCACAAATAGGATGAGTCTAACTAAACATTACAACATTTTAAAAACTGAGATCCAAAAATCACTAAATTTACTTAAAGTTTATCTAACCCTAAAAGGGGAGCTTACCCGGAAACATTAATGTTACTATTCAAATCAATCATAAAACGAAGAAATCAAGATCTACCAGTAAAACTGTCAATCTATAAAAAATATGTTCATAAAATTTTGCATGGGATTTATAAGAACGACGCCATTACCAAATGACTTGGAAATATGATAACAAAACAAAAACCATTTTTTACATCACCAGACAATTATTTAAGAATTCTAAAATTGGCCAAGACATTAAAAACAAAAGTTCTTTGGATAAATTGAACAAAATTTTCGATAACACCACCTTCCTGAAAAAAATTAAACCAACACATGACAGAACCTCGAATCCTTCTAAAATCTAATATTACAATATTTCCTTTTGTAGAAGGGATTAACAAAAAAGCTAACCTAAATAAGACACAACAAAAAGAATTAACATTTTCTGTTTTAGATCCGTCTATAAACCAAAGCGTAGGGCCTCGTTCAAAAGACATCTATCTAGTCCACCACCTGTCCCGATCTGGCAAAATGACACAGAAGGGTTTATGGAAGTCCAGTTTAGTTGGCATACAATCGGAAAGCATTTATATGGTATGTTCTGCTTGAAACTCCTTAAGGATTGTTGAAACTCAAGGATATTGCATGACTTAATATAGCATTCTGTCTGCATATTCAAGGCCGTAATTACAGCGTCCTTTTTATTATACAGGCGCAACGAAATCAGACCTAGAAGTGTCTTCGATGCAGCAGTCGGGCATGTTCTCATTGAGCCTGTAATACCAAGGCAGGCTAAGCGCTAAACCTTATGCAATAAAGTTTGCGCCCCCCCTTCTCCTCAGTAGATCAATTTTGTTTGTAAATGCAAGTTCGTCCCTATAGTCTATGGCAGGCCCAGAAAACCTTGGTGGCTCTATTTTGAATTTTAAGTAAATGCTGTATTTGATCCAGGATGACTTATAGCTATTTAACTGCCTGGAAAAACTGAACCGTAGTACTGTTTAACGAGGGAGCTGTGAGCGCAACATTTCGCCACCTCGTAAAAGGCCTAGTAATCGTTCTGTTTCGTTAACAGTCCTTCCTGGACGCACCTTTGCCATACTATATTGAGTACATCCTGCATGAGATCGAAGATAATTTCATGAAATTTCCCTGTGATTATGACAGCTAAATCATCTACATACTGCATATCCCTGGACATCATACCCACGGCAACTCAGAAGTGCCAGTAGTCCATCAATAATCAATGACCATAATAAAGAAGTTCATAAGCCTCCATGGGGACATTTCTTTACGGCCCTAATGGTTATTAACTTATTGCCTAATGCTGTGATGCTTCGATGTATCGCATGGAACGGATCCACCTGATTGTAGGAGGTGCAACCCCCTTTTCCTTTAGTGCCCTCTCTACCGACTCCTTTGACTATGTAAAAATTATATAGTCAAAGATCGACTCATAGGAAGATATTGTCAAAATCCCCTCTCAATGTCCACCAGGGCACAAAAGGCGACTTCTTCTTCAGCCGTCGCCGTAAGATTTATCAGCTTGCTACGCAAACTGGTTCCAATGAAGCGAATTTCCTATAAGAGCCTCACTTCTTATTTAGTGATTTAAAACTTTTCTTGTCGTTTTCAACAGCCACGATGTGAGGCTAATTGGGCGACATGGCCTGGGCTGGTTGTCTAGAAGGCCCCTCCTTTTGGTGAAAAGACCACATTTACTCTTCTCCAAAGTTTTGGAATATAGTTAAAGGCATGGCTTGTCCTAAAAAACCGGACCAAACTGAAGGGGGGGGGGAGAATTCCCTCAATACCTTTCTGCAGTAAGGCTGGAAAAATGACATCTCCTCCAGCAACTTGAAAAGTTTGAAAGAGCCGATATCCCATCTTATAATATTTTACTGGGAGTGAAAATCTTACCAGATCTTGTTGTACATTATCCGTCCCTCTTGTCCTACCTCATGGATCATCGCAAGAACCTTCCTGAGATTCCGTCACTATTGAGCCTGGAAAGTGGGTCTCTAAAAGTTCGGTAATTGTTTCTTTCCGATTGTCAGTGAAACTTCCATCTGCCCTCTGAAGCAGGCCTTTACTGTTGAAATGATATTTACAGAGAACTTCCTCAAGACGTGCTGTGGAAGGCAATTCATTAATTCCTGCACAAAACCTCTCGAGGTTGTTCTGGTTATTTTGCTTATAGAATTCGGAATAAAATTCCCGCAGTATGTATTAAAGTGGTCAATTACGGTCTCAATGGCGAGCGTGAATTTCCTGCAAATGATAGGCGACTCTAACAGAAAACCCAAAAAATAATTGTAAGGCCATCTTCATATTTTCCTATCAGTTCGACCTATGGGTATTATGTTGGGATGCAGTGTAGAAATCGTCAAGAGTTCCATAGAAAAATGTGTACCAGATGAAGACGATTGTGGCAAAAAGCGAATGATGAATTTCATGTACTGTACGAAGAAAATAAGAGAAAAGAGGCCACAAATCAAACATAGCGTAACAGAAACCAGTGTGAAAATTGATAATTCAAATATTTTTTTGCATAAATCTCTAAATTTTTCGTTTATCAGTTAAATAATAATTTTTTTTTTTTTTGTATATGTATAAGAAATTGTTTTCCACTAATTGGCAATTTTTTTTTTCTAATACAATTATAATTACATTTTACGAATTTCGAGAATTAAACTCTTATTTCTTAATTCAAATTAGAGAAAAAATTTCTTACGTTTTCATACAAAACGTAATTCTTGCCCACTAAGTGCTAAAAAGTCTGTCCAAAAACAATTTCAAATTTTTTTTTTGCTGCAATTTCGAATAAAACACAAAAAATTATACGGATGTACTTACCTAACCGAAAATTCATTAATTGTTAAAAATTGTTTATCTTTTTTCTTTAAGAAAACATTAATTCCATAACAAGGAATCAATAAAATGTGTTGTCAAATTATTAATAATTAAATAAATAAATAATATACTTACAAAGATGCATTTAATCCATCCATCTGAATCAACAGCTCTGCCTTAAATCTCCTACTTGCCTCATGCTCAGAATCGCTACCACGCGATGCACAAAGCGAATCAATTTCATCTATAAATATTGTACTCGGCGCATAAAATCGTGCCATTTCAAACAGCAATCGGACCAATTTTTCACTTTCACCCCGATATTTAGATGTCAATGTACTCGACGATACATTGAAAAATGTTGTACCACATTCTGTGGCGACGGCTTTCGCAAGCATAGTTTTACCTGTACCTGGTGGCCCAACCATTAGAACCCCTTTCCACGGTCGTCGAATGCCACGGAAAAAATCTGGCATTATAACAGGAAGTACCACGGCCTCTTGTAATATTGATTTAGCATCGTTTAATCCGGCCACATCATTCCAACCTACATTTGGATTCCGTTGTAGTATATCTTTTTCTAATGTATCGACTAAATGTGATTCATAACCGATGGAATTAAATATTTTCATCGGTTTCTCAATGGTTATTAATCGCTTCGGTGATCTCATCAATTGCGGTGAATTTTCCTCAATCGATGTACCTTCCTGATCATCTGAAGCGCCCGCTTCCTCGCTAGATGATTTTTTGGGTTTCTCTTTTGATTTCTGTGATTGAAACTTTCGGGCACGCATCCTTTCCACCGATCGAGTTTTACGTACTTGCGATACGGTTTTACTACTACGACCTCGTTTATCAGTTAAATAATTCATACCTTGATGTAAACTGGTGTTGCTTTGTGCCGTTTGTGCATGATTTATTGATGGTAGTGTTGGTTGAATTTCAGGATCTCGTCGCCGCAGAGAAGATATCCATCTTGAATCAGCTGGGTTTGATGGAGGTGACATAGCATTCGCGGTGTGTATTGGTCTCGGTGTGGGTAACACTTCTAAACGTAAAGGAAAAATTATCAGTATTAATATCTAAAATAAATTCTAGTATACAAAAACATAAAAATAAATTCCAAAAGTAATTTTCCAATTCTAGTTAATCGTCACCCTAGACATACGGTATACTACGAGTAGAAACAATAAAACACATTCATTACATCAATTTCCACATCTGACATACTTTTTTGTGGTTTAGTTTAGAATTTCACGTGAATACCATGATGCCCTAGAAAATTAACATTTATAATTATGTATGTGGCCTATTAAAATGAACTCACATATTTAACATAAAACCCTTTCTGATTTATCAAAAAATTTCATTACTAAGTAAAGTAATTATTTGTGCCCCCTACTTTCGCAATCAGGTCAATTAGTTATGTAAAGTGGTTTAAGATTAAGGATTACGAATTTTCAAGAATTTTCGCTTTGTTACTTTTGTGTGTTTGTTGCGGGTGAAAAACAAATATTTTTGGTGTGTTTATTGTTACTGCCACGATTATTTTAGTGTCGTATAATCAAGTTCAAAAATCAACAACGGAAAATATCTTTATTTCTATGCGGTTTAAATGGTTTTATTGCGTGACTAACCATTTGTGCCCATTTGAATTTGAAGTAATACAAATAACATAAGAAATGTGTGTATACGAAGTGTAAACTATATACATAATTGAAAATCATTTCTTTGATTGGCTAACAAGTTAAAATAGAAAAGTATACCGTAGATAAAAATGTCTTAGGAGATTTATAAACACTTTTATTTTATGTAAATTTTTAAATTCCATATGAAACAATAGAAAAATTGATTTGTAATTTTCAGGACGGAAAGTCGCCGCGATATTATTTCTAAAATAACAATGGTCTAAAGTTGGAAATGTGTTACACCTGCTTATTAATGTCAACCTTGAACAAATTTGAGTTAACGAAAATAAGAATTCGTATATTTGATATCATTAAAATTTCATACTGGCATATGTTGAATAATTCCATTTTTCAACTTGCCATATTGCCTGTTCACATCTACGTACATTTTTTTAAATTAAATTTTGCATTCATAAATGTTCCATTTATCATATATACACAAATATTTACTTGTACAGAATAAAGTGTTTAAAATAAATTCACATTGACCCGCTAGCTAGAACATTCCCAGAACAATATTTTTAAAATATGTAATTTATTGAAGTCTCTTTAAAAAACTACATAATTAACTTGGGGAAATGTTTCAATGAAAGTTTTGCTGAAATGTGACTCCTCGCCGAACTCTACTTTTGCCGCGTTCGAACACCTACTCGACAACAGTCAAATTACTGGCTTACTAATCCGATCGATCATCTACCTATTTTATTGGGAGAGAATGCAATAGGAAAAAAAATAATAATAATATATTTTAATCTGTTATTACAGAGTTCACAATGAAATTGTTCAGTAACAAATGCAACAGTTAATTCAGATAAGCAAAATGTCAAAGATTAGTTATACCCGTAAAAAGCAGTTTTTTCTAGAACTTGTAAGTGAAAACACGTATAGAGTAATTAATACCGTAGACAGACACAGAGTTAATCGCGATTTTCAGTTGTCATTTTTGTCAAAAATCGCGTTGTGGAAACAAAATAATCCGGTTTAGGTGAAAATCGTGTAATGACAGACGACTGTCATTACACAATCTTCACAAAAAACTGGATTATTTCGTTTTCACAAGGCGATTTTTGACAATCTGGATAAATGAAAATCGCGATTAACTTTGTGTCTGTCTACCGTATACCTAATAGAGGAAATTTTTCTTTGTATTTTAATGGAAAAGTGGAAAATAAATTAAAATTTTATCGACTAAAGTGAAAAATAACAAAAATTTTTAAAATGGTCCTGCAAAATAAATTTAAAAAGTGCGTAAAAGAAAGTAAAAACATTAAAAATTAGTGAAATCCCGAGTAACCACGTGCCACAAAAAAGCGACAAAAATTTCACATAAAATGGTGATTGGTGGAAAAAAATGTGACAAAAAGTTGTCACAATATGGATGAAAAATGGTGGATGGGGTGACGCCGATTGTCACACGTAAACGAACATTTTGTAAATCAAATTTGTCGGTTTTTGGTGGAATATTTTTGAAGTATTTGTTGAAAATTTAGTCACAAATTCGACAGTTTTTTTATGGTATTAAAGTCAAATATTTCTCGATATTTTCTGAATAATTGGTGGTTTAACTGTGGAACTAATTATGAACTATTTGTTGAAATTATAACCACAAATTCGATAGTTTTTTTATAATATCACTTAATTATCAACAATTTTGTGGTTATTTGTTGATTTATTTATGCAATTAGGCGTAGGAAAATTTTTTTATGACCCTACTGGGGTATGGTTCATTTGATATTTTTATTATTATTTATTTAAAAAAAAATATCTACCAAAAATGTAGAAATATCAAAATCCCCCCGTACTTTAACCCGAGCCGAGAGTCAATACAAAATGTCTCGACTCTAAAAAATGAAAACTTTCCTTAAGTTTTCTATGGGGTAGTTTGGTTTCGTACAGATAAGCTCACACAAACAAAAAGTTCGGTCTACTCATCAGGTACTCAGGTCAGTGTTGCCAGATTTCTGAACACAAATTTCCCGTCATCGCAACAAAAAATCCCGATTTTTCCCGTTTATTATAGGGAAAATTCCCTGAACAATTCCCGCAAGCGTGTAACCCTTATATAAGACAAAAAAAAATTAAAATTAATATTTTATTAAAAAAAATCGTATAATTAACAAAAATAAAGCAAATAATGCAAAATTATTTTAAATAAAAGTAATAACATAAATATTCTAAGTGTTACCAACAAATAGGAACTTCAATAAAGCGTGTTTTTATATAATACCTATTATGCAACTAATTATTGTTGATATAGGTTTGACGAGTAACCGTATTTATATTTTTATTTTGCATCGCAATACAGAGTCAATATAACCCTTCTTCATCAATATCTCATTCCAAAATTCTTTCTGAAAGGACTAGCAGCTTGTCTTTCACATTATCTGGAAGTTCGATTGGTAGATCCCCATTCATCTTCCAGACGAAACTTATCACATACATGCTCTATAAATTCTTGTAGACCGGAGAGTGTTTTCGAAAATTTTCATTGTGAAGCATCCAGAGCCACTTCTGAATTTAAAAATGCAACGGTTTTAAAAAATTCATTATTTAGAAGAAATTTTTGGATGATCTTATAAATATGTACATCTCTCTGCGAATTTACGGCAATGATATCTTATAATCAATTTTTGGTCATCTGATAAGTATAACTAGGGCTATTGATAGGTTTGTTCTGTGTTTAAGTAATCGGTGAATTCGGTGCCACCATTAAACCCCTCAATATCAAGCTTAGTTTGAGTATTGACTATATTTTCAAATGGTAAAATCTTGTCGGATAATATTTCGATAATAATGTCTGATTTTAAAATCGTCCTAGCGACAAAAGTAAAATTTGTTTTACTCCTAGCATAGCTTGTGGACAAGAATACTGTCACTTTGAAAAAGAGCATTCAATTAATTGAAAGAGTGTAGAATTTTTTCTAAAAACAACAAATATGCTTTCATTTCGGATTTTTCAAAATGTTGTAAAATCTGGGTGGCTTTCTTCCGTTTGGTGAAATTTCATTCATAAATGAAAAAGTGGTTTACCTTTAAAACATTCCAATTTTTTAAAATATTTGTGATACATGGGTGCATAAAAAGCCATCTAGTCGATCCTGGTGAAATAATTTTTCTTTTTACGATTTCAAAATATTCTTGAAACTTCGACAATACAGCTGCACTTTTGGGTCTTTCCGAAGCATATGTTCCTAAATCTCTCAGAAAAATTTCAATTTCAGACGGTAGAAATTCGATGGCTAATGATGAAGAATGGCAAATGCATTTAAATAAAACTACTGGATGGTTGATATCGTTATGTAGCATTGTGTAAAAGGAATTTTTACAGCCAATCATTACTGCGGCAGTATCAAGGCCATTCCAATAATATATTGCAGTATATTTTGTGAAATATAATATTTTGTAGAATGTTCCAATTTTCAAGACAGCTTTTGAAATTGTTATATGAAGTTTTGGCGGTGCAATCTGTAGCATTAATGTTAATTAATTGCAGCAATTGTGTGTTGGCTTTATTATTGTCTACGTAATGGGCGAGAACCGAGAACACAAAGGTTTTTTTGTTGCTTAAGTCGGTAGATTCATCGACAAAGATTGACAAGTTATTAAGTTAAAAGTTTAAATTGTTCATAGAAATGAAATATAATTAGATAGTTTATATATTTGCCACAAACAATTGAAAGTATTAAAAATCCCGCATTTTGGGAAGTTTTTCCCGTTTTCCCGTTTGAACTGAAAATTCCCGCAAACGGGAAAATATCCCGTAATCTGGCAACACTGACTCAGGTAGTTACGACCAAACACAAACTACAAAAATAAAATTCCAACTTCATACATTAAGTATTAGGCAAGAACGTAATGACTTAGCGAATTACATATAAATTCACCAAATCAAAAATAATCAAAATCTTTTTTTTTTTTTGGGGAGTAAAATGAACATATATTTTGTCACAAAATACCCGCATAAATATGTTCCAAATTGTCAACTTTTTTTGTGGCAAACAGGAACTTACATTTTGTGACAAATTGGTGAATAAAATTTTTTTTTTTTGGTGGTAAAATCAACATTCATTTTGTCACAAAATATCCGCATAAATAAGTTCCAAATTGTCAACTTATTTTGCGACAAAAAGAACTTACATTTTGTAACAAATTGGTGACTAAAATTTTTTTTTTTGGTTGGTAAATTCAACGTACATTTTGTCACAAAATACCCGCATAAATATGTTCCAAATTTTCCACTTTTTTTGTGACAAAAAGGAACTTACATTTTGTGACAAATTGGTCTAAAATTTTGTGATCACCATTTTTGGTTACTCGGGATAGTGAAAGAACAAAATGGCGGCAGCGTAATACCCTTGACAGACTAGGGATTAGCTAAGCGCGATTAGTGATTTTTTCGAGATTAGCTGTAGTGTGTCAAGTTGAAGATTAGCTAATCTCGTTTTATTTGAGGATTAGTCACTAATCGAGATTAGTGCACTAATCCTTGAAAATTCTCGAGCTTATCTCGTTGCATTGGGTTTAGTGATGGTACAAGTGGCACTACAATGTGAAATAATTATTTAAACATTGCTGAAAATGCAAGTGGCGTGAATTTACGATAGAAGTTATAAAATCAATGACATCTTAAAAAATTTGTGCTGAATAAATTTTGAGGAAATAGAAAATCAGTGTGTTTTAATGTATAAATCTTAGAAATATTGAATTAAAAAATGAGTCAAGCTGATTTACTAGCTATATTTCAGCGAATCACCATAATAATATTATATTCCTCTGCAAGAAACTAATCCCTAGTCTGTCAACGCATATGGATTTGTGGTGGATTAGCTAATCTCGTTTCACTAATCGCGCTTAGCTAATCCCTAGTCTGTCAGTGGTATAAGCCGCCGACCAAACAACTATAATTATTCATCAGATGAAGATTTTAAAGGTTATAATGAAAATAATTTAAATCTAAAGTATAAAAGAAAATTAACAAATAGTGATACAGAAATATTAAATGAAATGTGGAAAACCCCTCCAAAGACACAAAAACTAATATAAATCCCAATAAGGACGATAATATGGATACAACAACAACAAATATACAAGAAACCAAACAAAAAAAATGAAGGACAACAAATATTTCAACACAGACAAAGGTCCCTTCTACGTGCTGGGTTTATAACAAAATACACCAAAAAGCATGGTCTCCATTCTAATATCAAGAAATTTCACGCACGAAGATCATTGAAGTTAATAAGAAAATAGCCAGAGTGGAATTCGATAACTTTGATAAAGCAAACAAATGCATTCGAAATAACGACCACACTTCACAAAATTCTTGAGTCAGAAGGTTACAAATGCTTTATACCAAAGGCTACTCACATACACGGAAAAAACTAGTGTTGGTACCACGAAGAAAACGGATTTTTAATTGAAGAAATTGTACTGTTTCTCCAGGGGAAGGTAAGTTTACCCGCTTTTCAAAATCCCGAAATCAAAATCCAGCTAAAATATCTAGTTTACCACAGCTTTCGCATAGAGCTTAGGACCGACTAACTCGTGATCAATCACTGTTCACACGAAACACCTTTTTAAAATCCCGCTTTTCAAAATCTTGGTTTTGAAATTTGAAAGACGTATTTTTTTTTAATTCGAGCCGTGCTTTCTGGTGAAGGAAAATTTTATGGGGAAGGTAAATTTGCCCGCTTTTCAAAATCTCGCCTTCAAAATCCCGAAATCAAAATCCCGCTTTTTAAAATCCCGCTTTTCAAAATCCCGCTTTTCAAAATCACGCTTTTCAAAATCCCGCTTTTCAAAATCTTTGTTTTGAAATTTGAAAGACGTATTTTTTTTAATTCGAGCCGCGCTTTTTGGTGAAGGAAAATTTTATAAAGTAAAATAAAAATTTTGGCGGCCAGGCGGGAAGTTGCTCGGGGGATGCAAGCCGATAGGCTCCGTAGCTTGCAGCTTTCCGCAAGTGCTCGTGTTACCTCCTCGTGGTGGCTGCTGGTAACTAGATTGCTTTTTCGGCTTCTAGGCCAAAACACGGCGCTAAAGGAGTCAACCTTAAACAAATCACTGGGCTGGGTTAAGGTGTTATTCGTACCGTGCCGATAACCGGTCAGGCTGAGGGCCCAGTTTAAAAACTAGCTCAGTCGCAAACTGTGGATCCGGATACCTGGCCCCCTTGTGTATTGCGGATCTCTGCACAGATGGACACTCTTTTCTCCGCTACTCGTGGGACTAAATATGGGAGACCAAAAAACAAAACAAACAAAAGAGTCCGGTTCTCTTACAAAACCGGAAAAGGTAGAGAAGGAGACTCGGATCTTTAGGCCTATCTCTAAACCTGCCAATAAACAACGGGACAAAAGCTTAGATGAGGCTGGTCCCTCCACTCGGGTCACCAGGCCTGAGCAAAGAAGTATAATTCGAAACCAAAGCACCAATGAAGCTGGTTCCTCAAAACCAACATATAATACTAGGAGAAAGGCATGGAGGGCCCTGGAGAAGATAAATAATATCCCTCCAGAAGACAGGTCGGAGAAAGACAAAGCTACGCTTGTGTGGGCGAAAAAAGTCACCGAACAGATGTCGGAAGGTCCTTCAGCTGGCTTAAAGATTAAAAGGAACAGATCTCAGGAGGAAAGTCCTAAGATCGCAAAACGAACTAAGCTCCATGCTACCGAAATGAGGCCTTTTAACGAGGTACTCAAGGATCAGCTGGTTATGGCAGTTGTTGACCAGTCCCAGGAGGATGGCAGTATCACGCCCGCCAATTGGAGAAAGGTGGAAAGGGCCTTAACCACCATTTAACTGGATATCCTTGCAGAAAACCCAGGACCTGCTCCGACTTGTCGGGATGCGGGTTGGCACAGGAACCAGGTGAAACTGACTGCATGTGTGGATCAGAGATCTCTTCTGCTCTACAAGAAGGCAGTGGAAAGACTAGGTGAGGTATGGCCCGGAGCCAGCCTTGCTGTTAAAGCTAGAGAAGAAATCCCCTGTAGGCCAAGAGCCAGGGTGTGGATTCCTTCGGAGCCTAGCGATCCAAAGGTGATACTCCAGTTGTTGCAGGTTGGCAACCCAGATTTGCCAACGCACAACTGGAAAGTTGCTAAGCTCGAGGAGCCACGGGCCGACTACAGGTCGGCCGTCATAATTCTAAACAGAGAGTCACTGACTGCGCTGGAAAAAACAAATGGTATGGTAAGCTATAGTTTCAGTGCAGTCACACTCAAAATCTACAAGAAGGATGCGGACAAGCCGGATGCTCCGGAATCTGAAGAAGCTGCAGGAAGCTCATCTGGGCTCCTTCAAGAGGGGAACAGCCTGGTGGAAACCATCTCTACGGATACGGAGTTGACAATGTCCTTGGAGTCATTAAGAAGAATCTCAGAGGACTTCACATCATCAGGGGAGGACTCTGATGATACATTGGTAGGGAAGGAAGTCTAAGAATGGTGACGTTCTTGCAGATTAACCTACACCACTCAAAGGCAGCATCAGCTGCTCTACTCTTAAAAATTGGAAAGGAAGGGACGGATATTGTCTTGATCCAAGAACCTTGGGTCGCTGGTGACCGGGTACTTGGACTCAAGACACCTTGTTATAGATTAATGCACACGGAACAAGAAGGTAGGTTTCGGTCGTGCATTCTCGTTAAAAATAATATAAATTGTTTTCTGCTATCAAATTTCAGCAATGAACATGTGGCAGCGGTCAGCATTGAGGTCAATAAACGAAGCCTCTGGCTAATATCAGCCTACCTAGCCTATGATGCAGTGAACATTCCACCAGTCATTCTGGGTGAGGCAATTATGGAGGCTCAGAAGCGCAAGGTTGGAGTCATCCTGGGGAGTGATGTAAATTCTCATCACACAATCTGGGGAAGTACGGACACAAATGAACGAGGTGAGTTACTCCTTGATTACATTCTAAGTACTAACCTTCATATATGTGACATAGGCAATAAGCCGACTTTTATAAATAGAAATAGACAGGAGGTATTGGATATTACACTTGTCTCAAATTTTTTGACGACTAAACTATTAAATTGGAAAGTGTCGGAAGACCACTCTTTTTCTGATCACTGTTATCTTCAATTTGAAATGAGCTTGGTCTTTTCGAACAGCCCTCTCTACAGGAACAGGAGGAAAACCGACTGGGACATTTTCAGAACTATTCTGGGAAATTCACTACCAGTGCAGGTGCCTGAACCTCCAAAAACTACGGTAGAACTCGATGGATTAGTGGACGAACTGTCCAGCGCTTTTAATGAAGCGGTACTAGGCTCTTGTCCTCTTAGCAGGCCTAGGGGCAAATCTCGGCCACCTTGGTGGACAAAGGAGATTCAACAAACACGTCAACGGTGCAAGAGACTCTTCAAAACAGCAAGGAAAACAAAAGCCGCTGTAGACTGGGGCTCCTATAAGGAAGTCCTCAAAATTTACAAATATCAGCTAAGAAGCGCAAAGAACAGATCTTGGAGACTATACTGTGGTAAAATTCAGGAGTCTTCAGAGATGTCCAGGCTTCGCAAAGTACTATCTACTAGTCCATCCATCCTAAGCTTCCTTCAAAGGCCGGATGGAACATGGACCACAAATAGTATGGAATCGCTGGAACTACTATTGGAGACTCACTTTCCTGGTTGTTCAGAATCTGCACCTACTATATCAGTAGGTAAAAGGGCAAGCAGCCTCGTAGGTCAAATTATTAGCAGAAGAAAGATTCTGTGGGCTATAAGCAGTTTTAAACCATACAAGTCGCCAGGACCTGATGGTATTATCCCTGCGGATATACAAAAAACTACGGACCTAACCATTCCCTGGTTAGAGGTAATTTTTAGAGGCAGCCTAGAACTAAGTCACATTCCCAGTAAATGGACGGAAGTGAAGGTTGTCTTCATACCTAAGGCGGGAAAACGCTCACATTGCAGTCCCAAGGACCTTAGACCCATCAGCTTGTCTTCTTTCCTTTTTAAAATACTGGAAAGACAAATAGAAGCTCATATTAGAGGCACGATTGTGCCGGAAAAGCTGTCTAAATCTCAACATGCTTATTGCAAGGGGAGATCTGTAGAAACTGCTCTTCATTCTCTCACATATTTTATTAAAATCCTTCGAATATGGAGACTACGCGATGGTAACCTTTTTGGACATTGAGGGAGCCTTTAACAACGTGCTAACAGGGGCTATAACTCGGGCACTTTCGAATCTAGGAGTGGAGGATTCTCTTAAGGACTGGATAGATCAGATGCTAAGAGGCAGAATCATAAATGCCAGTCTGGGGAAATCTTCCGCCAGAAGATTTGCAAGCAGAGGCACGCCGCAGGGTGGTGTACTGTCCCCCCTTCTCTGGAACTTGGTCATAAATGATCTGTTGTTGAGGCTGGAGGATACTGGCTTCAAGGTGGTTGCCTATGCGGATGATGTCGCTATTGGGGTTCGGGGAAAATATCCCGGGACACTTAGCGAGCTTATTCAAAATGCTCTGGGCATTCTTTCATTATGGACCAATAGTTGTGGGCTAGATGTGAACCCACAGAAAACCGAATTGGTTCTCTTCTCTAGGAAATATAAAATTCCTCATGTCGATCCTCCTACTTTAAATGGTTTCAACTTGGCTTTTACAGGTGAAGCAAAGTTCTTGGGTCTCGTCTTAGACAGTAAATTAAACTGGAAACCGAATATTATGGAAAGGGTAAAGAAAGCTACGGTAGCGCTATACTCCTGCAAAAATACAATTGGGAAAGGTTGGGGGCTGGAGCCCCACATGGTCCTTTGGCTATACACAGCAGTAGTTAGACCTATCCTTCTGTATGGGGTAACAGTTTGGTGGCCTGCTCTGGACAAAACTGTCAACCTAAAGTTGTTGACAAAAGTTCAGAGAACAATCTCTCTGTGGATCAGTGGTGCAATGAGGAGCACATCCACTCAGGCACTGGAGACTCTGCTATTTCTAACTCCTCTAGATATCATGGGAAAACAGTGGGCAGCTAGCACTGCCATACGACTGAAATCCACGTTAATGTGGACCTGCAATAACACAGGACACTCATCTATACTCTTTAACAAAGGGCTTCCCAAGACCACCGACTATACTGTCCCGTCACTATCTTTTGATAGAAAGTTCCGGACTATTATCCCATCTAGAGAGGACTGGATGATGGATACAGTTTTGGAACCAGGAGTTTTGAACTTCTTCACTGATGGTTCAAAACGGGATAGAGGAGTAGGGGCTGGGGTGTTCTGCGAGGAACTCATGTTAAACCTCTCCTTTCGTCTCCCTGACTACTGCAGCATTTTTCAAGCTGAGGTAACTGCGATAAAGGAAGTCGTGGACTGGTTGAGGTATAATGTAATATCGACTAGTGATATTCGCATATATAAGGGCAGTCAGGCAGCCATTAAAGCGCTTCAATCACACCTTCTCACGTCGAAAGTAGTCCAGAGCTGTCTCTCATCTCTTAATGAGATGACAGATCAGTTCAACATCCATATCATATGGGTGCCAGGACATTTCGTTAGTACGGGGAACATGAAAGCCGATGAACTGGCACGACGTGGTACAACGGACCACATTTCAAACAGCAAAAAGGATATTGAAATTCCTCTTGCGGTATGTAAACTGCTGCTTCAGGAGGAAGCCAGTAAGTTGACGAATGACAGATGGTCAAATAGTACCTCATGCGTAATAACTCGGCAGATCTGGCCAAAGTTGAACTTGGCGAGATCCAAACAGCTGATCTCACTTCAGCGGAGTCAGATCAGTGTGGTTGTTGGAGTGATTACGGGGCACTGTCTCATAGGCAGACATGCAAGTAGACTTGGTTTCTTCTCACATGACTACTGTCGTAGTTGCGAGGACGAAGAGGAGGAAGAGACAGTACTTCATCTTCTTTGCACCTGTCCTCGTCTGGCACGAAACAGACTGAATTTTCTAGGGGCACCCCTTTTCAACGACCTGGCGGAGCTCAGCGAGAAGGACGTCAGGAGTATCCAGCGATTCATAGCAAGCTCAAAGTGGTTTCAATGAGTTGGAGGAAAATTTTTTTAATTTGTGGTATGGCTACGGACCTTTTTTGTGTCTATGCCTGGTCCTGGTGGACCGCCACCCAAACCTAACCTAACCTAACCTAAAATAAAAATAAAAATCCGGATTTTCTGAAAACCGGGATTTTTATTTTTGCAGAATCGGGATTTGGAAAAGCGGGATTTTGAAAAGCGGGATTTTAAAAAACGGGATTTTTTTCTTGAGCGGGATTTTGATAAAGCGGGATTTTGAAATGCGGGATATCGTTACGACCCCGTTTCTCCATTTAAAAGCTAATTTTCTTATTTCTTTCGCGTTTTTATTCATATAAGATTTGTGTTTCTTGAAATGATAAAAAAAATTCTTGAGTTATAATTTGTTGCTTAATTGTAATTTGATATTTAGTTTCTTGCATCTACAACTGCTCAAAATTCTTGATTGAAGAAAAAAAAACAACTAATGGAGAAAAATACGATTGTTTTGTTTCCAATTTTTCTTGCAACTAGAAATTGACTCTTTTCTCAAACTATGTATATTGTTCAATTTTCTTGGAATTGGTTATTTTAAAAATAAAAAATTTTCTTGATCAACACAAATGCAATTTCTTGATTCAAGAAACTATTAAAATGTTAATGATAAGATTGAATTTTTCTTAAATCTAGAAATAGAATCTTTTCTCAAAATATAGGTATTATCCAATTTTCTTGAAATCATCCATTTAAAAAATTCAATACATATATTGAAATAAATAAATGAATTGCATAAAAGCATTTTTATGTTTTTATTCAAATTTAATTATTTATGATTTGCAAACATTTATGGAAAGTACTGTATGCAATGAGAGATTAGGGCATTTTGTACACATTCTGCTAACTTTGTTCATTTTTATAGCTGAAATAATTGGGTTACAATGAGGGATTTTCCCAAAATCGATTTTAGTTCATTTGTCCCCACGCTTGGGCAGCGCTGACTACACTTTTTTTTTTTTTACATGCAAAAATAAGTAAAATCATGTTTACAAATACAAGTTTCCTGTCTAAATTAGTGGATGTCCCCCTACTTTTTTTTTATGATTAATAAAGATGAGTATGTTGCGATTAATAATAAATATCAAATTTTAAAATTAATTTAGTCGAAATTAATAATTTAATGAAACATTCAAACACATGTTTGACCATATAAAACTACATACGAAATTTTTTAGCCGCCAGTCAGTAGGCGTTGGAATTCTATTTGGGAAAATCCCTAATACACAACTAAGTTGGGTGTCTAGAAATTTGATTAGCCGGTATAACAGTACGGTTCAGAATATAAAATAATTTGGAAAATATAGTAGAGCATTCCGAATAATTTAGATTATTTTTAATTAGGTGGCACAACAAGGAAAAGTTTATTCTCTCCTCGAAACAACCAATTTGTCTATGTTATTCGTGAACTGAGAAAGAATCTTCAATTGAAGAAACTATTCCTTAATAAATTATATTAACAAGAAAACTATGAATTTACGTCTCTCAGGACAATAAAACAGTTTCTTCTCTTAAACGATCTTATTTAAAAATCGCATTTTTCATTTGAACAAAAATTTCTTAATCTGAGAAAATATTTTTAATACAAGAAACTATTTCATAATATGACAAGCTTGTTTCTCAGAACAAAGTATTTCAACTAAGTATTTAGTTACATATTTAGAATAAAGTATTTCAACTAAGTAAGCCTTTCTTGAGACAAGAAAATTATCGTTAAAATGTTATACCATTATATAATGGATGTTCGTACCAATAAAAGCATTCTATTGCGAACATTCAACAGTGAAAAACGTAAAAAAATGTTAGTGATTTTGAAAGTGAGATTTTGTGAAAATTTTCTTTTCTTAAAAGTGAACAAACTTAGATTTTTTAAACCGTGGTGTTTCCACTTCAAAGTGGTGTAAAGTGAAAACAGAAAAATGATTTCTGGAAACATTTAAAAATGTTTTTAATATTTTCTCCCGCCTTGCTCGATATTCAAATATCTCAGATGTTCAAAAGATATGTAAGTATTTCTGTTATTAAATACAAGAGAATTACTTAAAAAAATCAAATCTAACACATTTAAATCATTTGATTTACACTTCCAAATGGAATTAAAATATTTATACCAAATTTATTATCTATTTAAAATCTACAAAATGTTTAGATATAGTGATACTTTTTGTAATAATGTTTGATAATTAAATTCTTAGTTAAAAAACAAAAATTGAAAGTCTGAACTTAACATTATATTACAACGATTATAAGTTTAGTTCTAAGTGAAAATTATTTATACAGAGTGTCCGGGTTTGGGATGCTGATCCGTCAAGGGGTGATTCCTTGGTTCATTCTGAGAAAAAAATCGTATGGAGAGGGGTGGTCCATTTTTGTTATCCTTTGAGATACAGGGTGTTTAAAAAATTTGGTTCAGAAAAAAAGTACACTCAAATAATAAACTGTAACTTCCAAAATATTTATCGGAGAGCAACCGACTTAGTCTTATTTGACTGGTAATTGTATAGGCTATTATTAAGATCTAGGTGGTTATCTTACATCAGCATCCGTTTGAGAGCTATGATACTTTAAAGTAAAAAAAAATATTTTTTTTTATAAAATTGAGTTTTTCTCAAAAAAAACCGTTATAATTATTGTTTTATTTAATTTTAATTCGCCATGATATCCCCTACAATCTCCCAATACATTATTTGTACCCACGTACATGCATGCATTGCTACGCAACACTTCCTCGTATCTTACCTCTTTGCCTACAAACTTCGTGAGAGAGGTTGCGTTCAGTATTTACAAATATTCATAGAAGACTGCGAGATATCGTAACAACATCAAATACCCGGGTGGAGCCCCTTTCAGTCCCACCAAATCATTTGGATGTCGACGAAGAAATAATTCGTAATGTAACAGCAAATCCTTCTATTAGCATAAGGAAGTTCGCAGTACAATTGAACGTCTCTTGCTACCGAATTTATCAAGAATTACACAAGGAGAATCTTCATCCATACCATATAACACCCGTGCAAGAACTATTAGCGATAGACCTCAATAAAAGATTGGGGTTTAATAATTGGTTGATGGAAAGGAATTTGGACAATGATAGTTTTGTGAAACGTAGCCTGTGGCGGGATGAATCATAATTCACAAGATATGACATAACAAACTTTCAGAATCTACACGAGTGGGCTGCTGAAAATCCCCATTCGAAAAAACAAACATTATTTCAGCACCATGCTGGTGTAATTGAGGATAATTGTACCATTCATATTACCAACGAGATTAAATAGTGATTGTTATTTACAATTTTTACAAAAGGATTTGTCACTCCTCTTTGATGATGTTCCTATTTTAAGTAGAGTCTCGCACACATACCAACATGATGGTGCACCTTGTCGCTACGATAAAAATGTTAAGAATTGGTTAAACCAAAATTATCCAAATAAATGGATTGGAAGAAATGGTCCAATTCATTGGCCGATCGTACGGTATTGGATTTTTATGTATGGGGAACAATGAAGGCGCTTGTATACTCCAAAAAAATGAAACAAAAGTAGAACTCATATAAAGAATTCACACAGCAGCACACTAGATAAGGAAAGAATTACCAAGAAATGAAATAACCAAAGGTATACTTAAACAAATATTAGCCGATATTCAATCAAAAGGAGGGCAATTTGAGCACCTTTTATAACTCCTAGGCTCAAACTTTGTATTGGGGGATTGTAGGGGAGATCATGGCGAATTAAAATTAAATAAAAAAATTATAACGGTTTTTTTTGAGAAAAACTCAATTTTATAAAAAAAAATATTTTTTTTTACTTTAAAGTATCATAGCTCTCAAACGGATGCTGATGCAAGATAACCACCTAGATCTTAATAATAGCCTATACAATTACCAGTCAAATAAGACTAAGTCGGTTGCTCTCCGATAAATATTTTGGAAGTTACAGTTTAATATTTGAGTGTAATTTTTTTCTGAACCAAATTTTTTAAACACCCTGTATCTCAAAGGATATCAAAAATGGACCCCCCTCCACATACGATTTTTTTCTCAGAATGAACCAAGGAATCACCCCTTGACGGATCAGCATCCCAAACCCGGACACCCTGTATAAAGGTATAATTATTTATATTTAAATATAAACAAATAACAATCGAAATTATCAAATTTGTATTTAAATATTTTCTGTATCTGATGGTGAAATAAAAACTACAAAAATAAATTTTTATATAATTGTATTATTTTAAACAACCATTTCACAAATTGAAGAAATATTTCTGAAACGAAGAAATATTGCGTTACCACACCTGAAGAAATATTGCATTGTCACAAGAAAAGCGTTTCTTTAGTGAAGAATATTCAAGTTCCCTGGAAGAAGAAACCCGATGCATACAAGAAAACGCAGACAATAGATTTATAAATTGTTTTCTATAGTCAAGAAAAACAAGTTTCTTATAAGAAATATACGGATGCATACAAGAAAATAGAAACAATAGATTGGTAAATTTTTACTCTACTCAAGAAGATATGTGTTTTCCAGCCAGGAAATATGTTTATTTTCAGAAAATGCTACTTAAATAAAGAAACGAGATTTCTCATCATAAAAATTTCTAGTTTTCAATCAAAAGAATCGGTTTCTACAAACAAACCGATTTTGTTAAACTTAAGAAATGAGAATTAACCATAAAGAAAACCATATTCTCTATGTAATCACGTTTTCTTGTATCAAGAATTTAGTTTTCTCATATCAAACAAATAAAGATTATTTTAATATTTTAGAAGAATTTCAAAATGAGAAACGTAAAGTTTGTGGTGAGAAAAATTTCGTTTAGCTGAAAAATGATGTACAAATTTTCTTGAACTAATCCGTTTTTTCTTCACATTAGAAATTATTTTTTCCGTGTAGGAGTGGTAAAAGGTTTAGTCGAAGATTTCAACTTAGATGCAATTAAAAATAATCTTAGATGCGATCATTGAAAAAATCCAAAGCTGGAACAGAGAAAATAAAATACTTAAAAATACAAACAATTTAAGGATTGAAATAAGAACGGACACCCTACCGAAAGAATAATTATTCTATGATGTAAAAATAAGAACATACATATTATTTATACTTAAATTAAAATTCTGCTCAAGATGTTTAAACTACGGACACATCAAAAAACATCTAAAAATGCGGAAAATGCGCAAAACCTTTCATAACCAACCAACCAACTAGCCAACCAGCCAACAAATCAACCGATCAATCAACTCACCAACCAATCAAAACCATTGAAGTTGAAGCACATGTTTGCCAGGAGAAACCATCCAAGTATTTTTAATCCGACAATTTGTGTATTTTTCTGACATTTAGCTGAAAACATGATTTTTTTTTTCCGAATGTTGGAAAAAAAAAATCGGAAAATGATGAAATTTGATTTGCAACTTTTTTTTCCATCATTTTCCGATTTTTTTGGCCAACTTTCATAGTAAATCTTATAATAAGTCGGACATTATTGCTGAAAAAAGTCAGTGATGAATTCAGTTTTGTTATACTTGGGCAGAATGTAATTAATTTTTGCAAAGGGTAAATCACTTTATGTACAAATTCAAAACAATGTCCAGAAAAAAGAAAACAGACACGTATTAAAATACCCATGATTAAAAACAAAACAACATTCAAAGATACTTACTACGTTTCCATGACAGAGTTAACCCGAATTAAGAGTTTCGTTGAGTTAATAACATGGCGGCGGCGCTAATCCATATCGTTTCCATGAAATTATAATTTCTAGTGTAATTTGACATTTCACAACAATTAAAAGTCATTTCTGAAAATTTTATTTGTTTGGTGGAAATTTTTAAATTTAATATTTATTGTGATTTTTATGATTTATGACGTATTACGGAGAGAAAGAATACTGGCGACACCATTTTCTATTGGTATAATTGTTTTTTCCGTTTTGACAAATAGAATCCCTTCTTACCCTATTACTTTCGTTGAGTTAAGTTGGATTAAGAAACTTAACGAAAATCCTAAACTCGACATGTTTTCATGGTGAGATAATCCACGTTAATCCCGGTTAACTCCATCATGGAAACGTAGTAAAAATTTCGCAGTTATATTCAAGACAAAAATTAATAAGAAAGGAATTAGAGCTCAGTACCTAACTACTCACCAAATAACAATAACCATAAAAACACCACTCCAAATGCCTGGACAGTGAGAGCTGGCAGATAGGAAGCAATAGTAAAAGAGGAAAGAGAAAAAATCGATAAACTAGAAACCGCATTTAACGCGGAGAACGAATGAGTGAGCCGCTACAACATTTTTGAAACCCTAACTTAGAATTAGCTTTTGCAATCATGGAATCAGTGTGTTGATTAAATGTTAAGGCTTGTGTAAAAAGAATACCAAGATCTTTCATCTCAATAACTATTGATCAATCACAAGTTTAAGCATAGATAAGAACACATAGGAATGTAAGCACCTCCACATTTATCATGTATTTTTTCTATTACTAGACACATTTCTATTATACATCATTATTTAGGTTAGGTTAGGTTAGAGTGGCTGCTATCGCACACTTAGGCCAGCAGTGGCCCGTTGTGATACCACAGGATCCCATCTCCCCATTACTCCCGTTGAAACCAACCAAAGCCACTTATATAGCGTAAAATATCTCGCACTTAACAGTCCGCGAGTTCCGAAAGGCTGTCCATACCGTACACACCCAAGTACTTATGCCTTTTGTATGATAGCGCCGGACATGAGCATAGGAAGTGTTCCAAAGTCTCCTCCTCCTCTTCGTCCATGCAACTTCTACAAAAGTCATTCGTCTGTACCCCCAGCCTTCTCGCATGCTACCCAAACAGGCAGTGACTTGTCATCATCCCTACGACCCATCCTATTTCTTGTCTTCACAGGGATATTAATACCTTGGAGCGCCGCAAGTCTAGTTTTGGCCAAACCTGCTTTGCTACCCTGCACGTGAGAGTGTTGATCTACCTCTCATTTGTCAAGGCGATTGCCTTTTTACTGAGCGCCCATTTTAGCACTGCCATAGGCCTCCCCAGACCTACCATTTCCGGCTGCATCTGGAGAGTCGTACCGTACCTAGCTAGTTCGTCCGCCCAGCAGTTCCCCGTGACGTCCGAGTGACCCGGGACCCAGATTATCTGGATGCTGAAATACTCGCTCATCTCGTTAAGAGATGATCGGCAATCCAGCGCCACTCGCGACTTCAGACAAACTACCCCTAGTGACTTGACCGCCGCCTGACTGTCCACATAAATTGCGATATCCCTCACGAATACCACATTACGCTTCAAACATGTCATGACTTCCCCGATCGCCACCACTTCAGCCTGCACACGCTGTACACGCTGCAGTAGTCAGGGAGACGAACAGAAATATTAACATTAAGTTTATCACAGAAGACTCTGGCTCCTACCTTATCGTCTAGCTTCGAGCCGTCTGTGAAAAATTGCACTGCCTCGTTTTCCAGTGTTGATCCGTTTCTCCAGGATTCCCTTGAGGGAAAGATGGTCCGGAAACCTTTATCGAAGCACAACGTTGGTGTAATATAATCCAGATTCGCCAGTTCTTCGCCAGCGAATCTACCTATCGTCGAGTGTCCCACCTGAAGACACTTCCACTGAGAGACAGCCAAGAGTCTCGTAGCCACGTTGGCTGCCATCTGTTTACCATGAAGGTCGATTGGAATAAGGTGGAACATAACCTCTAAAGCGCATGTAGGTGTTGTCCTAAGCATACAGGACGTTCTTTGCACCTTCTCCAACATACCTCTATATGTTACCTTATCCAGAGCTGGCCATCAAACGCCCACCCCGTACATTAGTACAGGTCTTACCACGGCGGTATAGAGCCAGTATACCCGCTACGGTTTCAAGCCCCATCTATTACCTATAGCGTTCCTTCACGAGTATAAGACTACATTAGCCTTATTCACCCTTTCCAAAGTGTTAGACTTCCAGCTGAGCTTACTATCAAAGATTATGCCCAGAAATCCCGCTCGGTCAGCAAAAACTAGTCCACTGCCGTTTATGATAGGAGGGCTAACTACCGGAATTTTATATTTCCTAGTAAATAGTACCAGCTATGTCTTGGAAGGATTGATCCCCAGTTCACACTTGCTGGCCCATTTCGTAATGATCAGGAGTGCATTGTGCATAACATCCCTAATCGCATCTAGATATTTGCCTGAGACAGCTATCGCTACATCGTCAGCATATGCTACAACCCCTATCGCCTCTCTCTCTGTAGTTCCAGCAGCAATCCATTAATCACTGCACTCCAGAGAATGGGGGACATTACACCTCCTTGTGGGGTTCCTCTAACCACTCGTCTTCTAATCTTGGACTCTCCCAGCTCCGAGGTAATAGTCCTGCTTACCAGCATCTGATTTATTAACCTACTTATAGAGCAATCCACCTTCAAAAAAGACAATCCTTCCATGATCTCCGTTTTTACATTATTAAACCCTCAATATCGATAAATGCTACCATGCAAAACTCTTGCGAGTAAATTGATTTCTCTATCGTGCGTACTAGATCGTGCAGAGCTGTGTCCATCGACTTTCCTTTACAGTACGCATGCTGCGACATTGCCCAATTCCTGGGATCAATTCTTGATCGAATAAATACATCTATCAACCTTTCCAGGGTTTTCAACAGAAAGGATGATACGAGTTATAGGCCTCAGGACCTTTGGATGAGCATGTGAGCTCTTTCCCGATTTCGGGATAAAGACCACTTTGACCTCTGTCCAATTCCTAGGAATATAGACCAGTTTCAGACATCCCCTGAAGATAACCTCTAGCCAGGGGAGGATGACTGCCGAGTTCTTTTGGATCTCTGCTGGTATAATCCGATCCAGACCCGCCGATTTATAAGGCTTAAATCCCTGCATCGCCCACCGGATCCGCTTCCTATCCAATATGCCATCCATATCTATTGAAGGTGTTCCTTGATGAGTTCCAGGCTCCATCGAGTCATCAAAGCTTCCCGGAAAGTGGGTATCGATGAGAAGCTCCAACGATTCCGCACTTGAAGCTGTCCATGACCCGTCTGGTCTAATTAAGTAACTAAGACTAGTTGGGTTAGTAGATAGATCATTATTTATGTGTTTAACACCATCATTATTTATATGCGTATAAATTGCAGTATGTATATTAAATTCTTAAGTAAGCATATTATTAGTATATAAATGGTAAAATTCATATAATAAAGTTACTGTTACTGAAACTAAACACCATTCAACATCGATTTATCTCTCACATAGTCTGGCCCCACCAGTGGTAACCTGACGAGTTATAAACAATAAAACAAAAAGAATATCTATCCTAACGACTAGGCAAGTTATCTAGTGATTAGTATAGCACATAAAATAAATCCCACATTAGTTCAAATTTACGACTTGAACGTTAACGCGTGGGTTTTAGCATTGGTCCTTCGAGCCGAAACAGTTACATCCGGCCGGCGATAATTAACAAGATAAAAAATGTCATCAATCAAAGCGTTGGTGCACAAGCAGAACGATTTGGGGAAACAACTCTTAACAGAAATAGCCAAGAGACGGGAAATAGGCAATCTAACCCGAAGCTACTTCGAGAGCTATCAACAAGCTGTAAACACGCGGTACGCGCAGCATTTTGCAAGAATGATCAAGAATTAATAGCTCGCGAGTATAAAAGTATTTAAATGAGTGTTCGATTGCAGTGAACCAATAAATTAACTAAATCAACTGTAGTGAATCAAGCATTCGATTCGCACCTCTTCACTTCAGTTAAAAATTGAGCTAATAAATTATCTCACAATGTAATTTGTTCGTGTAGTTAATTCAGATGAAGAAAGGGAAATATTTTAGATAGAAAAATAATGTATTTCAATTGTTTATAAAATCGATAAATGATGAATTGATTACATCACGGAGGGTAACATTACAACATTTATAATTTTAATCTTCTTACTTGTAAGTTACTGCACAATATGTTTAAAAAAAACTTTTAAATTTCTCGTCTGGAAAGCCGAAATTTAAAATTTTAATTTGTTTAACATTTTGTATTTGAGTTGAAGAGTATCAATCGGACAACCAATTTACTTGGGGTACAGTAGCTCATTTATGTGAATCTGATTAATAACTAAATTGTAAATCTGATAACTCATGCCAAACGAAATGACATGAAGAGTTCGTCGAACACAAAAATCATAGAAATCGTATTTGAGTGAAAAATTAATGGCCTCAATTTAAGCTCTATCCATTGTTGACTTTTGTTGACAAAAATTTAAAATTATGTTTGAGTAAGAAGATGAATAGGCTATTGACTAAGTAATTGAATGAGGAACTAACTATTAAAAGGTATTTTATTGTTTCATGTTGGATTGTACACGAACAATTATAAATCCACAAAGTGCTATTAAATTTAGGCTTGTACTTTTGAGAACGGAGCAAATTTGAGTAAATTTGTACACTTTACAGATTTTTAACTATAACTCAAAAACTATGCATTTTTAGTATACATATACACGTAATTTTTTGTAGACAATCAAATGGCCTATCGAAATGGCACTTTAAAAAGTAAAAAAACTTTTTTTTTAACAAAATAAGTCAAAAAACCGAAAAATTCCAATTTTTTGTTTGTTTTTTAAGTTTTTGTGTATAACTGTTTTCTGAGTGAATTTAGGTATATGCATTGGTTCACAAAAAACAAAGCTAACGTAATTTTCGTCAAAATGGTGACCGTTAAAAGAATTTTTGATAAATATTGGCTGAGATACAGTCGTTTAAAGTTACCTACTACCACTACCACTTTTATACCATGTTATTTTTAATTTTTACACGCAAAAAATATTTTTATTCAAACCAAAAATTATTTTCGGTTCATTAATGATAATGATAAAGGTATTTCATTGATAAACCGAAAATAATTTTGAGTTATACAGTGAAATCTCGTTATAGCGAAGCCAAAGGGGCCAGAAAAATTTATTTATTTATTTTATTTAGTTACATATGTATTTATGTAAAGTTTTTTTTTATTTTATTTCCTTATTACCCATAATAAATTTCCACATACGAGTAAAATAATTTACATTTTGGCGAATACAAATTTCGTTGCGAAATATCAATTTCCTTAAATCAGTATTCGTTATAACGAGATTTCAATGTAGTTAAAAAACTTTAGTGTATGTACAAATTTACTAAAATTTACCCCGTTCTCAAAAGTCCAAGCCTAAATTTAACAGCACTTTGTGGATTATAATTGTTCAATACAATCCAATATATGAAACAATAAAATACCTTTAGAGAATTAGTTCCTTTTACCTTTATTTTTTCGACATAATCGCATAGAATTCCTAATTATAATAAATAAAAAAAATATTAATTATGCTAAACTGCATCAAAACACAAAAATCTGTTTTCATTCTCTAAAATTAGTGAGTCCAATTTATTTATTTTTCCCACGATTCACTCGGTTTGTATGAGCTAAATTGATATTTTATTAAATAATCTCCTTTAATTAATTTGCAATAATTTAATTCTATTTTCCCAACTAAAAAAAAAATTAGCTCAAAGCTGGAAAATATATGATAGTTATATTCTGCATTCTTTTATTAGGAAAAGACATATTTGAAAATAAAGTATGTTCCACAAGAAAGTATCTCAATTTATTTTTTCTGTTTCACTCCCACCAAAATGTAGCAGGTAAAATTATTCTCTTCAACCTGTTACGTTTTTCGCGTTAACTTCTTTCTTCAGTTCAGTTTGAGCATTTATGTGGTAAACAACAATATTAAAATGAGTTTCGTGCACAAAAAGCATTTTGAAGTGGTGTTCTTACTTACTTGTCCCAAAGGACCGAAAATGAGTGTGAAGCAGACTTGTGCGGAGTTGCTAGACTTCCATCAGGCGCATCCCCAGGTGGCGGATAGGGGTAAACCCTAGCCGACTTCGGCGGTTAGATGGGAAATAAAATATCATTCACGGACCAAAACTAGCTAAGGGTGGTTCCCTGAATATAATAACCAATATGGGGGACTCGAAACAAGAAAACATTACGGCGCAGGGAAACGGACACTCAGTACCGGCTACTTTGAGGGGTGAGCAAGCGGGCTCCCAGTCGTCTTTCTCCAATGGCCGCAATACTTCAGAGGTGATGAACTCTCAAAACCCATCCGGAAGAAGTTTTATAATGCCAAGATCACCAACATCCTCAACTAGAAGTGTTGAGATAGAAATCCGCAGACAACTGTGTAACATTAAACAAATTATATCGAATTTAATTAACGAAGTAAAAACCCTTAAGATAGAAAATAATAAACTGAAAAATTCTTTACAATCAAAGAAACCTGAGGAACAGGATGCTTCAAAGTTTCGTAAGAAAAATGATTTGCAAGCCAAAGGAACAGGGTGCTACAGAGTACCATACTGACGAAGAAGAATTAAGAGAAGAAACTGACTGGATCCTAAAATAGAACAGAAAGAAAAGACCTAGAAAACAAGGAAGGCAGAATCTTCTCCAGAAATTGTACCTTCAAAAAAATCCAATTTTTGGCAAAGTTGTTTCTTTTTGTAATATGAAAATTAAAATAAATATGTAGTTCAAATCTATAAGTTCCACGTACCTTATTTTAATAAAATTTTATTAAAAATGATTTAATTATGTACATTTAAAAAACTTCAATTTTATATTTTGCCGGCCGTCAAGCTAAAATTCGTCCGACAAAGTATAAAATGGGAATTTTTTAAATCAAATTAAATAATTTAAATAATTTTAAAATTTTATAAGAATAAGGTGGAGCTTATAGTTTCGAACTATTTTTTAGGAATTTTGACGGTTTTAAATACCGGATGCATGAGGCAATGCCTTAAAGTACATGTAGAACAATCTGCTATTTATTAAATTTAGTTGATGTCGTAGAAAAAATCGAAATAGAAAGAACAATATAAATTTACATTATAATAATAAGTGTCCATCTGTAGATTCTGCTTAAAAATTAACATAACTAATTAAGTCGAAATTAACCCCACTCGAAAAAAGCAATCAGCCGGACTGTAGAATCCGCGGAAATGAATCAAATTCGAATTGACAACTGCATATAAAAATAGAAAACAATTGCTGTAAATCAAAATAGCCTGGAAACCTGTTAATTTCCTATTTACATGTTTTAGCAATATTTTAACGTTTTTAAATAGTGATTTATGATACAAGGTCGAAAAATAAAATTTCTCGGACGAATGTGTGGTATTACCACACGAGTGCATCGGCTACCTTAAACATTTTCGGTCGATTGTTATACACTTTTCGATTACAATCGAAATATATACATATAATTATAACTAATTGCATCGGAAGTATGAATTCCATAAACAAATCAAATTAACTCACTTGTTCACTAAAACACATACTAAAAAAAATCGTCGGTCAAATAAAAAACAATTCAAGTGAAAAAAACGATGAAAGTGAAATTTGCTGCATTAAAATTAAAAAAGGCAAACATCAAACAAAGTAACGTCACCATTTGTAGCATTAGTTATCTTGTTCACGTGGTGGTTTTACAAAAGCGATACTAATACGAACGCTCTCTTGTGATTTGGGAATGACACAACTATTTTTGCTTGGTAATTTATTACTTTCATAGAAAAGATAAAGATATAATACTTTATGACAAAACAAAACATTTATTTAAAAAAAAAAACTGTGACATTTGAAATAAATGGTATTTCCGCAACCAATTGAAATTGTTCTATAACATGAGATTGCCTAAAATATTAAATAAAAAAAATGGTGTTCAATAGAGCATAACTAAAATGTTAACAACTTATAAAATAAAACTTAAAGAACACAGGTAATCTGATTTTTTTTTTCAAAGCACCAAGGATTACACAACTTCCTGACGAATACAGCAAATACAGATATCACGTTTCTACAAAAAATCCGTAATTATAGAATCCTAACTAACATCAACCAAACAATCATTTTAAAATATTTCACCTGTTTTAGTTCACTTTTTTTTGTTTTTTTGGTTTTAAAAACGTAAAGCTAATAACTCGTACATCAATTTACATAATACCTAACATATAATGGCAATAACATTAATTTTTTAAGCAATAAAAATAAATTTAGATAAAATTACCATATAGAGTATTAGTATTCACAGACTGAAACTCCTTTCTTAGATTATCAATTATTTGGTTATTAAAAATTGATTCGAACAGTATTTAATTTTAAATAAATACATTTTTAATAGCTTAACACCATGCACTATCATAAACCTATTAGGAAATTCGATATAGAAATAAACATGCGTGCGTCAATGTGCTGTGGAATGTTTTGGTAATATATTTTCCTCAAATTCCTATCAATACAAATACGTCATTCCTAACTTATAGTCAAAATACAGACATTTTATTATTATATCCTTGACATCAAAAATTCATCGATTATTTTGGTTATTCGATTTTTCTAATTTTATTATTAGATATTATTTTTGTCTAGTTAAATATCCATAATCGGGTTGTTATTTTTTGAAACATTTCTAGTTTTTTGGTAATTACTGTGGCAATGACCATTTTATATTTTATTATTTTCCAATTACATTTATTCAATAAGGATAGTTAATATTATGCGGAAAATTTACTGGCCAGGGGGGCGGGCTATTTCTGAATACGATACGAATACGAAAGTATCACATTCTTATTAGAATTGAATCAGATTCGCTCGTTTCTTATTTAAATCAAATACGAATCTTATACATTGGAGTTCATATCGTATTCAGAAATAGCCCCCCAGGTTATGATGGATATTGAAATTCACACCTATTAGAGAAGGCACACATGTCTCTCTCCTATCCGTCATTCATTTTTCGGCATATTTTTAGGACCAAGAATTTTAGAGGAAAAGCTCAAAATCACGAAGAACATGAAATAATGATGAAAATGTATTGGTAAGTTTTTTGGGTTCTGTGACCACTTAAGCCCTGTTTTTATTAATCCCTTGAGTTAAAAAAATATTGCTATGAAAACTGATTTAGTTTTTATTAAAATATTTTTTCAATTCGTGTTTAAACAAAGTACGGCTCTTTAGATGTTTTCTTACAGTTGACCGTTAAAATAAACAATTATATGATTCCTAAAGTGGCGCCAGCGAAAAATTATAAACTTAAAAATTAAGAAAAATGCGGTAGATAGAATTTCTGTATTCTCGCCCAGCAAAAAATTAACGTCACTTAACAAATTTAACGAATCTTCGTTAAATTAGATCTGCCACTTTAAAAAAATTAAGAATGCGCAATTTTGTGTTCAAACTTAAGAAATAAATGTCAAATCCAAAAAAAATGTTGATACGAAAGATACAAGCTTTTTCATTTCATGGCTTTTTATTTTTCATTTATTCATTTTATTTTTATTTTTCTAGGTTTAACTGGCGTATTAATTTATTTGTTGATTTAATAACATTTTTCTAATGCATTTTTTGGTGGTGGTAACTCGGTTCTAACCTAAGCTTGCGGTTCTAATCCCTCGGGGAAGCTAGGCCGAGGCAAAAGTCAGAGGGGGGTCACATGGGCCACTTGCAAATAATGCACTTAAGAGTTATGTGATTCAAATCCAGGAGCGACTGTTTCACATTGAGTGGCTCCGTGGTCAGCGACTCTACCCCAGGAGGGGCGACCGTATACCTACTTGGCAGCAAGTATAAAATGCTAGGAGCGGCACCTCGAAAAAGAATCCATAATGAGTTCAGGCGTTTAGTTACGGTGCAGGGAGTATGATACCCAGTACCGGCTGAAGGAAGTGAGCAAGCAGGCGAAATCCAGCAAATGCAATATTACAACGATGGCGAACTTGACCATTGTGACAGATATGTCTACAAGCGAAGAGAAAGGAAGCGGTAAATTCATTCGTGGAGATAGCACACCTCCCAACCCGTTTAAAAAGAGTGCATTGATATAAACTTCACCGATCAACAATGAAGGGAATGAAAATTTGGTTCATCGACGAATTATGAGCAAGAAACAGAAACCGGCGAAAGCTACTAACGGTAATACACCAATAATAGAGACAAGCAAAAGAAAGTTGTCAACACCACCCAAGAGTAATGACAGTAAGAAAAAGAAGAGGAATACTAAGGCCGTTCCGCAAAGTACTTCTCAAAGTGACCTGCAGGAATCTCGAATGTCAGAGACTCTTATAAACAAGGAGGACGGAAACCAGGAAAAAAACCGAACTGAAGAATGGAGGAGAGTAGAATCCAAGGGACGCACTGCTCAGAGACGTAAGAGATACACTCGTCCAGATGCGCTTCTGATTAGAGCGACTAAGGATGTCTCATATGCGGACATATTGCGCAAGGTTAAGCTGGACCCAGATCTTAGTTGTCTTGGAGAAAATGTAAAACACATCCGCAAACTGACAAAGGGAGAACTTTTATTAGAGCTGAAGAATGCCGGCAACCAAAAAAGGAACCTGGAATCCTGTTCAATACGAGAGAAGATAGTCATCAATAGGTGCTTTAAATGCTTAGACTACGGGCATGTTGCCGGGAAATGCCCCAAAACCGTAGACCGTTCAAAGCTCTGTCATAGGTACGGTGGTAATGGGCACATTGCGAGGACTTGCAAACAAGAGCCGAGGTGCATGATATATCTTGGAGAAGAGGACAACGCTGGAACTACCAACCATTTCACGGGTGGGTTTCAAACCGAAATACCAGAATGAGTTAAAAACGACAAATAGATAATGATTTTGCTACAACTCAATCTTAATCATTGTGAAGCGGCACAAGATCTGCTTGACGAGACTCTGCGTGAAGTAGGAGGAGACGTCGCTATTGTGCAAGAACAATATAGAAACCGCGAGGAAGATAATTGGGCCAATGACGTAAGTGGTAGGGCCGCCATCTGGGCTTGTGGTCAATGTGCATTCCAAACTCTAGCTTGAAGGAGCCTGGCTTCATAAGAGTGAAAATCGACGGTATCTATATATACAGTTGCTACGCTCAGCCGAGCGCGTCGCGTCGTTGGCGGAGTTTAACAATTTCTTAGATCGATTGGAGAAGGGCGCTCGAGATCGACATCCGGTGCTTATCGCTGGGGACTTTAATGC
This sequence comes from Tipula helvola, assembly GCA_963556165.1. Taxonomy (NCBI): domain Eukaryota; kingdom Metazoa; phylum Arthropoda; class Insecta; order Diptera; family Tipulidae; genus Tipula; species Tipula helvola. Next base: position 162,078,990 of record OY744481.1, on the reverse strand, counting down.
TTGGTCTACTGAATGGGGCAGTAGAGTATCGAACGACAGAGGAGATGCTTTATTGGAAGCTTTTGTCACACTACAGATGGTCCTGTTAAATACGGGTAACACACCAACATTTCGTAGAGGTAATGATACATCAATCATTGACCTTACGTGCATAATCAGCAGCATTTATAGTAGAGTAGTTTCGTGGAAAGTGAGTGAGCGATACACACATAGTGACCACCAAGTTATAATCCTCGAACTTCGCGGTGTTACCCCTAATAGAAGGCACTCGAACAATATAAGAAATGCCGGTTGGAGATCCAATCTTTTCGACGAGATTATGTTCTTGTACATGTTAGAAAACAAAAGCGTCTTCGGAACGGAGCGGCGGAAAATAAGGTACTATCTCAAATTATAAAGGTCATTACAAACGCCTGTAATGCAGCAATGCCGAGAAGAGTAGTATTGATGGAGTGAGGAAATCGCGACTTTAAGTCGGAAATGCTTCAAAGCAAGGAGGAAGTATCAGCGTTCAAGGCATAGAGAGACTGAAGATTTTCGAAAAACTTACCGCAGTGCTCAAAACGGAAATGTTTCAGTGAGCTATGTGAAGAAGTCGACAGAGAGCAATGGGGTCGTCCGTACCAAATAGTAATGAAAAAGGTGAAAAGCAGTAATTTTAACCCTCCTACTTGTCCAGATATTATGCGCAATATAGTAACATCGCTGTTCCCGCAATAACAGCACGTTTCAACTAGTGGGATAGCAGCAACCGACTAAGGCGAACGAGTACCAACCGTTACGGTCGATGAAGTGATCAAGGCTACAGAGTAAGTTAGTAGTAATAAGGCACCCGGCCCAGACAACATACCGAATTTGGCACTCAAAGTAGCAATTCGACCACTATCCGAGCTGTTCGCAAATGTGTTCGATTCTTGCATAAGCGAAGGTGTATTTCCCGTGAGATGGAAGAAGCAAAGACTAGTGCTGTTACCGAAAGGCAAAAGACCACCTGAAGATCCATCGTCGTACAGACCCTTGTGTATGCTCGACACTATACGGGGAAAATATTGGAGCGAGTAATTTCGGCAAAATTAAAGGAGGCAATTGTAAGGTCCGGTGATTTAGCCAAACACCAGTACGGCTTTAGGAAGGGTCACTCAACAATTGATGCCATTACTCGTCAAAGAAATTGCCCAAAATGCGATCCCCGGAAGTAGATGGAAGGGAGGTAAAAAGAAATACTGTGCAATTGTTATCTTGGATATAAGAAATGCTTTGAACTCGGCACGATGGGAGTGCATTCTCTATGAATTTCGCCGACGGAAAGTACAAACATATCTGTTAAACATTATCAAGAACTACTTCTGTAACAGGATCCTGATGTTTAAAACAGACGTCGGTTTAGTGGAATACGCTATTACGGGTGGTATTCCGCAAGGAACTGTGTTGGGCCCGCTACTATGGAACATCATGTATGATGGTGTGTTAAGGCTCCAGGTTCCCGAAGAAGCTAAAGTCATTGGGTTTGCGGACGATATCGCGATCGTAGTGGTGGCTAAACACAAGGAAGAGGTAATCCGGATCTGTAACGAGTCAGTCAATGGTTTTACAATTGGCTGAAGAGAAGACGGAAGCTGTACTAATCTCTAGCAGGAAGGTGAAGGAGACCGTAACTCTGGATGTAAGAAAATGCACTATCACCTCACAACCAGTGATTAAGTATCTAAGTATAACAATTGATAGCAGATTAGACTTTAAGGAGCATATGAATAATGCTGCGAAAAAGGCCTCCACTGTAAATAGCACACTGTCTAGAATAATGCCGAATCAAACGGAGCAAGACAAGAGAGTGATATTAGCCAATGTGGGTTCATCAACAATGCTGTATGGAGGTCCAATTTGGGCTGAAGAAATGAAAATCTCGTTAGGCGTAAGTTAAATTCCGTTTATCGATTTAGCGCTCTAAGGGTGATCTGCGCGTTTCGAACAGTTTCAGACGATGCAGTGTGTATAATCGCAGGAATGCCTCCATTGGACCTCTTAGCTAAAGAGCGTAAAAGGTTATATGAAGAACGTGGCAGCTTGTGAATGTTGCAGAAAGGAGGAAACTACGACCGAGTGGCAAACTAGATGGAGCCAATCAAGCAAAGGCCGATGGACTCATCGGTTGATTCCTCAAATTAGAGTTTAGATGTAACGGAGATATGTCGAAGCTGATTACTATCTTTTTCAATTCTTAACGGGTCATGGCTACTTCCGAGAGTATTTGTTCAGGAACAAACACGACAATAGTTATTGTCCAACATGCACTGAAGTAGTGGAGAATGTGGACCATATATTTTTCGAATGTCCACGATTTGCAGGAGCAAGACATGTGATTGAGAGAAGTATCGGAGAGCATGTTACTCCTGAAAACTTGCAGAGAATGTTACATTGTGAGGAGACTTGGATCGCTGTGAGTGGAAGTAACTGAGACGTGATGCAACTGCTTAGGAGGCTCGAAAGGGAAAGGTTCGGTAGTTCATCCATGCTATAACCGTCAAGGGGTAGAAGTGCAGCTTTTGCTGGGTGCCTGCCTCGCGACATAATGTCTAGCGATAGTTCCGTGGGGCTATATGGCACTGGTATTGGAGGGAAGTTTTAGTTGGTAAAAACCCAACAGTCTTACTTGCCAGTCTATGGTTTTCAGGTAAACTCTTTAGAAGATCTCCAAAAAAATCCAAAAAAAAAAAACAATACATACCCACATACATACACAATTTTCAGTTACAAAGTTATAGCCGGACTCAACGCTCCAGGAACAACAAGCAGTTAACAATCATGTTGTTTAGAAATTGTGTTGTCTTGTGTTGTCTTATTTACAAACTATCAACTGCCATGGTGTCTGGAACCGGGTTGATTCTCTATTACTAGCATACCTTTCCTTTCCCTCGATCTTGTTATTCGTAAAAGGGTGTACGGTGGACCCGGCTTATTCCGGGAAACTTGGCTTAGGCTTGGTCGTACACACTAAATCAATCAATCAATCAATATGAATTAACAGAGAAATAATATTTTTGTTGCACAAATCACCATAGCAACGATGTGGGTGACGGATTAAAAAGAGAGAGACAAGATGCGATATGCGCAATGTCATACCATTATTTCTATATACCTTGAGTCTAATCCATGATAAACCAATTGAAAGGTATGATTGACAGCTGTTTCAAATTCGTCTTTTCTTGCGCATGTCGTCGTTCAGTGCAATAAAATCACGAGGCTTCGTTGTTTTCACAAAATTTTCACAAAAACTATCTCCGCAAAACAATTGACGATTGGAGCATCACCGATTCCACGTAGCGGAATTTTTCTATACTAAAACTATCTATCCATTGACGTTTAAAATTTTATTTCATTGCTGAAACAACCGCAATTCTTTCTTTCAATTTTCCCTATATTGTTTACCTATGCAATACAAACTTCAAATGGATGGTTCTTTTAAATAAACAATTTTTCCATGAGAGGCGTTCAGCCTACTTTTACAATCGTCAATTCGATTTGTTTTTATTTGACTATGAACTAGCGTTTATAAAAAAAAAAGTATAGCACCGATTACCGAATGACGTAATTTTTTAGTGAAAGAGATAGCATAGCAATACATGCGCTTGATCATACCTCTTAAATTGGTTTATCATGAGTCTAATCTAAATTGTCCGAACAAGCCAATTGAGTCGAATTTTTCAAATTTTTAGTTGCAATTTTCAATGAAAAAGTTTGAAAAAATTGAACGCGATTGTTTTTGTCTAGAATTAAGTAAATCGGTTTTATTAAATCGCAGTGTGTCAAGAGTAGTTTATAATAGCTACGTCACTCGTTTAGATGAAAATACAAAGAATAGATATTTACGTCACAAGGGCGGTAACGACGAATTTTGAACGAGTTCTGTAATGATCATTTAACGTACGTGTAACGTACAACATTTTATTTCATACTACATGTGACATTAATTCGATTTTTTCATTTAAAATTAAATTTTAAAGTAAAAACATGAGTTTGAAATTTATGGAAAATCAATCCAAATGATTTTCAAATTATCAAGTTACCCTAGTTATTTTTTTTTTGTTTAGTACCCAAGTATAACAAGACGACCCAAGTATAACAAGACGAAACTAAAAATTGAGCTACCGTATTTTCCTTCGATTTTTGAGAAAATAATCGAAAGATAACTTCATTGTACTTGTGATTAGTATTGGTGTGTATAATATACTAACGTGAATTTAGTTTGACGCAAAATATTTTAGTAAAATGTTTTCAGCTGTGTTGCAATGTTGTGGGTAAAAAATTTACGTTTCTAATTAAATTTTTTATAAATTTAATTTTTTATGCTTGATGTGATTGTGTTTGATTTTCAGATAAAACATAAAAGTCAATCAAATTATGTGGATTCATCTTTACATGGAATTTCATTTTTTCTGTGCATCTGCAAAGGAGGACTCCTACGCCATTTTCTGGATCTATACGTACTTAAAGTAATTAGGAAAATTCTAGATTCAATTTAATTTAACTTGTTAAATCTTTTTTGACTTATTTTAAATAAATAATTTTTTTTAAATTTATTTACGATGTACCTATGTATGCAGATGCACAATATGTATTTTAATAAAATTAATTTCAAATTGGAATTTTCTTTTGTTTCATTATGGGAAAAAAAATTACAGCCGTTTTTCTAATTTGAAATTTATACATACATATGCTCAAAACTAGCCCCGCCTTTTTTTTATTCTTTATTCACAAATACACGCACACAATTTTTGTATATTGAGTTTCGTCCAGTTTCAACTTATCGCGACAAGACTCATACGCTTTCTTAGCTTAATTCGAAACTTAAACTTAGTTAAAGTCGAAACTAAGTTTAGTTTAAACTTCGAAATATGACGAAAAAGTCGAAAGTAAAAATACTTGGGTAATGAGTCATTTTCCGGACTGAAATCAATCACGTAAACATTGATTTTCGGTATTCGCCTTTTAACGCAAAGTGACTGACATCTGGTGGACGATATTTAAATTAGAGTTAAAGGTGAACAGCAATAAAAAAAATACAAAATTGGACAATTTTGTTATTGATTTCGGTTCAAAACAATCATTTATTGCACATAAAAGTTATATTTATTTATTCAGCGACAAAATAATTAAAAAATAACACACATAAAAATAAACGCTGAATTGCTGTTCACCTTTAACTAGTGGCGATCGAAGCGCCTCTTGCGGCCCTTTAAAGGCGAATAGTATGAAATAAAAAAATATGAAACAGAGAAAGAAAAGTTAAATTTTCATTTTGTGCATTTTGGGTAAAAATCGTAAATATAAAATGAATGTGTAAATTACAGTGTAACGTGTATTGCCATTATTTGTACCTGTAACTAAACGTTCGTACAAATAAAAATAGTAAAATGTCTGTTAGGTAGACGTAAGCGCGTATGAAATTTTTAGGGACTGTCACGAGCATTTCTGTATTTGTGTTATGAGTTAAAATCGAATTTACATGAATACATATATGTATTAAATTAGTAATAAAATTATTTCAGTCACTTGCAAATTAAAATACATACTAACCCCCTGATTCTGACGTTAAGACTCCTAAGACCGTCTTAGCTAAGACATTTTTTGGGAAGATTTTTTTTTAAGACTACAGGTTATAATGGTATTCTGATCGTAGCAGTATTAATTTTTTGGTTGCAAATTCACCAAAACGTTTGTAGTATACACTATGCGAAATAGCTATATGGGACAAAGTAATTTGTACTGTTTTCTTCAAAATCATTTCGCTGATTTTATTTTACGATGTATGGAACAATTTATCAATGCTTACTCAACAAACTGAAGTTAAAATTTTCGTTCGTCCCTTCCTCGTAATACCGTTATGTTGATTTAATGTCTTTAACAACCGCCAGTTGAAGGAAATAGCTATATAGGACAAGTGCGGTTTTTGATAATAAAAGCGTTTTGTTGTTAATTTTAATATTGCTCTTATTATTATTATTTTCTCTCTAAATAAAAAAAGATAAAAGAATTATTGTCCACATTAAAAAAATAATTTTTTATGGCTCAATAGCAATTTTTAAAGAATTATGCCACGAGGAACGCAACTTTTGACCGATGAATGGGCAAGGATCTTTTGCTATAGCAAATCTGGCATTCCCTTTCGTCAAATAGCCACAAAACTACATAGAAATTAAAATACCATCAACAACTTTTAAAAAAATCCCCAAACATACGGCACAGTAAAAAGGCCAGAACCAGAGTCTAAAGTTGTCGTAAGAGGTAAAAGGGATTTTAAAAGAGAATATTAATCTAAAATATCAGAAGCGAGTGCGTAAACCTAAACTTCTGTTACGCCATAAATTGGTGAGAATGGAATTTGCTAAAATATTTAAATTTTGGGATGAAGAGTGGCAATCAATAAATTTTCGGATGAAAAAACATTTAATTTTGATGAGCCAAATGAATGCCAGAATTATCTCCGAGATTTTCGTGAGTCACCTCAAACGCGTCATTCCCGCAAATTTCAAGGAGGGTTACTTATAACATGGGGTGGTTTCTGCTATCAGGGCAAGACCTCAATTTGTTTTGTTTCCCATAAAATCAATGCGGGGAAGTATGTGCAGTTAATAGACAACGCTTTAATAAATTTTGGAGAGGAAATGTACGGTGAAAGTTGGACATTTCAGCAGGATAATGCGTCTATTCATGCTGTGAAGTGCACCAAGAATTTTTTTCAATCACTAAATATACCAGTATTGCAGTGGCCTGCTACTAGTCCGGACTTAAATCCAATGAAAAATCTCTGAAACATTCTTAGCCAGAGAGTCTACAAAAATGGACGTCAATTTAATACTTTAGCGAAGCTTAAGACAGTTATTCAAGAGGAATGGGCAAAAATTGACGTTTCTGTTTTCCAAACGTTAATAAAGTCATGCCACGTTGATTGATGGATGTTATTAATAACAAAGGAAGTCATAGAAACTACTAAAATGCACTTATTGTTAGTATTTTTTTATTAATGAATAAAATAAATGGATTTTAAGTTTTGTCCCATATAACTATTTCCTTCGACCAATAAGAATAAACTGCCATAAATAGCGATATAGGCACAATGAAAACTAACCGAACTAAAATCTGTACGCCCTCTGCATTGGCAAATATTCTGATGTAAATGAAAATAAAATAAGAGGTTGCTTAATAAAAAAAAAACAAAAAAAAACTTGTCCCATATAGCTATTTCGCTCAGTGTAATCTTAGTTAAAATGCTCTGATGATTCAAATAAAAAATAAAAAACTCTTAATCCTCTTATAATTATATTTTATATATTTATTTTCCCTTATGTTTACAGATTCTTTATACACAACGTGTTATCCTAATCCTCGCCTTTTTCTGACTCAATCCACCGGATATGTCGTAGCACGTCATTCTTTTTTATTTTTATTTTTTGTAATCTGAAGTTAGCCATATAAACCCAATAACCCTATTCATTAACCGTCTAAAATACTATAGTAGACCTGTCAAACACCAATGTTTTCCTTATTTTCATTAGTTTTTCAGCTTTAATTTGTATTTTGAGATATTTTCACTATTGGAAAATAAATAAACAAACATATTTAAATGCTTTTATGTCGATACATACAATTTATGATGACACTTTGTTGTAAAAGCGTCATCATTTTGCTACAAGAGAAATGTCAAATTAAGACCGTTAAGACCATCAAAATTGTTGATCTTACATAAGACTATTTTGTAAGACTAATGATCGCTAAGATTACTTGTAGAATACGAAATGGGTCTTAACTAACACAAAAGTCTTAACTAACAGAAAAAGTCTTACCTAAGACTGTTTTTTGATCAGTGACTGGGCGTTAGAATCGGGCGGTTAACAGTGTTGTTCAATAAAATGGCACACTCGGTGACTTTTTTGTAAATCCTTAATTAACTAAAAAAACTACTGATCAATTTTCAAATACTTTTTTTAATTAAGAATTTGCAAAAAATGGCCATGTGCTATTTTATTGAACACTACTGTATTATTATATCTTTTGCTTAAGGATACTAGGAATTAATGTAATAAAATAACATTCATAAATAGATATTGCCAAACATTTATTTAGTTTAAATCGTTATAATATCTAATATAAAGTTACTTAATTTGTATATTAGATATTATAACGTTAATTAATTTGGGAGGTGGTTTGGGATCCCCTTAATTTGGGAGGTGGTTTGGCGCTTATTGGAAGGGGCTCCGTAAACTTCCAGTAGGCGCAAGTGTACGTACTGCCTCCTCGTGGCAACCACCGGTAACTGTAACCATTAGGCTGAATGTAGACTTTTGTGACAGGCTAAAGTACGGCGCTAAAGGAGAAAACCTTGACAAAAAATCCCTAATCTAAGGTGGAACAGCATATGCCGATGGATGAATGGCTGATAGGTTAATCAGTCTATATATGCGGACTCTGGATTCCAGGCACCCTCCAGTTTTATTTAGCCTTCCTGTAGAAAACCTGGGTGACCTACAGGCGACTTTTCTATTCCCAGCAACTCGCAAGAGTCAAATCAAACGGTAGACGAGGCACGGGAAGGAATACACGGGAGTGGGTCTGCCCTTTCAAAGTCCTTGAGTCCCAATGCTACCGCTTTTCTAGCAGAAGTAAATGTTATTACATCTAGGAGGGAGAGCAATGAGCCCAGATAGTATGTAACGCGTGTAGAAGTACTTCCTACAGTAAACATCTAGGAGGGAGAGCAATGAGCCCAGGTAGTATGTCCCAGCAACTCGCAAGAGTAAAATCAAAACGGTAGACGAGGCACGGATAGGAATATACGCGAGTGGGTCTGCCCTCTCGAAGTCCTTGAGTCCCAATGCTACCGCTCTTCTAGCAGAAGTAAATGTTATTACATCTAGGAGGGAGAGCAATGAGCCCAGATAGTATGTATCACGTACCGTTAGGCAGTATTATCAGGTTCATTAAGAGCCTGAATATTGACTGGACGGATAATTAAGTAGGGCTTCATGCACAAAAGATCTTTTAGGTCGCAGTGCGGGGTGGCTTGAGCCCCCACATGGCCCTCAAGTAATAATAATAATAATAATAATAATACTTAATTTGGGATATTTTTAGGAATCTAAGAGGCGAATTTTTTATTTGGTTAGAGGGGTGGATTATTTTCGAGTTGGTTTAAATCACTTAGTATTTAGTAAAAATAACTTTGGTTTCTGTAAGAATATTTTAGGAACCTCAAGCGGCTTTCCAGAAATTTTAAGAATTCAACGAACATAAAATTTATAAATTGTATTATCTTGTGCTAATTATTTTATCAGATATAGTACTAATAAAGCATACTAAATATTGGCTACTTAGTATCTCGAACGAGGGTTAATTTCTATAATTTTGAACATACCTTTCCTATTCTTCGGTTTTGTTATGTGTAAGAAGTGTACGGAGGACCCGGTGTCACCCGGGAGTCTAGCTTATAGGCTTAGTGGAACATTTTGATCAATTTAATTGTCAGTTAAATTAACTTTTAAAGAGTGGTTAAAGTTAATCAGACATTATAATTGGATTTTAAATAACTAGAATTATAGGGATAATTCAAAGTTAAAATAAACAAAAAACTTTTATAATAACAAGAGTAAATGGAAAGTAATGACGAAATTTATCAATTTAATGTACGCATAGACACGAACCATGAAAAATGTCTATAATTTTTATTAGAACAAAAATATTTGTAGTTTAAATCAAAACAATTCAATTGTTTACTAAGTACTTACACATACATTTATTTATATAGTAATTAATACTAAGTTCATTTTTGACCGAAAGATTATATTTATTATCGTCAAAATAGTAATTAAATATTCGATTAGTTAAATTGTCTTCAAAGCTTTCAAAGAAAACAAATACGATATATAATTATTTCCAAATACATGCCTACGTTAAAATAGCGGATACTAATATTTGGTAGCCAAATTTCAAAGACGGACAAGAGGAGTAGCATAATGATTGTCAGTAATTATACAGAAAACCTTGATGAGACGCTCTTGATCTAAATTCTACATCCTATAAAAACATAACCATCAAGGTAAAATATGTGGGTATTTAGTGGTTCAGAATTTAACAACTAAAACAAAATTATATTATTGTTGTGTAAAGTTCGACGTAAATAAGGCATTTGAATTTCAAAATATACATAATATATTCGTATATTAATGTAATCTACATTAATAATAAATGAGCTTTATTTTTGGAATTCATGTTCAAATAAATATGTTAGTGTGTTGTGAATTTGTGATACATAACAGCAAAGCAACCTAGATTATACAAAGCCATAGTCTAAAAAACGAAGCTTTTATGCAAAAACACAATAGGTACAAATTCAATTTAATTTTTCCATGCCGTGATATACTACTGTGCCCAAAAAGTAAAACCATTTATTTATTTCAAAAAGTATTTGTTTATTCTTCCAAATCTATTTCGTCGCCTTCAAAGTAATCCCCTCCCGACACAATTTAATACACTTATGCCAACGTATTTTCCAGTCTTCGAAACAAGAATTAAAGTCGCCTTCCGGGATGACCTTCAGAGCGCGTAGCGATTTACATTTTATCCCTTCTATCATCTCAAAACGATTTCCCCGCAGTGGTCTTTTGAGTTTCGGGAATAGCCAGAAGTCACATGGTGCTAAATCAGGCGAATACGGTAGTTGTGGAACGATATGGGTCGAGTTTTTGCCGGAAAAGCCACGAGGAACAAGTGCAGTGTGAGAAGGGCATTATCGTGGTGCAAATACCAAGAATTGTCTGCCCACAATTCTGGCCTCTTCTTGCGAATAGCTTAACTCAAACGACGGATAACACTCAAATAATACTGTTTATTGATGGTTTAGCCGGGTCGAAGAAGTTCTAAATGGACAACACCACGATAATCGATGAAAACTGTTAACATGACCTTCAACACTTTCACTACCTTCTTTAAAGTGGACTTCTTCGAAATGGTCCCCGAAGGCTTTCTGCAACATTCTTAACGTTTCTTCATCCGAAATTTCATTCCGCAAATAAAATTGAATGCAACTTCTTTGCTCAATATAATTAGAAATTGTAAAAATCGCCGAATGCATGCACTTTTAGCGTCGTACAAAACCAAGCGTATATCAAAAACTAATGAATGTTTTGACATAAAATTTGTCACAGATGTCTGAAAAAAAATATTTATGATGTGCGGTTTACCTGCGCGATTTAAATTGAAACTGGCTTTACTTTTTGGACACAGTAGTATGTGGTCATGAGGATTAAAAAAGCATACGTTTGGTAAATGCTTGGCCAACTAAATCTACAATTTTAGTAAAATTCTGATTTTGCTTGTATGTATTACTATTTATGAGTCAATCGGACATCCAAAGCTAAATTGTTAGACTGTTTGGGATCGGATAAAGGAGTCCAAAATAGTATAAAGTTGTAAACTTGCTATTTCCTGTAAATATTTGTAGGTTATTATTATTATTGAAATAGGCCCATAGTGCAAACCTAGAGCTGTTTAGAGCAAGGTAGAAAAGCCTTCCTACCTACATATATCAATAGTTCTACAATTAAACAATTAAAAACTTTCGAATACTTTCGAAAGCCGGACAACTGCATACAAAGTGAATACTGCTATCCACCTCTTCGAGGGAGTCATCACATAGTATATCATCTTGAGCCAATCCCATTAGATGTAGAAGATCCTTAAAACGGCCATGGTCAGTGAGAATTCCGACCAGTATTCTAAACTGGTCTCTTTCTCATAAAATGCTTCGCCTTACGGCAATCAGAAGTAGCACGGCATTTCAGCTTTAGCTCTTTGAGAGAGAAGTTTTTTTTAGCCTTTTCACCGTTGTTAAAAGATAAGGGAACCGCTGGTTCGGGACCGATTAATGTTAATCACGAACCAGCCTTGGCAAAATTAATAGCTTTGACTCATAGTGTTACTGAGGCTTTCGAATCTTGCAGTTAACAACAAAAATATTTTTTTTCTGTACGGATAGTAACGCTGTGCTTCATTGAAAAATCCCTGTGCTTCATTTAAAAATCGGCGATCTTATTACCTTCATTTTCACAATGAGCCGGTACTCATAAGACAGTAACTCTTTTGTTGCAATAAAGAAGGTTGATGAAGTTTGCAGTCAAGTGTTTACAGTCCTTTACAAGTTTGGAAATACTATAATAGCTATTAATTTTGCCTGAAAAATCGTGCAGTGCGAACTCAGACTACCGAACGATCTGAGATCATTTAAACCGCAGTAAGTTCCAAATCCAGCACCAAATTCAGTCCAAGAGCCATCTAAAAAGAAAGCGAAAGACTCCGATAAATTTTTAAGAAATTGCTGCGAGAACAACAAATATCTCGATGACTAGCCACCGAGAATAAATTTTCGAAGTTAAACTCAGCCAATAGCTTATCACGAACAGTATCAATTTCTGGTATCAATGAAGAGTATTGGGCCACCTGAAACACTACATGCACCAAAGCATCACAAGCGATATGCCGCAGAGCAAGCAGTGCCTAGAATGAAGGTATTCAACTGGGGCAGACACAAAATCGACTCCATTGCAAGAAGTGGAGTGGAGACATATCTCCAGCAATGGCTCTACAGGCACTATTTTGTGGTCCACTAAATTTGATTAAATAAGTCTTTTCTTTAATACACTGGGCACCAAACAATACATATAGGCGTATGAGAGGATTGGTAAAACTAACGATTTATAAATAATATTAACATTTTGGGGCTCAGGCCTCACAATTTCCCAAAAGCTCTTCTTCACTGCCAAAAAATTGCAGTAGCATTTTGAATTTTGTAATAAAGGAGGTAATTACGTGAGAGTTTACTATCCAAGAAAACAACTTCTGAGTTTTTTGTAATTAGTATGGCAGCCCCAATTTTAGCTAACCGCTATTTTTTGCTTAGTTGATCGAATTTCCTGGAGATGATTCAAGAAAAATAGATCAGTCGATCCTTTGGACATTTTTAAGATAGCAGGAGACTTTTAGTGTAACATTTGAGTGAAAGAACTAATAGCAACTACTCATAATACTATTTGCGAGTCAAGAAAATATCGGTTAACACATGCATTGTGATGTCTTCTACTTAGTAAAAAAAATGTTTAGTATTTATTCCTGTTTTGATAAGCCTAGTCTCTAGAGGATAATGATTGAACAAAAATTGTTTTATTTATTTATAAATTATCTCTCCTCGGGACTAAATGGCCAATTCTAATCTTCAAACTTCTTAGCGAACGTATAATTCAAATCAATATATCAGAGAGTTTTAAGGTAAATACTTGGCTACGTTTTTTATACTGGTTTCGTTAGAATTGCTACTTCAGAGTTATTTCACCCTACTCGAATTGGAAACTAGACATGGGTATCTACCCTGAAGGCATTTTGTAGGCCTTAAAAAAAAATTCTAAGGGTGTTTTGATGAAGTTAAAATGTCTTAAATATGAAGATATGCGGTTATATCTTGCATAACATATTTAACGGTTGAAAAATTATACAGATGCATCATAGAATATCAATAATATAAACTTAGCAAAACGATAAAGAGTGTTCATTGATTGAAAATCTAAATTTTGGTAATAGAAGTTTAATTTTGCCATGTTGCCCACAACATTTCAATACAACAAAACTCAAAATATTGACGTTCTAACCATAGAAAATAATATTGTTGGAAATTTGTAATATTCATAATTTCAGTTTCAATATTTCTTACATCCAAATTAAATTTCAATATAAATCTTCGATCTCTCACCGAATCTTTAAAATCCATAATTTGATTTGGAGCTTCTTTTTGACAATATTATTGTTTATGTCATCAATCAACATTTTCAAATTAAGACAATGTGTGAATGACCAACAGTTGGAATAACAAAATTTTTAAATTTTACGTTTCATACTTAAAAATTATCAAGTTGCTTTACAAAAAGTAATAAACATAAACCGTTTGGCACTATCTGTGCTAGAGAAATTTATTCTGTCTCGTCAATTCTTGTGAACTCAATTTACTAAACTGCCCAAAAAAATATTTCCTGTACTATCTAGCTAAATTTTATATACAAAAAGTGTTAAATTACTTATGACAGGCCATATTTGATCAATTGGTACATTCTTTCCTAATGTTTCCGAGAGGGATTGACGCCACTCAAAACTTTTTTGAAACAGTTTGTTAAAATCTCACCCAGAAATTATAATAGATGGACTACCTCTTATACAACAACTATTAAGTTTGAAAAACTAAAAAAATTTTGTTGAGTTTACCACCTGCAACGTAGAAATTAGCATTTTACAAAAAAATAAAACAATTAATTTGCAGAATATGTAGAGTTTTAAATTATATCATGCTACATCGTTTGGTGACGATTTTTAGTTATTTGAAAAACAAGTAAAAAAACTCATTTATGTTGAGGATGTCCGGCCTTTTTAACCTATTATCTTCCAGCAATGATCTGCTCTAGCTCAAAAAGCAAAGCGCACATAGTGTCACGAGACAATTTACCTAATTATATTCTAGGAAATGAAAGGTCATCCAACATTAAACTTTCTGAATAGGATTTATTCTAAGTCTATTGCCAACATTGAACTTAAGATCTTTGTTATGAAGATACGGGGCGACTAACAGGAGAATTGTGTTTCTATAAATTAGATTCACATTATTCATTATCGATTAAAAAAACGTTCGTAACTTACTGCCACCCACAAAATCTTTTTCTTTGGAAATTTAGAAAAATATTTTAATAAATGTTTCATCTTCATTCATTTAAAGTTTAAAGCGTTGTGAAATACGTAGAATGATTCCAACGGTCTCTAAACTTATGTGTGTTGTAAAAAAAATTGTTGACATATTTTGGCAACAAGGATGTTTCTATAAGCAGTATGTAATTTGTTTCTTTGAGTTCTGAAACTCAGGATATAATTTAACGGTTTTAAGAAAATGAGGATTTTTTAAATTTGCTTTGAAACAGTAAGTGGATTCAAGAAATAATTGAATAAATAAACCAAAAGTTTAATTAAATATGGTTAATCAAAGCCTCGGGTTTCAAAAAGGTTTGGAAGCTAGAATTATTCTCATTTGAGTTATTACATAATACTCATACCGCATTCTAAATATTTCACTATACAGATAAATTTATTAAACCAAGTAAAATTTCTAAAAACCTTTTTATTTTGAATTTTCATTATATGTTAGGTTGGCAACATTAAACTTTTCTTAATGTGAACAAAGCTAAATTATGTATGTATATATCAAGATCAACGACATGTTTGTTTAATCAGATAACATTTTTCCATGAAATGATATGTTTTGTTAATGATTTCAATAGGATACGAATCACATCATTAGGTATGTATACTCATTCAAATTTACTTACGAATTTTATTTAGAATTAAAAATTTAATAAGGATTTTAAACTTATATAATACAAATAATAATTAAACCATTACCTTGTGTAGGCACAATTATATTACGTTTCTGCACATTTAATCTAATCCCTGAATTTGATTGTGGATTTGTTTGTGATGTTGATGAATTTGTTTTTTTCATGTGCATGTTTCTGTTGGATCGATGTGTAGTCGTGATTTTTGTAAATGTTGTATACGGTGCAAAATTATCTATCAGCGAATCCATCATTTGGGCCATTTGCTGAAGGCCTGTTGGTGGTGACGGTTGATGTTGGCTGAAATATTATTAATAAAAAAATACCATAATTATATTTTATTAATATTGGTGGTGGTTTTCTTTTATTTCGCAACCACGAATGAATACGTAACAAGATAAGAATCGCATAATAATTAGGTATGTAAATTTTGTATAGGAAATTATAACTCATTTTCTTTCTAGCTATTAATTTTGATCAAACGGTTTTCTTTTTGTTTGGTATAAAAACTCAAAAAACAAAATTACAGGTTCTATAATCCACACAATATAATTTAACCAAAATCTAAAAATACTAAGAACAAGAACTTTTGATCATCAAAAATTCACCCTTAAAAACAAAATTTTTGTACTTTACGGTGTAATTCTATATTGATTATTGTGTTGACCATTGAGTGCAATACCCTTTCGGTAAAAAAGGTAATAACCACACGATTTTTACACAAAAAATAAAAGGAAGAGTAACTGGCTAATTTTGTATTTTATATTCATCGTAACGTTGAGAACTATAAAATTTAAAATAATTATCCGAAAGTCCATAATATTGATTTCCTTAACAGCCAGTCAATTACACATTTCATTTTTTTTTTATGTTATTTATTTTTATTTATAATTATCACTTAATTATTTACCATTCATGCAAATTCCACAACGAATGATATGGTGTATGTCGAAATGACGGTACAATTGGAACGGACACTTCATATTCCACATGAACGTCTCCAGCACGATCGAGTGCTGGATTTGAATTCGAAGCATTTCGATTGATTCGGGGAGGATTCCCGTGAGGATGGTTATAATTAAATGTCATTACTCATGAAATGTTATTAATTATTTGTGCACAATAGATTTCTAATTTTTATTTATTTACGAATAACACGATATTAGAGAAACATTAGTTTATTTATTATTTAATTTTTTTTTTAACGCCCGAACTGTTTAAAAGCTTGATATAAACTGAACAATGAAACGAAAATATAATTCTCGTCAACAATAAAATACTACTAAAACCACTACTACTAGCCGAATAACCACTGGTTAGTTGGTCGTGTATTTTTATGTTGATGCTTATTTCACTACGTAAGAAAAAAAATCGATCTGTCCAAACAATTCTCTATTGTAATGAAATTAATTTTCGATTACATTAATAAATTGATTTCAATTTACTTACTATAATTTCCAACCAAATTAATAATTATAATTTGAAAGTGTATAAAAGCTTATTGCAATTGCACCTCGTTTACAAATAACTTACCAAAATGCAAGTAAACTTCGAAAACCCAAACAATATAATACAGGTCAATGTACTGGCATGACGAATTATAAGTGGGAAAATTAATTTTTTACAAATTTTATTCGTGTTGATGTCAGAATATTTTATCAGCCATGCGGTAAGTTTATACTTAATGCCAAATTAAAACAAATTATTTTGACTTTAAATGTTCATAACTTGAAACACCCCTATTGATCGCTATTTAATATTTGGGGCCAACATTTTGTAATTCGCATTCTTGAAATTTGATTGATACTATTACTGAAGGTTTCTAACTCTGTTTTAAATGTCATTGATGTTAGCTTTAGACTTGAAATGACAACCACCAAGGTGTTTTACTGTAGTATCACGCGATTTTTAATTTTACCAAGAACTAAGCGTACAAAATTCTCTCGTAATGGTAAACAGGGTGGGTGGTTGAGTAAAAAATCATCCAGCTGCTTCCAAGTTCGTTTTTTCAGGCTTACATTTATTAATTTATTCAATTTTGACCTACTTTATGGATAGAAATAAAACATCAGAGATAAAAGAGACACAAATTTAAAACTAGGCACTAATATTGATTACTGATTCACTTTATTTTTGTAGGCCATCCCCAATTATTGCCAATAAGGAAGGTCAATCCCCTCAAAAAGTTGAACTAAGATTAAGAGAAAAAGTTGTTCACTTTAATTTTCCAATAAACTTTATTTCTATGTGTTGTGTTCAGCTTTACAAGACACCACCGCTATCGGGGAGGAAATGATACAAATGGTTTAGATTTGTGGAGTAGATGTCATCGATTAATTTATTTAAAAAAATGTAATGGGAAAATTTAAATTCTTCTAAAATTTTCCCTGCTTCTTTCTCTTAGGAGATCCCAAAACAATTAAAAATGATCCTTACATCGCATTCAAAAACGTCTTATCATTTGTTCAATATAAACTATACTGTGTAAGTAAGGAATAACGGTGAGGAAATCAGCCGACTCAAATGGTTGATTGTGTTAGGACTCGTCGTCGTGACCAAAGAGCGATGCCGCCGGCGAAAGATCGTTTCTCTATTACCACTATTTGATCAGTTTCTTAACACTGGTGCAGGATAATTATTCTGCACTATTTCGTGCCATTTGAACTCTAACTTAAAATATTTCTAAATGTTTTACTCACCTCATTGTACACCATCTCACTTTGAAAAACTCTTTTCGATTCATTTGAAATCTTGTCTCTGTTACCGGCCACAATAAATTAATAATATCTAATTAAGAGCGTCTGATAAATTTAACTATATCCTGCAGTAGTATAGCATTAATGAGCATTACTAGAAAGGTTTTAATTTAAAAATAATAAATTTAAATAATTTAATACCAGCGTTTAATTTTGACAGGCTTACTGGCACTTGTAATTCAATGGTTACTACAATATAATAAGCAAAAATGTTCAACTTCTTTTTAGTTTTATTTCTCAGAACCAGAAAACTTCCTATGGAACTTTTATTTCTAATAATACGAGTTGATATCAAAATAATACGTATTCGTATTTGACGTCAACGGACCCCACCAGTGGTGATCCGTTCAAACCAGCGCTACACTAGTTAAGTGGACCTCACCAGTGGTAACCCATTTAACAAAAATATATAAAAAACATAATAAGTGCCGGACTTACAACCCGGTAATAAAACTTATTGTTCTTTACATTGGCCCTTCGAACCAGGGTCGTTTATATATTCATATCCCATCCAGCAGTAAAACATTGTTAACCGGCCACAAACCGACAAGAAAATCGTCTCAACATCAGCAAGAATGACATCGATTGAAACGCTGTTGAACGCCCAGAATGAGAAAAGCAATCAGCTATTAGCAGATATAGCTAAGAACAGGCAGGAAAGGCCAAATTTGATCCGGGGCCAGCTAGATAATTAGCAATAAATCAGGGGGGATAAGGAATTACTAGCTCGTAACGAGTTGGAGGACTTACATACAAGAAATTTACCTAGGAATGCAAACCATATCTTGTGCTTCCTCCAATAAATCCTCCGAAGATAGAAACCAAAGGAAGCAGCATCAAAAGCGCTTCTACAACTTCCGTCCCAGACATCGTTGATGCAGACAGGGGGAGAGTAGGAGCTCTTCACAGTTAACATCATCCACAAGCAGCACTCAGTACCTCGTGAACAGTTTGACAGCGGCATCACGGATATCCTCTGCATTAGGACCAGCCAGAAATGACGCAAACAAAGCTCTACTCCACGAGCAGAACATCAACATGCGTCTCCTGTATATAAAGCTGGAAAGCATCGATCGAGAATGGGATACTGGCAACCGTTCCCGAATCTACGCTACAATGAAGATCGAACAGATCAATAAAGAGTTAGAGGCCACTGAGAGATAACATCGCACCATCCTCATCAATATTGAAGAAGAGAAGCAAACATCGCAGTACTTCATAGATGACTACTATGGAACGATGTTGCAAAATGCTGTATCTAAATTACTTAAACTACATCAACTCGTGAGTAACGACTGTCCAAAAGCCGGCCAACATGTAGCTTCCCCAGATGGAAATTCCCATTTTTTACGGTGAATACGACAAATGGCCACCATTTAAAGACATCATTAACAAGACCATCCATCAAAGCACACTCTCTAATACCAAAAAGATGTTGTATTTGAATTTGCATGTACAAAGGGACGCGGCAAGAATCATTCCTCACCTATCCTCATTAGAGGAAAATTACGAGGTGGCATGGGATATCTTGCAGACGAGACACAGCTACAAACGTCTGCTTGCTGCATCATATTTCAACACGATATTATCGCTGCATAATATACAAGTGGCATCAGCCTCAAGTATCAGAACATTTCACGATACCATCATCGAAATGAAGCACATCAAAACGCTGGAATTGGAAATCCTTTCGAAACCTTCATAGCACACATTGTTATGAAGAAAGTAGATACGGATACACAGCAGCGCTACGAAACAAGTCTGGCTTGTCCACGTGAGGGTCCAAGGCTAGACAATTGTCTAGATTTCCTAATGAGGAGGTTCCAATCGTTGGAAGCATCAAGGACACATGATCCATCCATCATCGGAGCAGCTAAACCAAATTCTGAGGTACAACGAAGAGTACTCCTAGGTACAGAGAACGATGGCAAAGGAGTCACTGCACAAAATTCCACGATCAAATGCTCATATTGCAAGGTGCCACCATTTCCGCAATCTTAGCACAAAAAGGCGGATTGACTTCATCAATCGGGCAGGAATTTGTACCAACTGCCTTCTACACTGTATGAAAACCACGTGTACGGAAAAACCTTCCTGCTTGATGTATCTTGACAGGCATCATCAGCTGTTACACGAACCTTAACACCATCCGGAAAAAAAGATATATCGGTACATATTAAGCTATCAGTATCTATCGTAGGAACATCGGTACATCAGATAGTAATCAAACCACATTATTGGCAACAGCCAACAGCTGTGGTGAGGAGCACAGCAATATGTGGAGCATCAATTAAATTAAGAGACCTCATAGATCACAGGTCTCTCTCATTACGAACGAAGCAGTCCAACGTCTCGGGCTCACCTTACATCCAACTACCGTCAATATCTCAGGATTTAGGGCACATAACATCAGTCAAGCGACCACTATAGTCCAGGTATGCCTCCAACCGCACTTCAGATCGTCATATCGGTTAACCATTGAAGCATACCTGCAGCCAAAGGTTACAACAGAAGTTCCGGAACGCCAAATTAACCGAGAATCAATTAATAAATGAAACCATTTAATGCTGGCTGACCCTTGATTCGACATTCCCACTCCGATTGACCTTTTATTTTGAGCCGGCGTATACGGCGATTTAATCGGTAATCAGTTGAGAAGAGGAAAACCAAGCGCCATTAAGACTAGCTTCGGCTGGGTAATTTCAGCACCATCTGAAATCGCTACCCAACTACACTTAGTGAAGGCCCATAGTGGGACGAAGGTGGAAAAGAACATGAACCGGTTTTGGGAGTTGGAAGAGGCCCAGAGCAGCAGCAGAGGTGTGAATCAACAGAAGACACTACTTGTGAAACATTTTTCAAGGGACTACTCAGCGAGAACCAGATGGACAATATGTGGCACAACTACCATTTAAAGAAAAGCAACTGAGGGAATATCTCAGTATGGGTCACATGAAGCAAGCACCTCATCACGAAGGCAAATATTACTTACCCCACCAGGCGCAACTCACTGGAACCGATAGCAATAATAGCGAAACGATCTTTCCTCGTTTCTTTACCCCTCTCTCTATAACAATGATCGCAAATACGTGGACGGTTAAAAATTTTCCCGGCACGCTAAACAAATTTAGAGTACTCATTCTTTCTCAGTCTCAACATTTCAAACTATTTTTGTTAAATACCTATATGTTTCAAAATTGGCGAGTTTAGCGATGTTTTATTCGAAGGCTTCTAATTTTAGTTCAGGGGTTGTTTAGTACAACAAATTACGAGAAATAAGAAGGCACTTTTGTGTTAGTATTAGTTGCAAAAAAGGAGCGGCCATTGGAGATTGAACGAAAAGTTCTAAAAGATTCGCTGGTCACTAACATGTACTTTCTGTATATCGCATTCTTACTTAAAGTTGTTACTGACTCGCTGGTGGGCGCCACCGAATCCCACCTCTTTGTCACCATAGCTCCTAAGCCTTTCCATCGCCTTTCTCCCAAACCTGATCCACCCTAATGGCGTGATATTATTTTAAAGGTGTGAAAAAAAAAATTTTACTCAGAAATAATACGTTTATAAGCGATTTTATTAAAGCAATTCACAAATAATGTATCGATTGACATGTCGTTGAAATTTCAATCATTAAAATGTCAATAAAATAACATAGAAATGAGATGTCTTGCTATATTTAAAAGCTTACTAGATATATTTTATTTTTAAATGTTGACGATATTATTTGCCACCAGCAAAGTATTTGAGGTAAATTTAGAAATTTAAATTCCATATTACACGGTAATCTATTCATTTTCTCTTAAATACACCTAGAAAACAATTATTGGAATTCGGAAGTCGAAAAGTTCGACATTAGCTCGGAAAACAGATTGTAGCGGCTCACGCATTCATTTATATAAACTATTTTAAAAAAATGTATATTACCCCTTTCTGTTAAAATAACCCCCATGTAATGCTTCAATTGACCTCAAATTTTGTGAACATATAGATGATGTCACATTTATCATCAACATAACAAAACATTGTCGATCTCGTTTTTGAGAAAATCTTTTTAGGAGTTTTCTCCTTCACTGCAACCCCTTCAATTCTAGACTCGAATGGACCCAAAAGTTAACACAAACAGATTATTACTAAAATCTATCTTTGTACAAAATTTCGACCAAAACTAACAATATTCGTGAGAATGAGAGGCAAAACAAAAATAATAAAAATGTATGATTGGAAGGATGGAAGGATGTAAAAAGAAATATGAAAATCTGGAACAAAAAATTTTTCGCGATTACAATATACTTACCCAATTTAACTTGATTATGGTGGGAAAAGTAAAAATTTCGGTTATTAAAATAGTTCTTCCCAGTATAACGACTATTTTAATAACCGAAATTTTTACTTTTCCCACCATAATCAAGTTAAATTGGGTAAATATTGTAATCGCGAAAAAAAATTTTAAAAAGTAAAAATGAAAACCTTTTTATGAAATTCAAACTAATTTTTGTAATTTAAATCTCAATTCATGGTTCAAAAACCATCCAAACATATAAATTATATTAAATTAAATAATAATTAGACACCTTTCTTTAACATTAATAAAAGTAGAAACAGTAATTGTTTACGCTGACTTGGCAAATTTTAATAATTAATACTTTCACGCTAGGTGTCTGGAACTAATTTGTACCGGTATGTGATTTTTATATAAATACATAACATAATTTTTAATTAGAACCTTCATTCAGATCACCCTGAAATATTAGATTGGATAGAAAGAAGCGATAATAAACGAGTAATCCCTTAACGGAATTATGGTTATTAATTGTGAAGATATAAAAATTACCAGTTTTAATAAAATTATTAATTAGATTTTATTAAAAACAAATGAATTGTATTGTAAAATAAATACGAACGAGTATACTACTGTTAAGTTGTCGCTGAAAATAATTGAGTAAGGTTTGCTCAGCCAGAAGAGCAAAATAATCTCGATATACTTATGTATATGTGTTTTTTCTTTGTCAAAGAAAAAATTAAGAAAAGCGCAAATTGCAAACCGGACCGAAAAGAAGCCATAGTTTCTGTGTTAATTTCTTAAGGTTGCTTCCTATGCCTGGTACAGAAATAAATGTTTATCTTGATGATTATTACTATTTATTGGTTATTGTCTTTCTAGACCGATTTTTTTGACTGGGGTGAAAAATCACCCCAGTGTGGCCGCTAAGGGTTAATTAGTATTTTTTTAGTTGAATTTGATAAGTTTATTGAAAATTATTTATTTTTTGTTTAATTAAATTCATATTTTTAAAATTTAATTGATTTTTATCTTGTTTACAAATTCATTATTGACAACCAATTTGTAACATTCGAAATGAAACTAGTTGTGCTTCAGTCAAATGTGCAATCTCCGATGCGTGTGAAAAGACATATGAAAGCGAATTATCAAATCCACTTCGGTATTGGATTATGGTGCGTGTGAAAGCGACTTATGAAAGTTGGACAAAAAAATCGGAAAATGATAAAAAAAAAAGTTGGAAACCAAATTTCATCATTTTTCAATTTTGTTTCCAACATTCGGGAAAAAATTCATGTTTTCAGCTAAATGTCAGAAAGATACAAAAATTTTCGGATATAAATATACTTGGGGGAACTTCGATTTTTTTGGCAATCTCAATCGAACTCGACATTATATTTTATACTTCTGAAAATAAGGGACCAGAAATTTGAGCGGAAGAATATGAAGCCCATTACCATTAAACCGGTGTCAATAAAAGTGATTGCTTCAGTAGCAGCTTATTAAACTGTGGCCCTATTCTGGCTATTTCCTGCGAACTGGGAGAAATATTGCTATATTTTAAACTTCAATAATTCCCATTTTGTATTCCCCAATTCCCAAAAGCGTATTCTGGCGTAATTGGGAATAATTTCCAAAGGGATGCACAATTTCAAATTTTGCAGCCACAGTTATTTAAAAATTTATTTTATACTACGTTGTAAATCAAATAATGAAAATACACAAAACAATCAGTTTCTTCTAATTCCCAAATAAAATTTAGGGAAAAATAAACGTCAAAACTTACATAAAATGTAATTATTTTTCCCTACATTCAAAATTCCCAATCGCTACACTTTGGAAAAAATAATTCCCAACTGCTGAATACTGTCAAAATAATTCAATTCCCAATTCCCAGGGAATAGCCAGAATAGGGCCACTGTGGCACTATTCTGGTTTACCCGGGGAATTGCGAATTGGGAATTGTTTGTCAGTTTTTACGGTATATCCGCCAATCCACACTGGGTCTCATTTGATACTGGTTTCTGGTATCAAAATACCAATCGCATCCACACACAGTCTCAAATGAATCCGGCTTATTCAATCAATTTATTTGTATGTGTATGTCGAAACCAATGTCTACTAGATATATGCAAGACGGCATTGGTCGAAACACAATATGAAACAAAAAAATACAAGTCAAAAATGTCCTTGAAAATTTTTTTTATTTCATTTTTGTTTGTGTTAGTGTGGTGAGACTATTACAAACCAAAAAAATTTTGGTTGAAAATGAATCCGCAACAAAACCGGTTATATAGGTAAAGGGGGAAGAAACGAAGAATGATACCGAACTCATGAGACTCTAGTGTGGATTGTATGGGTTTTCTTTTTTCGAAAGCATGCTGAGCGATTTGTGTTTTGTTCATGTTTTGGCAAAAAATACAATAATTCCCAGCCAAATTTTTAGGGAAAAATAAACAACAAAGTTCCTATGAAATGGAACTAGCTATATTTCCCCAAAAATAGTATTTTTGGAAAAAATAAAACCAAAATACACTAAAACTGATTATAAATCAAATCCTAATTCGCAATTCCCCGGGAAAACCAGAATAGTGCCACTGGAAGCAGAACACATTTAAACAAGCAAATTATTGTTTATTTTTATTCTTTAAATAAATGAATAAAATTTAATTATTTTTTAAAAAATATAAAAAACGTTTTTTAAGTGTTGCGAATCTCAAATAAATATTTCGCAACCAACACGAAAAATACGCATCGTCAAAAATCATTCTATTTGCGATACGTAAAAAGTTGTAATTATCATGGGACCGTTAGATTTGTAAGCGTATCGATTTCGAATCGTAAAAACAGTTCGTTACGGTGTTTTGTATGAACAATTGAACAACAAACATCATTTTCGTATCGTGAATGAATCACTTTTTTTAGAGGCCTGCTGCATTTACATACTGCTACATTTGGCGCATTATACAATTTTAACATCCTCCCGCAATGAAAGACAAATCATTTTGATCAAACTTAATTTAAGCAAAATTGAAATAAATTAGAGCAGACATTAATTTTAAATCCAAAATAATCATTATTTTGGTTCTGTTCGCCAACGGATGGTATATAATGAGTCATCTAATTCTGTTGTTAATAAAGCAAGACATCAATCTTATTATTAAATTAATGTGGTGCCTTAACACAGAATACAATAAAATTATAACATAAGTTGTTCTTTAAATTAATTAATTATGAATTACTTGTTTAGAATATACATACATACCTTTCAATCATTGGAAGAAATGAGGTTGTTGAATCAATCGTTCTGATAGCCGTATTACCACGAATAACATATTTTTCTCGTGTTACACGACGATATTGTTCATCACCTCTCATTTTTAATTTCGTTTTAGAAAAAAATCGCGTTAATATTTTACTCTGATTAATTAACTTTTTGTTATGTATGCACATAAAAAATTTCTACTACTTTATAATCGCTTTATTATAATAATATTTCTGTTATTTGCACGATAAATTATTATTTACTGTTATTATTATTGTGATTAAGTCAGTATCGGGTACAAGTGTTTAATAATTTTATTCCGACCTTGACTCGAATGAAAATGATTTCTATGTATTTTCCCCAAAAGTAAAATTATTCTATTATGTATTATATACCCCTAAAAATAGTACACAATTAAACATAAAAGTAGCTATGTATAAAACACCAATAATAACTATTCCAAATTAACTTAATTAAAGTAAAATTATTGGACTTCTGATTACATTTTTATTTAACAATTATAACGATACACTTCAACAATGATTAAACAAAATTAAAACTAAAGCAAAATGTCACTTCAAAATATTTTTATATTTCCCATTTCCTCTTTAGAAAATAAAAATGCACTTTGACTTCGACGTGAGATAACAACCAGACTACTGGAGAAATTTCAAATGATGAGATAAATAAAATCGAATATTTTCGTTTGATGCTGTTGGTACTTCTGTCTTGCGCAGATGAAAATAAAAAATAGACAGTGGAATTCAAATCGAATTACAGACACCTTCACACTTGATTTAAAAAAAAAAATCGTTAAAGTAAAGTCGTTGTGGCAAACGGAGAAATGAAACTGAATGGAAATTGCATGTTTTGTATTTGTTCCATTTTTACTATTTCATTATAGGTTATTTTTTGTATACATACGTTTATTTTTTTTACGGTTATATGATGATAATTGGTGTTTTATAAATTTTTTGTAATAAAACGCTGTTGTTCTATTTAGGTTTGTATAAAATGGTACAGTTACAAGTTGTGTGCGGTTCAATAAATGTGTACATTTATCGGTTAATGTTTCCAATACCAGAATAGAGACAGATGTTCTGATTTACATTTTTTTAGTGAAAAGTCTTTCCTTAATTGTGATCTGATTAGGATGCTAATAGAACTACTTTGCAATATCTCCATTTCGATGTATAAAAATTAAATACAAACCATTGAAATTCGAATTGAAAAGGTTAACCGGCTCCACTTAGATGTCTCATAATTCAACTCATAGAGCATTCAAAACTTTTTACTTTTTACAGGTGTTTAATGGCGACGAATTAAGCTTAAATTGAAAAAAGATGCCTATGCGCACTTACTTATCAAAAAACGAAAGATCAGCTCATGGGTTTAAAGTTTCGAAGAACAGAATAACGCTACTATTTAGCAGTAACGCATCAGGCGATTGTATGACAAAACCTTTGTTGGTTTTTCGATCTCTAAATCCATGAGTCATGAAAGGAATGAACAAATCCACCCTACCTGTTGATTGCCGCTTAAATGAGAAGGCGTGGATTACGAGTAGCTTGAATGAAGATTGTTTTTTAAATGCTTCGTTCCCGAGGCCAAAAGCTACACATAAAGAATAAAAAACATTGATTTCAAAATCTTATTTATTATAGGTAACGCACTTTATTATAGGTTCAGCATTAACTCGGTTATAATTGTTATTATCGAATAATTTTTTGATAATGTTGGAGTGATTTAAATTTTTGTAATTATTCAAAATGTATTGCACTTCTTATCCAACAAAAAGAGACAGGTTTTTTGGTATCAATAATAATTTATTAATTCCATAAATAAAAATATCAAAAACACAATATTTCGATCACTTAGGATCATTCTCAAGTGTTAGAACACTGAAACTAATAATGAGAAAAAATATATAAATTAAAATTGAATATAACATACAATAAAAGAAAACTTACTATAGTTTGATAATTATTACATTAAAATTAAATTTTAAATTTTAAAATCAAACTCCATCTTAGGAATTGATTCAATATATAAAAAATGAAAAATACAAATTAAAATATTGTTTTTCCCCACAAAATACTTTCTTAACAATATGTATATATTATTAATTTTCAATAAAAATAGTTTAACTTTATGTAAATATATGAAAATTAATTACAAAATTAACTACTTTTTTACCACTAATTGAAACGATATGTTCACATAAGCTTTTCAATAAATTCTAAAAATATTTTTGTCAAGTCATACAACATCGTAAAGTAATACCAATCGTTTACAAACAAACGTTAAAAACTTGGAAAAGCTACCAAAATAAAAATATGAAATATGATGAACAGTTGGTCAAGGATGAATAAAAGCACTGGTTCAAAAATAAATAAGTATAAAATTAAAAAATATTAAAAAATTAGAATTGCGAAACATAGATGGCTATTTTTATTTAATAAACAATTATTATCGCATGAACGAGCAAGATATTTGTTAAAAGCGACCGTGTATATATAGAAATAAACTCATTATGGAAGAGCTTTACCTAATTTATGTAGATAAATTGTCAATATAAACAGCAATTGTCAATTTTATCAACATTGGGGTATCTAAATAAATTCAGAAAGTTTTTTAATCGTTAAATAAAACTATTTTCTAGATTATTGTTACTGTAGTGCACCATGTTCTTTCAACAATTATAAAACAAAAAACTAAACTAAATTTAAATATGTTGTTGTTAATTAATGAACTTTTTGTAATTATGTATCAAAAATTTATAAGCTGTGTTAATAGTTTCCGTGTCAGTTTTGAAATTCAAACAGTCTTAATCGGATAAAATACTTAGGCTTTCCAAAAACTCCCTTTTCTTTTTATTCTTTTCTCTAAACAGTAACCTGAACTTATTGAAATCTGGGGTATGTTTTGAATTAATCACATGTTGCGCTAATGCTATATGTGTGTTTCCACAACGGATATCACTCTGATGTTTTTGTATTCTTGTTCTAATTTGATTTTCTGTGTGTCCTATGTACTTTTTACCACATGAACATTTTATTTCATAGACTACATGGGTTTGTTTATTTATATCTATTTTATCCTTGAGTTTTGTATAATAATTCTGTAATTTATTTGATACTTTGTACGATATTCTATCCACTCCTACTTGTTTGAGGCTTTTCTGGGGCCTTACCACCGACTCCGCCGGCGTTCGTTGTTATTCGCTGTAATTCGCTTATTAATACCCAACCACAAACAACGCAACGCTAAAAGCGAACATTCGTTTATTCTACTTACAATATTATTTGTGAAACCGAATTTTAAAAACGCCAAATTACTTTGGTACTAAGCATTTTTCTTCGCTTTGTTATCCCCGTTTATCATCGAAAAGAAGCGCGTTCGATTCTTATGGTACCGAAATTATGTTTATTTAACGCCTAAAAGCGTTCATATTTTCGCTTCTCGTTTTATGTGGTACGGAAATTGCAAAAGCGAATCAGCAACGAACGCCGGCGGAGTCGGTGGTAAGGCCCCTGAATATTAGGAGTAAGTAACGGAATGAACGGTATGATAGCATTAACGTTTTCATTATTATCCTCTATGAATGCATTATTCAGATGTGTTTTTATTTCTTGATTGGATTTATATATGGAATCTCTAATAATTTTGTTAATAACTTGTAATGGGTAGTTGTTATTTAAAAGTAAATTTTTGATAACTTCAGTATTTTTTTCATGAAAAATTTCATTACTTAATGTGAATATTTTAGAAACAAGATTTTTAGCGGTGTTCATTTTCATAGAAAACGGAGTTTGATTTTAAAATTTAATTTTAATGTAATAATTATCAAACTATAGTAAGTTTTCTTTTATTGTATGTTATATTCAATTTTAATTTATATATTTTTTCTCATTATTAGTTTCAGTGTTCTAACACTTGAGAATGATCCTAAGTGATCGAAATATTGTGTTTTTGATATTTTTATTTATGGAATTAATGAATTATTATTGATACCAAAAAACCTGTCTCTTTTTGTTGGATAAGAAGTGCAATACATTTTGAATAATTAAAAAAAAAAATAATTGTTATTATTCTGAGAAGCATCATTTATGTTGTCTTGATGTAACCCTGTTTCGGAACCACTATTATTTAAGTTTGAATTATTTAGGTATTTTGCATTCTCAGGAATTTTTAGTCGCGTAGGACAATTTCCAAAACTCACATCTACCTTTATATCATCACACCCTTTCCTTATTTGGTTTATGTGACGTTTAATTTTTCTTTTATTAGGAAGTTCACAAATATAAGTTCTCGGACCAATTAATTTTTTATGACAGCATCTACCCATATTGTTTTGTTAGAATGAATACATAATCTTTAACCACAACTTTATCAGCACAAGTAATTTGTTCCTTCCTTTCCATGTGCCTTATCACAAATATTCTTTTGATCTGGAGGTTTTAATAAATTAAATACGGCTTTTACTTCCCGATTAAACATTAATTTAACTAGAGTTTCGTTCGCTAGGTCAATGTAGATATTTTTATTTTTCATGCTATGTTCGGATAACACTGCTTTTAAGGTGTGTTTGACTGTCTTGACCATATTCTCAGCGAACCCTTATCGTTGCGGATGTCCTGGAGGTGTTACTTTGAGTCTAATTCGATTATTTTTTAAAAATTTGATGATTTTATAGGAACAGATTGGCTACCATTATCGGTAACTAGAGTGTCTGGTAGGCCAAATCTCGTAAATAATTCCCTCAATATAACTATGACTTTCTCACTTGTCGCATTCTTGATTTTAAAGATTTCTGGCCATTTTATGTAGGAGTTTACAACTATTAGAACCATGTGATCGAACAATGGACCGGCAAAATCCGTGACCACGGTCTTCCAGTAGTCTCCCACGGAATTAATGGTGCTATTGGAGGACTCGGTAACATGCTAATGCAGTAATGCATGATCTGCAGTTTTTACCCTTGCTTCTAGTTTCAAATCAATCCCTGGTCACCAAATATAGGATCGCGCCATGGATTTAATTTTCACTATTCCAAAATGTGTGACATGTAGTTCCTCCATAATACTTTTCTTAGTTTATTGGGAATAACAATTCTACACCCACGCAGCAATGCATCCTGCTCAACAATTCGTCTTTGATCCTTACATATGGTAGAATATCAGCACCTTTGCAATTACTTAACGTCCCTAATTTAACTCTTTCTACTACCTTTGACAAAATAGGATCTCTTTGCTTCTCCATTTTTATCATTTTGAACGAAATTTAGGTAACTCACTTTCCCAACATCCTCGCCTTCTTTGTCTTCTACTTTTGCAGACATTGGATATCTGCACAATATTTGCCACTTCTTGCATATTCGATCTGATAGTTAAAACCCGATAGATAATGCGCCCACCTCTGTAAGCGACTTGCTGCGCATTTGAGGCAGTCCTTTCTTTTCCCCGAATATTGTAAGAAGTGGTTTATGATCGGTTCTTAAAATAAATGTATTCCTATCAAATATTGGTATAGTTTTTTACTGCACAAAATATTGCTAGGGCTTCTTTGTCTGGCATGCTATAATTTTTCTCAGCATTGCTCCAAGGTACGTGATATATACGCTATTGGCCTCTCATCACCATTCTTGAACTTGTGATATAGAACTGCACCAATGCCTTTCTGGGACGCATCGCACGTCAGGATTATTGGTAATTTTGATAAAAATATTAATAGATTTGTTATTAATTCGGTTAAACTTCAGTTTATTAATTATATTAATTATAATATTAAAAAGGTACAATAATAAGATATGCACGGGTCGAGTAACTCTAGTTTAGTAAAAAGGAAAAACAAAGAAAAAGAAAAAGGCTACTGTTTTTCTTATATAATTCAAAGGTGCTACTATCTACAGTTCAAACGGTTCACAGAGCGACCCTAAAGACACATACCTTTCTCACTCCCCCTCGATTCAACGTTCATTCTTTTATATTATATATTCTACCTAAAAAAAATGCACGTCGAATCGACAAGGCTCACATCTCTGATTAACTAACTTGATCATAGAGGAGAACATCTCGAAACTTGATAAATTTCTCTTTGCATAATGGCTTCGTGAAGAAGTCAGCCAAATTTTCTTTTGTGCAAACATATTCTATAGTAATTATATTTTTATTGAAATGGTACTTAATTTCAATATGCTTTCCTCTTTTTGTATTTGAAAATGTTTTCATCAAAGAAATTGCACTATCTACTTTTAGCATACAACTGGTTTTATTGTTGGATACTTCCGAGTATTCACCATTGCTATAATGAGTACCTGCAGCACAAGACTTATTAAGCTCTGACAAAACACCCTTCAAATTTACTGCTTCTTGTGCTGTTGAAACTGCAGCAATGTACTCAGCTTCCATTGATGATAATGCCACACACCCTTGCTTCTTGGAGTGCCAGGCAACTGGATTGCTTGCATGAAGACACACGAAACCACTCACACTTTTTCTGCTCTCTCTCTGTCACCCGCCCAATCAGCATCTGAATACGATATAAGTTCAGGTTTAGAGTTCATGAAACTCCTTTTAGCCCCAAACTTTTGGTGCAACTTAAGTAACGAGTCACTCTTTTTGCAGCTGTCCAACAATCTATTGTTGGCTTATCTAGGTATCTGCTTAAGAAAGACACCGAATAACTTAAGTCTGGCCTTGTTGTTACAGCCAGATACATCAGAGAACAAACCAAACGACGATACGGTACTTCGATTTTCTCCCCTTCTGTGATTTGGAAATTTACTTCCATAGGAGTGTATGTTGATCTACACTGATTCATTTCAAATTCTGCTAGCAAACGATTTATAATTTTTGTTTGAGAAATATGCAATTCATTCTGTGTTCTTTTCACTTCCATACCCAGAAATCGTGATACTTCACCCAGATCTTTTATGTTAAATTCTTTCTTAAGAGCTTTCAACAGAAATTCAATTTTCTCCACTTATCCCGTAATGATTGCATCGGCCACAAATAAAATTAAATATACTCCATCTCCTATGTACAAACAAAAATCATAAGGAGAACGATAAAAACTTAACTTTTCCATTACTTCACTAAATCGGTTATTCAAACATTTGGGTGATGATCTCAATCCATATAAAGACCTTACTAATTTTAGTGTTTTCTTGGTGCAACTTAAACCTTCTGTTTTTTTAATATATATATATCACTGTCCGCATATCCATTTAAAAAAGCTGTAGGCACATCGATTTGTCTCAACGGCCAATTATTCTGTAGTGCAACAAAAAATAAAAGACGTACCGTAGGTATTCTACAAACAGGAGAATACAGAAAATCATTATCCTTTTCTGGTTCTTGAAATCCTCTCGCAACCAAACGAGCCTTCTTCTCTCCATTTTCTTTCACTTTAAAAACCCATTTCGTATCTATAGCTTTAGCATCTTTAGGTAGGTCATACTCTTTCCAAGTTTGTTGTTTTTCGAGGGAATTTAACTCGCTTTGTATTGCCTCTTTCCATTCATCGGACTCCTGAGCTTGCTTAAAATTTTCAGGCACATTTTCATCGGCAGTTAGTAAACAATAAGCAGTAAACAACTCAAAATCATTTAAATAAGCTGGTTTCTTTATCACCCTTCCCGAAGAAGTTGTTTGCTTTTTAGCTGTTGGCTTTTCTGTAAGAACATTCTGCATTTTAGTTGACTGTTCAATAGTCTCGTCAATTTTGGTATTATGATTGTTGTTCTCAATTTCTGGTTCTTCACATACTTCATTAGGCAACGAATATTTATTCAAATCTTCTCTGCATTCCATAAATGTTTCATCAAAAGTTACATGTCTCGATTTAATTAATCTGTCGGTAGAAGGAAACCAAATTTTGTAATCTCCTCCACAATATCCTACCATCACACCTCTTTCTGACCTAGGATCGAGTTTTCCGCCTTTAGGCAAATTCATAGACCAAGTTCGACATCCAAAAATTCTCAACTTTGATAAATCATTTCTTCCATTCCAAATTATAGACGGGGTTTGCCCCTTTTCCAGAGTTGAAGTAGGTGTCCTATTTAATTCGTAAGCTGATGGTCTAATTGCTTCACCCCATAAATATTTTGGTACACCCGAATCGGCTAACTTGGTTCTAACCATATTTTGGAGTTGATCGTTCATTTTCTCTGCTTTACCATTCATAGGTGGGTTATGACTTATTGTGTACTCGATTTTTATTCCCTTTTGTCTAGCAAAATTTTGAAGTTCATACGAAGAGAATTCTCCACCCCTGTCACTACGTATCCGTTTTACCGTACTTCCGAATTGGTTTTCTACTTCAGCAACATAATCAATAAGATTTTGTGCGGCTTTATTTTTGTTTCTTAGGGCCTGCTCGAATACTGTGGTAACAATTTCCCCGTTGTAGTTTTTGACGTAAAACACACCATAAAACGCACTCATTCAAATTACCACAGTCTTACACCATGGTAGAATTTGAAGGAAAGGAAAGAATTTTCGTTTGGACTTTGGATTTAAATATAAAATTGTATAATTTAGATTTTATAAAATTTAATTTAAATGAAATTCAAAAAATTCTAATTAAATACAAAGATAATAAAAATCTAAACTAAATAAATGTATTTTATTTAGTGATCCGCCCTTAAATCGAGTTTATGTATTATTTTTGTAACTGCTGCATAGACCTTTCGCATTAATGCTACAACCATTCTATGACTATAAGTAGCACCACAGGCTATCCAACAAATTAGGTCAATGCCATGTGTGGAACCATGAGTTTACTTTGCAACATTTTGGCTATTTCTCCACAAGCAAAAATATAAATTTCAAACCTTTAGAAAATTTCTGTTTAATGGCAATTAATGACTTAAGATAAGATTGGAAAGTTCTCAAGGCAGAGAATAATAAAAGATTTAATTTAGTATTAGTAAAGTGGAATACTTAATATATGAATACTTATTTATGATAAAATTCGTCCCTTTAATAACAAAATAAGATTATTGAAATTTAAATATGCATTTCAACAATCGAAAACCGTTAAATTATTCAATTCAAATTTTCACAATAAATGTCAAACGTAAATAGTATTCGAGCAGCCAAAAAATAGAAGGGGAATATTTTAACATTAAAATGTCAAAAACTACAACGAGAAAATAATTACCACAGTATTCGAGCAGACCCTTAGTAGTTTTACTATGACAAAATGCGAAAAATCATCCAGAATAACTTGAAAGTAGCGTTCCCCATTCAAAGTTGAAACATTTACTGGCCCACATACATCAGTCCAAATAAGTTGTCCTATTTGGTGTGTTTTCATTTCGCTCCGTGGAAAAGATTCTCTCTTAGCTTTTCCTTCTATACAATACGTACATTTCTGACTTATCTGTGGTAGTTCGAGAGCCCGAAGAACTTCATTATTAGCATGCCCCCATCTTTTGTGCCACAAAAACTCCGAAATACTAGTCACTTGATTACACAAAACACGTTCCGCATAAATTACATATACACCATTTGTTTGTTTACACACAATACTTCCTTTTCACGTTTGTATTATCATTTTTTTATTTTTTAAAATTACTTTATTAATATTTTTACTTGTAATGTGAGAAACTGATAACAAATTCTGTTTTAGACCCGGAACCACAAGAGCTTCAATATTTACAACTATTCCTTGAACAGTAATTTTTAGGTTCCCTTTTTTATTTGCTAGCAGTTCTGTTCCGTTTGCCATCCTTATTTTGATACCAGCATTTAATACGTCCAAATTATGTATTTGATCCTCCAACTCGCCTTTTATCATATTTCTGGAGCATCCAGAATCCACAACAAATAAAGAATTAGTGTCATTTTGTAGAGATAAACATGCTATAAAATTAACTTCGGCTTCATTTGCATAATTTTTATTTTGATCACCACGGCCTTGACCCCTATAGAAATTTTTATTTCCTCTTTGTGGTCTTCTAAAACTATTACCACCTCTGCCTCTATTTTTGCTCAGCTTAGGGCAATTGTACCGTAGGTGAAATTTATTTCCACACTCGTAACAACCTGACGTACTTAATATTTTTGTGCCTGCTCCAAATGAGACATCATCTTTTCACATTTTAATAACTTCCCATGTATTTTTATTTCTTCATCTAGTAATCGTGATTTCACAAATTCCATTTTGACATTTTCGATATTTTCAATTGCTGTTATAGATGGAGAGCTGGTAGACAATTTTGAGTAGGTATTTGAGGCAGCATGAAAATTTGTGTGACGCTTCTTTAGCAATGTCTAAACACAAAATCAAAGACCTGGCTGAAGGGTAGCGGGGCATTGTCAACCTTTGATTTTTTTAAGGGGGGAACCTCCTCCAAATATTAATTTTTTTGCATTTTTTTTTTTTTTTACTTTAAAAATTAATTTAGTATCTGAAGAATATATTTCCAAAGTTTCAAGCCCAACAGAAAGTCCTAAAGGGCCCTAGGAAGTCACCGAAGTGATGCGAAGTAATGCGTTCTCTTCAAGAACGAAAACTTCAATCGAGTTTTTCTTGAAACGTGTTTTTTGCGCGCCGTGGAATGTTACTCAAAAAGTAATGGACCAATCAACTTGAAATTTTGTACACATATTCTTTAGCTTATCAGCCTTTGCACAAACCTAAAATTTCGTATAAATTGTTTAAACAAATATTGGTTTTAACTAATTGTTTATAAAAAAACGTGTTTTTTTTACTTTTTGACCTCAAATTTTCAATTTTATTTTTTTTTGCAACTTTTAGGTTCATGCAAAGCGGAATGAATTATTTTAATAAAAAAATTTGTTTTGTTGATTTTAGTTAACTACAAGGACCTGGGCGTTCCACGGCGCAAACTCTACTACCCCAGCAGGTATACCCTGAAAAAGCTTCTCGATAGTGAATTGAAAAATTCCACTTGCGGGTTTTATGCCATATGGCAACCGATTCATTTGAAACACTCCTTTATGCGTACTCCAAGCTAGAAACTTCTTGGTTTCTTCGTCTAACTCAATCTGATCGTACGCACATGACAGATCGAGCTTCGTGAACCTCTTTCCCCCTTGCAATTTAATCATAATCTCATCTACTCGTGGTAATAGATGATTAAAATCCTAACCGAACTTATTAATCGTTACCATCGATAACCATCGGATTTTAAAATTGGAACTAATGGTGTTCCATAATCCGAGGTTGCGATTTGAGTTAATATTCCCTCCTTGACTAACTCTCCTTGAGAGTTAGATCTCGTTCTACTTTATCTTTTAGAGCAAACCGAACAGGTCACGGAAACAGGTTGCACTCCTTTTTATTAAAACAATTATATATTTATTTATAAATTATAAGCTGTTGCATTACTCGCATTTTATTTCACTTCATCTCGTGTACCTCCTTTGTATCTATTTCTTAAATCCCCTCATTCAAGTTATACACTACAATACAACTTGTGTGTTCCAAAACACCACACGCACCCCACCTTAAAAATTTAACACATCCGAATGTTAAAATAATTTTTTCACCGTCTAATACCACAGCCCTCATTCAACCGTTGGACCAAGGCATAATTGCCACATCAAATCTTATTATATTCGAAGAACCTTTCAATTAATTTCGGATAAAATGGAGTCGAATTCCCGATTTTAAATTGTGTTGAAATTGTTTCTCTTGCAACTAAAGAATTAAAGCCATCTACACTTAACGCTTGCTGGAAAAAATTATGGCCTAACATAGTTTTAGAAGAAAACGCCATACCGTCATTAGAACCAGAGGTTCATCGCATATCCTTCTCTAGATATCTTGAGAAAACAGTGGGCAGCTTGCACTGCCATACGGTCAAAGTACCGGACTATTATCCCATCCAGAGAGGACTGGATGATGGGTGCAGTTTTGGAACCAGGAGTTTTAAACTTCTTCATTGATGGTTCAAAACAGGATGGAAAAGTCAGGGCTGGGGTGTTCTGCGAGGAACTTATTTTAAACCTCTCCCTCTGTCTTCCCGACTACTGTAGCATGTTTCAAGCTGAAATAACTGCGATAAAGGAAGTCATGGACTGGTTGAGGTATAATGTAATATCGACTTGTGATATTCGCATATATACGGACAGTCAGGCTGCTATTAAAGTGCTTCAATCACACCTCCTCATGTCGAAAGTAGTCCAGAACTGTCTCTCATCTCTTAACGAGATGACAGATCAGTTCAACATTCATATTATATGGGTGCCAGGACATTTCATTAGTACACAGGGAATATAAAAGGCGATGAACTGGCTCGACATGGTACAACGGACCACATCTCAAACAGCAAAAAGGATATTGAAATGCCTCTTGCAATATGTAAACTGTTGCTTCAGGAGGAAGCTAGTAAGTTGACGAATGACAGATGGTCATTTAGCACCTCATGCGTAATAATTTGGCAGGTCTCACTTCAGCGGAATCAGATCAGTGTGGTTGTTGGAATGATTACGGGGCACTGTCTCATAGGCAGACATGCGTGTAGACATGGTTTCTCCTCACATGATTACTGTCGTAGTTGCGAGGACGAAGAGGAGCAAGAGACAGTACTTCATCTTCCTTGCACCTGTCGTCGTCTGGCACAAAACATACTAAAGTTTCTAGGAGCACCCTTCTTCAACGACCTGACGGACCTCAGCAGGATGGACGTCAGGAGTATCCAGCGCTTCGTAACAAGCTCAAAATGGTTTCAATGAGTTGGACGAAAAATTGTTATTTGTGGTATGGCTACAGACCGCTGACAAATTAAACTTCTCTGACAAATTAAACTTTATCTTGGAGCCAAAGATAAATACAACAGTAATCTGGGTGAAGATAGTTTTGTCGAAGGATACAAAAGTGATACAATCACCCACTAACACTCGATTAAAACTAGTTATCTTTTGTAGAAATTCTAATGCAAATTTTGATGATTGTGGTAATTTGTATGAGGAAGTACAATATTTGGAGGATGAGACAGAGATCATTGAGCTCCGGTCAAGTTGTTCCACTCCTTCCATTATATCAGAGTCAAATTCCTCACATATCGAAGATGCTAGTGGCAGCAACTCTAAAGTATGCTCTACTTCAAAACGAAGCAAAAAAAGAAAGCCCGATGATGTCATCGACAGCCTTATAGGCTTAAGTGAAAACAAAACAAAATATTTTGGAGAGGCTATTAAAAATAGAGGAAAGCCGAGACAACAGAGAAGAAAAAGAAGCCGAACAGAATCAGAAAGTAACAGAGGCAATGATCCGTTTCTTGGAGTTTAATTCAAAATAATTATTATTATTATTTTTATTTTCGTAATATGTTTTATATCAAGTTCTTAAGACTGAATTCAAACAAATGTGTAAATATTGTGATAAATGTGATTAAATAAAATTTAAATATTTAATGATAATAATTTGTGAATTTCCTTTAAATGCGCGTTTCGTCAAATAGCATTCGAGCTATTGAATCGCGCTTGGTCAGCCCATCTGTGTTTCTCCTATCTGAAATTACCCTTTGAGGAACCTCATCAAAATCTGCAGCGTTATTCTTCGATTT
Source organism: Tipula helvola (assembly GCA_963556165.1). Taxonomy (NCBI): domain Eukaryota; kingdom Metazoa; phylum Arthropoda; class Insecta; order Diptera; family Tipulidae; genus Tipula; species Tipula helvola. The sequence continues at coordinate 162,039,731 of OY744481.1, read as the reverse complement.
GTTTAGCCAATTGGCATTAAAGTGGCACTTGTTGCGTTCACATAAATTATTAATTATGATGCACGTCTTTATGATTTTTTTAGAATGTTCCAGTGAAAAATCAATCCGTTTTGATAAAATCCTCATTCTTCCTTTCAATCTGCCAAAACTATCTTCAGCAGTCATCCTTGCTGAGCCTAGACGGAAGTTAAAATGTTGCTGTATGGGCGTCAACCTTGCAACTGGATAAGGTTTAAGAAGGCTTGAGCGCAGAGGAAATGCTCCATCTGCTATTATGTAATGCTTAGTAATATTGTTGGTCAAATATTCAGACAACTTCGAGTCCCTAAATACTACAGCATCATGCACCCCGCCAGGCCTTCCAACATTAATGTACCTAAAAAAGAAAACGAAGCAATAATAATTTACTAAAATACACATTCAAATTTAATAAATATGTATACAATATAAGTACCTGAAGCAATAATCACTATCGACAAGAGCTAATACTACAACGGAATAGTAGTGCTTGTAATTAAAATAATCTTCGCCTGATTTTTCCGGTTTCTTAATTGGGATATGGGTGCCGTCCAACGTGCCGAATGTCCCGGGAAACTTGAAGGAATTTAGAAAGTTCCTGCTTACAGAATCCCGTTCACTTTCTGCCTCGGGAAAACGAACCTCTTTCTGATACAGTTTCTCTATCAGTGAGTCACAGAACTCCTCAACAATATGTCCAACGCTATACTTTTACCAACCTTAAATAGATCAGCAACTGTTCCTAAGTCGCAATTGCTTTTCAGGATATGTAAAGCAATTATTACTCTTTTCTCGACACTCGTAGCTTCCCTCATATTTGTATTTGACCTATATATGACCTATGTATTCAAAAATTTTCCTGTTCACTCGATATTTTTTTTAAATCGGTTGTCTGGCAAATTTCGCCCTACCATTTCCCAGTATCCATCTGGCTTTGGAGGCAACAACTCTGGCATCACCCAGATTTTATTCATGTTACGCCTGGATAATAGCACTAATACTAAAGCAGTATTTATTTTGTTTTGCAGCTTGAAACATTGGTTTATCATGAGTCGAACCCTTTGATTTTGCCTTTTCTTGAGTTTTTTATCCCTTAAGCTTTTCATGTAAAAATTATGAAGCTGCAAAAATTGGCTTGACTTCAATTTATATAAATAAACAACATTCATTTATCCTATAAAATCAAATTCGAATTTTCGAATTACCGAAGACATCTTTCAATATTATACACAAACACTTTTATCGGGAAATTTTATTTTTATTATTTAATTTTTTAATTTGATGTATAGTACATACATAACATGATAGATATGTATGTAAAATGAGCAAAATTTCCAAATTATTTGACATCAAACAGGAAACAAATTGGTTTGCGCATTTGACGAAAGGAGGGAAGGTATAGTAGTGTACTTTTACCGTCAAGACGAAAACTCCAAATTATGATCATAAAATTAATTTTTAGAACTATAATTAATTTTGCCGTCAAGACAAGGCTTTAGACTCGGCAAGAAGCTTGGTGAACTATTTTACGGATAATGATCCCTTCATCGATCGCTCTGGAACATTTCAGAGACAATTCGAAGCAGCTTTAATGCCATATTTTTATAAGCTCGAAACGCATTTGGTACAAAACGCTCAGCAGAGCCTTATAACACGTTTCCTAAATATTCAAGCGATGAAAGCGGCCTACTAATAAAAAATAACGTTGGATTATTTTGGGCTCGCTCCAGTGATGACAATTAAATATGCTTTGTGATAAATTTTAAACTTATGAATAAGAAAGAGTTTCGTTCTAAAATTATAAGGTAATTCAATCAAAATAGTTTTAGGCTAAAACTCTTTTTTCAGAAGGTCGTTCAATTAAAAATCTATTATAAAAAATCAAGTCCTTTTGTATGTAAGAAAGTCAGGTGTTGGCGTTAACATAATACTACTCATTTTTTGTACACGTTTCCTATAAAGCTTTGCACATAAGATTACTGTCTTGGTTGATGCGTTGCTTCTAACTTACTCTAAGGCAAGCAGCTTTGACATTCTGCAGATCTATGTATCTTTTATAGATATCATAATCGCAGGTGCTGGATTTTAAAGTTATCTACTGAGAAACCAATAACCATAATACATATCTACAGTTTCATTGACACCAACATAAAAGAAAACCGAGAAAATGAAATTTAACATTTTTGAAATTTGTATTGTGGTACGTATGTATGTATGTATGTATATGTAGTTTCAAGTACAAAACTATTCAACCAATACGAGCACTTTTTACTATACCCTAGTGATTTGCATGCAAGATAATAAAATTCTTCTTACACATTTTCCGTAAAACATAAAACTATTCTATAACATACAGTCCAACGAGGTAGACATGCAATCACTAAGCGAATTTACTCAAAGGACATTGGCCATTTAATGCATTTGTATATAGTTAATAGTAAAATAAATCACAATCGTGCAGTTTATTGTAAGTTTTAGAAATGTTTGTACAGTATAGTGGTGTACTAATTTAAATTTAGAATCTATCAAAATTATATAAACAAATTATAATTTCCAACTCATTTTATTAATAGAATATTTTATTATTTCATACTATCGACCAACTATTATATTATTCTAGTTTCGATTTTATAAAGTCAAGTAATGACCTTTTTTCAATGTACGACAAATCTGATGATCCCAAATCCGTGAAAAATTTACGTAATAAATGTATAATTTCCTCTTCTCTCATGTCGCGTAAACTACGTTTACCGGGATTCCCACCACTACCCAACCAACCACTGTCTACACCGCTTTGTAAAGCTCCATTATTGGCGCATGACTCATCAAGCACATTGAATATGCAAGACCGCTTTCCAGGATTATAGGTGCCATCTAATAACCATCCACTGTCAACACCACTTTGAGGAATTCCACCATTTGCACAGCCTTCATCCATAGCATTTAAACAAGCTCGTTTACCAGGTGTTGATGAACTTCCTAACCATCCACTGTCAACGCCACTTTGTGGTAAACCACCATTAGCACAGCCCTCGTCCATTGCGTTTAAACAAGCTCGTTTACCAGGTGCTGATGCACTTCCTAACCATCCACTGTCAACTCCAGATCCGGGTATCGATCCACTTGAACAACCTTCATCTAATAAATTAGCACACCGTGCAGTGACTTCCTTTTCCCCACGCAATCGATTAATCAAATTTAATCTGGCCCGAGCTAACCCCATGTTATAAGGATTCGATTCGACTAGTATAATAGAGCATAACAGTATACTAACTATTGACGATGTCCACATGATTGTTAAATAGAAATTTTAAGCTTTTAATTAAACAACAAACAAATCTCGAATGAATTTTTGTTGATTCGAGGTTTGATATTTATACACAAAACTAAAATAATTTAATTGGATAAGAGTTTATTATCAATTAATATATAAATTTTATCTAAAGTAATTCAATTAATATTTTCTCATTGAACCCTTGATTGCCGCTCAACTATTATGTTGGAAAATAATCAGAATCACTGATATATAGAAAGGGTTAAAACAAACATAAATTGAAAGCTATCTCTTAATTAGTTAATTATATTTATTAGTGTAGGTGTCGAAATTGCATAAAGCTCGAAATATTTATTGTATATTGTTTTGGTTTATATTACAGTTATCTTGGAAAATTTAATTAAAGTTTACGCGTTAGTTATTATTATTCCAGATGGCATTTTATTTTTAATTAGGGCAATATTAATAACTTATTTATGACTGTTTGATCGACTCGATGCATATTATAATTTAAAAACTTATACATAATTTGTTTAGAGTGAATGATTTCTTCATAAATGCAATACAATTAATTTTGACACTGAATTTGGTGAAGAAGCAATCGATGGCAATTTAACAACACATTGACGTAATTTAACAAACGAATCAATTTTTTTATTGATATAAGTAATTACTAATTACTCTTAATGATTACTTTTTAATTTTCCCACTAATATTTCAATAATGGTTCTTTAAGCGAAACTTCAAGTTTTCAGCTCCTCTATTTTCACTCTTGCAGGGTGTTAGCGAACCATCAATACTATAATAGGATGGTATAGAGCTAAGCCATGTGCAGGTGGTCTACTTAAACTAGACCTACAGACAGCCATAAGTCGTGGATTTTGCAAGGTAGGAAGTTAAAAGCAAACTGCTAAAGAGTTAGCTCAAAGCTGACTGCGTAGGTATAAATAATCGAACGTGTTCCGTTCCACAATTCCGATGAATATAAATTATGAAGAAACATTATTGGTGAACCAACTTTCAAACATATGTGCGGTAGCATTCCAGATAGCTCTAATTTTGAATTAAAAAACTTGGATAATTGACAGCTTGACCTTGATCTACAACTGTGGCAATAGATTTGTATTTTATGGCTTGACCTGGAAGTTGCGATTAAATTTCATCATCTATTTTATTGAAGTCGTCATTCCTCGAAAGCCAATCATAATTCTTGAAGTTTTTTGAAATGTTTGGAAACCTTCATTAAAAGGCAGGGTGTTTTGTCTGACTACTGTGTGATCATCCGATGGCATTTGCCTCAATACGATTTTGAATAAATTCACCAGATGATTCGTTCTTGGAAAAAATTCTGTAAACTTGAAATGCTTTCACCTTTTGCTCCTTTAGCACAACGTTGATTAGTCTCCATTTATAAAATATTATTAATTCACCCAATTAAAACATTGGAGTACGTGATCATAATCATCATTGTTTGAGTTTTACGCCATTCCATTCTTTCAGCAGCTCTTGAAATAGAAGCTCAGTTTTGAAGTTGCAGAATATGTAAATCACGTTTTTTTTTTGCATTTTTTAATTGGGTACAGAGCGGACTTATTAACGGTCCTAGTTCCTTGTAAATGTCAGAGCTACCTTAAATTTATTCATTTTGAATTCCTTCGGAAATTTAAAGCGCGGCGTTGAACCCTGTCCAATAACTTGAGGGTGGTACCAGACGCCCAAACTTGACAGCAATACTATATATGTACATTGTCGGATGAAGGTTTTATATATCTGGAGGAATTGATGCGATTTAAAAAACCTTCATCGCAACGATGTGTTCATTCCATTTGAGTTTGTTACTTATTTGAACACCAAGCAGTCAAATTGAGTCGCAACCCACAAGGTTATGGTTTTTTACCACAAATGGGTAGTCGTTGCGATTTTGTTTACGCGATAATGTGCATATTTTTGGCTTTTTTTCGTTAAATTGTCCTAAGTTGTTGTAACCCCACTCAAATATTGTACTTAAATCGGAATTAGGAGAAGTTACGACTTCTGCCCGTTTATTATCTAGAAATAGAAGAATGCGTTAACAGCGCTATCCAGCAAATCATTGATGTATAGAAAAAACAGGGTCGGTGACAGAGGTGATTCCTGAGGGACTCCGGCATTTGGGGAGTGCATCGATGATGATCTCCCATTAAGCACGACGCTGACTTTTCGGTCATTGAGATAGCTTTTAATCCACCTGGTGGTCATCGAGTCCAGCACGTATGCCACAAGTTTACAAATAAGCTTCTCATGCCATACCTTATCAATCCAAGGCGATTGCAAAGGTCCCTTCGTTGTGTTCTAGTTCTTATTTGTTCGTGACATACGTCAGGAGGTCGTTCGTGGATCTGCTTTCACGAAAGCCGTATTGTCTATTCGAAATTAGTTTGTTAATTTCAATATATTTAACTATTTGTTGATTAACGCATTTCTCAAAGACTTTAGCGACGCCTGACACAACACAATTGATATTGGCCGGTAGTTTGAAGGGTCAGTTTTGTCACAACCCCGTTTCAGCACGGGTTGCACCATTGCACTCCTCCAGGCGTTCGGGTAGTCGCCTTGCTTATATGAAAGTAGGAAAATTTTAGATAATACTGGAGCCAATTCATTGGTAAACTCCTTCAATATTCGAACTGGAATTCCATCAGGCCCGGTGGCCTTGTTTGCATTCATTGACTGCAGATTAGTAAAGATAATTTCCTCCGAGATGGCGGCGGGAATCATTTTAGAACCGCAATATGGAATTAATGGAGGCCCAATTCCATCTGGGACAACTAATGTTGAGTTCGGATTGAAGACGCTCGCCAATAAGTTGGCTTGTAAGTATGGATCCACCACCAAAGCGCCGTCAGCACGTTTCAATGCTGAAACAGATATTTTCGAATATATTTGCAACCGATGCGACCATGTGGTAAAAGTTATGATCGGAGATTTTCAACTCGGAAGCCACAATGGCTTTCTTGCTGTCGACTCAGTTTACTTCTCTACCACAGGTTTGTTTGCAGATTGCAGGTGTTCCGTATCATTTTGTATTCCTCATAAGAAATTTCGTTGCGTTTATATTTTTGTGTGCCGCATTATTTTATTTGGCAGCTATGGTGGCTTCTTTTGACAATATTTGAAAATTTTGATGGGATTGGAAAATGATGAGGGGATAAATTTATTCATTCCATGTAAGACGGTGTTAGTAAAACTGGAAACGGCGTCGTCTATGTTGTTGTTATGTAAGCAATGGCGTTCCCAAGGGAAATGTTGAAAAGCTAGCTAAACTGCGTACCGCAAAGTGGAATTCGCGGTGAAATTTTTATTTTCGTTTTCGCTTGTGTCAATTTTATTTGAAAAATTTCATTTCACTTCAGCAGCGTACCTACCGGCCTTAAATGTGAAGATAAATTTTGACAATTTCATTTGGTTTTGCGTTTTGAGGAATCAACTATCGAAGTGAATTTTATTGTATAAAATATGTTCTCAGAGACAACATGAACTACGCACTAAAATATTTACGAAACTCGTCAAATTAAATTTTCACGTCAGATTTATCTTCCTATTTTTGGAGGCCAGTGCAAATTTCATTTCACTTGAACAGCGTATTAGGCTTTATACGTACAAATTTTATATGAAAGAATTAATTTTTTTTTTAATAATTATAATAGAAAAGTGGCTCCTGTGGTTGGGGGCACTCACATGAGTTGTAATAGTCCATCGAGCTTTCATGATAGCCTTAGAATACCACATTATCCATTGCTTGTCGCAGGAGGCAACTAAACATACTAAAAAATAATCTACTATTAAAAATGTCAACAAACAAAAGACTGGACACCGCCAAAACTACACCGAAATAATGTCCATTGAGAGATTTAAGATCGGCACGGAGAACATATAGTCAATACGACCTTATCACAAGCATGAAATGGTATCGGCTAGAACTCGTTGGTCTCCAAAACTCGATGGCTTAAAAGTGTGAACCATGTGTTCCAAGGTTACACTATAAAAGGCTGTCTTGGATTTCTAGATAGTCGATTGTGTAAGCTTCGCTTGAGGAAGAAATCAGCCTTCCGGTCGATAATCTTCGTACACGCATCCACTGCAATTACAGCCAACCCAAAAATAAAAACTCATTTTACAATAAGTTAGATGATCTGATGGGATCTGAGCGCGACTTCAGACTGATGTTTGGTGAAGAGACCAGTGAAAATTTCATTTCACCTGAACAGCGTACTAAGTAGGCTTTATCGTCCGGGAAGATAAAAATGAAGTGAAAACCCCATTTCGCTAGTTAAACTGCGTACTTACCGCAAAGTGAAGTTCAGCGATGAAATCTTCATTTGCGTTTTCGCTTGCGTCATTTTTATATGAGCATTTCATTTCACTTCAGCAGCGCACCGGGCTTTAGTTTAAAAAAATCAAAACCCGGTGAATAACAAAAAAATGAGAAATAAATAAAAGGAAAAATTTGGTCCGTTAAATCGGGATTTTACTGTTTTTTTATATTTTTTAATTATGAGGGGTGAGAAAATGTATTTACATACAATGTATCGGCCTCCCTGCCTTGCAGAACTACCGACTAAAAAAAACGCCTCCTCCCTTCAGACAGAAAATCCACCTCGGAACTATTTTGATATTACATCAAGATGGTGTCTCGTATATTGCTTTTCTATGCTTCGTCTTCTATATTAGTATTAAAAATAACAGCTTTCACATTCTATGGTGGTTGTCCATTTCTGATTTCTTTTGTTGAAAGATCGATTTTACGAAGTTTGTCACTGCATCCCAATTCTGTTTCGATTCGAGCATGATGCCCATCCTGCCAACCTCTCTTATTAGATCTTGACCTCTCCTTTTCCACTGATCGCAAGTGAAAAAAGTGTGTTCTGCATCATCAATTGCCGCATCGCCGTAGATACACGACGATTCTTCCACCTTACCCATAGTTTTCAGATATTTGCAAAAGTATCCATGACCCGTGAGGAATTGAGTCAAAAAGTAATTTATTTCGCCCTGTTTCCTATCCACCCACTCAGACAGGGTTTAATTAGCCTTTTCGTCCATCTTCCGCGGCTCTCAGTCTGCCATCTCTCCTGCCAGCAAAGCACGACGTGTTCTTTGGCTGCCTTTCTTGCCTCTAACATGCCAGATCACTCCTGGTGTCATATACCTATAGCTTTCTTTTCCTTCGCCATTAGGTCTATGGGAATCACTCCAGTAATAACCAACACAGCAGGTTCTGAGACAGTTCTGTAAGAACTACAGATCCTGAGTGCCCCACGACGTTGTACAGCTGCCATTTTTTTACGGTATGTTTCCTTTTTAATTGTATCTGGATCTGCCCATATTTCGCATCTATACAAAAGGATGGAGTTCGTGATTGACATTAGAAGCCTCCTTTTTCCAGCCATTGGGCCCCCGATGTTCGTCATCAATCTGCTCAGGGCAAAGGTTACTTTCGACGCCTTTTCTGAGAACCGCTTAACCTGTTCTCCAAAATTAAGTTTTGTGTCCAGATGTACTCCCAGGTATTTGATTGCTGTGCTGGACTGTATCTGTTAGATTTCCTACCTGAAACAGCACATCGATTGCAATTTGACGTCTCGTAAGCAAAACTAATTCTGTTTTTTCTGTTGCTAGGGACAGACCATGGCCAGTCAGCTAAGAGGTTTCTTGAGGTCTCATTACTTGGTTGAGCTTGCGTTGGGCGTCGTCTATATCCCGGACTATGACTGCTGCAATATCGTCTGCGTAACCAACCATGAAGGTATCATCTGGCATTTCCATTCTCAGGATGCCGTCGTATGATGCATTCCATAAATTAGGCCCCAGAATAGACCATTGGGTGGCACCCCCGTGACCTCTTTACTGCATTGACCCTCTGTGGGATTTTACTGTAGTTAAAGATGTATTTCTTCTAGTATAATATAGGTGGCGCTCCATGAACTTTTCAAATCACCTAGCAGCATGTCGGCTTAAGGGGATTGATACTTGATTCTTGCAGTGCTACTGTTGTCTAAGCTGTAAAGGTGTCCAACTTTAAAGGTTCCCTCTTTATTTGATTCAAAACCTTTTTTCAGATTATTTGATTTCCGGTTTTACGTATTATTCGTAATACGGTTTTATCAAATAATCCGTAAAAAACCATGTTAATCAAATAGCGAGAAATTGAAAGTCTGTTTTGGTGATGCCATGAGCTTAACGTATAATTTCCATCCGAAAGCTACATGTGACGATAAATAGGGGGAAAATGAGTGCTATTGGATTGCCATGGAAACATGTCGTGTCCCGGTAAACTTGAGAGAAAGATACATCGAAAAAACATTTGTCTGAAACTGGTTCGAACAGACATTTTAAAATATTAACTATGTACATACCAACATACAATTCTACGATAGTTTTGGAAGATTGCCTTAAAAACTTACTTGAGGCAAATCCTTGACCAAATTGTAATGCGCTTTTCTAGATTGTAGAACTTAGAAAATTCCAGTCAAACACAAGTAATTTGTGCAATTTTGTATAACAAATTTTATTTTTAACTTTATAGAAACGATACAAAATTTGATAAAAAAGTTATTCTTCTGCTATTTTTTGAAGTACGGCTTTATATCTTTCAACCACAAGCTGAAAAATTGAAAGAATGCTTTAGAAAAAATTCATATAATCTGAAATGGTAAGTTTATTACCTGAAAATCAACTTTTAATTGTTCAACCCGATCTTCGGTCGTGGCATTGGGAGATATTTCGATTCCTCGATTCTTTATCTTTTCCAAAGCTAATTTCTCCTTGTAGAAAACTAAATTTAACCGTTTTTTAACCTCCAAGCGATAAGGCTTATATTCTCGTTCATCGTGTTCATTTATATTCTTTAATTTTAAAATCTCGTATACAATACGACATTGGCGTTTGTTAATTTTAAATTTTTCCCTTGCTTCTTGTATCATTTCTTTGCTAAAGCCAAGCCGCAGTTTTGCTGGTGCAAACGATGGCAGCTCAGAACATAATTTAACATCGATATAATTTCGAATGCGAACAAATTGTTCAGACGGATCTTCTACAGAGATATCTATAATTTTTGGATCTTTAATAAATTGATTGTAAATGGTTTCAATCACTTTTGTACCAATGCCCAAATTTTGAAAAGGGGGCAATATCAAAATTTGACTGATGCTAGGACGGATATGCTCTGGAAACGTGTAGTATTGGTAGACTGTTGAATAGCCCACACTTGCATACAAATTATTGCCAGCGCTATCTTTATATTTCTCGTATACAACAAAATATGACCACTGCGAATCATCAATATCGATGTAAGTAGCAGCATCAGCAAACCACAATATAAACGACTGCAATCGTAAAAAGAACGCTCGAAAGTTTTCCGTATGCATGTCACACCGATATATTTCGAACGTTCTTGTGCTATTTTCTTTTGTGATATCAAACGAGAGTAAATGGTCCCCGCAAGGTTTAAATTTATCATTTTTAACAATTTGACTAGCAAATTCATCCAAACTGGTATAATAGCAGCCATCGGGTAGAATGTCAGCGATAGCTGCTTCGATATCGTTAGGCTCAGGTACATCCTCCGAGCGATTTCGTTCGTTAATTTTCTTCGAATATTTATACCCGAAATATATGTATAATGGGCCAGCCGTGTAATACAATCGTATTTTTAAGTTTTGATATCCAAAAATTTTCTCCGTTTCACCAAAAATTTGATGTGCCATCTCTGGCTCGAAAGTAATTTCATCATTTTCAATATCATCTCGTTCCCGTATTAATTTAAATTCAACAACTTCAGTTGCTTCAGAAACATATTTACCATAATCCAATATTTGTGGCATCGTGTAATTCCTAAAAATAATATTATTCGTAAATTCTCTACATAAATACAAATGAAATTTATAAAATGGCGCGAAAATATTTTTACAAGAAATATTTCTAATACAGATTTTAAAATTATTTGATTAGAAAATTATACTTACTGTTATTATTTGATTGCCCTATAATTGTATCTTATAATATAACAAGACTATTTCTTTATAATTAAAAAAGATTCGATAAAAATTAAAGAAATTGCCTACCACCGATCAAAGCTTTGCTGTACATTAACAAAAATAATGCATTTGTTGCAAAAAGAAAACATTGACAGTTCCGAAACGCAACGATGGTAATACCATAGAGGTAAAAACTGTAGAGAAGAAATAAACAAACGTCGTATAAGCAAATCGGTGGGAAAAAGAGAAAGAGTAAAATAGAACATGGCCGTATAATTTTATTTAAGATTCCTAAGAACCCAAGAACAACAATTTTTTTTTTTTTTTTATAATTATGTAATAAATTTAAATTAAACCTGCAATTTTTTTATCACAAATTACAATATTTACGTCACAATTTTAATTTTGTTTTATGAATGAAAATCTCGGTAATTTGTTGCAAGTATTCTTACAACAATTTCTGATTAAACACTTCAATTTCATAAATTGTTTTTAATATTTTTTCACAAATAATAATTAATTATATATTATTCTTTTTGTTTTGTTTTATTTGATAATTTGGAATTTTCACGAAACTACGCACAACCACTTAATAACAAGAATTTTAGTTGCAAATAAACATAAACATAATTATTTTTAAATTCAACATTTTTAATAAAATTAATTTTATTATTAAAAATAACTTTTCTAAAAACGCGTCATTTTATAATTTTAGTACGGGCCTGGTAAAAATAATTGTAAACAAATCGTTTGTAAACAAAAGGACCACAACAACAACAATATTTTTTTTGATAATTGTGTAATAAATTTAAATTAGGGGCCATTCACGTATTATATAATGCGTTTTAACTCCTCCCTCACCCTCGTAACAGATCGTAACATATTCCAGAACCCCTGCCCCCTCCCAGGCTTAACGTAACATAAATGAATAAACATTTTTATATTTTTTTAATCACATAAAAGTTAATTTTTCAATTAACAAAACGGGCTGTCATAGATATGATCTATCCTCTGAATATCACATATTGCGTGACCCTTTAGAAATGCGGAAATAACGATGAACTTGCCTTCAAATTGGATAAATTTAGAGTAAAAACGATATTTTGAGCTTGAATTGAAAATTTTCTGTTACATAACATCCGTCATTCTTCCTACCCGTAACAATTCATAACAACTTCGCTCTCCCCCTTGAAGCGTTACGTAATATGTGAACGGGCGCTTAAAAGTGCACTTTTTTTATCACAATTTTAATTTCGTTATATATAAACCAGAATAAAACTTACCGATGAAAAGAAATTACCGGGAATTTTTTGCCTTTAATGTTATGACATTTTAAGATTAAGCACTTCATTTTCATAAATGTTTTCTAATAGTTTTTAACAAATAATAATTAATTATATTTTTTTTGTTTAATTTAATCATTTTTAATTTTCACGAAACTACACGCAAGCACTTTTTAAAATTAAATGGTTTGCTTACATAAAAGAAAGACCAACTATTATTATTTATAAGGACCCATATAAATCCGTCCCTCTCCGCCTGTGCACGTTTGAAATAGAAGATTTTATATGAGGAATAAATTTGTTTCATCTCTATAGTTAATCTCTTTGAGTTATGCATACATACACTTGCGTGCAAAAGTCTGCATACTCTCCAACCGTTGTCGCATTGGGGTCAAATAACAAAATTCTTCCATCTCTTTATTTTTTCCACTTCCGTTTAAAACATAAAAAATTGGTTTCAAATAGCGGTATTTTGGTAATTAAACGAAGAAATACATTCAGTGATCATTTAAAGTGATTATTTTGGAGTTGCACAAATCTACCTACTCTTCTTCTGCGACCAACCAAAATGTCACAATCCCCGCCTATTCCTTCCATGCTCTAGTTGAAAAATTTCTTACTTTTAATCAAAGTAGGCTAGAAGGAGGGGCTGGTGACATTTTAAATAATTTGGTTGGTCGTGTCCACAGTACACATATAGGTAATATATTGCGCATGATGTCTAAAAATTATAACAACAACAATGGCGGAGATTGTGACTGAAATGTGTATGAACTATTTAAACAATGATACATTGTTAATTATTTTGAATTAAAGTCAGTAGAATTTTTCACACAATTTTAATTATATTCACTCAACACTCAAAATTATTACGCAAAACTAACAAACACGATTTGTTTGGTCACAATGTCCACCATATCATTTTAGAGGTTTCCAATACTGTCCTTGACAAAGGAAACCTATCTTCTTGCCATAATTTTAATTCATTATGTTCTTGTATATTTGGTTTTATAGTTTTGTATGGTTTTAGAGAATAAATAAATATTAAAATATTTTTGACATAGATGCGCAAGAAAAAACGAAAATGAAAATCGGAGTATATTACCACAGAATAATAAACAACCAGAACCGACATTACGTGGACCAAGAAATGTTTGCTCTTATATTTTACATGTTAATTTTGAATTTTCAGCCACTGAACGATAATTTAACACCGAAAATCTTACCTTCTATAAACCAAGGTCAAAAAAATGAGTCCACTTTTCTCCATATAAAAGCCTATTATACATATACATATTACCTTTATTACGTGTACTGTGGGTCGTGTCAATCTTCCTATGTCATAAACACAGATTTAATGGTAAAATTGAAGGAAAAAGGAAAATCCTTAAATGAAATATCTAAAATTAGGGTGCAGTCAAGAATTCAGCCGCTGGCAGTTTATGCAGCAACTCGGTCTAAAATTAAAATTTGCAGCCAAAGCTGCGCATTCCGTCAGATTAAAACAGCGATATAAATACATGGATAGGGGATAGAACAAATTTTATGGAGCAACTGAAAAAGTATTAAGTGTGTGATAGAGAAAGAAAAAACCTTCGTCCTTGTCTTTAAATTCGAATTTTCGATGCCAGATACAATAATATAAAAGTGGTAGTAACCATGGTAACAAATTTAAAACACATCTTAAAAATAAAAAACGAAAATTCACTTGAATGTTTGTTTATGCTAGATTTTTGACGTTTTACTCAATTTTTGTTGTTGTTGTTTATTTTTCAGGGATGTATTTGAAATTTAAAGGAATAAATGGTTATTAATTCTTTAATTAGTGTACGAAAACTGGTAGCGTAATGTTTAACTATTCAAATTTGATATAATTAATTAATTATTTTCAATATAATTAAACATTATCCAATATTTATCCCATTCAATTTAAAAAAAAATCTGTTTCAAAAAATTTCGAAATGAAAGGCCCCTATGTGATATGTAGTGAAAATTGGGCCCCTCGTTTTTGTACTTTCGCATGAAGATAGAGCCTTGAAATTGAAATATATGTTTAATCACATCTTTCGAAACCTGTCTGCAAAATATGAGCGGCAGCCTTTTTCTTCGTTTTCCAGAAACTGAATTTTTACTAGACCAATTTTTACATGTGTAAGCATAGGAAAGCATAGAACAATGGCATTTTACATATGTTCGCATTGAGATACAATTTTGATTTTTCACATATATGTTATATAAGAATCGTAGAACAACATACTAAAAATTCTCTAGCAGCCCCTTCTTTGTTCGCATACAATTGGACTAAAAAAATTATTTTTATGCAAGAGATGTCAGATACACATTACACATTACTCTCAATCTCAATCAGTACAATTTGGTTCATAACTTTTATGTTTATATAACAATCACATATATAACAGACTATACAACTCATTGGAAAATAGACCAATCAGATAGTTCAATTTAACACAACTAGTGGTGTTTCGGCCACAAACAAGTAAATCATATTATGTTATAATCATATCATCCATGAATATAAACAAACAATTAATATTTTTGACATTTCGCAAAAATGAGTTTATTTGGTGCAGTTTTTATTTGGTTGTGTAATATATTTGGTTGATTCGTTGTATAGTCTTAACGTATACAACTCTAGCTTCGAAAATCATCTGAATATACAGTTGCGGGCTCGATGTGTTACCTAGGAAACACATCTCGTCCTCTTAACTGTATATTAGATTATTTTCGAACCTCTTGTTGTATAACTACTGTTGTATAAATCGTATTTCAAGTCTTGTTTTGAGTAATATAACTTGTGTGTAACATAATCTTTAATACTTTTACAATTCGTTAACTTGTGTGTTCATCATCATTAGAACTGTTTGACTTAACACTAATGGGTCCAGAAGGTAAAATGTACTTTTTATATTTATTTTGCATGTAATCTCATAAAATTGTTTATTGTAGTTGAACGATCTCATATTCTCTGTCGCATATGTAAGTCACGCATATTGAAATGGCGAGGAGTTTGCACTTTAGGAGCACCTTCTTTATGGATAAATGTTACTACATACTCAAAAAGCGTAGGAAAGTCATATAATCCAAATAGTTATGCCTGTTTGAAGTGTCATTCAAGATTAAAGTTCAAAAGATATCACTTACTGCCTGGTAATACAGCTGAGGGTAATACTGTGGACAATAATTTGCATAATTATGAAATGGATATAACTCCTGATAGTTCTTGTTGCACTACATCTTCAGAGATTGATTTCCAGGCTTCAACCATGAATAGTACAACTTCATTTTCGACATTAGAAAACACAAGTACTGAATCTCAATCTGAATTTACATCTGAATTTCTCAGTAGTCAAGCTTCTGTAACGTCAAGCAAAGTTTCTTCTGTTCCAAGAAATGGAATTATAGTCAATCTTCCTAGCTGCTCTGGTACACAGAGAATCGATATGTGGAAAAGAAAGAAAATTGTTATTCCAATGAGCAATAGATGCTGTCGCTCACATTTTGACAAAAATGGCTTGTTTAATAAGAAGACTTTAGAATCATTAGTTGCAACTAAAGAAACAATAGTATTGTCCGCTGAACATATTACAGCCACATTAGGTGGCGAGTCAGTAACCATCAGGGCCGTAAAGGGCTGTCCCCAAGGAGGTGTACTATCTCCTCTTTTATGGTCATTGGTTAATGATAGACTGCTGATCCTCCTGAATAGCCATGGGTTTGATGTCCAGGGCTATGCGGATGACGTGGCTATCGTGATTAGAGGCAGGTTTGATGAGATCATCTCTGATCTCATGCAAAATGCACTCAACTTGATATGGCAGTGGTGTGACAAGGAAGGACTTAGTGTCAATCCAAACAAAACTGTCATTGTCCCTTTTACGAGGAGGAGAAAGCTCTCGCTTGTAGCTCCCTCGTTAAATGGTACTATTGTTGCCTTTTCCAAAGAGGTTAAATATATAGGGGTTATCCTGGATCATAAACTGAACTGGGAACAACATATACAAAAAAATCAAAATAGAGCCACAAAGGCTTTTTGGGCCTGTCAGAGACTCTATGGACGTATTTGGGGACTACAACCAAAAATGATCTACTGGTCATTTCTAACAATTATTAGGCCTATGATCACTTACGCATCGCTAGTGTGGTGGCCTAAAACTCAACAAAGGACAGCGCAAACTTTATTGAATAAGGTTCAGCGTATGGCCTGCATTGGGGTTACGGGCTCAATGAAAACATGTCCGACCGCAGCAATGGAGACACTCCTAGGACTAACTCCATTGCATCTGCATGTAAAAAAGGATACTGCTACTATGGCCCTTAAGATGCAGGCGGAGGGTAACATCAAACCAGGCAATATGGTGGGCCATCTGGAGATCCTTAAGGAGTTTCAGACAGACCCCACTATAGGAATGCCTTCCGACTGTATGCCAGCCAAACTGGATTTCCACAAACCATTTTGTGTTAGATTACCTAACCGGGAGGAGTGAAGTACAGGGGGACCATCCTTTGAGCGAGGGTCATTGGTGTGGTTTACAGATGGATCAAAAACGGAAGATGGGGCGGGGGTAGGAATACATGGGAGTGGAGTATCACTCTCGAAGTCCTTGGGTACCAATGCAACCGTCTTTCAAGCAGGAGTGCATGCTATAGAACTTTGTGCTAGGATAGGCATTTCTAAAGGCCTAAACGACGCAAAGGTTTATATAGTATCAGACAGCCAATCGGCCTTAAAGGCTCTTAGGTCTTTTACCATTGAGTCAAGGCTGGTATGGGATTGTCTGAAGGTTATTAAATTGCTGGCAAGCTCAAATAAGGTAACACTTGTTTGGGTGCCAGGCCACACTGGAATTGTGGGAAACGAGGCAGCTGATGTCCTCGCCCGCGAGGGATCTGCCTTTCCATTAATTGGACCAGAGCCCTTCTGCGGCGTCTCTAAGGGGCACCATAGGGCAGCAGTTAAACGCTGGGAGGATGTGCAAAAGTTCTCTTACTGGCGCGGAATTCCAGGTTTGCGACAGGCGAAGGAATTTATTTCACCTTCGTCGGCCAGGGCCAAGGAATGTCTCGTACTTAGGAAACCTGAGTTGAGGCTGCTTACCGGCTTCCTCACAGGTCACATCCCCTTAAGGTATCACCTAAAGAAAATGGGCCTAAGTTCGACGGATAGATGTCGCTTCTGTGACATGGAAGCGGAATCAGCGGAACATGTTCTGTGCCATTGCCCAGCCATTTTCTGCAAAAGGTTACAACACCTAGGAGGGAGAGTAATGAGCCCGGATGGTATGCACCATATACCGGCCGGCAGTATTGTCAGGTTCATTAAGAGCCTGAATATTGACTGGACGGCTCATTAAGTAGGGTCCATGCACAAAAGATCTTTTAGGTCGCAGTGCGGGGTGGCTTGAACGCCCACATGGCCCTCAACTAATAATAATAATAATAATAATTGTCCGCTGAAGATATTGAAGAATTTTTCAATGCCGTTTACTTTAGTAAGGCCAACTCATACTCTAAAATCGATTTCGACAACGGCTCTCCAATAACTCCATATAATTATCAGAAATTCACTGGGATTTCACAAAAAAATTTCGATTGCCTTCATGCTTTTGTAAAGCCACGCCACACATCAGAAATAGTTGCAACAGATTTACGAGAAATGCGTTAGGAATATTCCTAGTAAACTTGTCACAGGAATTTTTGGCATATTTATTCAATGTATGTAGATGGTCAAGCAAGAGTGTCTGCAATCTTTGAATCTGTTCGAAAAGCTTTGGATGAGCATTTTGTCCATCTTCATTTAGGTTATAATCATCTATCACGAGAAGATGCAATGAAACATCAAACTAAAATGGCTCATAAACTTCTGGGTGCAGATGAAAATTCTATTGTAGTTATCATTGATGGTACTTATCTATATGTTCAAAAGTCATGTGATCAGGAGTTACAATTATTGACGTATTCCAATCATACATACAGAAACTTATTGAAGCCCATGATTTTGGTTTTCCCTGACGGATACATTCTTGAGGTTGAAGGTTTGTTTTTGCAAACAACGACAATAGCGATTCAAAAATTTTAGAATACAGGCAAACCTCGCTTAACGAACCCTCGCTTAACAAAACCTCGGATCTACGAATATCAATTTTTGATACAAAACCTCACTTAACGAATACAAACCTCGGAATAACGAATAAAAAAAACAAAAAAAATTAAAAAAAAAACGTTTTTCTTTCATTTTTGTTATTAAACAACTTAAAATCGATAATTTTTTTACAAAATAAATTAAGTTTATTTTTTATGATATGTTTTGAATTTTTTAGTTTGCGAATTTTATTATTTATTTTATTCTAAATAAAATTGAATTTTTGTATGTACTGAAAACTTTTTTTTTACTAAATTTGCACTCCAGGAACCAAACTAACAATTTCTCATATAAAACGATATAATTTGATACCTCGATTAACGAATCCTCGCTTAACGAAGCATTTCCAGGAACCGAACCCATTCGTAAAGCGAGGTTTACCTGTACTTGATTTCTACCCCTTATGGATTTAAAAAATATTTCTTAGAGAATGATGTTTTACTTCTCGATCGTGGGTTCAGAGATGTCATAGAAAAGTTGAAATTGCTAAAACTTAATCCAATAATGCCTCATTTACTAACCAAGGGACAAAAGCAGTTTTGCACAAAAGATGCTAATGAGTCCAGAGCTGTGACTATGAATCGATGGATAGTGGAAAGTGTGAACAGCAGAATCAAAAAATACAAGTTCTTTGCTTCAACTATTGAAGTCACTTATTTCCCCAAGCTGTCATCTTTAACTAAAATTCCTTGTGCCTTACTGAATGCATACAGTCCTCCTATGTTTATAGAAAACGAAAATCATGCACGTTATGCATAGAAGGCAATGAGCAAAATGAATGATGACAATTCTCTTCAAAAGAAGATTGAAGAGCTAGGCCTTGAAAACAAACGAATTTGTTGGGAGGAGGCTACTAATCAGATTCAAGACTTTCCATGTTTATCAGAAGAAGAAATTAAAAATATCACTTTAGGTATGTATCAGTTAGACCAAGGAAAATGATATACTTATGAACACATGAAGGCAGATTCTAGTTACAAGATCTTTATACATAACGAAATGAAGAATTTGATAAGACGCAAAATTGAATTCGTTTTTCGTCAACTCGAATTCATCAGTTATGGTTAGAATTCTTTCCTAATGGTAGTGGAGCCGAATCAATTTTAGGATATTACTGTAAGTGCAAAACTGGGAGCAGAGTTGTCGGTACATGCAGTCATATAACTTCAGTGATATGGTATTTGGGCTACGCAAGACACAACCCACATGTATTATCAAAGCACCGCAAAGGTCTAGCAGATAATATTATAAATGCTATGAATTCTGGTTGTCAAATCTCAGACTCCGATTCAGATTGAGTCTCTACATAACTTGTTCTAAAGTTACAATAGTTTAGTAAGGAATGTTTCTATGGATAAGTTTGTTTTGCTCCTTCCAAAATAATGTGAATTTTTTATGCTGCTTATTTTGGAATAAGGTTATTTCTGCGCTTATCCAAAAATTCTCCGGTAAAATAAAAACGATAATAAATGAAATACCAATTGAATACAATTTTTAGATTTTTTATTAATAATGATCGCACTTCTGTTTGGCTTGGTAGTGTGCAAATTAATTATACAGTCAAGTACTAAATGATAGCCGCACTCCTAATTTAAGATTTATTTAATTTCAAATAAATTCTTTTAAAATTCTTCCTTTGCAAAAATAATACTTTTCACTTTACCAACTTTATTCTCTGCGGCGTCATGGAAAATTTATGGGTAACCCTCATTTAGTATGGTAATAAAAGATAGCCGCACACAATATTTTATTGTTTTTAATAGGAAATAAATATAAAAAGCACATTATAAAAATGATTTTTTATTCCAATTAATATTTTGTGTTTCGGCCATTGTTTTTAATTATTTCGAAAATTCGATTTGGCATACTTTTGTACAAGTTTTGGCATATTAATTTGAAATATTAGCCAATTCGCGTTGTACTGATGACTTTAGTTCATGAACGCTGCTGTATTGTGTTCCTTCAGCATATACAACTCTGCTGAGTACACCCCATATGTTTTCGATGCTGTTAATGTCGAGTGACCTTGCTGGCTGTTTCAAAACTGGTATCTGAGCCTCCGTAAACCAATAATTTACTATCCCGGCGGTGTGTACGGCTGCATTATCCTGCTGGAAAATAAAGTTTGGGTCGCCATTTTGTGCATCAACAACTGGTAATGTTTCGGGATAGCATGGATTTATACCGGTTGCTGTTAAGACGACCGGACATAAACTTCACATCCATTCTTCCTCCATAGCCAATTGCACCCCAAACAATCAGAGATCCTCCACCTCGTTGACGCCTCGATAGCACAAGAAGTTCTTTTCAAAGGTCGTGAAAATAATATTGCCATTAATCAAGGCTATCCATATTCAATTTTTTTCGTCACTAAAAATAACGCGCTGCCACTTTTTCTTCCACGACATATGTTCCTTCGCGAAACGCAATTTGGCATCTTTATGATTTGATAACAGTTGTGGTTTTCTTTGTAATTTTTTGATTTGTATATTATCTGACTCTCTTAATACTTTCCTCACATTACAAATCTTTGTATTATCTCAAGCTTTTAACGCAATTTGTTGCACGGTGCCAATAAAATTAGAGACGTTTCGTAAAATTAACCGTTTTTCTCTATCAATAAGTTCCACTGGCCGGCGGCCTGCACTTTTATGCGAACCGTATAATTGCGAATTTTTTAAATAATTTAGCACTACCTTCTTACTCCAACTAATATTTTCTGCTATTAACGGATACTCATATTACTTTTCTTAATAACGTCAATTTATCAAACTCGTTCAAACTACCTTTTCCACCCATATTTAAAAAATAACAAAAATCGGAATAATATTTAACGGCTATAATACTTAAGCGGCTATCTTTTATAACCATACTAAATGGGGGTTCTCCAATTGTCCATGATCCCGCAGAAAATAATGATTTGTATTTGTGCACGCATTGGTAAACTGAAGAGTATTATTTTTGCATATATAGGAACAATTTTAAATGAATTTATTTGAAATGAAATAAATCTTAAATTAGAGGTGCGGTTATCATTTAGTACAGGACTGTACGTCACTGTAGTGTGCAAATTAATTATAATTCGCATAATTAGGCTAACATACACCATAATTACTGTTTGGAATATTTTTTTATTCAAAACAAAGCAATTTATTGAATTTAGAAAAATATAAAAATTATAAAAATGACAAATGCATAAAACTGCTGTAACACCCTGTAAACAAGTGGGAGGGAGTTGCGAAATATTTTTGCAATTATAAAACAATATACTAAAGAACCACCAATCCTAAAAAGTCGCAAAAAATATTTAGAAATATCGAAAAATGATGTATATTCAATTATGTAATATTTGCATTCAAAACCGGAAGTGCGTCACTGTAGTGTGCAAATTAATTATAATTCGCATAATTAGGCTAACATACACCATAATTACTGTTTGGAATATTTTTTTATTCAAAACAAAGCAATTTATTGAATTTAGAAAAATATAAAAATTATAAAAATGACAAATGCATAAAACTGCTGTAACACCCTGTAAACAAGTGGGAGGGAGTTGCGAAATATTTTTGCAATTATAAAACAATATACTAAAGAACCACCAATCCTAAAAAGTCGCAAAAAATATTTAGAAATATCGAAAAATGATGTATATTCAATTATGTAATATTTGCATTCAAAACCGGAAGTGCGTCACTGTAGTGTGCAAATTAATTATAATTCGCATAATTAGGCTAACATACACCATAATTACTGTTTGGAATATTTTTTTATTCAAAACAAAGCAATTTATTGAATTTAGAAAAATATAAAAATTATAAAAATGACAAATGCATAAAACTGCTGTAACACCCTGTAAACAAGTGGGAGGGAGTTGCGAAATATTTTTGCAATTATAAAACAATATACTAAAGAACCACCAATCCTAAAAAGTCGCAAAAAATATTTAGAAATATCGAAAAATGATGTATATTCAATTATGTAATATTTGCATTCAAAACCGGAAGTGCGTCACTGTAGTGTGCAAATTAATTATAATTCGCATAATTAGGCTAACATACACCATAATTACTGTTTGGAATATTTTTTTATTCAAAACAAAGCAATTTATTGAATTTAGAAAAATATAAAAATTATAAAAATGACAAATGCATAAAACTGCTGTAACACCCTGTAAACAAGTGGGAGGGAGTTGCGAAATATTTTTGCAATTATAAAACAATATACTAAAGAACCACCAATCCTAAAAAGTCGCAAAAAATATTTAGAAATATCGAAAAATGATGTATATTCAATTATGTAATATTTGCATTCAAAACCGGAAGTGCGTCACTGTAGTGTGCAAATTAATTATAATTCGCATAATTAGGCTAACATACACCATAATTACTGTTTGGAATATTTTTTTATTCAAAACAAAGCAATTTATTGAATTTAGAAAAATATAAAAATTATAAAAATGACAAATGCATAAAACTGCTGTAACACCCTGTAAACAAGTGGGAGGGAGTTGCGAAATATTTTTGCAATTATAAAACAATATACTAAAGAACCACCAATCCTAAAAAGTCGCAAAAAATATTTAGAAATATCGAAAAATGATGTATATTCAATTATGTAATATTTGCATTCAAAACCGGAAGTGCGTCACTGTAGTGTGCAAATTAATTATAATTCGCATAATTAGGCTAACATACACCATAATTACTGTTTGGAATATTTTTTTATTCAAAACAAAGCAATTTATTGAATTTAGAAAAATATAAAAATTATAAAAATGACAAATGCATAAAACTGCTGTAACACCCTGTAAACAAGTGGGAGGGAGTTGCGAAATATTTTTGCAATTATAAAACAATATACTAAAGAACCACCAATCCTAAAAAGTCGCAAAAAATATTTAGAAATATCGAAAAATGATGTATATTCAATTATGTAATATTTGCATTCAAAACCGGAAGTGCGTCACTGTAGTGTGCAAATTAATTATAATTCGCATAATTAGGCTAACATACACCATAATTACTGTTTGGAATATTTTTTTATTCAAAACAAAGCAATTTATTGAATTTAGAAAAATATAAAAATTATAAAAATGACAAATGCATAAAACTGCTGTAACACCCTGTAAACAAGTGGGAGGGAGTTGCGAAATATTTTTGCAATTATAAAACAATATACTAAAGAACCACCAATCCTAAAAAGTCGCAAAAAATATTTAGAAATATCGAAAAATGATGTATATTCAATTATGTAATATTTGCATTCAAAACCGGAAGTGCGTCACTGTAGTGTGCAAATTAATTATAACTCGCATAATTAGGCTAACATACACCATAATTACTGTTTGGAATATTTTTTTATTCAAAACAAAGCAATTTATTGAATTTAGAAAAATATAAAAATTATAAAAATGACAAATGCATAAAACTGCTGTAACACCCTGTAAACAAGTGGGAGGGAGTTGCGAAATATTTTTGCAATTATAAAACAATATACTAAAGAACCACCAATCCTAAAAAGTCGCAAAAAATATTTAGAAATATCGAAAAATGATGTATTCCATTTCATGCAACTGGGCCCAAGCTTATCTATGGGGAAAATAGAAAATACGTTGTTTTGGGCCCAATTTACTATGCTTATCCTATAGGGTCCTTTATTCCAGTACGGCACTTATTCGGAAATACTTTTTTTGATAAAGAGGAGTATATAAAAGAGTAGTAAGACAATACAATAAAATTTGCTCCATTTTTAGTGACGTAAATCAATGTGATTTTTGATCAATCCCCTATCCATGTATTTATATCGCTGGATTAAAATGTAGCAAATAAAGTTAGGCTGCTCAGTTTACGCAGCCACATTAAAACGGATGCAAAAATTGAAAATGTCAATTTTTTTTTTAAATTCAATTTTATACATTATTGTTGGTGAAACAAAATAAAAAACACAATTTCTCTCAATTATTCGTAATCACGGAGAATTATAAAAGTAGCTAAATGACAAATGTCTTACAAACTTTCAGTCAGGCTGCCAGTCGTATAAAAATGCAGCCAAATTTTTTGCATCTGATCATGTAAATCTGCAAGTAAAATAGCTGCGGAAATGTGTGTCCATCCCCAAAATGACTTCATCCACAATATCTGCAATCAGCACTTTGTGTTGAGAGAGTTCTCCCGATCTTTATTTTCACGATCTTTTTGCCTGTTATTATTGAACTATCTCCAATCGCCGTTTGTAACTTCAATCCATTAGCTGGTTGTATAACCTCCACAGATCAAATTTTTACCGACAATCGTGCGATTTGATCCCGTATCCAGAGTGACGATCCAGTCTGTGCTATCAATGTCGCCCTTTGATTGCTAAGCTGTCACCGCCTCTTGCTACTTTTGAAACGCAGATGGAGGTTATGGGACAATCGGCTGTGGGAGTCAGCTTCTGCTCCTTTAAGCTGACTCTGTAGTTTAACAACTCCGTCTTCATTTGGGCCCTCTTATTTGGCTACTGTCTGCTCTCTGCTTGGCCGTCGCTTCATATGAGATGGTGATCTTCTTCGCTTCCTTCTTATTTCTCAGTAGTCCCGAGAGATGTGACCGATTTTATCACATGCCCAACATCTGATTTTTCCGCTTCCGTCTCGGTGCCAACCGCTCGGTATTTATATTGGTGTCGATTTCCACTCAGCGTACTTTCATTGACGGTTTGGTGATGGCTTGTGTAGTCCGTTCGTCAACGCATAAGCGATGGTTAAGGTTGCTTTAGGTGACATCACCGCTTTGCATATCTCTGGATCTCGAATGCATCAATTTTAAGCCTTTCCATGTAATTGGCCGTCGTACTATATGTGCTAGATGCACTAGTCACTCGATTGCTGATGAAAATTCCTGTAGCGATTCCCCTCCTTTGAGGCTTTTCAATTCCATGCGATAGATTTCCCGCTTATGGTCACTGCCGTACTTCCGATCTAGCGCCTTCATAATTTTGAGATCACTGTTGAGCTCTTGTTTTGGAATGGTTTGAGAGCCACTATAACCGCCGCGGCACGATGTTCATCGTTCCAATGATTTTGAATGGCCGCCGTTTCAAATTGAAATTTAAAAATGCCGAAAGATGTTGTTCCGTCGTAGTTAGGTGGCTTTAACTTGATTGATTGAACGGTCTGTACCACTTACAGTCAGAAACATTCAGATGTATACGGCAAATTAAAATCAACGAAACACTTTTTTTTTTTTCTTACTTTTTTATTTTAAAAATACATAAATATGAAGTAAATATATTATTGTGATAACATTATTGATAAAAAATAAAATTTTAAATATGATATCTTCTGTTTGGTTTCTAACTTTATCTTTAAATTTCCCTCTAAATATGAGCCGTATACATCTGAATGTTTCTGACTGTATGTCGTTGTTCTACTTGCCTTGACATCAGTTAACTCCTTCTCGAGGCGTTGAAATTTCTCTTCAACCTGTTGAAGCTTCGTTTCTAATTTTTGTTAACTATTGATTCTCTGTTTGCAATGGCGTCTGCAATTTCGGCATATAGCAAGTTGACAATTCAAGAAGTTTCTCGTCCATTCTCTTCCCATCTAAAATTTGATCTTTGATTTGCTCTCCTTGTTGTTTCATTTCTTGGACTGGTTTATTTTCTCTAACCATTGCTCGTTTTGTTGGTTTAACTGCCCAATTTTCTCCATTTGTTGTTTCATCTGGTCCTTCATTTCCTGGTTTGACTGATTTATTGTCTCCAACTGTCGCTCGTTTTGTTGTTTCATTACACCCATTTGTCTAATCATTTGGTTTGACTGCTCTCCTTGTAGCGCTATCATCTACTTTATAGCAGCCATTAACTGCGACAAATCGAAATTTCCAGGTGGTAGTTCTGTTGTCTCGACTAATGTTTTTGTTTCATCTCCTGTCTTCTCTACGGTTGCTGCATCCGTTACTTGCGCGCCAAAATCATAATGGCCAGCGTTTAATCCTTCTTTCTCCATGGCGTCACGTAGTCGCGCTTCTAAAGCTGCTTTAGTACCATCAGTGGTTAAACCCCGTTTCACTAATTCTGCAACTCTTAATTAGGAGAGAATCGTTTTCTTTGTTTTACTATTCACAATCCCACCGCTGTCACCAATTGTTACGTTTTTGCCTTGTCAATAAAGGTTCGAATCACTGGATTGTGAATAAAACAAACCATTTCAACTCATCACAAACGAATTATTAACACCAATAATTAATTCAACACAATTTGTATACAAAATCACTTATTATTATTTTCGCACAATTTTACAGATCACTTATAACTTTTATATCGCACTAAAACACTTTTTAAATTACTTTTTAATCTTCACTCTATCGCTTACCAAATAATAATAATCCAATTCGTCCTCTTTCTTTTTTTTATATACTAAACACAAAACTTCTCGAAATTTAATGATTGTTCCGGTCAATGATTAATGATTGGTTCGGTAATGGTTGTACAGTAGAACTTTGCGCTATCAATTAACTAATTCTATTATATCCTAGGTGTCACCGTAACAGTACTAAAGGTAAATTTTATTGTTCTAAATGATTTACCAGGAGGGCTATTTCTAAATACGATACGAATACGAAAGTATAATATTCTTATTTGAATTGAATTAGAATTGAATCAGATTTGCTCGTTTCTTATTTAAATCAAATACGAATCTTATACATTCGAATTCGTATCGTATTCAGAAATAGCCCCCCAGTTTTCGCTTGCAGCCTTGGTTTAATTTTGATCGGTAACTTATATTGAGCAACAGTCTTGTTCGAAAGGGTAGTTTAAAGTTCCAAAATATTTAATCCTTGTACAATATATTTCAAAATTAAATATTTACTACCGTCTTCCAGAAAATAAATCTTAAAAACAAAACAAATATTAGAAGTTAAATTTCATTGTGCATTCATTTCAAGCACAAGAAATTGATTGTATCTTCATGGCACTCTCAAATAAGTAGGACTTTTGTTTCGAAGACATGAATTTTGGTTCCATTATCTTGGCCGCATTATTAATGCTTGTCTTTTGTTTATAGATAGTCTCCGGTGTTTTTACACCAAGAGCCATTTGTGCTTCATGTTGTCCAAGATTTGCTGCGGCATTGAAACAAGCTCTAGCTGCTCGTCGATCCTTTTCAAGGCCACCTAACCCATGCACATAAAAAACACCCAAATTGTACATAGCCTTAGGATGGCCCAGAGATGATGCAATTTGATAACATTCTTGTGCCAAATACAAATTCTTTTCGACACCAATTCCTTTTTCATAGCACAATCCCAAATTAAATGTTGCATTTGGATGATGATGGCTGGTGGCAAGTTTCAAATGGGATACAGCGGTTTGGTATTGACCCGCTTTAATACTATTAATTCCTAATTCATATTCAATATCACCAAGGACTGATAGCAAATCGTTAACTGCGGATTCAACGGTTGGTCCAGTTGCTTCCTAAGATGATACATGGTAAGAGAATAAAGTAAAAAATTATATATTTTTCATACCTTAACTTCTTCATTGTTAACTTCAACAATTTTCTTCGCATCATAAAGATCTTCATCAAATTCGCGAATGAAATTGAATTTGGAATGAGCTACCTGAACTGGTGGTGAAGCAAGTGCACGATGAGACAATATGTTTGTGTGTATATTTCTGGTTGTGTTCAATAGGAAACGGGAATAATTACATCTTGCCTCCCAACCAGCTCGACGACGGCCAGAGCAGATAAATTGACTTGTGTACCATCCGCACAAAATTGCGCTGCTCTGAAATTGAAAATGGGATATTATATTAATAGTATTTTTAATTAACAAATTGTACACACAATTTTACCACCAAAAATAATAAATCAAAAAATTAAATTTTGTAATTTTGTTAAAAAAAAATAGTTTTTTTTTACAAAAACAAAGTGAATGGGTTTGTTCAGAAAAAAATATTTAAGTCGCAATGGTCTCCCGCTTTTCAAAATGCTGCTTTATCAAAATTCTACTAAAAAATATACCGCATTGCTAAAGAATAAAATATAATCCCACTTTTTAATGTTTTTAATCTTGCAAATGCAATTCTTTAACGATTTTTTTTCTTTTTTTTTCAAAATTAAAACTAACATTTTCTATAATTTGCACCGGATTTCCAAGATGCAACATTTTGAAAAGCATAAAACGGGTTTTCACGAAAGGAATACAAACACCCCCCAACCCGTTAATATTTTTATGTATAAAGTATGTTTTTTGGGAACGGACAATCATTTTTTGGCGCGTTTTTTATGCAAGAATGTTAAGTTTTTGATGTATGATTAAATTTTCATCGAAAAAGATTGCAACAGGCGTTTTCGGAAATAGATCCTGAATAAATTCAGGCTAACTTTTCTAACATTAAAATTATCCACCTATTTACGAACGAAAGAGAATCTTTCAAGCTAATTTAGGTGGTGCCGTATTAATTTTTTTTATAATAGCTGTAAATATAAATTCAAATAAAAAGAGTCTATGTAAATTTACATACAAAAATAATTAAATTGTGTACCAAATTATTTTGTGTTTCTTTGAATTATCGCATTAAAATCTATTCTTAACTTTATGTTTGGAATGGATAATTTGAATAATTTTCTGGAAAATTAAAAGTTAGCATTAGATAATGGGTAAACGTGTAAACTGGCAAAAAGCGAAGCTTACCTTTCAAATAAAATCAAACAATTACAAATTAATAAAAGAAAGCTTTGCTTTTTACAAGTTTACAGGATTACCCATATTTGAGAATCAGGGTGCAGGAGTTATTTCCGAAAAAGCCTATAATTGTAGAATATTATCTGATACTCAAACCAAACTGTTCTACAATAATTTCTGTTTCGCTAAATTCTTATATAATCTATTAATCTATCTATCTAATTCGAATTCAAAATTACTAATATAATTATGTAGACATTATTATTACGCATTAATAAATGGAAATTTACATGGCCTTGAACTCCGAATGCAATTCAACGACCTGATATTTACAGGATTTCAATACAGACAAGCGAAGTGCTTTATTTCTAAACTTTGCAATATTATTTGTGTTTGATTAGAATTTTAGAAGCTAATGTAAAACTGGTTTTCATTTTTGTTTACAAAAGCAAAAACAAGATAAAGATTTTTATCAAAATCAATTGATTATCGTCAGCAATTACAAATAAGCTTAAATTTTTCTAATAATAGTGATTACTATAATGCAATTTGAACTTACGTATGTCAATGCACCAATTATTGGATTATTGTATCCATTATTGTAGCGAATCTTCTCCTTGGTATCATCCTCTTCATGGGATGATGAGCTGGATGATGATGATTTTGATCCACCTTTACCATAACCATTATGATTTGAACAATTGGTTAAACTCTTGTGTTGCGTAAAGAACTTAACTAAGCAAAACCCCGAATCTTTCCCATCTGCAGTTTGAGCCGTATTTCCATTATGAATTATTTTGTCACCATGGTTGGCGCAGGTGAATGTTTTCTTCACATCAAATGCATTGGTCCTTTCAACTGTATCCTTAATGCGACGTGAAACATATTTCCACATTTCTTTTTAGAACATCAATTTGGGGAAAAAAATTCACCAAAACTATATTAAAAATGATAATTGTTAGTTTTACAATTTTAAATTATTGCTCTGCGTCCGATTTGGACGGCCATTTACTTGAGTTTGTGTTATTTCAATTTGACAGTTCTTCACAATGTTTTTTTTTTATCAAACTCGTGAAATAACCCACTAAACAAAAAAATGTGATTCGGAAAAAGCGATACGATTATGATACTATACAGTGAAAATCCTCTAATACGGTAGACAGACACAAAGTTAATCGCGATTTTCATTTATCCCGATTGTCAAAAATCGCGTTGTGTAAACGAAATAATCCAGTTTTTTGTGAAGATTGTGTAATGACAGTCGTCTGTCATTACACGATTTTCACGTAAATCGGATTATTTTGTTTCCACAACGCGATTTTTGACAAAAATGACAACTGAAAATCGCTATTAACTCTGTGTCTGTCTACGCTATTAAAAAGATAATTTTTTCCATATTTCTTGTGTTATATCTTATACCGTAGACAGACACAGAGTTAATCGCGATTTTCAGTTGTCATTTTTGTCAAAAATCGCGTTTTGGAAGCAAAATAATCCGCTTTAGGTGAAAATCGTGTAATGACAGACGATTGGCATAACACAATTTTCATAAAAAACTGGATTATATATTTCGTTTTCTCAGCGCGATTTTTGACAATCGATCTGTCTACCGTATTATACACTTAAAAAAGTTAAAAATAATACATACAACAGCAAAATATAGTTGTTGCGCTCATGTGTGGAACGCATTGCCTTGGCTTTACAGTTACTTCATTGCAATATATTTTGATTTTTTTTTTTAATTACCACTTAAATATAATTACAACAAATTGAACTTATTTTTATAAAATTATATTATTAATATTATTCTATATTATTATTAATTATAAATTATTATAAAATTATTATCATTATTAATTTCTATAATTAATTAAGCGTATTTTGTTGACCAAAATTTAATTCGAATTATTTTGGGTTTATTTTTTTCCCAAAAAAGAAAAATGAAACACACCAAGCGCGACGCGACATGTCCCACATATTCCACTTGTGATAGATTTTCTTTTAATGTACATTTTTCTATTAAAATTATGAAATATTTGAATGTTTTAATGAAATTCACTTATATTTTTGCTTAAACTATGATTTGTATTCATGGCCGTGAGTGAATTAGTTAAAAACCAGTTAAAAATTAAAATTTTGACATAAAAGTTAAAATTAAAAAATTTACTCACCACAAAAAAAATAAAAAATGCATCATGGTAGGCACCTTATATAAAATTTGACAAGCGAGTTAAAAAAACATAACCTCGTTTTTTTAATATTGGTTCAGTTGATACATAAGTACGACGTGTTTCTTTCTGTTTCTTCTTAAAACAGCTTCATTTGATAAATTATGCTTTTTATAAAGTAATAAAATAGATAACAAACTAGGAAAATGATTGTTATAAATGCGCTTCATGTTGTTGTTCAGTTGTCACAATTTTAATTTTTAACTAATTCACACAGCAATATTAAATTTGGTAGATAAAAATATTTCACCACGATAATTTGATTTTCACCAAATTTTTAACCAAATATTTTTAACATAAGGCATTTTCGATTGGAGTGAATTAACTGAATTAGAATTGAGTTACTATTTAGATAATTCAGTTGCTATTTAGATAATTGAGCTACTGAAGTGAATTGGGTGTTCGATTGGTTCCATTCACTTCAGATAAATGTCAAAAAAAGTCATTAAAAATTTGATTTTTGTTAATTATAGTTTGAATAAAAATAGAAATTAAATATATTAAAAATTATTAAGAATATATACAATCTATCTATAATTATATCGAATTTTACAGATTATTTATTTAATTCAAAACGAAAAATTTCATGCGCAAACATCTTTTAAACAAAATAAAACAAAAATCGCCTAACTGAATTAACTACACGAGCAAAATACATATTCAGATAACTCAGTTGCTTAATTTTTAACTGAAGTGAAGAGTTGTGAATCGAACACTCAATTCACTTCACTTGATTCAGTTAATTCAGCTAACTCTGTCAATTCACGCCAAACGAAAGTGCCTATATTCACTCACGACCTTAATCACCAAAATAACAAGGATTTAATTTTGTCGCCGCTTGGTGTGTTTTACCCTAGGGGTACGCACCAAGCGACGACGACGGGCGACAAAATTAAATGCTTGTTATTTTGGTGATTTAATGAATACAAATCGTAGTTTAAGCAAAAATACATGTAAATTTTATTAAAACATTCAAGTATTTCATAATTTTAATAGAAAAATATGCATTAAACGAAAATACATCGAGTGAAGTTGTTTTTGTCGTCGCGACAATATGTTCCACATCTAGCTTCAAAAAAATATCACGTCTCGTCGCTACACATAATCTCAGAGACTACTCACACCAAACGTGAACTGCGAGTTGCGAATAAATTCCAAACACGAATTCGCAAATTTGATTCACACTAAACGCGAGCGAATTTATATGTCAAAATCAATACCATCCATGATCAAATATTTATTATAATACGGTAATTTTTTTCAAAACCTGTTTTTTTATATTGTTCGTTTTGACAAATCTTAAAATACATAATTCGATAAAAATAACATTATTTTAATCTTTAAAAATCATTTTGATTGTATTTGAAATAATTTATAAAAAAATACTCGTACGAATGTAAACACTCGTACGAATAAAAATTATGTAGAACACGAGTGGAACGTAATTTTATTTTCTAGCGAATACGCGAATACTTCATCTTTGTACGAATTTAGTAATTTTTCTTATTTTAAAGAATTATTAGGGCTCAATTTAGTTTATTTTGAATAAAGTAATCGTAATTATATTATAAATCGAAAAATCCATTGTGTTTATGTGTATTTTATGTCAAAATTTTCTGAAAAATGGTTACTCGCAGTTCGCTACTCGCGCTTGGTGTGAACAATCCCTCACTGTTTTTTGATTTATGTAAAAACAAAAAAGAATTTATCAAGAATTTGTTAGTTTTATTTATCATTATAGAAAAATTAAATTAATTAATTCGTAGAAAAATACTCTACCTAAAAAATTTAAAAAATCGCGTCGCTTGGTGTGCACAGATGCTGGCGTCTATTATGTGGATTGCTTGGAATATGTCGCGTCGCTCTTGGTGTGTTTTACCCTTAAATGTAAATTTTTCTATTAAAATTATGAAATTCTTGAATGTTTTAATGAAATTTACATGTATTTTTGCTTAGACTATGATTTGTATTCATTAAATCACCAAAATTACGAGCATGTAATTTTGTGGCCTGTCGTCGCCGCTTGGTGTAACCCTTAAAACACACCAAGCGGCGACGACGAACGACAAAATTAAATGCATGTTATTTTGATGATTTAATGAATACAAATCATAGTTTAAGCAAAAATATATCTAAATTTCATTAAAACATTGAATTATTTCATAATTCTAATATAAAAATGTACATGAAAAGAAAATCTATCACAAGTGGAAATGGGACATGCCGCGCCGCGCTTGGTGTGTTTTCCAAGGTCCAAGGTCCAAAGTCAACGCATCCGGTATGAAAAGCACTTTAATTGACGAAACCGAAACTTTCGAAATAAAATATAAATTTACAATGTATATGGCAAATGGTGGCAGGTATGTTAATCAAATTTAGAATTATGTGTACATAAACCCAATTTTTTTTTTTTGGGTTAATGTTATTCTTTCGGGGATTATCCTAGGCAATTATTATTGTAAATTTGTGAATGAAATTCGCTTTTTATCAATCAGATGAAACCAATTTCGATAATTCAAAACTGAAATAAAGAATTTTTATTTTTGAAGCTTAGCCGAGGCGTTGTTGGTATGAAAAGTACTTTACCCAAAGGAACTATCACTCGGCGTGTCGGGGACATTTTTCGATGTTTGCCCGCCTCACAAGTTTTTGCGATAAGTGGTTTTCAGCTTTCAGGATTTTTAAGTACTTTTCATACCAGGCGCCTCGGCTTTGAGCTTCAAAAATAAAAATTCTTTATTTCATTTTTCAATTATGTAAATTAGTTTTATTTGACTGATATCGTTTAATTTTATAGAAATAAATTCAATTTGTTGAGAAATAATTTATTTTTAAGTGATAATATAAAAAAAAAAAACAACGAGCGAGTTCACCCTCAACTCGCAAAAGATTTATGTGAAAACTTTTTTGTATAACTATTGAATCATTTCAAGCCATTTCGTTAAGGCTCAGAAACCCCTCCATAAAGACAGATGTTGTTCGCTCAGTCTTTAAACTAAGTTACATTTTTGGCTCAAAAAGTCAGTAAGTTATAATTCTATTTTTAATTTGGAGGACGAACCTTACTGACAATAATTAAGCATGAACAAAGTACAGTTCTGTTAAGTTAATCACCTAAACCTCCATAGTAGTAAATGGTCACGGCAAACTCACTGAACAAAGCAAAATCAGGTTACACTTCCGTTAAATGATCGTTACAGTACTCGTTCAAAATTCTCAAACAAACATCGAACTCGTACTGTAACAACTCATTTACCGCCCTTGTGACGTAATTAACTATTACACTTCACAAGCATAATTTGTGGTCCTTTTACTCGTATGTAATTTTCATTTTCAAAAACACTTGCTGCTGCGGCCATATATAGCAGATATTTTCACAACAAAATAAATTAAAGTAGGCGTTTATTTTTTAGATCTTTTTTTGTATTCGGCTCACGATGTTTTTGAAATGCCGGATGATGCCGGGTGATTGCCTGAGTATGCGTAGATTTTGCATTGATTTTACGTTTTATTTATTTTTTGTACTTGTCGATATTCTCACACATACCAGCAATATTTTTTGTTCGGCATTTTTGTTTCCGTAACCCGATTTCTATAGAATTTTTTACTTACTCCTGCCGCTAAAGATGTTTTCACATCAAAAATCAAAATATATTGCAATGAAGTTATCTACAAAGCCAAGGCAATGCGTTCCACACTCGACTGCGACATTTTAAAGTAGTGCAAAGCGATGAGCTTTGTCAACATAACCTACAAATCACATTTTTGGTACAACTGTTTTATATTTACCGAAAAATCTAACTCGTATGTAGCTTACAAATTCATAATATCTCATTTCTTGCTATAATTCACGTGTAAAATGGACCTATATAAAATAATTGATAGTAACTAAATGTGCAAAGCCGACGCCACCGGTATGAAAGGGTCTCAGCTTCATATGTGTGGTAACTAAAAATTTCGAGGCGAGGCGCCTGGTATGAAAAGTACTTTAGGGATTATTCACACCAAGCGAGAGTAGCGAATTGCGAGTAACCATTTTTCAGAAAATTTTGACATAAAATACACATAAACACAATGGATTTTTCGATTTATAATATAATTACGATTACTTTGTTCAAAATAAACTAAATTGAGCCCTACAAATTCTTTAAAATAAGAAAAATTACTAAGGCTGTATTCCAAACGGATACTTATTTGTGGAACCTGTCTAATTCAAATAAGTAATTTGGCGAGGTAACTTATTTTCTATCTCTTTCTTACCAAAAAATCTAATTTGTAATGTCAAAAAAATACTTTAACCCTTTGATTCGTCATTTATTTTAAAGCGAATGTTATTTTGCTTAACAGAGTATTTCTGAAATTTTATAATATTTTTCACGCTAAATATCCTTTTTAGGTAGCTTAAGACTAAGAGCCAACATAATAACACTTAAAAATCCATTATTAGTGCATTGAATCCCAAAAATTAGGTTTAAAGTGATGTACGCAATTGTGTACAGTACGAGTGAAAGGGTTAAGGTGTTGGTTTATGTTTATATTTTAATTAATACAAATATAATGTATGGATATGTAAAAACCACAAACACAAATAACATAAATTTAAAATACATATAATTAAAATAAAATTATCCCAAGAATAATAAATTTTATAATAATAAATTTAAAAAAAAAAAACGCTGTGCAGTAAATTTTGCGCATTTTTCTTCTTTTGATGCAGCTGTCAAAATAAGTAAGCTAAATCAATTGGAATGACTTTACTTATACCGATTTTCCATCGTCAATAGTATAATAGCATAATAGTATAATACTATTATACTATTATTCCTTGTCGGTTTTCCATCGCGCGCGATGAAGTTAACACCAATTATAGTTCTTTTTAAGTGAACATAGGTATAATTCCTATTTTGAAAATTTTAACGTATATTCATAAATAAAAAAACAATTTTCCATGATTTTTAGAAATAAATTCCGATATTCACAATGTTAATTTCACAAAAATAACTTTAAATTCCATTATAATATTTAAAGAAGCCATACAACTCACAAAAAAAACAATCGAATGCTAATTTTGCGAATTGTCAAAATAATACACTGTCAGATAAATTTACAATGTTAAAAACACAATTTGCTACCTATTATATTTTTGATAGCTAGAATAACGAAATAGTATAATTATACTATTATACTATGAACTTCAGTTTTCCATGGTCATAGTATAATAGCAAAATACTATTATACTATTATACTACGACGATGGAAAATCCGTATAACTTATTTAAAATGGCGGCCAAATAAGTCAATAAGTATCAAATAAGTATCGTTTGGAAAACAGCCTAAATTCGTACAAAGATGAAATATTCGCGCTTCGCTAAAAAATAAAATTACGTTCCACTCGTGTTCTACATAGTTTTTATTCGTACTACTTAGTATTGACATTCGTACGAGTATTTTTTTATAAAACATTTCAAATACGATCAAAATGATTTTTAAAGATTAAAATAACATTATTTATATCGAATTATGTATTATAAACTTTGCTAAAACGAATAATATGAAAAAAACAGGTTTTGGAAAAAATTACCGTATTATTAGAAATATTTGATCATGGATGGTATTGATTTTGACATATAAATTCGCTCGTGTTTGGTGTGAATCAAATTTGCGAATTCGTGTTTGGAATTTATTCGCAACTCGCAGTTCGCGTTTGGTGTGAGTAGTCTCTTACTGTATTTTATAATATGTTCCACAGTGGATGGTGAGTTGATTCAAACCGAAGTTTGTTCACCCCTCCAGATTGGTTGTTGTATTGTCAAAAGCCAAAACATAACCTAAACAAGGTAATTCATTGTAGTTTGACATAAAGATTTTTATTTACAATTTCAATCAAATATTTTTATTTGTGAATATAAGTTTTTGTAAATCATGAAAACATTCAGCGACGAAGATTCAGGTACGATAATTTGTTATTAGAGAATTACAACTAATAGCAATTTGTTTTGTTGGTTTTAGGTTCAGGTTCAGAATCGGATTCAAATCATGGAAGCCGATCCCCATCCCCACAAGTTGCACCAACACCTGGCCACTCGCTGGAGCATCATGATCCACCTGTTCGATCCAGATCTCCATCGCCAACACAAGAAAGCGGCCCAAATACCCCAGGCAACAATCGTTCACGTTCTAATACACCAAACAGTGTTCATAAATCACGATCTCAATCACGATCAAGATCAAATTCAAAATCGCGATCCGGATCACGTTCAAGATCTGGATCTCGATCCGGCTCGGGTAGTCCTGCACACAACACGACCAACGAAAATAATGACAGCCGTTCACAGTCACCAAATTTAGAAATTGATGCAGGATCGCGGGCTGAGTCCCGCGCATCACGATC
Organism: Tipula helvola; assembly: GCA_963556165.1. Lineage (NCBI taxonomy): Eukaryota > Metazoa > Arthropoda > Insecta > Diptera > Tipulidae > Tipula > Tipula helvola. Next base: position 162,001,689 of record OY744481.1, on the reverse strand, counting down.
GTCACATGCATCATCTCGCAAATCACGTTCAAGGTCTGGATCGCAAGCTTCAATGAAATCAAAATCAGGGTCTAGATCAAAGTCAAGGTCTAAATCACGGTCGAGATCTTATAGTCAAGAGAGTTTACATTCGAGATCTCGTTCTAAATCAATTGCTTCAAATCGATCAAAAAAATCTCGCGCATCACGAAAATCTGGTTCTCGATCAAAATCTAGAACACCTGCTAGATCAAAGTCGAGCAGTAGATCTAGGTCCGGTTCTCCAATGAGCGGCACTGAAGAAAATAAAAAACGTCCTCGTGCCATTCTGTCAAGTGATTCCGGTAGCGATACTGGTGCGAAAACTAAAAAGAAGAAAATTAATGCACTAATTGATACTGATTCAGAAGAAGAGCCTGAAAAGAAAGATGATGGTGTTACGGCAGATGCTCTTTTTGGTGACGCTGATGATATAAGTTCGGAAGAAGACGAAAACAAACATAAAAAACAAAAAGGATCAGAAAGTCCGGGAAGTGACAGTGGCCGAAGTGGAAGACGTGATTCCGATAAAGGCCGTAGTTCCGATGAAGATGCTCGTGATGAACGTGAAGACCAGTTTGAAACAGTGGAAAAAGAACCAGAGCCGGAGCCAATCCCTGAAACTCGAATCGATGTGGAAATTCCACGAATCGTTTCTGATTTAGGCAAAGATCTTCATTTTGTAAAATTACCTAATTTCTTGTCGGTTGAAACTAGACCATTCGATGAGGAAACTTATGAGGATGAAATCGACGAAGAGGAAAATTTGGATGAAGAAGGACGACAAAGAATTAAATTGAAAGTCAGTAATACGATTAGATGGCGGCAATATATCGATGACGCAGGGAATCCTATGCGCGATTCGAATGCCCGGATAATTAAATGGTCTGATGGTAGCATGAGTCTTCATTTGGGTTCCGAAATTTTTGATGTTTACAAGCAACCGTTGCAAGGTGATCACAACCATTTATTCATTCGGCAAGGAACTGGTTTACAAGGGCAAGCGGTATTCCGTACGAAACTTACTTTCCGACCGCATTCAACGGAATCATTTACCCACAAGAAGATGACATTATCTTTAGCCGATCGTTCACAAAAGACATCTGGTATTAAGATATTGACACAAGTTGGTTTTGATCCTGACCAAGACCGTTATTACAATTTGAAAAAGGAGGAAGAGAAATTGCGCCAAGCTATGCGTCAAAAATCAGCTACAGCAAAGCCGAAACGAAGTCGAGGTGGTGATGCTGCTGCCCACAATAGTAGCTCTTATCGTGATCATGATGAAGGTAGTGATGATGAGGCTAATGGAATTTCCATAGCTGCGATTAAAAATAAATACAAGAAAGGTGCTGCGGGTGCTGGAGCTAAAGCTGGTGCCACAATATATTCGTCAGATGAAGAGGGATCTGATTTTGAAGCCAGGCGAAGCAAAAAAATTGACAAAATGAAAGCCCATAAAGCGTTGAAAGATTCGGACGATGATGATAGTGATGCGTCTGCATCGGGTAGAGACGACACTAAAGATGGTGGTGAGGCTGAAAGCGGCGATGAAGGTAGCAGAGGTGCAGCTGGCAGTGAAAGTGATTAAATTTTCTTAGAATATAAACGTATCTGGTTATTGTGTTGATGAAATAAAAATTAAAGCTGAAACAAATCAATTGTCAATTTCTTAAAGACCCACAATTAAGTAGGAGCCAGGATTAGATTGACCCAACTCGCTACCGGCAAAAACACTTACCTTAGCCTATCTCTTCGATGATGATTTTTGAATTTAAATTATATAAGAAACGGATCCTTTGCACAAATCGTGTTGCAATTTCATTGCACAACTGTACAAGTTTGTTATTTTTTATGTTGCTAATTATTTATAACTCGGAACTTATATTTTTTAATTCAGTACAGTAGGTAAACTAATCCAAGTGGTGATAATCGCATTTATTAATCTGGATTTATTGTAGATATTAGTTCTATTAGTAGGTAAATTAACGTGCTTAGTTCACAATGGCACAGAAAATTTTAATTTATCATGCAAATTATAATGGTTATTCGGTAAATAAAAACAGCGGTTCTGTAACAGTAAGGCCCGTTGCACACTTCAGCTAAGCTAAGCGAGAAATACAGTTTTCGTTAACTTAGTTAACTCGCCAAGCTCACCCCTTTGCAGTTTTCAACTGATAACTACGCTTATACACAAATACATTGTTGATTTTATATCTTCCCATTAAAATTTTGTTTTTACAACGTTGAGAAAATATTTTAGCTCACATCGCTTAGTTTAGCTTAGCTGAATTGTACAACGGGCCTTAAACTCAAGCAAGTCGCATGCAAAGATTGATTCCTTAAATTCGGATATATGATCAAACTTTCTTAGGTCATGAACATGTCTCACACAATTATTAAACGTAACCTGAAGTAAACGCTTTGAGGAACTATCACAATTGAAAAATGTCACATCACAATACGATATATGCGTAAGTCAACTGGACAAAACTTTTTTATTAATCTAAGCGAATATAACTGTAATTGACACGCTGGCATAGAGAGTTTACATGATCATTCCAAGTAAGTTTTAATTCAATATATAGTAATACTAGTAAGTTATTGACCGTTGGAACAAATGAAATTATATCATTGTCCAAAAAGACCACCGGTTCAATATTATGTGAATTATTTCTAGTGAGAAATAAAGCTTTACTATTAGTTGGATAATGGGAACTGCATTATTTTTGGCCCATGACGAAATATTTCTAAGATTTGCATTAAGTAACGAAATCATCAACATAAAGAAGAAATCGACAGTTTAAAATATGCCAAGGTAGGTCATTTAAATAAATGGAAAAAAGTAAAGGGTCCAAAATTGATCCTTGAGGCACTCCCGCAAATACATCACTTATGGCAGAAAGATCTGAAAGATCATCTCCATATCTTCACGAATTGTATACGATCACCTACTTAAATAAGAATGAAGCAACAAAATAGCGGAATTAGAAAATTTATAATACAGTTTTAACTTTTAAAGCAACAGGATATGGTTAACACAACAGAAGCTTTAGAAAAGTCTAATATGACTAAAACTGCCAATGAATTACCTTTGTCTAAAATAGCCGATAAATCATTTACTATATGCATAAGAGCAAAAAGTAAACTTAATACTGTGGCCCGATTTGTATCCCGACTGGAAATTGCACAGAAAATTAAAGCTAGTGAAGTAGGGGAGCTATTTGGAACATCGACGAAACTGGGTTAACTAATGTGCATAAGCCTAGAAAAGTTATTGCTCCTAAAGGCGAAAAACAAGTTGGAAAAATCACTTCTGGTGAAAGAGGTCAGACTGTCACAGTTTGCTGTGCTATCAATGCCATTGGAAACCATATTCCACCTTTTATAATTTTTCCGAGGAAGAACTGGCAGGATCGTATGACTAATAGTAGTTCACCTGGAACGGTTGGTGTAACTTACAACACTGGATGGATGACAGGGCCAAATTTTGTTATTTTCTTAAAGCATTTTCGAAAACATACAAATTCGTCTAACAAAACCTTACTAATTATGGACAACCATGAAAGTCATGTTACTTTGGAAGGAATATGTTATGCTAAAGATAATGGTATAATTCTTTTGACTATTCCCCCACATACTTCTAATAAACTTCAGCCTTTGGACAGATTTGTTTATGGTCCTCTGAAAACCTATTATATTTATAACAATGCTTGCGATAATTGGATGGTTACTCATCCCGGTCGGGTACTTACCATTTATGAAATAGCTGAATGCCTCGGTCATGCGTTTCCACTGGCGCTTACTCCAAGATATATCGAAAGCGGCTTCAGAGTCTCAGGTATATGGCCTTTCAATAGTGACATATTTACTGAAGATGAATATCTATCATCTTATGTAACGGATAGAGAATTCAATAATCAACAAATTGCTGAGTTGAAACTACAGATAGTGTCGGAGAGTTTAATGGTTCCTTCTACTTCGGAATCGGAAACCAGGGAATGTTTTGAAATTGTTGCAAATGACTGGGCAGTAATCAATTTTGTCTCCGAGAGAAACAAACTGCATCGCTATGTTGGTCAAGTACAAAAACAAACAATGAAAGGGTATTATGTTAAATTCGCAAGAAAACGAGATGATAAGACATTTAAATGGCCTGAGAAGGAAGATTTCGGAGAAGTGGATCACAGCCAAATATTAAAAAAGCTACCAAAACCTTTATTTAAGTCTTTAAGTCGACGTATCGATTGCTTTGCTTTTCTAAAATCGTTAAAAAAATTTATGGTTGAGTAAACATTTAAACAAAATTATAATTGTTTCTCAAAAGATTTTATTTATGAATTAAATATTTTAAGTTAATCTAATTTAATGTGATAAGCAAGAAGTTCATTCTTTATTTTTATAAAACTAGTTTTTGTGATGTTTTATTTTATTTGAAGTCAATAAAGATTTTTTTTATGAGGATGGAGGTTTTCAATGTGTGCGGGAGATTTGTTTAGCCCAGGATCACGTCTCCCAGATGCAGTAACCATATCTCCCGTAACTGGTGATACTTGATTACCTTTTTCCATTCTGTTATATTATTAAATAACTTCTGTTTGGTAAGTACTAGAACTGCAAATGGACTTATATTTGAAAAAAGGTTAATCAGGCGACTTATTTAGAGTAGGACATTAACTAATAAATAATGTTAAAATAGTATTCGACTTAGAAAACAAACAAAAATGGAATCAAGTATCCCCACCCTCCTCTACTCAATAATTTGTTTTAGGATTGTGCATATTCCCAAAATAGAATAAATGTTTAGCTTGATTGATGCATTTGTTGGTTACATTTCTAAAACATTTAAATGATTTTAAGTCGAGCTCTAATTTGAACTTTTATATTTTTTATAAGCCGAATCTCTACGCTGCATAAAATTCAAAATATGTATATTTAGCTACGGAGCGGTGGGGCATTTCTTAATACATACTTCTTTTACGAGGTACATATGTATGTATTATCTAATTGTGAATATTGAATTAAATTCTTCCATTAAATCATTCCCATCAGGAGGAAAATAAAGATTGGCCCAGTCTAATGAAAAGAAACAATTTATAAAATCCTCCCTGATTGATTGCTTTATAATCAGATACCACAGTATAAGAAATTTTATCTCTGGTACGACAGAACTTGTAGGAGGCAAAAATCAGTTCATAATCAGAAATAGCAGGAACTGTTAGCTGACCAAAAGAAATAATATTGTGTAGGTCCCGCTTATACAAAATTAATAAATCTAACAGTCTGCTATCTAATCTAGTCGGCTTAAACGGTAAATAATTAGTAAACCAGGCAAATTTTCTTGAAGAAGTACCATGTGACAATACTGAAATTTATGAAGAATATATGGGAAATATTTTAGCTATCAAATTGCATGTAAATATCTGATAAAGAAAAATATTTTCGAATAATTAATTTAGAACCTACCGATCGTGTTTTTAAATCATTTTGTGGCAATCAAATTCCATGTGAAGGTAAAATTAAGGTTTATGTATTTTATGCAAATAGAAGTTATGAATTGTATCTCTATGTATGTAGTGGATTCAGATCGTCATCCAATATTGGCTCTGGAATGGTTGAAGGAAATTCAAGTTAACTGGAGTGTATATCTGAACAGCTCGAAGGAGTTAGTAAATCAAATAGCACCCAATAGTGTAAAATCAAATAGCATTATAAGGGAATTTTAGAAAAATAAGCGAGGAAGCACCGCGGTTATGTTATTGTCATTTCAAGTGCCGCACGTAGTTGCAAACCTACTTGCCCAAACTGGAGCGAATTCAAATTAAAAAACTAAATAAACCGGCGCAGATGGCGACTTGCGACTGTGACACACTAAATTATCGCTTCAAGATATACATATGATACGCTAACCAACCAAACCTACCTAATCGACACGGGCGCCGACATTTCTATTATGCCGCCAACTGTTAGCGACCGGAGGAACCACAACCCCGAAGTCAACATACACGCGGCCAACGGGACGGTAGTTAAAACGTTTGGAAGGCGACTGCTGAATTTAGACCTGGGACTACGAAGGAAATTCATATGGACATTCACCATTGCAGATGTCACCATGCCAAACATAGGCCCGGATTTTCTTAACCAGTCAGGGCTGCTGGTATACATTCAACGAAATCGATTACTCGACCCACTCACATCAATTTGCGCGATAACCAGTTGAACGTACAACACGATACCAACTATTAGGGTAATCGACACAAATAGCGTGGACGATCGAGTGATGCCGCTACTAAGAAAATTCAAGGAAATCACATGCGATTCGAAAACCACGAAATCCGTGAAGCATCACGTGACACACCACATCATTACACGTGGTCCACCCGTCTACGCAAAACCGCGAAGACTGAGCGCGGACAAACTCAGGATCGCACAAAAGGAGTTTGAATATATGTTAGAGCAAGGCATTTGTAGACGTTCGGATAGCCCGTGGGCGAGCTCGTTACACTTAGTTCTCAAAAAGAACAGTGATTGGCGACCTTGCGGATACTACCGAGCGTTGAACAATGTCACGCTACCCGATAGATATCCAATCCCGTATATCCACGATTTTACGCAACAACTGCAGGGTGCCACCTACTTCACAACCATTGATCTGGTCAGGGCGTACCACCAGAATTCGATCGAAGAGCCCGATATAGCCAAGACTGCAATCTCAACACCATTCGGACTTTTCGAGTTCACACGGAAGACGTTTGGTTTGAGAAATGACTAAATTTCTGCTTCGTTTATCTGGACTGGTGGCATCCCGAACAATTTCCGAACATTTGGATCACCTAGAAATCATTTTCACTAAATTAAACAACGCAGGATTAATCATCAATACAGATAAATGTAGATTATCCAAGTTGCAGGTACAATTTTTAGGTCACGAACCCACGACAGTGAAACAACTCCATCATTTTTTAGGTATGATAAACTTCTAAAGACCATTCATTCCCAACGCAGCTAGCAGTCAATCTATTCTAAATTATTATCTAAACTAAAGGGTAGTAAGAAGAACGACCCACGCGTTATTGAATGGTCATGCGACACCCGAACCAAGCAGCAAAACTCGCGTTAATGGTGGACGCATCAGACACGGCTATAGGGGCTGTAGTGCAGCAGAGGATCGAGAGTGAAAGCACCACACACAAAACAGCATGAGAACCACTCCAATTCTATTCCGTAAAACTTGCAGAAACGCAGCGAAAATACAGCGCGTACGATCGGGAGCTCTTGACCGCTTACTCGGCGGTTAAGCGTTTTCGACACCTGCTAGAGGGTCGGGAATTCATACTCTTCACGGACCACAAGCCGTTAATATACGCGTTACTTCAGAATCCGGCAAAAGCATCACCACGGCAATTTCGCTATCTCGACTTCATCGCTCAGTTCACCACGAACATACAACACATCTCCCGATGCGACAACGTGGTCGCTGACACGATACTCTATCTCGAGTCGAAACATTGGCAGTAAGCGAGTCAATCGATTACGCGATAATTGCAGATGCGCAGCAGATGGACGACGAAGTAAGGGAGCTAGTGGAATCGGACACGGAACTGCGATTCACAGAAATCCCCGTCGCGTTTGGGTCAGACAAATTGCTACTTTGCGATGTGTCCACGGGAAACACACGCCCGTACATCCCAGCTGAATTCCGGAAGATGGTGTTCGAAGCAGTGCATAATCTATCGCACCCAGGCGTGCTGCCGTCGATTAAAGCGATGACTCAGCAGTTCGTATGGAGGGACATAAAAAGAAATGTAAAAAGGATGGTGCAATGTTGTTTGTTATGTCAGCGAGCCAAAGTCAACAGGCATACGAAGAGCCCACTGGGACATTACGTGCCTGTAACGAGACGTTTCGACGAGATACATCTCGACTTAGTAGGACCCTTACCGATCTCAGAAGGGCAGCGTTTATGTGTCACAATAATCGACAGATTCACCAGGTGGACGTAGGTGATTCCGAAGCCAGAAACAGTCGCCACGGAAAAAGCAACTGGACGAGAATACTGCCCACAATACTATTGGGTCCACAAACCACATATAGAGAAGATTTTAAATCTACCTTGGCAGAATTAGTCTTTGGCGAAAAACTAAGAGTTCCCAGCCAGCTACTGGTCGAAACTAAAAGCCAAACCAGCCAATCCGAATTCGCAGAAGAGCTACGGAAGCATTTTGACACGATTCGGCCACCTCCACCATCTCGGCATTGCAACAATAACGTTTCGGTCCATCGGACCGTGCATCATCATCACGAACAGCAGGTATTCAACCACGCAAGACTAGGATTCGGTTCAATTTGGATGAACAACCATCAGGCGTAGCAACGACGAGAGCGGGAAGGACCACGAAATTACCAGCACGTTTCACGTCATCGCCCATCGCACAATGACAGAAAACTGACAGTTCCGAAATAAATAAAAATGTACAAAATTAAGCAAAGCTTTTTACTTCCTTAACCATTCCGCGCGACATCTAGTTGTCAGTATGACAAATTACAGAACCAAAAATGCGAAAACTGATGGTGCCTAAAATTTACGCAATCCAAGTACGAGCTGCGAAACAAAAAGAGAGTGGATATAATGAAAATTTTCCTATAGCAACCATTACACGGTCAATAATAATGTCATTACTTTCTGATAATGACATTAATATTGATCGTGTAACTTGAAGTAATGACGAATGATGGCCGGTAATGATGAAAATCCGGATTTTTTGATTTCAAGACATCATTATTGATGTGTGGTGGGGATACTGTCATTATTAATGATAGTGTAGGGTTCGCGTCATTACTGTGTGTCATTACTATTGAATATTACATAAATTTGAGGTTATCTACGTAATTATATTTTTTTAAATAAATATATAAAAAAAGTAATAATTATTAAATTGTAAATAAATAGTAAAAATTCATCAACATGGATGATATGTTTTATGTATTAGAGGATACAGATACAACACACGCTTTTTCTTTAGGATCCATGTAAAATTTAAGAAAAAAATGCTTCTACTAGCAGTAATGAAAGCTTAGTAATGATGGAATTACTGTCATTAATAATGATTGTGTAAGATTAAAAAATATTGAAGTAGTATTGATGCAGGTATTGACATTACTGGTAATGACATTAATATTGATCGTCTAATGGTTGCTTAAGGGATAAAAAAAACATTAATGATCTAACCGATGCACGATGCACATCGTTCGTGTCGTGAGCTAAAGAATAAATATTAGCTACCAGCGGTTAGACTAAAAAATACATTTTAATACAGTCAAATATTAAAAATACAAATATATTAATAAAAAACGAGTAGGTACATATTATAAAAAGATATTGAATTAAAAAAACAATAAAGGATTACAAATAATAAATAGTTTCAAAAATAAAACAAGCGTTCACATTTATTTTATGGACTATTGTACTACGATTACTCAAACATTTATGGCGCGTACCACAACACCAACGCGGCCATTGATGTTTTGTATTTTAAAATCTTATGCACAATCACACAAACCTAAAATCATGCATTATTTGTGAGAAATCAAGAAATTTGACTACCCTCACTACAAATTTAAGATATTCAAGAAAGATATTGCCTGATAAATGTATCCCGGTGGATTACATTTTTCTATATTTAATTATTTAATTTTCTTTAATTTTAATATAAAACACTTCACACACTGAGATTTTTTTAAATTCGGCCATAACACTTTAGACCACTACATTTTCGATCAGTCAACTCAAAAATAAAAAAAACAAAAATCTATCAATTTTTCTTTTACTTTCAATACTCTCATGTAATTTTTTTAGGTTAGAAAACAATCAAAAAATTAAAATTGCAAAAAAAAATCGGAACAATTAACCTCACGTTGAAATTTTTATTGCAACGGGTACAAAACCCAACAATACAACAAACTATCAACTTTTTAAAATTAAATTAAAGCAAAAACAGGAGAAAATTGATAAAAATTAAGGAGCGAATGAAAAACACGACTTCACACATTGACTATTCTAGTACTTTTTTCGTTTTCACAATATGTATAAATATTAAAACTTTATTGTTTGTAAAAAACAAAATTAGGGTCTGCTCGTGTTGTACACTAAACAGAGAATCGTAGTAGAGTTTTTATAATTTAATTTATAATTATAATTTATCTTGGTGTCTCAAGTTGCAGCAACAATTTCAGTTTATGAATCATCAATAAGGACATTTTGGCAATTTAAATAATAAAAGACTACCACACATATTACTGTAAGTACTAAAACAATATTTTTTATTTATGATTTCATTCAAAATAGTTTTTTTTTGTTTTATCCCATCTTTTCATTTATAAATTACATATCTATACATTATATAAATTTTCTGGCTTAAAATTTCCGATTCGCTCTTATATTAGGTAATAACAAATTTTGTTTATTTTCCATATTGTATTCATTAAAATTTCCAATTTTTGAAAAATAAAGATTAGTTAATAAAATTTTGGTTTTATGTAATTAAATTTAAAAAAAATGTAAATAAAATAAAAATTAGAATATTAAAATAAAAAATAAAACAAGTCATCAATATAATTGTTGTTCATTTAACAAAAAAAAGGAACTATTTACAACATAAAGGCACATAATTATTTGTTTCTTTATTTATTAAACCAAAAATTTATTTAATTACGTATTGTAAAATGCGTGAATAAGGCTAATTAATTTGTCTAATTTATTTAATTAATTATTAAGGTTTATATAAAATTTGAGATTATTCGTTTATTTATGTGCAATCACTCTCTGAATAACTGTTTGTATATATATTTATATAAAATTAATTTTACAATTATCACTTATGGTACTAAAATATTTTCTTATTATTATATTATGTAGATTAATAATAAAAATAAATTAAAAAAATAAAATAATAATAGAAATAATTTTAAAACAATTTCGAACCGTTTTTTAGTAACTATTTTTAAAATTATATTAGAAACATTTTTATTTCGGTTTAATCTTGATGCCGTAACAAAAATTATAATTTATAATAATATAGTTATACTTTGATAATGTCTTTAATTACCAAACAAATAAAATAATAATGATTATAAATTCAAAATTCAAATATTAATTTTATATTTACACAATTTGATTTATTTTTTGCTTTAATTATGAATAATTAAATAGTTTTAGTAAATTGTAAAATATAATTAATAAAATGTTTAAAAAAAAATTAAGTTAAATTAAGAAAAGGCTCAGTTGGTAATTATTGATTAAAGAGTATAACAATTATTATTTATTTTAGTGAACTATTTTCAATATAAAATTTGTATTGCTTTTATCTCAACTACATTTTAAAAATTATCTTATTTATGATGTGTGTGATTATATGAAAATTTGTAGGTGTGGGTGTTCGCGTAATGAACTATTAATATCAGCAAGCCTAGAAATAGAGAAAAAAAAATAATTTAGTTTATTTAGGATTATTCTATTAAAGTTGGTGCCAAGAGGTTTCTTATTGTTTTAATAATACAAGACAGAGAATTTCCGAACATTAACCTAAAACCGTACCCCAAACCCAAAAGATTTAGGATTTATGAAATTTTTGGAATTGGTTGAGAGGAGGCCAACATTAAGAATTAATTTTGAATCAAATTAATTTTTGATCAAATGTTGTGCTATAAAGAAAGACTTATGTCAAACATTAAATTATTCAGTAATTAGCCAGACAGATAAATATTTTACGAACGAAGGGGAGAAATTATTAAGAGTTTTGCTTAATCGGTTTTGATCTGACGAGAAAATCATCAGGCTATAGCGACTGAACAGTTAACTTATTACTTTGATTTTTTCCTACAGAAATGATTAATTTTTTGTAATCCAAGTCAGATCGAAACTGAATTTGCAGAGCTCTTAAGAATTTCTCCTCTTTGTAAATTATATTATTTATTAATTATCATCCGTGATCTAGGTCGCGACCTTTTGGAGGTGATTCTGCCACTGAAAAAAATATGATGTTGAAGGGCTGAATTTCAAAGAGCCGAATACGAAAGTGCTGAACTGAACATCGAAGGACCGAAATGTTCAAAAGGCGACTTTTTATTTTATTTTGTAATTTTTAATTATGTATAACTTTTTTAAATTTCCTGGTTTAGAAATATTTATTTAGTTCTCTCTCTAAAACCATAACAAAACTACAATACTAAAAATACAAAAACAATTTTTACAGTTATGGCAAGAATAGTAAAAATTATTAAAATATAGGGTGCGGTCAAAAATTCAGCCGCTGCACAGTATGCCGAAAATTAGTAAAAAATTAAGTAAAATCTGTGCGTGTTGTCGGATTAAAATGCAGATATTAAAAATTGGCTGCTCATTAATCTCGACTTATAAATTTTCTTTTTCACTTCCGGCTGCTTTTAAATTTTTTTGATACTGCATAGTCGAAATAAATAAGGATATATTTTTATAAAGTGGTTTTTAAAGCCAAATCAGAGTAAGTACAGTAATCAAGAAATATTTCTTATAATTAGAAGTGATTAGAACTTCTGTCTAGATTAATTCAACTCCCAAATCAACCCCGGAATAAACCTCTTAACTCAATCTCCCTCTCAATCACAACACAATCCTAAACGCAACCACCAAATTAACCTCCAAACCAAGCCTCAACTCAATCATCAAATCAACTCCAAATCAACTTTCACACCAACCATTAACCTAACTCCAAATACACCCTTAAATAATCCCTCAATCGAACAACTCACTTAATCATACAAGCTAACTAAATCCTAGCTCACTTCAACTCAACTTAGCTCGAACCAAATCTCAACTCCCTACCCTCGGCATACGTACCCTCGTACCAGCATAACCTGAAACAATCATTCCATCATATCATTATTCCATAATACCATCATGAGACTTATACCATTAAACCATCATACACCCATACCTTCATACCATAGTAAAGTCGAACCATCACACCATGATGTATATCTTATCATCAATCCATCATACCATTTCATGGACCTACGTCAGTTTACCATTAACCATCGTACCATCATACCATACCATCATACATAATATTATAATACTATCACACCATCATAATATCGTACAATCATACCGTTATATAATCATACAATCATATTCAAGAACTTTATCCAAAACTCATTTTAGAATTCCGTGTCCATCGCAGATGTCAAATTTCACTAAAATCCATTAAGAAATAGCCAAGTTCCGTCCTAATTGGCCAAATTCCCAAACTTTATCTAAAAATCATGATTTTCATCATAATCGGTTGAGAAATAGGCAGGTTCCAGAACTTTATCCAAAAATCATTTTAGAATTCCATGTCCATCGCAGATGACAAATTTCACAAAAATCCGTTAAGAAATAGAAAAGTTCTGTCTTATTTAGCCATATCCCAGAACTTCATCTAAAAATCATTTTAGAATTCATTTCCAATGAGCATGTCAAATTTTATCGTATTCGGTTAAGGAATAGCCAAATTCCTTCCCACTTCACCCAATTTGAGAATCCCAATAAAATGTTTATAAAAAAATTATCACAAATCCTCAGTTTAACTGCTCACTAAACCCTAATCCAACCCAAACTCATCCCTAATTCAATCCGCAAACGGAACCCAACTTAACCCTTAGCTCAACCGCAAACTCTACACCAAACTCAAGCCTCAAACCAGCATACATACATATATACAAAATTGGTTAACTACTCACTACATCCTAATCTAACCCCAACTCAACTCCAACTCAACTTCAACACAACCCGCAAATTGGCTTCTAACTTAACCTTCGAATCAACTTCAAACTTAATGCCCAATTCAATAATCAAACCAGAATAATATAAAAAAATCGTAAATATTTATACAACCTGTCGCACTATTCTGGTTTTCCCGGGGAATTGGGAAATGATTTATTGGGACTTGTTTTAGTGTATTTTGGTATCAGTTTTTTTCAAAGCATACTGTGGTGATTGGCATGTTATTCCAATTTTGGGAAAACATGATTCCATTTCAAAGCAATTTTGTTGTTTATTTTCCCTAAAAATTTTGTTGGAATTTGTGAGTAGGTTGTAGTCTGAAAATGGAATTATTTTTTCCCAAAATTTCCAATTTCCCGGGAAATCCAGAATAGTACCACAGGTGTTTTGGATCAATTCGTATGGCAAGTACCCCACTTCTTGACGTATAGTCTCCAAAAGATTTTCAAATCTCCGCCTTGACCATAGAAAGAGATTGGCGAAACAAAATTCCAAATCGGACAAGCCGTTCTCGAGATACCATCGGTATCGAGACGCCCATAAAGACGTTTTAGAAATTTTGTCTGTTTTTTAACAATATGATTTTCGGCTTTGTTTATAGACAAATATATTATTTTTAATAGCATTCCAATATTTACGGTTTGGTGCGCCACAGCGCCAGTGAAATAAAGAAACCATCCACTCATATCATAAATTCATATTATATCTATTCTAACAAAAAAGTAGAAATATCCTTCTTTGCGTTTTTTTGTAAGATTTGATCGACTTTTTCAGTGATTGATCGACCAGAGCGAGGTGCATCTTTGACCTCGAAATTTGACTGTTTCACGAATAGGGCATGTCAATGGGGGATGAATGGAGCTCAATTTTTGAACTCTGGCTGTAGATTCGTAATCAGCAACCCAAACAACCATGAAAATGATTTGCATCTTAATTGTAATATGACACAGAGGCTGTTTCATGAATAGGGGTTGTCAATAGGGCATGAAGGGTATAATTTTTGTGATTCTGACTTCAGATTCGTAATCAGCGACGCAAAAACACCCTGAGTGCAGATTTTGAAATAATTTACTTCAGTTTTTGACTTTTAGCCAGTTTTTTTTGGAATCGGCCACACTGTGCGACGGTCAATTAAATGACGGTTTGATTTTCATTATGTAGAAATTTATATAAATTTTGTTTTAGACAAAATATAAGAACTTGACTATTTATCGACTTTTGTATTAAATTCCAATATTAACAATAAAATATTAAAAATATTTTAAATACATTAATATTTTCTTAAATTTGCGATTTGTTTATGTTTTTTTCTTCTACCAAATGTCAGTAAATATTTTCCTATCGAATAACAATAGGCATTTTCGATTGGAGTGAATTAACTAAATTAGAATCGAGTTACTATTTAGATAATTTAGTTGCTATTTAGATAATTGAGCTACTGAAGTGAATTGGGTGTTCGATTGGTTCCATTCACTTCAGATAAATGTCAAAAAAAAAAAATCATTTAAAATTTGGTTTTTGTTATTTATAGTTTGAATAAAAATAAAAATTAAATATATTAAAACTCGTTAAGAATATATACAATATATCTATAATCATGTCGAATTTTACAGATTTATTTATTTAATTCAAAACGCAAAATTTCGTGCGGAAACAATTTTTAAACAAAATAAAATAAATGTCAAAAAATCCAACAAAAATCACCGAACTAAATTAACTACACGACCAAAATACATATTCAGATAACTCAGTTGCGTAATTTTATCTGAAGTGAAGAGTTGTGAATCGAACACTCAATTCACTTCACTTGATTCAGTTAATTCAGCTAACTCATTCACGCCAAACGAAAGTGTCTTATGTCTAACTGATTTTATTTCAAAATTACAAACCGCAACACACAATTAATATAAAAAAAATATTTCGCTTAGAAGGCTATGATTTTTTTGTTGTGTATATTTTGAAAAGGAAAAAAAATGTTCTTCGTATTCCCCTAGTAACATAGTATTGATGAATTCATTGATTAATTCATTAGGAAATTCTTGCTTACCAATTTAATGAACGATACATGAGCTTGTGATGTAAATTCACTTATTTACTTTCCTATATAATCCTCCTATAATGAATGCATTGATGAACAACGTGTGAATTTCGTTTGGAATTTCTCTATTACCGAACCAATAAACTCATTAAGTAATATATTTACTAAGTTATTAAACCAATGAATTCACACATAACTTCATCAGAAATTTCAATAGGAATTTCATCAAAGCTATATGTACATAAATAGATTTAATTTTTAAATTTCTAAGTTTATTTTTAAATTCATAAGTTCATATTTCATTTATTAAAATAATAATAATTTGTTTATTAAATTTCCCTTTTTATGATTTTAATTTAAGATTAAGGAGGATTCAAAAATTATTTTTAAAATAAAATTTTTAACCGATGATGGGGGTAGATGATATTTTTACTTTTTGTTAGAGTAGATATGTTATGAGTAGATGGCTTCTTTATTTCATTGGCTCACCAATTCGTAATGCACTAATGCTATTAAAAATAATCACGCCTATTACAGAACTCATTCCTACAGGAAAAAATTCCTATAGGAGAATTTGCTATTACAGAACTCGGTTTGTCGGAAAAAATCCTACGCGTAGGAATTTTAATTTCGAAATCAAATTCCTACAGGAATTTGCTGTTACAAAGGATGTAGGAAAGGAAAATATGTAGGAATTTTATACAAAATTATCCGACAAAAAAAATGTGACGGAATTTTTCAGAAAAATAATTTTTAAATGAATAAATTCATTTTTATTGTAAACAAAATACGCAAAACCTCCTACTTTGGACACATCTCTATTTTGGAAACTCCTCTATTTTGGACACTTTCATTCAGTCCCTTGAAAATATGCTCCTTTTCCTCTATATATTGGGCAACTTTTATATATTACAAATTGGACAACAAAAGTAATCAGACAGCGAAAATGTTGAATTAACTAAGGAATTAATCTGAATTCAAAATAAAAATGTTGATGTGCACGTCACGTCATTAATTTTTTATTAAAAAAAGAAGGAATTTTCCTTATATTGGACACATCCATAAATTGGACAGTCCCTTCGCTGTCCAATATATAGAGGTTTCACTGTAATTCTAATTCAGTTTAATGGTTGTTTCCATGTAAATTGATTTTCCATAGTTATGAAATCAGCATTTTTGAACTTATTTGGAGTACAACACTGGCTGATCCACTTATTTTAGTCAATTTATTTTTCACGGACCACTGAAAATATTTTATTTAAACTCGATTTTTCGCGTTTGCTAACCTTAGAAATACAAAAAATATAGTTCTAGGAAGTTTGTTTTTACGATGGTAAAAATAGAAACAAGACGCGAATGCAAATTTAACAAATCAGAATCTTAAGACAAAAGTTTAGATTTTTGTTTTTCAGAATATACGTTTTTTTAATAATACAGCATATATCTAACTCTAAGTTAGAACTTGTTGAGACGCACTCTTTTCTGCATTCCAACAATGAATTGCATTCGTTTCACGAAAGAAAAAGGCCGATTTACTTCAATATCTGTAGCTAGTTAGTTAGTTTAGAGTGGCTGCTATCGCACACTTAGAGCAATACCTGCAAATTGCATTGCTCCGTGCCAGGTATATAATTATATCTTCAAGTACAAAGTAAATCGCTGCCCAGGAATTTATAATGAAAATGTTTAAATAGATTTAGTTTACACCTCCAAAAATGTATTTTAAAAATTGTCAACTCACACAAACGATTCCGTTTGGTCAGGATTTTACGTGTTTTTTTCATTTTATACGCCTTCTCTTTTAATTCGGTTGCTGAATCTACAGATACTCCCACCAGGATTTCTTTTGTTAACTTTCAACACTTATTTGGTTGTTTATTGCTCTCAGGTGCTTATGTTTCATTAGTTATATTTTTCTATGTACATATTTTAAAAACACAACAAAAATCGTTTTTAAAATATGGATTGAATTTACTGAGAATTTCCAATTCGGTCATGTAAACCAAATTTCACCTTAAAGCGTAAAAACGAAGCATAGCTGCACTCAAAAAGTCATATTCAGGAATATCAACGCAAAAATCGTTTAAGAATCTTATTTCCATCCTTTATCCATAGGACAGGGATCTTTTGATAATTTAGTTTGATTCATATCGAGCTTAATTTATCAAATTATCTATGAATTTTATTTCTAGGCACCCAATATGCTACAGTAGAACTTTGATTCTAATTTTATTTTATGACTCGTGCATGATTGTTAATGTTGCTATGTTTAACTACTAGAAAGCAAGGATTCATAAATTGTTATGTCGTAATTTAAAATTTGGTAGCGGGGTTTAGTACTCTGAAAAACGTATTTACCTAAGTAAGAAATTTAAAATATTGATTGATGGTGGATTCAGCGAGAAAAATTTGCTAGCTCATGATCACGAATTGTTGAAATTTTTTCATCTTATTTACCCCTCCAATTTTTTTTTTACTTTTATAAAAGAGCAACCTTAAAAAAAGGTAACAAATGTACATACATATGTGTATATTTATTGTTTATTTCATTTACAAAACTCAATAAAATACGATAAATTCGTAAAAAATAATTTCAAAAATCCCATATCTTTATTTTTTAGAATCTCACCAAACGTCAAATTTAAGTTTTTTTTTATTTGACCAATCAGAGACGATTTTTTTAATTCCGAAAAAAGTCGATCTGATAATACTATTTCATAAAAAAAAAAATTACTGTAGGAATTTCGGATTCCTACAAAGTCTGTAATAGCAATTTCCAATCAGTAGGAATTAAAATTCCTACAGGAATTAAATTCCTACCGAGTTCTGTAATAGGCATGAATATATTTGTCTTTAAGCAAAGCCGAAAAATCATGGACATTTTTTTTTGCTTTTTCAGACTCAAAACGTCGAGAAAAGTGGTTTTGGGCTAGCAAAATTTTTCGCCATTTTTGACAAGATTTCAATACTTTGGTCTTTTAAGACCGAAGTAATAGTACAATAGTAGATAGGTAGTCACTGTGTTCCGTTGGAAACATTTTGCTACTAACAAGTACTTCTGAGTAGACCCTAAAGTACAAAATAAATTAAAAAATGGCTTAAAGATCAACTAAAATCCGGAGAGACGATTTTAAAACATATAGTTAAAAATAAAATACTAAACGATAATAAAACTAACACTAATAACCCAGCTATTGAAGATGGAATTTTAGTAGAATTGGAATTTTTTTTTCCAAATTCCTCTGAGAAATAGAATAACTGATAGGATGGAAACAACATCTTATTCAAATAAATGTTGAAGTCATTCAATCTTTTCCAAAAGATAAAAGACGTACAATAAAAAATGCGTTTTAGTATGATTTGATTGTATTAAAATGAGAAGGAATACTCAAAAAGTATTATTTAGTCTATCTACTGCAATACACAACTTTTTTGGTGAAAAAGAACGGAAAAATCTGAAAAAGATGAACTGGTTTATCTTTTTTCGTAAAAGTTGCTCAACATTTATAAAATCATAGTAACATTTTGAAAGGAAAAACTGAAATTTTGAGTATGCCCGTCTCATTTTTATATACAATTTAGAAAATGTATTTGCAATTTTCTTCTTTTTCCTATTCTTTTGGAAAAGAACGAAAAGATTGAATGTAATTCAGCTTTAACTCAAAATAATATTCATATAGCAATTATCTCGGAAACCTTGACCATAACTGCAGACTCACATAGGCACACATAAATAACCGTGACCTGAGTGGAGACCCCACTATTCCTACGTTTCCGAGGTCGCTGAAACCGAATATGATCATAAAAAATGAATCAATGAATGAGATGTATGTGTATTTCTTTGTTTTTTAGGGCGCTGGAATCGAAAATGACAACTAAAAGTTAACTTGACCCTTCCGTCATCCCTTAGCACCCGTTATTACCCCCAGGAAGGGGTTGTGATTTCAATTCAATATGTGCAGTAGTAAGGTAGTAAGGGGGTGCTTTAAAAATAATTACTTAATTACTAATTTACTTTTTGTTGTCATTTTCGGTTCGAGCGACCCAAAAAATGGGTTTGCATGGAAATTGAAACTCCGACTCCCAGGGGGGTGGTAACAGAAAAATGGGCAATTGGAATCATTTTTTATGGCCATATTCGGTTTCAGCGACCTCGAAAACGTAGGAATAGTGAGGTCTCTTCTCTGGGTCACGATTTTTTTTTTGGGTGCCTGTGTTTCAAAAATTTTAATTTGACACTAGATATACAATATGTACCAACCGGTCAAAATGACCGGTTTACAAATTTTCTCCTAAATTTTCTCCGTTAATTTAAATTCTAATGTTTGATGTAGTATTATGAAAAATATTATTTAAAGATATCCGATAATTATTGTAAATAGTTCTATTTATTAGTATTATTTTTCCTGAGATTGGTATGTGGTATAAATTAGTATTCCAACTGGTCAAAATGACCGGTTGGTATTTCAAGTGCTAATATTTATAATTTTTCAGTTTACTTTGAATATTTTCAAATAATTCTACAGAGTATTATAACGGCTTTACGTATTCTCTAGTTTCTTCTAAATTCTTCTTAATCTCTCTTATCCTCTAAGCCATTTACTGGTTGCGGTAGGAATGTGACAACGGATAATTTTTTCACAAGCAAATCACTGGCTTCAAAACTTTTAGAAAATAATACGACTTTAGTTGGAACTATTCATTCAAATAGAAAGGAATTACCGAAAAATGCCAAACAAAAAAGATAAATTGCCTAAATTTTCAAGTTTAATTTACAAATCTAAGGCCCGAATCGATAGACACAACTACAATTTTTAGTTGCAGTCACTCTTTTTTCGAAATTGATATTCGAATCCCGTATTTTTAAACGAGAATAAAACAGCAAATTTAATCAGGAATCAAGTACAATTTTCAAATAATAAATCTTTTCAAATAAATTTTAATTTTTTGAAGGTAAAAATCACAATATAAATAATATTAATTGATTATTTATTGCTAATTATAGGTATTTTGTTTATTATTATTTATTATGACCTAAAATAAATAAATTTACATCGAAATTAGAAATGATAAATTCGGTTTTAAACGTCAATTGTATTCACTGTTTGTAGTCGCCGATATCCACGACTACAATTTCAATCTACACTTTAATCTGTGATTTTATTGAGGTTTAAAAATACCAAAAGAGAAAATTTAATCGCAGTTGCGAATTAATTGTGGTTTGTTGATTTGGCCCTAATAATTGCACACAAACGCTATACAAAGCTAAGCCAACTAAGAAAGTACTTCTACTTAGCTGTAAGCATAATTCCCCAAAAATTGAACAAAACCGAAAAAAGCTTCCTAAAACCGTTTCATTTGGTGGGCACTAAATTTGGTGTAGATATAATGGACCAAATGGCTAAAAAATACACTGTTAAGTTGGGATCTCGGAGATGGCCTTTACAAGTTTTTTTAATATCCTCGGCATGGAATTAATGCTTGGATACTGTACAAAGAACTCACGGGAACAAATATTACCAGAAAGGACTTTTTATTTCAATTAGCAGAAGAACTTTCTACTGGATATCAAGATTCATTCGAAACAGGAAACTTATATGAACTACTGATGGTAGATAAAATTGAAAATTCTACACGAAAATGCTGTCAAATTAGATTTTGCAATTAACATAAAACCACAGATATCTGTGTTGGTTGCAAAAAATATGTTTGTGGGAAATGTACATTAAAAAAACTTTCAATTTGTATAAACTGCGCTAATAAAAGTTAAAAATGAAATTACTATATTACTTAAATTTATCATATAATATATAAAAATCATATAAATAACAAATAATGATTGAAATACATGCTTCTAAAGAACTCAGTAAATCTAAATAATATCTTTTATTTCAAAAGACGTCCCGGTCAATATGACCGGTTGGTAGAGATAGGTTATGATAAGGTTGTGTAAGATAGGTTGTGTTAATAACTCAAAACCGATCTGATGGATGCGAAAAATATGATGGAACATAATAAATCAAAATACGAGTTATATAGGTTACGGAAGTTAAAAATTAATATACAATACAAAAATATAAATCAATAATAGAAGACCGGAGGAAATAAAACGTGAATTTATGGATTTACTGGATCGCTGGATACATTCATGTTCACAACGGGCAACGAGATAATAAGCATAGAGCAAATTCTCTAGGGGAAAAAATAGCAGAAATTATTACTAATAACTCATGCCATATTTTGAATGATGGTTCTCCAACAAGACAGGATAATTACAGAAATTTATCATCGACGGTCGATACTTTGTTCAAGGGATCTAGTAGATAAACTACTATAGATATCGACGTCAGATAACATCGGAAGTGCTCACTTACCTATCATAATAAAATATAAGATAACTGAGAAATGGACAAAGTAGATTACAAACGATTTTTTGAAACAGATTTTTGCAGATTTAAAGGAATTACTTAACAAAGATACAGATAATATCGAAGAAGTTTTAAGTACTGCAATCAAGAAGTATACTAATATCGTTAACAGAGTAGTGAAAACATTTCATGTGCTACTAGTAAACCGTCAGTGTATCATGTACGGGCATCAACACGTATTAAAAGATATTTGAAGAAAGTAATTTGTAATTGAAAATGTATTTAATTACTATTTTACTGACATGATGCAATTGTAATTAGTAATTTGTATTTTCATTACTCTATTAAAAAGTAATTGTAATTGTAGTTTAAATTAAAAAAATCTTGAGTAATTGGTAATAACAGTATTTCCATTACTCAACCCAATGGAATTTCTCCACCCTCAAGGCACGTGAAAATACAGCATACTGGCAGGACGAATTATCATTAGCACTACATGGACTTCGTAGCATAGTTAATGATGACTTAAATGGGAGTATCTTCTGCTAAAATGGTATAGATGGATATATCATTAAAATTTCCGTTGATATAATTACAAATGTTTGATGATTGTGTTGGATTTGAGCTTAGCCAGAACAGGTAATTTTTTGAAAGCTCTTTTAAGCATGACTGTAACCATATAATACTTTTTTAGCTGCCCTTATTAGGAGCAAGCAGCACTAGTAGGCTAATGCATCAATTTCAAAATTTCAATAAAACAATCACATCACAACAATTAATTACTTCTATTCAACAATGAATTTATAAATGTTCCGTCCTACACGCATTAACATTTGTTCATAGTTCTAATAAATCTTGGAAATCACAGAGATTTCGATCATGAGATAGTTTTTTTGTTATTGTTTTATGTTCATACGATTGTATAATGTGTTCCACATATAAAAAATATAAACAAAACATATCTTTAGAGTTGTCAGCTCTCTATAAATAATTGCCATGTGTATGGGAAAACTCAAGTCACATACACATACATATTTGCAACAATAACAAGTTAATAATTAAACCTAATCTATTTGTTTTTATGTATCTAATGTACATATAGTTTATAATTACCTGTACTCGTGTTAATGTGTTCAGATCATAACCGCCTTTCCCTTGCATTTGATTTTGTATAGATTTAAGGTGAGATGAGGATAATTCTACATCATTTGAACCAATGTGGCCGGTATGTTGAAAATTTGTAGGAACTCCGATCATTGATCGATCTATTCTCAGTCTTTGATGCCCGCGTCGTCGTGCAGGACTCTGCGGCTGATGAAAACAACATGAAAACCATTGTACCCATACTTCACCGGCACTAGTCATTTTGATGGATCCTATTTTGACGTTGTTTCTTACAAATTACAAAAAACAAAAATTGTACGTAATCGGTTTTGAATTATTTAACAATAATTCCTTGTCGAACCTTATGTAGCGTTGTTGTACTTGGATGAGATAATTACTGAAAAAATAAAAACAAATTACAAATCAATGTAAGGGAAAAAACTTTAAATTTCACGGTAATTTATGACGTTTAAAAATATAATTTAATTTAACGGTTCTGCTATATTGAAAAATTTTACTTTCACTTTCATTTGATTTGATTCACTAATTGATAGGTCACGGGGGAACTGTATATATCTCAATAGTGCAGATTTGGTATGTTGACCCTAACCGATTCGAACAAATTTCCAATGCGTTTGATCTAATTGTTTACATTATATTTTTGGATATGCAGAAGACCAAATACCATAGATCGAATCAAGATTTAATTAATATGCTGGTATAGATTTCTCTTTTTATCACAATCAACCGAAATAAGAAATTTTTTGGTTACAATTTAAATTTCATTTTTAATATCATCACTATCGTATGTATATGCACAATGTAATAATAGACTAAATAAATCGTGCGCGCATAACTAATCAAATCTAACGTGCGCCGCATGTATATGTATATCAAAAATATACCAGTGCACGATGAACTTTTACTAATTAACCATGAATTGTATACAAAATTTAATTTCTGATGGCATAACCGCATAGTACGTTTATTACATTACAATCCAAATCCAACATGTAACTTTATGAAATTGCATAAAAATATAAGATGTATAAACGAAAGAAAAATTTTATTTTTCTAAAATTTCTAAATGCTAAATGTGTCAGCAGATCGTTTAGTCACACAGATTTTTTTTTTATGTAACTCAAAATAATTTAATGTCATTTCGTTTCTTTTTATGTTTTCGACATAAATTTATTTCCGTTTTATTTGAATTTATAAAATCTCTGCATGTGCTTAAAAAACAAGCGTGCATGTCTTATGACAAGCGAAGTTAAATAATATTTTTCGTAGGCAAAGGCCAGTGATAATAATTTATTTGCTTCAATTCGGTGGATGATGGACGAAGTTTTCAAATATGTACATCTTAAATGTCGCCAAATCTATCCAAAAATCGGGAGATAATTGTTAATTTCTATAATTGTTATGCATACAGAAAATGAAAGTGACGTTTATACTAAAAGTTAATAACGACTCTTACAATATTTCGAAGAATTAATAATTTAATTAAAACAATTTTTGTATTAATCAATAATTATTTGCGAAATTTCTTTGGTCAAGCTTTCTGCAAATGTAGGCGGGACTCTGCAGAGATCTCTAGAATAGGCGCCACAAAAAATCATCCAAATGTAATAATGTTCATTCGATTTGAGACATCTCTCTAGGATCGATGGTATGTACACATTTTTCAAGTTTCCTTACTTACTAAATTTCGAAATTCTGAGAAACATCATTACTTGCAATTACATTAAATTATATCCGGTGAGAGCAAAATAGGAGCTAAGCCCAAGGTTAGACACGATTAAGATTACGAAATATGCTTAGGTCATTTCAAACAAATCAAATTAAAAATAAAATTGTGAGAATAAATATGATAAAATTGCTAAACTTCCACGACACGATCCAGCATTGTTATATATAATTTTGTCATTGTAATGAATAACACGATCGACTATGAACAATTAATTTTAAAATCGTTGGTCACTCCAATACATTCTTATTTTATCCTACTATTCAACACTAAGGTTATAAAAACCCTATTCAAATGCGAGTAAGGCGAATTTGCCCTCCAAGACCACATTTCACATTACATAGATCCCTATATTTGTAAATTTTAGTCCAATTAATTAAGAATAATCCTTAAATTCTGTTTTAGAAAAAAGAATTTCCGCAAGCTAAAATTTAATTTGATTTTTAAGTTTGTTCGAGTATTATCAAAGATTTTCTTAATTTAATTAGTAACAATTTTTTTAATTAATTTATTTTCGAACTATTATTTATTTTAAATAATTAAAATTTCATAAATTTAATTTAATATTGTTAAAAATTGGAATTTAAAATTCTGCTCAAACAAATTTTGAAATTTGATAACTAAATACATCGAAATTTTAAATTCCTGTAGCTATGAAAAACCAAATTATTATAAGAATTTGTAAAAAGTTGGCTCCATACATTAAAATTAAATTTTGTGGTTTAAATTTTCTTTGGTGTTGGATCTTTAAATTTTAATATTTTAAAATACAGTCCTTAACAAAATTATTTGTGCAATTTTTAATGAAACATAACACAAACAACTTGAAAAATATATATAAATAATAAACATTTCGAAAATATTAATTTTAATTTAATTAACTTAATCATTTCTGCTTTAAATTTCAATCAAGAATTTTTTTAAAATATAATTCTATGAAAAATTACAGTTAAATAAGTTTGTAGCAAACTTATTTGTGCATAATGGAAAAATTAATAACAAAACGGTTAATTAATCAAATTTAAGGGCTAATTAAATGGTGTTATAATCGCTTATGTGTTGTATGCAAATGGCCAATTTTTATTACGTCTCTATAACATATCGCAAGTGGTCAAAAAAGTATTGATAAAATCATCTAGAATCTTATCAAACCTGATTTCCTGAGTCCTCCCCCTCCTGCTACAAATTTCCTGAATATTTTTTTATTTTTTTTTTATTTTTTTTTATTTTTATATATCTCTACACTTTTCTGGGGCTCAAGGCACTCCCGACTCTTTCGCAGTTAATTTTTTGCCGTCCTACTTTTACGCAGTAAGCCAAATCGAGGACGTACGGCTATAGACCCGCTTTCGTATAAACCACCTGCACATTGCATTGCTTCATGCCAACCTATAGTGCTGACATGAAAGGTGGGTCGGTCCATGGATTCTGCACTCTCGACAGGGGGTCATAGTTGTGTTCATCGTCATCCCCGATCGTAATCGGGTGATGAAAAATCCCTTTTGCATCCAGCCCCTATCGGGATTCGAACCCGGTACCTCCCGCTCCAAACGCCACAGCTTTAACCACTGAGCCGCCGGTTGGTCGGTCCTCGGAATGTTACCGAATTCAATAAACCGATATTGAACTATGGCCTTGAACAGTTGTAGTTTATAGGTAAAATACCCAAATGGAATATGTTCTACCGTTAGGAAACAAAACGCGAACGACATCTTGAACTATGGAGAACTGTTTTATGCACAAATTAGTGCGTTTTTGGCTTAGTTTGATAATACCGGAGATATTTTTAGTATTATATAAAAATAGAGCATCAATTAGTGTGGAAACTGCCTCGATTAAATAAGATGTTACTACAAACTGAAATATTCAAGACAAATGTTGAATATTGATTGATTGATGATAAATTAGTCGGTCCTCAATTTGCTCTTCAGTACAATAATACATAAGAAGAGTCATTTATCTCGTCATGTGCAGGGTTTCGATTTAAACTTGCAGAGGTTTAATTTAAAGTGGAAGATATTCATGATCTAGCAAGACCAACAATTTGTAGCAGGCTGCCAAGAAAACCGAGTGGGATAAGATTCTAATGATTTTAACAACAAATTTTTGAATCACTTGAAAATATGAGTGACTACGACTACGGACCTTTTTGTATCTATCCCTGGTCCTAGTGGACCTCCACCTAAACCTAAACCTATTTAATTAGCCAAAAATAATTGTAAATTTAATTGATTTAATGTTTCGTTTTTAATTTTACAAATTGCATAAATAAATATGAGAAGAAATTTGTGTGTACAGATAATATTGTTAAAAACTTATTTATCTGTAATTTTTCACAGAATTAAAATTTAAACATTTTCTGTTAGAAATGTAAAGCAGAATAATTAAGTTAAACCTAATATTTTCGAAAAGTTTATTATTTATACAATTTTTAAAGTTGCCTGTGTTACATTACATTGCGTTAAAAATTGAGCATGCACAAATAATTTTGTTAAAGACTTTATAAGTATTTATGTAGACTTGTAGAGGTTCGCAAAGTCCGTAATTTTCAATTTTAAAAACTAAACTATTTTTAGAGATTTTTCTTTCTTAAGTTCTTTCTTTACGTGTCCTACAAAATTCTATTACAACTACCAATTTTTAGGCAACTTAAAGTTTTCCCTTTAATTTTATTCATCGTACTTACTCGTATAATAAGCAAAAAATTGTATGAACTGTTTAAATGCAGAAAAAACCATTTCAATTGAGCATGCAAGTGAAAATATAAAAGGAAACGACATTGTTTGGGTCTCCCCGACCAAAACCTTGTATCATCAATATTTAGGGCACATACAGATGTGTTCATATCAATAGCAGCATATTACCTTGCTTTGGTAACTACTTTAGTATTTTTTACTCCATACCTTTTTTCAAGAATTGCAATGCTCTGAGTGTTTCTCCGCACATCTCCTACTAACAGTATATCATAACTATTTAAATTACATTTGTTAGGGAGTATTTGAACAAAGCTGTTCATAACAATAGCAGAAAAGCAAGAAATATAATATCAAGTGAGATTTTTAACCTAGAGTTGGAACATTTTAACTGATCGGTGAATAGAAATTATTCTCTTAATTCATAAATTGCAACAACCATCTTTAACCTTAAATTCGTGCGTATATTTTTCAACTTAATTCCGTGTTACGGGAAATAGAATTCCTCAATATTAATTTTCATTAAATGTAGGAATAATGCAATTTTTTAAATGATTTTGAGTTATGTGTACTTAGTTTATTTAAAAAATGATGCAATGAGTAGCAAAGTTAATCTTAAATTCAAGTTTGGGGAACTGTATTCCCCAAAACACGGTTTGCAGGTTAACTGGATTTTAGAAAAGTAATGGATCGATCCAAGGACTGCACGGAAGAAACGCGGAACCTTATTAAAAAAAATTCGATGTGAAGCAAAATCTTGCAGTGAAACACAAGAAATTATCGGGAGTTTCGCGAAAATGGTCTAATTGTACTAAAATGGACCGATAAGATTGAAACAAGTGGGCTAAAAAGGAAAGCAACTGAGTATATATATTGACCTACAAATAGGACAAATGTTAAAGAAAGACTCCCACTAGAAGTCCGACCACCAGTAGTCCGAGAAAAGTATCATTGCTAATCAAAAACATGTGGCAAAAAGACTGCGCATAGTGCCCCTAGGAAAATGGCGAAACGTTTTATGGAGCAAGGACAGTAAAATTGTCCTTTATGGTTCCACAGGTCGTCAACAATATGTGAGGATACCATACCGTCCAACATAGCGGACTGCTATGAATTACCAGGAAATAAACTTTTTTACTTATTTTAATTTTTAATTAAAAAAATATTTTTTTTGTTTTTTATTTTGGATTAATAAAATATGTCAATATAAAATATGTTTCATGAAAAGGTTTTAATCAAATTGCGGTTTTGAACATGTATACGAGTTTTTTTAGAATAGTTGCCAAATATGATCGAAAAAGGTCTCGAATAATCTCGAAAATTTACTGAATATCTAATCTCACAAATCTTGAATAGTCTTCAACCAAACAGCATTGGAAAGTTTGAAATAGCCCAAACTTCTCTGTACCGGGTTCGAATCCCTATAGGAGCGAGATGCAAAAGGAATTTTTCATCATCTGATTACGATCGGTGATGACGATGAACACATCTAGGTTCCTTATTGAGAGTGCGGAATCCATGTCAGTACTATAGGATGGCATGAAGCAATGCAATGTGCAGGTGGTTTAAACAAAAGAGGGTCTATAATAGCCGTACGTCCTCGAGTTGGCTGGCTACGGCGTAAGGTAGGACGTTAAAAGGGAACTGCGAAAGAGTTGGGAGTGCCTTGAGCCCCAGAAAAAGATTACAGAGATATAGACAAAAAAAAAACTTCTCTGTATGCAGTCGCTCAAACGATGCAAATTTGAAAAATCTCAAAAACAATTAAAATCTCGATGAATTACTAATTCTGAAACAATACGCAGCTCAAACCCTTGTAAATTTCAAGGAATCTCAAAAAATCCGATTCACCACGAAATGGCCGAATAATCTTAGAATATTCTAGCTTGATATTCACAAACAATTTCGAATATTCTCAGAAAACTCGAATAGATTTAAAATCCTATAGTAATCTTGAAAAATCGAGAAACCAATACGATTTTCGAATAATTAAATTTGAAAATCTAGATAAATCTAAAAATCTAAATTTAGAATGTCATAAGATCATACAATAGAATTCTACGGTTAATTCAACTCTAGGCTAAACTGGAAAAACTTTTATAATCTTATTCATATGAAAAAGCTCAACACAAATCGAACAAACCTATTCTAGTCCGAAAGCGGAGTCCAAATTGACCATGTCTGAAAAATATATGTAATTATGTGTGTTCTTTACTCAAAAACCAACGCCTCTAGAATTATGAAATTTTGAATTTGGATGTTGTGGAGAAGTGTACCTCCTGTTTTGGTTACGATCGAATAAGAAATCCTTGGAGCTCCGATACTAAATTTTTTAA
Organism: Tipula helvola; assembly: GCA_963556165.1. Lineage (NCBI taxonomy): Eukaryota > Metazoa > Arthropoda > Insecta > Diptera > Tipulidae > Tipula > Tipula helvola. The sequence goes on along the minus strand of OY744481.1, from coordinate 161,971,584 downwards.
AACTGATGACATTTTTTTATATAAGATGCCAACGATAGAAAACCGCGAATATTTTTAATCGCAGTTTACCAATTTCGATATACTTTCGCTCCCGCAGATTTTATAATCGGTCTGATTATTTTAGGTGATCGTCGAATAAAGATTCGCGAGCTAGTTAAGATAAGCTAAGCTTTTCAAATAAGTGTAAAGTTTCCTCAAAGTTAACAGGCTAGGCACAACCATTTTGAAGCGTTAATCAACCGTCGAAGGATGGATCCAATAGATATTATATTCCAGATAAAAAGAGTGAAAAAAACAATGGGTTTCTACTGGCTAACATACTTTGGCCAATTTCGAAGGCTTCTTCCTTGCAACTGCTTTCTCTTTCCAAACATGAAATTTATCCACCAGCGCATCAAACAGAGAACTCCTACAACGAACGCAATATCTTTTGTACATTTGAAATAGTAATATACACGACCTTGGAATTAAAACTATGAAAGAAAGAATTCAGTTCGAGACATTACTTAAAACGTGTTCCTAGCATCCCAACGAATTGGTCAGGGATATACTAAAACAGCCGCCATTTAGGCGACTGAGAAGAGTGATTCCACCCGGACTAATGAATCTGTAAGTTTATTAAATATTTAGGTTATACATACAAAGTATAATCTAAATTAATTAAATTGTGAAGGACAAGTATTAACATTGGTTAAGACTTAAATTATGTCATAATTTTAGCTTACGATTTGAATACTTCTTGTTAGTTCTTCTGTAGAAAGATTCAAGAAAAAAGCCATTACTAAGTAGCATTTACAAAAAAACGTGAAGAATTGAGTCAGTGAGTTTCGGGCTAAAAATATTTTTATTTGTGAAAATGGCCCCTATCGATATAAAGAAAAAAAGGAAAAACTGAACATTTTGCTTTTGTTGTTCCCATTTTTATTAATATCTCGATAACGGCTGGACGGCCGTTAAAGGGAGTAAAATCATTACACACCACTCGAAGATATCTTTATAAAAGTTTGCTTATTTCTCGGGAAAACAACGAGATTTTTTTTTATATTAGTGTTGCCGGTGCGTTATTATTCGATAATGAATATCTCGATAATAACTACCGGCGCGGCGGTGAATATAAGGAGAAGGACCTTAAAACGAGAAAAATATGGTTATTTTTCTTAACTTTTTCTCTACTGTAATAGCGACGATTTTCACAGATCCAAATTATTTTTTAAAAAGCTGATCTTCTCGACTCTCGAGTCGTAACGACTTTGGTTACGTGCGGTGTGATCAGCTCTTTGAAAAATAATTTTTATCTGTGAAAATCACCGCCGTAACAGTGGAGAAAAAGTTAAAAAATTACGAGTTACTCGTTTTAGGATCGTTATGAGTTACTGTATTTTTTGTAATTAATGGGTTAAAACCGTTACACGGTATCTTTATAAAAACAATTTATGTATTAAAATTTTCGCCGTTAATGTGGAGAAAAAGGGGAAACAATGATATTTTTCTCATTTTAGAGTTGTCAAGAATTGTGCTATTATTTACATCTCGGTAAAGGCTATAGGTCGTTAATAGGACTAAAACGGTTACGACGGTACGATATTTTTACAAAATAATTTTTATTTGTCAAACTAACGAAGAAAGTTGGTTTCTTCTTTAAACTTTTAATAAATAATTCTATTTGTAAGCTTTTGACAAAAAGTGATCAAGTTTGGGTGAACAAAAAATCTTGACAAGGTTCTCTGGCTCGTACTTGCTGTTTTTGTGTTTTAGCTGTTATTAGTTCCTTTCCTAACTCTCAGATACAAGTTGGTAAAGCCCAATGTGTGATTTCCTGATTTTGCAACCGCCGATGCCAACTTTCCGTGGAGTTCTGGATATAATAATGGCACAATTCGATTCAATGGAACGTCCCAGCTATAAGCCAACATTCTGCTTCTCCCAGGAGTACGAGGGTTGATTGCGTTCCTAACAAAATAATTTTTTGATTATCGAACATCTTTTCCGAAAGTACAAATACTTCTCCTTCTAAATATTTTAAATTTTCCGGAATGCTTATAAGTACATATTAAAAATACCATCAGGTTGTCTTATTGCAGTATACCTGGCTCTAAAATTTTTTTGTTTTTGACCCTGTCTGCTCGGCGAGTAAACGCGGACTTCTGGTAAACATTTAATGATGTTATCTCGAATAATTTGAGAAGGCAAATTAGTTGAGTTTATTGCAGCATTCTTCACGTTTCTCATAAAGAGACGGATCATGGATATGTTTGGATGGTCCCTTTCTTATATTATGTGGACCATTTATAATCGCGGTCACCACTCTTGACTTACATAATAGAGATTATGTGTAGGCGCAAATCCATTGTAAAGTATCGTCTTTTTTTTTTTGTAAATGGTATGCATATACGTTGATAATTAATTTCTCTTTCCCTTTATTTGTTTTCATAATGTGGATATAGATATTCATCATGAGAACAACTTCAATAATACTCACGAAACATTTTTTCAATTAACTGACTTCACTACTATCAATAATAACTACCTACTATCACTTGTTTTATTTATTTACTAGTATCCTTGATTTATTTACTTATCACTTATTTATCACAAGCGAACAATTTAATAAAAAATTAAATTTCGTCACTTAGTGAATAGTATTACATGCAAGAAGTAAAAATGTTTTCATCTTGGGAATCCTCGACATTTAAATTTTATATAGTTAGGGGATTTCCCTGCTTTTCGCGCGCCTGGTAGATTACCATTACATGGAAGGATTAAAATTTGTTTTCCTGGGAATCCCCGATATTGAAATTATATATATTTAGGGGATTTTCCTTTGTGAAATTGCTCATATGTAATCATTTCAATATTATTATATTTTTTTGTTATTTTTAGCATATCTCACTCATACCAGATATAAAATCTTGATTTTCAAAAAGTAAGATTCTAAAAAGTAAGATTTTTGGAGTAGGTAAGATTTTGCAAAGTAAGTTAGTAAGATTTAGACCCCAACCCGTAGTAAGACTGAAGAATAAGCCATTGGTTGCATTAAAAAAATGAGGAGTGGAGGATGACTTTCTCTTACTTCTTATTTTTATTTTATTTTTGAAACATTTTGTAAACAGTTTTTCTGTAAATCTTGTTTTTTTAGATATTTGCAAACTAAATTTTCTGGTCCACGGGAATTTCAACTTGCGGTTGACCGATTTTCACTAAAATTCACAGGAACCTCCCAATTTATGAAAACAGTTTAAATATGAAGTTTTAGTTCGATTTGTTAAACCATCTGTATTGTGGACAGGACATAGACTTACAGACACTACTTCGAACCCCAATTTATTTACCCCAACGGAGATAAATCCCCAAAAATCTTAAGGTTGAACATTTTTATGATTACTAAACTTTATTTTACGAAGTCACGGTGTGCGGGAAGCCGAAAAAAGTTGGTCTAAAATGCCGAAAAAAACTAGCGTTATATATAAATACAGCATGCTCTACAGTGCCATAATCCATTGAACAGAAAATCGTACCTGAGCATTTAACAAAGAAATCGCGAAAAACGCGATTTTTTTAAATTTTAATTGAAATATCATTTCGGCGGCAAATTTAAAAAGGAAGAAATTAAAGATGATGCAATTTTTATACTTTTTTCTTAATCTGTATTCCTTTATCTACAAAATGAATCCTATATCAATATTTTGCGTTAAGTAGTTTTTGTTTTATAACCAAAAATACACTAACATACAATGTCAAAAATCAAAATACTCCACCTACGTTGCTTGAAACGATACTAACTCAAGGTCACTGTATACGGAAAGGGGAAAGAAATTTGCCAAATAGGTATACTGAATTCGGGGTCGTAACGATATCCCGCATTTCAAAATCCCGCTTTTCAAAATCCCGCTTTTCAAAATCGCGATTCTGCAAAAATAAAAATCCCGGTTTTCAGAAAATCCCGATTTTTATTTTTATTTACTTTATAAAATTTTCCTTCCCTAAAAAGCGCGGCTCGAATTAAAAAAAATACGTCTTTCAAATTTCACAACCAAGATTTTAAAAAGTGAGATTTTGAAAAGCGGGATTTTAAAAAGCGTGATTTTCAAAACTGGGATTTTGATTTCGGGATTTTGAAGGCGGATTTTGAAAAGCGGGCAAACTTACCTTCCCCACTGAATTCAATAAAAATTTAACCCATTTTACACAGAATCAAAAAAGGATCGAAATTAGACAGGTTAGAAGAGCTGGAAATATACAACAACAAAAACAACAACAATTTACTTAACGTCAAAATCAACACCAAAGCCAATAAAAATTACGACTTAATTTTATCCATAACTTAAAAACAAAGGAAGTGTCAAACAACAGCATACACAGCAACAGTGTATAGACAGCTTCAACATATATTATGTAATATGTAGTAGTAAAAAAGAAAAAGAAGAAGAAATTTTCCTCGAAATCGATATTTCTAAAAAAATTAAAAAATTGTCACAATAAGGAAGAAATAAAAACTACCTACAATATAAAATTAAAAATTAGAAAACTTTTCATTTAAATATCATATATAAAGTGACAAAAGAACCCATACAATAAAGGGAAAATCGGCTTGTGAAATCTGGTGGATAGACGTTTTAAACTCAATTGCTTTTGTTACGTGTGTGGAAAATTTAAAATTATGACCAATCGCCGCAAAATAAGTGATGGCTAAAGCGCTGACTTATCTCGATTATAGTTTTCACAAAATGTTACTAGTGGTGTAACTTGGACGCCGCACCGTCTATTGTTTGTACGGCAAGCATTTTCCATATGCACAAATGGCAAAACACTGAAACCGCAATGCCATTTGGTGTCCTGATGATATGGATAGATCCACAAGTACATGATAAAATTCAATGTTATGGGTGCGTGAGTTATATTCTCGGTTCAAATAGAAAAAAATTGGTGCTTTGACATACACTGCAACGACATATGCTCAATTACCACTGCCGCATTCAGATGAAATTCCAGTTCAGGAAAGATCAAATCCAACTGAAAAATATTTACCACTAACATTGGAATCTGATGAGAAACACCTGTATCAATGTATCAACCATCAAATGTCACTGCGCCATGCAATCACATTGAAATCTCGTGAAATCGTTTGGATATTATGGTACGCGACGCCTGAAACTATCGCAGCGGCAATTCATTCTTTTGTCAAAGGATTTAGGACAAGTTAACATTTTGGCTCCAAATGTTCGGATGTATGGAGTAATAAATCGTCATCGTCATTTTACGAATAATTTCAAATCAATTGAGAATAATTCACTCGCTTTTTGCACTGGTTTCGTTTCCACAATGCCCCATTCATATAATTCCGAAGATTGGTAATTGTCTATTGATTCCTCCAAAAACTGTTTGAAGCCAGTTTCCTCCAATTCACCAACTCAAAAATGTTTAGGCAAATTTCTTTCACCTTTCCGTACACAGTGACCTTGAGTTAGTATTGTTTCAAGCAAAGTAGGCGGAGTATTTTGATTTTCGGCATGGTATGTTAGTGTATTTTTGGTTATAAAACAAAAACTACTTAACGCAAAATATTGATATAGGATTCATTTTGTAGATAAAGAAATGCAGATTAAGAAAAAAGTATAAAAGTTGCATCACCTTTAGTTTCTTCCTTTTTAAATTGGCCGCCGAAATGATATTTCAATTAAAATTTAAAAAAATCGTTTTTCGCGATTTCTTTGTTAAATGATCAGGTACGATTTTCTGTTTAATGGATTATGATACTATAGAGCATGCTGTATTTATATATGGCGCTAGTTTTTTTCGGCATTTTAGACCAAATTTTTTCGGCTTCCCGCATACCGTGAAGTAAAAGAAAGTAAAAAGTCTCTCCGAATTAGTTCGCGATTTACAATTCTTATAGGTATTTTGTCGAATCAATATTTTGTTTATTAAAAAAACCTTTAACCTAAATCTAAAAGAAATGTCAGTATTCCTTGTTTTATTAAAGTAGAACAACAATTTGGTAATTTAATTATCTTTACAAGCTCTGTTTCTTTGGGTTTCTCTCCTCTTCCCGTTAAATTAATAAATTTAATACTTAAAAATTTTGTTTTAAAAGTATTGACTCAAACTAGCTAAAACTTGATGAGATTTAGAAAGGGGTACATACATTTTTTTTAATTTCGAACACGAACAAGTATCATTAAGCCCAACGACAAATAATCCAACCCTGCGCTTATACATCAATTAATAATAACACTATGTATTCTCAAAAAAATCTATCAGTTATTGAAGGAAACCACATAATACAATTTACTTTCGATTTCTAGCACGTATAGCTTGCTTATTAATGAACCAATTTATATATAGAAAGAAGTTCAATAATGATAAAAATAAATCGATGAATCAAGAGATCACACATCCTATATATATATATAAAGACATACTTTTATAACTTATAATCTTAACAAAATACGTAATAATCATAGTTTCTATATTTTTTACATACCTTAAAATTATTAGACTATTAATATCACCATCATCAAAATACAACAAATGTAAAGATGATATATTATTTATAAAATAAAAATTGTTAATCTTGTATATACAAGATCTTCCCCGTCTCTTCTTATTGTAGTAAACTTAAAAAAACAATTTCCTGTAAGTAAAAAAAAAAAAAAAATTATTATTACCACAATTACAATTTAACTACAACTCGTATACAAATATATTATGTGTATGAATTTATGATTAAATAATAAAAACTAGAATTTTTTTTATTATTATTATGATTAATTGTAATTTATTATTATGCTATAAATTTTAAAAATCAAATAGATATTGAATAAGCTATATGGGACGATATTGTGATCGCGCGCGGTTTTAGTCGAACCGCAACAAAGATTTTTTATTTTGGTTTTATTATTAGATCAACAACAAGCACACAAACATCAAGCGAAAGAAAGTGATGTCTTTAATTATTCTTATTTTTAATGAATAATAAAATATAATATTATTAGTAATTTGTTTTTTGAATACGAATCATGCCTGAATATGTATTATTGTGTGTGTGTGGTGTTTGTTGTTTTGAAGACGACGATGATGATGATTTTTTTGTGGTTTTTATATGAGAAATGGATATATAATTTATAAAGTTGAATGTGCATCACGCACAATGTTGTGAAATCATCGATTTGGATTTTTAAAACGAGTTGAACATGTCTAAACCACGTAATTACAAATATGAATTATTCACTTTAAACCTGTCTTATAAATAAAACAAGACTGATCTTATTGAAATTATTTTGAATGGTAATGAATCACTGGTCCTATTTTGGTAAGCATTACTAAATAATAAATATACTTTTCATTGGGTTGTGAATACCTTAGGCTTATTTTATTGTCAATAAACCAACTAAATATATTTTAAAACAACGGAACTCTGTACATCTTTATAGCTTTAACGGTTTTACAGTAATTCAGACAGCAGACCGAGATATTTTACTCGATACGAGTTTCAAACAACCTCTCTGCAACTATTTCGAGAAGAAGAAACATACCCAAAACGAAGTTTAGTTGGATTACATTGAACTCAACGCTTCAAATTAGCTCCCAGTTTCAAATTACAAATATCAACAAATTAATTTCTCCGCACACGCTTCAGAAAGGTACAAGCAAAAATATCAGAATTATAAGAAGATATAGAACTACATTTCAAAAACGAATAAATTAAGAATTTGTTAATTTGAGTCCAAATTTGAGAAAATATAACGTTTTTTTTTAATTTATAAAGAATTTTCGAAAACTGTCAAACCAACCTATTTATCCTGCTTTAAAAAAGTAGTAACACATTTTTTAACGGATTCTAGATCAATTAATAAAATTTTGAAGAAAATTCCTGGTTGTCTTGTAACTTAGCAATGATAAACCGTTTGACAGAAAAAATTAACAATGCATCAGCGAGGGGCAATAGCATTTTTGACATCCTTCTACAATATTCTAAGACGCCCAAATTGTCAAGTTATAAGTAAGGGATACTATTACACAATATTTTCGTTTGATGTCACAACATTTTGTGAGCGTTACGAAAGCATACTCAACAATTTAAAGTAAACTCGCAAACTTTCATAGCTACTAAACGAGATAAATATATGAGTGGATAACGAGCGATCTAGCAAGCTAGCGCATCTTTATCGATTTCAGTGTTTCTGGTTTTGATCTACTTCGCAGGTTAACATCAATCGAATACAAGTGTGATTGAAGTAAGTAGCGCGGTCAAAATGCAAAAAACGTCCGTTGCTTGGCACGTAACCGTCCAAAAAGCTTCCCATTCTGAATCGTATACTTAATATAAAGTTGTAATAAAAATTTAATTTAAACAAATTTACAAACTCCGAAATAATTAACTTACGAAAACAAAATTGTTATAAATTCCAAATTATGTATATTAAACATTTACAAAAATTTCACGTACAGTTTTCTCTGTCAGTTATAATTGTGTTGCTCGTTACGAGTCGAACACTAAAATTACAGCTGACAGCACGGTAAACTGAAAACAGTACGTGACATTTAAAAAAATTTGTTATACATACATTTTTTGAAATTATACTAGTTAAGTTAATTTTAATTAACCATAAACTATAATCATGTTTGGTTATAGTTTTCAAAAATGTTTGCTCGTTTTGTTGGAAATTCATACAAACCTGTAAGTAAAAGGCAAAATATTTTTGCATTGTGAATGCTCTGTTAGATAGTTTAACATTATTTTAATGTCAAAAACGTACGTCGAGATTGTCAGCAAAATTTTTATTTTTACAGTACTAAATTAATTTTCGTCTTCCGCGCGTAGTTCCGTCTCCGTTCCGTCGATATTGTCTCTACCTTTATTGTGTACATATTGAAGGGTTCAAATTAATGTTTATAACTTTTTCTTAATAATGTTTTTAGTGCAAAATGTGTTGTACAGGGTGGGCCATCTGTTGGTCCCTTTTTCAATCAATGAATTTTAGTACCTAATGTTATATGTTCTAAAAATTTTTTTGACATATGAAAAGTCAAAAATATGCCATTTATCATCATGGAGTCGCTAACAACACAACAACGCATTTTGATTGTCCAAATTTATTATGAAAATAATCGTTCAAAAACAACAAAAATTTCGTAAATTACGTGAGAGTTTTGGTCGAGATAGACGTCCTACTGAGCGTGCAATTGGTAAAATTATTGATCGTTTTGAAGAAACTGGTTCAGTGGAAGGTCGTAGACCGTATCAACATGTTCATCCATTTCGTACTCCTGATGCAGTGCCAGCTGTTAGTGAAAGTGTTCACATTACGCATGATGATCTTCATTTGCATCCATACAAAATTCAACTAACTCAAAAATTGAGGCACCAGACCATTTAAATCGTCGTCGTTTTGTTAATTGGATGCTTGAACGAAATGAAGGTTTTTCATCAAAAAATAATCTTTAGCGATGAAGCTCATTTTCAAATGGGTACGTCATTAAGGAAAATTGTCGAATTTGGGGAGCGGAGAATCTGATGTTATTCACGAAGCAGAACTTCATCCTCAACGAGTCACTGTTTGGTGTGTTTTATGGGCTGATGGCACCATTGGGCCATTTTTCTTTGAAAACGAACAGGAAAATGCCCTTACAGTGAATGGGGAACGTTATCGAACATGTTAACTGGTTTTTTGTATCCGAAAATTGAATGAATTGCGTGTCAACGACCTTTGGTTTCAACAAGACGGAGCGACATGCCACGCAAATCGTGCAACAATCCATTTATTGCCAACAAAATTTGCTGATGGTATAATTTCAAGAAATTGTGAAGTTCCGTGGCCACCAAGAAGCCCGGATTTAGCACCACTTGATTATTTTTTGTGGAGGTTTTTGAAAGGTAAGATTTATGCTAATCATCCATAAACAATTCAACAACTTAAAAACAACATTCGAGCTGAAATTGAGGTCATTGATCCGCTTTTATTGGAAAAAGTCATCGAACATTTTGATGTTCGGATGCAGGCATGTAGACGAAGCCTTGTGGGCATATGAACGATATTGTTTTTCATACATAAATGGCATAGAACCACCTTTCATTATCAATAAAAATTTTTGAATTTTCATCCCAAAATGTGTGTTTTATTTACAAATAGAAAAAGGACTAGCAGATGGCCCACCCTGTATATTTTCAAGGCAAATAAATCACACCTATTTATTATAAAATGAATTATTTTGATCCATCGAGAATTTTTTGAGTTATCCTGCACGTCAGTTTCAAAAATATGGTTGTGGGAAAAACGCATTGAAACGCGATGAAAGTTTACGAACAAGGAAAAATATTGATGAAAGTTTATCATTGTTAATTTTTTTTTGTTTTGTTTTTTTTTTGTCTCTATCACTGCAATCTTTTTTGGGGCTCTAGGCCCTCCCAACTCTTTCGCAGTTCTCTTTTAACGTCCTACCTTACGTCGTTGCAAGCCAACTCGAGGACGTACGGCTATAGACCTGCTTTTGTTTAAACCATCTGCGCATTGCATTGCTTCATGCCAGCCTATAGTACTGACATGAAAGGTAGGTCGGCCCATGGATTACGCACTCTCAACAGGGGGTCATAGATGTGTTCATCGTCATCACCGATCGTAATCAGATGATGAAAAATCCCTTTTGCATCCCGCCCCTTTAGGGATTCGAACCCGGTACCTCCCGATCCAACCGCCGTAACTTTAACCACTGCGCCGTTTGATCGGTAACGCATTGTTAATTTAACTGTACTTTTTAAAAGCCGTTATTTCGACCCGTGAAAATATGAATTCATATGCATATTCTAGGAATATACTAACGATTTGTAAGACACGATAGATGTTTGGTTCTTGATTATTTCTTGACGTTTTGCTTGAAGGTACATAACTACCTGAGTTTAAAAGGAAACTCTTAAAATCGTGCTGTCAAGGGGGATGTTCATTTCATCCGAATAATTGGTTCTAAAATTAGAAGAGGTTGCACATTTGCACAATTGGGCATAACTATCTCAGAAATATTGGAGGCAATTTGAAAAATTGTAAAACTCGAGCAAACATGGCTATAATATCCGAAAACAGACAAATAATTCTTACTCCTAGCCGAGCACTGTTCATAATGTAATATAGCCTGAGGATGAATTTCTCTTCTTCGGGTTTATTAATTAAAATTCATTATAAATTATTTCTGAACTGTTTCTAAAAATCCTACAAAAATCCAATAAACGTTTCATGGGTCGTGATTCGGACGTGATAGAAACTTTTAGTTTTTATTTAGTTTCGGAAAAGCAACAAACATATTGGATGAATTAATAAAATTAAAATTATCTGTGGGCATAATCTAATACCCCTATTATGTTCTCACCTTACCGAGAAATACTATGCAAATGTGACTTGATTTGTAAGAAGTTTCTCGGTGAAGTGAGAACCATAATAGGGGTATAAATCTCGTTTATAACAAGCATTTTCGATTGGAGTGAATTAACTGAATTAGAATTGAGTTACTAGTTAGATAATTCAGTTCCTTCTTCTTCCGCTGGCGCTACATCCCATGAAGGGATTTGGCCGCCTCAACGATGCTCCTCCAAATAATCCGATCCGCCACAAGAGAACGCCAGGCACGGTGACCGAGTGTGTACAGGTCCCTCTCAACGTCGTCCATCCATCGGGTAGGTGGTCTCCCACGAGGTCCTACTTTCGTTGGTGCCGACTCCAAGGCCTGTTTAGTGGTCCGATTTTGTGAACGTAGTACGTGCCCAAGCCATCTCAGCCTTGACGATTTTATGAATCCTATGATGTCGACTTTATCGAGATCATTTCTGATCTCGTGATTCATTCGCATTCTGTACGTGGCTCCCTCTTTAATGGGACCGAGAATTCTTCTTATCATCTTACGCTCAGTTACAGCGATTTTCTGGATGTTTTGCGCTGTTAGTGTCCAAGACTCGCAACCAAAGGTGACAACTGGTCTTATCAGCGCCTTGTAGATGTCCAATTTTATTTTGCGCGATATATGAGGAGACTTGAAAATTTTGATATTGGCGTAAAATGCTCGGTAGCCTGCTGCGATCCTCGATGAAATGTCCACAGAAACGGAGTTTTGCTCAGATAATTCAGTTGCTATTTAGATAATTGATCTACTGAAGGCACTTGATGCATGTCAAAATTTAACGTACAATTAATGTTCCGTTTACAATCCGCAAGACAATATTTTAAAGAATTTTTACGCGTGAACTCCGTACCGGTTAGCGAAATCGTGAGCGAAATTTTTTATTTTCTAGTTTTTACTTCAAATTTATATGGAAATTTTAGCTTTGCTCGCGCTGCGAACCGGCCTTTAGTTGAAATTGTCCTTTACAATCGGGCTTAACTCAAATTTAGATTTACCATATTATACAGTATGCTTTGTTTTATAGCTTTGACCAAAACTGATTAAAAAAGGTCAGGTTTGAATAGGTAACGACTTTTATCTATAGTTTATAGACGACTTTTATCTATATATTGGCGAGTTTTTTTATTACATCGGAGAGACCAGAGAGATCAGACAGATAAATTATCTGAAATATCCGATAATGTTTAATCTGAAAAGACCTTTTCCGGATTTTAAATGCTTAACTATTTAAATTGGCTAACCACTATTTTGTAACACATTATGGCCAAGAAAATTGTTTTCCTACGCATAATTAATACATAAAAATAAAATTAAACAAATGACCAAGAAACCGTTACAATTATTTACAATAGAATTTAAAAAATTAATTTTTCATTGTTGTTATCTCAGTCTATAGTGTTCACCATTTTGAACGCAAAACTATGTAATTCTCTGTACTATCTGAAATAAATTTCAGATCGAAAAACAGCAATCTGTGATTTTCAGATTTAATAAAAAAACGCTAAAAAAATTATCGGATCGATCCGAGAAAATAAAAAAACGCAAAAGGTTTATTTTATATCTCTCTGGTCTCTCCGATGTAATAAAAAAACACGCCAATTAACGGCGGTAAAATTAAATAAAAATTTCATAAATCTTGGGCAGTTATTTTTTTAAATTTTAGTAGTACAGAGGTAACTCGGTTAACCAGCATAATTGGTTCCAGGATCTTACTCGTTAATTTTTTTTTTAAATAACGAAATCCTATATGTATGTATATTAAGCGCACAATCCGGATCTTCCTCCTACTCTCGTCACTCAATTTGCGAAACGTCGTACGTTAAGTGAGGTTCCGCTGTATTTAGTTAAATATCTCGATTAAAATTTTCTATGAATTTTTTCCAAAAAATTAATAAACTTTGATTTTCAGAAATTTTTACAAAACTACATATTACCTAAATTCAAATAAATTTAATTTTCACGTTAAAAAATAAATTAAATATGATTTTCTAAATTAGCACCTATCGGAATTTTCTCGAGAGATTAGTGCGGAGGCCGAATCGTTTAATGGGGGCACCTCCTCCAGATATTAATTTTTTTGCATTATTCTTTTTTTGCTTTAAAAATTCATTTAGTATCTCTTAGTAAGTTTCAAGACCAACAGAAAGTCCTAAAGGTCCCTAGGAAGCCGCCGAAGTGATGCGCAGTGATGCATTCTCTTCAAGAATGAAAACTTCAATCGAATTTTTCTCAAAACGTGTTTTTTCGCGCGCCGTTTCATTTGAACGTCAATATTATTATGTAATTTGTTTCATTGCAATAAATGCTCTCAATTTTTTGTAAAAAATTATTAAAAAACCAGTTTCTGGAGGAGGAGCTCCCCTTAATTGAGTGATTCCCGCTTAGTTAATCTCCCGATCGTAAATAAAATGTTTGCTCACAGATGTTTCCAAATATAGTACTTTTCATAACTATATCACTACTTGATTTTTCGGTTTAATTAAATAGTTAATTTAAAATAAACCACCCACGCTTGGATTGGTACTGCTGTGTTTAAAAATTGAATTTTGAAAAATTCACATTATAACACTTCTTTCTTTGGAAAATATACAAATTTCAATGAAATAAATAAAAATAAGCCAAATTTATATTTTGAGGTTCTCACAACGCCAAAACTAGGAATTAATGATTTCGGGCAAATTGTATGACTTGTGCGAATTGGGACGTTATTCCGATAGAAAACTTAGCTTTAATCTCGATTAAAGTTCAGAAAAGCTAGAACACGTCACGGTCCATTCAAATTGATATAAAGGCTAGTGGAAGGGCGTCTCCCGAAGACGAAGTTCCACACATCATTAGACTTCCTCCATCAAAATTTTACTTTGCGACCCCCTTGGATTCTTTCGTATAGATTCCACCAATAATGTTGAATACCGTTAGGGTCAATAAGGTCGAAGAAGTCACCATTTAATTAATATTGTTGTGTTACAAAAAGATAACAAATTATTTTTCAATTACCTCTGATCAGTCTTACATATTGACATCGAGCAATTTTGTCGTGTGCCAAACATTTTGAAACAGGATCAAATTTGTGTTGTTTTAGGTGTTCGAAATCTTTTCCAGTCCAATGAATCGCATTTCGCTATACCTTTAAGTTTAAAACAGTTTTCAACTGACTAATACTTTTTCTAGAATTAGTGTCGGTCTTACGCAGTATATAAGTACTTCCAATGATGTCATTTTCTTTTGGTTCTGCCATACCAGAACTCCATAAAAAATCTATGGTTATTATCTATTTGTAACATTATTATAACAAAAGGTTGAATTCAAAACCTCAATTAAGGCTCATCAAATACCGCTACTACCTATTACTGCACAAGAATAAATTGCATTTTCTACGAAATTCTGACAACGATAAATTAAACAAATCCAAATTACCAAAGTACAGCATATGGTTTGATTCTAATTGACGCCAAACCAAGATTTGTTCTTGATGTCGTTACTTGGAATAACTGTTGATTTCGAGTTCTGTAAGCCGGTGCATAAAGATTGATCCTTGATAACAATGTTTTGAGTCTATTAGACCGTTGATTAATTTGAAAAGAAAAAATTCATCAAGTAATATTCTTCTATTTTCTAAGGTGATTAAATTGAACTTCTCGGTGCGTATCTCATACGTCGATGGAACCAAAAATTGTCGCTGCACACTTTCAACTCTGTTGCAATAATTATCGTAGGGCGGGTTCCAGACCTTTGATAAATATTCCAAATTAGTTCTTATAAGGGTAAAAAATAATAGTATAAGAACCGAAGGATCCATAAAGTCCCTAGAGCGTCTACAAACAAAATCTAATAATTTAAATATGCTTATCAAAACGAAACCTAAAATCAAACATAACGCCCAAATCCTTTATTGATTAGATAATAATGCATCGCCAATATTATAAAGATGTTCAATTCTATTAATCCGCTTGGTAAAAGTCATAGTGATACATTTTGCCACATTAACCCTTGTGTACGCACCCGGCTACCCGGGTAGCCATTTAAATTTTAAATATTTGTGGTGACTGCAATTTTGAAGTTAGACGTTTCTAGCTTCTTGACATCCAAGAATTGACTACTAGTTTTCGATTTTTGTATAGAAATTGAATAAAAATTATTTCTTGATGGAGTTATGTGTGAATAATTTTCTTTACCCTTCTAACGCTCACTCGGCCACCCGGGTAGCCAGAACAAAATATAAGGAAAAGACTTAGTTTTATTTTAATTTATTTTAAATTGTATATCCCTATTGCGTTCCGCCATTTAAATTTTGTATACAAATTTAAAAATATATTATTTTGTACCAGTGTTCGCAAGTAGTTGGTTGTTACCGTTCCAATACAATTATGTTTTAACTGACTGATTTTCTGAGTGCTAAATCAAAATATAATATTAAGGATCACCAGAGTTCTATTTTAAGATGCATTTTATTATCCCAAAACTCGGGCTCAAAGTTTTAACCCGAGACAATTGCCTTGGGCCGTTCTATTGCTAATTCTTTTCAACATGTGCATCTATAAAAATACAAACCCTCAAGGATATTTGGAACAAACATTTTTCATCTATCTATTTCAACTATTATGAAATGGTGTGTTAAAATTTTGTTACACGATGATCTGGAATCGTCAACTAAATGGTCAAGTAGGTTTAAGTAGATGAAGTAAAACGATTCAGAATTTTAGATCTTCTTATGAATTTCCAGTTTTAAATCTTTACATGTGAGAGTTAACCTTTCTGCTAATCGCATTTCTCTGGAATTTTGTTTAAACTTTTGGTTCAATGCCTTCTAATTAATTGATATTTAAATTCAAATTAATAACATTTTTTCATTCAAGAATACTATCGTAAAAGTGCTTCTTAATTATCGTAATTTGTAGTACTAAATAAACCCTAAACTAAAATTACAAGCTTATGAATAAAATATCGCTAAACTCACCCATTTGAAACATATCGGTACGTAATATCGGTAAAAATATGTTATCGCCTAGTAATTTACTTTCGTATTTGTCGAAAATACTTGACATTCATTTAAAAGGTAGTAAGTTGTTTGTATGACCAAATTGATTTCGTGTTTTCCTAGTTCTCCAGCATTTCAATAGTTAGGCTTTATTACAATTCTAAAAGCCTTCTCTCTTTTTTGGAAAAATTACTACGATTGTTGAGTACCTACTCTAAAATTTTTTGACGTTCCAGGCCAAGTTTTAAACGTGCAAAATACAAAATTTATAAAATAAATACAACAACATAGCGGAACCGGCAAAAAATCTGTTGAAAAAACCGAAAATATACACTTGGCTACCCGGGTGGGCCGGGTGTGTACTAACGTGAATTTTTTTGGGTATACACACAAGGGTTAAGAGGTAACTGATTAATGTCAGACTAATCATAAACGGAATTGAGATCGCTTTGTACAAATACTACATCATTTCTGTTATCAATGACTCTGAAAATCTTTAGGTCATCTGCATAAAGCAAGTTTCTTGACTTAATAACACCAGAAATGTCATTGACGAAGAATAGATTCTTGCGGAACACCGGAAGGAGCTTCAAACCCGTCAGACAAAGTCCCATTAAACTTTACAAGCTGAATTCTATTGCTCAAGTAAGATTGAAACCAATTGACCAAAAACGGAGGTATGTTAAAAGATTCAAGTTTATGTACTAAAATAGAGTGCGAAACTTTATCAAACGCTTTTGAAAAGTCGGTGTTATATACAATTCAATGTGCTATATGCTGTAACACAAAACTTAGTTAAATTAGTTAACGTGGAACGTCTCGGGAAGAAACCATGTTGATCTGATGTTATTTGATTTTTAATCTGATAAAAAACTATATTTTAAATCAATTTCTCAAAAATTTTAGCTAACGTGTTTATGAACAGGTACTAAAAACGATATTTTCACTTATTTGGAAAAACGAAATTATTTATAGACATGTTGAACAGTAATCTAAGCGGGACAGCAAGCACATCCTTTGGAGTTTTTAAAAATAAATTAGTTAGTTTGATCAGGACCTGCATCTTTATTAACATCCAGGAATTCACTTTGCGGATTAGAGCTTTACAACAAGACAGATCCTGTACATATA
Organism: Tipula helvola; assembly: GCA_963556165.1. NCBI lineage: Eukaryota > Metazoa > Arthropoda > Insecta > Diptera > Tipulidae > Tipula > Tipula helvola. The sequence goes on along the minus strand of OY744481.1, from coordinate 161,954,090 downwards.
CCGATCTCAGATTAACTATTTGAATTTTAATCTTTGAGAAACATGTTACTGGGATACTCAGACTTCGTTTGAAATGACCTATGATAATTCCAAAAATATTTTGGATTGTGTTTTATATTATTTTCAATATGCGCGACGTACAACTTCCAACAATTCGAAATTCTCGACTTAACTTTTTTCCTGTAACTGGGGAACATTAAATAATTAAGGCTATTTCCAAACTTCTTAAAGCGCCTATGAGCTTTTACTTTTGCATTGTTAGTCAATACTAGCTAAATCATCTGCCATCTTTGAGTAGTCTAACATATACAAATTTAATTGCGGAAATGTATAAAAATTCTGCTTTCTGAACACACCTCACTTAATAGACACGGTAACTGGTGAATGATAACTATCAATTCTAGTTAGTGCATAACCACTCTTTTCAAGGTTCACATACATAATTCGTAATAATATTTGAAAGGAATAGGGCTTACTTTGCGCATTTCCTACGTGGTTGAACTGAGACAAAAGTGTTAATGCCAAAAAGTCAATTAAATATTCCGCAAAGTACGTATATCTAGCATAGTTTACGAAGAGTAACCGACAATTTAGGAGGTTATTGACCTGAGAATAACGGAAGTTGCATGGAGTGAATTACCGTTCGAAATCATTAATTAATTGAATCGTTTATTCTTGAAAGGGCTCATGTCCACTTTTTGTCAAAATTAGTATTATAACGGTTTTGTTTCACAGACACTTATATACGTTTTATGACAATACGATATTACCATATGGTTAATGGAACGGTACCTAGCTTGTAACAAAAAAATCATTTATTTCTAGAAAGGTCCCATGTCAAAAAAGTTTATTTTATTTCCTGAACAATTTGAAAAAGTGGACATGAGCCCTTTCAAGAATAAACGATTCAATTATTTGGAATCAAGCCCAAACACGATTTCATTGAAATTTGTACATTTTCAAAAAAGTGTTTTGATGTAGTGTTATGAAATAGCGAATTTTTAAAAATCCAATTTTTCTAACGCAGTACCAATGGTAAGTGGGTGGTTTAGTTTTTATATACCTAAGTGTACTTTGTAATCATCATTCATCCTGCATTAATTTTTTTTAAACATTTTAAATTAATTATTTAATTAAACCGAAAAATCAAGTGGTGATATGTTAGGAAACGTACGTATTCAAATATACAGTCAGAAACATTCAGATGTATACGGTTCAAATTTAGAGGGAAATTTAAAGATAAAGTTAAAAACCAAACAGAAGATATCATATTTAAAATTTTATTTTTTATCAATAATGTTATCACATATATTTACTTATGTATGTATATATGTAGTTTTAAAATAAAAAAAAGTAAGAAAAAAAAAAAAAGTGTTTCGTCGATTTTAATTTGCCGTAATGCCGTATACATCTGAATGTTTCTAACTGTACTTTCCCGAGCAATGCCATAAATGTTTCTGAAACTAGTTTCTTGCAAGATCATCCAAAAATGTGTACATTCCTCAACAGTATTTTCATTGAATCGTTGGTTGTAGGCCAATTAATCCTAATTTTGGAATCCGTGATTTACATTTACATCATTGTGCTTTGATGAAAACTATTGACATACAATTTTAGATAATTTTTCAATAGATAAACTTAATGGAGACTATTTTTGTAGTCATTTTAGAAGAAAAATAAGAAAAGTTCATCTCTGTCAAGTTTTTCTGTGGACAAATTACAAAAACATTTTGTGTTGAGAGTGCTTTCTTGTAAGCACCTCCTAAAGTCCAAACTAAAACAAAAATCAGTTAATTTTGAAAATATCTGACTGTTTTTAATAAACAAATCTGCTCTTGTAGGTTGAAGTACATTTTTGTCCATCGTTTCTTGTTCTGTGTAATGAAATTAATTTTAAAATACTATTTTCAAATGGGTTTTTGATTCTATTTGTTATTTTTCCACTATCGGCCGGGGATTCTTACTTTAGAGGGATAGTAGTTCTTTAAAATAAAAAAATAAGGTTCAATCGCTATTTTAATTGCTGTTAAAGGACTTGACACTGCTTGACATCTTCAACCGAACTAAGGAAATTACTAAATTACCATACTTATACGTATGTATTACAGTTAATATTTATTTTATATACACTAATCCAAAAAATTAAAGGAACACTAATTTTTTTCAATTTTTTTAGTGTTTTTTGAAGAGCTGTATCTTTGTAAAATACGGTCGTACAGAGATGAAAAGAAAAGCATTTTAAAGCTTCAAATCTATAGTTTTGAGACTTTTGAGCGGAACATTTTTGTGAGATACCGTTATCACGCAATCATAAGAAAGAGCGCGATATAAAAAAATTCGATTTTTTTTTTTGTAAGGATCTATGGGCGCGGGAAATTTTTTTTAAGTTAAACCAATGCATAGGTCGGTTAGCCTGTTAATTAGGCGTAAATTTAATTTCATTCTGGTCTCTCTATGTCAAGTTTTTGCTGGGATATCTGACTTTGAATCAAAAAAGACCCTTTTGCCTTTGATCATCGATATCTCAGCAACCAATGATTGCACAGTAAACTTTAGGGCAGCCTTAAAAACTTCAGTAAATTTCCAACAAGACACTATAATGATTAGTTGAGAACAAATTTTTTTTCATCCTCAATACTGATTTGAAAAAAGTACAAAAAAACGACTTTTTAGGTTGTCTTAGTAAATCTACCGTTACTTTACAAATATGGATGAAAATACTAATGTTGCCAGGTCATTTTACAGTTTAATGTACTCCTAATAGCCTTGTATTATTTTCAAATTGATCCATCTAACCGTTTTTCCGGACAGATTGATCAAAGTTTCACAAAACAATTAAAGTAACAAGTGATCATCAAAATAAAAGAACGACTTTTTTCACAATTTGCGTTAGTTATTTGTTAACCCTTAATGATCGTAAGATTTTTTTGCAATACTCGCCCATAAGAGACGACAGAAAATTAAATAAAGTTCTGCAATATTAGTTTTTAGTTACTTTTCTTCTTACAGTGATTAATATTGATTTTATACCAAAAGTAGTCCATTATTGCAAGAGCAAGTGACATAAATACTTAACTACATAACATTACAAAACACCAACCAGATACATATGTCAACTTTACCACTTTTTATCCAAGTTAGTTATCTTTCCGTTGCATAATAAAGCGGATACGCATTTTACTCTAAAAAAAAAATGGAATTGTAAATCTTGTTTTTCGACTTTCAAAGAGAACGATTGAATGAAAATGAAAAAAAAAATAAATTTTAATACACAAAAAACCAATTTCAATGCATAAAATGAAATTACAATAAAAAAATAAACGAGTATACCGTTATTTTGGTCTCTAATCAAAAAAATAAAATAAAAATTTTAAATTTATAAGACACAAACAGAAAAAAAATTCAAGAAGACTTTTAATTATTGGCATACAAATTACGTTTATTTAATATACGATATATCGTCTTTAAGAATGAAACAAAAGAACAGCATATGTCGTCAATTTTTTTATGAATTAATATTCCATATGAAAACGTTACATGTGCTAGTAGGTAACGACGAGTAAGGTAAGAAAATGAGCTGATAATAAAAAAAACAACAACTAAAAATATTAATTTATTCAAATTTCCGTTTTAACATTACATATTTGAAATTTATACTATGCAGTAGTTTTGTGGCCTGTAGTTGTAGAATAAATTAAACTTAATTTTTTAAGTGCCTTACCTATAATACAGGAAAGAATATTTTTGTTGTATTATATGAGTAGTTTTGCAATCAAAAAGTACATATTTTGATGTAGGTACATACATAGCTATATTTATTTGTTTACTTAGCATGTTTGTGATTGATTTGTTTAATAAAAATAATTGAATTGTTTTCATTTTTTTTTTTACTGACTTGATGGTGTGATGATTGTCATGTACCTCAAAAGGCTATTGTACTATGTATGGTGATAGATGTAAAATTTAATGACAGTATATTATCGTGGCAATACATGTGGCTATTGCTGCTGTTTCATTTCCGGTCATTTAGTTATATTATAAAAAAATGTTCCTACCGCAATCATTATTTTTGATAAAATTTATTCTAAATTTACGAATTCCGCTTAATTTTTTTATAATTATAGCCAAACTTTTAGCTATAATTTAACCAGATTGTGTGATTTGAATATTAAATTTTAAATATTTATCAAAATTGTAAATTACAGAGAGGTCTCACAATATAATTTATATTTTGATTTAGTGTTATTCCATTTTTGTTCAATACACTTCAAGGTTTACTTAAAAATTAAAATGTACCGTCCCTCTAAATTTACTAATTGTCGACCTTCAGTAATGATGCGAATGAACGGCTGCGATTTAAAGTTCAACAACCAACTGGAAATTATTGACAGAACGAATTTCTTTAACTGACGAAACAGGCACAGTGATTAAAGCTGAGCCGAAAACTGTTTCCGAATTTTCGATTGCAATAGGATTTATTTTATTAGGTTATTTGAAAAGTTCGTGGAATTCTACTAAAAGCACCATCTACTCTAAATATAAGTAATTTTACTTTAAAGTAAAACATTTAAACATAAACATTGTATTATAGATTAAAATTTAAAACTGAAAGGTTTATTTCCTCAGTTTCATACACCTCATCATAGAGCTATAATACAATTTATTACCAAAGATAAAAAGTCGACCCAAGTTCATCGCTACGTGACAAAGTTTACCAGAACGATTGTCCCTCAATTTCTAAGTAAGAAAGGGGTTGCTTTATTCTAACAAGCTAAGAAGTTAATCCAGCCGCTGGAAGACCCTGTGATGTTGTTACTTAAAACACAATCATTTTACAGTTGCAGGACAGTTCAAAATATCCATTGGTAGCTTCCGACACGTTTTTGTTTCATCTTGATGTGTCAAAAGTGTCTTAGATTCGTTCTTCGAAAACTGACTACAGAGCAAAAAGTAAACAAAACGAATGCATTAGTTTTGTATTAGCGAATTATACTAATACACCCAAATTCCCTTACACATTTTTCTTTTTCAGATTCATACAGTTCTATTCCTGCGTAAGCTAATTTTAATTTTACCAAACTTTACTTTAATTTGAATTAATTAATTAATGCATTAGAACAATATTATTCAACACCTTTTTTATAAAAAATTAAATGTATGATGATCCCATGAATCTTGCCTGGGAAAGGGCATTGAATATTGTTCGTAAATACCAATATACTTCTTCGTGTTAATTGTAAAACATATTAAAATGGTCTTTTGTTGTGTGATTTAATCGACTAAACTTACTAACTACACTAAAGTAAGATAGTTAATATAATTTACATGAAGATGGCACCAGTATAAAAGTCATTAACTAAACTAAACTAGGAACTAAAATAAATCTTAAAATTAAAAATGTTCGAAAAACTGCAACAAAAATACATAAACCTGTATATCGCGTCCTTATAGCATTGCCATACTGCGATTTAATAAATCGGATTTAGTGAATTTTTCGAGTTTAGCCGTAGTGTGGCAACCCTAATTTTTGCTAATCGTGTTTTGTTTCATAGAGTACCTGAACCAGTTTAGCTAAATCGGATTTATTAAACCGCAGTCTGACAACGCTATTAGAACCATACTGTTGTAACTAACATTTTTTATGAAGTTGAGTTATATATTTGGGTTCCTATTTAGCTGGCGCTCTTTCCGATTTTATACTTCAAATTACGCTAGTTTTTTTCGTTTCCTCAAACAGTTGATTAAAATATGTTCTCCTGTTTAAATATTTTTATTGAATAAATAAAATTGTATCTGCCAGTTACAATCAATAGATACAGTTTTGTAATCTTAAAATTTGTATATACATATACCACTTTGTTTGCCTCTTTCCTTCATTTACAAAAGCAGATAGAATTTTGTAAACCGAAGTAAACCGGTAAGCCAATTTTTTTTTAGTTTTTTATTATTTTTATTTTAATTAGTACTTATTAATTAAATTCTAGATAAACTAACAAAATGACTGAACCTAAGATTTTAGTATATTTCGTCGAAAATCAGAATAATAATATCAGTGATAACACTTTATTGGAAAATGAGTTCAGTTTATCGAAGAATGTTGTGATAGAGGAAGTAAATATTCAAAAAAAATTCAACTAGTTCTTGTTCAGTACAACCAATGTCTCCTGGACCTAATACTCAACTGGAAAATGAAAATGAATTGCAACAAAGTGTAATAGATACCGAACAGCTTCCACCGAAAAAAAAACGTAAGAGAAAACGAAATCCGGAAATTTGGAAAAGTGCAATAAGGAAGAAAAAGTAATCTGGGGAAGGATATGTCAGTGCTCGTGGATTGATTAAGCTTCCGAGGAAAATAATTAATAAAAAGGATTGCCTAATAATTTGTAAATATGCATGCACATAAAAGTATCGGATCTTGAAAGAGAGGAACAATTTAAAGCGTTTTACAAACTGGATTTGCAACGCAAACGAGATTTCATTCTAAAAACCACAGCTCGTAATTTGACGGAAAGGAAAACTACAAATAAAGTTCACTCCTGCCGAACTTACACCTTTTGCTATTACATTGATGTCGTCGGTATTTATCATCTCGTGTGCAAACAATTTTACATGAGAATTTTCAATATATCTCAAACACCTGTTTATACAGCTCATCGGAATAAAAACTCCCAAACAGGAGCAGCACAGATTGACATGCGGAGACGAAAAAATTAACAAAAAATATCACAGGAAAGAATTAATGAAGTATCTGCTTATGTTAGCTCTTTTCCAAGAATCGAGTCGTATTATTGTCGGGCAAAGACGAACCGACAATATTTAAAACCCATCTAATATAACTAAAATGTACGATTTATACAAGATGTATACCAGCGATCCCGTGAAAGAAAGATTCTATAGAAACATATTTGGTACAAGATTTGACATTGATTTTCAACGCCCAAAATCAGATAGATGTGGTGCGTGTGAAAAAAATAAGATCGCAGACAGGGAAAATCGGATGACTGATGTCATGTTTGCAGAAAAAGATGAACACAACAAGTTAAAAGTACAAATGAGGGAATCCAAGGCATGTGACAAACAAGGAGAGATTCCTATTCTTAGCTTTGATTTGCAAAATGTTTTAAACTGCCCTAGAGCTGAAATTGGGCCCATGTTTTATTATTCAAAGCTTAATATAACAATTTAACGGCCCACCTGTCTAGTAGTTTTTGAGGACAACAGCGATATAACCAATTTGATTACATGGAGCGACTCGTGCGTGCCACAAAACAAAAATTCTATTATGTCAATAGAAATCTTAAGTGTTTTGAACCAGCATCCACAAATCAATTCTATTACCATGAAGTATTCTGTTCCTGGACACAGTGTAATTCAGGAAGTAGACAACATCCACTCCATTGCTGAAATTTAATCGACAGCAATATGAAATTAAATACTCTCTGAGATACGAACTGTCTGAGTTAATTACTCAAAGAATAAGGCGCACGGAAAGAAATTCTGAAAAATCGGATCTTGCTATGCATTTTAAGAAAAAGTCAGAATTGTCGGACACAAAGAAGCAGCATATTCAGGCCATGTTTATATACAAGTCGGCAAGTGACATCAACTATTATAAAGTAATCTTAAAACTGGATCAACTTTCATCGGCAATCAATAAACATCCTGATTGACCAAATATTTCCACCACTTCCACTACAGTTCAACAAGAAACAATAGTCCCAAATAAACGGCCAAAAAACCGGAAGCAAAATCCTAAAGTTTTAAATTAAAAAAGTTTTTATTTTGTGATATTTTTAACAGATTAAATGTTAAATACTGAATTATTTTACATATTTTATTATTAATTATTTTTAATTTAGAATTGAATTGATATTTTTGTACACTGAATTTGAATTTTTATAACTAATAAATTTAAAATTAAATTAGTTAAAAAAAACAAGTATTTTTTTATTTAATTTTCGTATGTAAATAGTTGTATCTGTAGATTATTTGAATAATGATCATTACAGTCTAACATAGTTCTATGTGTCAGTTAGAATTATGTTATTCGTTTGATAATACGGTTATTGTTGAGTAACAAAAGTGTATCTACAATTTGTCTATCAAATATAAGGTCCCGATATGTATTTGTTTATTTAATAATAGATAATGGCGCATTTATCTTTCACCAATGTAATTTTAAGGTTCTGTCCCCTTTCCCGGTCATATACACACCATACGGTGACCGAATCGACGCGAATCAACTTATCGCCAAATTTGGCGATAAGTTGATTTCGAGAAATGGACCTGTCAATTGGCCTCCAAGGTCGTATGATTTGACATCTCTCGATTATTTGCTGTGGTGCTACGTGAAGTCACTGGTTTATGCTGATAAACCAGCAACAATTGGCGCCTTGGAGGCCAGCATTGTTCGTGTTATTCGTGACATACGTACAGCAGTCGAAAAAGTGGCCCAAAATTGGACGTCCAGAATGCATTTACGCCATGTATTGACCTTTCGAATAAAAAAAATTTTGATTACAATTTAATTTTTTGTGTTTTTTTTACAATTTCAAGTTCTATCGGGCTTAAAAAACACCCTTTATTATACCGATTTGATCTAGATATTCAGTAAACAGAGTGTATAAGTTTAGGGAGCTCAAGTAAACCAAACGGGCCTTTCGCGATTACAGAGTGTTTGGCAAGAAGTGGTATAATAAAAGGTATCAATGACATTACTTTGGCTATATCTTAGCTTTTGCTACCACTGTGAAGTTAAATTTACCAAATGCCAGATTTTCGCCCACGCAAGGTTTAGGCCGTTGTGAGATATATTAGTTTTACCCTAGAATCAGTTATTATTGCAACAAACTTGCACGAATTATAAGTGTCACAATTCAGTTATTGCTTTACCGATTTATATTCAGTAGCACATTATTTTAAAGATATTAAAACCCAATTAATAAATTGGACATAAGAGTTGTACAAAAAATGTCAGTAGTTTGTCTCATTTTCTGAGGTACACATTTTGATGGCATGCTTTAAAATCAAAATTTTTCAAAAGCAAAGTTGGTAATTATTTTTTTTGCACCAAACCTGAAGGCACTTTCTAGGGGTGAGTAAAAAATTAATCAGAATTTCGAGAACAAATCTCCAACCACAACATGTTTCATTCATTCATTCATCGCTCTTCCTTTTAGCTTTCATACATAATAAGAGCATATTAAAAATTTGAACCTGTATATGTGATGAACAAGAGCGAGTTACTGTTTTATTAAATATTTTCCTGTTTTTGTCGGTATACGATCTAGTTGAATTTTTATTGAAAGTTAGTTTTAATAAAGCTGAAATAGCTGTGGTCGAGAATTAAAAGGGCTTAAGTCGATTTATGTTATAAAAAAACTCTGCGCATTTTCTGTTTAATTTTCTATTAATACGTTTTCATTCCAATTTATAAGGTTATATCAAAGAGAGTAAAAATATTACCTTTTTACCCTTAAAAATTGAAAAAAATGTATTATGTAATAGAAAATTAAACAATTGAGGCGCAAAAGTTGATTAGGACATAAGTCGACTTAAGCCCTTTTAATTCTCGAGCACAGCTTTTTACGAGAATTGATCGGAAATCATCATACCAAATATAAGAATTGTTTTAAGATTCATTTGAAACCTAAATATCATTTACAATGCCACTATCCTCGTATAATTGAGTATTCGGGTCCATTGATTCTGCTAAGTTGTATGAGGATGCAGAGCAAAAATAAACAAGTAAAAGAATGTTCAAAAGTTTATTTTACCATTATCGCTAAGTAAAAAATGTTGTTACAACTTCAAATTTGATGTTATAAGCCATCATCCATTTAAGGAACACATTGTAATTTAAAAAATTAAAACCATGTAATCTATGAGACCAAATCAGCTGTGTTACGGAAATTTAAACATGGTGTCTTATATACGTTTCAAAGGCACTTTATTTAAAAATGGGCACAAATTATCAAAACTACATGTAATTCAAGATAGCTAATTTTTTTAAATAATTTGATGCTTATTCTGTAAGAAACTGAAATTCTATCGTATAACTCGAACTTAAAAATTAATAAAACTGCCTAAGGAAGGGGGAACTTTTTAAAAGATATTGGCACGCTTATAACAAACATGTCCACTGTGATGGAACAATTTTGTTTTTTACCTGGATAATTTTAGTAAAACTAAGTTATTATTTTTAATTTAAATTTACTTGAATTAAACTTTTATCTTTTAAAATTATGGTGGACAATAAGTTTTATACCGGGTGTTTCTTTTAAACTGAGACGATCAAATATCTCGAAAAATAGCCACTCTACGGAAAAAATGTCCATAATCAAAATTTAATCATACCGCGGGGGAAATACATTAGTGCAAAAAAATAGTCCCCCACCCCCCGCTTTATAGGTGGGGCGCGGGGTAACTTTGAAACTAAGATAGGAACCCCTATTTTTTATTGCAGATTCGGATTCTACGGCTAAAAATACGTAGGATTTGACTGAAACATTTTTCTCGATTCATGTTAGATGGCGCTGTAATTGACGATATTCAATTTTTATCTCGGATTAAATATCTCGGAAAATAAGCACTCTACGAAAAAAATGATAGAGATCAAAATTGAATTATTCCGCGGGGGAAATACATTAGTGTTAAAATTAGTACCCTCACCCCCTCCTTGTAGGTGGGGGTACTAATTTTAACACTAATGTATTTCCAGCGCCATCTATCATGAATCGATAAAAATGTTTTAGTCAAATCCTACGTATTTTTAGCCGTAGAATCCGAATCTGCAATAAAAAATAGGGGTTCCTATCTTAGTTTCAAAGTTACCCCGCGCCCCACCTATAAAGCGGGGGGTGGGGACTATTTTTTTGCACTAATGTATTTCCCCCGCGGAATAATTCAATTTTGATCTCTACCATTTTTTTCGTAGAGTGCTTATTTTCGGAGATATTTAATCCGAGATAAAAATTGAATATCGTCAATTACAGCGCCATCTAACATGAATCGAAAAAAATGTTTCAGTCAAATCCTACGTATTTTTAGCCGTAGAATCCGAATCTGCAATAAAAAATATGGCTTCCTATCTTAGTTTAAAAGTTACCTCCGCCCCACCTACAAAGCGGGGGGTGGGGGACTATTTTTTTTGCACTAATGTATTTCCCCCGCGGTATGATTAAATTTTGATTATGGACATTTTTTCCGTAGAGTGGCTATTTTTCGAGATATTTGATCGTCTCAGTTTAAAAGAAACACCCGGTATACAGTTCCTGGCCAAATTATTAGACGCACATCAATTCTGTTACGAAATGTTGGCTTCTGGCGACTTATGTATTTCACTATACATTTTGATAGCCTAGCCATACGAAACTATTATGTGTTAAGGTGCGTTCAAAATACAAAGTTTTTCTTTGTACTAAATAATATTTGTACTAAAATTAGAAATACATTTTTATCTAAATTAGAAATATCTTTAAAAAAAATATTTAAATATTGAGTGGATGCATATTCCGTATTATTGACTCTACATTTCTTTCATTGGTCGTTTTGCGCTATCTAGGCTAGAAATAGCTCTAAGGGCATTAAATAAATGTAGATTAATATGAATAAAATTAGTACATACTACAACAAGTAATTTTAGCCCTTATAATTTGTAATACACAATAAAAATTACACTTTCCAATTAAAAAAATAACTTTTAATCGTCTACTAAATACGACAAGTACTAATTAGTACATATACCAACAAGTACTAATTTTAAATATAAAAATTATATTTATTTTTCGGTGGTATTTTCCACCATTGCAATATAATTTTTATTAAATAATAAAACTTAAAAAAGTTAACAAAAAATTTTAAATATATTTTATCTAAATTTATAATGCCCTGAGCGCTATTTCTAGCCTAGATAGCACAAAACGCCAAATGAAAGAAATGTAGAGTCAATAATACTGAACATGCATCCACTCAATATTTTGAGCTAGCTCAGCTAGATTTTTTTTTTTTTAAATATTTCTAATTTAGAAAAAAAAAATGATTTTTACTTTTAGACTGTGCCCGAAACCTGTGAGAAATATTTTTTAGTACAAATTTTTGACATTTATTTCAAAAATATTCCCCTACATTCATAATTTTTTACTATGCTGTCCGAATAGTGTAATAATTTTTTGGTAATTTCCCCACCTATAGTGTTTATTGTGTTTATTCTTTCATTTTATTGCAGTAATTTCCGGGAAACAGATTTCGGAAATTGTCATGGATATTACCCAGAACTAAAGTTAATGACTTTTTTTATCACAGCTTGGCATTGGCATAGGATACAGATTTACGGGACAGAAGGGGCTATTTATGTGTATGCGTATAGCATCCGTTAATATTATTCTGCAAAGTTATAGATTAGTAAACAAGCCACATGTAATGCAAAATGCAATACATGCCATTAATTAATGACTTTTCAGGTTTTCGTTGGAAAATTGTTAGACATGATGCTGAAACATTACAATAAATATTGCCCGAGTGGCATACGTTGCAATATTTTTTGAAAATTGGGCTATTAAACAGAATACATAAGTGTATCGCGAACAAAACATGGAAAATATCCGATGTAAACATCCACAAATTGGTCGAATCAGTGAAGGTGATTTACATACAAAATAAATATAATTCGGATAATGTACTATTTCATGTCAAGCGATATGACGGTAATTCCCGATTTGTGAACATATTTACGGATAATCAGATTCCCTTCATGATACTCATTAACAAAGCTTAGCCTCATTTGCAAAATTTGTAATCTTCGTAATCATCGAGTTTGTTAGCTGAGGCGATAATGTCCCATATGGAGGTTAAAGAAAATCTTCTTGATATACATATGTACACGTTAAATGATTAAAATCTATTAATTTGAAATAAAACGCAAAGACGACTACGTCAACCACAATGAATTATTTTGGATCTGTCAAAAATTATCATTGGAATTTACTGTGATAATTTGGGCGTGTTCGGTATTTTCAAATAAATGTCAAAAATTTGTACTAAAAAATATTTATCACAGGTTTCGGGCACAGTCTTAGTACAAATATTATTTAGTACAAAGGAAAACTTTGTATTTTGAATGCACCTTAACACATATTTAATAGTTTCGTATGGCTAGGCTATAAAAATGTTTAGTGAAATACATAAGTCGCCTGAAGTCAACATTTCCTAACAGAATTGATGTGCGTACATTTAAAAAAATATATCCATAATTAAGTATAACAGAAAAATGTAAAAGGAGTCAAATTATTAAAATAAGTATTATTAGAATATATTTTCTTGAGACTATTATTATATTATAACTTTAATTTTAAGATCGTAAATTTAAAATGTTTAAATTGATATTTATAAAATCGCTTCTTAAATTAAGCAACAATTATTTTGTAATTTTATTGTAACACTATATGTATTGGAAAAATTCGAATATGCAAATAATATAATCTATTTATTCTTACAAATGAATATCCTGTGCCTTTTATTTAAAACATTAACATTTATAAGGGATTATCTATACATACGCGTTTGTTATATTTCATCCTCAATTAATTTACTAATAATTGGATAAATAAACATAAAAAGCACAAGTAATACCTTATTTAGAATAACTTATCTCAAATTAATGGAATAAATTCAACTTTACCACCGACAATTTATGCTTCCTATGACATCGAACATTCAAATTCGAACACAGATTAAATCTATATGTTGCACTATTCATACACACTGTAGTAATTCATCGTTACTAAAACGAATAATCACTACTTACTAAAATTTGCACAAAGCATACTTAATACTCGATTGTTATTCTTATGGTAGGTACGGTTGCAAATAGAACATAATTTTTGTATAGATTATATGCATATTTTACTCAATTATTTCTCTGGGTGCTGTTACAACGAGTTAAGGTGGATTTATATTTTCCGTTCCTTTCAGTTCCTACACGTATCGTGTGAGACATAATCAATTTATACTATTCGTCAGACATCCATTTTTTGAACAATATTTGTCTGTGTCGGTTCGTGTAGGAACGGAAAGGAACGGATAATATAAATACTCATATAGAAAATACATGCAACAATATTTTTTTTTGTCTGACACGATACGTGTAGGAACTGAAAGGAACGGATAATATAAATCCACCTTTAGTCTGTGCATCCGTACGTCTGTGTTCGAGTTTCAGTGGCAAAACGGTTATAGTTGGGAGCTGGAAATTAACCAGTTCATAGTAGCCCAAAAACTAGCTTAAAATGTCCGGTATAGTCTCTAAGTGTTGAGGTTACGGAGGAGTGTGGCTTCAAATGTCACGCAGTATGTGACTATAAAAAATACACGTGATCATTAAAATACGATTCCTTATGTGCATATATATATACATATATACACCCTGCGCCATTGAAATGTTCGGTTTGAATTTTTAAAGTAAATTTTGGGAATACCCCCGTTTGCTTCAAAAGTAGATAGCAAAAATGATAGATTCTGATTATCAAAACAATTTTTACACTATTCCGAATATATTCAAATAAAAAGAATGGTAATCTGACATTTTAGACCTACATAACGTCGGATAAGGAATATTACCGCCCTACCTCGCAACAATTTGGTAGGTCTTTACAGTATTTTTAACAAAGTTTTTTCAATTGAAAAATAGTTTTTTGTTGACAATGGTAATTTTTATTCAAAATAAGAATTAACAGAAATAAAATAATTCATCTCAACCAAAATATTTTGAGAGAAATTGAACTTTTTAAAATCAATGATTAATAATAATAACCCAGCCCTTGGCTTTTATAATGGCCTTAAACCCGATCAGCATTGAATTCTAAAGTTTGGTTAAATAATATATTGTTATTTCTTCAAACCAGACTTTTTCTATAAGTTTTTTCCGCTCTTTGGCACTTTTCAGCTTGTAATTTGTAATCTTCTTTCCCATGAAGGACCAAATATTTTCAACAATATTGAGGTCAGGACTATTTCCTGTCCAGGGTAACGACTCAATCACCAAGCTATTTTTAAATTCGGCTACCTAAACAAAATAGACATTAAAATTAAGCATTCTTACTTCACAAATAACATCAATAACTCACGGAGAGTAATCGTCCTGGAAGAGTGGAATACCGTTGTATTGAGTCGGGTCCTCAATAATCACGATTTAGGTTTCGATAATTTTTTTATATTTTCCTCCGTTTTCTGAACTATCCAGAAGGCATAGTGATCAAACTCCAAAGGCTGTTATGGCTCTCCAGGCCATAACATATGGTGAATTTTTCACTGTCGGCGAAATACATTCTGTTAAATACCGTTTGCCTTTTCGTCGCCGAACCCTTGTCCTTACGTCGGGTCAAGAGATATTGAATTTGGATTTATCCGAGAATATGAACCAACGCCAGTCCCTGGGCATTCAGTTTTTTCATTCTATTGCGAATTTGAGGCTTGCAGCTGCCATTTTTGCTGTCAGTAATGATTTTCTCGCAGGTCGACAAGCATATAAACCAAGTTCCTTTTAATAGTATGAACTGAAATAGTGTCGCTTGTTGCTATTAGAAGCTAACTTCTCAGCTCCAAAGCCGTAGCAAACCTTTGCTTAAGATCTAAATATCTGAAATTCGATTTGTTGAAACAGAAGTTCTCCTCTTTGCATCAGAGCCAAATTATCGTTTGATTTTCGGAATAGTGACTTAAAAACTTTCCAATTGCTGTTTGGCTACACTAAATTACTCTTGCAATTTGTGAATATGTGTACTTTTTGCGTTTGCTTGCAAAATTTTGGCTTTTACGTTAGCATTTAATTTAGGGCGACACTTTGTAAAATTAACTCTTTGACTACTTAATTGAAACCGAATGAATATTTCACCCTTAGTTTGGTTTTAAATACCTAATAAGGCGTGAAATATGCTGAAAAATAAAAAAACAAAAAAAAAATAGCGAATGAGGTAAAATTTATGAGAGAATTGCAAGAAATAGTAAATAATCGAAATCGAACATTTCAATGGCGCAGGGTGTATATATAAGTATTATTTTACACGACTGACATGGTATGTCATAATAATATCATACTTAAGGAGGGTCTTCTTTTTTGCAACTCATCTAAGTCATAAACTTGTTTTGTTAGTAAAATTAGATTTGTAATTTTTTCTATTTATTATTTGCCATTAAGCTGAATTCACCAGATTTGTCCATTGAGCTCGCCAAAAAAATGACAACTTGACGGAGTTAAAAAACCGAGTTAAAAATATGTTATCTCGCTGGACACAAAATTTCAGGCATACCAACATTGTTTTTCTTTTTCCATTCTTATTTTAGGTTTTGCTAATTCTGAAATTTCTACAAAAAAATCGGTTTTTAACTCCGTCAAGTTGTCATTTTCTTGACGAGCTCAATGGACAAATCTGGTGAATTCAGCTTTAAAGTTAAAAATCGATACAGTATAAATTTAAGGATAAGGGACAATTCTAGGCTCAAAGGCACATTTTAATTTGATAAAAAGCTATTCAAAATATTCAAATCGGCACTGCAAAAATCATGCTCGTACAGTCGCTTCCCATCGTAGATAGCAGTAACAATACATTAATCAATCACCCCTATTATGATTGTCGAGTCGATCGACAATCAACACGACTCTGTATTGCGTTTTCGTTTTTTCATTTGATAAAAACAATACGAAAAAGGAAAAGGCAACACAGAGTCGTGTCGATTGTCGATCGACTCGACAATCATAATAGGGGTGAATATTTCGAACTTACTGCTAGACGAAAATTGGTTATCTAATATTTTAACTCAAAACCATAAAGTTTTTACAAAAGGGGCATTGCAAATGTACAAAACATATGTATATAGGTGGTAAAAATTGATGAAAATTATATTTTGTGATCGTTTTTTTAAATCAGTTGAATATTACACCACAAAATAATGGTTTACTTCCTAGGATCAGATTTCATTTGTCCAGATTATTAGTTAGTTTTGAAAATCAGAAATGAATTAAGGCCCGGGATAAAAAAAAAAACAACGAGCGAGTTCATCCTCAACTCGCAAAAGATTTATGTGAAAACTTTTTTGGATAAATATCTATTGAATCATTTCAAGCCATTTCGTTAAGGCTCAGAAACCCCTCCATAAAGGCGGATGTTGTTCGCTCAGTATTTAAACTAAGTTATATGTTTGGTTCAAAAAGTCAGTAAGTTATAATTCTATTTTGAATTTGGAGGACGCACCTTACTGACAATAATTAAGCATGAGCAAAGTACAGTTCTGTTAAGTTAATCCCCGAAACCTCCATTGTAGTAAATGTTGACGACAAACTCACTGAACAAAGCAAAATCAAGTTTCACGTACGTTAAATTATCGTTACAGTACTCGTTCCAAATTCTGAAATAAACATCGAACTCGTACTGTAACAACTCATTTACCGCACTTGCGACGTAAATTAATATTACACTTCACAAGCATAATTTGTGGTACTTTTACTCGTATGTAATTTTCATTTTCAAAAACACTTGCTGCTGCGGCCATATATAGCAGATATTTTCACAACAAAATAAATTAAAGTAGGCGGTTTTTTTTAGATTTTTTTTTGTATTCGGCTCACGATGTTTTTAAAATGCCGGATGATGTTGTATATTGCATGTGTGTGCGTAGATTTTGTATTGATTTTACGTTTTATTTATGTTTTGTTCTTAGCGATATTCCAGCAAAATTTTTTGTTCGGCATTTTTGTTTCCGTAACCCGATTTCTATACAATTTTTTACTTACTCCTGCCGCTAAAGATGTTTTCACATCAAAAAACGAAAATATTAATTTTATAGAACACGGATATAAACAAAAATTAGAAATTAAGACACCGCATGCTTGGGCATAAATTAATACGCTTCGTAAACACAACTTTAACCGGATTCTCTCATATAGCATTTTATATCGGTTAATATTTCAATGCCATAATCTACAATAAAATTTAAATCATATGGTTACTTGTATTACAAAAAAAAAGTTAAACAAAAGATAAATAATAATAAACAATTAAAACCGCTTAATTTCACTTTTAAAAATGATATACTCTTATTAATTACAATTATTATTAAGTTGTAAAATCAAGTAATTTCATTTGTAGAATTAACTTAATTTGCGACTGTATCGAAATTAAGGATTTGGCCAGGAAATTGTTAAGCAAATCAAGAAGTACATATTTGAATCATTTCTCTAATGTGTATTCGCAGTGTTTTTATAAAATATAAAACATCTTTAGACTATTCACTTTTATAGCGTTTGTGTCTATAATTAAATTTATGGCAAAAAAAATTATTTTTGATTTAATTTATTCACTTTTTGTTTAAATTTTAAACTAATTAAGATAATTTTAGACTTAGAGAAAATAATAATGCGATTTTACCTGCCTGTAGCGATAAGCTACTTAGCAATACATATACATATGTATACAGAAGTTCATTGTGGAAAAAGTAATATCTTATTAGACGATTTTCTTTACTTCATTTGCACAATAAAATAAATAATACCTACAATAAAACGAAAACAATAAATCTTCAATCGTCTTTTCGCTTTAAGAAACCGTAAATTAAGTAAATAGAAAATGTAAATAAATAATAAAAAAAAAACCAATGAACTTATTATTTACGATTTCCATGTACTCTACTCGACTATATATGTTGAATATGTACATATTTTATTGTACATATCCATACTTATTTATATTTATAAAAGATTAAAATTAAAAAAAAAAAATATGATTACACTCACAATTTACAGCTACATTATTTGAATTACTTATGTATACCTTTCTGTTGTGAAAGTGAAAAATGATCACACATTAGCAAATAAAATAATTTTTAAAACCAAAATCAATTATTTTTAATTTATTAACATAATTAGTTGGATCTGATAAATATTTTTATTACACCCCTTTTCATGGTAAGTTTTTTTTCGATTTAATAAATCGTAATTTACTAATTTATAATAATAAATAAACATCACCATGCGAAAATTTTAAAATTAATTATGAAATAAATTAGAAAATATTTTTATTTTATTTTTAAATTGCAATATCATGAAATTAATCGGTCAATCAACTAGGAGCTTAATGATATGATTGCTGAAGTTGATAATTGAGCGAGATGTTATGATTACATTTTTCACCCCGTAGGGTGTTAAATCATTCATTAGGTTTAATCGTTACCGATCTCTAATTATTTTCGTTACACGTAACTTTCTTCCCACTAAATTAATTTAAAATATAACAAATCTATGACACCCATAAAAAAGAAATTCTCTAAATTTACATAAGTGGAAACCAACATCTAAACGTTTAGGATAGGACATTATTTTTTGGATTTTTATATATTGGCGTAAAATAAGCTGTTTGTTTCTTCATTTTTGATCAATTTTAACCTTGACACAAAAGTTTAATTTAAACACATAAACTTTACCAATTTATTTTATTATAAAGTTTAGTTTAAAGATTTTAAATTAATTTAATGGACAAAATTGTGGTTTAAGTTCAATTTTGCAATCAAACTTCTAAATGTTAGTTGTATTTACTTTAAAATTTAAATCAAAGTCATATTTTGAAAGTTGATCAGTTTAAATTTTATTTGGTTCTCGAAATACACGATTTTTTTATACGGTAGCAGCTAGTAAAAAAATCGAAAAAATCATTCCTTAATTACCTATTTGACACAATGACCTTCAATATGGGTTGGGACTTAAATTCGATTTTTTAAGTTTTCTTCTATTTTATTTCTTTCTTTCTATTTCTGTAAACAATCAGAAGAAAGCAAGGTACTAATGAAGCAACGCGACAATTTAAGTAAGAAAAGTAATTTAGACTAGAGTATATCGTCCCTTTATACTCCTGACAGACTGCGATTTATTAAATTCGATTTAGCTAAACTCGTTTTAAATTACGGTTAATACAATTAACTGTGATGGTTTTCATAATTTTTGTCAAACTACATTCCCATTACACCGCTTTAGTCCTAAACTCAAAATAACTAAATCATAAATACCGTAAATCTAACTACGACTAATCTCGAAAATTAACTAAATCGGATTTATTAAACCATAGTGTGTCTAGGGCTTTAGTAAATGAAAAATCGTAGTTTTAAAATAATTCGCATTTAAATATTCTTGAAAAAAAAAAAATCGAAACTAAATTTTCTTTTATTTTAAAAACTTTTTTCAAAAAAACTTAAATGCAAGTTACTATTTTAAAACTATGATTTTTCCAATACGCCATTTCATTACTAAAGAGACGATATAGTCGAATCCATAAATTTCGAAAATAGAGAATTATTTAGGAAATATAATGTACCAGGTGAAAGTTATTGATTTTTTGAAGCGTGATCTTCAAATGATCTATGAAATTCCCTCGGCGGACCTCCACCTTCAGTTACATATTTTTCTCTTGACGGATAAAAAACCTAGTCCATTTTTTTTCTTTGGAAAATTTTTAGAAGTATTTTTCGGTTAAACTAAGAGATGGCGCCAGCGAAAAGTACGCAGCGTATTAATTTGACACATACGTCATATATACATTTTTACATTTATATACATTTTGTTCGGCTGACATTTAAATTACAAACAAACATAAGTTGAATCTGCCAAAAATTAGCGTCTTTTTTTATCGTTCAGTGATCATGTCGAGTTTTGTACCTGAAAAAGAACATTTGCGGCACGCATTGCTTTTCTTATTTAATTAAAAGAAAAAGGTTGTTGAAACTCATAGTTTGCCGGTAGAAACATATGGTGAAGACGCTCCATCGATTAGAACATGTGAGATATGGTTTGGACAATTTAAAATTGGTGATTTCAATGTGAAAGACAGTGAACGCTCTGGGAGACCAAAAAAATGCAAAGACGAGCAATTGAAGGAATTATTGGATGATGGCCTAACTTAAACTCAACGGCAGTTAGCAGAAGCATTACATGTGTCACAAGAAACAATCAACAGACGTTTACGAGCAATGGGGGAAATCAATAAACTCGGTAAATGGGTCCCACACGATTTTTATAAACGTCAAAAAGAAAATCGCAGCCCCTTGTGAAATGCTTCAACGCCACGAAAGGAAATCATTTATGTATCAAATTGTGACGGGTGACGAAAAATGGATTTATTTTGAAACCCGAAGCGGAAAAAATCGTGGTTTTCACCTGGCGAAGACAGACCTTTAAACACCAAGGCCAAATCGCTTCGGTAAGAAGACCATGCTCTGTGTCTGGTGGGACCAGAGTGGTGTGTATTATGAACCCTTGAAGCACAGCAAAACCGTTAATACACAACGCTATCGCCAACAAATGATTAGTTTAAACCACGCATTAATCGAAACACGACCGGAATGGGCCAGAAGACACGGCAAAGTGATTTTTTTACACGACAATGCGCCGTCTCATACAGCAAAACCAGTGCAAGACACTTTCAAATCGCTTGGATGGGACATCCTACCGCACCCGCATTACTCCCTAGACCTGGCGCCATCTGACTATCACCTCTTCGCAGCACTTCAGCAATTTCGAGGAAGTTGGAAAATGGCTCGACGAATGGTTTCCCGCAAAAGACAAGCAGTTTTTCTGGCATGGTGTTCAAAAATTACCTGAAAGATGGGCGAAATATGTAGAAGCCGATTGCCAATCTTTTAGATAAAAAAAAATAATTTCCCTTGAAAATTATTTTTTTTTTTTTTTACCAAAAAACCGGAAAAAACTTATGCATACACCTGGTAAAATAAAAGTTGTGTATTAGTATGCCAAAATTTTATTAATTGTAAAAGGAATCAAATGTCTTATTGTCAAAGAGTGAAAATATTTGTATCCTTTATATTTAGTAGTTGCCAGTTGTACCAAAAATTTCATGACGTCAGCCCATTTTTATATTCGTCCAGAGAAAAATGTTTAAGTGGAGACCGGTCAGTGGTACGATTAAGTGAATGCAAGATTTTCGACATTCTTCTTATATTTCATGACGTTGAAGTGAGGTTGTGTGATTGTGATGTAAAACAGATTTACAGAAATATAATATTTCGATATTTTCGAAATTTTTCTGTATTTTAATATTTTCTAGAATTCTTGTAATTTAGCTTATGCTTGTAATTTCATTCGAGGAATTCAAAATTATTCGTAATGCTATAAAGCCTCAGATATTCCGATTGTTTTGAAAATTTTCGATATTTTTCGAGATTATTATTGAGACCGGCAATTTTGAAGATTATAATTTTGAATTACAGAGTAATTATTTGCGTGAAACCATACCCATTATTTGAGATATTCGTATCCTTCGAGGTTAAATTTAAGATTATTCGAGGTTTTAGTGAATTAATTTTGGTTTGCATGATGTTTCAGATATTCCAACTTTATCAACATTTTTTGGAGCCAATTGAAGAAAGATTATTCGCAATTGTTAAACATTGTTTCGGTTAATAAAGATTTTCGTGTTTATTATAAATTTTGAGATTATGCCACTATTGCCCCGTGGCGTTGACTTACCAAACATTTATTTTTATGCAGAGGCTTACATATGATTGAACTATTTTTAAGATTCTGAGGCTTTTTAAGGCTGAATCCCTTGAACAGTTTTGAGCACTTACTCTAGGGAGAATTTTTCAAATTATTCGACATTTTAAAAATTATTCATGAATATTTGGAATTCGAGATATCGTAATTTAATTAGCGTTGGTTGGTTAGCAATCATGATGATACTTATTATTCGATGTTAAAGATTATTTATTTTAATTTTTAAGTTACAAAAACATTTTTATTTTGACGGATACTGACAAAGAATAGTAGAGTTATGATAGTTATTTGCGGCAAACAGGGTTGCGCAATTTTCAAGGAGTGACTTTTTAATTTGTACAAAACCAGGGAAGTTAAAAAAAACTGGTGTGGTTATACCTAGGTGTGATAAGATTTTTTGCGCAACCCTCAGAGATTTTTAATTTAAAAAACCGTACACTGAACAGTTTATTTAGGTGGGGCTTACTGATAATCGAAGAGAATTTAGATTTTAGAATTTGAGAATGTTTTCATGACGCAATCCAGCCTTATGATGGAATGACTGATTAAGGACCGGCCGGTATTTCAATTGACACTGTTAAACTAAGTTTAGCTAACCTGAGATACCTTTTAACTTGAATTTAACTTGCATTTAATTTCCCCGGTGTTTAACTAGATTATTATAATTTTTGTACTGCAGGAAACTGATTAGTACATCAATGAATTATATTTTGAAAACGTCAGTTTTACTTTAGTTAAATATTTAACAAATGCCAAATAGCTGGTTAAATTAACCTTAGTTTAAGAAACTTTACTTTCAATGAAAAACTGAGATCGAAAATTAAACTCTAATTAAGAGTTTTATTGAGCATTAAAATACCGGCCCTAAGTTAGATAAAAATAACATTAATCAAAACCGCACCAGTGTTAACTAGTGTATAAGTAAAGATTTAAATTAAATTAAATGACTAAATTCTGTAACCTTTCCTAAATTTGGATTGTAACAGAAAAAATGGGCGGCTAATTTTCCAGTTCTTGGGGACCGCAGGCACATAACGCTTTAAGAATTTGTATTGATTTTGTCAGCTGTGGAATCAGGTTGAGAACTACACTGTTTCCTATAATTATTGTTTACTCTAACATAATATTTTGAGATCAATATTTACGAATTTGCCCAATCACGACTTAATCAAAATGGTAAGTGGAAAATATCTTCCGGAAAAAAAAATACAATGACCCTTTTGCAGAACAAGTTTAAAATTAAATTTTGAAAATTAAATATGAAAATTGGTACAAACTATATAATCCTACAAAAATATCTAACTTTAATATTTCGAACCAATAAAAGAAGTAAATTTTTACTAAGTTTCTGCAAATTAACAAACATTTTAAATTTCAATAAATTCTAAAAGTCTGGCACAAAAATTTAAAATTTCAAGATGCGGCGATTTTATTATCTTAGTTCAAAAAATAATTTATAGTAACTAACTAGAATCTCACATCTTTAATGATAAAGTGAGACAGATCCCGTTTCTCTGATAAATCAATTATGTCGAATTTAGCGTTTGTCAGCATGAAGCGGTTATTTTCAAAGGTTTAGGATGATAAAGAGCATTTAATTCCAGTATTTCAATAAACTTTGTTCTTTTAATAAATTTTACATCACAAATTTTGGCTAAAACATATTTTTGAAATTTTTCAATTCCGGAATTGAAACCGGAATCCCAGCATCGAAAATAGTCACATGTAATTAAGCAAAAAAGGTTAACAGTTCAACCAATCGACTCTTTGGGTGGTTACTTGAAATTTTAACCGTCTCCAAAGGACCAAAAGCTCCACAAGCAGTTTTGCTTAGGTTGGTATCAGTTTTAAGTTTTATATTTAATTTGTCGATTATTACACCTGAATCTTGTATCTACAACACAATCAAACAACAGCAGGTAAGCATAGAAGAGCAAATAAGCAAATGAAACAAACAAACGAAAACAAAAAATTTAATGAATAAAATAAAAATAAATAGCTAAGTTTTCAAAAGAAGTTTATGATCGAAGAAAGGAGTTTCTAAGCAAAGCACTTATGTTCTCAAACCAAATAAAAATCAACATGTAGTTTGGCATAAAGGCGTGAGTCATCCTGTGCTGTATTTGCCCGGGATATCATTTCCTCGAGCAATGACTTCCCTGAGTTCATTGATAGGTTTGAAATTTACGCTCCCCACCGAGTTATGAGATCGCGCTCATGATTTTTACGTGTTCCGCTTTGTGGTAATAATTTAATGCCCTAGTTGCTTTTAATGCGTGTTTTAGTGAATTTGATTTTAACGTGTCCAGAGAATTGTTTAAGAAGTGGTTACTTTAAACTTGTAAAAAAAAAAATTAATTGGTTTATTGTTTTTGAGCTTTTCTATTAGTTTGATAAACATTTTCTTTAATTTAATGTATTTTATATTTGTATTGAATGGGAATGCGAGTAGTCATACATACGGTCGTTGGCCAAAAAACTTGCGCACCTATTGAAACTATGAAAATATTTTTTTTAATAGTCGATTACAGTGTTTAAATTTAGAAAAAATATGCCCAGTTTTCTGGCTATGGTTTCAATGACAGCGGGGTTGCACCATATTTTTCTTTGTCGCTGATCTCCTTTCTACCCATTTTTCGAAAACATAGAATTTGATAATCTAACACAAAATTTCACTGTAACACTGTACGGGAGATAAAGATTTGATACATACCGCAAAATATGACAAAATATCACGTAAACAAAACACAAAAAAAATGAAGTTTTATTGTTGAATGGTTCGCATTTACTGTCTAAAAAAAAAACACTTTTAAATAACAACTAACAAAGCACTAATCTTAACAAACAATTCATACCCTGCTCGCTGTCAAAAAATCACACACAGACACGCTCAAGCGATCGGTTCTATGGTTAAATGCAATATATTATATAATTGTATTTAAAACGTTGAGATGACGTAGCCGCGCAAAGTTTTTGGCCAACGACTGTAAGTTGTACTTAACAAAAACTTCGGGTTTTTTTGTGTTTTGTGTTTACGTGATAATTCATCATATTTTGACGTTTGTTTAAAATTTTTATCTCACGAACAGTCTTAACCAATTAATGCACAATATTTTTATCGTTTTGGAGTAAAAAGAAACAATTTCTATCTTTTACAGAAAATGATAATTTACGTTATTTTTAATTAGATTATTTTAAAAAAAAAATGTTTTAATACAATTTTATTTCTGTAAGATACACTTGCGTGCAAGTCCATATACCCTTCAATCGCTATTGCATTCGGGTCACAAAACAATCGTATCACTAAAGGGATTTGGCTAGGATATCCTTTTTATTATATTTTATTTTTCTACTTCCGTTTAAAACAAAAAATCGTTTGTTTCAAATAGCGGTATTTTCGTAATTAAACGAAGAGCAAGGTGTTGCATAAGTCTATTTTCACATTTGGTTTAGTGTAGGTACAAGTACATTTATTCAGGTTCTACTTCTATCTATCGCTGCTTACCTTTATTTCCATGTGGAATAAGTAGTTTTTGGAAATGTCAGATAAACGAAATGTGGTGTGTAAGGATTTGCGTTTGTTGATGGTGAAATTGATGAAGGAAGAAAAATTCTTAAATGAAATATCTAAAATTATTAAGAAGAGTACATGTAGAGTATGGTACAAACAATCATTAGAAATTAAAATTACGAAATAAATGGTTCTGTAGCATCAAAACAACAATCAGGAAGATCACATAAACTCAATGAACGCGAAGAACAGCGAGTTCAGAGCTGATCCACAAGTAAAATAGCTGCAAATATGTGTGTAAATGCAGGAAAGATATGTCATCGATTAGCTATTAACAGAATAATTAACCGAGCTGGATTTAGGAGCCGCGTCGCCAAAAAGAAGCCGTTTATAAACAAATAAAAATCGGCAAAAACGCTTAAATTTTGTATTATCTCACGTCCGTAAGCCTAAAGACTTTGAGACGCTGTAATTTTGTATGGCGAGAGTAAGTCTAGTATCAATGGGAACGACGGAGGGGTCAGATTGTGGCGGAAATCAAATACTGAACAGAAAACAAAAAATACAGTAGGCACAGTTAAGCAAGGCGGAGGTAGTATTATGGTGTGGGGATGTATGTCGTCAGCAGGAGGGGGAAAACTGATGTTTGTCGTTACAACGATGACACGTTTTGGGTATTTAAATATTTTACAAGACAATTTGTGGACAAGTGCTCAGCAACTTAGTCTTGATGGAGTGTAAACCTTCTACTGCACACTATACTGCACATATTGTTCAAGAGTGGCTTATCTACAATTGCTTTCATCAACATGGACCACCACCCCAACCACCGGACATGAATCCGATAGATCATCTATGGAACGAATTAGAGCGTCGGATTCGGATTCATAACATCAGAAGCAAAGCTGAGTTGAAAAACGCCTTGCAAACCGAATAAAGCAAAATAGGGCCTGTGGCTACCGAAAAATCGGTGATGTTTATGCCTAAACGGATGGAAGAAGTTATCAAATATAAGGGTGGTACAACTTCCTACTGATTCTTACGTAAATCTCACAAATTTCATTTTATTGTTTTGTAATACTGAAGCGTATATAATTGTATTAGGCAACAAAGAATTTGGCCAAATTTTCTTTTTTGGTTTTTATTTTAAAAACTAGTTGTAATCATTAAATAAAACTGATTTTTATTTGAAGGTAAAAATAGACTGAAATTAAACACAAACAAAGAAAATTGTTTTTTATTTGGATTTATGAGAAAACCATTGATTTATAAGTTCAATTAAAGTGTATTTAGGCTTTTGCACCCAAGTTTATATTTTAAAACGCAGCACACGGTTTCTGTCTCTGTTTTGCTTATTTTCAGATTTTTATTTGTTACTCTCGTTTTTTTCATTTCGCTTGCTGTTACTTTTTGTTTGTTCGTGTGTTCGCTTATAGTAATTCAAGTAAAATTAACAAACTAAACGAAAACATGCCGTAACGTATACAAATCTAAATTTCTAGAATAAAAGCAGTAAAACATACAACGTGACATAAGGGTCGTAGTTAAACTACGTCACGCTATTTTAAATCATTTTTAAGTCCCCTGAACCTTTCGTTACAAATTGTCGCAAAGCTTTATACCCTTGTATAAAATAACGTTATAGCTTGTTCAGACTAGGGATTAGTAATCCAGATTTGCTTAATCTAGTTTACTTTTAATCTATATTACTCTTTTTGACATTCAGACTATAATGGATAATTACGATTAAATATTGTAGCGTTCCTGGTGATCATACCGCAAATTTAACAATAACGATTCAATTTTGTTTTGTTTTCAATTTGTTTGTGTCATATTTTGCAAAAATTTTATTGGTTATAACATTTTTATAATAAACTAGTAAGTATGTAATTGTATTGTATAAATTTTATGTATAAATAAAAAAATAGATTAATATTCCTAATAACAAATAAGTACATTCAATTTCTTTGTAGAAGTTATAAAATAAAAAATGTGATCCTGAAATTTCAAACCGAAAACAGATCGGAATGGACCGTATCAGAAACCAGGGTTTAGTTGGAGTCCTGGAGTGAAAATATTGAAGATTTAAGGCGGACGAAAAGAAATCGGCAGTATTCAATAAAATTAAAAATGAGCTGGCCGTTAATGAAATGATGTGACTAAAAAAATGTACGAAATAAAAACAAAAATAAACAATTTAACACACAAATTTAGGTACATATTTTGAATAAATATAATATGCTTCTGAAGCTGAACAATTTGTTCAAAATAATTTAATGTGGCATTCATTATTTTTATTTTGATTTTCGTAAATAATAAAAATATGTCAAAAATAAAAAAACATTGAGCCTATGTGTTTAGAATAAAAAGTTGTTTCACTCAACAATCGCAAAATGTCAAGCGCTGTCATTCATTTAATCGAGTTTACATATAAAATCTGTTAAATTTTTGATGATTAAATTAATCTTCCAACTAATCAAGATTACTTTAATCACAGTCGTTCAGACCAAAAGAAAATCAGGATCACCTCGTAAATCTAAATTACTAATCCCTAGTCTGAACTAGGTTTTACAAATTTAGACCCCCTTTTCGACATACTTTTAGTACAGGTA
Organism: Tipula helvola; assembly: GCA_963556165.1. NCBI lineage: Eukaryota > Metazoa > Arthropoda > Insecta > Diptera > Tipulidae > Tipula > Tipula helvola. The sequence continues at coordinate 161,925,415 of OY744481.1, read as the reverse complement.
GCCCTTGCTTTTACGATTAACGATAAAGAAAAAAACAGTTTATTCATTTTACGTTTTAGCTGTTTTTATGAATTCCCTCTAATATAACATTGTCACACACCGAGTTAATAAATCGGATTTAGTGAATTTGTCGAGTTTAGTGTGTCAACCCTAATTTTTGCTAATCGCGTTTTGTTTCATAGAGTACCTGAACCAGTTTAGCTAAATTGGATTTATTAAACCGCAGTCTGGCAAAGCTATTAGTCTTTAGTCGATATTGATGCGTATGCGTATATACATTTAAAGAAGTAAGTCCTTAGTGTTAATTCGAACTGTAAAGTGTTACATACAACTAAAGTAAATTTAGTAATTACTAACGATTTTATTATTATCACTTACATAATACAATAATTAACATTTTAAAGAGTAAGACTCAGTTATGGCTAGCCAAGGAAATCAAAAACCAGTATCAAAACGAAAATGTATTTCATTAGAACAGAAAAAAATACAAATTTTAGATCGGTTAAAATGTAATGAAAGTTCATGGGCTGCAGGCCTGCAGCCAAATCATTAAATTTAAATGCAGCGACCATTAGAACCATTAGAAAAAATGAATTACACATAAGATCAAGTGTTTCTGCTGAGTCATCTATAAGTGCCAAACGTGTTTCTCGAAGGCGAGACATAAATTTAGAAAAAATGGAAATATCATTGATAATATGGTTTGAAGATTGTACTAATAAACAACATTTTATAATATTTTAAGACATAATGTCGCCTTTGAATGGAAATATAATTAGGTAAAAAACTTTATGAATTTACCAATATCTACAAAGTGCAGATGAATCCTCATGCTAACACCAGCAATCTCGTTCAGAATTCAATGCTAACCAAGGGTGGTTTGAAAGCTTTAAAAAAGGTTCAATCTACATAACATTAAGCTGCAGGTGGAGTCTGCATCTGCTGACTTAGACGTTGCGAAACAATTTCCGGAAGAATTAAATAGGATCATCAGATTGAAAGGTTAACGCCGATGAGACCGGCTTATAATGGAAGAAGAGTCCAAACAGTAACTACATGCTCCCGGATTTAAAGCCCAAAAAGACAGGCAAATTTTGCTTTTATGCAGCAATGCATCTGGAGATATTATCAGTATATCTCCAGATGGTCATTTACCGATCGCTAAATCTTCGAGCAATGAAAAACATCAATAAAGCAAACTTATCCGTATTTTGGCGGGCAAACCAAAAGGCGTGGTTACTGCTAGTTTGTTAATGGTTGGTTTCCAAACTGCTCTGTGCCTCGGGTAGAAAGTTATATGAAAGAAAAAAATCGGAATTTTAAGGTGTTGCTAATTTTGGGAATGGAAATATAATTAGGTAAAAAACTTTATGAATTTACCAATATCTACAAAGTGCAGATGAATCCTCATGCTAACACCAGCAATCTCGTTCAGAATTCAATGCTAACCAAGGGTGGTTTGAAAGCTTTAAAAAAGGTTCAATCTACATAACATTAAGCTGCAGGTGGAGTCTGCATCTGCTGACTTAGACGTTGCGAAACAATTTCCGGAAGAATTAAATAGGATCATCAGATTGAAAGGTTAACGCCGATGAGACCGGCTTATAATGGAAGAAGAGTCCAAACAGTAACTACATGCTCCCGGATTTAAAGCCCAAAAAGACAGGCAAATTTTGCTTTTATGCAGCAATGCATCTGGAGATATTATCAGTATATCTCCAGATGGTCATTTACCGATCGCTAAATCTTCGAGCAATGAAAAACATCAATAAAGCAAACTTATCCGTATTTTGGCGGGCAAACCAAAAGGCGTGGTTACTGCTAGTTTGTTAATGGTTGGTTTCCAAACTGCTCTGTGCCTCGGGTAGAAAGTTATATGAAAGAAAAAAATCGGAATTTTAAGGTGTTGCTAATTTTGGGTAATGCACCAGGACAATGACATCCAAAAAAATTGAGTCAACCCAATGTCGAAATACCTTCTCTGCCGCCAAATGCGATCTCCATTATTCAACCACTAGATCAATCTGGGCATCATATCAACATTCATGGCATATTATGTACATCGAACATTTGAATTTATATTGAATAAAATGGAATTTGATGAAATAAGTCTGTATCTCCGGCTTGGAAAGAGTTTTCTCTACTAAAGTGTATAGAAATAATTGGTTTATCACTTAGGGAATTAAAACCTTCGACGCTTAACGCATGTCGGAAAACCGTTTGGCTCGCTGTTACCGACAGATAGAATTTTATTCCTCCAGTAGAACCTGAATTAAACAGAATCATAAACATTGCAAATTCGTTGGGCGGAGAAGGATTTGAAGATATGACAAATCAGGATGTCGAAGAATTACTGCTAGATCAGGAAATTACTGAAGAGGAACTGGTAAAAATAAATGTCGAGCCCGGTGAAATTCAAAACGACTCAGAAGAAGAGATAGATGAGCCGTTTAAAAGTATAACCGTAAAAGGTGTGCAAGAGCTTCTAGAAATTGGTAGACAATTGGAGTGCCATGCTCTAGAGATATACCATTCAGTTGATATACAGCTGCGGCAAAAATAATAATTGTGAATGAATCAAGATTATTCAATACAAACTGCCTGAAAACAAATCATAGTTTTTAAAAAATGTTGTTTTCCAAATTTACATTATTTATTACATAATAAGAAAATAATATCATAATTTTGTTTAAAAGTATGAATAATTCGAATATGTTGCAATTATGATGTAGCACTACTATTATTTTTGCCGCAACTGTAAGTGGGCAGTTTAGGAGACAATTACAAGCTTGTCTGGCGCCATATAAAGAAATTTATAAGAGTATATTAAACGAGTACAGACAACCATTGATTAAAGAGGTCTTAAAAACATCTGGCATCTCATCAGAAAAGAGGCCAAGCGATGAATCTAGTGATGATGATATGCATCCTGTGTCTCGCCGACATCATGATAGGATATCATCCAAGAGTGAAGATTGGCTCATATAATTTTACTAAAACATTGAAATCATTTTTAGTTATAAATGGCTTGAAATTAAAATACTTTATGTAATAAGTAATAGAAATTGTTAAGGTTATTTAAAAATCGTTTATTATTTTGACTGAAATATTTAACGATAAATTGTTTTGGTTTTTCTTTGGCCAACTTCTCAGTTAATAATATATTGTTCAAGTTAGATCACAAAAAAAAAATTGGAACATAATCCCCTATTTTACATAAGTGTCATGTTTCGTTTACCACGGTTTTCGATAACACGGAACGTATCTACCGTATTATACGAGGGTTGCCTGTATTTTTAGTCTATACATTTTCGGAAAATATTTATGATTTATTAGAGTACAAAACTGTATTTAATTCCCAACAGATCATCACGTTACCGAACCAGCCTCCCCCATAAAAGTGTGACGCAGTTTATAAGAGCTAAAATATTTAAATGAACAGAATATGTTGTGCTCATGACGTACACGAAGCTGCACAATGCGCTGTAAACGCCGCCCATGTATGTCTCGGAGAGGTTGGTATCGTTATCTAAAATAAAAAATCTCAAAAAAGTTTTTTAATTATAACAAATTTTTGAAATATTATTTTAATTCGATTTATACCTTAGAGGATGGAGGCTATCACCCCCAAACCCCCGCTTTGACGTTTTTTTGAAAATCTTAACATTCATAGAGATTGGAGAATTTTTTAATAATTTACGTTTTTTAATAATTATTCACATACTAAAATAGAGACCGCTTACCATTGGATCCTTTGCGCAAGGATGACAGAAAAATTTCAAAAATATTTACTTTTGTAACAATATTTACGTTTGTATTTCACATATTAAAATAAAAACTTCCCAAAGCCACTTAGCATTGGTCCTTTCCGCGCAAAGATGACATGAAATTAAGATTCCTTTCGTTTTCATATTGTAGACTCGGCCTCTTCGTTGTAAAAAATTTAAGACCCGAGTAAAGTTAAAATTTGAGTTTAATTTAAGTCATGAATTTACATATAAAACAAAGATACTTACTATATCTTTAATTAGAATTCTAATTGATTACACAAGCGGTTTGAGATGAGATTTTGAAATGTAATAAAAATTTATTTTAATTTGTTATAAAATATTAGAAAAATAATTTTTTTTTCGTTTATTTTTTTTTTAATTTTGGAATTTTATGTAATACAAATTTTGCAAATAAATTGATTAAGGATTAATGGATGAAAATTGAATCAAATCACAATGCAACCAACCGAACACTTCATTAATCCAATCAGTTTATCAATAAAAATTTGAAACATAATTAAGTTTATACTGGATAGAAAGGAAAATACTAACTCTTTCAGCGGAAAAACCTACACAACAAATAAATATTAATCGTAATCAACAAAACCACAGCACATATCAAATAATAATTGAGCTCTCGCTAATTTATTGATGATATTTGACATGCGAATTTATACAATTTCATTTGACATTAAAAACATACTTACTGCTACTTTTTACTTTTCCCAATATAACCAAAGTTATATTGGGTAAGTATTGTAATCGCGAAAAAATTTTGTTCCAGATTATATCACATATCTCGACGGATTAGGTTACCAGGACTCCAAGACATCGATTAAAAAAAGTCGTGTCCGTCCTTTCAGTCATACATCTTTATTATTTTTGTTTTGCCTTCTATTCTCACAAATATTGATAGTTTTGGTCGAAATTTGGTAGAAAGATAGATTTTAGAATAAGCAGCAGTTTTTGGGTCCATTTGAGTCTAGAATAGAAGGAGTTGCAAACAATTGAAGCATTGCGTGGAGATCACTTTAACAAAAAGGAGTAAAATAAATTTGTTGATCTTTTTTCCGAGGTAATGTCGAACTTTTCGAAGAAATATTATCTTCGATTAATACACCTTCCAAATTCCAACAATTGTTCCTTAGGAATTTAAATTTCTAAACTTATTTAAAATACTTTGCTGGAAGCAAATAATATCGGCAAACAATTCCCATTCCCAATTCCCGTTTATGACATTTTAATGATTGAAATTTCAACGACATGTTGAACGATACATTGTGATTGTTTGTGAATTGCTTTTTAAAATCGCTTTTAAAGGTATTATTTAGGAGTAATAAGTTTAATAGGTTTAGGAGAAAGCCGCTGGGAGATTTAGAAAATGAAATGCTATGTCACAAGGAGGTGGGATTCGGAAACAAAAGAAATTAACGTTAACGCAGACTGAAGCGCTGAGTAAAGAATTATATCTGCCATTTCTCACGTTGCTCATATAATGTTGTGATCTGAACAAACGGCACAAATTTTCAGAAAATGCATTTTGAACTTTGCGGATGCTCTCTGAGCGGAGTAATTTAATAGTCTTAAGCATTTGCAACAGTAAAGATGTTTTAACGACTTTGATTGCTGTTCAATAGTACGTGTCAGTTCTAAATAATCTAACATTAATTGTGAGTCTGTGATTTGGCGGCATGAGAGTAGAAGATTAAAATTATCGTGACCAATTGTGATATTGGGGAAGGAGTCTACAAATTTAAGAAAATCCGTGACATCTTTTAAGGACCGTGCCCAAAATAACGGAAAATATTTATAAATGGTTAAGACTGGTGATCTATAGACGCTTTGTAGGAAAAGTATCGTTCGAGGAGTAGGATAGATACAATTTTTTTTTCTTATGCTCAATCGAAAATACATGTTTATGTTTTATAATTTTGCACTGTTACGTTTGTTTATTATTATTGTTATTACTTATTAGTATTACACTAAATAAATATATTATGTACTTTCACTTGTGATGATTGTGTGTTTGACGAGCTGTCTAATTTTTTATGCTAATACATACGTTTATTTTATGTATTCGCATGTTGTGTTCAATTATTATAACATGTTATAATAATAATTGAACACATTTTGTTGTTCAGCTAGTTAGTTATTATGCACGATTAATTGTTTTATTTGTAAGTAATACACTATGATAGAAAGAAAAAAAAATCTTGGGGGTCGTTTAGAAAAATTAAACTATTCATTATTTTTCTGGTATGCGAATGTATGTACATGTATTAATTGATATGGTAATCACTAATCATGTTTTAACCAACATACATAATTAGCGCGCGTTTTTTTTTAATTCAAACTTACTGTATCTCTCTCCGCTGTTTGGTACATGAGATATATTATTTTCTCAATTTATTTTATTTGTTGCTATTATTTACTTGTTTAGAAAAATTGTTATTTATAGTAGATGTATATGTATCGGGGATTCAAAACATTATCATGTGCTTCTTTATTGTAATACAATCTTTTATCAGTCGGTTACTTTAATGATGGTATATGCTGTCTTGCATTCAAACATGTGGATATATTAAACGATATTTTTTGAATTCGTAACGAGTACCTAAATCATTTTAAATGATTAGAAATAGGGTATCCAACTCCAATTATCGAATACCCGAGTATTGACGATTGGAGCCGTGGTTTTAGACAACATTATACATAGCCGCTTCACTTTTAAAAAATTCCGCTATACCATATTTTAGTCGTTCTGCGAGCGCTGATGCTAGTTTTTGTATGGTCGCTTCAGTTTTATTTTATTCCGATAGGTAGTGCTTTCTCTACATTTACAATCGTCAATAGGCGAATATTTTGGTCCTTTTTCAAATACTCGATTACCCAAGTAATTTGATCGATTACCCGGGTAATTGTAATTACCCGGTAAAGTAATTATTTATTAATAAAGTTTTGAAAAAAGAAAAAATTATAAAAATTATTTTGAGGGTACCATCATGGGTACTGGTGATTCTAACGACCATTTGCAAACAGTTTTAGTGAAGAATAAGAAATGGTTGTACGTCAGTCGCCTTCATCCCAGTACTGAATCCAAGATTTTGAAAACATATCTAGGCGAGAAGTTGAGTGTTCCAGAAAATGAAATTGAATGCTGGTCACTTGTTCCAAAAAATCGCGACGTGAACAGCCTTCAATTCATTTCTTTCAAAGTTGCTGTGTACGAGGATAAGTTTAATGATGCACTGTCAACAGATCTGTGGCCCAGTGGAACTTTAATACGGCCGTTCATTAATATATCAAAAAACGGGCGAAATTATCCAACACTGAATATGTCTCCGTAAATAAGGGCTATTCTTCTAACGAACCGACTGCTTTCGAATATGCTAATCAAATAAATAGTAATCTAAATAAAACTGCCAACGATTCTATTATCAACATCACTAACGTCGCATGTAACAAATACAATACATCGAACAACAGCAACAGTTTTCATATCTATTATCACAATAACAGTGGGATACGCTCCAAGGCTACTGCAATTTATTCATCAATTTTATGTAATGATTACGATATTGTCATTCTTACTGAGACCTGGTTAAACATCAATTTTAACTCAGAAGAATATTTTCCACCGTCTTACACAGTATTTCGTCAGGATCGTGAGCCCGAGAACGTCATAATTAAAGGTGGGGGTATCATTGTTGCACTGAAAAATGATTTAATATTTCAGCGCGTAAATCTATTGTGTCACAGTGGCGAGTCACTTATTGTTAAAGTCAGATGTGGTGAGTTTTGGCTATTTTTGGTTTCTGTGTATATTCCGTATGGCAGTACCGCTGATGTCTACAAAGGATTTGTGAATTTTGTTAATGATGAGCTATTACCGCTAATGAATGGCGATGATCATATTTTATTTGCAGGCGATTTTAATTTACCGAAAATTGCCTGGAGCTGGACGAACGGCGATTTTTATGGATCAACTTCGGATGACCTTTCTAACCAGATGTTAGACAACTTTGGAAAATTTGGAACTCGTCAGTTCAACACTGTTTTCAACTATCATGGACGTATTTTGGATTTAGTTTTCTCATCTTTAGATGAACTTGAAATTGAGTCATGTCTTGATTTAGCTGGTCATTCCAGCATCTATCACACACCACTTCTGATTACTTTTTATTTTGTAGATTTCGATTATTGTGCATTTAGTATTAGTAATGATTTTAATTATGATTTTGAGAAAGCGAATGTGCCCTCTTTGATCAGTTTTTTCGTAAACGTTGATTGGACAACTCTGTTCTGCAATCTGAATATCTCGGATGCCGTGTCTGAATTTTATCAAGTTTTGAATACTGGTTTTGAGTTATTTGTTCCAAAAAAACCCGTGAACTCCGTTTACGCTGAGCCATGGTTTAATTTTCGCTTGAAAAATATTGCTAATCGAAAGTCTAAAGCATTTAAGGCTTTTAAACGAACTGGTGACATTAATGCTAAACGAAAGTATCGTGATCTGTGTAAGGAGTTTAAATTTTTGAACGATTTCTTGTATAAAATGTATATCCTACAGATAGAGAATGAAATTTCTTCCAATCCAAAACGGTTTTTTTCTTTCATAAATACGAAGAGGAAATCACAGGGCTATCCGCGTGTGATGACATACAATAATACGCCTGTCACTGGTTCTCAAGCAATTTGTGACGCTTTTGCAAATTTTTTCCACAGCTCGTTCGATGAAGACAACACAAGTAATGATTTGACGTCGTTAGATTTGTTATCTTCTGCCAGGTTTCAGTTTACTTTCTCTGAGGTGCTCAATGGGTTACAGGGTTTGAAGGCTAACAAGGGTGCAGGCCCCGATGGTATTACACCATTTATTTTGACCAAATGCGCATATGCTGTATGTCAGCCAATACTTCATTTGTTTAATTTAAGTCTTTCAACTGATTCCTTTCCTGAGGTGTGGAAATTGTCTTTTGTTAGACCGATTTTTAAATCAGGCAGGAGAAGCGACTTTACTTGCTATAGGGGCATTTCAATTCTATCCGTGATTCCTAAACTTTTTGAATCTTTAGTTAAATCGAGACTTGATTTTCATTTGAAAAATAAAATCAGTGAGTACCAACATGGTTTTTTACAGGGTAGATCTACAATTACTAACTTGATGACTTTCTCCTGCCATGTATTTGATGCTGTGGGAGCTCGCGGGCAAGTTGATGTCGTCTACACCGATTTTTCTAAAGCTTTTGATAAAATAAATCATAAGATTCTTTTACAGAAATTGATGGCATTCGGTGCTGATTTCATCCCAGTTGCCTGGATTGCATCATATCTATGTTCACGTAAGCAATACGTAAAGATTTCAGGCGATGTTTCATATGTGTATAAGGTTCCTTCTGGTGTCCCTCAGGGTAGTCACCTGGGACCTCTACTTTTTATAATTTTTATTAATGACGTGGTTCAGTGCTTTAATTTTTGTAGATGTCTTCTATATGCAGATGATCTAAAAATTTATGCCAACATTAATGCTTTCACTGACACGGAACGTCTGCAGCATGAACTTGACATATTTTGTGAGTGGTGTATTTTAAATAAGTTGTCTTTGAATGCTAATAAATGTAAAGTTCTATCTTTCACAAGATCTCGAACATCTCGTATTGAGGCTCCATATATCTTGATGGATGAACAAATAGAGCGAGCGTGTGACATTCACGATCTTGGAGTAATTTTTTCAATTAACCTAAATTTCAATAAACACATTGATTACATAATTAGTAGGGCATATTCCATGTTAGGATTAATTAAGAGACATTGTGGAGAATTTCATGATCCCTACACGTTAAGGTCTCTTTACGTTACCTATGTTAGGTCCGTTTTGGAGTTTGCTGCTGTTATATGGCATCCATTCTATCGTATTCATGCTGATCGAATTGAAAGCATTCAGAAACAGTTTTTGATTTATGCACTGCGACGTTTACCGTCTCCCAATTGTGATTCATACATTCGTGTACCATACCGGAATCGCCTTTTATTGTTAAATTTGCAAAGTCTAGATCGTCGACGCGAAATAGCCTGTGCTGTGTTTGGTCGCGATATTCTATGTTCTAGGGTTGATTGCCCAGAATTGTTTGGAAAGTTTAGCATTTATGTTCCCCAGAGAAGTTTAAGGTTACGCCCAGGTTTTTTTCGTATTCCTTTTTGTAGCAATAACCATAACAGCACGGAGCCATCATTGAAAGTTCTTGTCGCACTTGACAAATGTTTTGATTGTTTTGATTTTCACATTTCGAGAGAGCTGTTCAAAAAACGTTTACTGTAAGAGTTTTTTTTTAAATTTTTTTTTTTTTTTTTTTGTACTTTTTGTTTTTACATAATTGTTTTTTTTTAAATTATACTTTGGACCATTTTGTATTGTATTATTGTGGTGATGTGGTAGTCAGAATATGTACATATTTACATGGTTGACTAAATAAATAAATAAATAAATAAATTAAATGACGATAACGTTTGCTTTTGACGGTAAGGCTTCGGCTAGAGTGCAAAAAGCGAAAAGCGATGTGAGGTAGGAGCGATTTCTAAAGCAATGAAAAAATCGCTTAGCTTATCGCGCGCACTATGGAGGGCTCTGTGTTCAGGACCGAGCATTGGCCAATTGACAATTTGCCGCTCTTCCCTTATTTAGTTTTTATTACAATTATGCACACGTGACACGTCTTCATTTTCCGTATGCTAACAAAACTTAATATTAAAGCGGAACGTATGAGAGTGAAAAGTTTTGAATGAAAAATTGAATTATTTATTAAACGATATTCCAATTAAACCATTAAAAAATTCGATTTGTTGAATTCTGCAAAATAGGCTCGTTTATTGTGGATCGCTTTACGACGAGTCGTTTGTCCATGTTTGGAAATATACGAACCAGTCATAAGCGGCCAAACTGATAAAAATGTTGTCAACAAGGTATTTGCGTAATTCGGTCAAATAGGCGGTAGCAACTGCGGACGAGTGAGGGCTGATGCTTAATCGTTTTGGAAGAGCCACTTATGAAAAGTGAAATGTGAAGGAGTAGAGTCGTCATAATATTTTTTAATTTTTTTTTAATATTAAGGCATCAAGCTAATTTCAGACAACCAACCTTCTAAAAAAACGTTTTTATGATGCGTTATGAAAAATTCACCGGTGAAATCTGTACTTTAATTTTGCATTGTAAACTACCTGAAGAAATGGACACTACAGAAACTGAAGCCGCATGCCCGAACCGTTACCTAACTTCAAATGCGAAACAGACAGTTATTTGTCGTCCGTCAACTGCATTATGGGGCATCATTTCTTAAAAACTGAATTAGGCAAAATAAGCCTTTTTTTTTTTTTTATTTTATCCGAACAACAGATTGCCGTTTTTTGATCTGCAATTTATTTCTGACAGTATAATAAATTATATAGTTTGACGTTCAAAATGGTGAACACTGCAGAGTGAGATAACAACAATGGCAAATTAAATTTTTAAAGTTTATTTCAAATAATTTTAATTAATTTATTAAATGTTGACCTTAGTGTGTTGCAAAGTGTGGTTAGCCAATTTGCCAATTTAAATGGTTTAGCGTGTTAAAACCTAAAAAAGGAAGTAGGCGAAAAGTATGAGTTTTTTCAAAACCAGAAAGCATGCAAACAAAAATTTGACCTCCCCTGATTTACGTGTAATTTTTGAGATGAATTAATTCGTTAAGCAAGGGATGGATGTAAATCGAAATTTTGTTAACCGAATTCTTCGTAAATTTTCCGAAAATTCATAAAAAAAAATTTCGTAAATCGAGGGATGGGTGTACCGTGACGTGGCCAATAAAATCAACAATCAGAGGTACGACCGTTTTATCGTTTCTAGGATGACTGTAAGACGAAAACTCAATGAAGCCAACCTGACTCCAACGAGGCCTGCCTCTGGTTCCAAATTGCTGCCAAACACTGCCAAGCGCGGCTTCATTAAAGAAAGATCCACATTTTGATCAAATTTTAAAAATATTTAGAGATTTTACATAAATCTTAAAATTTGTCATAAATACTGGCTAAGAATCTTGAATTTTGAGATAAACTGAGTTAAAACAACTGAGTTATTACCAATATTTCTTCCAATATGCAAGACCAAACAAGAGATTTTTAAAAAATAAACCAGCATTTTACGGTTGTAAAATAAACTAACAATTTTAATTTTCAAACAGATGACCTCTTGTCAAAATAATCATTGACTTACAAGTTATGAAAAATTTGTTTATTTTCAATTTGCAACATTAATCAAGAAACATTTAAGTAATTGCAAGTAGGTACTTGAAATATGCAAAGCTACTCCTATTGTTGTGTGACCATAGATAGTGGTTTATGTACAACAATTTTAATTGCTATTGAAAATTCATAAAGAATATGAATTCAAAATACGCGGTTCACTATTGACAAATTGGCATCGGAGTCGATCTAATGTTTCATGTTAAAAATTTAAAATGAAGTTGCAGCCGTCAATCTTTAAGAAAGTTGTTATAATTTTATATCCCCGGAATATTAGATATTAGTATGATCAAGTAAGTGTAAAAATTTGCCCAGTATATTCATAGAGCCAACTATATCGAGCACGTCTAATTTAATACGATTTAATTCCAAACCTCTAGCTCGAACGCTTTTCTTCCAAAATCAAGGCCGTTTTTTCCGGTGTTAATAAAATATCACTTCATGTTTTTTGTTATATTTTGGTAAATTTGTCGCCTGATTTTTTTTTCATGCAAGGAGGAAAACAGGCAACCCGAATATATTTAACGTATTTATGTGTGCACTGGGCAGCAATCCAACCCGGTTCCGTATTCAACGTCCCAGAGGTGAACTTTAAAATGGTTGTGACCAGCAAAACTTCGTGACCCTCTAAACAGGCCGACTAATGAAGAATCTAAAAAGCCTAAATAAAAGATAAGAAAGCAAGTGGTTCGGGGTCGTTAACAAAGCCGGGGCATCGTTAAAGACTGAAAAATCTCTATACCCTCAATACGACAAAGGGCACGAACCAACATGATCGTTACCCTGCTAGATGAAGAAAGAAAATGTATGTATACAATTTGTACGATACTTAAAAGTTTGGACACAGAAAGATTTTCTCACTACACATAAATTCTCTGAACAAAAATCTATTAGTAGCAACGAGATTCAAAGAATAACTAGGCGACACTTACCCAGACAATGCTCTCAGTCAGAACGACTTATTTCCAAACCAAATGTGACAAAACAGTATATCGGAATAGCTATCAGAGCTTTAATATTTTTTTTGGTTTCCTTTATTTTACAATCTATCCAATTATGAGACGTTCAGTAAATTTTTTGTCGTTTTGATAAACGACTGATAAAATTTCACTTTAATTACAATTAACATAAATTGAGATAATCCATAAATTTAACTATTATTGGTTTGATTAGAATTTAAAAATTCATGTCTAAAGATATATCTAAGACCTATTTGGCAAATCTACAATTTTATGACGTTTTAATCTTTCCCTCAGCGTAGTAATTGCTTACTTCTTGTCCTTAGATGTGTACGCCGTGTTAGTCGTTTGTTGAGGTGAATACCTAAATATTTTACTTCATCAGTTTGAGGTATATCCTGGTTATTCATTTGTATTGGTGGACATTAATAACCTCTTCGCATTGTATATGTTACATGATTAGATTTAGCATCAGACCATAATTGGTTCAGAAACGTCCAAGCCCTTCCAAATTGGTTATTTTCCAGAACTTTACCTAAAATTCATTTTAGAATCCCATTTCCATCATATATCCTGAATGTCATCATAATCGGTAAAGAAATCTCAGAGCTTATTCCTAATCGGCCTGAATTTGACTTGAAAATGCTATTGATATTTAAATTTCTAAAACCCCAATTAGGCTCTTAAACCGAGGTTTTAATGTAATTATTCCTACGCCGTTTTATAGTTAAACAAGTATGTATGTATATAAAATACGAAAAATGGTGGTTTGGCGTCTATTGGAGGGAGGGATCAACGTTGAGTAGATTAAGTAGATTAATCCACTAGCTCCGTAACCTTCCAGTAGGGTGCGCATCACGTGAGCTGTTCTATTCATGTATTAGGCAGCTGCGTGATGGGTACAATTGTGTAAGGGGTAACCTGATCACAATTCGCAAGTGTACGTGCTGCCTCCTCGGGGCAACCATTGGTAACTGACTCCATTAGGCAGAATGTGGCCTTTTGGGACAGGCTAAAGTACGGCGCTAAAGAAAAAACCCTTGACAAAAAACCTAATCTAAAGTGGAACAGCATATGCCGAAGAATGAATGGCTGATAGGTTAATCAGTACTAAGTATGCGGACTCTGGATACCAGACACCTCCAGTTTTATTTAGCCTTCCTGTAGTACAGCTGACCTACAGGTGACTTTCCATTCCCAGCAACTCGTATGAGTAAAATCAAAACGGAAGTCGTGGCAGGGCTAGAAATATACGGGAGTGGGGCTGCCCTCTCAAAGCCCTTGCTAACCAATGCTACCGTTTTTCTAGTAGAAGTACTTAACATCTAGGAGAGAGAGCAATGATCCCAGATAGTATGTATCACGTACCGGCCGGCAGTATCATCAGGAGCCTGAATATTGACTGGACTGATAATTCAGTAGGGCTTGGAAGCACAAAAGATCTTTTAGGTCGCAGTGCGAAGTGGCTAAACGCCTACATGGCCATATAAGCCTAATAATAATAATAATATAAAATAAGAAAACTGGGGAATTCCGGGATTTCCTCGTCACAATTTTAAGACTAAAACGGGATCTCGATTTGAGAAACCCTACTAGCTCCTTGTGCGGTATATAGTAGATGTAATTTCAACTCAAATCAAATCATAATTTTTTTAGGCTATGGTCCTGCGTATTTTCAATATTTTTTTACTATTTATTCAGGTAACAGTTATCATGAAATTAGAAATATGCACAAAATATGGGTTTTATACATTTTCCGCTGTAAAAATTATGAATTACACCCGAATTCCCACGAACATTTAAAACGCTGTTAACTTCACACCAAACGATGGAAACCCATGATCAAATGATGGATAATAGTATTCTATTATGCTATTATAATGATAATGGAAATCTGGTAACTATTAATCATACATAACTGATTGACAGCTGTTTCAAACTCGTCTTGTTTTTCCGCAAACCAAACGCGCTTGAGCATACCTTATAATTCTTTGTATTATGGTAAATTTCTAATATTCTTGTTCTTTTCTTCCCTTGTCTACTACAAGTGAAAGATAGCTGTCGAAAGTTATGCTTAAAAGTAATAGCAGCCTAAAGATTTAAGAAAAAATATATAATTTCGCTTTTCTCGTGATTTAGAATTTGGCGAGAAATATTTTCCGTATACTTTTGGCATTTCCAATCGAAACCGATTTAAAGTTCTTGAAAGAAAAAGTCCTACATATAAAAATTCATACCCAATCGTGAAAAAAGTGCTCTAAAAAATGTCAATCCCAAGCGTCCATCTCTGTACCAAAACGTCAAATAACCGACAGCTTCAAATTATGTATGTTAATCGGATAATGATTTCTTATCAAATTTATAAACCAAGCTATAATTGGTGCGACCTATTAAAAAAGCTACCGTTGTAAGTGAAAATAATGTAAGCATTACGAAGACCATTAATATTATTTTAACCCTTTACGATCGGCCAGCATATACTTTAATACCAAAACAACTTAAATATACCATCACACCTCCATATATTGAACGAAAACGAAAATAATTTTTCCTTCGTGTTCTGTAGCATGGAAAAAAAATCGCTTACATTTAATTTAAAAATTAAGTTAATTGCAAATATTCACGATAACAGTTAATAAAGTTGAAATCAACGCAGAAGGAACAAAAAAGAAATAAATTTTATTTTAAGAATAATACATTTTCTTTACATCGTTTTGTGTTGAAAAAAAAAAACCAAACAACAAACATGTTTTTCGAATTTAGAAAAGTAGCTGGCCTATTCATGTAGCTATATGTAGTAGAAAAGCACGGTTAATAAAAAAATCAACTCAAAGCGTATTAATCGTGAGATTTGATAAGAAAGGAATATACAAATAAAATATAATATTAAAACTATATAAGAACGATACTATCAAAAACTAATAATTTATACGTTAATAATACAAAGTAGATGTGTATACGGAAAGTTGTCAACTTTAATTTTCTAAAAACCAAAATGTTAGGTAGGTGCGGAATAATGGCTAAGTTTTTACTTTTATACCGCACAGTGCACACTCTGTATATACACATACACAAACTATGTATTTAAAATTATATAACCGAATACCATCGTGTTTATTATTATTTTTTATTTCACTATATATACAAACTATAACATAAAAAAATAAATAAAATTAGTCTTGACTTTGAGACAGGAAATAATTATCATAAATGGAAATTAATTTTTATATATTTTTCATAATCAACTTTATTGAATCACCTCATAATATATATAAGAAATTCCTTTTATGGATGGAAAGTGTTAAGTGCCAAGGTTTTAATAATTCTTACAACTAATAAATAAATTTATGATCGGCGCGATATGTGTGCAACTCGTTATTTTTTCTATTTGTGTATATGTATTATGGTTTATTAATTTAATTTAACGACTTTATAAAATAAATTAAAGTATGTCTGTCTGTTGCATATATTACATAAAGTGTATAAGGCATGCACCAACCGAGTTACTAAAATAGATTTATGATTTGATTTGTTTTATGTATATAAAATGATAAACAACTCTTAACTCTTTTTTTTTTTAGTTAAAGTATGTATTTACATAATTGGAGGTTTCTTATAATCGATATAATAATCCATTGCCAAAATTTTGGTAATAAACTCTTATTGAAAAGACGAATCTCTGATTTTTTTTTCTAATTTCTAACTGTTTCATTATTCTGAATTTTAAAATTTCGGGATTATTTTTTTCGAGAATAAAAGTATATAGTAAAAAAGCAGCATGATGTAACCGCAAAGTAAAATACTTTAATACTAGATGAAGTATCAAAGTTTTTTTATTTTTATTAAAAATATAATGTTACTCTTCCCGTGGATTTAATGTCCTTTGAAGGAAAAGTTCGTGACAAATTGCCGCTTCCCGCCACCGGCCATCGAAGCCCGGACTCCCAAATTGTAAAATTAGGTTCTACTCACTGATTGTGCCACCGTTTACATTTGTGCTACATATTTTCACTCTTGTTGGTGAGGTGTAGACGTGATATTAGAAATAACGTTAAACATAATACCCGGTTTTGTCTTTCATAATACCTGGATCGAAAATTTCTTTGAACTATACAAACAACTATTTAACTGTTATCCTCTAATCATGGCGAAACATTCAAAATAGCAGATTAAGTTAAAAAGCATATGGGAAAGAGAACTAAATGCAATAAATAATTTACGTTGGCTGCAAATTTTACCAATGTGAAAACTCGTCTTATACGACAAATGACATTTTAATTTCCAATCAATTTCACGAAATGCAATTTAATCTTTTATTTTGAAATTTTTTAGGTTCAAAAAGAAAAATCGTAAACTTTATTATTTTGTAATTTTTAATTAAATTAGATGTGTAATTTAATCAAATATTTTACAACATACAACATTTTATTTGTTTGTTAGTTTCTTCATTTCGTTAACTAAAAACGGGTATAAAATGAAGCCAGGATTTTAGCCAATAAAATGTATTGATATTTTCTGAATATTTTATATAAAATACGAAAATAATAAAAGTACGTTTTAACATGATTTCTTGGAGGGTTTTAGAGTACAGTTATAAGTCTAAGTTCTACTAAGTTGACTCATCTAAATATTTCGAATCTACATACTTATCTCGAAAGTAAAGGATTTAGAACAAAATGTTTCGGTAAAAAGTTGTTTAGTTTGGAGTTGAAACATAACTAAATTATTGTGAATGTCATTTGGGCTATCGCACATGCACATATACGCAATCAACGACAATTTTGGTATAACGGCGCACAAAAGAAACTTCAGTAAATTATTTAATACGTGCGAGACTGATTTGCTGCAGGCACAGTTTAATTTAACCGCAGGCGTGTGGATAATAAGGGTGAACAAGAGAAATAAAGTGTTATAAGTAAAGTGACAGTGAAAAGGATGAATTTAATTCACAAATCGTAACAATAATGATTTATAACGATACGAAGTATAGTTCCAAATTCTTAAATTTCCTGACTAATCGTTTTAAACCATTTTTTCGTATATTTTGGTACGATGGAAAATGATTTTCAGATGAAATTAATGGGATTAGGTAATTTTGAATACGATTTTGATGAAATTCGACAGGCATGATTTTTAAAGAATTTTTCTCAATTGATTTGTTAGATTATGTCTTGGCCCCTTTTCCAGAATATATTACTAGAAAGAACAGTAAATTCCCCCTTTTTCAAACTATTTTAAAAGAATTTTTTCAATTTTTTTCCAGAGTGGGTCCTGGCTCATTTCCAGAATATATTGCTAGAAAGAGTAGTAAGTTCCTCATTTTCCAAAATATTTTTAAAGAATTTTTCTCAATTTTTTTTCAAGTTACTGGCTAATTTTCCATATTCATAAACTTCATCCAAAAATCGTTTAACGATCCCATTTCCATTGTACCTGTCGAATTTCATCATAATCGTATTCAAAATAACCAAGTTTCATTAATAAAACTTGTAATCAATTCTTTTGCGTCATAAACATGCACTTTTATTATTTATTTTTTTTAATAGCAAAGTATATGTTATCCACATACCACAATACATAAATAATTATCAAAGTAGGCATTTGCTTATATGTAAATCAATAATTCAAAGCAAATGTCAAAATATACTTAGATCATTTTTATAAAAGCAAATGGTTCTTATCTATCTAAGAACAATACTAACATTTCCAAGTTTATTTTAGTAAATACACAAACCAAAATAAGTATTTTAAACCCAATACTCAAACCATAATAAGGTAACATTTTTGAACCAACACTCAATTCAAAATTTAGTTCACACTGTCTTGTGTTCAATCGGGCAAAAATGATAAAAAATATCATGATTTTTTTATCGCGTTTGCCATGAAACGCACTCATTTATCAAGAAAAAAACCAAGTTTTTTTTCAGTTCTAGCTGTCAGAAGAAATAAATTTTGATTTGATGTTTTCAGTTACTTGTGTACAATATTAAAATATAATTTTTATTAGAAATAAATATTTAAAATGATAAAAAATAACCAAATTAAATTTATAAATAAGAAAATTTAATTCAAAAATTGACGATATCGATTTTAATGTTGTTTGGAAAACGCATCAAAACAAATTGACATTTAAAATCAATTTATCATTTTTTTATACATTTTGGCTGTCCAATCGGGTTTGACGTACAGTATTACGGAATAAAGTTATTGTGTCTAAAATATCATGATATCTTTTATCATTTTTGCCCGATTGAACACGTCCAGGCTTTATCCGCATTTTAAAAAATGGCGTTTTCAAATGGTATACTCTGCTAAAGCTATTCCAAATATACACATTTTAATCATTAGTTATTTAGGATTCCTATGTAAAATAAATGCGACCCATTAAAGTTTTTGTATCTACGTCACTAAAGAGTGCGCAAATTTAAAAAATGTTTTTTTTTAAAGACCTGAATAAGACTATAGCTGTAAGTATGTATAATACCATAAATCAATTTTTGTCCGTCGCGCCGAGTGGCGAGTGGGAGCTGGGTCAACACCACTTTAAAAAAATATTTGGATGTGAAAGTTTTATTTGGCTTATGTTGTGTTCTATTGACTCAAAAAAACGGAACCGAGATGAAAAAATGCTGAACTTTTCTTAGAGTACAAATTGTTCTTAGTTCAGTATTTTTTTATCTAGATCATTTTTTTGTTTGCGCCTTCTCTTAAATTATGTCAACACACAGGCTACACAACAGCACTTTAAAAAAACATTTGGATGTGTAGGTTTTCTTTTTCCGTGTTCTATTGACTAAAAAAAAAAAAACTGAGCCTAGATAAAAAAATGCTGAACTCTTCCTAGTAGAAATTGATCTAAGTTCAGTATTTTTTGATCTAGATCATTGACATATGAGTCATTATTCCGGACTAAATTCAAATCAATCCGCGTTCAAAAGAAAGTAGACTTAAAAAATATTTTTCTGTTTTCTTAAATTATTAAGGCCTTTTCACATGAATCGCGATTTTTCTCGTACGAGTAAAAATGATTCACCGATTTCTCTTCAATTACATGGTAAAATATTTACTAGTCACTTGAAAAATAGTAAGTAAACGATTTCAAATGTAATATCATTGACAATTTTTTTAGCAAACGCATTTTAGCAAACGCATATTACGCATATTAACGGCCTATCATATAACCCTGTCGTTGAAAGAAGACTCCCAAGAACGAGGCCACTTGACCTAGTGAACGTACCGAACTAAAATTAGTGAATAGGTTTAATTAATTACGGGACTAACCAGTGGGCTACACCCAACAAAAAAGAATTTTACTAGAAAAATTTGTATTTGAAAGAAAAATTGCTAGATGAGCGCAGTCTCAGTCGTAAGGAGAAAAGGGAACTGAATAAATCATTTAAAAAGAACAAAAAATGAAAAAAACAAATTGAAGAGTTTGAACGCTGGAAAATAGGTATGAAAAGACAGAATACTCATGTAAACAGGATAATCAGCAACCATATTTACTCGCAAGGGGGTATTCTTGCATCGGTTTTTCTTCTTTTCATACCACTTTCCTGGAAACAAAAATTAGTTTTTAAGTAAAGAAGGAACAAACGAGGAAAATACCTTGAGCACGAACACTCGCACAAACAAGATAAATAAGCCCTCCTCTAGTCTAAAAATCCTCTCCACATTTTACGCTTTAAGATGAGTGGGATTTTTTTTAAATCGCTCGTTCGAAGAAATTAGGATATTCGAAAATTTGATTTCCCGAAAGTTATTTAATCGAAAAAATATTTTAAATAGAATAAACATTTTTAAATTTGAAACATAAAATTTAAGAAAAATGGATTTAATAAAGGAAACAATACAATCTAAAAAAGAGTAGGAAGTAGCAGATGCTCTTTAAAGAGTATGTCTGGTAACCCTAGAATAAAGTGAACCATATTCATAAGGTAAAGTGACCCGCACAATCATGCGTAGCAGGGAAATTTTTTTTTAGTCCACCCTGAATTAATGGGCACAAACCGCCACTGATTGTGAGTGTAATGGCAACATCCACGAGGATTCCAAAACTTTAAAATTGCACCGAGCGGCGAAATTTCGTTCGCGTCTCAGTAGTTTTCGATTAAAGGTTATACTTTCTTCAAAATTGGTTTAACGAATCATTCGTTCGCTCCTTTCCTCTTTACCAGTAAACTTATTTTAGGTTATAGGTAAAGAGAAATGAAACGAGGAAAGAATATGATGAATATGATACTCGTATGAATAGGCAGTATATTTTTCGAAGATTTTTCCGCTTCTCACAAGTTTTCGTGTTAAGTGATTTTCAGCTTTCAGGATTTCCACTATAAATGTAAATTTGCAGCTAAAATTAAAAATATGTTTTAAATGTTTGTTTTATTTTAACAACCCACTTTAGTCCAATTCATTGAATACAATTCTAAATACGAAGCTGATCTGTTGTGAAATAAAAAAGCAGTAAAGATTTTCCAAAACGGAATGAAAATACATGGCATTGTTGTTGTAAAATTCCCAAACTAAGACCAGACATGTTTTTGATAATTTGTACTATATATTGTATATTGGATTTGTTGTGAGTTTTTACATCTTGTTCTAACTTGTTAAATCATATTCGGGTGCCAGGTCCGATTACAAGAATTGTTATAAAAAGGTTTGTATTTCGGAGCTCACAGATTGATGTCGGACGAACAAAAAGAAGTTTACAAATAAGATAGAATCAATCGAGCATTCACTTAGGGAATTGCAGGATAGAGAATACAAAGTATGAGTCACAAGTTATTATTTAGAATTATGTATATAGTACATATTACAAGATAGAATAGAATATGAGAATTTGGGTTCGGAATTTGAAATTGGAATAACTTTTATTATACAGGGTGAGTTTTTTAAAAAATGCCAGGCTTTTATTTCGAGAACGGTGCTAGATAGGAGAAAATTACTTACATTTAATGAAATTTATTAATCCAAACCTTCAATCCAACCTTGACTTCGAACTTCAAGATCATTGAAGGTCAAATTGAATTTTTTAAACAGAAATCCCCATTTTGACTCCGAATTCGAAAAGAACGCAAACTTTTACGTTCAGGTAGAAATTTTAGGCTCTTCTTTCGAATGAATTTCAGATGTTAGTTCAAAGAGAAATTTCTAAATAATAAGAAATAATCAGCAAATATTGAATTTTAATGAGGAATATACTAACTTGGTACTCAAGGTCGTGGTGCCGACAACTTTAAATTAAGTCATTCCATTATTTAGTAATTGGTCCTTAAAATAACATCCGATGTCATTCAAAAGAACAGCTTTAAGTTCCTATCTGAACGTAAAATTTTGCGCTCTGTCCTAATCAAGGGTTAAAAATAGGGATTTCTATTTAAACAATTTAATTTGACCTTCAAATGACCTTGAAGGTCGAAATCAAGGTTGAATTGAAGGTCACCATCCGATGTCCCTCTTGACCGTTAACAAATTTCAAACTAACAAATTTCTCCTATCTAGCACCGTTCTCGAAATAAAAGCCTGACATTTTTTAAAAAACTCACCCTGTACACAAACCCAAATTTGATTTGAGAAAAATTACGTTTGAAGTTAAAAAACCTATCAATTGGTTCAAATATTATCATAAATTACAGTAAATTGTTTTTGAAAAAAATTTTGAAAAAATTCTAGAACTATTGAAAGCGGCTTCTTCACCCATGGCCAGTCGACGTTGCGGATTAGACTTAAAATTGACTCAGCGACTCCGGGAAATAACTCCCCAATACAATAAGGAAATTGAAATCTTACTAAAATAAAATTAATACCCAAAATTTGGGGATTTTGTTTATGTGCTGCGCTTCGAGTATTCCCCAAATATCGGATATGAAATAACACCCCAACAATTATTTTGAAAACTCATTTCACTGTTAAATTTTTTGGAAAATGAATATTTATTTTTATTCCATAGAAATTTATAGAATTTCTGGAAAAGGAATAAATATTCCGGAAAATGAAGATTCATTTTTAAAAGAAGAATGAAAATCTCCATTTTCCAGAATATTTTTATTAATGTTCAGAAAAGAGAAATTTCTATTCTAATTGTAAAATTAAATCTAAAAATTGTAACTCCCTTTCCAGAATATTTTAAAATTAAATCTTCATTTTCTAGAATAGAACTTTTTGGAAATAAAAATAAAAATTTTGGGATTTAATTCACTTTTACTACAGGGTCTTTTTAAATTTTTTTTTTGGTTGTTGCTTGTATTTCGTAACTTGGAAATTTACTTATGGTTTGGAAAGCTATTTGCTACAGCCTGCTTCATAACAGGCCTCCTCTTGTGTTCGCACAGCACACCGTGCAATACTCCGTTTATGTAGGTACTTATTTTGTGGTCTCATAATCCTTTATTTAAATTTATGATTGACAAATAAAATTTCCGATTTTCTGTAATCCGGTTGAATTAATATTGTTAAATTTAATAAACAAAACCAACGAGTAATTAAATACGCATATGATCATTAAACTCTTCCCAAGAAATACTCGTAAATAAATAAATAATTGTATTAAATTGAAAATAATAAAAATGATAATAAAAATGGGAGAGAAAGTATTTTTGAAAGTCAATTATAATCCATTGGAATCAACTTTTAACAAACAAATCAATGTGGTGTAATTGACATTTTAATTAAAACAAAATTCTATATCACTTAACCTTTGATGTAGAGATGATCATGATCATATTATTAAATTCAATGCATACAAAATCTTATTCATATTTAGTGACATTTAAACATGTTTCTTTTTATTGTTTTGTTTTGAAAATGACACAAAATTTATATTTTTAGTTTTCCTTTCAACATTACATTAACAAATGAAAAGGCGACTGATGATGGAAAATTTTATTATTTTGTTTCACTGTGTTAATACTGATGACTACTACCGGTTTGTGTATTTTATTTTTGTTTTGTTAGAGAAAATGTTATTACAGAGGATATGATTTTTATACATACTTGTATTTCAATTAATCATTTTCCTTGTGACAGGGAAAATATTTGAAAATAAATCTAAGTTATAAATTTATAATACATTAAGTGTGCGGCAGAGACACAATGTTAATGGTATAAATTAAGAGTATTAACATTTAACAATCGGGTAATAAATTTTGTTTATTTTAAGGGAAATAAATAAACAAAACCAAACTAAAATATGTACAATGTATATATTTCAACGTCTTCTACATATTATTATAATAGAGTCGAGAATTTTAAATTTATGACGACTGCGGAATGTAAAAATAAATATTTGCGCACAATAATTTTTACAAGATATTCGCCGAACCATGATTGATTTGATAAAAACCGTCTGTTTAAATGGCTTTGAATTTTATTTTAAAAATAAACAAAAATCTTAAACCATTTCGTTTCAAAACAACTGTATAATTAATTAATCAAAATCATAATATATATACAAAAATCACTCACCTTAAGTCAAATTTTAATATACAATAATATAAAAAAAGTTAATCCAAATGGACGGCAATTAAAAAATTGGCACAATTGGTGTATCTGTAACAAAAATAAAAAACAATATTAAAATAATTTGTTGTGCTTAAATATAAAATATATTTTAACTACACATTACATTAAAAATTAAAACTCATCATCAAATCGGTCACAGTTCAACGGAAACTGATCTGGAATATATTTATTTATATCTGATGTTGTGTGGCATCGGGCATGATGTTTTACTTGTGACTAATTTCTTTGTAAATATATTAATTACCATTGTTAAAAATGTCTATTTGAGCATAAAGAAATTCTATAAATTTTGTTCAGGAGATCTGCTACTTTATTCATTTTATTCTGATTAATGCCTATCTACTTGAGATTTACGATCATATTACATTTTTATTTTATTTGGAATCATTTTAATAGAATGTAATTTTGAAAAGTACATCGACTTGTTCAATTCCAGAAAAATTGTTTGTATAGCTATACTAGAAATGTCAGCTATAAATGGCAGTCGTTGCGAGTTAAAACAAAATGAAAGTCGCTTTGTTATTTGTAAAATTTGTCAGGTGTATCATGTTTATCCTTATTTATCCTCGTCCTTTAGTTTTTCTACCGGGTTTACTTTTTTACTCTACTCATTACAGTATCTAGTTTTTAATTTACTTGATGTGCAATTAATTTAGTCTATATTTTAATAAAATGGAAGCGGCAGTTGAATCGTAAAAATTAGTATGTTTTTCATCGAATCAGGAAATATTTTAAAACAAATGAGCCAAATAGTTCAAAGAAGTCTACAGTACAGTATATCACTTAAGGCCAAGATCTTCGAAGAGCATCGAGTACACAATTTATCGAGAAATGTCAACCTCAAAAAGCTAACCGAGGCAAAGGAACGGTATATCATACGGAAAATTAAAAACGATTCTAGATTAAATGACCCAAAGCTAGCCATACAAATCAATGCTTTATTTAATATATATGTGCACCCAGAAACTGCCCGACGTATTCTGAAATAGCTGGATATAGCACTCTAGATGGATATTTTCATGGGTATAGATTTTAGCTTGATGGCAACATTGAAAATTCGTGTTTTTTTAATGAAATTAAATCAATTTTAATTAAATTTTTAAAGAAAAAAGTGGAGCAAAATAATCTTAATATCTCCAAATGAAGAAGACGTCATAACGTTTCGTTTTAGGCCAAAAATTTACGAACAAGCTGAGAAGTGTAACTTCCAGGCAATACTCCTTATTATTACCTCCTGGTAGAAAGAACTCTTAGCATACTATGCCATTGAAATCGAAGCTCACTATTGAGCATAACATTCATATTCGTTAGAATAAGACGAGCTTTTGTCGGTATTACCTCTTCAGGAAGCTTCTATTAGGGCCATTATGGCTCAGTTTCGACGTCATATTCGTACACTGCTGTTTTATCGCCAGTTAAGAGCCGTTCGAACAGTTCTGGATCGTCGTTCACTTCATTGTGCGACTGCCGAGCAATGTCCTTTCGGTACTGCTTTTGGTCGAAATTCAACAAACCGTTGTACACTTCTTTCAGATTCTTTATTCCAGTTTTTTCACAAATAAAAAGTCGCCGAGCACACCAAACCACATATAACTTATCGACAGCTAAAAATTCCACGTGTTTTGATCAAACATTCAAACCTCTCGCAGAAACCTCTTGATAAACCATCATAAATATTACGAGTTTAGCGATATTTTATTCATTGGCTTAAATAGTTTTAGCTCTGGCTTTATTTCGTACAACAAATTAAGAAGCACGTTGCGTTTGAATTAATTACAAGAAACCGATAGCCAGTGAAAGTTTTCACTAGCGTGATCAGGTTAAAAACAACTTAACCTGAACGAAATCTGAAGTATTTTGAAAAAGTAGAACATTTCGACTCAAAAACCCAAGACAGTTCTTAAGTCTCGAAATTTGTAAAAGTAAAAAAAAATCTTTATAAAATTGGTTTGGTGTTGACTTGATGTGTTGAGTTTATTTATTGCGAAGGGCGCCAAAGTCGTTTTTTTACGATTTTGGTCTACTTCGCTGTATCGCTACACCGACTTTCTCTTAGTAACACCTGCTTACATATACATGCATAAATACGTTATTCTCTCAGATAACAGCTGTAAAAGTAGAGGGGAAATTTTTGAGATGAAGGTATATTGTACGGTGCAGGCATCGCAGATTAAATTTTGGTAAGGTTTATCACAAAAAAAAAAAAAATTTTAACTTTAAACGCGATTATCTCGAAATGACGTTTTTCAAGTTGGCGTGCATGATTGAGAAAAAACTACTTATCCAATCGTTCTAAAATTTTAACACGTTGATCTAGATATATTTCTGCTCAGAATGAACTACGGAAGGAATATTCGGCTTTCAATTTTTTGAGTTACAACTAATTGGGGGGACAAAAAAGCTGAATTTTGAAAAAAAACGGCCATTTTTTTATTTTTCAACCATTTTTTTTTTTTAGTTCATTCCAAGGGCGATTTAATTCTGAATAAAACCCCGTTTTTTTTTTTTCGGACGTTTCTGAGAGCAGTTATGATTCACGCCGCGAATTTTCAGTGTTTTTGGAAAACCGTTATAGCAGACGACAGTGGGCTAAAAAAAATCTAAAAAAAATTTTTTTTTATACTTTCAGTTAAATAAAATGTCAATGGAAAGTTTCATTAAGATATCTCTTTTTATTCCATTAAAAAAAATCTTTGAAGGTGGTACGAAAAATTTTGAAGGTGGTACGTCCCCTTAAGTCAGATAATAAATTTCAATGGAATTGGAGCTTAATCGCAGAAGTTCCGTTTGGAACAAGGATTGATTTTCTTAAATAAAACATGGCCAGAATTCAACAAATATTCCAGGACCCTGCTAATTATATTTTGGTCAATAAAAAACCTATTTAAATTTAAATAAAAAAAAAAAATTGCCAAAAAGAAATTTGATTTTTACGTATGTTACATAACTAATCCAGGCCTT
This sequence comes from Tipula helvola, assembly GCA_963556165.1. Lineage (NCBI taxonomy): Eukaryota > Metazoa > Arthropoda > Insecta > Diptera > Tipulidae > Tipula > Tipula helvola. Next base: position 161,897,928 of record OY744481.1, on the reverse strand, counting down.
TTCTACTGTCCCTGCACCAAATGGAACACGCACGTTTGTTAATAGAGCTTAGTGAAATTTCATATCTAGGTTATGAAGTCGATTCAGTAAGTAGTTCCTAATATAAAATTGAATTAAAATATGAGCCAAGTTCAAGAAATATTGCGGAACACTACTAATGATATTATGGTTGGTACTTCGTACCATTAATCAGAAACATTTTTTTTTTCTACATTAACAACAAATCCAAGCAGTTTAATCCAAGCTCAAAATGTAAGTAGAAGGCACTTTTGTGGGTGGATTTTACTAAAAATCTACTTCTGATATTTGAGATGTAAAATTCAATCTTTAAGTTGTTCCTAATAGAAAAATAATGAATTCTGGCTCTGAAGAATTCCTCCGGCCATATCATCTGGCGTCGGATTTCTTTCCGAAACATAGCTGAAATTTAAGGAATATTGCGGAAAACCTCTAATGATGTCAAACGATAAATTATATTCGCCAAATTTATTTTTACATACTGGCCAATTCAGACTTTCTTCTCAGTCTCCACCATCAAATGTAACAAGCATATTTCAGTGGCAATTCAACAAAACCACTTAATCTCATTCTCACTCACTTTTTAGGAGACAATAAATTAACAGTAAAACAGTAAAGTAATAAACACTTATCTCGAGATAAATGATTATGTTGAAAGGCCCAGACTGTGGCCCAGACTGTGGAATCATTTATCTCGAGATAAGTGTTTATTACTTTACTGTTTTACTGTTAGTTTATTGTCTCCTGAAAAGTGAGTGAGAATGAGATAAGTGGTTTTGTTGAATTGCCACAGATTTGTTGACGGATTTTAGCGAAATTTTGTATCTGAAATGTGTTGTAGATATTACAAATAGTTCCTAATATAAAACCTATTATTTCATGGCCTGAAGAATTTTTTCGGCCTTAACTTTAAACTGGGATCAGATTTTGTATATTTAAACTGATTGTATTTTGGAACACTACTCATACTAATGATATTATGATCAAAAACTATATTTCCCCATTTTGGCTTTCCATACATCGATCCAATCAATTTTTTCCTCCTCCAACACCAAATGGAACACACACATTTGTCGATGTATTTTTATTTGTATGACTGTGGAGTTTAATTTCTTAAATAATATCTTTAAATTGTATGGAAATTTTTATTTTTCTGGTCCCTTCTATGAGTTTTTAAAGATCTAATCAGAATAGGAAAGAAATGCGATTAGCAGAACGGTTAATTCACGCGAAGAGATTGGAAACTGGAAGTTCGAATGAAGATCTAAAATTCAGAATCGTTATACTTCATCTACTGCAACCTACTTAGCCATTTATTTTACCTGTACGACGCCAATTATCGTTTAACAGATAATTTGGCGCGCCAGCTGACAATAGCTGAACTAACAGATTTTCCTTTGACAAATCGTTGTGAGTTTCTATTTTTACAGATGAATATTATAAAAATTATTAAAATCCGAACGGCCAACCCTTAAGGGTTAAGATTTTGAACCCGACTCCGAGATAATAACATTTATCTTTCAGTTATTTTATTCGCTCTCTAGCGTATTATGGCCCGATTCTGACTGATCTTACTGTAACACAAAAAAAAAATTATTTTACGGAATTAGTTTGGCACGCAAAAAAATCAATTGTTTAAAGAAATAATTTTATTGGCACGTCAATAACCAACTATTTGCGGACACTGGTATAGAGTCATAATCATTACAAGTTTACTATGGAACGTTTGCTTCGTTTTTTAGACTATGGCTTTGTATAATTTCCATAGTAAAACATAAAAAAACATATGGGAAATCACATTTTTCCTAAGACAAATTTTTAAATGAAAGCGTTACAAATTCTTAATTATGATTTCTGAAATAGTTTCATAAATGTTTGGATTTCAACATGTCGTTTAAGTAAATGATTTTCATTTTATTGTAATAATTGATTTATTTCAACCAAAATATTAACAACAGCATTCTGGTCAAATTGAAATAAAACCTTACTACAATTCGTGTGTTTATTAAGTCAATACACATTACATAGATGGCAGTGTTGCCAGTAAAAATTTGTTAAAATTATACCAAAAATTGCCATCTGGAGAAATTTAAAGTTCAAAAATTGTAGAAAAAGCAAAACAAACTCACAAAATATTAAGAACGTGTCATAATTTTGTGTTTAAATAATTTTTTTTCATATTTTCCTGCAAACATCTTAGACATCTGACGTACACTAGTAAAACTAAAGATAAATTTAGCAAGTATTATTTTAATTCGTCAGAGCCAAAATAAATTTTAAAATAATTTAATTTTAATATTCCTGCAATAATTATTTACTTAATACCAATATATCTTTGTTCTTGTATATTGTTGTTAAAGATATGTAGAAAACTTTTATATAAACGTTTTATAATATTTTTGTTCTTTTGTTTCTAAAAAACACCATTTTTACTATGGATTCCTATGGAAATCAATAAAAAGTTATACCACTAAAAAAGCTTCTAAAAAATACGTCATGATAATTATGGCTCAAAGGGATTTACCCTCGATATCTAAACAAAAATTTCCCGAAACTAATCAATCCCAAAAAATTAAGTTTTTAAAGATACCAAATTTTTGAAAGGTTATTTTAATTAATTGAGTACCTTGCTTAGAGGATGGGGCTGCCGCCCCAAACCCTCGCAGTAGGCTTAATTTTTGACGCCGGGCCCACCGTACACCCTTTTTTACATTTATTAGGAAGGATAGAAGGATAGGATTGTTAGTATAGGATTGAGATCGACCCGGTACAAACACCTTGGCGGTCAATTGTTAGTATTTACATTTGTTCTACTAATTACTTTACTACATTTTTCCACAACTGCTTTCCGTCCTTGGCATCCTAAAGTCAATATTAATTAGTTATTAATTACCCCTTATGTTTTCCCCACCACCTTACTACCTAATCAACCTCTTAACCAAATAAGTTTAAATTTAAGTTTGTTTTAATTTATGTACAACTGTTATAGACTACCCTTTGAGTGCTACAAACAACCTTGCTGTTAATATTATTGTATGCTTTCCTTGGCTGTTTTGGCTTCCAGAACCCGCCTCCGGACATTTGTTGTTCTCTTCCCAAACCAAGCTGAAATTAAGTTATCCACTACCTGTAATTTACAACTTTATTATTCAGGTTAAATTTAATTTCTACCCCCACTCTTTTCTTAGATTATAATCATGTATGCAATCGATAAACTCACATATTAGTTTATGTTAAGCCCGCTACGCGGGGGCAATCCCGATCGAACATTTTTTTTCCCAAATTGCATATTGTTGATTCATATTTATCTAAAAATGGATGTGAGGCAGAGGAGTTTTTGCTCTAAATGATATAGAGATATCGTTTCCTGGGGATCCGCTCGAAATGCGATATTTTGAAACGCGATATTTCAAAACGCGATATGACGAAACGCGATATGGTACAAAACACGATATTTCAAAATGCGATATTTCAAAACACGATATGGTACAAAACGCGTTATGGCACAAAACGCGATATTTCAAAATGCGATATTTCAAAACGCGATATGGTACAAACCGCGATATTTTAAAATTAAAATTTAAAATAATAATAAAAATTAAAATAATAATAATATTATTTTAAAATAATAATAATTATTAATCTTCCTTCATTTAATAAAATTTTCCTTCACCAAAATGATAAAATTGAACATCTACGATCAGAACTATAGGAAATCGCGTTTTGAAATATCGCATTTTGAAATATTGCGTTTTGTACCATATCGCATTTTGAAATATCGCGTTTTGAAATATCGCGTTTTGTACCATATCGCGTTTTGTACCATATCGCGTTTTGAAATATCGCGTTTTGTACCATATCGCGTTTTGAAATATCGAGTTTCAAATGGGACCCCGTTTCCTGATATCGAATTCAGTTTTTATTCAGTCGGTATAAAGTTTTGAATTGAAACAGCAATGGTATTGATTAATGTTTTACATAAAATAATCCCTACCGCCTTATTTGGTGAATAGGAAACACTTTTACTGATAAACTTGTCATTTAAAATTAAAAGGTTATACTTATAGACATCATATTAAACTTAGTTTTGGGAATTAGTATTATTTGTGGACAGAAATAATTATACAACCGAACCGGCAGAATTTTCCTAGCAGTTTTGAACTGTCTTTGACAGATGTTTAATAAATATAATTGTTCAAATTGAATTTTTGACTAAATTAATCTATTAATCACCAGGCGGCTACGAAAATTCCCCTAACTAATAAATACATCTAAGAAAATTATTAAGATGAATTTAACTTATGTTACTCGTCTCATTACCAAATTAATTTTATTTGGTAAAGCCAATAATTTAGAAGTCAGGCTCTGTAGGTTTTGTTGATCCTAGGGGGATCTATGAATGCGAACAAATAAGACATTTAGTTTATTCTATTATTTAGTCGAAAAAATCGACAAGAGGCATACAGTTTTAATAGAAAAGTGCGCTTCATATGATGAAGATGATCAATCGAAAATAGAATTTTTTTTTTCTAAAACTACAACTATGATAATATTAAAGAGTAAAGCTAACCCTTAACTTAGAAATTAGAAACTATAAATTCAATTTTCTCACAATTTACACTTTTACAATACTACCTGTTATAAATCGATGAGAATTTATTTTATTACCGCGCATTTAAGACAAGTGAAAAAAGAAAAAGTAATTACCTATTGATTTATGCGAAATTCGATCGGCACGGTTTTAATTAGTATTATAGAATTGGAACTCAACTAAAAAATTTAATTAGCTATTTACTTACTGGCATGTTTGTTTAAATCAAAACTCCTTAATATTATAATTGCGCGGTTAGAAAATTTAGAAAGTACATAAACTTATTTCCGATATTATGAAAGTTGAAATGAAGCTTAAATGCGAAAATTATAAAGGCCTGAAACAAAATTCGACAATCTCATGCTATGAAGACAATCTTAATCGGCATAATCTTTATATTATATCTATTTATCTAATATATGTGATCGTAATTTTTAATTAGCGTTCAACCAATTCTAATTAACGTTTTCTATACTTGTATAAAATAAAAATTTATATTCTATTTACTTTTTAAATTGTTTATTTTGGAATTATGCATAAAAAACAAAACGCGGAATTTTAATTATTCATTCGGTTCAACACATTTGGTCGGCTTTATTATTGGTTGTATAATTATAATAAAAATAAACAAAAATACTCTGAAATTGGTTGCAATTTAGAAAATATTTATTTATTGTAAATTTATTACAGCAAATTCGAATAGTGTTACAGTGCAAAAATAATTCTTCACCCACAAAAAGAAGAGTATAAGTGCGGTTAATATTTAGCGTGTTCACTGTACATCGATTTCTTTAAATAGACATTTTGTAAACACAAACAAAAAATGTTAAAAGATTTTTTGTAGATTTTTTTGGTAAAATAGTTTTTGTTACAATGAAATGAATCGAGTATTTTATTCCCTTTTTATATATAAAGGGATTGAATTTAGGTTAACTATGTTCTATAATATATAAGGAGCGGCGGAAAGTCATATCGATTCTATACACACAAACTACAAAGCAGGGCTAATAACCATGAGTCATGCAAAAATATTATTATTATTATAATACAACCAAAAAGTTCCATAATAGTTTGTCGACATTACTTAGACACGTTACAATAGAAACACAGGTTGAATGACACATAGAAAAACAAATTGAACAATTAAATTAAATTTCGATCGATCAGTATTTTAATGTTTTGGACAAGTTAATTAAATGGAAATTAAATTTTCTCTACTTTATTATTATTATTCTTCATCTAAACTAAACCATAAATATAAATGATCATCCGTAAAATCAACTATGAATTTTTGTTTTTTGATTAATTTGAGTTTTTAATGTTTGTTGTTTTATTGCTCAATGGACCAGAATCATTTCTCAACATGGTGTTTAGTAAACATTTTTAATTTAGATATTATTTGGAGATAATAAATAACTTTATATTAAAGATTGCATGCGGTGAGCATTTATATTATGTATTATTACATTAATGCTTTTTTAGAATTAATTAGTTAATTATGGTATGGATACTTATGTGAGTGATATTTAGTTTCTGAAAACTAAAACATTCAGTTCTATAACGAATATACATAGTAAATTAATGAAAATTAATTTGATGAATAATTAGAAAACATAACTCTTCCAAAAGACTGATTTTCAAAAATAATTCACAAATATACACATACATACAAATGCATATCAAATTTACATGATGAATGATTGGGCTTTCATTTGAATGCCGCTCGTTTACAATTTTTTGAGCCTACTATGTGATTAGGTGTGTGATTAGGACTCTTTGAGCTTGAATTGATTAAACAGATTTGATATTTTTTTTAAATTTTAAAAACGTCGATACGAGCTAAGTAATTCAGTTCCAATTTGAGGTTAATTTTTATATTTGCCGCCATTTATATTTTTTGTACTAGAGTGCCGTATGTTATTTGACAGATGACAAGTAGAAACATTCCGGTTATTAAAAATGGAGAGATATACGATTGAACAATGAGTATTTGATGTAGAAATTATTTTAAATTTGGTGAAAATTATGCAAAAGTTGTAAGAAAATTTCGTACAGAATATGGAAAAGAAAATTAACCGTCAATTGCAACCATTCGAAAAATTAATGCAAAATTTGTAAAGCTGGTTCGATAAAGGATGAAAAAGGCAAAATCATTTCGTAGTGGTTGCTCAGAAGAGAATATTGCTGCTGGAAGTGCTAGTGTTAATGAGAGTCTAAAAACATCAATTCTTCGTCGTTCACAGCTATTAGCACAAACATCTTCATTTGAATGCATACAAGCTTCAGATAACTCAAAAAATAAACCATCAGACTTTGGATTAAGTCGTCAATTCGCTAATTGGACTATACAAGAAAAAATTTGAAACAAAGTCATCTTAGCGACGAAGCAAATTTTGAAACGGGTGGATTTGTAAACAAACAAAATGAAAACAATTCACAAGCAATAAAGAAAAAACCGAGGCATCCACAGAAAGCTTTTGTCTCGGGTAGGTTTTGGGCTGGTATACACTGTGTTTCATAAATATAGCACCACCAATATTTTCTCATTTTTTATTAAAAAGAACAACAGAAAACAAAAACTGTCGTTATTATGCGAATACATACTAATATGTAGACTACAAAATAAGGTTGTTTTGGGAGAATTGATCTCGATACATTAAAAAAACTCTCACCAAATGTTATTTTACTGTAACAAAATTATAGCACCACTCACTGTTTACTACATTTTAGTTGCGTTTGTTTTATTTTGCTCTTGCAATTTGTGATTGCAATCTATAACTCGTGTTTAAAATGAATTATTTATAACAATGGGACTATACACTATAGTCAAGGGAAAAGCTTAAGGTGGATTGGACATGAGATACACCGAAGTCGTAAGGTCGTATCGAATTATTTGAATTATTCTGATAATTATGGATTAAGAAAATCTCCTGGTAGGCCCAGAAAGCTTTCTAAGAGAGCAGAGCGACGAATTATCAATGAAGCGTCCAACACTACTAAATGTTGCCGTCAACTGTCCGCAAATATTGAACCATATGTCTCAAGGCAAACTATTTGGGCAATACTAAATCGTGCTCCTAACATTGTCCGTTCAAAATTAAAGCCAGTCCCACGATAGTTTCCACGCCACAAATCAGCTACACTGGAATTTTCCAGACTAAATATGGGCAGGAACTGGGAAAAGTAAAGTAGACAATTCTGTTACATATCCTTTTATTGTAAAATTTTGTAAAATTATCAGGTTATATTTTCTGACGAAAAGAAATTGGATTTGGACGGCGCTGACGGTTTTAATAGTTATTGGCGAGATTTACGGAAGGAGGAACAATACTTTTCCAAACGAGATTTTGGTGGCGGAAGTTTAATGGTTTGGGGAGCCATTTTATCAAACGGATGCCTAGAATTCCAGTTCTCGTCAACAAAAATGAACAGTAAAGAATACATTACAGTTCTCCATTGCAGTCTCATACAATTTTTACGTCAGAACTTCGAAACACAGTATGTATTTCAACAGGATAACGCTAGCGTTCATGTCAGTCGAGAGACGAAATTTTGGTTAGAGTCTGAATGTGTTGAGGATTTGGATTGGCCAGCTTGCAGTCCTGGCAAGAATCCAATAGAAAACATTTGGGGAATTCTAGTTCGGCGAGTGTATGCAAATAATCGCCAATATGATACAATTTTGGACCTAAAGAAGGTTATCATTGAAGAATGGGATAAAATTGACCAACAATTGCTTAAAAAAACTGATAAATGGAATGAAAGCCAGAATTTTTCATTTAATTAAGAAAATCGGCAATGCCACTCACTACTGAAGGACAATTTAATACGGAATTTAACGTAAACTATTAATTTTTGAAGATGGTGCTATAATTTTGCAACACTTAAATTTTAATTAATTTATAAAAAATACCATTTGTTAAGAAATAATTTCAAGAAATATTTTTATAATACTAAATTATTACTTTTTAATACTTTAGGTACAAAATATAACGAATAAATTTGAAATGAACTTTGAAATTTGCAGTTTTTATCGTGGTGCTATCTTTATGAAACGCAGTGTAGTAATCGGACCGTATTTTTTGAAAACGAAGCTGTGATTGCTGTTACTGTAAATGGACCTAGATATCGGAATATGATTATGCATTTTTTGTTTGATGGCTTGTAAGGTATGGATGTTCAGAATATGTGGTTTCAGCAGAACGGTGCCATATGTCATACAGTAACAGAAATAATTGATCTTTTGCGCGAACGCTTTGGTAATCGAATAATTTCTCGTAGAGTGAATATTACTTGGCCACCTAGATTTGCGATCTAACATCTCTAGATTTTTCCTATGGGACTATTTGAAGGCAAAAGCCTATACCAACGATCCACAAACAATTGACGACCTAAAGAAGAATATTATTAATTGTATTCAAGAAATTGAGCCGTAGTTATGCCAGAGTAATCGAAAATTTTGGTAAAAGGAAGGTAGCTTACTGTGCATCAGAGCGGGAGGCCACGTACGAGGCAATATTTTCCATTACTATAACCCTTTACGACAAATAAACATTAGGTATTGCCTTTGAAGTTAAAGTTGTAATATTATACTTCAACTTACCAAACTTTGTCGAAGGCGTGCATAATACCAAAGAACACAGTAACACAACATATTTTTTTTAAGGTGATAATTTAGCCATTACTAAACAACATCTACGGCTTCGTGGGCAAAATCTACCCTGACCGCGTCAGGACTAAGATCTTCCAAACCGAACTGAGCTGTCACTTAATGCCTGTATTCCATGAGAAAAATTGACTGACAGTCAAAGAAGTCGAAAAGAGAAAAATAATCTGATACTCCATATAAGAGACAAAGACAACGCTTTTTTTTATCTTTTATTTTATAGCAAAACAATTTTAAACAAAAATAAAAAACATGTTGGCTTTGTCTCTTATATGGGACGTCAAATTATTTTTCTCTTTTCGTTTTTTTGACTGTCAGTCAATTTTTCCCATAGAATACAGGCATAACACAGAACGAAAGTCGAAAATTAATGCCAGAAAGGTTGTAATTTTCACAGCACACTTTACTTAAAAATAATAAATTTTACTGTTTGCGTTAATTTCAATGCCAATTATGTATGTGCCAAGTTGTGGTACGGATTTGTTGGGATATTTCAATTATTCGTTTAAGCGTGGTTTCCATTATGATGTTTGGTGAAAAATTAGCCAAAGTAAAAAGAGAAGGGAAACAAGAAATTACTTGAAATAGAGTGAAATAGCAACATGTCGTTACTCCGAATTGTATTGACATTTCGAAATTTCATATCCATAAATTTTATTTGAATGTGACTGTTGTTTTTTGTAAAAATAATAAAGTCCAAATCGACAGAGGCAACTACAACTTTTAGTTGCAGTTACAGTTTTCCGGAATTGAATTCCGAATTCTATATTTTTAGACGTCATTAAAACAGCGAATTTAGTTGAGGTTTTAATAGAATTTTTAAATGCTGCTAATATTTAGAAATAAAAAACAACAGCAAACTACTTCGCAATCTATGTATTTTCGAAAAAAATCGGTACTAAACGTCAAATGTAAGAACTGTTTTAGTCACCGATATCCACGACTACAATCGTAACTACAAATCAAATCTGTACTTAACGTTGACGTTTTAATGTGGTTTAAAAATACCAAAACAGACACTATAGTCGTAGTTGTGATTTTAGTTGCATCTGTCGATTTGGACCTAAGTATTAAAAGAAAAATAATAGTGTGCAGGAATTATTGGCAATATATGCAATAATGTTTTGTAGCAGCAGTAGTGAAAATTAATCAGAAAATGAAAACTGTGCTCCACCTCCTAGGAAAACAAAGAAATGTTGGGTTCGTTACCTTTTTATAAGGAAAGAAATAAAATCGGTGCTACGTTTCAAAGATTAAAAATGTTGGGGATGATAAACTGTTTCATAGTTATATGAGAATGAGTTCTGTCAAGATGGAAGAACTACTTTTGCTTATTAATCTGCTATTAAAAAGCAAACTGTTTGTATAGAACCCATAAGTGTGAGCATTCGTATAGCTATAACGTTAAAGGTAAACAGTGATTTTCATTTTGTGCTATTAAGTTTTTAATAAAATACCATTTTACTAAAGATATTTTGCTATTAGTTCATCGAATTAATAAAGAAACCCCTTGTGCCATAACTTCTGCCCTAAGAGATACAGCTTTCCCGAAAATTAACGTGGACAATTTTAATAAAATTGGCAAAGGCTTCCACAACAAATGGAACTTTCCCAATTGTATAGGAGCAATTGATGCGAAGCATGTAACAATTGAAGTAAACCTTTTGATTTTAGTTATACAACAATTGTACAAATTTATAATTTGAATGACTATTTTAGACTCCGGCTAATGAAGGATCTGAATTCTTTAATTATAAGAAAAGCCAGTCTGTAGTACTACTTACAATCTGTGATCATAATTACAATTTTATATCTTGCGATATTGGAGCAGCCGTTAGACAAAGTGACGGCGGGATATTTCGTGCGAACAATTTTGGTCAACAATTTTACAATAAATCTCTACCGTAAGAATTTTTAATATTTTTTTAAAAATTTGCTAAATTAACTGTGCATAAAATATGCGTTTCAGATTTCCAGAACCCTCTGATATTGCCGAGGACTTAAAAAGCTGTCCATTTGTATTTGTTGCGGACGATACTTTTTCCAAACCATATAGCACAAACAACTTGACTATAGAACAGCAAGTTTTTAACTACCCTCTAATCCGGGCTCGAAGAACTATTGAAAACGTATTCGGGATTTTAAGTACCAAGTGGCAAAATTTCAAGACTAACATGAAGACAGACGTTTCAACGGTAGAAAATATAATTGAATCATGCCTATGTCTGCATAATTAACTTCGGCAAGCACAAAATTCAGAGTATGTTACGCCCAGTTTAATCGATAAAGACATTAATGGACGAATAAATCCCAGTTCCTGGAGAAAAGATTCCAGCAATTTCATTCCTTTAGAAAAAACACGGTCAAATCCATCATTTGCAGCGAAAAATAAGGGAAACATTTACAAACCACTTCGTTGGTAGCGGCGTCGTTGAGTAGCATTGGAATCACATTTAATTTAAGCAGTAAATTGACAATTTTTAGATTTTAATAAAAATTGAATCAACATGATAATTTTTTTTAATTCGTTACATTTTTTATTCAATTTTTTTATTTGTGATAATTGATTTTTTTTTTCTAATAATATAAACCCCTGTATGTAAAACAAAGAATTTAAAATCATTCGTTTTCATCATCGCGAAGTTAAATATTAACCGCCTGAAGGAACTACACTTTTAATCTTCTGATTGCATGCTCTCATTAATATTTATCTCTTTTAATATTTAATTCATTAAAATCCAATATTTCAGCGGTTGACGTTTTTAATTTTTTTTTGTTGTATTGCGCACTAGGCACATAGATTGCATTCAAAATATTAATTTTATATAAATTTTATAAAGTTTATTTGCACAAGTAGTATGCATTTAATTCCGAAAACTAGATGAAAATTGGACGTCTACTCCTAAAAAAACTAGCGATTGAATAATTTTTCGGATTAGTTGTCCAATTTTCGGAGTGCTGCATTAAAATGCTGACAATTCGACATCCAACTGTTCTGTCAAAAATATAGCCTATCTCTACCGCACCACAGGAGTATTTGTATGTGCATCCTTCTTGATCGTAAATACTAATATACTTCTACGTGTGTAATTTGTAAAACATCCATTCAAAATGATCTAAGGACCGGTTGCATATTAGAAATTAAAAGAATTAACATTCAAAATTAAAATAAAATTAGCTTACACAGAAATAGGGATGTGTGAATATCGTGAAGAAGAAAAATTGTAAGAGAATTTGGCTGTATTACTAAAATTCGCTAATACAACCTGCACAGTACATTCTGTATAATATAGAATGTAAAATTGTGGTACAATCAGTCCAGTCGCCGCGGCCTAATGAGAAGATTGATTTTTTCATAATCAAAAGCTCATCAGTTCGAAACTGGATTAAACTCTCTTATAATCTTCGGAACATATTAAAATCATATACATTAAAAACAGATACATCAGAAAGAGAAAGCGGACTATTTTAAGTGAAGCAACAAATTCAACTTTAAGCGCGTCGACACAACATCATCAAGCTGGACGGTATTAGTCGTTTTAATAATTAGTAGATTATCAGGCACTAAATGAATTCAAATACTGATTGGAAGTATATTTCATATTTTTTGATGAAAAACAATTTTGACTGGATGTATCCAACGGGTTTTCGTATTATTTTTTGGATTATAATACGTGTATTATATTATTGATACGTAGTATTGAAACGGAAACGTTTGAAAAGAACCATGGTCAATAAAAATTCAAGGAAATTTGAATATTGCTATAAACCCTCTTTTGTTAGTTATAGGGCTGCTAGACTTTCAGATCGCAAAGTTAGTACCTAGGAGCAAACTCGTATATGGTATGTATATTGAAAAAGCGATAGAACTGGTTCTTATACACATTATACTTTCTTCAAAATCCGTACAATATGTACATAACTTGAAGAAATGTATATTTCCAATGGTGTTATTTTTGTAGTCTTACCTTGGGAATTTTACAACAACAATGCCGTGTATTTTCATTCCGGAATGAATAGGTGTAGAAAAATTCTCTTCTTCACGTAGTTGCAGTGTTTACCACTAGAGTAAATATATTAACTATATTTAGTTTTATGGGTTGGTATTAAATAACAATTATCAATTTATTTTCCGATAAATCAGTATTTCAAATTTTGTTAATTATATCATTTGAAATTATTATAAATATGTAATTTGTTATTAATATTTTATATTTGTTAAAATTGAATAATAAATTATGTTTTAGAGCTTCGTGCCAACTGTTGAAAATAAAAAATAAAAATATTCTTGGCTCTTACTTTAGGTAAAATTTCATCCCTATCCGAATAGGAATAACTTTTACCAAAGTAAGACAGCATCTGTTAGGCCAGATCGCTAAACCGAGCCTTAATATTTTATTGCCTAATACATTTTGTCTGATTGAAACTTTTAATATAATCATTTAAATTTTAATAATCTAGATAATCTCAGTTACTCAAAAAACAAACTCGAAAATTATGTTTGATCTTAAATCCCATTCTACGATGTAACTGAACGCCACACAATTTGGTAAGTTTTGAAAATCTTAAATCACCAGAAACATTAAGCAACCCAACGAATAAAACAAAAATTCTTGGTCCTTAAACGTATCAATATCCAAATTGAAATCCCTAGAACAAACGTCGAACAATAATTTCAAAGGAATGAACTCAAACATTTCAAAGTCTCAAAGTACCTAAAAAATTCTAGAAAACTCTCAAAAATATCTTATTATCTATTACTCTCTATAATTAACATCTTGTAAAACAAACCAAAGGACAAACCTCGAAAATTTAAATGATCTGCAAGTCTATAACATTTCGCAACTCAAAGCTAAATAAAATATCTCGAATAATATCAAAAATGGCGAAAAACCCAGGAAATTTCAATTAAACTAAGATAATCTCAAAGAAATTCGAATAATATCGAACAATTTCAATAATCCAAATTATTTCTAATATTTTTATCGAAATTCCCTAGTTTCAGTTTTACAAATATATGTTTTATTATTTAGCTTCAGTCCGCAAGGACGCAAAGTTATTGAAATCCTGCCAAAAATTACCAAACATTTTGTTTGTTCCACTCTTCTCGAAGTTTTGAAAGCCCCTGAGTAAGAAAAAGTAAAAAAAAAAAAATATTAGTCCGTTCGTCTGGATGTCTGTATCCACGGTATCTCGGGAACGGCTTTTCGATTTGATTTTTTTTCGCTAATCTGTTTATACGGTCAATGCGGAGAATTGAAAAGTTTTCGGAACCTGTATGTCAAAAGGATTGAAGACCTGCCATACAAATTGACCCAAAACCACTTGCTTATTAACACATGGCATTACCGCGAGGTTTTCGATACATGTATGTATATATATAGTTTTCCGAACCGAGGGTGGATTTAGTTGAGGGTTGTGTTGGGGGTCAAGTTAGATGTTTAGTTAGGATTGAGTTGGTTTATGTACACAATGCAGTTTTTGGACCGTGATGATTTAGGGATTGAGTTGAGTGTTGCGTTTGGATTTGAGCTGAGGGTGAAAATTTGAGTTGAGTTGGGGCTGACTTGGGTTCAATTGGAGTTGAGTTTGGGTTGAATGAAAGGATCAGTAGGGGATTTGTTTGGGTTGAGTTGGCAGTTAGCTTGAGTTGACTTCATGTGCGCATGTCTTTTTCGGGTCATGTCTGGGGTTAAGTTGAGGGCTTAGTTTGAGGTCGAGTTGGGGTTGAGTTGGGTTGATTCAGTTAAGAATTTATTTGGGTATTCAGTTGAAATTTGACATGGAAGTTAGGTAGAGTTGTTTTGTGTTGAGTTCATCTGCGCATGACGTTTTTCGGACTTTGCTGATTTACGGATTGAGTTGGGCGTTGAGTTTACACTTGAGTTCAATTTAGGTTGAGCGACGGATTAGGTGAGATTTAATTGGAGGTTCGATTCAATGGTTGAATTGGTGATTAGATTAAGGTCTTTTACGGATAATGGACAGCTACCTACAAGATAGGAAGCTACTGTTCGAAACCACGGAGGGTCAATGCAGTAAAGAGGTCACGGGGGGGTGCTGCCCAAGGGTCTATTCTAGGGCCTGTGTTGTGAACCATATTTATGGAATGCATCATACGACGGCATCCTGAGAATGGAAATGCCAGATGATAACTTCATGGTTGGTTACCCAGACGATATTGCAGCAGTAATAGTCGTCCGGGATACAGACGACGCCCAACGCAAGCTCAACCAAGTAATGAGAAGAATTTCCTCCTGGGTGACTGGCCATGGTCTGTCTGTAGCAACAGAAAAAACAGAATTTGTTTTGCTTACGAGACGTCAAATTGCAATCGATGTGCTGTTTCACGTAGGAAATCACCAAATACAGTCCAGCACAGCAATCAAATACCTGGGGGTACATCTGGACACAAAACTTAATTTTAGAGAACAGGTGGTCCTCAGAAAAGTCGTTAAAAGTAACCTTTGCTCTGAGCAGATTGATGACGAACATCGGGGCACAATGGCTGAAAAAAAGAGGCTTCTAATGTCAGTCACGAACTCCATCCTTTTGTATGGATGCGAAATATGGGCAGATACAATTAAAAAGGAAACATACCGTAAAAGAATGGCAGCTGTACAACGTCGTGGGCACTCAGGATCTGTAGTTCTTACAGAACTGTCTCAGAACCTGCTGTGTTGGTTATTGCTGGAGTGATTCCCATAGACCTAATGGCGAAGGAAAAAAAGCTATATATGACATCAGGAGGGATCTTGGCGTCTTAGAGGCAAGAAAGGCAGCTAGAAAACACGTCATGCTTTACTGGCAGGAGATATGGCAGACTGAAAGCCGCGGAAGGTGGACGAAAAGGCTAATTAAACCCCTGTATGTGTGGGAGGATAGGAAACAGGGCGAAGTAAATTACTTTTTGACTCAATTCCTCACGAGTCATGGATATTTTTGCAAATATCTGAAAACGATGGGCAAGGTAGAATAATCGTCATGTATCTACGGCGATGCAACAATTAGTGATGCAGAACACAACAAAAGATCCTACAACAAAAGAAACCATAAATGGACAACCACCATAGAACGTGAAAGCTGTTATTTATAATACTAATATAGAAGACGAAGCATAGAAAAGCAATATACGAGACACCATCTTGATGTAATATCAAAATAGTTCCGAGGTGGATTTTCTGCCTTAAGGAGGAGGCGTTATTTTTTTGGTCGGTAGTTTTGCAAGGCAGAGAGGCCGACACATTGTATGTAAATACATTTTTCTCACCCCTCATAATAAAAAATAATAAAAAAAAAGTGAACTTATGTACGCAAACAGCTTTCAAACCATTTTGATTTAGATAGTTAGCGTTGACTTTGGAGATGAATTGAAACTTGAGTTGGGATTGAGTTGTGATTTTGTTTACGGTTGGTTTAGGGTTGAGTTTCGGTTGAGATGAGGTTGAATTGGTCATCAAATCGAGAGTTAAATTTGATGAGACTGATTTGCAGGTTCAGTTAGGAATTGAATTGCAATTGAGTAGGGTATTACGAGTTGCAGATAGGGATTGATTTGGGAGTTCAGTTGGAGGTTAGTTTCAGTCTTCAGTTTACCAGAGATGAGTTCACGTATATTCTTTATTTTCCGAACTGAAGTTCTGAACACCTCACGAGGTTTCAGCTCTATATATTTTCATTTAATGAGTTTTATGTAAACCATTGTGTTGATTTATATAATTTTTTTTTAAATTAAATAACTGGTGAGTATCACAGTTCTGTTTAATGTTATATTAAGTACGGTGAAATCCCGGTAGAACAAACCACGTTTACAAAAAACCTTGCGTTATTAAACCTTTTTAGTTAGTCCATTGAAAGAGTCCGAAAACATATGGAAAATATTCGGTTAAAACAAGCTTCAGTTATAACAATGTAGCAAATTATCTTAATTACTTCGGTCTAAAAAGATCAAAGTATTAAAATCCTGTCATTTCGTGGAAATGTTCGAAGATTTACGAATATGTTCCTTATTCCTTAAAGACTGTAACGTTGAGTAACCATTATTTCACGTTTTGCTTTAAAAAAAGCTCAAAGTGTTTAGATTTAGAATCCTTTCTTATTTTTTTTCCCATAATATCGCTTTATGTAGTTCTTATAAATAGTGTTCAAATTTAGGGTTTTATTTTAAATTTGTAATAAAACAGTTACCAGATATTGTTTCATTATTAATTGATTTCTACTTTAACTTTCAATAAAGATGTCGGAAAGATTCTAATAATTTATTTGTTTTACTAAAAATTTAAATGGAAACCTCAAATTTGAAAATCTTTTGCTTTATCTCAAAGTATAGCTTTCGAAATTTTGGTTACACAGTTAATTTATGGGAGCCGTTTAAATGGCAAACGACATTTAACAAAGTTACGTTTCATCAAACTATCTTTGGCAAATTTGCATATTTAGCAAATATCATTTGACAAAACAAATTGAATGGCAAATGTATGTTTGATCAAAAAATCTATTATAAATTTGATAGACACGATGTAAATGAAATTTTTAAATAATTTTGGATACATTTTTGGAATATAACTAGCCTATAACCTAGCTGTTTCTTAATCTATTGTGCTTAAATTCGACAGGTACGGTGGAAATAGGATTGTTAAATGATTTTTGGGTGCATTTTTGGAATGTCGCAAATTAGTTTGTAATTAGTCTGGTCATTTCTTTCGGGATTATGATACATTTGGCACGTACGGTGGAAATGGAAATATTAAATGATTTTTAGATGAAGTTTTTGAATATACCCAATTCGCTTGTAACTTGGCTATTTCTTTACCAATAATGATAAAATTCGACAAGTATGATGGAAATGGGATGCTGAAATGATTTTTAAAGCCTGTAATTTGGCTATGTATTTCTGAACTGCTTGTGGTGGAATTTGGCGGGTATGACGCGCGCTGGAATTAATAAAAATATTTTTGCTTGAAGAGATTTATTAGTATAATTAGAATGGAAATCTCCATTTTCCAGAATATTTCAAAATGAAATTCTGGATAAGGAAGATTAAATCTTCATTTTCCAGAATTTAAATTTTCATTTTGAAGCAAAAATATTTTTATTAATTCAGGCACGGCACGCGGAAATTTTGTTCAAATTTTAGAGTAATCACTTTTTGGCAAATTATTCTTCAGGAATTATGAGGCATTTTGATCGCGCGATCAAAATACCTCATAATTCCTGAAGAATAATTTGGCAAAAAGAAATTTGTCAAACAAATATTTGACATAGGTGAATTTGCCATTCATACTTCTTTGCCAAAGAAATGTTTGCCAGACGTGTTTTTTGCTAAAAGTAATTTGATCAAAATTTCATTTGCGAAACGTTTTTTTGCTAAAAGACGTATACCCTAATTTATGCTTGCTTTCCTCGGAATAGAATTTAAGATTTTCTTTATAATCGTTGTTTTTATTGTTCTTAAGATTGATAAGTTTATCATCGTACCAAAGAGGATATTTGTTAAGATCGGGCTCATCAGTGGGGAGAAATAATTAAATGCCATAAATATGATTTTAAAGAATTTCTCCTTAACATCTAAGCTAGCTATGACAAGTTTCTTCTCCTAGTTTTCTGAAGTTGCAATTTGGCTTGGGATTTTGATAATCGATGAGTAGACACTCTGTTCCCAAACTCACATTTAAAGGTACAATTTTAATTATTTCTTTGCCATATGACCAGTCAGTAGATGGAAGATTTAAATTCCCCGTATTTAAGATGGCATCAGATGGCTTAGCAACATCCTTGATTTCCATCATTGTGCCGCAGTAAGCGATATCGATTAGCCAGGCGGAAGATATACAATATAGATAAAAACTGATAATGATGTATATTGACAGCTAAGAGTACTTCACCATTTTTTTTGTTACTTACTTACGGCAAATGATCACATATATAAACTGCATATTGGCTGTGAAATAAAATAACACTCACGATCCCTTTGTTGAATGACGTCTTCAACTGTACTCCAAGCAATGCTCGAATAATTTCGAAAACTCTAATAATCTGTTTTTAGGCAATTTGTACCAAATAGAAATTATAAAAGTTATTGAAACGTCAAATGCGGAACTTTGGAACATGAATCGGGATGCGATGTAAACCTTCAAAAATTCAGAAGGACTGGAATAAAACGTGAATGATGATAAAATATCAAATCGTCATGCGAATGCTATAGTGTCCTATACGCCATTTTTCGAAAAATTGAATTTTAGATTTCCAGCTAAAATTTGTTGACTTTACAAATAAAATTTTGATGATGATTAAATTTTGAATAATTGCACACGAGTTATAAATTAAACCCCTTCTTATTTCCCAAGATATACAAAATTAAACGAAAATAAATGAAACATTTAAAATTTTAAGGTCCTCATTTTATACTCTCGAATATCTAAACATAAACATATAGCTAGCTACATAGTCATAAATCATTAAATGTGATGAAAGTTGAACCAAAAAATCTTAAATTAATGTAAGCCAATTGTTAAGATTTCAAAATCAACACACAAAATAAAAAACAACATAAGCATACATATGAATGCGCTGTATATATTCAATAAACAAAAAAAGATTTGAATATGACATTACGCCCAAGATAAATAGATCAAGGTTAATAGAGATTTAGACAATATCTTAATGGCACGTGACGTACGCACTGTTCGCGCGATTTGAACATGAATAGTTTATAAAGTTACAGCATTTATCGATCGATATCGTATGTATAACTCACTCTAATACATAGAACCCATCAAAATACGATTAACGATTGAACTTAATTTCCGCATTCCTTAATTTAATAAACAAAATAATATGTATGTATACATATGCGTGTATACACCCCAAAAATAATTTGGCGAATACTTATTGATTACTTTCCGCGTTTTGAAACATCCACAGTACGAATGCAATCAGATTTCCCGTACAAGTTTGTGCTGTGCGGAGATGATTTATGAGTAATTAAAATTTGTATTTTAATTATGTATCTTTAAAAAAAATATAAACCAGATGTGATATTTTTTATATGGTACATACATACACACACACACATTAATTCGTATTTGCATTAAGACGAAAGGCATTCTTAAATATAGACTGTTGCAAATTTGATTTGACGTTTTATGCATTAATCATTTAAAAATACAAAAACTACTCATGAAAACTTTCTTTTCTCGTTTGTTTTTTTTATTTTTTTAATTTTTTAATCTGATTTACGAAATATTTAAACATCATTATACAAAAAAAAAAAACGACAAACTATAAAATTTTTACTAAAAATTTATGTTTTGTATACACAAATAGCTATATAAAATAAAAAAGTAGTTTAGATTTATTTATCCAATTTTATTATAAATTTTTATAAATAGAAATTTAGCCAACCATAAAAATATTACGAAATTTTAGAACATTTTTATGTGATTTTATTGTGATATAGTTGTAGTTTTGTGATTTACTATACAAAAACGTTTTGGCTGTTGTGACAAATTGGGAACATACATATATTTTACATGTATGCCAAAAACAGATTTTATTACATTTTCGTGCACTCTTTAGATAACTTAAAATGTCAAAAAATTAATCCTACTCTTACTTTCATTCTCAACACAGAATTATTACGGTTTATTTATTTATATGTACAAAATACCTTTCATTTTTATAATGTTCTCTCTATTCAACTTCATATGTTTATCGACAATGTCTATAAAATCGTTCGCACAGTTTGTATATTATATAGTAATTCACCCACCTTTTGCAATAACGTATCACTTTGATTGAAATTGAAACAACCGGAGTGACTCATGTTTATACATAGTAACGCGGTACAATAAATTAATTAAAACTGTTAGTTAGTTTGTTTACAAATTAATTAAATTTAATTGCATAATGCAAACTATTTTTTGCTAGCTGTAAATAAAAATTGTAAATTAATTGATTAGAAAAGAACACAGATTTGATTTCTTGGAGTTCCTTGTCGGTGGAATTGAACTTGTTAGTATTACTTATTAAAATACGACATTATGTACAGTTCAGCCGTCAGCGTATAAACAAGTGACTGGTGATTTTTGTTACAAGTAACGTAACTATAAAATAGCAGCGGGACACATAAACCATGCTAGAAGCTGTTTTATTGAATACAAAGAAATTTGATTTTGTTATCTAAAAGTGATATACATTTTATGATGGAAATAATTAAAAGTGAAAGCGTTTTAATAAAATATAAATCAGTATATAGTGATTTAACAATTTAATTATTATTTATAAATTTTGAAATGACATTTTAATCACTTTGCACGCCGAATGCATTAACAGTATTGCATCTAATCACGCTGAGTCATGCCACTTTCTTCCTTAGCCATATGCAGAAAAGATATATGTAAAATAGTAAAAGCTGATTATTTAACCCGAAGATTGGATAATTATGAGCAAGGAAAATACTTTCAAATTTTTCAAATAAGTACTCCTACCTACATTTTGAGTAATTTTTTCAGCAGTTTGGGACAGACCGACCTAAGTATTGTAATATGATTCTTGAACCCTAAAGTTTAAATGTATTCCTCTCATAAAACTACAAACCGATTTTAGTAAATCAAAATTTTCTAATTTCCAAGTGATTCGCGATATTTCATAAAAAAATTTCCATTTTATTTATCTTTATTTTGGACTTACAAAACGTTTGTAATCTACGACTCCTGAGGGTCATGCATCCATGCCAACACTGGTTTATAAAGAACCTACATCTTTATTTCAAGTGATACCTGTAGAGATGTACGATAGCTCCGTTTTGCCGGAATGTATAGGGATCGTAATCAGCTCACTCTCTCTAACCCAGCCGCTATAATTTCTACCATTAAATATTATCAATCAATCATTTTATACATACACTGGTGGCATTATAATTAAGCCAAATTTAGTACAACACATATTTTTACCTTTAAAATTCCAAGTAAGGTTTTTATTTCAGTATTTTAAATAATTCAGAGGTTTATAAATAAATGAAGTTATAATTCTTAGTTTTAGTTTGTCAAATAAAAAAATAAAAGTAGTAGTGGTGGTTTCGACTGGCATTTTAATTAAGCCACTTATTTATAAAAATAAATAATTTAGAAAAAATTCATTATTTGGTTGGGAATCCCTTTTGCTTTAAGACTACATACACTTCGCTGCTGTCTATGAACTTCCTGAAATTGGGCCCATGAATATTCTCTGTTTATCAGTTTCCTTAGTGAGACTTCCCATTTAACATTTCCCCATAGATTCGCGCCAGCGTAGCAAAAGACCGTATACTCATCTAAATTCTGATCCTCGATTTTGACGATAGGCCAACTCTTCGAGAAGTAAAGCATTCCCAAACCATTACTGACACACTACTACGATTCATTGTTTTTTTTGGACTACCAAGGATTAAGCTCCCGGTTTGGGGGACTCCCTCATCTCCAACCACGTTGGATTTTTCTCATCCTTCCAAATTATTAAATAACAAATTGATCTAGGTATTTAGCTCTTTAGGAAAAGCAATTATTTTGGTTACGTTCCGATTGCTTAATTGTGACTTCTTTTTAACTTTTTTTGCTTTGTGGCTTAATTATAATGCCACCACTATATGTGAAGATATTGTTATTCGCGTTTCCACTGGCAACTGTTCGAATTTTAATGGTATAACTTGATGCTAATGGCAGATGGCATAAAGTGGCCTCTATAGACACTGCACAAATACTAACTCTAAAATAAAACCTATATAAAGAACGAAAACACAGTTAAGGCTGTTTTCGAAACGCATACTTATTTGTGGAGCCTAAATTACTCAAATAAGTATCCTGGGGAAGTGACCTATTTTCTACCTCTTTCTTACCAAAAAATCTAAATTGCTTGTGATTTTCTGTATGAAAATTTGTCTGAGATAGTGTGATACATACAAAAAGGATACTTATTTGAATAAGTTAGGTTCCACAAATAAGTATTCGTTTTGAAAACAGCCTTGGATTAGCCTTAAAAATACTAGAGTGTTAAAGTGCATTAAACTTCGAAATTATCAATGTTTGATTCGAAATCTGGTAATGTCATACAATTTTCACCAACGAGATGAATGAAATTTACCATTACTATTGAAATGGATTGCAGGAATTGACAACGCAACAAGAATCTCAAGTTTTGATTTTTTAAATTTGAATTTATGTTTCTCATTAGTGATACTCTGATCTATTGAGAATGGGACGATTTATTTCCAGTCATTTGATTACTTGCCGTAATGAATTCGAGTGTTCTTCCCAACCTTTTATCCACTCCCGCCGCGCAAACAATAAGTTTGCTGCTTCTCAGTTGAGCCAGTTTTTTTATTGATTGAAGTGTTCGACCAAGCTTTAATCCAGATCTCCCGGAGTTATTAATGGCTGGGCCTCACCGAACATCTTGTTACATACAACATAAAGTGGATTTAGATAGGTTTAGTTAGCATGAAAGAAATTGACCCGGTTACAGACACCCAAGTATAGCCAATAGTTAGTAACACAATGACAGCACAATTCTTATCTACTTATATATTTTATTAAATTAAAATTATAACTGCACTCTGAAAAAAACCTTTATTAGTTTGCTGAGACATATTCCTGGGTCCTTCTGAAATCATAATCGTAATTAATTTAAAATTGACTTAACGCTAATAAATATAACCGAGATCATCTGTTTGTTTCCATGATTTCCTCCATGCTGGTCCCTGTCGCTATTTATAACTACAATTTAGTTCAAATTCTAATACGTGTAGTGTTTCCACAAAGTCTGCCATTAAGATTCTAGGAGTTTGGACCATAATATGCGCTGTTCTGTAATGAATTATAATTAGTGTTACCAGTAACCAAAAATTAAAATTATAAGGCGCAAATACACCCTGCTTCTAGATATAGAACTAACATTAAAATTAAAAATACAGATTCACTCAAGAAATCCGGCTAATCAGCAGTTTCCTCTATATCTAAGTGCTGAAAGCACAAATCACTTATAATAGATTACGCCTTGCGCACTTTGCCTATTTGGATCATAAAATAAACGGCTATGACAAATGACGCCAAATGAGAGTGAACAGTTTTGTTTCCAAATATTGTCTTATGTAATTGAATCCAATAATTCAATTAAATTAAATAAATAATGTGGTGCGCCGTATTTAATTGTTGTAATAACAATATAAATAATTGGCCATATAGTTTTCATTCTTTTCCAACAAATAAGAGATTGTTGAAAGCATGGATCCTATTTTGTAAGAGGAAAGAAATATTTAACCATAATACAGCCCCGTACTAAATGATAGCCGCACCCCTAATTTACGATTTATTTCATTTCAAATAAATCCTTTTAAACTTCCTCTTTTGCAAAAATAATTCTTTTCACTTTACCAATGCGTGCTATAAATAGAAATCATTATTCTCTGTGGGGTCATGGAAAACTTATGGAGAAGCCTCATTTATTTAGTATGGTAATAAAAGATAGCCGCAGGTATACTTTCAAATTCTTTTGAACACTGTATCAGTATCTATTCGAGCTTGCTGGCGTGCAAATATCTTCTTGTGTCTTAAAATATTATTGTGTTAAATATTATTCCCATTTTTTTAAATCTGGGTAGAAAAAGTAGGTTGAACGAGTTTGAAAAAGGACAAATTGACGTTTTTAAAAAAAAAATATGATTAACCGTTTAATAGCAGAAAATATTAGTTTTAGTGAGAAGGTAGTGCGAAATTATTTAAAATATTCCCAATTATACAGTTCGCATAAAAGTACAGGCCGGCCGGCGGCACTTACTGATAGAGAAAAACCGTCAATTTTACGAAACTCCTCTAATTTTATTGGCATCGCGCTAGAAATTGCGTTGAAAGCTAGTGTTAATACAAAGATTTGTAATGTGCAGTACGTGTTAAGAGAGTCAGATAGTATACAAATCAAAAAATTACAAAGAAAACCGTAACTGTTACCTAATCATAAAGACGCCAAATTGCGTTTCGCGAAGGAACATATGTCGTGGAAGTAAAAGTGGCAGCGAGATTTATTTAATGACGAAAAATATTTAATATAGATACCCCTGATGGTTAGCAATACTATTTTCATGACCTTCGAAAAGAACCTCTTGTGCTATCGAGGCGTCAACGAGGTGGACGGTTCCTGATGGTTTGGGGTGCAATTGGCTATGGAGGAAGAACGAATCTGAAGTTTATTTCCGGCCGTATTAACGCAACCGGTACAAATTCATGCTAGCCGAATCATTACCAGTTGTTGGTGCACAAATTGGCGGCCCAAACTTTATTTTCCAGAAGGATAATGCAGCGGCATACACAGCTGGGATAGTAAATGACTGGCTTACGGAGGCTCAGATACCAGTTTTGAAATGGCCAGCAAGGTCACTCGGCATTAACATAATCGAAAACATGTGGGGTGAACTCAGCAGAGAAATCCACGAAGGCATAATCTATTATAAGTGAATTGTGTGCTGAAAGTAAAATGCTATTTACGAGTACGGCTCCAATCGAAATTCCACTGTCATCTCTAAAAATAAACTTAATATAATTCCTTCATACCAAACTTTACTACTTAATTAGCATGACCCAATCCATAAAATTTGTTATTGATCAATCTGATAGCTTCAGGCTTCTTATTGATCCTGTAGAGATGATTCATGTTATGACTCCATCCTGAAATTCAGGCTTAAGTTTAATTCCTATAAACATAATTAATTCTGGAACTGTGTTATGTTCTGAAATGAATCATGTTATTTATCAGTGTCAAGTAACCCCTTCACATACTTCAACATTTATATTAATAATAATTTAATTATTTAATTCTGAAACTCTCGATTAGTCTTCATCCCAACAATACTGATTAAATATAGCTACTGTATGCTGTATTCTGAAAAATTGGCCCATTGATCAGCAAATCAAGGAAGCGACCCCTTCACATAATCTTTAAACTAAATTAATTAATCTTCATTAAATAACAGAATAACTAAAATCGCATACAATAAACTAAATCTTACAAAAATGTTATGAGTTCATCTTTAAGTACTAAAAATAATTTTAGTGTTAATATTAGTAATCTGTTTCTCTCTGCTTTAGATATCAAAAGTTGTTCCTGGAAATTTGTTGTTATGCTTGAGAACTATCTAAATCTAATTTTGTAGTTTATTAGAAAAATAACTGCATTCTTAAAAAATATTTATTAATTTGCTGGGTCAGATTTCAATACACTTCTTAACAACGTCTTTTTGTGTCTATGCCCGGTCCTGGTGGACCGCCACCCAAACCTAACCAAACCTTAACAACGTAATCATTATTAATTTAAATTCACTTAAACCATACAAACAATAGCTCAGAGACGACCTAGTTAATATAATAAATTCAATTATTATCGGCCACCTATTTTAATGACCTCATCCTCGAAATTAGTCAATTATTACTAAATATTACATTTTTAAAAAATAAAATAAAACTTATTAAACTCTGAGGATTCTGATTTAGTTGTTAAAATTGCATGGTATAGTAAAAGTAACTACTTAAATTCATCATCACATCATGGTCATTAATACCTCTGAAATTTAAATCAAAATTAATTCGTTATTCGTTATTTCTAAGAAAATTATCATCATTTATTCAACTAAATTCAAAACTTATAGAACAGTGGTTCAGATACGACCTAGTGCAATAAATCCAATTAGTATCCTCCACCTAATCAAGATCCCCCCAATACTAGTCATGATCTCAACTCAAAAATACAGTCGCCAACCATCCTCTAAGACTACAGAACTACCGAAGTTTTCCCCGTGATGAATGTGTGATAAAATGTGATAAAACAAAATAAAATAAATAAAAACACAATTAATTAAGTATAAAGATAAATTTAAAGATAACACAACTTATATTTTTGCAGTAGCCATTTCATAATTTGACTAAAACTATTTCCATGCCCTTCAACCAGGTAAGAGAAATAGCGCGATGTATGGGTTTGTTAAAATAAGTTTATTTATTATTAGCATTAAGAAATGAGAGTACTGATCGATGGTTCGAGAAGTACGATACGAAGTGCAGGGTCTTAGCGGTGCCTCACGAATATGAGATTCAGGCAAATACCTCTCAAATTCGTCGCAGTTAGTGTGTTAGAAACACAGTATAGCATAACGCAGTCTATATTGAGCATTCTCTCGCTACAGTGGGCTTAAGATTGTAAACTGCTATTTTCTAGCTTGTAATTTAAATTAAAATTTATGTGGAGAATAATTATTTTAATTTAACATAAATTAACCACCACTGACTGTTTCTTTAAGCAAAAATTGACACCAAAATGCTCCGATCGGATAAGCGATTATTTTCTCGCTAGAGTTATTCAAGTATTTAAATCGCGCGAAATCAGAGATTTGCGGCACGGTTTGCCTCGCCGCCTGATGTCGTCATTGTGTTAATATTATTCGTGAAGGATGAAGCCGAAGGACCAACCTAAAAAATCATACATTTAAATTAAAGGTAATGCTTACATTTGATGAGTAATTGCCCACCACGATCAAGCGCAATTGTGTCAATTTTCTGAACATGCGGTGAAGGACGTTATCACGTCAAAAAAACATTTTAATGATTTCATCAATTCATACGTAATTTTCTTCTTTTTGGCAAATCAAACAACATAAACGAATCATCAAAAATAAATTCCATATATTTTGAAAATAGATACAACTTCAGTGTTGTGAAAATAAAAAACTCCAAATGAATTCGAAAATTTGGTATTTGATTCGGTGTGAAAATTATACGTGGAAAGAGGGAATATTATAGGTGAAATTGTGTCCGTTTTTCTGCTGAAAAATATTCTGCGAAACATGTAGACCTGCTTTCAAGACGACACTTGCGCTGCAGCTGCTCTTACTTTTAACACTTTTACTTTTTAACATTTATTTGATATATTGTATGTATACATATTTAATTTTAATTACGATTTTTTAGTGTACAATAAATGTTACCTTATTTTGTCGCAAATGAATTAATTTGTATCCTCCATATTGGCAATTGTCCGAAATTGTTTATTTCCTGTCAACTAAAAAATTTTATAAATTTTTTTTTTGACAAAAAGACCGGGCTCAAGCCAAAATTCCGGTCTTTTTCTCAATCCCGCAATTCCGGGATCCCGTTGGAAACTTGGGATCCCGGTCTTTTTGTCAATCCCAAAATCCCTGTTTTCTTGTCAATACCCAAATCCGAGATCCCAATATTGCCTCATATAAAATACCTAGATTGCATTCCCTAGTTCGAACCTAGAAAATGTTAATATGACCCACATAGCAGTAAAATCCTCCAAAAGACGTAAATCAGTATTGTCCGTAAAAATTCGCATATCAAATAATCCGAGTAAAAAAACTGCGATATACTCTAGTACTGTGTAAAAAAAGAGTTGGGTGCACATTTAAAAATAACTTATAATACTCTCGGCGCTGCGAATAATAAGCTCACACCCCAATTGTGGTGGTCTATCTCGCTATTTTCAAGGAGGAGGAAAATTATTATTATATGGTATGTGTGCATAACGCCATGTTGAACGGATTTTCAATTTTCTTAAAGTTTAAATGTCGCACTATAACCTCAAATTCAATTTTCTTCGGATAATTCGAACAATATCAATTTTAATGGAAAATGTCAAAATAACTTTTGTGAAAAGCTAAGATGAAATCTGATCGAATTAAATTTTTTTCATTTTTGTTTATCCAAAAAATCCCAAAATTTCATTAATCTAAGACACAGTCTGAAACCTGTGATAAATAATTTTTAGTACTAATTGTTGACATTTATTTGAAAAAACTGCACACATCCAAATTATCATAGCCTATCCCTATTCCTAAGATAAAATTAGTGACAGCTACAGAATAAATTCATTATTTGATTTACTAGTGTGATTGACGTACTATGCCGATTTTACTTTATTGGCATAATTATGCCTTAATAAATGTACCATCCAGGACATTTTCTGTCCAAACGTCTATCCATTTCTCGGAAATTACTGTAATTAAAATGAAGCAAACAATATGCGAGGCGGGGAAATATATCGAAAAATATTACAATATTCGGACTGCAAAATAAAAAATTGTGAATGTAGAGGAATAAAAAATATTTATCATGTTCCGCACACGGTCCAAGCAGCTAATTCTTAATAAACTACATACACTTTCTTTATACTGTTAATCCAAAACATTTCTTTTTACTATCCGTCGCTTTTAATTTTTTCTAGTTGTAAACCAACTAAATAAACAAATTTCCCAGATTTGCTTTAGTCTACCATTTTAATTTAGAGTTTGTTGTAATAATTTATACCGGGGTTCGCTAATAAAATTTAGAATATTTATAGCTAAAATTGTTTTCGATAGTTAATAAAAAGCAAAAGTTCCATACGCCTTTAGGCAATTTTTTAGTTTTCGAGTTTAATTAAGTATCCAACCTGCCTAAATGGTGTAGAATGCGGATTTATTTTAATGAACATTTTCTGTAGAAAAATTCAAAACTATAAAATGTAACCCGTAAGAACAATTTTAGCGAAAAATCGACGGATTAAAATGTTACAGCGTTAATTTTTCAAAAAGTTCATGATTAAGATGCCTTCTTAAAGTAATGGTAGTGTCAATATTCATGATAATACTTGGCCAAGTTCGAGCCGTAGAAAGCATCGATAGAGTAACTGGCCATTAGAACGATCGGTGCTTACTTGCCGGATTCCGGCACAGTTTGTTGCGTAATGACCGCTGAAGGATTCAGAGTCAATATTTGATGGTTCTGAAACACACCTTGCCTCATTGCTTGCATACGGTGCGTTTGACGCTGACGAAAATTTGTATTATCGAAAGGTCTAATACACACATCATTTGGCCAATTCATCGTGGACATAACTGTTGCTGTTAAATCGGCATCAACTCCCACTTTAAAACATACATACTCCATGTCTGTAAGCTTACACCCCTTTGGTATCAACTTGGTAACCACAGCATTAGAAATACCAAAGTTATTATTCACAAAATCGGCAATAAATTGGAAACAAAGACTAAGGCTGCGGACCACTAGTCGGGTAAATTGTTCATTTACCTACTTTTAACAGTATATGGGGTAGATTGAAATACTGTACTAAAAATTTGGGTAAAATATAAGAAAAAAGGTAAATAACGATGTTAACTTTTTGACTTTACAGTGATTTTTGTTAAAATTTCCGCGTTTCCAATGTATATGGTATATTAAGCGTATTTTGCAGGGTTGTGGAGTCGAAGCCGGGGCCGGAGTCGGAGCCGAGGAGTTTATGTTTATTTTCATATTTTTAAAGAAGCCGGAGTCGGAGCCGGAGCTATGTGGAATTGACCAGCTCCGGATTTTTGTTTGTTTTTACTAATATTCCTTTTCTCCTACGTTGCACATTTATTTATACTTGTGTATGCATTAGCGCAGTACAAGTTGGAATTCCAAATTAGTTAGGCGTCATTCTTGCGTTCAAACTAAATGTACATTTGGAATTCTGCGTCTGGGCTATCCCAGTTCCAACCCCACAGTCTTACCTAAGTCATCTTAACATCGACTATTGTTCACCTAGCATTGGTTTATTTAGGTATTCGTTGCGCCAAAATGTAAGCAATCACTTCTACAAATTATATAAAAAAAATTATAGAAGTTGTAGGAGGTTTGTCAAAAGAAAATTATGAATACATGTAAGTAATTTTCAAACAATAAAAAGTGTAGAAAAAATAAAAAATATAACTTCCTGCGATCGAATATAATACCTTTGCAAATTAACGCCGACATGCTATCGTCCAGTTACTGCCTGCTTGCCAAATAGCAATAGTTTTCGAGCACAATACAAGCGTTTCACGGAAATGAAAAGCTTATTTGCTTCAAGCATAGAAAGATATATATTTGGTGTCAGAGTAGGAGTTGGAGCCGGAGCTGGAGCCGGCGCTGGAGCCGGAGTCATTAATAAATCTATACATTTCCGGAGTCGGAGCCGGAGTCGAACATTTTTTCTCGAACTCCACAGCCCAAAAAAACAAAATTAAATTCGAATTATTTTGGGTTTATTTTTTCCCCAAGAAAATAGCCAATTTGATTTAATTGACAAAAGCCAACTTTTCGAAATAAAATATAAATTTAATATGTAATATGGTGGCAGTTATCATAACCAAAAATTAGAATTATGTTTTAATAAACCCAATTTTTTTTCGGTTATTGTTATTCTTGCGGGGATTTATCCTATATGTTGAAGTATGTACTCATAAGTAATGAAATAAATTTTATTTTTAGTTTACGAATGAAAACAAATAAAAACTATTTGACGTTTCTTTTTGCACCTAATATCCGGCGATCTCAACCCTCCAAACCATAATTTGTGCCCTTCAAACGATTTTTACTTCTAGAGAATTGGTACGCCCATTGAGGTAAATGTGTACTAAAATTGAAATTTACTGTACTAAATGATTTACCCGACTATTGGTTCGCAGCCTAAGAGCCAAAAAGAATTAAGTGATTTAAGTGCCGGCAAACTCAAAAGTTCACTATAAGCACTATGAGCTACCTATAAACACCAACTTTTTTCAATTTGTTTGTAATATTCCTAGTTTTATCTTCCACATATTCAGAAATTCCACATGCCCAAGAAAACAATTATATTCTGCTAATCCCTTGTATATTTTGACCAGTTTAATGTACAATATAAACAACCAATTCGAAGAAGTTTCAGAATGGCCCAATTTAACAAATTTTTATTAAACTAATTCTAACAGCTTTTATTCCTAATGCCTTTATGTATTTAGTATTTTTAATTGATTGATAAGAATGCACAGCCAACAAGCATTATAGCAAGGATCCCGGAATACGCCGGGCCCACTGTAAACCAGTTTACTATAACAAAACCGAAGGACACAGGAAAGGATTGTTAGATAAGATAGACTCGACCCGGTTATAGACACCTAAGCGATCGATGATAGTTAGTAAAATTGTTAGTAAATATATAGAAAATAGTTAGCACAAGACAACACAATTTTACACTAATTAATTATAAGACAACACAATTTTTTGTAATACAGCGCCGCTCTGTTGTAACCGCAAGATCTGAAAAGCCTCAATTTAATTAATTATTTGTGTGCGGTGGGAGGGCGAGATTTCGTTCCATCATTATGTTCCGAAGCGATCACCTAAATTTGTACTAACCGTAGCAAAAATGTTGCTTGACATCGTTTTGAAGTTGTTGCGTCTCTTCTCTCTTGTCTACTTGCCCCCTATTGCCTTATATATTTAGTATGTTAAAAAAATGTTTAAAGGGCGTCCAGTTTATTAAGAAATTCTAGCTCTAGAGCCTAAATTTAGGTATTTAGGTTAAAGTATTTTTACTTCTTTAAAATTTGCAAATAGTGTTTAATGTCTACATAAAATAAACGGGATCGTTAAATTTTTATAATAAATTTAAAAAGCAAAGAAAAATTACACCCATAAAATAAAAAAATTGATAAATAAAATTGATGATTTAACCGAAATCAAGAAAACAAACAAAAACGAATCGCCTGACAAACATAAATTATAAACCAAACGTTTAAATCAATTACTAAACTTTAGTTTGTATATCGTTATATAGGACACACACGATACGCTAAAACTGCCAAACAAAAAAAATGTTTCTAATTAGAACCGGTTACCTATGTATGTATGTGTGCAAAAAATAAATAAGTTGTGTCTAATTATGAAACCGCTTATAAACCTATAAAGACACGGCATAATTTATTTTTGTACGTTGCAAAATCACCAATACAGTTAGTTTGTTAGTTAGTTGCTTGTCCCATTTCTTCTAGCGAAACATAATTTTTCAAGGTAATTTATAAGATGCACACACACACACAATCTTTCTTGTTTTGTTTTACAATATCTCAAATTTTTTACATAAACATTTCTCTTAATCAATAATATTATGTGTATGGTATATGTAATATAGTTTACCATATTACATATCTATTTATATAACGGTTAGTTAGAAAATTAATTTTACTTTCATCTAATCTTGAAAACTAGATTAGAGCGCGCGACGTACGTTAAGAATGAAAAATGTGAAAAATTTGTATTTTTAGAAACTAACACAATAGAGTGGTTCTTTATATGTAATTTGGTTGACGATTAGAAAAATTATGAAAAACTATTTCTATTTATAAAATTTTTATTTAATGCATTTCAGCGCGAGACACGCACCTAGAAAAAAACAAAAGAAAATGTGTTCTGATTTTCAATTGGCTACGGTTCTTTTTAACCGTCTGTATATAACGTTAAGATAAGTGGACATTAATTAGATGTTGTATATATAGTTATAATTCAATGTCAATTAAAAGGATTCAATATCGTTGAAACCAAAACAAACATGTCATGCAATTTAAAAGCAACAATAAAATAAATACAATTAGTTATTTACGATACCGTGTACCATTACAGAAATAAATGTATGTATATTTATCGATAAAACGTGACATTAAAAGCACATAGATCGCACGGTTCGATCAAGAAAATAGAAGTAGGTAAGAGATTTTCTACAGTTGTTATATTACCAACGGCGAGGCGTATAAACTGTTATTGAATTATTGCTTATTAGATCAGAGTGGTCTATGGATTGGGCATTGAAAATGTTTGATTTAGACTATTTAACTGACCAGCTTTTGTGTTTTGTTTGTTTGTGGTAAAGGTGACACACAAAAATTGATGATTTAACACTCTTGACTCATCTATTGTGAAATATTGTTTGTTAATTAACTGGGTTTATTAGCGTTTTTTTCGCATTTTGTGTCAAGTTATATTTTATCTTTACTTCGCGAATATGAGGTGTCAATTTTTTTATAATTTTATTTATAAGTGGGTTGTTTGTTTTACAGATAGCAACAATTTCTTCTATAACAATACGGTTTAGTTAATAGCACTTCATATTCATATGTACATGTATTGGTTAAAACTTTTAAAATTCATGTTAAGCTGAAAGCTGGGGCTAGATTCTGATCAAGTGAGAAATATCATTTCTTCTCGACACCAGCCTAAAATTTTCTAGGAGTGGATACTACAAAGCTATTTTGGGAGAATGTTTTAATGGATTAACCAATTTTATTAATGAAAATCAACAGGGTTTTAAATTTCAAATTTTATATCAGAGTCGATTTATGTCAAAGCAAAGGAAGCATAGGGTACGTATAGTGAAAATAATATCTCAGCGAAATTCTGACAGCTCTCGCGCATCAAAACAAATGGCGTAAACACAGCGATGTATTTAGGCTAATTTGTTTACATTTTGAGGTTAGAATTTGTCTATTTTGAATTATGTTTTTCCTCAAATTTATTCACAATAATTAATGTAATTTTAATTTAGATAACACACTAGAACTAGAACTTTTGATAACATTTAAGATAATTTTAATGTCATTAGCTTGCCTTGAACAAATTGAAATTTAAAATCGAGTTTTTTTGTTGTTTTGCTTTAACACGAAAAATGACATTTCTTTGTAAATATGCCTAGTTCGTACCTTAAATGGGTATAACGTTACATATCCAGTGGTGTTGTTAATATTTTTTATATTTTTTTAATTTCGCATGTTATTTTATAATTTACCTATAAAATAATGAGAATTTGTAATATTTTCTAATATAAATTACATTATTTAATGGAATCAAATTTCACATATCTTTATTTATAATTTTTTTTGTTTTTAAAACTATTACTCAGCCGACCCTTCTTTGAATTTTAATTTTTATTTTAACTACTTCACTGTTGGCTGCGCACAACGATGTAAAAATGAGTTTCGCTGAGATATTATTTTCACTATACATGACCGAAACACAGAAATCTTCGAGAAAAAGGTCAAACCAAAATGATAGAGTGGGCAAAATGTTTACATCAAACTTATTTAGTAGATATTATTTTGCAACGGGTTGGAAATCTCACTATGTATACTCTTGTGAGCTAATTTAATAACAAGCAGTTATCAGCTATTTCAACAGAAACTGCAGATTTTTTACTGATTGAGCCATTGAGAATGCGATTATTAGCAAAGATCCAGATTCTAAATTTTACATATAATAAAAACACGGATTCAAAATCAGGATTTTATAAATTTTAATTTCAGAATTAAAATTTGAAACTTGGTTAGGGTTCTCAAATAATAATTTAGAAAAAACACACAATTAGAGAATAAGAAGATTAATCATAAATGATTTTTTTTAATACTGGTACTGAAATATTACGGTACTGAACCATAAAAAAAAACATCAAAGGCCAACGATCTTTAGGCACTCGATATCCAATATTGGCTTCCTTAAATTTGATAAGGCCCGCCTCGTAGCGTGTTCGAAGTTCGAAGTATACACTGCACAAAGATTGTGAATATTTTCCTAAACATCCGAGATATTCCTAAAAAACTACAACAACAACTAAAATTTTCAGAGTATAGTAAAACTGCGAACTAGCAAATAAATTCCAAACTACGCAATAAGAAATCATAAA
This sequence comes from Tipula helvola, assembly GCA_963556165.1. Lineage (NCBI taxonomy): Eukaryota > Metazoa > Arthropoda > Insecta > Diptera > Tipulidae > Tipula > Tipula helvola. The sequence continues at coordinate 161,862,127 of OY744481.1, read as the reverse complement.
ATTTTTTTTATTCATTTGCAATTTGTAAGATGAAGTAGAATTATAAGTAAAAAATTTAACACAAGACAATTATAAAAGCCGCCCCGGTGGCACAGTGGTTAGCATGCTTGCTTTAAGCTCCGGAGGTCCCGGGTTCGATTCCCGGCGGGTGATGAAAAAATCACCGCTGGTTAATATTGGATTAATGAGTTAATCACTCATTATCCGTTAAAATAAATGATTACGAAACTTCAAATGAAGCGGCCAAATCCCTCTATAAAGTTATGGATGTAGCGCCAGCGAGAAAAAAAAAATTATATAACACAAGAGAATTATCGTATATCAAGATTCCCGGAATTTTCTTAGTGTTTCTAAACACCCGCCATTCTAACGGAAACTTACAGTCCCGTACTAAATGATAGCCGCACCCCTAATTTACGATTTATTTCATTTCAAATAAATCCTTTTAAACTTCCTCTTTTGCAAAAATAATATTTTTCACTTTACCAATGCGTTCTATAAATAGAAATCATTATTCTCTGCGGGGTCATGGAAAAGTTATGGAGAAGCCTCATTAAGTATGGTAATAAAAGGTAGGCGCAGGTATACTTTCAAATTCTTTTGAACACTGTATCAGTATCTATTCGAGCTTGCTGGCGTGCAAATATCTTCTTGTGTCTTAAAATATTATTGTGTTAAATATTATTCCCATTTTTTTAAATCTGGGTAGAAAAAGTAGGTTGAACGAGTTTGAAAAAGGACAAATTGACGTTTTTTAAAAAAAAAATATGATTAACCGTTTAATAGCAGAAAATATTAGTTTTAGTGAGAAGGTAGTGCGAAATTATTTAAAATATTCCCAATTATACAGTTCGCATAAAAGTACAGGCCGGCCGGCGGCACTTACTGATAGAGAAAACCGTTTTTTATTGGCATCGCGCAACAAATTGCGTTGAAAGCTGGTGTTAATACAAAGATTTGTAATGTGCGGAACGTGTTAAGAGAGTCAGATAATATACAAATCAAAAAATTACAAAGAAAACCGCAACTGTTACCAAATCATAAAGACGCCAAATTGCGTTTCACGAAGGAACATATGTCGTGGAAGAAAAAGTGGCAACGCGGTTTATTTAGTGACGAAAAATATTTAATATAGATAGCCCTGATGGTTGGCAATACTATTTTCATGACTTTCGAAAAGAACCTCTTGTGCTATCGAGGCGTCAACGAGGTGGAGGGTTCCTGATAGCTTGGGGTTCAATTGGCTATGGAGGAGAACGAATCTGAAGTTTATTTCCGGCCGTACTAACGCAACTAGTATAAATTCATGCTAGCCGAATCATACCAGTTGTTGGTGCACAAATTGGTGGCCCAAACTTTATTTTCCAGAATGATAATGCATCGGTACACACAGCCGGGATAGTAAATGGCTGGTTTACGGAGGCTCAGATATCAGTTTTGAAATGGCCAGCAAGGTCACTCGGCATTAACATCATCGAAAACATGTGGGGTGAACTCAGCAGAGTTGTGTATGCTGAAGGAACAAAGTACAGCTGCATTCATCAACTAAAGGCTTCAGTAAAACGTGAATAGGCTAATATTTCAAATTAATATGTACAAAACTTGTACAAAAGTATGCCAAATCGAATTTTCGAAATAATAAAAAAAAATGGTGGAAACACAAAATATTAATGGAATAAAAAATCATTTTTATAATTGTGCGTTTTATACAGGGTGTTTGGCACATGGACCAAAAGAATTTGTTGGGGGATTGGGTGAATCATTAGCTAGTTTTCACCCATATACTTTACGTCCTAAGTGTCACGGTAACTGAGATATGAATTTTTTTCGTTTTTTATTTAAATTACCTGAAATCTCGCCTTTAAATCGTCATATTTTTTTTGTTTGTTATTGTAATAGCACGAAATAACTTTTATTGTATTCTGCAATGTATTTTTAGCCTAAATAAATCATTATTTGGTACAAATGGCTTCAAGAAAATAAATTATATGAGCTTCGAAAGTCTTGAAAATGTGTAAATGTATGAACAATTTCAACTTCTAAATTCAATATAAAAAAATAAACATTATTTTGAACATAGGTTTGTTTTAAAAAGTTGTCTAGTTTATACTCTTTCCAACGATATGCTACATGTTGGAGGAATCATTTATAATGTGGTCAAAATAAAAGATACAAGTTGTCAGGGTCAAGAAAATTATTTTCATGTTTATTACGTTTTCATTAAACATGAGTTATAATATTTGTTCAGACCGTTCTCTTTTACTTCGTATGCATGCAGGACATCTTTTACTTATCTCAACTGTTGTTGTCCGAAATCGCATTTTTGTTTTCATTCTTTCAAAAGCAGCTGTAATTCGTTCCATTAAAATTTCTCGTGTGGACAACTCTGTTGCATAAACTAATTCCTCTGCACGTCCCCAGACGTAGAAATCGAGGGGTGTCAGGTCTGGGGACCGTGTAAGCCAAGAAATAAGCCCACATCTACCAATCCGATTTACCTGAACTTTTATTATCAGTTTTAGAAGAAGGTATGCCGATCGCCTTTCAAAATGACGACTGTCCGTCACATTATCATCGAACGGTACGCGAGTACTTAGACAATTCTTTTCCGAACTCATGGATTGGTAGATGCGGGACTATTTCTTGGTCCGCACGGTCCCCAGACCTGACACCTGCCGATTTCTACCCGTGGAGCTGTCCACACGAAAAATTTTAATGGAACGAATTACAGCTACCTTTAAAACATAAAAACAGAAATGCGATTTCGGACAACAACAGTTAAGATAAGTAAAAGGTGTCCTGCATGCATACGGAGTAAAAGAGAACGGTTTGAACAAATATTATAACTCATGTTTAATGAAAACGTAATAAACATGAAAATAATTTTCTTGACCCTGACAACTTGTATCTTTTATTTTGACCACATTATAAATGATTCCTCCAACATGTAGCATATCGTTGGAAAGGGTATAAACTAGACAACTTTTTAAAATAAACCTAAGTTCAAAATAATGTTTATTTTTTTTATATTGAATTTAGAAGTTGAAATTGCTCATATACATTTACACATTTTAAAGACTTTCGAAGCTCATAAGTCATTTTCTTGAAACCAGTTGTACCAAATAATGATTTACTTAGATTCAAAATACATTGCAGAATACAATAAAAGTTATTTCATACGATTACAATGACAAACAAAAAAAATATGACGATTAATAGCTGATTTACATTCAACGACATTCGACGTCCGCAAAAAAGTTGAAACATAACATATGAAAAACAACAAAGACAAAAAGAGAAAAAATAATCATCTGCTTAAAAAAGTCAATTGAAACCCGAGAAACAAACCCAAAAATCGTTATCTGCTTTTTTTTGCAGATGTCGAGTTTCATCTTTTTTCTGTAAAATCGTCGATGCGTGAATAAATAACTATAATAAGGTTACAAAAACAAGAAAACCAATCATTTGTATTGGTTTATGACATTTTTTGTGTAAATTTATTTTTTAATGTGTAAAGAAAACGAATTTTTGATTTGACATCTGCATCTGCGAAAATCTTTGAATGTAAATCAGCCTTTAAATGCGAGATTCCGGGTGATTTAAATAAAAAACGAAAAAAAATCATATCTCAATTACCGTGACACTTAGGACGTAAATTGTATGGGTGAAAACTAGCTAATGATCCACCCAATCCCCCAACAAATTCTTTTGGTCCATGTGCCAAACACCCTGTATTTATTTCCTATTACAAACAACAAAATATTGTGTGCGGCTATCTTTTATTACCATACTAAATGAGGGTTTTCCATAAATTTGCCATGACGCCCCAGAGAATAATGATTTCTATTTATACCACGCATTGGTAAAGTGAAAAGTATTATTTTTGCAAAGGAAGAATTTTAAAAGAATTTATTTAAAATGAAATAAATCGTAAATTAGTGCGGCTATCATTTAGTACGGGACTGTATTTTGAGTAGGTCGATCTACTCTAACAGAACATAAATCAATCATCATCCTAGATCAATCATCCTAAGTGCCTGGGACCACAGAACTTTTTCAAATTGATTTATTTTCTGTTAGAGTAGATCGTGACCTACTCCAAATAAGTCTCCGTTAGAATGGTCGGTGTTTAGGAACTCCAGGAAAATTTCGGGATACTCAATATACGATAATTCTCTATACAATATTCAAAAATCGTCAATCCTAAGTGCCTGGGATCACAGAACTTTTTACAATTGATTTACTTTCTGTTAGAGTAGATCGTGACCTACTCCAAATAAGCTTCCGTTAGAATGGCCGGTGTTTAGGAACTCCAGGAAAATTCCGGGAAACTCGATATACGATAATTCTCTATACAATATTAAAAAATCATCAATCCTAAGTGCCTGGGACCACAGAACTTTTTCAAATTGATTTATTTTCTGTTAGAGTAGATCGTGACCTACTCTAAATAAGTTTCCGTTAGAAAGGCCGGTGTTTAGGAACTCCAGGAAAATTCCAGGAAAATCAATATACGATAATTCTCTATACAATATTCAAAAATCGTCAATCCTAAGTGCCTAGGACCACTGAACTTTTTCAAATTGATTAATTTTCTGTTAGAGTAGATCGTGACCTACTCAAAATAGGTTTCCCTTAGAATGGCCGGTGTTTAGGAACTCCTGAAAAATTCCGGGAAACTCGATATACGATAATTCTCTATACAATCTTCAAAAATCGTCAATCCTTTCCTAAGTGCCTGGGAACACAGAACTTTTTAAAATTGATTTATTTTCTGTTACAGTTTTTTAATATTATATTGTGTAACAAGTGAAGAAAACGAGTGATTGCAATACGAAAGTGAAATTTAGCAGGTTCAAGTAGAGAAAATTTAACTAATTCGAACAGTTTATCAAGAAAGTTGGCAATTAAGGAAAAACCAGGTTTGAGGAATAAAATTCTTTACTATTCAACGTAACAAACTTGCATGTCAGCACTTTGTAACTAAGTTCCGGGCAATCGAAAGTGTTTTTCGGCCTTGGGGCAGTTTTGCACAAACTTAATGTTTAAAAATGAGCTTTCAATTTTGACAAATGATAAGTACTTAGAATTTATAAGGGAAGGAGGAATACTCTTTACTGTTTTTCTAGCAAAATCAATTTTTCAGTAAATTACGGATATTACAATTAAAAATTTACCGAGAACCGTTAATTTAAAAGTTCAGTAATTTTTGATTCCCTATAGTTCTTTGGGACAAGAAAACCTGTGCAAGGATTTTGTTCAAAAAATGAGACTTGAGTTGCGATTTTCGTGTGCGTACTAGATACACAACAGTAAATATTATTGTTGTTTGGTTTAATTTTAATATTATCGTACATCTAGTAAGCCGATAAAAATTGCAACTCTCAAGTTTCATTTTTTGACCAAATCCTTGCACAGATCTCATTTTCGATACTATTCGGGAGTTCCGTTTTTTTTAAGAACTCGTCATAAATAAAATTTCAAATTTTCAATAAAATTGCTAAGCGGGCTAAAACTTTCAAAATGGTTGATTATATTGATGATTGGTAGTTGAGAAAATCTTAAAAAACTTTGGATAACTCAAAAATTTTGTACAGAAAACTCAATTTTTTTTTTAATTTTTCAAGTATTTCCAGAATTTGCATACATATTTCGATAAATCAGAAGAATATATTAAATTCAATTCGGTCCCTAGTACCTAAGTAAAAACCATTTGACGCTAAAATTAAAAACGTAACAAATTTGGTTCGGGTTGCGGTCGAATTCAGATCCAGAATAGTGAGCTCAAAAATGTTTACATTTAACCTTAGTTAGTATCTAGTTAAAATATTTAGTTCCGGAGTTTTTACAGTAAGTTGCATCCAATTTTTAATAGATCCTTATACCGAATCATTTTATGTTTGTCAAATTATCTGGAATATTAGAATTTTTGCGTTTATACATTTTTTAATCCTACAAATCGGATTAAGCTGAAGGAATATTTTGGGTTGGCAGAACATTTTTTTAAATTGTGGGACATGGATATGGTTTACAATTGATAAGATGCGCGGGACATCTGAGATCCCAAGAATGCCCAAAATGCTTATCTGTAAATTCTTTATTATTGAATAACATTTTTGGGAGCCCTGGATTTTATTTTTCCGATTTCGGGGCCGCAGTATGAAAAACTTTGAGAAGCACTGATTTAAAGCATATAAACCTAATTTTAAAAAAAATTGAAATAAATAAACTATCAACAATCAAAAAATACTGAGAATGGCTTCGTTTTAATTTTAAACGATAATAATATAAGACCATACATAGTAGTGACTAGTTTTTGCTTCTTTATAAAAAGCCTTTCAGTAACTTATTGAAATTATCTTTCAGAGGCGCCAAATGTTTGTCGCACACACAACAAAAAAAGCACGAGCCGGGGCTGGGTATATGTAAATGTTATATGTTTTTCTAATAGATGGTGTAATTGTTCTTTGCATGTATTGTGTGAATCTGGTAATACATATTTTTGAAACGTCTCTTCATAACCTTCAAAACATAGTATCTGACATTTGATTAAAATATAAACAACAAAGTTTTCTTATTCGATTTAAAATGGAGAGTTTTTGCCAAATAACCGTCATTTGCGGGAAGTTTTGTTGTAGTTTTTTACTGTAAAGAAAAACGTTGCTGAAAGTTATCGTTTACTTGTAGAAGCTTACGGTGAACATGCTTTTTTTGATAGTATGTCTAGAAGCTGATTCATCACAGCCGAAGCGAAATGTTCATTGTGATAAGGTTATGCTCTGTATTTGGTAGACGACGACTTTTTCAGAAAGGGAATCCGTGAGTTGCCTAAAAGATGGGCGAAGGTTGTGGCTTCTGATAGAGCATACTTTAAATAATGTAGCACTTTTATATATTGTATTTACTAAATAAATATGTAATTTTAACCAATAAACGGAGTTTACTTTTACATATACCATAGTTTACAGAAAAATGAATGCAAACGAACCTTTCGAACTTACTATAACCTTGACCTTTATTACTATATCCAAAATATCCGATTGATTTCATTTCATCATTTTAAATAAAGGTTAAGTTCCAGTAGATTCTCCACTGTGCATGGATTAGAAAGATAATCGATATTTGGTGTATATTGGATGTTCATAAGCTAAATTTATTGATTGTGTTGAAATTGCCTTAACGAGACTCACTCTGTACCAGGTCCATAAAATGTTAGATTTTTCCGCGATTACACTGAAAATAATTCAGGGTCGATTTCGACTTCTCTAAACCAAGAAGCGAGAATAGTGTTGTAAACTGTAATAGCGCTTACGCTTAAGAACAAATAATTCAAATTCGTTTTGTGAACAAACAATTATTGCGTTTTGTTCTAAAATCCTGATAATTTATTCACAATAAAAATTAATTCTTGTGATGTAACAAGATTTCTCCACGTGATTGAAACACAATACTTTTGAGATTAAATATCTTTAAAATTAATCTAATTTTAATTCTGTTGTGAAATAAAAACTTTTAAATTTAAACATCCAAACGATTAATTTTCAAATTGTTTTCGTTGCTTAGCTGGAGTTTAGATTATTTTAGCAGCAACAGCATTTTTCTGTTCATCGGTGCATTTTGTATGGCTGGTCATTTCGAAATTTGCAGACAAACATGTACTTTAAGGCGTAAATAAAACTCAGAAGGTAGTTCAGTGAGCAGAATCTTTATTTCGCTACTCGGCTAAGTATCCTAATTAGGCTTTTCCATATTACATACCATATTACATTGCGTTACTTGAACTTTTAATGATATAAAATAAAGAAAAACTGTTCCACCGACCGAATACGTCAAGAAATAGGCAAATCTGGAGCTAGAAAGTTTTCGCGATTACAATAAACAAAAAAGCTTTGTTACAATGGGAACGTAAAAAAATGAACTTAATTCAGGCTGTGAAGTTATTGCAGTCAGTATAAATAAGCCTCAAAAATGACAATCTTTGTTTTGATGGATTCGTCAATAAACAAAATTGCCCTATCTCGGGTGATGAAAAACCTCGTGCTATTCAGGAAAGATGTCTACACCCAAAAAAAGTTACTGTTCGGTGTGCATTTTGAGCAAATGGAATCGATGGGCCACATTTCTTTGAAGATGATGCTGGAAATGCTATTACTGTGAATGCTGAGCGATACCAATCAATGTTGAGTGACTTTTTACGGTCACAATTAGATGTCACATAACTAGAGAAAACTTTACGTTTTTGCGATTGAAATTTTCTCAACGTGTAATTTCATAAGATGCAGATTTCAAATGGTCATATGATCTAACAAAATCTGATTTTTTGTGGGATTTTTTGCAAAGTCGAGTGTACATATGTACACAAGCCACAAATAATTAATGATCTAAAGAATAACATTCAAGTTGCAATTCGTGAAATAACTCCAGCAACATGTTGAAAAGTAATTGAAAATTTCGATATTCGAATTGATGCCTGCAGACGCAATCATGATGGACATTTAAATGATATTTTGTTCCACGTATAATTGTAATAGATCATAAAACAAACAGCTTGAAAAAATTGCAAACTGTTTGTGTTTTATTAAAAAAAACAAGTGGGCGCATTTTTTGGTTGACCCTTTATAAACTAGGCCAATTTAATTATCACAACATTCATTGACAATCGCGTCGGCAATTGTAATTGGCCACAGAATTTCTTCTCGCCTGAAGAAGGGCAAAATGATTCTACATTAATAAACAAAATTAATTGATCGAAATAACTTTGTTAGCATATTTCCTGAATGATCAACAATTCAACACATCATCGGTTTTCTCAATTTACAACAAATATGCTTACATTCTGATAGTTACATATTACATTCTTTCACAGGTAAAGAAACTGCCGTTTCTTAGACACATTTTGTTATCAGTTTAATTCGTATTTTAAGAATATTAACTTTTAAGTTTTGTGACGATGTTATAATGGGTCATCTGAAAGTCGCGCCTACCTGTTTATTTTTAATAAAAACAACGATTTAGATTTTTTAAAGCTGTTTTTTTACTGAAAGTATGATTCATTACAATTATACGTGGGACAGAACAACATTCAAATATCCACCATCACTGCTTCTGTAAACAATAATTCAAATACCAACATTTTTAATACCTTCTCGATATGTTTCATTATTTAAAAAAAAAATCGGATGGTGTTGAATCACGTGAGCTTTGAGGCAAATTAAAAACAGCTTTTCGTGAAATTGCACGTTGACGAAATTTCGTCGGAACAACATAATATTTCCCCCAAGGTGTGTGGCATGTAAAAAAAACTGGTCATAAAAAATCCCCTACAGTAATATTATTCCCAGCCTCATATTCGAAGAAAAGTGGCCCAATGAACCCATTTACCAAAAATGATATCTTAATAGTGGCTTTATATGAGTACATATGACCCCCTTTATAATGTGGTGATAACAATCGCGGCATGGTGAGAAACTCTCTTAATCTCTGCTGTATATTTAACGACTGTTATACAGGAACCGAAACAAATCCAGTGTGTTACGTAAAGTGAGTTGCCAAATTATTAGAGACACTTCGAATTTTGTTGGAACGTGTTGAATTCAGGCGAATTACATACATTTTAACTAAACAATTTTAAAGTATAGCCACAAGAAACTATGGAAATAAAATGTGATGGATTTTTTAATTTTTTTTATATATTGTGCTTTATAAGATTCGTAAGCTACTTGTTAATTAGTTAAGATACGTTTCGGTAAGGTAAATAAACTTTATAATGAATTGTTGAGATTGAAGACCTTATTTTTGGAATTGAAGCGACGGCTGCTTCAGAAATGGACCTGATCGACGATCAATATTATCAGATTATTCCAAAAATTGGGTCTTATACGAAACGATTCGGGTAAAATCAATTCAGTTAATCGTGATTAAACAATTAATGGTACGTACCGTCGGTGCAAACGCTACATCTAACTTTAAATTACCATCCTTAACAATGCCAATTATAAAATATTCACCTTAACGTTTCACGAGAACATAACACTCTCACTGGCTCAAAAATGTAAATATTTAAAGGCGGTTACTTAAGGGTAATGCATGCAACACCTTATACCTAAAAGTTGATGATACTAGTTATGTCGAGGCCTTCCAGCGTTTTATGAAACGTTATGACTAGAAGAAGTTAATTCTAGAATCTTACATTAAGTCTCTCAAAAATTACCAGGGTTAATTCTGCAACGCTCGCTTCAGTTCTCGATAACCTCGACGAAGTAATTCGGAGACTGAAAACTTGAGAAATGGATCAGAATTACGTGATCCTTGGCTCATTCACATAGTGCTACAAAAATTGGATCAAATCAAAGAGTCCTTGATGAATAAAGGCGTCTTTGGAAATATGAGACAGCAGACTAAGATTTTCCACCACTTCAAACATTTTTAGATTTTCTTATTCGAAGAATGGATTCGCTAGTTGAAGCACCGTCAGAAAATGAGACTGCCTTTAAGCAGCAGAAATCTGTAAGGACTCTCCATGTTTCCTCAGAGTATCCGTGTCTACTTTGCGATAGTAAAGTAGGTCAACGCAGATAATTTTAAAGAAGTAACTCACACAATATACCAATAAGCAAACGGAGGTGTAAAATATGTCAGCGTACGCACAACACATTAGTTCACTTAAACACCTGTGAAACCTTTAGTTCTACGAATAATTCCAACTCAAAGCCCAGTACAGTAAATGAATTGGTATTAACTTCTATCGTGAAAGCTCTAAATACAACACTACCAACAGTAGTTATCCAAATAAAGGATAATTCCAACAACTGGCGAGAATTTAGAGCGCTACTTGATTCTGAGTCAATAAGGTCTTTCATAACAGAGTCATGCGTTACATCATTAGGACTTTCAAGATTAAATTCAAGAATGCTAATTAACAATTAACGTAGCACAGGCCGGTAGTTTAAGAGGTGTTAAAAAGATGGAAATAAAACCAAGAATAAATCATTCATTTGTCATAAAAGTACCAGCATTGATCGTGCCGATTATTACATCGAATCTAATACATTTAATACGCCACTCGAATTTGTTGAATCCCTACCATTGGTTGATTCAACTTTCAATAAAAGAGGAGGGTCTACCGACATTCTATTGTGTTGCGAATATTTCTTTAATATGTTTGGACCTAACAAAATTACTAATCAAGCAATAATGTTGTTCATTCTTTAAATGGCCAACTCCTGTTTCCCCCAATAGCATAACAAACATTGTTGCAAATATTAATGCGCTTCCGGATGTGGATAAAATGTTTCGGCCGATTATGGTGACCAGTTCAGATGCAGATTATCAGAGGGTTCTATGGAGGATTCACCTACACATCCGTTACGTCATTGCAAATTGTTGACCGTAATTGCGGTACTTCAAGTGCTCCATTTCTATCCACATTCGCACGTAATCATGTAGCGAACCAACATAAATATAACTTCCCAAAATCAGCGAAAATAATCAAAAGTGATTTCTACGTAGATGACCTAATGACCGGAGCAGACAGTATTGATGAAGCAGTAAGACTACAGAAAGAGATGATACAAATTTTTTTTTTGTTTCAAACTAAGAAAATGCTCGACTAATCAACCGGACTTTTTGAAACCAACTTATCATCAAGCATCCAAGCTTTTCGTCCCTATGGGTTGGCTTACACCAGTGCAGTCGTCGTAAAAATTCTATTCCAACAACTATGGGTAGAAAAACTTGGATGGGACGAGCAACTTTCAGCATCAATTCGAAGTATTTGGCTGAATTTTAGGCAAGAACTAAACTTGATTGAAGACCTAGAGCTAGATCAATGGCTACATACATAAAACTCTTCGATTCTGAAAATCCACAGCTTTTCTGACGCGCCAATGGATGCAGACGCGGCAGTTCTGTACACAAGAGTAGATCTGCCACAGGGTGATGTTAAGATGCAATAATAGCAGCTAATTCGAATGTAACACGGATAAAAATCATGACGATACCAAGCTTGAATTATGTGCCGCCGGACTGTTGGTTAAATTATTGCAGTCAACAATAAAATCGCTAGAGTTTGAATCCAATCCTCAAATATTTGTATACACTAATTCAACAATTGTTTTAAATTGGTTATCTAAGCCGCCTAAATCGTGACCTACCTCTATAGCAAATAGAACAATCCATTTACTCTCATACACAAGCAGAAACCAATGGTTGCATGTGCCCTCGCAAGAAAATCCAGCTGACTGCGCATCTAGAGGAGTATAACCCAGCGAAATCAACGGTTGTGATCTGTAGTGCAGTGGCGTAGGGAAGGGGGTTGCAGGGATTCAACCCCCCTCCCCCTGAGTTTCATGTATCATAAAATCATTACATCGTGATGTAAAGATCGACACAGTAAACAAAATCATTTATAATTCGAATTACGAAAATAATCATTACCGTTAGTATTAAAGGTATAATACATGTAACCTGGAGTTAATCAATTTGTCAAGTGAGGCATTCATTTGATTCTTCACTTAAAAGAAATGTAAACAAAGCGGCATAATATTAGCCATGTTTTATAGATCTGTATAGATCTTTTATCCAGATTATGCCGAAATTACTTTACCTAAGCCAAATTAATTAAAATGTTTGAAAGCGGTCAGATAAGTATAATAAAGAAATTAGAACAAAATATTTGTCAAACTTTTAGTAGGATTAGTATTATTCGCTAGGACTCCTAACTTGGATAATCTCTCCAATTAGAGAGTTCCAGTTCTGTCAGGCACCTTCAGAATTACCTACGAAACACAATCGGCGAGAAGCGACTAAATGGATTGGCATTTTAAATATTCACACAGATGTGGATATACCAGCAGACGGTGTCCTCGATGAATTGGCCTTAGTGTCACGACGAATCAATATAAAATTATAAAAAATGAATAAAACATTGAATTTAAATAAATACTCATAATATGCATTATTTAATTATAGAAATTATATTTTATAAACCCTCCCCCCCCCCCCCCCCCCCCCCCCCCCCCCCCCGCCACCAGTGGCGGCGGGGTCGCAATTGGCTGCAATGCAATCCAATACCATTTCCCAGTCAAATAATTGTCATGGACATTGCTGAAGAAGTAACTGAAAGTGTAACAATCAGTTACGCAAGTATTAATGAACGAAACCAGCTATTGACTCAGTTATATATTCAGCAAAGTATCAAAATATGGAACGGTAACAGTTTAAATTCTTAAATAATATACATAATTGCAAGTTGTTTGTGTAATTTTTGTTTTTAAACGAAATATCATTTATTTACTATCCAAACATTTTTACAAAAAAATCAATTTCGTCGAGTTTTAATTCAGAAGTTTTAATTTCAGGTAACCCAATGGGTGAAGTATAATTTTTATTTGTGTACTAAAAATTATAAGTGCTATAATTACTTGTTCTATTATGTACTAATTTTATTCTTATTAATCTAAATTTATTTCACGTCCTGATAGCTATTTCTAGTCTAGCTGGAACAATACTTTATTCAATGTTTTGGGCTAACCCTGATGGAAGTAGATTTTTGCTGAAGATTTTTCTAATTTAGATAAAAAATTAATTTCAACTTTAAGTACATATATTATTTAGTACAAAACTAAACTTTACCTACTCTTTAGATAAATATTTTCTTACATGATAGTTTCTTAAAGCTACGCTTTAAAAATGTTTAATTAAATACAAAAGTCGCCAAGTTCCACATATCACAGGGTTCGATGTGTCCCTAATAATTTGGTAACCCACTGTACATCTGAATCTGAAGCATAAATATGTGTACAGTGTACGTATTAATTTGTAGTTGTAATTGGTCTCTAAATATTTCAATCAATTCCTTGAAATAAGGATACTTAAATGTATAGCTATTTAGCAATGTTAAAACTACTTGTGCCATTTTTCCTGTTTAGCATTTTAAATATATTACTAAACATTTTGTAAATTACAAACATTGAGTTTATTTTTGATAAAAAATCGATCGCATTCATCAAGTTATTTTGCTCAGCACTAATGTCAAATTTGGTTTATGCCTTGATAACTACGAGTTCCTCCTCCACAAATCAAAATTTGTTTTCGTAAAATAAAAGATTTTCAGTTGTAATACGTAAAAATAAATAATTGATTTCAGATTTATCAAAATTTAAAAATTATAGTGTTCTTCATAATTTTATGTTTAAATTAATCTACTAGTTTATGGGTACATTTGAGAATGCATAAAGATCAGACGTGTTTAAGCCAAATGAGTATTTTTGACAAATTCAATTTTTTTCATTTCCGCGGCCCAGATGCCGCAAGATGGAATAGCAATTGCGGTGGCCCTCACAGTTATTCCAGAGTGAGTAAAAAATTACGACTTTTTTGTTTAATCTATGTTTTATTGCTACATTTAAATTTGTCAAAAATACTCATTTGGCTTGGACACCACTGCTTAGATAGTTGTATTAATTGCCAGCAAAAACTAATATGCGGCGCAGGTCCTCACTCTTTATAAAAATGTCAGAGACCAGAAGACAAAAATATGCTGAGAATGCCTAATATCGAATAGATTACGTTGCGCTTACCAATGCCGTATGAATTGAACTACGTGGTTTTAAATTAAACCACTGTAGGTATGTATACATACGGCTCCGGGATAGAAAGAGATTTTTTATTTTGTAGAGCTAGCAGTAATTGTTAAGGATGTTTTTGATTGCTATTATATAGAAGGACTTAAAACAGCTTTTTATAATGATTGCCACGTGAAAAATATGAAATCGCATCATCTTATTTAATATTGATGACAATGCAACTTCGTTTGTTTTTAAAAATGAGTTTCACTCTGCCATAATTTGGGACTCTGGCAAACGTACGCTGGAACTAGCATGCAGGGATGCTTAAAAATCTACGTTAGGAATTTATAAGTTCAACTCTAAATCAGTTATATCTTATATATATATTTTAGCACCCATCAACTAAGAATTGCCAGGAATTATGTATATCGAGGTGCCTCAAATTGGTAAAGGTTTGACCACTCAGATACTGTTAAGTTTTTGTTCCATTTACGCTGTTGAATTTATTTTGCGTGTATAACACAAGGAACACAAATCTTTACTATGCCGACGAAAAAATTAAGGCTCTCAATTCAAGTTTGTTCAACAATACGAATTGTTCCGTACTGCAACACAGCGATTAATAATAATTTAAATTTTGAACCACATAATAAAAATATAAAGGGCTGAAACCTCACGAGGTGATCAGAACATCGGTCTGTGGTATCTTCAATGGGGATAGCATTCACGTGTGTCATAAAGTTGGAAAGTTGGTGTGACAGTTTTGAGAGTATTGATTTCTATTTTAACCAACATATACTTACTTATACAACAACAGCCAAACAGGTCAAAAGCTTCAGTAACATGGGTATAGACATCCAATTTAACACGAAAAATTGTATTTTAGAACTTTATACCGAAAGTAGTATACAAAATTATACTGATATTTCTAACCATGCAACTGACCATATTCCAGAACTTTACCAGAAATCATTTTAGAATCCCATTTACAACGCACATGCCAAATTTCATAATAATCGGGTAAGGAATAATCAAGTTCCATCATATTCCAGAGCTTTATCCAAAAATCATTTTAGAATTCCATTTCCTACACACATATCAAATTTCATTATAATCGGTTAAGGAACAGCCAAGTTCCATCCTACTTGGCCTTATTCCGGAACTTCATCCAAAACTCATTTTAGAATCTCATTTCCAATACCCATGTCGAATTTCATCATAATCGGTTGAGAAATGAGCAAGTTCCATCATACTTGGCCATATTCCAGAACTTCATCCAAAAATCATTTTAGATTCCCATTTTCAATGCACATGTCGAATTTCATCATAATCGGTTGAGAAATGGGCAAATCTTAAACTCATTTTAGAATCCCATTTCCATTCATTACACATGTCGAATTTCATCATAATCCGTTGAGAAATAGCCAAGTTCCATCATACTTGGCCATATTCCAGAACGTCATCCAAGCAATATTTTAGAATCCCATTTCCTATACACATGTCAAATTTCATAATAATCGGTTGATAAAAGAGCAGGTTCCATCATACTTGGCCATATTCCAGAACTTCATCCAAAAATCATTTTAGATTCCCATTTTCAATGGACATGTCGAATTTCATCATAATCGGTTGAGAATTGGGCATGGGCAAGTTCCATCATACTTGGCCAAATTCCAGAAATTCATTCAAAACTCATTTACGAATCCCGGCAAATCGAAATGGGCAAGTTCCATTCTTCTAGGTTATATTCCAGAACTTCATCCAAACCAAAACTAATTTTAGAAACCCATTTCTAACACCCATGTCAAATTTCATAATAATCGGTTGAGAAATAGGCAAGTTACGTCATACTTGGCCGTATTCCAGAACTTCATCCAGAAAACATTTTGGAATCCCAGAACTTCATCCAAAAAACATTTTAGAATCCCATTTCTAATACACATGTCGAATTTCGTCGAAATCGGTTGAGAAATGGGCAAGTTCCATCATACTTGGCCATATTGCAGAACTTTATCCAACATTTTAGAATCCCATTTTCAACGCACATGTGATGAGAAATAGTCAAGTTCCATCATACTTGGCCATATTCCAGAATTTCATCCAAAAATCATTTTAGATTCCCATTTCCGACACACATATAAAATTTCATAATAATTGGCTGATAAATAGGCAAGTTCCATTATAGAAAAAATTTGTTAACTACTCACTATATCCTAATCTTACCCCAACTCAACTCCAACTCAACTTCAACTCAACCCGCAAATTGACCCCTAACTTAACCTTCAAATCAATTCCCAATTAAATACCCAATTCGATGATCAAACCAGCATATTATATAAAAAAAATCGTAAATATTTATAAAACCAGGTATTTTGGGTCAATTCGTGTGGCAGGCACCCCGCCCTCTAGACGCACAGTCTCCAAAAGCTTTTCAAATCTCCGCCTTGACTATAGAAACAGATTGGCGAAAAAAAATTCAAAATCGGATAAGCCGTTCTCGAGATAACACTGGTACAGACATCCAGACGTCCAGACAGACGGACGGACATTTTTTTTTTTTTGCTTTTTCAGACTCAGGGACTTTCAAAACGTCGAGAAAAGTGGTTTTGGACCAACCAAATTTTTCGTCATTTTTGACAGGATTTCAATACTTTGGTCTTTTTAGACCGAAGTAATATAAATAAGTGAAGCTATTAATAAATTAATTTAACAAATTCTAAAATTTTATAAGCAATGATAAAAGCTAATTCGATTTGTTAGATTTGCTTTTAGTTAGTTTGCTGCGTAGATACATATGTTTCCGCAACAAGTTTTCTACTGTTTTCACCCTCTTAGAATAAAGGTAGGAGTCTGCAAATTTGTTTCCTAAAATCCGGTGGTAACATTTTTTAGTAAAGTTTCAGGTGATCGGACCTCGGGGTCGACGGGCTTCGCATACATGTTTTTTGAAAACTTGTTACACTTGATATTAAAATTTTGTACTTGCTTAGCTTCAATGGTAATACTTCTTCTGAAATTTTTAAAGTGATTGAACCCCGAGGACGAGCGTTCCTTTACAAATATTTTGAAAATGTTTTACACTTTCTTTGAAAAATATTTAATTTATTGGCTTCGATAATGACACTCACTTTCTATTAAATTTTCAAATTTAATTATTACTGAAAAAAGCAAATTTGGTAAAATTAGCTTCTTATACGAAACAGATCCGCATAGAATTTTGTAAAATTTCGTCAAATTTGTATTTCAGTAATAATCAACACCTACAAGTTACTTTAAAAATTGTACAGCCAGTGGTTCTAAAATTTATTTTGTACGTTTTAGTACGCTTCGGGTGTTTTATTTATTCGTTCTGGATATTCCGGACATTCCGAAAGTGACGTAAATCGTTCTTTTATTCATTCCATTCCTTCTATTCCTATTTTACTCCATTCTTTTATTTATTCGGAATATTCAGAATGCATTTTTTTGTACTACATCGAAAGGTAGAATAAAAAGAATATTTCGTTTGACGTTTTGTAATTATGTGCGATGCTTACAATTTAAATGATTAAATTGAATTAAATCGTAGATATTATGGAAGATGAAATTATTAATTATGATAAAATTAATTATTTAAGGTATTAAATATTAAAATTTTTGAAAATATTTTTAGTTATACATATTACATGATAATAGTTTTAAATAGAACTTGGCGGATACAAAAAACCCCAGTTTTTTTTAAAGATATATAAATTAAAATTAATATTGAATTGTGTGTTTTCACGTACAAATTATTTGCAACTTCAATTAATTATAATAAAATTATTTATTTAATAAATTTAAATTGTTTCCTAATTTTCAAAATAAAAAAAATTCGTGCTATGGAAAATGTATTCCATTTATTCCAATCCGTTCTTTTATTACATTACGTACGGAATATTCCGAGGTCACGTGATCAATAATCTATTCCCTCTGTTCTTTCTATGGAATGAATAAAAGAAAACACCCTTCATTAAAAGTAAAGTTTTTTTTAAAACATTTTTTTGAAAATTATATTTAATTGACATAGCTAATTGAATTCTAATTTTAAATTCTAAGTATTGTCCAGAAAATGTTGCAAAAACATTTAGAGGAAAACAGTTTCGTGAATTTCCAGACAAACACGTTACCGGAAAATTTATTTTTAATTTAAAGAATGAGCAACGTTCAGAACCGATATCGTCAGTGAGTGCAAAGGTGGCTTTTCACAAATTAAACTCATCCTATCGTTCTGTTTCGTCAAAATACCAATCCACACAATTTTTGAATCTTATATATTTAACTCCCTTGACTTTGTCTGCAGATGAATGCGTAAAATGTGTTAATCGCCACATGATTAAGCCTCATTATTATTTTTTTTTTTTATGAAACTGAAACGAGTCAATATGTGTGTAGGTAGGTACGTGGTAGAGTTGTACAAATTGAAAATATTTTGTAACTTTTTATAAATTATAAAGGTATTAGTGAAAATTAATAGTTTATAGACGTTCAGGCGCTTTAATTGTAGGTTCCAATTTAAGCATTTAATGATTAATTAAGGCCAAAATAAAATGCCTACACACAATTTTCAACAAAGCCAAAATAAAACAAACATAGCTGGTCCGAAGTTATGCGCAGAACACACACTTAAGAATAATAATTATTTGTATGACTTGAGAATTTCCGTTGATTTAGTACTCTTGACTTAGGAGTCTTGATATTCAAAAATGAAAAAAATCGACGACTGTATGTGCGGTGCGAAATTCAGCGATATACTTTAGAAATGACCAAAGAACAGGTCATTATTGTGAAGTCAAAAATGATGATGTATAGTGCTGTCACTTTGAGACTCTCTGAACTTCAAAATGCAATACTAACTTAAAACAGACGCCCGACGTTAAATCTTGATATATATGAAAAAGCCGGCTAGTATTGACCCAAGCGTAACTGCATTTGAATACAGTTTCCAAAAAAAAAAACAAACACTTGTTGATTTGTAATCGTTTAATCTTAAATATTTATTTTTTTATTCTAAATTTTTTCGGTAAGTCATTTAGTGAAAGTGAACTTATTTTAAGGTTATCGACCGTTTTCATTTAAATGAATGGACAACATAAGTTTGTGCATGCAAAAAGCTTTCAAAATTGCCAAACTTTCATTGTCCCAAGGTGTATTGTTAATAAGTGTGTTTTGACAATAAAATTAACATAATGCAATTCTAGTAACATTTCAACAGATAAACATACCCATTTTTACACACGGCAAGGAATACAACAAATATTTATTAAAACATTAAATAATTATTCATCCGATAATTAATTAAAGAACAAATATGCATAATAAACCATTTCCTTCAATGTCGAATATGTCACACATCAATGCCGTTCATTATTTCTGTTAAAATTGCATATATCCATATACATAAATACTCGTATATTGCAAGTAGTTTTTACTTTAATAAAACAAAAATGTTTTACCCTATCTTCTACTAGTTCTGTATGTCGACCATATTTGCTGGTTTGTTGCTTTACACAAACTTGAAGAAAACAACCTTGCAGTTAAAAAAAAAACAACAACAACATTAAATAAATAAATAAACATATAATATGTATGTACATAGAAATATAATTCAAAAAACAAGAATGTTTTCTTATTCACCATAACAGTGGATTTAAAACTAAATAAAAGAAACAATTTTATGTATGGATGTTGGCTGTTTTCATTATTAAATCTATACAAAAACTAAGTATTGTGATATTTAAAAATTTGTATTTTAAAATAGATTTATAAATAAAAAAAATGTTTAACAATATGTATATAGTCGTACATAAATTGAATGAAAGTAACTTTCAATATAGGATGTATCGTATTATGAATGTTGATAAAAATGATTTTTTTTTTTTTTTTTGCGATGATCATGATGATGTAGCATAAAATTCAATTTTAAAAGTAGATTAAAATTCATCATCATAATTCATAACGATATAAAGCTGATAATTCGCTGTTTTGAATGCATTTTTTGATTTGATTATTGGGTTGTTAACTGATTTTTTACGTTTATATTTACAATGTATGTATATAGATACGAGGGATTATACAAAGTAGAAAATTAAATTAAATTCACGATCGAGATGATGATGCAGGATCACAAAGTTTAATTGAAAATCTATAGAGAAAATAAGTGGGTTGGCTGTGATGATCGGCACCCGCAAATCAAATTTATATGATTACTATAATATTGCACTTTTGCATATTAAAAAAAAAAAAAAAATAAAAAAATGATTTCGGTTTCTATTTTAAACTACCGGAATATGGTAAACCAAAAGATCTTCGAAAGCGAAAGTAAATTTCTAGTAAAGCTGGTGTATAATTAGGGGGTTGTGCGGCATTTTGTATATACGATCACTTATAGAAAATACGTGAGAACATGTTAACCCTTTTTTTAGACCGTGACTTTCAAGAATATTTTTACGACATGCTTGGTGTATTTTTTTTTTGTTTTATTATGAAGACACATGTTTTTTTTAATAAATATTTATTAACAGTAAGTGATGTTATACGTGCTATTTCCGAAAAACAATAAAATTTATGTTAAATTATTATTTTATTTCACATGATTGTATAATATAGTAGGTATATTTAAATAATATAATTTTGCGAACAATTATTGTTTATAACAGGTTATTAATATGGGTAGTTTCACTAATCTGGTTTAAGAACTTAATTTTTGGCATCTACCTTAATCGTAAATTTTTCAACTTATCTAATTGATAAGAAAATGTTGCCTCTTCATTTCGTTATTTTTGTCAACAGTATTTATGTATATAACAAATAAGAACAATTCCGAATATAAAAGCTGCAATATGTGAAATTTTTCGAAAAATTACCTGTGTAAAATCTATTTACTGGTGCGATCGGCTATCCCTCTGTAAAAAATAAAAAAATATATTAGATTAAGTGCACGTAAAGAACTAGGTAGCAAAATTTTAAAAAAGTTCGACAGAGTAAACTTTATTGTTTAAAATAAAACAATAAAGTCTAACTCTAAATAAAGTCGCCCTCTCCTCTTTAATTCAATTTTATAACAATTTGATTTTGGACATACATTTCAGGCTTCTTAAAGGTACAAATTACAAAGGCCATTCCAAATTTTTTGTTTGTTAGCCTTCATGAATATATTTTGAGGTTGGCTTTAGTCAGTTTGATGAGCTTTTATAAGCATAATACATAGTTTGCGTTACTGCTTAACATATTTTGAAATACATACATATTTCAAAGACCTTAGGTTTTAGAAATATTGACGATGAGTGGAGACGAAATACTTCCAAGTACCCGTGACCACCTAGTAACCCTTAAGAACTTCATTTTGGCGGTGGCGTAAAGCAATGATGCAGAAAATCAATTAGATAAACAATTAAAAGAACTTCGATCAGACATTAACAAACAACTATGATATTGTTTAGGTTTGCTTATAAAAATTACAATATATAAATTGAACTGATGATGACGGTTCTGACACAGTTTGTCAAATTCGAGTTTTGTTCCATTAAATACGTTAAATTATAGAATTAATAAAAATCTAAAACTTTTATTTTAATTTATTGGTAAATTAATTTAAAAATATTGTTTTTAAGGTAAATTTCAACGTCAAAGCAAATTTATCACTCCGGCCCTTTATGACTCGAATTCAGGATCTCTAACTTTTGTCGGCTCTAAGTTACATCATTCATATGACATCAAAATCGTTCCGAATTTATGATCATTGTTTATTACAATGAGTAAACTTTTTTAATCGCTACTAATCAATTGAGAACATTTTTTAACGTAAGATTTTTTCATCATATGACATCGGCGAGAATGAAGTGTTTAGTATGTGGTTACAATTTTTAGAAACGTTAGAAATGTTTTTTTGTAACCAATTTCCCTCTTTCCTGTCAGCTTCGTATCTCGAAATTGGGGGCCTCACAAGCGTATTTACTAATAATAAGTTGTTTTGAGCTAGTGATGTTTATCCTTCGGATTTCGGGAACAATATAAGCTTTGTAATAAATGGTACATAACAAAAAACAAAATCTTTCTACGCCACCCTCGTACACAGGTAAGTAAATACCAATTAAAAGATAAGCTCAGAAACATTTTTTATAGACAATTAATTAAGTTTTCCAAAAATCTAAGAACTCTATTTTTGCCATTAATCTACTACTCGAATACTCGGGTAATTGCTTGTGGTAATCGAGTTCTATATATAAAAAAATACAACAATACCTCGTTATACGGCCTAGATCGGTTCCTAAAAATTTGGCCGTAAACTGAAATGCCGTCAAGCGATTTTTATTTTTCATTTACAAAATTTCACTCAGTTTTGACAACGGGAAAAAATAACAAAGATAGATAGATAGATAGAAATGAATTTCTATCACCCAAACAAGGTATGGGTGATAGAAATTCATTAATTATAATAATAATCATTTCTGTATACATATTTTTAATTTATATTATTACAACGATGGAAATTTGCTTTTCGAAGAAATATCGGAACAAGAAGCCTTTTCTCTAACTTCAAACATCAAGCCAGCTTTAGATAAGATGCGACCAAAAATAAGATTTTTTTAAAAATCAGCAGTTCGAAGTGATTTTTTATCAAAGTATGTAGTGCAGCAAGAGGGAAAATCCTTAAACTAATTTTGGACTGCAAACCCCGCTGGAATACAGACATTTTTGCAGTTAATCGATTTTTAAAATTAATTAACTGTATTAACTCAGCATTAAATGAATTGGGTTCGGAAAAATTTGCTGACGAGGACACTCACGTTTTAAAGGAAGTTTCTTTAGTATTGGAACCTTTAATGGTTGCAGTTGAAGAACTTAATAAAGAAAATGCCAGTCTTATAACTACTGAGGAACCCTTTTAAATGTATTCAAAAAACTAAAAGAAATGAATACGTCCCTTTTACAGGATATAATATTGAGCATTTAGAAATTGAAGTTGAGAAACGACGACAAAAAGACTTAATAACGTTATTATTATTCTTACATCATGGTAGATTGGTAGGCATCCAAAATACCGATTTTTTAAGTTATTCATCAAAACAACCATAAAACTAATTGCTAAACAATTAATAAATAGACTAAATCCAGATCAAATTCAGAACGAAATATCGAAATCGGATAATCGGATAGTTCCAGCTCCTCTGATGACACGGACTGCGATTGTGAAAAAACAGCCTACGATGAGTTACAGAAGTCCCTTAATTCATTTACATCA
Organism: Tipula helvola; assembly: GCA_963556165.1. Lineage (NCBI taxonomy): Eukaryota > Metazoa > Arthropoda > Insecta > Diptera > Tipulidae > Tipula > Tipula helvola. The sequence goes on along the minus strand of OY744481.1, from coordinate 161,838,298 downwards.
ACTAAATTCACTAAATTTACAGCTTCCGTGGAATATTGAAAAGGATTTCAAATTCGTCGAATTGACCAGAGGAATGCAAAGTGAGGTATTGAAAATGTATACCAAGCGCTTCTAACAATAAAACCTACCTCAACGGCATGCGAACGGGTCTTTTCACTTGCCGGGAGTATAATAACAAAACTCCGTAGTCATTTATCTGAAGGCACTCTTAATGGACTGGTATTCTTAAAATATTATTTTATAAACAAAAAATAAGTAATTAATTAAAAATTGATTATATTTAACATATTTTAAAATTTTGCTCGTATATAAACTTAAAGTTTCAATAACTTATTTGAATATTGTAAAATTTGCAATGAATAATGAATTTTAGCATGATTGAATTCTTTCTTCACCATTTTTGTTTTATTTAATATATGAATTTAAATACAAAATTAATTAATACAAAATTATTTAATATATGAATTTAAATTATCTTTTTTTTCTGGTAACTCGACTTACCCGGGTAGTTCAAAGAATAACTACCCGATACCCGGGTATTTATTTTTCGGGTATTTTGGAAACTCTAAGCAGCGCTTCAGTGCTTACGAAGAAATCAAAAATTGGGACGATTCTTCGATCGCCTGAAAAGAGGAGGATTTTTTTCGGCGCGGAATCTGTATGCCTGAAAATGAGAAAAAGTCGTAGCTAACGGATGGACAATACTTTCAACAAAATATATTGTACCAATTTCTCTGAATAAAGCGTTGAAGTTATAAAAAAAACTCAGAACTTATTTATACCCCCAATTAGCCAGTTCACACCATGTATACAGCGCATCGCAACACTTCCTCGTTTCATACCTCTTTGCCTACAAACTTTGATGGAGGGGTAATTTTTGTGTTGCGTCGTTTCAACAAAAATTTTATGTGGTGAACCAAAACCAACACAAATGTTTTTATACAAGCCATATTATTTCCATGACGCACGCATATTATTAAATCCAAAACCTACTATTTCTGTAAGTATTAGTGATATTTATACTGTTTTTGATACAAACTACAATTTAAAATCAAAGTATGTAAAGATTATACTGTATTATGACGCTAATACTTACAGAAATAGTAGGTTTTATTTTGTGTTTGTGTAACTCACTCACACAAACAAAAAAACCAATCAAAATAGTTAAAATTTTGTTCATCTAGCTAGTATGCTTATGCTTATAATAAAATGTTACTTATACATTGATAAATATCAAGAGTTGACGCAACATAGTGTGAAGGCGAGGCTGTTGCAGTGTTGCGATGCGCTGTATACATGGTGTGAACAGGATGAATAAATGTAGCAAGATATTCCCGTTTCTATGATATTAACATTTCTGACATTGACGTTTCTGTGACGTTTTATTGACATTTTATGACAATTTAATGATTGAAATTTCAACGACATGTTGATCGATACATTATTTGTGAATTACTTTAATAAAATCGCCTTTCAGGGGGGAACCTCCTCCAGACAACTGGTTTTTCAATAATTTTTTACAAAAAATTGAGAGCATTTATTCCAATGAAACAAATTGCATAATAATATTGACGTTTAAATGAATACAACATTTTTTTTTATGAGTGAAAAAAAACAAAATGGCGGCGCTATAGGTGCTCGAACTAGACTAATAGTTTATACGAAATTTTAAGTTTGTGCAAAGGCCGATAAGTTAAAGAATATGTGTACAAAATTTCAAGTTGATTGGTCCTTTACTTTTTGAGTTACATTCCACGGCGCGCAAAAAAACACGTTTCAAGAAAAACTCGATTAAAGTTTTCGTTCTTGAAGAGAACGCATTACTTCGCATCACTTCGGTGACTTCCTAGGGACCTTTAGGACTTTCTGTTGGGCTTGAAACTTTGGAAATATATTCTTCAGATACTAAATGAATTTTTAAAGTAAAAAAAAAAATGCAAAAAAATTAATATCTGGAGGAGGTTCCCCCCTTAAAGGTATTATTTCTGAGTAATAAATTCTCTTGGTATTCAAAGTCGTATATAACTCTTAATAGCAAAATATTAAGGGATGCTTTAAAATAATATCACGCCATTAGGGTGGATTTGGGCCAGCTGGGAGATATATAAAATGAAATGCTATATGACAAGGAGGTGAGATTCGAAAACAAATGATAATTAACATTAATTCTGATTTTGTATTGTTTGTGTTTTATTATTTTGTATCTTCGAATGGTCTACAGTGATGCGCCGTCTAGTCTGAAGCACTGAGTAAATATAATATAATAATATAACGGCACAAATTTTCAGAAAATACATTTTTGAACATTGGGGATGCTCTCTGAGTGGAGTAAATTAAATTCTTAAAGATTTTCAACGGTATACTAGAGGTACATAACTGGATCTAATTGTTAAAGGTCGAAGATAAAAATGGCGAATGCGACTTTGCTGCTCAACACGTGTCAGTTCTAAATAATTTAACATTATTTGTGAGTTGTGATTTGGCGGTATGAGAGTAGACAATTTATATTGTCGTGAACAATTGTGATATTGGAGAAGAGGTCTCCAAATTTAAGAAAAGCCGTGACATATTTGAAGGACCTTGCCTGCCAAAAATAACGGAAAAGTTTGTAAAATACAAATGGTTGGTTAGGTGATCTTTAACGGATGCTTTCTGGGAAAAGTGTCGTCCGAGGAGTCGGATAGACCAAATTTTTTTATAATTATTTGTGTACCTATTTATTTTATCGCAACAAAATAATGTTTTTATGTTCTTGAGAAAATTTTCTATTGATTGAAAAAAAAAATTGAATGAATTTGATCATGAGATATAAGCTTTCAATGTATAGCTGAGTAAAAATCACCCATGTGTGTATCTTATGTAACTTTTTGATAGTGGTTAACAAATAAAACGACAAAAAGAGAGGGTCAATGTTGAGAATCTTTGAGAAACTCTGACGAATTCCTGTAGTAACACGAAATAAATAAGAACTAAAATCATTAATCCTAACAAATTGGTAACGGTCAGAAAGGTAAGAATTCAACTGTCTGAAAGGAATGAACTGATAATTTAGTTTCTCGAGCTTTTTGATAAGAATCGAATGAGCAATTGGATTGAAAGTCGTTGAAAAGTCGGACATCCACTTGTTGCCTTTATATTCGAATCTACATAATAAAACTCTTTTTTTAAATTCAATAATTTTTGTACCACGAATTCCCAAAGTTTTGGGTTGGGATTTATTATTTTATTTCCCGTCCGTCGCTAGGCGTCTCTTTAATAGCTTCTCGTAAGCATTAGAAGAAGTAAAAAAAAACACGCGAGGTAACCTTGGTAGGCTCTGATGGATGACAAATCCACATGATGTTACAAATGAACACATTAATGCAAATCAGTAAAATTCATCCAAGACAGAATATTTCCGTTTAATAGGATTTTTTTCAAGATTGTAGCATAATTAAAACAAGTGGTGGGGCTCTCTCTCTTCTGAGCTACCGCTCAGTTTCTTCCTTTCTTTGGGGCTTAGATTTGGGGCTGTCATGTCAAGGTAGTGAGAACTTTACGGTTGGAGATGATAAGGGTTCAATTTACGCTACACTAAGACGACACGTGGGTCTTATTAGTACTTTGGGGACTGCGGATTTACAAACATACAACAAATATTTTCATTGTATTCAGGTATGCTTAGTGAACGAAGTGTACGATGAAATACCCCAGATACTGATTTCACTTGGAAGTGGTCAATGTTTTGATCCCGAATTTTTTTATTTTATTGCCACTGCCTTCGACTATAATTGTTTGGCGCTGTCATCTTACACATTGAAAGAGGTTACTTTCAGATAACAAGCAAGAATCGGTGAAATGGTGGCAAAATCCAAATGGATTAAAAGATGGTTTATTTTAAGATAGAGCTTGTCATTTCGATTACATTTAACTTGCAAAACAAAAACAAGACATATAAAGGGGTTTTGTATTAAATTAAATGTTTTTGATAGTATTTTAAATATTTTACAAGGCTAAACTCTTTTTTTAAACAAAGCAAACAATTGGGAAAAAATTCAGGAACATTTAACGATTTTAAGAAAATTGAAAAATTATGGTCTCATGTTTATTTGATGTGAAAAATATCGATATCGAACATCTAGATTGTTCATATATAAAAGTTGGAAATTCGGAAATTTTCTAGTTAAACAGATACATTTGAAATAATGAGACCACCTCTTCTAAAATACAGTGGATAAAGCAAAGACGCAATCCAGACAATTTATTCACCACCACCACCATATTGAAGGCACTGAGAAAAGGAGTACGTCAAACAAAATGTCAGGTTTGACAGTGTTGGGTGGCACAAAACACTGATTTTTATTTTCAGTTTATTTTGAATTTAATCTAGTAACTTAATTTAATTAATTTTGTTTTATTTAATGGAGCGGTGAAACAATCTGAGGGATGGAGAAACGCCAAAGGTGTAGACGTGAATAAATCCATTTTGTAAATGGATCAAGAAAATATATCTGGAACGAATGTTATTTGTGTACAGGTGTGGTGTGTGATTAGTTTTTTCGATCGGTTTTGTACGTTGCTGTCAAATAGAAGTTGTGCTTATGTTTTGTCTTGAGTGATTATGGATTTTTCACATTACATATATAAACACCAAAAACGGTTATTATTTTTATATTTTTAATTCGTTACACATTTTGAATTATATTAACGTAGCGCCCTCATTTGAATTTATCTTATATTTATTTTATAAATTGTAATGCCATCTGTAGAAAGAACCGAACATCATGGCTGTGCCCATGTAACACATTTCTACTTAAGTGAAAAGAAGGCAAAAGAGAAATTAGTCCTGACATCACCGAGTAACCGTGAACAATAAAAAGAAATGTTCTATTTAAGAATTAATGTAGTTTTAATTTATTCAACGAACACGATAAGCAAATAATTGTCTTACAACTCAGAAGTGGGATAAAAGATCTACAGTTTTATTAATAATAAATTAGCTTCGAAAATAAAATAAAATAGACCACGAGAATATTGAATCGGAAAATCAAAAAAATGATGACGTCGCAGCATCATCAAAATGGCGTCATGTTAACACCACCACGTGGAAGTTCGTCATCGGCGTCATCAGGATATGAAATAGCAAATGAGAATATTGTACGAAATGATCATCAACCTCAACAGGTTTTTCATCATGGTTCGCCGAATATTCATACGACTTTTGTCGATGGTCATAGTACACAACCGGATCTCTATTACGCAAATACGCGAGAGAACGCGTTGAAACAGAGTACATATTATTATAATCAATTGTCAAATCCAATGGAAACACAGCCGACATATTTCCAACCATCGTATATGCCGCAGAATAGTAATATTTATCCAGTGCCGCGTGAACCTACATACAATGAGCCACCACAACAAGCTCAGTCGAATTATTATCAACAATCAGCCATGTTACCACCGCCGCCACAGCCGTTAAATCGGTTCGAGTTTGAAATGGATTTATTGAGACGGGAAAACGATATTTTACGCCGCGAGCGAGACATAATGCATATTAATAATCAGATTGGACCGAAGAAAAGTACGTATAATTTTAGTCCCCGTGATGTGAGTGCTATGATTACCGATTTTGACCCTGAAATAAGTACAATTTCAATAGTACAGTGGATCGAGCAGATCGAAAATATTAGAGGTATATACAATTTGGATGAATTGTTAGTTTTTTACGCTGTAGTTACCAGGTTAAAGGGAATCGCTTTGACTTGGTATGAGTCTATGTCGATGTCTGTAAGGGATTGGGGAGGTTTGCGTACTGGTTTGGTGTCGGAATTTGGCCGTCGCCGTACTGCAGCCGATATTCATTTAATGTTATGCTCATGTAAAAAGAAACCCAACGAAACATTTATGGAGTATATTTATCGGATTAAAAGTATCGGAAGTCAAGGTAATTTAGATGAGGATGACATAATCAAATATACAATTGCTGGTCTTAACGAACCAGATCTTGTAAAATCGTTAGCGGCACAGCAGTTTGATAATATATTACAGTTAGCAAATCAGGTTAAGGTTTATGAGAGTATAATGAAACAAAAACATTTTCATCCCGCCGACAATAATCTCCGTAAAGAGAGTAATCGTGATAGTTTAGAGAAACCCAAATGTTTCAAATGTCACAAAATTGGGCATTTATCTCATCAATGTATCGAAAAGGTTTTAGTTTGTTCGTATTGTAGAAAGGAAGGCCATTACGAAGTTCAGTGTAGAAAAAAAAGATTTGACACAAATACGGCTGATAAAACTGGTAATCCAGTAAAAAGTGTCAAGCGAGTAGAAGTAATCGACGAATATCATAAAATGATTGTGGTAAATGGAATAGTAGTTAAAGGTTTTATAGATTTAGGAAGTGATTGTGTCACTGTTCGAGAAAGTACCGCTAGTAAGTTACAGTTACATATTGTTCCCCATAAACAAATTTTGAGAGGTTTTGGCGAGGGATTAGCTGTTACAACGGGTAAAAGTTTGTCACAAATTCAGATTGATAATATCAGTATAGATGTAGAGCTTTTGATTGTTCCAAATGAAATGCAAAAAGATGAAATTATGGTAGGTCGTAGTGCTTTAGACAAGCCAGATATAGTCATCGAGAAATCTTACAAAAAATTGGTCATCCGAAGAGTTAGTAACGACGCATTGAATTCAATCGAGGGAAATAAGGTTAGCACTATTAATCCGATTAATAATAAAGAGAAAGAGGTTGGTTTAGTTGACATTCAGGAGAATATTCTTAAGCTAGAAAACGACATCACTGAAATTAAGGATGAATTGAAAGATGATCATTCAACACCGGCGGAGATACGGAAACAGGATTCTGACGAATCAGAAAAGATAAATGAGTTTAATGTAAATAGTGTAGAGACTGATAGAGTTATCGAAAATAGTATCAGCGAATATTTATCCAAAGTCGATAGGGACAAGCTGCGAGGCATTTTGAATGAATATCGAGACTGTTTCGCCGTGAATATGTCAGAATTAGGAATGACAGATCGCGCGGAAATAAAAATTGTTCTGAATGATTCTACACCAGTGTGTTACCGACCCTATCGTTTGTCTGTTTCCCAGCGTGAGAATGTATCGAAATGTATCGATGAGATGTTGGCTTTGGGCATAATTCGAAATTCTGCGTCCTCATATTCGAGTCCAATCGTGGTTGTGAAGAAGAAAACCGGCGAAGATCGAATGTGCATTGATTATCGGCGTCTAAATGCCAAAACCGTGAAGGATCGTTTTCCAATGCCTCAAATCGACGATTTGCTGCAAAGATTAGCAGGAAAAAAATATTTCACCGTTGTGGATTTGGCCTCCGGTTACTACCAAATTAAAGTCAACGAAGAGTCAAAACATTTAACCGCATTTGTGACACCAGACGGGCAGTACGAGTTTAACCGAATGCCATTTGGGTTGGCCAACGCACCTGCAGTGTGCCAGCGTTTGATGAATTCTATCGCTCAAGAGATGGATAACGAGATTGTTGTTTACATGGACGACACAATTTTACCCAGCGTCGATATAGAAAGTGGGTTGAAACTACTCGAGAAATTTTTATTAAAACTTCGCCAGTATGGCCTAACTTTGAAACTGACCAAATGTAAATTTCTACAAGAAAATGTGACATTCCTTGGTCATGATATCTCACAGCAGGGAATAAAAGCAGGGGAAGATAAGATTACCGCTGTGAAGAATTTTCCCGCACCGAAAAACGTCCATGAAGTTCGAAGTTTTATAGGACTTGCCAGCTACTTTAGAAAATTTGTGCCGCATTTTTCAACAATAGCTGAACCACTGACACGTCTCACCAGAGTAGACACCAAATATCAATGGTTAGATGAACAAATTCACGCATTTGAGACCATTAAGTCAAAACTTTGTGAACGTAACGTTCTGACATTATATGACTCGAAGAGGCAACATCAGATTCACACCGACGCTAGTATGATTGGGGTGGCTGGTATGCTCTTGCAACTAGAGGAAGACAACTGTTTACATCCCGTGGCGTATTTTAGCCGTCAAACATCGAATCTAGAAAGAAAATATCACAGTTTTGAGCTGGAAACCTTAGCGGTTGTGGAAACGATTGATCGATTTCGACCATATCTTCTAGGTAAACACTTTACAGTAGTTACAGACTGCAATGCTCTCAAGACCGCATCTACCAAAAAAGATATCAACTCTCGTATTGGTCGATGGTGGTTACGCCTTCAAGATTATGATTTTAATATCATCCATAGAAGTGGTAACCAAATGGGTCATGTAGATGCCATGAGTAGAAGCCCGGTTCTGCCGCCGTCAGATATTGTACCAGCATCTCTCGACGTTTTGTATGTAAATTTCATAGAGGATGATTGGCTTGTCGCTTTACAGAAGAATGATAGCGAAATTATTCAAATAATTAGCGATTTAAATGACGAAAAATCGAAACAACTACGACATGATTACAAAGTGCTGAATGGGAAGTTATATCGAAAAACGAATAATAATGATTTACTATTTGTTGTACCAAAAGGAGTTCGTCGAAGAATTTTAGCTGAATGTCATGATCAAAGAGGGCATTTCAGTATTGATAAAACTATAAGTGCCATTCAAAAATACTACTGGTTTCCACGAATGCGCCAAGTAGTTAAAAAGTATATCACGTCGTGTATGGAGTGTCTCTACCACAAAGAGAAGGGTGGAATGAAAGGAATTGAACTACATCCAATTGACAAGGTGCCAGTACCCTGTCACACCTGGCATCTTGACCACGTAGGTCCATTTATTAAAAGTGTACGGAAAAATAGTCACATTTTGGTTATTATCGATGCTTTCACCAAATATGTATATATCAAAGCTGTAAAAGATACTTCAACACAGTATGTCATCAAAGCAATGAATGAATTAAGTCTTCATTTTGGGACACCAACTCGTGTTATCTCTGACAGAGGTTCAGCATTCACGTCGAATTCCTTCAACAAGTACTGTGTCGAAAATAATATTAATCGCATACTCAACGCCACGGCAACACCGCGAGCCAATGGCCAAGTGGAGCGTTCCAACAGAACAATATTGAGTGCAATACGAACAATGGTTGAGAATGTAGGAACAACGCATTGGGAAAGCTGCCTTCGACCAATTCAATGGTCAATAAATAGCTCACCCAACTCTACAACTAAAGTCTCACCGCAAGAACTATTGTTTGGTTTTAGTCCACGACCTATTTTTGGGGAAAAACTTGCATTGGAGTTGCATCAAACAACGCATGAAAATGATAAAACGGAGATAAATTTGCCAGAGTTACGTCAAGAGGTGTCTCTTCGTATTAAGAAGAACCAGGAACAACAAAAGATTAGGTTTGATCAGAAACACAAACCACCGGAGGAATTCCAGGAAGGAGACTTAGTGGTCGTATTCCGAGAGCCAGTTTCGACTGGTGAAAGTAAGAAACTTCAACGACGTTTTCGAGGTCCATACACCGTCGAGAAAATATTACAGGGAGATCGATATCTTCTAATAGATAAAAATCCGGAGCCTGGGAAAAGAAGATTTAGCGGGGTTTTTGCATCAGACAGCATGAAAAAAGTCGTTAGTCCCGACGATAGCGATACTGAGGAATCCTCCTCAGAAGAGGATTGAGGCAATCCTCGGTCAGGTTGGCCGAATATAAACACCAAAAACGGTTATTATTTTTATATTTTTAATTCGTTACACATTTTGAATTATATTAACGTAGCGCCCTCATTTGAATTTATCTTATATTTATTTTATAAATTGTAATGCCATCTGTAGAAAGAACCGAACATCATGGCTGTGCCCATGTAACACATTTCTACTTAAGTGAAAAGAAGGCAAAAGAGAAATTAGTCCTGACATCACCGAGTAACCGTGAACAATAAAAAGAAATGTTCTATTTAAGAATTAATGTAGTTTTAATTTATTCAACGAACACGATAAGCAAATAATTGTCTTACACATATAGAATAAATAAGTAACTATCCTTTATTAGCGTCGGTTTATTTTTGCCATTTACAGTTTACTTGAGTTTTATGCGTTTTCTATTTCCAACGGAAGCGAGCATAATAATCATAAAAAGTCACTAACTCCATCATATAATGATAGAAATAACTATTTACTAGAATCTATTCTATAAAATTGACGATTTTACAAAAATTGACATTTTAATAAATATAAGTGCAAATTGAAGAATAGTGTCCATTTTTTTGTTTGATGTGCATCAGAAAAGCGGAAAAAGTGGCGTTTTTTTGACTCGCGTACAAATAGAAAGGAAATACCTGATATACACCCTGCGCCATTGAAATGTTCGATTTCGATTATTTACTATTTCATGCAATTCTCTCATAGATTTTACTTCATTCGCTATTTTTTTTTTGTTTTTTTATTTTTCAGCATATTTCACGCCTTATTAGGTATTTAAAACCAAACTAAGGATGAAATATTCGTTCGGTTTCAATTAAGTAGTCAAAGAGTTAATTTTACAAAGTGTCGCTCTAAATTAAATGCTAACGAAAAAGCCAAAATTTTGCAAGCAAAGGCAAAGCGTACACACATTCACAAATTGCAAGAGTAATTTAGTGTAGCCAAACATCAATTAGAAAGTTTTTAATGCACTATTCCGAAAATCAAACGATAATTTGGCTCTGATGCAAAGAGGAGAACTTCTGTTTCAACAAATCGAATTTCAGATATTTAGATCTTAAACAAAGGTTTGCTACGGCTTTGATGCTGAGAAGTTAGCTTCTAATAGCAACAACCGACAATATTTCAGTTCATACTATTAAAAGGAACTTGGTTTATATACTTGTCGACCTGCGAGAAAATCATTACTGACAGCAAAAATGGCAGCTGCAAGCCTCAAATTCGCAATAGAATGAAAAAACTGAATACCCAGGGACTGGCGTTGGTTCATATTCTCGGATAAATCCAAATTCAATATCTTTGGACCCGATGTAAGGACAAGGGTTCGGCGACAAAAAGGCAAACGGTATTTAACAGAATGTATTTCGCCGACAGTGAAAAACTCACCATATGTTATGGCCTGGAGAGCCATAACAGCCTTTGGAGTTTGATCACTATGCCTTCTGGATAGTTCAGAAAACGGAGGAAAATATAAAAAAATTATCGAAACCTGAATCGTGACTATTGAGGACCCGACTCAATACATCGGTATTACACTCTTCCAGGACGATTACTCTCCGTGAGTTATTGATGTTATATTTGTGAAGTAAGAATGCTTAATTTTAATGTCTATTTTGTTTAGGTAGCCGAATTTAAAAATAGCTTGGTGATTGAGTCGTTACCCTGGACAGGAAATAGTCCTGACCTCAATATTGTTGAAAATATTTGGTCCTTCATGGGAAAGAAGATTACAAACTACAAGCTGAAAATTGTCAAAGAGCGGAAAAAACTTATAGAAAAAGTCTGGTTTGAAGAAATAACAATATATTATTTAATCAAACTTTAGAATTCAATGCTGATCGGGTTTAAGGCCATCATAAAAGCCAAGGGCTGGGTTATTAATCATTGATTTTAAAAAGTTCAATTTCTCTCAAAATATTTTGGTTGAGATGAATTATTTTATTTCTGTTAATTCTTATTTTGAATAAAAATTACCATTGTCAACAAAAAACTATTTTTCAATTGAAAAAACTTTGTTAAAAACACTGTAAAGACCTACCAAATTGTTACGAGGTAGGGCGGTAATATTCCTTATCCGACGTTATGTAAGTCTAAAATGTCGGATTACCATTCTTTTTATTTGAATATATTCGGAATAGGGTAAAAATTGTTTTGATAATCAGAATCTATCATTTTTGCTACCTACTTTTGAAGCAAACGGTGATATTTCCAAAATTTACTTTAAAAATTCAAACCGAACATTTCAATGGCGCAGGGTGTATTATACTTTTTACATGTATTACCCACAATGAGTTTTTCTTAATTGGAAGCTAGATCTGCCACTAGACCCAGCTATCTCTGATTCGCTTAATGTGCTCAAATGGTTCCATACAGTTAAAACTATGTACTGAAAAGCAAACCTAATTGGACTGCAGGGAAAACATATATTCCAAAAATTATTCACATGTTTAATACGTTTCAGAACATTTCTTGAACGTAACGATCTAAATAGTAATAACTTACGAGTATGTAGGTTTAGTTTCTGAAACAAATTAAACATGAAAGTAATTTGTTTCATAACGCTTAATTAATTATTTGTTTTAATAGTTCGATTTATTTGATGGATGTTATGTTTACTAATAAAATGTGAACCAAAATAAAGTTTATCAATTATGAATTTATCGAATGTTACAATTTCTGTGAGTAGTTGAAAGATCTGAGGAATATTTTAATAAAAATCTTTCGCTCTAATCCTTATTCATAGATTTGACCTAAATAAAATAAATCATGCAAGACGTTATATTGTCATTAAAAATAATTCTAAAAACATAAACATAGTAGAATCGATCTTATATCGTCCCTCTAGTAATGAAACAGCGTATAAGTAAAATAGCACTTTTAAAATAATTCGCATTTAAATGTTTATTGAAAAATTTTTTTGAAATAAAATCTTTTATTTTATAGAAAATTTAATTTTCTATGATATAAACGATTTTATTTTAAAATGTTTTTTCGAAAAACATTTAAATGCGAATTATTTTAAAAGTGCTATTTTACTTATACGCTGTTTCATTACTAGAGGGACGATATAAAATAGTAAACATTTGATTTAGTGAAATTTAAAAATATTATTTAATCATTTCTCCGCTTAAGCAAATTTAACTAGCTTCGACTATTATTAATGATGTAATTAAAATAAATATAGGAAAACACTGTGTGGTCATTAAATCGCAAACTATTGTTTATATTATACATTTCGTCTTATTCCCCACATCCACATCACATCATTCACCGTTAAAATGAATTGAAGAAGAAAAAACAAAACAAATCACATTTAGTTGAGGTAACCAAGATGTAAAACATTGAAGTCATTTCGAGATTTATATAATGACGGAAATGATGCCCGCTAATGATGTTGGTTCTTTTTTTTTTTTTGTTTTTATTTAAAAAACACAAACAACAAAATGCCTACATACAAAAAACTTGCAAAGTATCCACATTTTAATGTTGTATGTATTTAAATTTTATGATATTGTATGCTCATATTTATATTTACGAATAAGTGGGTCAGTTGGGCAGTAAACATAATATGTATATACATTGACTTCTGGAAAATAGAACAGACATTTTATTGGAAAAATAATAACGAATAGGTATGTATGTATATAGGTTTACAATATTTTATGAAAATATTACTTAATAGAATTTTATTTATCCAATATATAAAATTTACGTACGAGTAGAAAGGCATTTTTATGTTGTTAAACTACATAAATAACGTACATAAACATAACGTCTGCTAATAATAAATTATTGTAATACGATACGCTTTAATTAAGTTAATATTTCGTAAATTGCTATGTGTATGAATGTAGTTTAGGTCCAAAAAAAAAACAGTTTTGCGGCAAACAATATAATTGTACCACACAAGCGGTGAACAAAATAAGTACATCCATTGGAGAGAGGACACATTTTCACTTTTCATTTTAACACTTGTGTATTTAAAAATAAAACATTTTGTTGTTGTCAAACATAACATTATCACTTAATAACATGCAAGCGCTTTCTTTATAATATGTAATGGTTTGTATATCGTGCTGTTACAGAATTTAAAATATAATTATACAGATTGGACATGTTTTTATTAATTTGAAAGTCAACTATAGTTTAGATAGTGGTGCTTTTTTTAAACTATTTTACTTCCGATGAACAACATGCGTTTAGCCGGACGTTTGATTAAACTATTTAAATTAGTTATAGTTTCCTATCCATCTAATTGATAGGTTTTATTTCTGTACATTCACCTCATTAATAAATCGAAAATTAAAATCCATTTTTAAGAGACATGATATCAAAGCAAATAAACAGGAGCTGACGGAAACAGTTGATGTCATCGAACGCCAATAAAATCAAACAAGCACTTTCTTAATAGCAAAGAAGTTGTCAACGAATTGGATGTAATTAAAAAATATAAATATATATGTGTGTGTTTATACAAAATTGGTTGTAAATGACATAACAGTGAAAGAAAATGAAAGTCGATTGCACATTTTCAATCATTCACAATCCGCTATGCAGTACACGATGAAAAATGCACGTTTGCAATTATTTGACAATGACAAAATTTGTAATATTCAAATCTTCAAATTAATACTTTTGAAAGGGACAGTTTAAAAGAGCAACCAAGAAAAATTGTGTGGCAAGAAACATTAGCTTATAAAATAATACATTGGCAACAAAAATAATATTTTGGAACAAATATAGTAAAAAAATAATTTTTAGTAACAAAAAAAAAAAAAAAATCGAAATAGACCATCAAATTTAATCAATACAAATTATTTATTTCTGTCTATTTCCGAAATTCAAAAAACCGCTCCGGGTACGTCGTTTTCACTCCATTGAAGAGATACAACCTGAATTGAAGAAGGTTTTGAAGGCCATTCCGGAAATTGACTTTATCAACTGAGACTGAAAAAAACGTTGGCTAAAGGGTATTCTATGTCTATCCGAATGGGACTACTACTTCTCAAAATTTTTATTTCGATTCCCAAAAATAATTTTTTGTGTTCCCTTCCAATAAAAATGTTGCCAATTTCTGATGCCAAGAAATTTTTGTTGTTGCTTAATGAGCTAATTGCTTGCCGCCCCGGTGGCACAGTTGTCAGCATGCTTGCTTTAAGCTCCGGAGGTCCCGGGTTCGATTCCCGACGGGTGATGAAAAAATCACGGCTGGTTAATGTAAGGATCAATGTATTAATCATTCATTATCCGTTAAAAATATTGATTACGAAACTTCATAATGAAGCGGCGAAAAAAAAATGAGCTATGTAATTGCGCTGTTTAATTAATTTTTGTACCTCAAATATTAATTATTTTGGTACCGGTTTATTGCCAGGAATCTTTCTGTAGAAGTAATTTATTAATTTTTCTTTAGACGATCTATTTTTAATTTGGTTGAAAGCTGTTTCGCCGATTAGAATTTGAAATCTTATTGTATTTTTAAACAGTTAGTCAGTTCTTGTGTTAAAATTCTGCAGATTAACTTTCATCTGTTAAATCTTATTAAACAATTCATTGAACCAACTGGAAAACTTTCTCGAAATTCAGTATGAGAATAACAATACAGCCTTCAATAAATAAAACTCCATATACATACATGTGACATATTATGCTTTACATGGACAACATATGTATGATTCACTATATTTCATATATGTATTCACTATATTTCAGTCAATTTGTGGCAATTTCCAAAATTCATATCTTAGCTTTTTATTTTTTGGTTTTCATCGTATTCCTTTTTGACCATCGGTTGAATACGTTTGTGCAAGAGATATTAAAAAGACTAAACATATTCAATCTCAAACAACATATCAATACATGGTCACAATTCACATCAGGATAAATAAATATTCAGATCTGCAGCACCTTTAAGATCTGCAGCACCTTTAAGATCTGCAGCATCTTTAATTTTAAAAAGCCACGACATTCTCAAGACTGGTTCCGAAAGTGTAAAATTCGTAGACACCGAATCAATATGTAGCAAACGGCGACCGCCCAAACAGCGTATGGGAGCGTAGATATTGAAACGAGCAAGTAATTCGTCACAATCTATTCGGGAAGTCAGAACATCGTGAACGAAGATAGCAGATGCAACGTCTCGTCGGTGATCCAAACGTTGTAGTTTTAATAAATTACAACGATCATTATAAGGAGGGAGAATATATTGATGCACTCCCTCAGTGAGTAATCCACGAAGAGCATACAAAATAAATTGCTTCTGAACACTCTCAATCCTATCTGAATGGCACCAATAAAATGGGGACCAGATCTGAGAAGCGTGTTCTA
This sequence comes from Tipula helvola, assembly GCA_963556165.1. Classification (NCBI taxonomy): domain Eukaryota; kingdom Metazoa; phylum Arthropoda; class Insecta; order Diptera; family Tipulidae; genus Tipula; species Tipula helvola. The sequence goes on along the minus strand of OY744481.1, from coordinate 161,822,302 downwards.
GAACTGAACGAACAAAGGATACATAAAGAGTTTACAGTGTGAGCGGGTTGCAAAAGTTCTTACAATTGCGCTTAATGAAACCTAGCATAATGTAAGCTTTTGTAATAATACAATCAATGTGTTTAGTAAAAGTTAAGTCACAAGAAAAGGTTATGTCTAAGTCGGACATGAACTCAACTCTGTCAACAGCAATGTTACACAAAAAATATTGCTGGAATATTGGCGAGCGCATCCGAGTGAATGACAAAATCCTGCATTTACCCACATTGCATTCAGCAACAATTTATTATTGAACGACCAACTGCAAAAGTTATTCAAGTTACCTTGTAATTTCACACAATCATCAACCTCATTAATTGGAGCAAATATTTTCATATCATCTGCGTAAAGAAGACAATGTGCAAATTCAAAACACTCAACAATATAATTTATAAATAACGAAAATAAAAGCGGACCAATGTGACTTCCTTGAGGAGCTCCTGAGGTAACACGAAATGACCGAGAGCTAAAATCATTAATCTTAACAAATTGGTAACGATCAGAAAGGTATGAATGCAACCACTTAATAGGGATGAACTGACAATCTAGTTTATCCAGCTTATCGATAAGAATCGAATGGTCAATTTTATCGAACGCCTTTGAAAAATCGGTGTATACTACATCTACTTGCTGCCTATGTTCTAGTCTACTATATAAATGTCGCCCTAGACTTGTTGAGCCAGAGAAATAAACCTTTTTACATGAAAAAACAAAAATTTCTGTACCATGGATTCGAATAGTTTTGGTATAACAGAAAGAATAGCGATTCCGCAATAGTTGCTGACTTTACTTCTGTTGCCAGATTTGAAAATTTGACGGATGAAAGATAATTTCCAGAGATCGGGAAAAATCCCAGTACGTAGGCTATTATTAATTAACAAAAAAACACTATCGTTCAAGTCTCCTCCTCGTTCTAGAAATAACCAGTCCGAATCAACAAGAAATTTGTGTAAAGAAACGTAATCAGCATGTCTAAAATCGAAATGAAAAGAATTACTGGAAGTGCACATAGTATTACAATTCTCTTGAAAAATTTACATCATAATTGGAGTATTATATGCTCGTACATCCAGTGAAGTCCTCACAAGGTTAGAGCTCCAAACACATAAGGTCAGTTAAAAAAATCGAGGAATTTCCCGCGACTATTGCTTATTCGGTTCACCTGCATCAATGCTGTGCTAGCAAAATAATCAGTGAATGCTAGTCCTTTTTGATCGATGGAAGAGGCCGTGAAAACTCCATCAACATCAATCCAAGTAATATCAGGAAGATTGAAGTCTCCAGTAACAATTAGTTGTTCATCAACTCGAACCAATGGCGCAACAGCAGAATCGATAAAATTAATAATTCCAAGATAATATTCCAGAGTATATCCGCAGGGAACATATGCAGTAACCATGAGGATCGAGGCACTGGCTACATTAATACGTACAGCAATAACATTATAAGTTGGATGGCATGCAATGAGCTCGTTAGAAATCGAACATTTAACAGCGATCAACACACCTCCCTCTTCAGGCTGGTACAAAAATCATGTCGATCATTCCTGTGAATGACGTAGTTAGGTGGAAAATACTCCGCCGAATTGAATCTTTTAGTAAGCCATGTTTCCGAGATAACGATCACATCGTAATCATTGTCCAGCACGCCTCGAATGCTAGAGACATTATGGTAGTACATCGAGGTAAAAGAGGTTTTTCCGGAACTTATAGGCGGAAGCATCCTGCCTGAAACTACATCACTTAAATTACGGGAGAGTTGACTGGTACAGCTGGTATCCGAAATCTCACACTGAAGGTTATTACTTGAGAGAAATTTACTAATTATTAAGCTCTTATAATTTATTCTGTTGACTTGTTGAGAGCAGCAGTTGTTCGAAACTTCACCCGTGGAGGCAACGATGTCCGAAGATTTTTATCGTAAAACTCCCGAATGTGTACTCCGGTTGGCCAAGTATTAGAGTCTAGGGCCTTAATACGTACATCAGCTTTTATGCCCAATTTGAAGCAAACTAACTCAAGAGATTCGATACTACCTAGTTTAGGAACCAGTTTGAATGCTTTACAGTCTTCGATCTCGAAACAAGTTCTAGCCATGGACGCAATTTCATTTTCAGACGTATCAGACCTTTACCCAAAAATTTTCCGAAAATTATCTGGTACCACAGATAGTTTTTGTGCCCAATTTTGAAGACGCTTGTTCCCAACTGCAGCCACGACCACATTGGAACTCATTGAAGAAGAAATTACTACATCAGAAAAGGTTCCAGTAGAGGCCGGAGGTTTTTGCATGGCTGGTTGTAAAAATGGCCTGTATACAAAAATGTCACTAGACCTAAGCTATCCGAAAAATATTCCAGTTTTGGAAAAAGAAGGGGACCAGGGTGCTTAGGACAACAAAGTTTGATGACATCTCATATAACAAAAATGAAAATTTAATTGTTTTTGTCTGCAAAAATTATTTAGTTCAGAAACAATTAAATGCTATATAAAATTGGTTTGGTGGCGACTGGCGACTGTCATCCACCGGTTACAAAACAAATTTGTGGTGAAATCTCGTCTAGAAAAGTTTCAAGCCTCCTACCTTGATTCATCTTTTGGATGTGCTGCAACTAATTCATGGCTCATCAAATATGATGATTAAGTCGGATATTAAATTTTAATGGAATTGGTACATTATTGCAGAAGTTACATTTGGGTCAGTGATGAAATTTCTTAAATAAAACGTGGCCAAACAAATACTACGGGAGCAGCGGGACACTACTAATGATTTTTTGGTCAATAAATACAAACCATAATACTTTTTACACTTTCTGCCGTAGGTACTTGGCGAATGCATTTAACAAGTGTTTTTTAAAAAAAAATTTAAAAATGTGTGTACAAATCATAAATCAAAAAAATTAAATTTACCACAAACAAATTTGTTTATAACACACACAGATACATATAACCAATTCAGGCCTTTACTACGTTTCCAGCGCCAAATGGAACACAAAATTTTAAATCTGAGTTATTAAGCCGATTCTATAAGTAGTGCCTTAAACAAAATAAAATTACTCACGCAGAACGTCATATTATCTGGGGTCGGATTTCTTAAATGGAATTAGGCTCAAATTCAAGAATTGCGGAACATCACTAGAGATATCATGCTCATATTTTTTTTTGTAATGTAGTGGTTTTTTCCAATGAATTGTTCTTTGAAGGAAAAATACACTACATACAAACACAAGACCCAACCGTGACATAAGTATTTCTTCTTTTTAGTATCGGTAATCGAACTCGCATTTTTCAAGTAGCATAGAAAATGCTTTATTCTCTGTAACTGTTTTTTACATGAACAACCAATGTAAATTTTCAAGCATGCAATTAATCAAATTTTTTTTTTTTTAGTTTGAACTTATATACGAATTGATTGTTTCAAATCAATTAAACCTAATTGTCATTAGGGAGCATTTACATTTGTTTGAAAAAACCACCAAACGTTCCGCTCTAGTATAAAACAGGACAGACCAGTTATTTGAAAATATTAAATAGCTCGCTTAGAGCCCGTAGCATAGAAAAACTGGTTAAGGTTAACCGATATATCTAAACGTTTCAGTTAATCGATCCGATATTAACCAATTTTTATCAATTATTTAAAATTTTTACTGAAGCTTTATGCACTTCAAATTCAAAGCAAGTATTGGTTACCTCTGGGTGTCTATTATGTATCATATTCATAAGCATTACATAAAGTTGCAGTTGAGAGAAGACGTGATTATTATGTACGATTACGAGAACAAAAAAAGTCTTACATAATCGCGTTTTGTCACATTTTGGAAAAAAATCTCGAAACTCGTTTATTGCTTACAAAATTGACCTCCAGACGTCAAGATTCTCTGATTTGGTGGTTGATTTTAAACATTTTTGTAAAATAAACTTTTGTTTTATATGCAGATTAGAAATGTCTGGTTCCCGTACTTCGGGATATTCGATATTTAAGGTGTTTTTTACCCACGAGGTTTATTTATACAGTATTGTAGATTTATGCATATCTTCATAAATTTTCGATATAATTCGTTTTGTTTGGTTAATTATATATTTTATTCAAAAGATCTCAGAAGAATAATACTCCCTCTGTTCCAAAATAATATTTATATATTGTCATGACTTTTTGTTCCAAAATTATGGCGAAGCTTTGCTTTTCCTATATGCGGCAGCTTATAATTATTTCCTTTCTTCGCACGCATCGCCTCCTCCATCCATTGCTGAAGGGTTAAAAACACATTATCCAGCCAAACCCATCTCTTGGTCCTTCTCCCAACATATCTGGATCATTTTCGTTGAAATGCAATTTCGCGTTGTCTAGTTTGACGTAGATGACGTCATGTGATTGGAGAAACTTCGCCCTGATTGCTGGAAACACATTTTGAACGATCATTTTCTTACATTCCTGCACATTGATGGATTCGATATTTTTTGTTACTTGAGTATCCTTCGTTCGGTTTTTGCTGTTTCTTTAGGCTGCCTCTTTATACAGAAATGGCCAGGTTCCAATTTTTCCATCAAAATAATCCTTAGACCTCATCACCGCGCGGCCTCACAACCGCTGCCATAAACATCACCTTCGTGATGAATTGTTGGCTTTCACATGTTCTAAGGAGCACGTCTTCGTCTATGGTCAAGTAATAATTGCGCTTGATCTTCGTAAGATAGAACAATTTTTCGTCAATAAGAACTACGTAAAATTTTTACTAATTGAAACATAGGCCTTTCATCATATTTATTAATTATTATTTATTAGTCAATATGAACGTAGTTGTAAAATCCGCGAAGCAACAGTCTGGTTATACATAGGACAGACAAAACTTCAGGCGGTCCATCTTATTTTTTTCCGTTAGTGATGGCTTTAATATTGATGATACCAGTTTTATAAACTTAAGCTCCTTCAATTTCCTAAATAATGTCGTTTTTGGAATACTGCTGGCACACGATAGGCTTCGAAGGGTTCCTCGACGGTTTAGCGGAATGTTCTTTAAATCTCTTAACATCATAATCTTTCTTTTTTCGCACACAACCTTCTCATTGATGATGGGCCAACGACAAATTCACCTGCTCGAAGTTGATTAAACACATTTCCCCAGAACTTCAAAATCGAAATCCTCACTCGGCACATTGTGCTTAGCAGAAATTTCGATTATTGCTCGATGCTTCAGTTTAGGATGATTTCTGCTTGACGTATTCGTGAGAAAATCTTGAAAAATCGTATTTCTTTCTTCATTAGACGAGGTAAGTTGTACGTAAATTTTCCGTCATTTTTGATTTGGACTCGACAAACGGACATTCGAATAAGTTAGAACTACTTACCGTTTTAAAACAGTGATGCACATACGGTCCTCACTGTAGGAATACAAAAATCACTACTCTAATACTCTCACATTATTTGTATGTATTGCACATCGGCAAACCGAAACACGATGTTCTTTAATGAGATTGAGAATTGTAAAATTTACTACTCCTCTCAACTTTTTATTTTCTCATTCTTTTTTTTTTGTTTTACGAAAACTTCCGAAAAGTTAATCTCGTGTGCATCCCAATCGGCATCCTGTTTTAAAAACCCAAGTATTTTTATATCCGAAAATTTTTGTATTTTTCTGACATTTAGGTGATAACATGAATTTTTTTCCGAATGTTGGACAAAAAATCGAAAAATGATAAGATTTGGTTTGCAACTTTTTTTTTTCATCATTTTCCGTTTTTTTTTGTCCAACTTTCACTGTAAATTTTATAATAAGTCGGACATTATTGCTGAAAAAAGTCGGTGATGAAATCAGACTTGGGAAGCTAGGAGTATTATTGGTCAAGACGTACTAGATCGGTAGCAATCCAGTAAAATTAATAAAACTAAAAACGTAACACCAAAAACAATGATAATCGAACCAAATGTAGACATTATTTTGGAACAGAGGGGTATTTAATATTTTCGAGATATTTTAAAGATTATTTTTTTATTTCAAGTTAATTCGAGATTTTCGGAAATATTCGAGCTAAGTCGATATTTTCCCAAAAAGGCGACATGTTAAAACTTGCCTCCGGCGCTGGGTTTGTAGACAATTTCTTAAGCCGCTACGCCGCTGGATGATATTCTCAAAATTCGTGATTTTACGGATATGGGACGAATCTAAATTAATAGGCAAAAAGTTTTTCAGTAGGAATATCATACATATTGGAGGATTCTAAGTTTATTCGAAGTTTGTCGGGCAGGTATACTTATATTCGACATTTTTGTAAACAATCGTGTTACTCAATTTTACTCGAGATTTGTAAAGGGTTACATAGTGTTATTTAGTGATACATCTGCATATAAGTATGTATATTGGTTGCTCAATACAATTGGTCGGTGAGAAAATTGGTTCTGTATGAACAAATTTTGGCGTCATGTTTTTCCTTCGCACGGAACATGAATTGGAAATGTATATTTCTCATTATACTTCTGACAGTACAAGAATTACTGACGATGATTGAAGTTTTAGAAAAGTCAAATTAGCTACTTAGAAGTTCTGTCTTCTTCACATTTGCCGGCAATGAATTTAATTTTAAATTAAAGTAGAAATATTAGCTAGCTTCTGGGAAAAAAAATATAAATTAGCTAGTGAGGAAGAGTCCAGCAAAAACCGTTAGTATTACCATCCTAATGATACAAAATTATAAATTTTTCTAAGAAGCTCGGTAATATTTCTACTTCAATTTAAAATTAAATTCATGTCCGACAAATGTGAAGTAGGGTCCAGCATGAACCGTTAGTATTCCCTACCTAACCACACAAAATTTATAAATTTTTCTCAAGTAAATTCTGATCCAGCAAATGTTAGGAGTCAAAGATTCTGTTTTGATTTAAAATTTATTCAATTATGATACATTTTTATTCGATAAAAATTACGTGCCTAAATTACGTCCACCTATTACGAATAAAGTTTTTTTCGATGGACCATCTTTGTTCTTATATATTAAAAATGTTTATCTCATATATGAACATAGAACATGTTTCTGTCAAATTATTTAAAAAAACATATTATTTGTTCTGCCAATTGCTTTCGTTTACGGATTCTCTTCTCTATCGAACTTCTTCTTTAACAACTGAATTTAGTCGTTAGCTAGTAGTTAGGTTAGTCTGCACAATTTATTTGACATTTTTCGAGAATGCATTCATGAGAATTTTGTGATTCCGGCTAAAACGAAAGAGTTAAACATTTTTAAGGAAGTAGACGAATTCTTATTCTCAAATGGGCATGAAAGTTTAAGTAAACACGTACCAATAAATAAACCATTATTGAATAACATTTTGGAGGGGGGGGGGGGGTTCCTTGGATTTACTATAATTTTTCAGATTTCGGAGGCCGCAGTATGAAAATGTTTGAGAAGCACTGCGGCTAGAATAAATAATGTGAAAGATACCATTTCTTCAGAAGACATAAGTCTGACTTCATTTATTCAATATTTGTGATATACGAATATAATGATGATAGGTCGATATGATAGGCTAACAACTCGGAATTAAACTCGATATGAAAAATAGAATTTAAACAAATAATTATTTAATAAAAAAAGCAAACAGCCTAGCGCTGAAGTTTGCAGAACTTTTCAAGTTAAAAAATAACATTGAGCTTATTATAGACAAATTACTTATTTATTACTTTTAAATTATCTTCATCAAGATCAAGGTAATTTAAAAGTAATAAAATAAATAATTTATCTACATATAATAAGCCGTATATTTTTTTAACTTAAAAAAAACTGATTATTATTATGTAAGAATTTAGTGTTATTCAAAAAATTAGTTATATTTTAACAAACACAGCTTCTTTTAGTTTAGTTGGAAAAATATCAGGAAATTAATATTCTTACAATTATTGTCAGTTGAACAAGTTGGTTTGAGCAGAAGTGTTGTTTAAAATTTCAAACAAATCAGTTTCCCAGAAATCACAAGATTTTAATTCCGAATTGTTATAAATAAGATTTCTATATTCCAAACAAACTGAATTCCTAATTATTTACGTATAGTAACAAACAAACCTTTGTATAAAAATATTGATAAAACCTCCTGAAAAATTGTGACGTCGAGTAGAGTTTATTTAGTGAAAAGTTTTTCAAAATGTTTATTAAATAAGCTGAACAATATCTAAAAACCGAATGTAGGTTTTTGACTGTATGCTTCCTTCCGCCATAGTAACAATTTAAATCAGAGGTTTTTCAACATTTTGAAGGACATAAACTCTCTTCTTTCTTCACGAAGACGATGAAAAATCTGGTTTAGGGAAGGCGCCTCTAGATAATTAGCTTCTAGAGGCATTCTTTAACCACGGACATTTTTATTCTTGCCGCACTTTAAAGCCAAATAAATCAAAAACCAAAATCTAAGGCTTAAACCTTTAGACTCGAGAACATTTTTTGTTTAGCATACCAGCACAGCAACAAGAGTCCTTTTTGTGAAGTTTAAGTTAAAATAGAAGAAATAATTTTTGAATAAAAAAATATATCTACACAGTAAACATGTACATACATAATTTGTAACATAGTGTTCCATTTCATCATTTTAAGTTTTCTTTTAGTCAACATGCATTCGGGGCTTATCAATGTACGTGTCACAAAAATATGTCGTTTGGTGCCTTCCGCCTGGTGTAGTTCTGTCAGAACAGACTTTACAGTCACTCTTCTTGCCTACAAGCATAGTATGAAGCTTTCCATTCAGACGGACATTTGTTTCGGTGGTTGTAGACAACTTTTGTGCACGAACTTGATGAAAGTCTCCTCTTAATTGTTCGAGCAATAACTTGGCGTATTTTAAATGAGCCAAAGGACGCTCTCCCATTTCTCTGTTAACTTCTTTGTATAATATGTAGGAATTAATTACACAAATTTCCAATCCCCAGAAAAAGAGTTTACGCCAACACTTGAAAGATTTTCTCAGAAAACAATACGTTAATGTATATTGATCGGCTATATCGACGCCTCCCATGGAGTTGTTGTAATTTATGACAGCATTTGGTTTTTGTATTATAACTTCAGCACCATCCCGTTGAAACCTTTTTACAGCGGTGAATCCATCGATGTTCCAGTTTGTTAATAACGTAATAATACGCTTATCCTTCCAGGCTAGCAACAGAACTTTTTGATTTAAATTTCGGTTTTTTATGCCAAATGGTAATCCCTTTCTATTTGACATTATAGTGCCGGTTAGAGGACATTTCAATTTCAACAATTCCTCGGCTAGAACAATACTAGTATCTATCTGTAAACAAATGATACTCTTGGGCATCGGGAATTTTGTCTAACAAAATTTGATACAGACGCAGTGGCATTCTTGCTGTCATAGAAAGATCAGGCCTGGTCAATTTCTCTGTTGTAATACTACCATAATATACACAAATAGACATGGAAATTCAAAAATTTTCAATTTATATATGTATTTTATGAATGAACTTACTCGTTGTATACGAGTTCTAATATTTTGTGTTTCTGTTGAAATTGTTTTCAGGTGCAGCATCTAGAAGATTTGACTAAATCTGTCCCTTGTAAATGTGTTGGAATAAAATGGAATGTGGCTGCTTTCATTCGTTTACCAGTTTTCGCTAATTTTTGCTGCTGGTATGGCTCACAATCCTCCCATATTCAAAATTACGGTAATAAATGCCAACAATTCTTCTCGGTTTACATCTTGCCTAGTTTGCCACAGTGATTTTTTAACAGCTCTTTTTGTTGAAGTTTAATGCAGCATAGCTTATTGTTTCATTTATAATTTCGCTAATCAGCTCATCCGTAAAAAGTTACACTTGCAGCAACATGTGGACCTGTAGCTCTAATTCCACTTTGGAAATTGATTCGCTTTGGAATTTCCACAGATTCTGTTACATCCTGCCAAGAATCAGAATCACTATTGAATCTGATCACTTTCTTCACTCTCATCAATATCGCTTGTAAATATAAATAAAATTGTTAGCCGTATTGGTTCCGACAACGTAAATGTAAATTCATCATCACCGCTACTAATATCGTCACTTGAAAACATTTTAAAATAATAAATCTTACTTGAAGGGCGCAAATAAACTGATCAAAATAAAAGCGTTTGCTAAATCTACTTTCCATACATGTGCACAAAAAAAAATAACGGTAATCCATTGTTTTTTGGTCTCTCTTGTTGCATGGTGAATGAGAGGCACCACTCGTGCTGCTTCATTACTATTGCATGGTGACTGAAAGGCACCACTCGTGTCCAAAGGGTTAAGAATGGTTTGAAATCCAACAATTAAGTAAATAATTTTAGTTGTATGCACAAAATTTGAAGCATAGAATTCTTCAAATCAATAATTACTTAATTAATTTAAATGTCCACAGAAATGTTGAATCTAGCATACCTCATTTAAATGCGCAAAATACTATTTTTACGATCGACTATTAACATACTCGGGCTTAGCTATAGCAGAGCATACCATGTCACACAGCGCCATTTTTTATAATAGTAGAAATAATTTCAACTAGAAAATAGCTCCATATTTAATAAAGTGCTAATTTTTAAAACTAAAATATGTAAAGAAAAATGCCACTTTTCCAAAAAAATTATTGTGATTTTTTTTGTAAACTGCAGCTAATGCATTACTTTTATTAGTATGTATGGATTATTTTTCGGATATTTTGGTACGATGGAAAATGATTGTCAGATGAAATTTCAAAAGACGTCAAAATGTGCGATTTTTATAAAAATTTTGATATTAGGATTGTATCTCAACAGTTTTTCGACAGTGCAAGTAATTTTTCTGGGAAAGTTTTGCAATTTTTCCAGGAAAATTTTGCAATTTTTTTTTTTTTTAGTTTAAAATTACAAATAAAATTTAAAACAGGAAGAATTGTATAAATTCAGGAAAAGCGGGGGTTTGGGGGCGGCAGCCCCCATCCTCTAAGGTATACAACGAATTAAAATTACATTAAAAAAATTGTTGATGCTGTTTTTAACATTTGTGGTACTATCAGAAGAAGCGATAAGGGCGAAAAAAACTCTTTGATCTGTGTCTGCAAGGTTGACGAAGCAATTATTATTAATTAATTTACAATTCTAACGTCAAAAATTATCAAAGATTTCAAAATTTATTTTAGTAAATACACATAGCAAACCAGTTTTTTAAACTCAAGACTCAAACTATAGTAAGGTGTTTGCTGTCAAATAGTAAGCGTTTTTTTTAGCCAAGACTCAATCCAAAATGTAGTTTACCTTAATTCCACATTATAAACAATGGCGCTTGCAAAAATTGCGCATGCGCGAAAAATGGTATGCTCTGCTATAGCTGTTCCCATACTCGTAATAGGAGATTAATCAAGCTCGTCATTTAATGACAAAATTATGATTATTAATCATTCTTTGTTTAAATAAATTAAAAACGCCTTATGTGAGGTTGTCTGTCACATTCATTTTATACCTTTATTTTCAAATTAATTTGGTAGAATCGCGTAGTCTTAATTTTTGTCTCGTTAATGGTTTGCTTGGTAGTCGATCTAGCATGTTAATAATATTATTTACGCAATTTTACGACTAGAAATTTAGAAAAAATATTTATTTGAGTATTTACTTTTAATCATGGCTTCAACAATTAATGAAACGCCAACCTTGAAATATATAGCGGATAATTATATAATCGCGCGACATAAAACATGTCAGTAATTAATCATATAATTTTGAATACACAAATTGACAGCATACATTCTATATATAGAAATTATTACATTATTTACTTTAATTGCGTATATGGTTAAATTAGATTCGGTGGGGATTTGTAATTACAGGATTTAAATACAAAAAAAAAATTATAAATTGTCTTGTTGATCTTTCAAACTTTTAACCGAATGAAAAATTTTCTCAAATTATCATGTTTAATTATTTTGTTTCCTTATGTGGTTTCAAAACTATTATCTGCTCGAGTATTATACAATTCAAACAAAGTAACTTCGTTCAAAATTGTTATTAATTGGATTAAGTATTTTTTAGGTCTTGTTAAGTAATGACAATTTAATTGAGCTTAATGTACATTTGTATAGGGCCCCCTGTTATTTTATAATTGTGTGCGATCGGTATGAAATATTTTTATTTTTTATTTGATATCATTATAACATTACGTAATCCCGTTTCAAATAAAATTTATTTTTATTTTGATTATCTAGGCATTATGATGCTGGTTTTCCCCCACGAGATTGATTTGATTTTCTAGTTCTGATTAAATGAACAGTCAGTGAACATTTAAAGGTAATAAATTAACTAAAGTTATTATATAAAACGGAACACAATTGAATCAATTTTTGATTGAAGTGACAACGAACTTTGCGGAAGAGTTACACACCGAAAAAATAAGCGTCTTAAAAATTTAAACTTACTTTTTCAGTAGTCGCTCGGTCCAGTTTACAATGCTATGCGGTTCAAGCAACATTGAAAAACTGGTCCTGGCACACGCATATATTGCTAAGAGAATCATACAGAAACATAGTGTGTTTCCCAACAATTCGGAAAACAGAGATTTTGGCGCATTTAAAACAGAGTAAGAAAGCCTTCTTTATAAGTGCTGAGTATTAATTAATGTAATACCACAGATAAGAATAGACAGATGTGGATCTTGTATGGGCCAAATTTACATTAGAAATTTCAATACAAAAATTCCAATCCAATCCTTTTAGAGCAGGACGTACATTTCTGTCTCTTTTTATCTTTTTTTACGTATGGCTATTTTGATTATATCAAAGCAAACATGGCATGGCTATTTTGATTATATCAAAGCAAACATAAACCAACTTCAAACAAAATTGTATTTTACAATATATACGTCCTGCTCTAAAAGGATTAGATTAGAATTTGGTATTGAAATTTCTAATGTAAATTTGGCCCATACAAGATGTACATCTGTCTATTCTTATCTGTGGTAATACATAAAATTAATTAGGCAAATTTTCCTTTTTCACTATATATTGGTTTAAGTTTGTCGAGATAATAAACCTTTATTTATATTTAAATTTCTCTCCAAACTTCACTGTTTAATCACCAAATTATTCACATTGATTAATTAACAATAAAATCAATCTAATTACAATTTTTCTTTTATATTACCGGATAAATATAATAAAAATAATTGTTAATAATACAAAATCTTTACATGAGTTTATTTATATTTTGTGCTTGATTATCGTATTCTTCAATCTTAACAACAACAGCAACCAGAGCTAAACAACAACAACAGACTCAAATACTATGTGCATAAGTATATTATTACATTTTAATAAGATTTCTAACGGTTATTATCACAGATTTCAAACGTATTAATTTTTATTATTATTATTAATGTTAGTAAATTCATGAATGAATATTAAACAAATTTAATTCTTTGATTCGGTGATTAAACCATCAATCATTTTTTTTTTTTTTGGTACATACTCGTACAAGCATAAAAAATTCTATATGTATAATTAAAAATAATAAAAAAAAAAATTTGATGTCAAATAACGTTAAATGTAGTTTTCTTTTTTAAACAAACAAAACTTATTTTATTATTTATTTATGTTTAACTACGAATCAACCAAACAATTTTTGTTTATTTATTATTAATATAAATTGCCTTTTATAAGATGTGAATTGAATTAAATCAAATGAATGTTTGGTGTTTACTAAAATGTAGATCATGCTTTGGATGCTGCTAAGTGATTTAAATAAAAATAAAAAACTATTTAAAAATTCAATAACCCTTCAATATGATTTGGTTGGTGACGTCAAATTTAATATCGATGGTTTAATAATTTATGTTATGGCGATATTTGACACCAATCATTGAAATTTAATAAAATAAAATAAAAATTTGCATTTAAATGTTAAAATTTTTATTAGAGAAATTTTACACACGCAGCTTATTACTTGATTTATTTACCGCACCATATTTTGAATAAATGGCAACATGAATAATGTCGCATTCTAGTGATGTAACTATACGTAGATAGCAAAAATAGATATAGATAAATAAATAAATAGATATAGCAAATATTAACATTTTTCTGTTAAACGGTTAAATTTAGAACATAAAAGATAAAACTGGCTCTGCATATTTTATAGACGTCATCAGTTTCCTCGATTTTCAATTAAGATAAAGGAATCGTCTGAAATATTTGGAAATAAAAAATCTCGAATATTCGATAATTGGATAATTAACTGAAATACTCGTCGATTATAGAAGGGAGTCAAAAGAGTTGTTTGCCACATGACAGACCTAAAAATGACGATTGTTTGACAATGTACACCAATACATTATAAGTACGGTCAGACAGGTCGGTCGATATTGGCTTCTCCAAGGCATAGATTTATTATTAAATCTTCAATGTTATTCAAATGAAAATTAGTTGAAATAATTATAGTTTTAATAGTCGGCCTCGGTAGTAGAAGAGACGTAACGCTCACTTCTTCAATAAGCTTTCTTCTAGTGTACCCAGCTTTTTACTCCAAATGAGATTCAAATTTAAAAATCAGAATTAATATACATATATCTGACCTTTTTAGAGAAATGAAACACATTTGTTTGCGTAGAAAATGAAATTATGGTTTATTCAAAGTACCTACGCTCCATCGGTAGCTACAAACTTCGCCCATCGTTCAGGCAATAAGCGGTTTCAGCCAGGGCTGATTGCATGAACTGGATTGAATAGTAATCTGGAAGAGCAATGTCTGATGAATACGGCAGATGGGGTAAAATGTCCCAGTTCTACTCCTCCCAGTAGTGCTCAACAGGAATCGTAACGTGTTGTCATGTTGCAAACTAATGTTATCGTGCCTGTTGTCCCATTCCGGCCGTTTTGCAGCCACCAACCAGGGCTAGGTCTAAAGCCATATTGTGGTCGATAAACTTGTAAAATAATGGTCTCACCCTGTTTCAGCGGCTCATAATAGATGATTTGGCTTTGGAATCGACGACCCTGGTTCACCTGGCTTGAGCCACACTGATTTGAACTTTCGATTGTCATAATGGATTCACTTTTCATCTTCAGTGATGATTCGAAGCAAAAACCCTTCCTTTGTTGTCATTTTCCAATGAAGTAAAACATTCCACAAATGGTGATTTTTGGCACAAAATTCGACATTTTCACTGAGGTGAAAATAATTGTTGCTTGCGCTTTGAACAAATGTCTCTAGTAATTATTCAAGCTGGACATCTAACCTTCCAAAACATGCATTGCCTGATTGAATGAAAGTAAAAAGGTCGAAAATACATTTGTACACCCGTACCATTATGTGGCATTAAAAGTACAAATTTTGCTATATACATTTTCAAAATTCGGAATCAAATTTGGATTAAAAAAACCGATTTACAAAATACCTACAAATTCGTTAAAATTAAATTTGTCGATGTCTATAATTCTGACGAGATTTGATTTTTTTTAATTTTACTAAATTTAACCTTACAGAATTGTTTAAAACTTGTTTAGTACAAAATTAAATTGACACTGATCTAGCAAGAGGGAGGTATCTTGCAATTTTAATTTCTCCCGTACTTGGGCAATTTTTGAATTTCTCCCGAAAAGCAGATTTCAGAAATTTAGATGTTCAGTAAAAAGGAAGTATATTTGAATTGCAAATTCTTTGAAAAAAATTATTCAATAAATTTGAGAAGAACGAAACTCTGGCGCACTCTTGTCGCCTGTTTTCAGAAAAATGTCTCGAACGACATTCATTGGTTTTTAATAAAATATATTTTGAATATTTTTCGTGTGACTTGGAATTTATTATTATTATTACAAATTTTGCCAAACAATAACAAAGGAACTAAAAATTCGCTTTCCAAAGATCAAAATTCTATAAAACTAAACCAACACAAAAGCTTTCAAAAGATAAGATCGTTTAGATGCAAGTCAAAATTTAAAAAATTTAAATTTCTTGCGCATGAATTCCGAATTTTTAAAGGGTTAGTTTATTTGACTTTCAAAAATTCCATGAAACTAAGTAAGTTAAAATTTAATAGTTCCAAAAATCAAACATTTTCAGAAATTTGATAAAATTTTAAAATTCAAATGTTTAAAAACCATAATTAGTTAAAATTCAATATACAGTAAAACCTTTTTTCTTGCGGTCTTTTTTATGCGATTTTTTTGTGCGATTTTTTTATGCGGTATATGAATTATGCCTCATAAAAGAAATCGCACAAAAATAAATCGCATAAGAAAAAATCGCATAAAAAATGCCGCACAAAAACAGGTTTGATTGTAAGCTGTTTTGTACATATACACTCGTGGACAAAATTAACGCAAATATTTTTTTTTTTTTTGTAATCAAAAACTAATCCCGCTGGTCAATTTTAATACTACTAGTGTCAAATGATGGCACAATTATATATTTATCAGAAACCAACTTGAATAAAGTCTACTGCAAGCCAATCAATTAAATTTTTCAAAAATGCCTAATTAAGAGCGCATTGTGTTTGAAATCCAACGCAACGATCGGCGTTTGTTCCATTGCATATCAATTATTTGTAAATGCAGTACGACTAGTTCTTGTAAATCTGTTCTAAAGTAAACACCTAATATAAAATCCATTGTAATATGGCACTTTTTCTTGAGCTGGAGGCGGTTAAAGTCGTCACATTGTATCAGGAAGATTATACTCAAGTACAAATCGGACGAAAATTAGGAATGACTTTTTTTCTTCGGTTTCACGAATACTTAAGCGATATCGTGAGACATTAGGGTATAAAAGAATGCCCGGACAAGGACGTAAAACGTGCACAACCGAGCATGATGACCGATTTTTAAAAATGAATTCGTTACGAGATCGAAAGCGTACTTCTACTCAACTCAAAAATGAGTTACTTAGTGCGAGCCAAGTGAATATTAGTGCCAGAACAGTTAGACAAAGATTAAAAGAAGTGAACCTAACTCCAAAACGGCCCATAAAAGTTTCACGATTTCTTGCCCGCCACAAATCCAGCCGTTTAGTATTTGCTCATACTCATGCAAATTGGGGAACTGATCAATGGGCCTCTGTTCTCTTTTCAGATGAGACCAGAATTCAATTATGGGAACCAGATGGACGTAATCTTGTATACAGAAGAGTTGGTGAACGCTACGCTCAGTGTAACATGGTGCAAACTGTAAACTTTGGTGGAGGTTCAATAATGTTTTGGAGTGGAATCAGTTGGGACGACCGTACGGGGCTGGTGAAGGTTGATTTGAGGATGAATGCAGACTGGTATGTTTGGAACATTCTTGGCGATCACGTTTTGCCATAGGTGGGCTTCATAGGTTATGACAGTTTTGTGTTAATGCATGATAACGCTCCAGTCCACGTAGCTGCAACAGTACGACAATATCTCCAAGATATAGGCATTCGTGCACTTAAGTGGCCACCAATAAGTCTGGATCTTAATCCGATCGAACACGTATGGAAGCTGAGAGTTGCAGCGCAAGAAATGTGGAGGGAGAAATACTCATTACCAAATTAATCAAACTAAATTGTAATAAAACTAGTTTTAATGTTTATAAACCGCTTTTGAAAATTAAAAAAAAAATAGTGCGACACATTTTAACATTTTGCAATGAAAAATAGCCGCTATAATTCCATAACGCCACATGTGTTCCTCTTTTGAGAAAAATATAAATTTGGGATCATTTGATAGCAATTCCACTGAAAGTGGAAAGCGGAATTTTTTTTTATTACACAAATTTTAAAAATTCGAGAATTTACCAGTGGTACTTTTTTGTACTTGTACCATGCCAACAAAGTGATTTTTGTCAAATGCACACAGCAGGCTTTCGAATTAAATTCTAAAAATAATTCAACAAGATCAATACAATAGCATGCCATGAAATATCTCGCTCGGAATTGTCATCATTCGCATATCGACGCTTAGTCTGAACGGTCCTCTAATAATTACGTCTTCAACCGGAGCAAAGAAATGGATACTACACCAGAGGTAGCCGCACAAGTGGTTGCACTAATTGAACATGGGCAGAACCAAAGTGAAGTGGCTTGACAACTAAATTTAAGCCGATTCTCCGTTCGTCGAGTGTGGCAGAGATATCAGGAAACTGGTGGCTTCAGACGGCGAGAAAGATCTGGCCGACCTCGTGCTACAGAACAGCGTGATGACCGCTTTCTTGTATAACAACTTCGTTGCGAAATCGTCCTATGAATGCGGTTCAACTGGGGCGGCGGCTCCAAGAAGTTCGTGAAGTCGAAGTCAGTCGGTGAACAGTTAGAAGACGACTACGAGAAGTTAATCTGACTCCACACAGACCAGCAAACGGGCCGAAATTGACACCACCCCAACCGACGAGCCCGTCGTGAGTTCGGTCGAGAGCATTTGAATTGGACAGAAGAAGAATGGAGAAGAGTCCTGTTCTCTGACGAGTACAGGATGTATTTATATGGCACCGATGGACGCGGAAGAGTATACAGAAGACAAGGAGAGCGATATGCACAATGTTGCATCCAAAAACGTGTCCCATATGGCGGTGGATCGTGCATGTTCAATTCTTGTATTCATCACCCCAGCCAATACTGGCTGTCGGTCAAGAGGAATGACTTCCCAACGGTACATTGAGGAAGTACTCGAGGAGTATGTCGTACCTTATGCCGGGTTTAATGGCGAAAATTTTCTGTTCATGCAGGATAATGCGAGACCGCATACGGTTGATGTAGTATACCAGTACCTTCAGATGTGCCAGTTATGGAGTGGCCAGTTCGAAGCCCACACCTCAATCCCATCGAACATATATGGGACGAGTTGAAAAGAAGGGTTCGAGCCAGAGATGTTGCTCCAACGAGTCTCCAGGAGCTGCAACAGGCGATCGTAGAGGAATGGGAGGCAATACCTCAAGATTTTGTGAGAACTTTGGTGAGATCAATGCTTCATCGAATGGAAGCTGTCATTCGGGCCAGAGGAGGGAATACCCGTTATTAATAAAAATATTTTTTCTGATTTCCATGTTTTAATTCGATTTTTACTACTAATTTTCATGCTGACAAATTCACAAAAACGTGTACCTCAGATGTTTACCCTCAAAAATCAGTTTGATGGCACGTATAAATACAAAAAAGGTACCACTGGATAGGTATTGAAATAGACTTTGAACCTGCATTAAAAAAAATTAAACAAATATTAGATTTTTTTGATATTTTTGCACTTTTGTGGAAAATTGAGCAATGTGCGATTTTTTTGCACCCAAGTGTAGGTGATTTGAAACTATTTTTTTTTTTTTGTTTTAAACTAAAAGATAGATGAACTTGGTCAAACAACCGCAAATGCCATATTGATTTAAAGCTCTAAAATAAAAATAAAAAAGTTCAAAAAATTTGTACTCTCATATTGTAAAATATTGCGTACACTTTTTTGAATTCTTATGCTGTATAACCTCATCGTGCAATCATAGAAAAATATTTAGTAGCAAAAATCAGGCCGAAAAATGTTTGGGTTTGCCAGTTGCGGGGCTTCAAAGTTTCCAAGTGACCGGCAACTAATTTGATTAAATTTGGTTTTGTCGACTAAACATACAGTAACAAAATAATAATCAAATCCGCATCAAAATGAATTGTTTGTTCTTAGTATGTATAGCTCAGTATGCAGCTCGAGCTAATATACACTTTAGCGCAGTATCCACAAGTCTCCATTTAATTACAGATAAATCGTGCAGTTATTGGTTTTCAAACTTTTCCGATTGACCTGAACGTTCTTTGTCTTTCACTTGCCTCTAATGGAACCCATCGAACCATTCTTATAACGTATTATTATTATTGTTGTAATTGTTATTAATTTACAATTAAAATCGAACTTGGGACTTAACTCTCTAGAAGAAAGTCGCTTAAACATTTTTTTACATTCGTCTACAATGATTCCGATGATGAGTCTATTTAAGCCAAATCGATTTGCTCAATTTGCGAGATAATGAACCTACCTATGTTCACACACTAGAAGATGTATATAATTACTAGTTTTAC
Source organism: Tipula helvola (assembly GCA_963556165.1). Lineage (NCBI taxonomy): Eukaryota > Metazoa > Arthropoda > Insecta > Diptera > Tipulidae > Tipula > Tipula helvola. Next base: position 161,802,283 of record OY744481.1, on the reverse strand, counting down.
GTTTGGTTCGCTGTCCTTTCGTGAATCGATTACCAAGTGGCCGATGGCTTTACAAAATAATTTAGCACCAATCAAAAAGGAATGGAGATGGGAAGTGTCACATTGGATTCGTGCTTGTAATCTAGCGCATGTTATCAAGCAATGCCTCTTGAGGAGTTTTTTTTTCCAAGAAACCGACAGGAACAAAATGGCCAAAAGGTCGAATAAAAGTTGAAGAAATCAAGAAAACTGCTATAGATTTCACAAAACTCTTGCAAATCCCTGGTTTCCTATTAGTGAAATCAGGGATGTATTCTTAAAAAACTGAAGAATCTTGATTGACGTTGACAATCTGATAGTGCGCTTTTGCACATTGGCAGCTTGCTTATCAAATTAAAACTCCAGCGAAGACGGAGTGTGCTGTTAAAACATTTGCACCATCACAACTCATAAGTCTCCAGCAGCAGATAGTGTTTATCCAGCAATAATTTAGAATGGTTTAAACGGTAACTAAAATCAAAAATATTTTGTACTGTCGAGTGTACAGCTGCATTCGGTAGTTTTATTGTTACTCTTACATAAAATTGTGATTGGCCTAGAAGGAGAAGTGTAGACTTTTAACATTGCATTTTTATTTTCTGGGAATCAATAGGGATTGTTATTGTACATTGAGATATTATCATTTGATAAAATGTTATTAGAAAAAAAGTGTATTGAGTGTTTCTCTCATGTAAAAGCTTCATGTATGACAAAGTTATTAGCTAGATACAACTGTACCACGCTTCAGACTAAAAAATGTATGACAAAACTTCCTGAAGATGTCAAGGCCAAAAAATTTGGATTCGTTAGGTTGCCTGGGGATTTTGCTAGGCTTTGTTCTAAAGACAAGATTAATATGAAAGGCTCCCATTTAGGGTTGGCTACAAAATCTCGGTTTTCAAAATCTCGATATTAAAATCTCGGTTTTAAAATCCCGGTTTTTAAAATCTCGGTTTTCAAAATCTCGGTTTTCAAAATCTCGGTTTTCAAAATCTCGGTTTTCAAAATCTCGGTTTTCAAAATCTCGGTTTTCAAAATCTCGGTTCCCAAAAGCTCGGTTTTAAAAAATAAATTTTTATTAATTCGGGCGGCCCGAATTAATAAAAATTTATTTTTCAAAACCGAGCTTTTGAGATCCGGTTTGCTATTATCTCTTCTCGTGTTGCGAGTAAATGAATGTATGTGTAAGTGTATGTGTGTGTGTGTGTGTGTGTGTGTGTGTGTGTGTGTCCTTGTATGTCCTTCTCGGAACACCTTCGAATTTACAGCTCCATACTGAGGCTGAGTGTTGGCTGATGACGTTTGGAGGTGTCCCTATCGTTTATGCGCCATCTTTTCACTATTCATGGAAAAATTGAGCATGAGATCGTCCCGCTACTTGTTTGTATTATGAGTTCAAAAAGTCAAGTGTGGAATATAAATTTAAATACTTTAACCCTCTAATGCATGCATATATAATTTAACAAAAATAAAAAACAAAAAATAACAAACAAAAAACATTTTTATTTATTACCACCAAACTTAATTGACTAAAAATATTAAAAACCATCATTAGCAAAATATTTAGACATATAGAAAAAAATAAAAACCACGATTTAAAAAAAAACAGGATTTTTTTTCAGCAAAACCAAGATTTTTAAAATCGGAATTTTTAAAACGAGATTTAAAATACCGAGATTTTGAAAACCGAGATTTTGAAAACCGAGATTTTGTAAACCGAGATTTGTAAATTTATGATTTTTGAAAAACCGAGATTTTGTAGAACCGAGATTTTGAAAACCGATATTTCGAGACGCTCCCATTTATAAGCTAAGAATACTAAGGAACGCAAAGTTATATGATCGCAGGCGAAAGCTCCACATAGCAATCCCCCATAAAACCAAAGCTGATCCAGATATTTGGATGTTTGACATCACGGGCTTTAATATTTCGGCGCCAACATTGATGACAGTCACTGACACAAACACCGACATCGGCAGTATCTACATTTCCATCGACAGCAGTGACTTCGGCAAGTACTACGTCTTCAGCCGAGACAATATCTGAGAAAACACCAGCACCCACATTAACAATATCTGTAGGAACGATGGAGCTGCCCAAATTATTGTCGCAATCTTCGGAAGGCCCTAACGAAATGCAACAATTTGATTACCTACTTACCATTAGTGCGGTAAAACATCACGAATAAATTTAAACTTGAGTTCCTATAAAGCCAACGTTCAGTTCAATATTAAATTCATAAACCGGCCCACCGCGAATATTTATGAAAGAGTTCGAGTAAAAGCAGAATGCGTCTTTTTTCCGGAAACTGGGACAGTATTTATGTAAATTTAAAGATTATATCGAGAAACGTGCTGAAATAAGAAATGTGCTTCCCACTGTTAAATATGGCGATGGTAGCTTAATGGTTTGAGAATCTATGACTGCATCTAATGCCGGAAATTGGTATTCATAGAAGGTAATATGGATCACCGACCGAACATATTGTGTAGCAACTTACAACCATCCGTCGAATGCTTAGGATTAGTCAACCAATCAATCTTATATCAAGATAATGATTCTAAAACGTACGGCGATGGCAGCAAGACAATGGGTTCTATACAATGTACCGAAACAATTTCATCCGCCGCTTCCTAGTCACCGAATCTAAATGTAATAGATAAAGTTAGATTCGTGATGAAGTGGAAAGTTCCAAAAATATAGGATTACCGATAGGGATTCATTGAAAGGCACACTTTCGACTGCATAGAGTGAAATTTCACCAGCGGTTACTGAGAACCTAGTTTTATCAATGCCTAGGCAAATATTAGTTCTAAGTGTGTCTGAACATGATTCTTTTGATTTTATTTACTGTATGTAGACTTTTGTGATATACATATGTACGTTTTATGAATTTTTTGAGAACTGTTGTATTAGTTTTTTATTTGTCCAGTTATCATATTCATATTACAATTTTTAATCCGTTTTATTAAACACAATTTTGCAAATTTTAGTGGTGAATGTAGACTTTTGTGGCTTACTGTATAAACAATATAATTGATTTCCCGCTTCAAACTTTGTTTATAAAATTCAAATGTAATACAAATGGTTATTGTAACGTTTTGTAATTTTTACTAATCCATTAACGTATAGCTATTTAATTTAAGATTTTGTGGTTTTGTAATATTTTAATACTGTGAAGATTCGGATTAAGCTGTACCATTCATTAATCTGATTAAATCTTGACATCATAAAGTTAACCGCTATCTTACACCGATTATTTAGGACGCCTTTTAAATAATCATCATGTATTTTAACGTCACTATATATTTTCAACACTAAAAAATTATTTGGTTCAGTGATTATCCAGCATAGTATTTTAAAGTGCATAAGCTAAATATATCACCTAGATTTAACAGCTGGATAAATTAAACGTCATCGCACGCACATCATCAAAAAAATCAATCTAAAAATATAAATCAACATTACTATTTTTGGTTCTAAATTGTGTACAAGCACAAAAAAAAAACTCGCGAGTTGCCACCACCCTATATAGAGTGTATGTATATAAAAATTCGAAATTTTACAGTCAAAACATTTAATTAAATTAGTTTTAAACCTTTCTAAAAAAACCTATTTTACAACAACAATGTTCTGTTTTAATTTAAAATTAATAACTAAACAATTTATTTTTATTGTTAGTGTGTATAGCCGGCGCGCACACAATTCGCGCATATTTTAAATTCTTTTGCATTAAAATTATATTCTTACTACACTGCTATTTGATTTAAACAGAAAAAATAAAAAATTCTTTATTCTATTCTTACATATAAAATATGTGCGTTTATCTATCGCAAGATCTCTATTATTAGACTCAGTTTTTATTGCTGGCTGCGTCTTCATTGAATTTCTCTTTATTACTATTATGTATTATTATTATTGTTATTACGATTAGAGTATTCTCAGTGTTATTTTTGGATTAGGTTTTTTAAGTTGCTTGTTTAATTTCTTTACCGAAGACAACAAATCTATAGAATTTTTCGACTAATTCGACTTGTTATTCTTTCCAATTATGAAAACATTAAAAATTTTAAAAAACCAAAAAACTACTGACTACTGGTGTTACTTGCGGCTCTAAGTGGGGGGATACGGATGTATTTTTTTTTTTGTGTATACAACAAACGTACTCTCGTTTCAATTACTTTTTGTAAACTTACCGAACAGATTTAACTACTTGAAAAAAAATAGTTTGGTTAATGGCCACTTAAAAATTAACTGTTATAGCTAGGTGTGATATTCTATTATATATCAAAGTGTTTTACTGTAAGTTATGTTTACTCTTTTCTTACTGTACATTACATGGCAATAGTGTCTGTTTTTGACACTGACAATAATAACTACAATTTATATTTAAGATTGATTGCATGACTCTTGTTATATATAACAACCGGCTAAAATTAATTAACGATTTCGTGTCAACTATTAATGAACATAAATAAAATAAAAACTATACATAGTTTGAAATTTTGTTTTGTTAGCTGAGAATGTGTTTAAAATTTATATTTATTATTAATAACAATAATAACAATAATTAAAAATAAAGTTCGAAACGAGTTGTGAAAATGATCAATTTTATGCGGTGATAGTTTTCATGTTTATGTTTTTATTTGTCGTTATATTTATCGAATAAAACAAATTTCACTTTGTTTCTTCCGCTCTATCCGCGGTGGATTGGTTAAAGAAGTTAATACTTTTAATGATTTGTTGAATTGAATAAAAAAGAATCGCAAATATCGTTATTTATTTACAAATAAATATTAATTTTTTTGAATTAATTTTGAGCTAAAATGTTGCTAAGATAATAATTTCTCTCGATAAGCGTACATAAATTAACGTAAAACACAACAAATGTGAAATTAATTTTTCTTATAAGTTTAAAATAACTTTAAATAAATTAGACAAACAAAAACCGTTAACAGGTAATTTTAGCGAACCTGCATTTTAATTTGTTTATCATTTTTCTGTATACTTTCGAACATTCGAATGCGATATTGTTACATTCCATCAATTTTGTTAGCGTATTTTGTATGGACAGCTGTCGCTTGTCACATGGAATACACATTTAGGAGATTACATTGGGAAGAGTTATTTATTTTTAAATTACACAAATTTGCAGTAAACATTATTCGTTGCCATTCGACATTTATTAGAAATTTTATACATTGTGGTTTACATAACATGGATTAATGTTTTATCAACCAAACATATTCTTTCATTAAAATGAAACCTGATTAAATCGAGTTATTCTGATTAAGCTGTATATTTCTGAATCTCTTAATTATTCAGAATATTGTGCGTTCAATTTCCAAATACATATGTACTTTATTTCGAATAATTAATCAAAACATGGGCAGTAGACGTAGCAGCTGCATTATACATAGGACAAACAAGGAGAACGCACGTTTCGCAATGCGAATTTAGATGTAGCAAATATAGTCGGAAAACAAGAAAATTTGGAGGGCAAGGAGGAATTGGAAATATAGGGACGACATATTTTTAATAAATGACAAGGTGGAACTCAACGGTACCTGTTACAATAAAGTTGTAAATGTGGTACACTTAGTCAATTATAATCTCGGCCAATTTATAACAGAAACGACAGACCTACTTATGAAACTCTAGCAACGATGAGGTTTCATCGCTCAGGACAGAAATATATTGACAATCTTGTTGTAACAATTGCTAGTAAATAACATTTTGTTTTTGTGAAGGGAGGCTTAGTGAGTTATTTTCAACACGATAATCCGTCTAAAACGGATGAAGTTATATTTAATAAATTTAGAAATATTAATAGTCTATCATGAAAATATCACCTGGAACATAAAATTCAAAAGTACACTACCACTTGTCTTTCATCTACGTAAGGTTCCTAGTATGATGGCCATAAATTATTAAACTTAATGGCCTATAAATTATGTATTGCTTAAAACGTACCAGAATTATCTTTACATTTCCACATCGGAACGAATTCTCTTGTTGCCACAGTTGCATTGGGTCATGGAATATTCTCGGCTCAGTTCTTAACGACTTGTTAATGATAGACTTTTGCCTGAATTGAACTTTCCTAAATTATTTTCGGTGGTTCGTACTTCGAGAGGTTACAGGATTTCATTGAAAACTTGTCTGAATCGCAATTTGAGCGAGTTGTGAAGCTTTGGATCTCGCTGTTACAAATAAAAAGTGTTAGTTTATTTTTGCCTATTTCTTTTGTAAATCATTTAATTGTGTCCAAACTTGTTAAGTGAACCTTTTTATCATTATCTTCAATCAAATAACAAAGTCGCGATTGTGGGGGTTGCTGCCCATTATGACTAGGGTTTTCGTGTTCGGAAAATCTTGGGAATCGGGTTAAACCGGGTAAATTAGACTCCGTTTTGTAATCGAACTGTTTAGAAAAAAAGCTACACTCAACAGTTGAGAGAAAACAAATTTTGGCATTCCCAAGCGTATTCTGGTTGTTTGAGTAGGATTATACTTCTGGACCATTTCAGAGCACTCTTTTGAATTAGAATTTAAGTGTTGTTCCAATTTTTGAGTAGTTTTGTATGTATAGCTGCTTGTTGCTTGCGCATTTACGTAACAGTTTGATACTAATACATATTATTTGAATTAAGATTTGTCATTTTCTTCATCATAGAATCATAAAAGTAGTTTGTGCTAATATTGCTTCTCAAATGATAATTGTTTTTTGACAGTATTCGGAGATGTTTATATATTCCTTGTTGTGAAATCATCCCCAGATGAGCTAGATCTTTTAAAGCCAGTTGTAAACGGAAATCTTTTTTATTTTAAATTATGTAGAAGTCCAACTCAACCATTTTTGAAAAGGTATTTACCATGTGATTGCTTATGTATGTTGTATGTATGAAGTAAGAGCTTGTGGATATATGTAGATTCAAATAGAGCGGATCTCTTTGAAACTAAAGTTGTTCGATTATTGCTCATATTGAGAAAATAGAGACATTTGCTGAGAATATAGTTTTTAAATTGCAGTATAAATTGGTGTAAGGATATGAAATATTTTTATTAATTTGTAACGATACGAAATTGAAATTTGAACCTATTGTTTGAACAAGCGCAAGCTTAAAATTAAAATTTTATAATTTATAAATTGGCTATACAAATATTGAGACTGAAATTCATTCTAAATTACCAAAATTAATATCTAGGAGCTCCTTTGGGCAGCGAAATACTACCTCTCCGACCTCTGGCTATTTGTCAGGTGAATTGCTCTCCACACTCGCTATTTCTTTTGCGAAAAGTTGGACAACCCTCGTTTTCTGGATGAGTGTTGTTTGTAAAAGCAGGGCGAATTTAAGTTCAAAGTTACGTAAGGTCCATGATATTAAAGTAACTATAGTTTATTTTATTCCACAGTTGTGGAGTGCAGAGTCAAAGTACATGAGACAAATGAGGTAGTACCCATCTCAGATAAACCTGTGCGCAATATCTTACACGAACATTTAGATAAGAAAAGTTGCGTGATTTCAGTCGTGTCTCCCAATAACCGACCAAAAACGCACGGCGATTGGTTTGGCGATGTTCAATAGCGATAAAAACGCGTTTTTAAATCGTTAGCGTTAAGGAGTTTTGGAGTGAAAGTGGAAATTATATCAATATCGAAATTTATTTCAAGTTATTGAACCGTTTCATCGGTTTTGAAAAACAAAACGACCGCATTTGGTGACGAAAAATTTCTCTACTCTCCAGACAATGCACGGATCCACACTTATTCAGTTGTCAAGCATATCGAGTCATCTTGAATTTTTTTACGTTCGATGTTGAAAGGCCGAATGGCGGAAGGCCGAATGTCGAAAGGCCAAAAGCCGAAAGGACAAAAGCCGAAAGGCCGAATGTATCGAAAGGCCGAATGCATCGAAAAGCGAAATGCGAAAAAAGGCCGAATGTGTCGAAAGGCCGAATGTCGAAAATCCGAATGGGTCGAAAGGCCGAATGTGTCAAAAGGCCGAATGTCGACAGGCCGAATATCGAAAGGTCGAATGTCGAAAGGCCGAATGACGAAAGGCCGAATGTCGAAAGGCCGTATGTGTCGAAAGGCCGAATGTCGAAAAACCGAATGTGTCGAAAGGCCAAATGTGTCGAAAGGCTGAATGTATCGAAAGGCCGAATTCCGAAAGACCGAATTTTTGTTCACTTAATTTATTGAAATGGAGATCACTACATTTGCTAGAAAAAAAAATCCAAAAATTTTAAAATCCAGTATAGTTGAAAATTAAAATCCAGAAAAATAAAATCCCGAAAAAAATCAATAAATTACCAGAAAAGCAATCCAGAAAAAAATCCTGAAAAAATATTTTGTTTAAAATTAATTGAAAAAATCTCTTGAAACATTTGTGGTGCATTTATCAGTAGAAGCGATACGAGCGATACACTTCCTTTGATCTGTGTCTGCAAGGTTGACGAAGCATTAACGAAACATTAAATCCGCAATTCGCTCCAATACATTCGTCGATGTCATACTAATCCAACGACCGCACTTTGATAACTGCGCTTCTGGATATTAGTTTTCTGGATTTTTGTTTTCTGATTGTTTTTGTTACTGAACCCATTCGGCTTTTCGACATTCGGCCTTTCGACACATTAGACCATTCGACATTTCGACACAATCGGCCTTTCGACACAATCGGCCTTTCGACATTCAGCCTTTCAACACAATCGGCCTTTCGACACACTCGGCCTTTCGACACATTCGGCCTTTCGACATTCGGCCTTTCGTACCTATTCCTTTTTTTAAGGGTTGGAGGACTTGCATTATTCGGAAGGGTTGCAAAAATTGGAAAAACGTTGGACTAGGAGTGTATCGACCTAAAACAACGTTGATAAATAAGGTTCTTGACGAAAAAATATTCCTCGTTTCATTTTTACCAGACTTGTCACTATACCGTACGTATTTTAAGTAAATAAGTAATTTCAAAAATTAGCAAAAAGGTGATTATTTGTTAAAAATGTAGAAACTCCTTGAAGTGATGCATTTCTGGTGAAAAAATGTACACTACGAAGTTAACTACATGAGTTGAAGTACATAATGTTCATAACCCTGCGTGCCAAATTTTTGTCGTGTGAACCATTTTGGTTATGTTATGTCGGTAGCTCTGACTAAATTTGAGTACAAGTTGAAAATAATTCACCAATGTATCAATGTACCATGTACGTAAGGCATAAATTATAAGAGGCAATTTTAAATTTGCTAAAATAGATTAGAGTTTGTTAAAGTCTGGTTGATTGTAACCATTTGGAGTGTAGAAATTCGTAGAAATCGGATGTTTTAGTATTTGGAATTCAGAAAATTGCCCTTTGGAATCTAATACTATGTGTAGTGAAGTTCATACTAGTCATTCTTAGATGGCAATATATTTAATAAGACATGGGGTGTCTGGTTTTTCATTCAAATTGCGATTTTTCGAATAACAGTCGAATCCCACCGAATATTATTGCTATTTGAATAAAATAACCAGACTGCATGAAATTCCGGTTATTTTTTTATTTCATTATGAGCCTTATTGCCTGCAAGCTGCAACCAACCAAACAGTACAGTGTTTAAATCAATGGCGTTTGGATCTGAAAGTATCGGTTTTTTGATTTTCGGCTTCTATTTTAGAATTGTTCGGTATTCTTCGTCCATTAAATGTTGGCAATTTACATAAACCTGTTAGTGGGGTTTTAATACATGCACATAGGAAGGGGTAGTCGAGTTCCTTGCAAACACGATCAAGCTAAAGTTGTACAGTGTTGGTCACGCGCTTTGCCATATATGGGAGTGGTAGTTGGACGCTGATAGTTTATTATGAAATATTGCTGAATAACAACATTGGAGAGACCAGTCATGCATGTGTTATTTGGCCCTATATCCGCCGGTAATACCGGTTTCCATAAAATCGAATGATGCAGAACACGAAATGGTCTCTCGGTTTTCTAAGGCATCGTTTTATAGATGCAGAGCTCGCTTATTATTTATAGAATAGTAACGCTTATCTCAACGGATGAAGTGAAAAAAAAGTAAAAGTAAACATTTTTATTGTTAGAAGTAAAAGCTTTTACTTAAGCTTTTTCAAGAATTTCACGTATTAGCAAGAAGAATGTGTTCAAGTTTTACTTGTTATAACAAAAAAAATTTTGGAAAAACGTAAGTAAAAGCATTTACTTTTTTTTAATCACTTCACCCTAATAACTAACGTACATAAATCGTAATATGTTTGAAAAATTTAGTCGTTTCTGACGGAAGATTCAATAGAAATGTCCTAACTTTGACAGATCCTTGCTTCAATCTTGGAAATAATTTCTTTTACGAACTTTAACATTTTTATTCAGTTAGTTTGTCATTTCATCAGGAAAAGATTGAATTATAAAAATGTATCTACTATTATAATCAGTGTTGACTGTTCCGCTGAGAGAAGAACATGTTCCGCTGATTCCGCTTTCAGATCGCAGAAGCAGCATCTGTCTGCCATACTTCAACCCATTTTCTTAAGGTGATACCTTAAGGGGAAGTAACCTGTGAAGAAGTCAGTAAGCAGCCTCAACTCAATTTTCCTAAGTTCAAGATACTCCTTAACCCTGACCGACGAAGGTGATATACATTTCTTCGCCTCTCGCAAACCTGGAATTCTGGGCCAGTAGGAGGACTTTTGAGCATCCTCCCAGCGTTTTACCGCTGCCCTAAGGTGTCCCTTAGTGACTCCGCAGAAGGGCTCTGGTCCAGTAAATGGAGAAGCAGAACCCTCGCGGGCGAGGCCATCCGCTGCCTCATTTCCTTTGATTCCTGTGTGACCTGGCACTCACATAATGTTTGATAACTTTCAGATAATCCCATATTAGCCTTGACTCAACGGTATAAGACCTAAGAGCCTTTAAGGCCGATTAGCTGTCAATATAAACCTTTGCATCGTTTAGGGCTTTTGCTATGCCTATCCTAGCGCAAAGTTCTATAGCATGGACTTCTCCTTGAAAAACGGTAGCATTGGTACCCAAGAGCTTCAAGAGGGATGGCTCACTCTCGTGTATTCCTACCCCGCACCATCTCCCGTTTTAAATCCATCCGTAAACCATACCATTGACCCTCGCTCAAAGTATGGTCCCCCTACAGTCCACACATCCCGGTCAGGCAACCTAACACAAAATGGTTTGTGGAAGTCTAGTTTGGCTGGCACATAGTCGACAGGCATTCCTATGGTAGGGTCTGGCTAAAATTCCTTAAGGATTCCTAGATGAGCCACCATATTGCCTGGTTTGATATTTCCTACCGCCTGCATTTTCAGGGCGATAATTGAAGCATCCTTTTTAACGTGCAGTTGCAACGGAGTCAGTCCTAGAAGTACCTCCATCGCAGCGGTTGGACACGTTTTCATTAAGCTCGTAACACCGATGCAGTCTATACGCTGAACCTTATTCAATAAGGTTTGCCCTGCCTTCAGCTCAATTTTAGGCCACCATACTACCGATGCATAGGTGACCATGGGCCTAATAATTGTAAGAAATGACCAGTAAGATCATTTTTGATTGTAGTCCCCAAGTACGCCTAGAGTCTCTGACAGGCCCAGAAAGCCTTGGAGGCCCAATTTCAAACTTTCAATAAATGTTGCTTCTAGTTCAGATTTTAATCTGGGATAACCCCTACATATTTAACCTTTTTGGAAAAAAGGAACAGTAATACCGTTTAACGAGAGAGCTGTAAGCGCGAGCTTTTTCCTCCCCGTATTTAACACAATGACAGTTTTGTTTGAATTGACACTGAGTCCTTCCTGGTCATACCACTGCCATATTACATTAAGTACATTTTGCAAGAGATTAGAGACGACCCCATCAAACTTGCCTCTAATTGTGATACCCACATCATCCGCTTAGACCTGGACAGCAAATCCAAGGCTACTCAGAAGGACTGTCAATAACCAATGACCATAAAAGGCGAGACAGTACGCCTACTTGGGGACAGCCCTTTACGGTCCTGATGGTTACTAACTCGCCACCTAGTCTGGGTGTAATCTCACTATGTCCCACCCAATTATAAAATGCGAAACCCCCTTCTCCATTGCTGCCCTCTTTATCCATCCATAGGAGGTATTATCAAACACCCCTCAATGTCCACAAAGGGCAATTTCTTTATACGCCACCAATTTTTCAATCCCCGTGACGAGACCGCTAAGGGCCATCACAGTGGATTTACCAGTTTGATAAGGATCTCACTTCTTATTTGATAATCCAGGATCTTTTCCATCGTCTTCAATAGAAATGATGTGAGGCTAATTGGCCGATAAGCCTTGGGCTGGGTGTCTGGACGACCCCCTACCTTTGGTATAAGGACCTCATTTACTTTCCTCCGTAGTTTCGGAATATAGTTAAAAGCATAACTTGCCTGAAACATCTGGATCGAGCTAGGGATTATTTCCTCAATACCTTTTTGAAGTAAAGCTGGAAACCTATCAAATCCCCTCCAGCAGATTTAAAAGGTTTGAAAGATCCAATAGCCCATCTCACCTTGCTGGCTGTGAAAATTTTCCCTGAGAGACTCCAGATCCTACTGTAGGCCTCCTGGATTCTTACCAATCGAGATTATATACCGTCAAGGCCATCTTATACTCGCCCCTCACCGGTGCGTTTAGCCTTGTTGAATAATCTTCTACCACGATCCACTAAGGGATCATCTTTGTGGACTCTCTTCACTTAACTGGGCAGCTTCTCGTAAGCCAAGTGTATAGAATTATGCAGCTGTTTTCAAAACACTTCCAAGTCCTCTGGAGACTCTATCTTGCCTATAACCGAGGGCATTTCTGATTCGAGTGAAACTCTATAAGAGTCCCAGTCGGTCAGTTTTGGAATTCTGATTTCCTGCCGCTACATGGTCTCGGCCACCAAATCGAATCTGATGTGCAAGTGATCCGATAAAGACGCCTCTTCAGATACATGCCAGTTTTCAACTAAGTCACTGAAATGCGGACTAGTAAGTGTCAAATCTAGGACCTCTTGCCTAACCGCATTTATAAAAGTAGGTTTCCTTCCCCTATTGACCATGTCTACATTATTTGAGAACAAATCGGTGAATACGTAACATAAATCATTTTGTTTCATTTTTTATTAGAATAAAGTCAAAACAATTTTCTATACAGACCACCTTGCCGGCTATAATATTTCGGTCAATGACGGCTATTGAACACCCCTATATATTTATACGAAAAAAAAAATTGTACAAAATACCTCTATATAAGTGCATATAGTAATATTGTAGTTTAATATATGCAAGTATGACGAATATCCGCCTACACACGACAAAACTATTAATAAACAAAAACTATTTTTTTGTGGTAAATAATTTTTTTTTTTTACGTTTATCTCGGAACGCGTTCCTTATCGCATTTTTGGGAAAACCAACAAAATTAATTTACAATTTGAGATTAGGAACAAAAAATCTGAATACAAATAAAAATGTGAAGCCCCAGCTTAGTTTTTGTTGTTAGGTGTATATATTATCATCAAGACTCTTTTGATCATAAAATGAGATTACTCGAGTATATATTTACAAAATTGTCACCATTTAGAATGTCGTAATTCTACAATTAAATTTATAACCGCACACACATTTCACAACTAGTTCATACTTATAAAGCGCGCCGATTATCAAATACCAATTGAATGATTAATCGAAAGTTGTTATTGTTGTTGTATTGTGGTTTATAGAATATCATCTGTTGAAATACAACACAAAACACTAAATGGAGCATCAACAATATGTTCTCATGATAACTTTATAGCTTTACATTTTTTTAAATGGATTTTTATATCCAAAACTACTTAAAAATTATATTATGTACTCTAGTCTAGTGTAGATGTGTTTAATGTAAAGCACTAAGCAGTAAATTGAGTATTGCATAAAAATTTTATGCGTTTTTGACTAAGTATATTTATAGAAAAGTGTTTGGAAATAGCATAACGCACAAAATATTATGATAATTTGACTTGATACATCAATCACTCAAATTTTTTCTCACATATAATGCATATCCCTTCACACCTAATCAATCGGGGGGATTATAATTTGTTGTAGGTGGTGTGATTATAAATTCACAGTCTACATTTATCATTCGTTCGAAATATTCCAGAGAAATATAGAATATTTTATACATATGTATGTATGTATGTACGTTCGTTATGCGGTTAAATTTTCAACACAAATAAACTTTCTGGCGAAAATTTCAACTAAACCACCATTCGACACACACTTTAATCATTAAATATTTGGACTTGAAATCGTTTATTTATATAGTGTTATTACATGTGTAGCATACGTATTGTATACCACGAATATTAAACATAAAAACGAAATTATAATGAGTCACCTTTAAGATGTTAATCTGGATGCTAGTTTTTGTTTGGTTTTATTACAAAAAATAAATAAATAAAAGTTCGTCTCTCCACCTTATTAATATTAAGTTTTTGGCTAACATGAGACAATACGCATATTAAGATTTACCAACGAAGATAAATGAAAACGGTTGTCTAGTGATCTATACATTTCTTCGTAATGTCATTAACTTGATAATAAATTTAACCAAGTAAAGTAGTTTTTTGTGTTTTATTTTTATTTGAAACGCGCGGTTTTAATTAAAATTGCATGGAACTTGGTTATAAAATTAAGTACGAGGGGATAAATGTCATGTGTAATGTTTTTTCTTTTTTTTTTTTTTTGTTCTCGCGAGCAACGAGGAGACATTATTAGTTTTTGTGTTAGTTAAAGTTTATGTTTGTTGTCATTTAATGTTTATTTTTTAGACGTACCCACAACATAAAGTTGTATGAATGTACAAATATGTAATTAACACAAGCAAACTCGTTGAATGAAAGGGGCATGTTGATTTGTTATAAAGCGAAACCCTATAGGCCTGAGAGTATGTTAGTCATAACATAACATTACATTACATTTGATTACAACTAGGCTGGCTTATCGAAAATCTCAAACTAAAACATTTCACGAAACTCGAAATCGGTAAAAATGTATTTATGAAAACATTTCAAGTTCGAAACACTAATAAATAAAAATCGAAAAAACTTATAGTTACAATTTTCGGTCCAAAGTACAAGCTTTTGTACAATAAATTCAACAAAACAACTTTAACCGGGAAAAATTTGCGGCATTACGAAGATGCTTAAAATTAAATTTGACCTTCTGAAGCCGAGATTGCCCTCTGAAGTCTATAGAAATATATACAAATACGTTACAAATGATTAAGGGGGCTAAATTTTTTAGATTTCCTCTAAAGATTTCATTTTGGGGTCTACTTTATAATTTAGAATTTGTTGTGAAATATTTTACAAAGTTTGAAAGTTTGAATGTGTATGTAACGAAATAATTCCTTCACCAGCATGAATTGTCGACCTAACAATTTAAAACGGTAAGTACATACATATGTATGTCAAATGTATAAAAAATTATCAGAATTTTATGTCAACAATTCGGCATCAAAAGCTCAAAATGTGTTTTTGGCGCAAACACTCTTTACTTGTTCAGCCACAAATTATTCCTAATGTTATTCTGGCTTCTACGCAATGAATTAATGTCATTGTGGAATTTCCAGTGGGGAATGTCACCGAAAACAAATAATCAGCATTCGACAGGCAATTACTAACAGTATTTTTGGTAATCAAACATTTCAGATATTTTGTCAAAGGCCGGGATCTCTGCAGTTAAGTACACCGTCTACAAGCCTATAATAAAGTTTTTCAGTCAAAAACTGAACAAGATCCGAGATAATCATGGTAACAGCAGATTCACTGCGAAACTTCCACATTCAAGACAATCATTAAGTCACAAAAGCAACGACACACTAGTTCCAGCATGAAACCAGAGTTTGTTTTTAATACCTGAAGCAAACGCTATGACATATAGAGATACACAATTATCATATCAATCAATCGATATTTCGCCAGATCCATTCGAACATATCCATTTAGACCACTTTCTCGATCAAGCGGATATACTTATCTTTTAACTGTTTTTAACTTGTGTTTTAAATTAAATTTGAACATTGAATGCAGTTTGCACGTAAAAAGAGATCGTCTCATATTCTACTGACAACAAACATAGGTACAAATAATATAAAATACGAAAATGTGTTACAAACGTTACAACTAAGTAATTTGAACAAGAAGACGTTTTAGAAAAAGGTTCTGAACCAATTCACCAATTCAAAATATGTAAGGTACTGTTAATTTTGAACATTCAAAAGGGATACAACTTATTGATTTATTATTGCTTTTATTTCACTTTGTATTGATTAAATAATTTAAAATCACTAGCAAAGTATTTTCCGGTATACATACATCTCAAAATCGACGAAAATAGAGCAATTTCAAAAGTTTCGTCATCCGGTTTGAAAGACGAAAAAATAAATTATAAATCGAGTATTTTTACAAACCAACCGATAATTTAACAACTGCTTATGGGAATGGAAGTTAATTTGAAAAAATACTTTCATTCCACTCAAATTTTAGTTAGATAAAAACAAATTTAGCTTAGTTTGATTTAAACTAAAACTGATTTTATGCAAAGTTCAAGAGGGTTATTTTTGGGCCCAATTCAATATGAATTTAACCCTCGTGACTGCCTTGTACAATATATTGTAAATCAACTTTCATCGCTTCGACCAACCCCTATTTTTAATTTTTTTGTCTCGTGCGATCATGCTCTTATGCATTTATGTTCGTATTACAGTTATATGAGCAATGTCATAAAAGAAAGGGTTAAACCTATCATACCGTTCGCTGTTGAAAGGCCGAATGCTGGACGGAAGGCTCAATGTCGAAACGCCGAACGCCAAAAGGCCGAATGAGTCGGAAGGCGAATGTCGAAAGGCCGAATGTCATTGTCCGACTGTATCGGAAGGCTGAATGTCGAAAAGCCGAATGTGTCGAAAGGCCGAATGTGTCGAAAGGCCGAATGTCGAATAGGGCAAAAGGGCGACACACATTTGTAGTACATCTATCAGTAGAAGCGATACGAGCAATACAATTCCTTTGATCTATGTCTGCAAGGTTGACGAAGCATTAAATCCGCAATTCGCTCCAATACATTCGTCAATGCCATACTAACCCAACGAATTAAGCCAATTAAGCCAACCACTGATACGATTCCTTTGATCTGTTTCTGCGGCGATTTCCATTATCGTAAATATTAAGAACTTTACGGAAAAAGTCAAAATCGAAAGACATTTTATAAATTTTAATTTGGTCCACACTTTGATAATTAATTGTGTTTCTGAATTTTAGGTTTCTGGATTTTTTTTTTCTGGATATTTTTCGAAATTTTCAGTTTCTGTATTATTTTTTTCTAGATCAGGTAGGCTCCGGGAATTCTAATCAAAAACATTTCAGTCAAAAAACAAAAGGCATTTCAGTCATAAAATTTCCCATACAAATATTATGACTAAAACTCCTTTTAAAAGGAACTTCAGTCCAAAAAAAAGGTATTTTGGTCAGAAAACAGTTTGACTGAAATGCCTTTTGTGTTTTTGGACTGAACGATCTTCTTGAAAAGAATTTTAATCACAAATTTTTGGACTGGAATACCTTTTGTTTGGTTAGTTTTTTTGACTGAAATGCCTTCGTAGCCCTATATGTTAGCTCCGGCGCTCCAGTCAAAAGCATTTCACTCAAAAACAGAAAGGAGTTTCAGTCAAAAATTAAAAGGCAACTCAATCAAAATAATTTTATCCAAAATGTACAAAAATATTACGACAAAAAAAACAAAGTTTGAGTACTTTGCCTCCGCATCCTCGATAATGCACCGTCTCATCCGGGAGCAGAAATATTAAATGCGGTTCACAAGAATTTCAATGTAATTTTTTTTTGCGTAACAGCACTGCTTCAACCAATGGACCAGTGGAAGAAAGACAATGTTGAAGAAAGTGTGGTGGCGTTTAAAAAAAATTGATTTAAAAGACTGCAGTCATTTGATAGTAGATGCCTGGGATAGCTTATCAAAATATAATCTTAAACTGGCGTGAAATAAATTATTGAACAATACAGGAACAAATGAGGAAAACGAAGAAGCCTGCGAAGAAACTCATCATACATGCGTAAATGAATTAAATTCCCCTAATTTTATGATATGTTTCAGAAAATTCCAGGATTTTGCGATTGTGATACAGAGGATGCACGAGTTCTCTAAAACAACAATAACGATGCTGGTTTTCAAAATTTCAACGATCATGAAATTATAGCGTGTGTCCGAGACGATAATTACCAGTGATGAAAATGGAGACGATAACGTAGATTGTTTAAAAACGAAAACTAGTCATGGTTTGAGCAATAAGAAGGTAGCTGCCCTCTCCAACTTCTGCTTTTGAATCGATTAGGAGATTCTCTTCAAAAAAGTCTAATTAATCTCATTGAGAAAAAATTTATGGCTATTTTGTGTAGCTGAATCTATAATATGTACATTGTACATATGTATGTATATGAATACATATATAAAAATTTGTACGCATTTCTTACAAAATATATGGAGTTTTCACTTATAACAACCCACGGTCCCAATTAGGGAGCCGATCACGTAGCCAACTCCAAAAAAAATTATTTCTTATTCGTTTTTTATGATAATTAATTAATTTTTAATTACATATATGACAAAAAAACGTAAGGACATTTTAATATTTAAGGCGATTTACTATTAAACATTTGTATACAAAAATTTTGGTTTTCATTAAAATAAAAATTTTGAAAATTTTCATTCATAAAAAGATGAAAAATTGAAATCTATTTGGACACAAACGGCCTTTCGACACAATCGGCTTTTGGACATTCGGCTTTTCGATATTCGGCCTTTCGGCATTCGGCCTTTCGGCATTCGGCCTTTCGACACAATCGGCCTTTTGACATTCGGACCTATTCCTATCATACAGTTACAATTACTGAAAGTTAACTTCTTAATTCAATATTACGAATGGGTTTGTAATGGAAAATTAGAGTGGCTAGATAATATATGATAGCTCAGTCTCGCCCACAATTACAACATAGGTATAAGTAGTACCATAAATAAACAAATTTATTATGTACTCGTAACGTAATATTATAAAGTTTGGAATATCAAAATTTGGTAAAGGTTACCATTCAATTTGTTTGACCATGAAGCGTTACGTTACATCGTTAGATATCAGTTTAAACAATCATAAACTATTTGAAGAAACTGTTAACCTCTCGGCCTTCAAATATTGTACATACTTGTAATACATACATACTCTTATATCGTTACTCTTGTATCGTTTAGTTTCAATTAAATTATTTTTGCTGATTAACCATTGACCGCTTTAGGTGGTATCTTACAATTTAAATGTATTTTAGTATCAAAGGGAAAAGGAGTCCAGGGTGGCTATTTGTGAATTCGATTCGAACGTATTCGATTCTTCGAAGTATATGACTCGTATTTGATTTAAATAAGAAACGAACGAATCTGATTCAATTCAAATAAGAATCCAATTCATCGAAGACTCGAATACGTTCGAATCGAATTCACATATAGCCCCTCAGGAAACTAATAATTTGCCTTATATTTAGTTAGTACTCGTAATTTGGTTAGGAAGTCGTGCAATTTACGTAAATACTACTTATTGTTGTGCTGCAATGCTTTCAAATCTCGTTTAAATGACTTTCAAACCTTATTTTGTTAGAATTGAAATTCTAATTTTAAACTAAATTTTATATTAGTATTTATATTGATTATCATCTCTATTAATTCATCTAATATTTAATCTGTCACCAAACCTAAACATTTTTTAATTAATCTAGTGAACCTCATCTTAATTCTGAATTTCAGTTAAAAAATCATGTTTGTAAGTTAACGAGCATGTTAACGAAATTTCATTTTGAATTATTGAACTTTGAAAACATATTGAACGCCTTATTAGACTGAAACTTTTAAAATTTCAATCTGATTATACATTTTTGCATTTTTAAATCAAAACTTTCAGTCATACAATACTATGCAGCTACGGAAGAGGCAGATGACATAACAAAAGATGGATTCAATGAATAGTTGCAAACAACAATATCTATAGCACACACCAAAACGACATCAAAATCGTCCAAGGAGATTTCGGCATGACGTCAATCATGCGTTAATGTGCGTTAGGTGTTACACGAAACAATAATGAAGATAGACTCATCGACTGTTGTGTCACAAACCAACTATTCATAGAAGGCAACAAATTTCCACATAAAGATATATATACACAAATACTCTTGGACATTATCAAATGGCAGAACCAAGAACAAAATTAATCATGTACTGGTTAATAAAAAATGCTTAATTTCGCGACCACCAACTGGTAATAGCAACATTCAAAGTCAAACCAGCGGCTGTAAAAACACACATGAAGCGACAAATGTGAGGATGTTTAACATCAATAGATTGAGAAACACTGACCCTACAAAGAAACGCTTCAACTCAATGTATCAAGCAATGACACCAGTATAGTCGATCAAAAATGGGAAACACTAGAAGTTGCCTTGAAGATGCCTGCCAACATCAAGAAGCCATCAATTAACGATGATTTGTGAAAGAAAATCGTAGATAGTCGTCAGCTTAAGCTACAACTATGTCACCAAGATACGACGGAAATCTGAAGAAAATAAGAGACCACAGCCCAAAAAGTAAAACAGATGGCAAGAAGGGATCGCAAAAACTACACAGAAGACATTCTCGAGCAGGAGCAGCTGTAATCAGAAACATGCGCACACTACATCAATATGTAAGGTCACCGGAAAATACACGAATATTACACCCATAAAGGACTTATCTGGACAAACACAACAGCAAAAACTTAATAGATGGAAAGAATACTTTGAGAACAACTACGTAGATAACGCAGAAAATTACGAGATTTCGAATGGCAACTATAACAAAACTATCAATACTGATTCACAAACGGAGCGGCAAGTTAGATTTGCCATTCAGAAGCTAAACAACAATAAGGCCGCTGACACATACAATATACCAGGTGAAATATTCAAAGGCGACGCATATGTTTACAGCAGCAGAAACTCTGCGGTAGTTATGGAGCTGCAGGACATTTATTACAATTTGCCTCAAGACGCTGAATATGCCCAATGAAAGGAAAATGGTGAATTCCAATTAATGGTAAACGCATTGGATTCATATTCCCCGCCCAAGTCAAGCTAATCGCTGGACCGTAGACAATTTAGGTCGATGAAGCAGAACCCGAAAAATGATATGTAAGTAAATCAATTTGTCGTAAAATTTAGACAGCAGGCGGTCAAATGTGTGTTCACAGACCAAAACGAGCACGTGCGGCATCAAATTGTTTACAACTCCTAAACATCATCAATTAGAAAAAAAAAAAGTTATCGACAAGTGGAACACGGATTTGGACGAATTGGTAAAGTTAGTACAGGGATTGGAGGTTACAGAGTTGACAGACATGCAAATATGTACAAAAATCGATGGTTTAAATTATTAAAATTATATTAATTAAAATTATAATTAAAAAAATCAAAATTACACAAAATGCGACAGCCTTATCCTAGGATTCCGATTCTTTTGGGGGAAAAATTGTCGTTTAAACTGAAAGAGTTGTTAGATAACGATATAATAGAACGAGCGGAAGGAATTTCCCAATGGGTATCTCTCCATTAGTAGTGGTCCCAAAGAATAATTAAGAGCAATGATGTTAGGTTATGTGTCGATATGAGACAAGCTGACAGAGCTATTAAGAGGGAGATACATCCTCTACTTCGATGCTATTCTTACTAATTTATCAAAAATCATAATTTTTACGAAACTAGATGTAAAGAACGCATTCCACCAAATGGAGATAAGGGTGTTTATCGTTTTAAAAGATTATTGTTTGGAATGACGTACGCTAGTGAGATTTTTCAAAAAACGACCGAACATTTGCTATTGGGAATCTAAGGAATCATAATTTATATCGACAATCTTCCAATTTTTGTAAAGAATATGAAAGAACATCATGATAACATTTTAGAAGAGGTACTTACAAAATTAGGAGATAACGAAATAACTTTAAATAACGAAAAGTGCCAATATAGAAAAAATGAAATCATTTTTATAGGACACATTTTAAATGACCTACCTATATAATTTAGAATACCTAAAAAACTGCTAACTTCTTCTTTTGTATTCGGCTGTCTAAAATTAGTGATATCTCTAACTTTATCTATTGTAGGTCTAATTCCACTAATTAGACCTACAATATATAAAGTTATAGATATTAGAAATTTAAGACAGCCGAATACAAAAGAAGAAGTTATTAGTTTTTTAGGTATTCTAAATTATATGGATCGGTTTATCCTTGATTTAGGGACGACTAGTAAACCATTCAAAGTTCTGTGAATTAAGTCAAAACGTGCAATAGTTAAGAAAAATCCTGAGTCATTTTATATAACGAAAATACCTATGGGTTCATAGAAACAAATATGAATACTTATATTTTCTTGGTCCCTTTACCCAATAAGGAATATATTTTAGTGATAACTGATGATTACAGTTGTTTTGTGCTTATGGAGGTAACAAAGACTTGTACCAGTGAAAAGATGATTGATAAACTTGAACCTATTTGTACACGTTTTAAAATTCCTAAAATAGTAATATACATAATAATAGTAATACTCCCGAATTTGTACAAACTGGCAACAAACAGGGAATTGAAAGAAAAAATTCCGTATCTGGCAGATGGAAATTTTATATTCGATAAGTATGTAAAGCAATGAGGTATGTAGATAAAGCTTAAACGCAACGCAAATATTGACGATAAACGATATACTATCGAAAGAGACATCAAAATAGGGGACAGCGTAATTAGTCAAAACAAGAGACCAGGAAACAACTTTTCTTCGACCTACAACTTTATTCGTTTATGTATGGTAAAACTGAAGTTCTGATGGCTGAAATGATACTACCATCTATGACTATATTGATTGTGGTTTGCTACAATCCATCAACTCCTACGCAATCCGATTTAGACTATTTTCAGGAATTTCTATCATCGCACATTTTAAACTATAATCATTTCATAATTGGATGCGACATAAACTGTAACATGATTGATCAATCCAATAAATTCTATAATCTCTTAAAAGCAAACAATTTAATATCGGTTCCATTTTCACCTACCCATGATCGCACATGGCTCGATCAATTTATTGTCTCTGAATCGGATTACTTTAGGATATATTCGTCTAGTCAATATACGTTGCCTGATATTTCCGACCATGATTTACTGGCGATCTCTTATAAAGCTAAATCAAAACGCATTAAAATGGATTACAGGCTTATCTATGACTATAGTCAGTTGGATGCTGAAATTATTATGAATTTTTTTTTCTGACGTTGAATGGAGTTTTTTGCACTCGTCCAATAAGGTCAATTTTACCTTCCAGTGTTTTTATGATTGCCTATATTATTTTCATAATAATTGTGTACCAACGAAAAAAATAGTAAATAGCCAATCTGTTGCTCCATGGTTTAATATTAGCATTGCTAAAAGTAAATTTAATTATCTAAATCGGTTTCAATCCGGATTTCGTAATAACCATAGTACAACAACGACCCTTCTTCATGTTGTCGATGATCTGGCTTGTCACCTTGACAAGATAAACTCATTTGTTGTTCTTATATTTTCTTACTCGAAAGCATTTGACTCTTTAAACCATGTTTTGTTATTACAGAAGTTAATGCTTTTGTTTAATTTTGATAATACAGCACTGAATCTTATGTTTAATTATTTAACAGATAGATAATATCAAAAAGTCATCATAAATGGACAATAATCGAAACCTGAGTGTATAATATCAGGTGTATTTCAAGGAACGATACTTGGTCCAACTCAATTTTCTCTTTATATAAATGTCTTACCTAACGTAATAAAATATTCCAAATACCATTTGTATGCTGATGATTGTCAAATCTACCTTGGCTAGTGAAAATATTTTGGAATCTCACTAAACATCGCAAAACCACAAACAATTTTCATTTCTAAAAGGGACTTCCCAGTGATTCCTGAAATTTTTATCAATAGGGTGAAACATAATTTTACGAATCATGTTAACAATCTAGGAATTTGTATAAATAACAGGTTCACATGGGATTCACAAGTTGTTAATGTATGTGGGGCATTTGCATTTAAATCTCACATGATTTTGTCCCCAAGCATTTTCTTTGGCCCCTTAGCATTTTCCAAATAATTTTTAACGGGTATAAGTTAAATATTTGATCACAATACAGAAATTTATGAAAATGTATTTTTTTAAATAATGTTGGACTTTTAATTTAAAAAAACGGGTTTTTTTGTCATGAACGTTACATTATTTATTTTAGATAAATTGTGAAATTTAAAAACATAAATTTAATTTATTGATGTATATTCTCATTGGTGACATGTCTACTTGCAAATGGTATATTAATCTTTTGTATTTTGAAATTAATAATTTTAAAAATAAAGTAAAACGTATTTTTAGGTAACGTTCATGACAGAAAAATTAAAAATAGCACAAAAGTATATTAAAAAAAATGCAAAACACAAATCTGCTCACGCCCAGATTTAAAAGAAACAGAAATATGATTCAAAAATTATATTTTAAATTTTTTTTTAATTCAAAAATTAATTAAATTATGATTCAAAAATTATATTTTAAATTTTTTTATGTAAGATTTAAATGCAAATGCCCCATGTGTCAAGATCAATTCCACTTATCTGCCTCTAGTGGTTTGTTGCAAGTTACTTTGAACAACATCGTGAGATACGTTAATGGCACAAATTGTACAAATATTTACAATAATTCATCTTTGTTTGATACTTTACTATTTGGAATGAGGGTCCGATTGAGATTAGAAGGGTGAAACCTTTTGCAAAATTCCAAAATATAGTATTTAATTTTATTCAAAATAAATTTTAATTTTGTTCTATTTTTTTAATTTTTGTATATATGTATGTATATTTTTAAAATTATATTAAATAAATAAATAAATGCTTAAATTTTCCGGAATTCTTAACTTAAAAATACCCTCAAGTTGACTTGTAGCAGTAGACCTGGCTCTACTAATTTTTTGCTTTTGAGTCTGTCTGCTCGGCAAGTAAACGCGGACTTCTGGTAAACATTTAATGACGTTATCTCGAATAATTTGAGAAGGCAAATTAGTTGAGTTTATTGCATCATTTTCCACGTTCCCATTTGTCTCGAATACCGATTTCTCATAAGGAGACGGAACATGGGTATGTTTGGATGGTCCCTTTCTTATACTATGTGGACCATTTGTAATCGCGGTCACTACTCTTGACTTACATTTTACATAATAGAGATTTTATGTCGGCACACATCCATTGGAAAGTATCGCCTTTTCTTTGTAAATGGTACGCATATCCGTCGATAATTAATTTCTCTTTCCCTTTATTTGTTTTCACAATGTGGATATTCATCATGAGAACAACTTCAATAATACTCACGAAACTTTTTGTCAAATAACTGACTTCATTACTATCACTTGTTTTATTTATTTACTATCACATTTAAGTGAATAGTATTACATGCAAGAAGTAAAAATGTTTTCATCTTGGGAATCCCAGACATTTAAATTTTATATATTGTAGTTAGGGGTTTTCATTACTATACATTATTACTATACTACATTACCCGGTGGACTAAGTGCAAAAAACAAAAATATTTTTCCTGGAAATTCCTGACATTGAAATTAACATATATATATTTAGGGGATTTCCCTTTATGAAATTGCTCATATGTAATTCATTTCAATATTATTACATATATTTTTTTGTTATTTTTAGCAAATGTCACTCATATCAGATTTAAAATTTTGATTTTCAAAATCTTAGTTTTGATAAGTAAGATTTTGAAAAAGTAAGATTTTGAAAAGTAAGATTTTGTAAAGTAAGATTTAGACCCTAACCCGGAAATTTTCAAAATTTCATATTCGATAAGTATGTAAAGGAATGAAGAATGGTGTTGTCGAAAGAGACATCAAAATAGAGACAAGCGTAATTAGTCGAAACAAGAGACCAGGAAACAACTTTTCTTCGAACTACAATCCTGGTCAGTATGTAGTAAATGAAAATAATGGAAAAGCAGCGGTAATTCAGGGTATGAACGATAAATGTAAAGTATGGACGGTAAATGTCAGCTAAGATGAACTGATAATTTCAAAAAGGTGATACCTGTAGCAGATACCCACAAGCAAAGTAGACCGGAAGTGCAAGAGTCGACTTCATTTGCAGGAGACAATTTCGTGATGGGGGCAGATTAACCAGATCAGTTAGTTGCATGGAACAGTGACGTTTGAAATATGCAACTTACAAGGGATGATCCCGAACCCGTAAATTTAAAAAATTATGAAACTTTGGTAACATGTACATCTCATATAGGTACATATGTACATACTACGCAATTTTTTTTTTCTGCGGAAAAACACTCTGACTGGGTGAAATGGATTTTGTAAATTGGAAATTTTCCATGCTGGCTCTGCGCATAACTCGTTTAACTCGTTAACGGTAAGAGGTAGAGAAATAGTTTTTGCTCGCTTAAGACAGCAGGACGGGAGCATGGAAGTAAATAAGGTTTTAGAAATGTCAGTTTTTTATCTTCATTAATGAAAAACACAAAAAATATTTGTTTGGATGAGTTTTATTAATAGTCGTCATTGACGGTTTTTCGCTTAGAATTCTTACGGACAAGACCGATTGACGTTAAATTTGGACAATAAGTAGAAAATAGATCAAGGAACAAAAGTTATATAGTGCCGATGTGTGGTTTTACCGTGGAGCGAATGCCACCCTTCTTGGGGGTGGAAATTAGTACACTCAAAATAACCACAGAAATCGATAGAGGTTTTTTTGATAAATCAATATTTTTCGAGTTATTCACGATTGAAAATGTTAATTTTTCATCTAAAAAATGCGTTTGAGAGCAATCCCAGTCAGAGTGTTTTTCCGCAGAAATAAAAAATGCGTAGTACATACCTATATGAGATGCAGGTACATGTTCCCAAAGTTTCATCCCTTGTTAGAAGGACATCGAGCGTCATGACAGCCATTGTAGTAGGCAAGACACACAGAAATAAAGAAAAATTGTGGACGGCAATTTAATCAGAATGGGAAGAAATTCTCGTTTACAAATTTAGGAAGGTGGTGGACTCTATGATCACAGGTACACAGAAATACTACAAAGTAGAGATGACACCACTAAATAGAACTTTTTACCAGCATCAGTAAGACTGGATAAAGATTGAAATTAATTATATAAACTAACTGTGCTATATTTTTGAACACCTGTGTATGTACAAGATTAAATAAAATATGAAATTGAATATCGGCCCAGTTATTAAATTCTCCTATAAAGATGACAAAAACACTACTTAATTGTATTTTTGGGCCAAAATATTACACAGTAATCACTCGGCTAAAATTATTCAAAAATGGTTACCTTTAGAGATAATGAGCGCCACTGAAGACCATTTTGTTGAGCGAGTTTTTGAGAATTAGCTAGAAGGCCTAATTAAGTGTAGTGGAAATTGCAGCAGGGAAGTTCAAGGAAGTAAAAAAAACACAGACTGTTACTATGCAGCTCTTTGAGAAAATTGAAGAGTGCTTGCTATCAAAATGAAATGTGTCGGTAAAGTAAGAAGCAAAATTTTATTCTCCACGACAACCCTCCAATCCACAAAGCCGGAATTGCTCAAGCTGCTCTGCGTGAGTACGACTTTGGGAAAATGTCTCACCCACACTACAGACCAGATTTGGCACCTAGCGATGGCCTCGGCGAAGGGGATTAAGACAAAGAGGTTGGTAAATGTGTTCGTTTGGAGGAGATTGCGATGAAAATAAAATAAATAATTTTATTGAATGAAAATTTTACATTGATTTAAGTATTTGTCAATCAATTCTACCTAAGTAATTAATTGAGAATTTTCAAAACCAAGTTTTATCGTTGCAATCTGTATCCCTCATTTTTTCTCGCAGTTTACTAAAAAACATCCAGTAATTTAATTCCATTCTATTCAAATTGTTGTTTTATTCAAGGTTTTTACAAGGTTAATTATGAAGATGAGTAAATTCGAGTTTAAATATATTCATTAATCCTCTTGAAACTTCAAACAAAATTTGGCTGTGCGAATTTACAACTCAAATAAAACAATTTGTTATTAATTAATGCAATATCCAGTTAATCTCGAGTATGGTGTTCCAAACAACCAATTTTCTATTGTGGAATAAATTCAGACACTGGCAAACAGAGTGCTTGCAAGATAAGGTTTTCTTAGAAATACTCATCAATCATTGATCTAGACTAATTGTAAGTCTATTACTTACTGATTTATCAAATATTTACAAAATAACGTGTATGCATGCAATGTGTGTGATGAGATGACTAAACTAATTGTGTACGTAATTAGCATCATTAATAAAACAGTAAGATGAAAGTAAATAAAAATAAAAAGAATGTTTTGTAAAGAATTAAAAGACAAATAATTTTTTTATGTACCTAGACGACGTTAAAACGTGTCATTGCAAGTGACCAAAAGGTAGTTTAAGGCAGTCGGGTAAATTATCGGTAATTAACAAAAATTTACTTTAAATGTATATACAGTAATTATTACGTAATAAATTTAAGTCGTTGAACTGGCGTTCATGACAGTCGAATATTCTAATCGAAACGGTCATCAATTAAGTATGTATTTAAAAAAAAAATTGCGTTTGATGACTCAATTTGCAAGGTCGTGTTAAACGTTCATATTTTAATAATTGGTTGAATCAAATAAATAAAAGTCAAGGTAGTTTTAAAAGTAACCGAACGATCTGAGTTTTCTGACCAGTTTGTTTGGGTACACGAACAAAAATATAAGAAACAACAAAAGAAACGTTCACTTTAATACAACAATAAAATTGTAAATACACACCTAAAATATTCTAGGTAAGATCATAATAATGCAACAACAACAAGTAGCACAAAATGTTCATCGAAATGTACATTTTCTAGTTAATTTAGCAATTATATTTACAGTTGATTAAACAGCACCGCGATGAAATTTCAAAAAAACTCTACAAATGTCAAATGGTACTCACCATAAACGAAAATAACAATAATCGGTATTTTCATAAATGTACAGTAATATCCAAATTAAAAAAAAAATGTTTGCTCTTTAACGTATGTAACAAACTATTCTAGTAGTTTTATAACTTTGTTTTTGTTTTATTATTTTTAAAAGATAATGATGAACACACAAGACAATAAAATTATCTTTTGATTTTTTTTTTTTTTTGTATTTCCTATTAATTATTATTGTAAACACACAATAAAATTTGTACACGTTTTTTGTTTATTTATTTAACAAACTCGATTTAACCGTATAGAAATAAAAACTTAATAAAATCACGAATATAAAAGAAAAACTTGCTCTAATCGAAAAAAAAAAATAAAAAATTCAAACTATAAATTACCAACCAAAGTAAAATTCCAACTGAAACTGACTGAAATCTCCACCAACTTTAATTCAACATCGCCGAACGGACGAATTTGTGCACAAAAGCGAAAAGAGAAACAAAAAACACATAAACAAAATCCAACAACGTCAACAATACACAAAACAAAACACAACAAAACCAAGATGATCGAATCAGAATTTTAATTTTGCTTTCGTCGATTTTTCATGATGTGTGTGTGTGAAAGTTGAGACAACAATATTGTTTTGTTTAGTCTTATTTTATGCTTATGAATTTCAAATTGGAATTGCGTATAACAAAACAACAACCAAAACCATAGCATGCGGCAGCATAAATTATGAAGAGAGGAGAAATTTGTTTCAGCTTACATTTTAGAAAGAGACGAATGTATAAACCTACTAAATTGTTAGATTTGCTTTTCTTCTTTTCTTTTTTTTGAAACCTTATAATTGTCGTTTTAGTTTTAATTTAATTGTGCGTTACTACAGTTTAGGATCAATAGTAAAAAGGCGCTTTGCTTATTGTTTTACTATTAGTATGTATGTACATACATATTTTAAAAAATAGTGGTTTTCCAATTGACGACCTCCAGCGTGTGCTCTACCCGATTTTTTTTTTGTACGACCTGTTACATATTGATTTTGACAGCCAATAATTTTTCCTTTAAAAATTTAATAAACATTTCGAAAAGCCAACCATGCTTAGATTATAGATAGGCCTGAATAACACCAAAACTTCCATCATGTTCCAAATAAACGAAAAAACCGGCAAACAATATTTTGAAGAGACGGTTGAAGTTTTGGCTGAGGTCCTAATCGGTTTCATTTCCTGGCAGACACGTGAGCAAAATTCCAAAAATCTACCAAGATATTTTTGGGATTTTGCTAACACCATGCCTGTTTTGGATTGCACGGAAATAAAAACCGCCACTTTCAGCTGTTTAACTTGTAGAACATGCCTTTACTCGCACTACAAAAGTTGCCACAAAACTAATATACCCATTGGAGTGACACCGTCGGATTAATTAATTTCATCAACCAGGCAACATCAGGAAAAGCCTCGGATAACACCGTCTTAAATTCTACAGGTTTGTTATCAAATCTCGAAAGGGGGACACAATCATGGTAGATAAAGGGTTCATGATTGCAGATAAACTTTTAAGATCAGACCTTCTTTTATGGTCCAAAAAATGTCCAAAGAAGAAGTGATCAGGAATACAAAAATTGTTTCCGCACGAGTGCATGTGGAAAGGCAAATTGCACGCATCAAATTATTTAAACTTTTGTCGGAAAAAGTTCACATTTCGATTTTGCCATATATTGATGATATATTCTGACCATTATTTGTGGTTTATCTAATTTGATCTAATTCGTTGAAAATAATTAAAATTTATTTTAATAAATAACACTTTTAATTCAAGTTATGATATTTTATTTTTAAATAAATGGTTTTATCACATATTTTTCATTTATTACAGTCTTAATTAGATTGTTTTGTTATCACATTTTTCAATTCAAGGCAATATCATAAAATGTATTGTATATTAAATAAAATAATTAAAAATTACGTATCACAAGTTCTTGTCTATACTACTCATCAAAAATATGTTTAAAATAGATTTTTATTAATTCAAGAATAAATACCGAAATTAAATTATCATCTCTTTTGATTTGTACTACGTAAAAGTCATTGCTGTGGGAGCAAATAATCCAATCGCAAGTAACTAGGTTAACACATATTCAAATGTATTTGTTTTCTCGTCTGTTTTAATATATGACAGATTATGGATGAAGTCAGAGATTCTTTGTTCTCTTCCCATGGCGGGACACTTTATTTCTATTAGACGCCATTCACCATTGGAAAAAGAAATACTATCTGGACTAAAGGCAGATGTTTAGAAATTATCAGTCCGAAATTAAAAGTTTTAAAGAGCATGCCATATCCTTTTTTGGCTAATTTCTCGTAAAATGTATTAAAATCAATTAGATTCTTTCGGCTTTTTATAGACAAAATATATTAACAATAATGGCATTCACAACATTTTTCGACTTGGTAATCAGAAAAAATGAAAAGGCCAATCATTTATAATATATCTACCAAACAAGTAGAAATATCAAAATCCCCCCGTACTTTAACTAAAGATTCATACAAAGTGTATCGACATCAACCCTAAATAACAAAAAATGAGAACCCTCCTTAAGTTATCTATGTGGTAGTTGGGTATTGAAAGGTTCGAACGAACCAAACACAAAATACAATTCTAACTTCATATGAGGCAAGAACGTACTGACCTAGCGAATTATATTCACTAAATCAAAAACTCAAGAAAAACCCTCATTTCTGTGTGTTTTATGCCCACAAAAATAATAGAAAGAGTCTGAAAAAATGAAGAGGCTAATCATTTATAATATATCTAACAAAAAAGTAGAAGTATCAAAATTCCCCCCCCCCCCCCTCCGTTCTTTAACCCAAAGTGTATCGACCACATGGTATAAATAAACAAGGTATGTTCCAACCAATCGAAATATCGCCATTTTTCTTTTAGTGACATCACTTTGAGTAATATATTTCGTAAAGTTGACTGCGTTTGGTTGGAGTTTGTGTTTTTTCTATCGTGTACAATCGTTGAAACTTATTTCCATTTCCAAAACCTAAAAATATTCTTATTACCAATTCGCAAAAAAATATCCAAATTGACTCTGAGTGATGTCACGCTCCACGTGCTCTCAGCTGTCAATCATACCTTGTGATATTTGTATCATGTATTGTTGTGGTTGACTCGAGCAAAATAAACTAATACACAGCATTAATATTATCGTAACGATTTATTGATATCATTAATTAGCTTACCACGAGATCAGAAACAAGACTGACTTTTCTTTTTGACATAACATACAAGTTAAATTAATGTTTCTATGAATAAGCTGTTTTGTCTTCTTACCAAAATAATTGGATGTTATATGCTGCTGCTTATTTTGGTAACTCAATACGCCTTCGCTTATCCAAAATTCTTCGGAAAATTGATGAATAAATAGCTACTATTCGCAATAAAATCCAGTTAAATCTTTTTACAAATTTATTTATAAATTTACAGTGAAAATTTGATGTTGCTCGCTTGCTCGCTTTTATTGAATTAATTTTCTTTTTACATCAAAAAGTCAGGACAGGTTTTAAACCGCCAATATTTTAATAGAATTGTTTAATACGAAATCTATTACAAAAAAAATAATAGATGTCACTAAGTTACAGAGACATCTCTTATTTACTAGTTCAACTAATATAAATAAGTTCTACAAAAATTAATGAAAACAATTAAACTAATCTACATATAGTGGAAGTGATCTTGACAATTAAATTTTGACACATCAAAAATAGAAAAAAGTGCCAACAAGATGAGTATAATTAAATTTACATAAATAAACAAAATTATTAATTTTATGTTTTCTTTCCAGATCCGCTCATCTTAGGATGTGAAGTTAACAAACGGGTAAAACTCAAACGCAGAAGGTATATGCGATTAGGGAATCGTTCATAATGCCGCGTTTTAAAATGTTTTAAAATACCGCGTTTCAAAATGCTGCGTGGTACAAAATGTCGCGTTTTAAAATGTCGCGTTTCAAAATGCCGCGAGGTACAAAATGTCGCGTGGTACAAAATGTCGCGTTTTAAAATGTCGCGTTTCAAAATGCCGCGAGGTAAAAAATGTCGCGTGGTACAAAATGTCGCATTTTAAAATGTCGCGTTTCAAAATGCCGCGTGGTACATAATGTCGCGTGGTACAAAATGTCGCGTTTCATAAAACCGCGTGGTTCAAAAAACCGCGTGGTACAAAATGACGCGTTTTAAAATGATCCGTTTTAAAATGACGCGTTTTGAAAAATCCCTTATAAATCAACACAATATGATGTGAAATAATAAATAATTTAATAAAAATTATTTGAAACAAGCAAATTGTGTTTAAACATATAGTAAAATTTTCCTTCACTGAATGGAAATTATTTATAAATTTTATTTTATGTAATTATAAAGTGGGTCTAAGAAAAAGAATGCAAATGTTGAAATTTATAAGAATATTCCTTCACTAAAATGTTAAAGTTAAGTCCTTATATCGGAAGTGAAATCATTTATATTGTTTAATAATACACTTTTTTTTATTATCTCAATATAACATTTATTTTATTCCTTCTTTACAAACGCGACATTTTGTACCACGCGACATTTTGTACGTCGCGGCATTGTGAAACGCGACATTTTAAAACGCGTCTTTTTGTACAACGCGAAATTTTGTACCACGCGGCATTTTGAAACGCGACATTTTAAGACGCGACATTTTGTACCACGCGAAATTTTGTACCTCGCGGCATTTTGAAACGCGACATTTTAAGACGCGACATTTTGTACCACGCGACATTTTGTACCTCGCGGCATTTTGAAACGCGACATTTTAAGACGCGATATTTTAAAACGCGACATTTTAAAACGCGGCATTTTGACCCTGACCCATGCGATTAGTACTTGCTATACATGACACCTCTTAACCCTCAGGTGTGAAAACTGCGACGCCTTTCGATCGCGAGCTGGTCTCCTTAGTGGTGCTTGTGGAGTAGTTAATGATGGCGAATCTGTAGATTGTCCGCAGTCGTCGTCAGACGAAACGGCTGTTTCGATTTCTGACCATGATGGTTCGAGTCGAGTTGTCGGCGATATTATTGGTAATGTCTCTGTTTGAGTTGCAATAGGTAACGGTGGATTGACATCTAGTTGATCGGCGGCACGAGCTCTCAGCTGATCGACGTGATGCTTCACGATTTGACCAGACTCGAGCCGAACTCTGTATGACAATGGTCCGGTAGCTGATTGAATGGTGGCGGCGATCCAGTTCTGCCCTCTTGCAAAATTCCTGCACCAGACTCGGTCACTCTATGCTTGTTTTTGTGCTCTTATAAAATAAATATGAATTTTATCAAAGTATGTTTTAACTTGCCGATTATATAGTAGCTCAGATGGAGATCGTCCTGTAGTAGGCGATGGTGTGATGTGTTGCTGATCAAGAACTGAGACAGCTTCAATTGCACATCGGCATCATTTGGTAATTTTTCAGGAAGTTCTTAGCGGTTTGCACAATTCTTTCCGCTTGTCCGTTCGATGATGGGTGGAATGGGGCTACCCGAATGTAGCGGATCAGATTTGATTCACAAAATTCACGGAACTCTTCGGATGAGAATGCGGTTCCATTATCCGATACAATGTCGTCTGGCAACCCATGAGTGGCGAAAAGTGATCGAAGGTGCTGGATGCTACATCGTGATGACGTAAAATTAACGATGAACACTTCTAACCATTTCGAGAAGGAGTCAACGATGATGAAAAAAATCTTTCCTCGAAATGGCCCAGCATGATCGATGTGAAGACGGGACCACGGTCGTTGTGTGGTTTCCCAATAATGAACAGCTGCCTGTTGATTCTCCGGTTGGTTCTCCTGGCAAGGTTGACATGCCCTGACCTTTTGTTCGCAATCGGCGTCAATGCTTGGCCACCAAACATAGCTTCGGGCCAAAGCTTTCATGCGAACAATTCCAGGATGTCCGGAATGTAGTGCGTTGAGAATTGTCGCTTGGCCATTAGGTGGAATAATTGTACGATGTC
This sequence comes from Tipula helvola, assembly GCA_963556165.1. Taxonomy (NCBI): domain Eukaryota; kingdom Metazoa; phylum Arthropoda; class Insecta; order Diptera; family Tipulidae; genus Tipula; species Tipula helvola. The sequence continues at coordinate 161,767,091 of OY744481.1, read as the reverse complement.
CCTACAATAAATATCCTCAGATGCACGAGATTTCATTTCGGCGATTAAAGAATGGTTTGAGATTTTCTTCGCCTGCAGGAAGCTTCTCCGGCCACCCGATGCCGGTAGGAAAGAGTGGTAATAGTTCAGGAGGCCCAAGAACGCTTGTAATTGTTTCTTGTCAATCGGTGGTGATTTATTTGTGATGGCGGGTACCTTTTCCGTGGTTGGACGAATTCCAAGTCCGTCGATTTTGTAACCGAGAAAATTGATGGTTGGTACTCCAAATTTACATTTTGTTAGCTTAAGACCGAAGGCCATTCTTGTTAATTCTGGATAAAATTTCGGTTAATCGCTCAGCCAAAGTTCCCTTGTGGATCACTATCGTCTGGAGCATAGACGATTGCTGATCAACAGATAATTGTGTGGTCCAGTTTGAGTATTCTACCGATTCCAAAATGCCTTGCTCGATCAATCGATTTAACTCAGCTTCGACTTGGCTCCTGATGGCGATTGGAATTCGTCGCGGAGGTATTCAAATTGGCTGAATGGTGGTATCGATTTGTAAACATACTGATGGACCAGCATAACAGCTCAGTTTATTACTGAATAGATGCTGGAACTTTTTCACAACGTATTCTACTGGTTGGTTGGCATCGACACGGTTGACTCCTAGTAAACTGATCCCTAACGGTGAAAACCAGTTACAACCCAAAACGTTGGATCGCGTGCCTCCCACAATGACAATCGACAGATTCTTGATAGTTTGGTCATTGTACTACATGCCTACATCGAATTGCGTTGAAAATCCATTAAATTCAACTCACATTTTGAAATCTCAGGATGAGAGGACGACCAAATCGATTTAAAGGTGTTGAATGATATGATTGTATAGTTTGACCCTGAATCGACTTCGAAACCACATGGCTTATCGTTGATGATAACGGTTCTCCTATTTTTCCAATCAACCAACGGCAATATTTGGTTAACTCTCGATTTCGATTGGTTACGTTTGTGCTTGTTCCTTTTGTTGATCGGTGTTGTTTTAGCAGAAGATCAACATACACTTTGGATGTGACTGGTTTTACCGCAATAATTGCAGACGGCATCTAAATGCGGGCATGACGAACAAGCATATTACAAGGTTGAAATGTAGATTGTGGTCTGTTCTGTTGCTTTTGTAGGAAAGGCGGAAAGATTTTTTGTTGCTGCTTCAGCTGTCTGAGCTCGATTGACAACCTGGGTCAGGTTCAGCCCTACCTCGGCTATGAGGTTTCGTTGCAGTCCTTCATCTCGAAGGCCACAAACTAATCGATTACACAACACCTTATCCACTGAGGTACAAAAGTTACAATGCACAGCCAATCGACGTAATTCCGCAACATACGAGGCGAATTCCGCAACATACGAGGTAATTGGTCCCGTTTAAAAAATTTGAAGAACGCCGCAATTTCAGATGGTTTGGGAGAAAAATGATTTTTTAGAGTACTTTTAATTTCTTCTAGGGTAAGAGTACTTACCTCTTTAGGTGATGCCAATGAGACGAGGAGATCAAAGAGTTGCGGTCCACAAACTGTGAGGAAAATCGCACGTTTTCGTGACTCTGCCTCGATCTCATTGGCTTGCAAGTATATATCAAAACGTGCAGAATAAAGTGATTTTATCAGAAGGTATATGCGATTAGTACTTGCTATACATAACATGTATCGACCCTGAATAACAAAAAATGAGAACCCTCCTTGAGTTCTCTATGTGTTAGTTTGATTTCGTACTGAAAAGTTCGGTCTACTTTTCAGATAGCTACGACCAAACACCAATCTACATAACACAATTCTAACTTCATACATTAAGTATGAGGCAAAAATGTACTGAGCTAGCGAATTATATTCACTATATCAAAAATGATGTAATATGTATTAATCATTTTCCTTCAGCAGCTAGCAAAACTTTCAAGTGATCAATTCCTAACTGAACCCATTAATCCTAATTCGACCCCAACTCAATCTCTAACGCAACCTTCAATTCAATTTCTAACTCAGCCTCCAACTCAATCGTAACGCAATGCTCAACGCAATCAGCAAATCAACCTCAACCCAACCTCAACTCTCCATCACTACCTCAACCCAAAATTAACTTTCAACTCAATCCTTAACTCAACCTCGCACTCAACGCCTAAATGAATCCCAGAATCAATCTCTAAATAATTCCCCAGTGTCCAACTCAAGCTAACTCATCCCGAACTCAACTTTAAATCACTCCAACACCCTGATTTTCTAAAAAGTAAGATAATTTGTGTAAACGTGAAAACTCATATAAAGCAAAGCCAATTTTATCGCCTTGCAATCTTTTGATTTGATGGAACCCCTCACTCAACTCTCAACTTAACCCCAAACTCGACGCTCAACTCCATCTCTAAATCAACACGGATCGAAAACTCAAGCGTACATGAACCTAACTCAATCCTAACTCACATCCTACTCGACCCTCAACTCAACCCTCAATTTAAAGCCAAGCTCAAGGTCCAATTGGCGAGCGTGGCGCGAAAACTACAAGCGTACATGCATGAACTCAACTCAAAACCACTCGAGCTAAAATCCAACTCAACCTTCAACAATATGAACCTGACAATACTGCCGCCCGGTACGCGACACATACTATCTGGGCTCATTGCTCTCCCTCCTAGATGTTTACTATAGTATGCACTTCTGCTAGAAAGACGGTAGCATTGGTACTCAAGGACTTCGAGATGGCAATTCCACTCCCGTATATTCCTACCCATGTTCAGTCTACCGTTTTCATTTTACTCTTACGAATTGCTGGGAATGGAAACTCGCCTGTAGGTCACCCAGTTTTACTACAGAAAGGCTAAATAAAACTAGAGGGTGCCTGGTATCCTGAGTCCGCATACTTGGTACTGATTAACCTATCAGGCATTCATCCTTCGGCATATACTGTTCCACCTTAGATTAGGATTTTTTCCAGCACTTATCAACCAGCAAACTCAACTCCCAAATTAATATGGCCTAAAATCTCAGAGATGGGTCAAAAATAGGTCAAACACGTTCAATTATGCTCAAAAACTGCCGAAAAGTCTCAAAACTGTCGAAAAGTGTCGAACTATTTTAAAAAACGTCGGAAAATGTCAGATAGTGTGCGTAAAAGCAAGCAAGAGAAGAGAAAATATTCTTATTGTTTCATGCGCAAGTTTTAATATATTGATAAAATTTTGAAGCCTTCTAACTTTTGAAACAGTTCTGAATGTGAATGATTCAATTTTTTCGCTTTCAAAAGAAGGGTCAAAAAGTGTCACTATCAAAACTCGTATCAGAAAGTGTTGAAAACTGAGTCATAAATACTAGTTTTCGACACTAATCCATCTCTGGAAAAACTACTTGCATACTTGAACTCAACTCAAGTCAGTTCAAGCTGACTCTAACTCAACCCCCAGCATTTATAAAAAATTAGTCAATGAGGATCGAAAACATTTTACATGTGGTTTTGAGCCTCATGACGTAAAGGTTCAACCGGTTTTCAATTCTCCGCCTTGACTATAAGCACTTAGAAAAGACCAGCGAAAAATCCATATAGGACAAGCCATTCTCGAGATACCACGAGTACTAAAGACATTCAGACATCAAGACGTCCAGACAAAAAGATGGACGGATATTTTTATTTTTGTTTTTGCTTTTCCGAGCTCAGGGACTTTCAAAATGTAGAAGAAAAGTGGTTTTGGGCAAACACAATTTTTGATCATTTTTGGCAGGATTTTAATAACTTTGGCTTATCCGATTTGGATTTTGTTTTCGGCAAGAGGATCGGGTAGCTGCCATACCAATTGATACGACGTAGTGGTACTGGTTTTCGATCAACGTTGACCAATTTTTTATATATGCCGGTTTGAGGATTGAGTTGGTGTTAAGTTTGTGGTTTAGCTGAGGATCGAGTTGGGGTCCATATGTCGGTTGAGTTGGAGTTGAGTTGGGGTTGGATTAGACTTTAATGATCAGTTCTATTGGGGATTTATTTGGGGGTTGAATTATGGGTTGAGTCGGGATCGGATTTGTTGGTTGACTTGGGGGCTGAGTATTGGTTGAGTCAACGGTTCAGTTGCGGATTTGTTTCTGCTTGTGTTAGAGGTTGAATTGGAACTTACTTGATTGGTCTTGAGTTGAGTTCATACAAATATACGATTTAGCTTTTAAGGCCATGTTGATTTGGGGGCTGAGTTTTGAGGGTTGAGTTGAGATTTGAGTTGGGATTGAGTGAGAGGTTTAGTTGGAAATTTATTTAGTCGATGTGGAAACCGTAAGTCCAAAATTTCTGGTTAAAGAGCGCTCCCGCACCTCAAAACAGCTCAGCAGTTGCTGTTCTGATGAAAAATTTACCAATTTCAGAAATATGGCAAAATGGTGTCTAATTTAAATTAAATCCTAAAAATATTAAAATTCGTCATTTAAGGTAAAAAAAAATTATGGACAGAGTAGAGCAATTGCTTTGCTACTTGAGGATCCGGCATAGGAATCCCACTGTTAACAACCAGACGTTTACCGCGATTGAGCGTTGCGTTTGCAATACATTAAAAAAATGTCCACGGCTTTGTTTTGTTCTGTTACCAATTTATCCAAAGTTATAGAATCTATAGTGAACTTATGAAGTACGTATCTTGCAAAATAATCTTGTTTGCCAAGTGATCTCATAGACTGAATATCGAGTATTGATGTCATACTCTTGTTTTGGATTAAATTTAGGTGAGTCATTGTTCGGCTTTTCAATGTCCATCCACAATTTTAATACTTAGGCAAAATTTAGGTTTGTCTCGTCTCGATAGAACAAAAAAAAATTTATTCTAATTTGGTAGAAGATAAGAACTTTAGTCTGCTTTTAATTATCTTACAGTAAACAGACGAAATATAAGTGCTTTAACTGTATTTTACACAAACGGAGTTAGTAGTAAAGGTTTCGAACGAATTTCAAATTTGATTTCAGATGCCACTTCACCAATTTCTTGAGTTTTGGTGTCTTTTAGCTTGTTAATTGTTGTTGTATCCTCACAAAAAGAAATCGGGGTGATCAAATCAAAGGAGGGATATTATCCCAGCAGAAAATGTTCACATAAAATATCTTTAGCACGTGCTGTCTGTTGTGTTCGCCCTATTAAAACCAAAAAAATTCCAGACTCAATCCATCCAATTTAAAGGTACAATGAAATATTGCAACACCGCACCGTTGTGTAGTGTTTTGATTTCCTTTAAGATGCTTGAGAGCATAATGAAATAAGATAACAAATGATTTGCAATTAATTGAGCTTTTAAACTGCTGAAACTGCGTTGATACTTTACGAAATGAAAGTGGTTTGATGGAAGCTGGTCGAATGTATCGAACTGTTTTTATCCAAATAAACCCTCAATTAAAAAATAGAACAATGTTCGTCGAATTGAACCTGTAAAATGTAAATAATCAAATTTAAAAATAAATCATCTAAAACTAATACTCCCTCGAAAATAATTCTCAGAATCATGGAATTTCCAATAGAACAAGTTAATCTCACGCAGATTGAATGTATGTATGTGTATGTACGAGTAAAAACTTGCGCTCGAAAATCTATAAACAAACAATACAGTTACACTTCTCTGTATCAACGAGATAATTCATGTTTCAAAAAATGTCAACCAGTTAACCAGTACAATCCATACATACAATACAACACAAAAGCTAATTACAAGATCAATTGTAATACAATATTACACCAACAACATGACCACCTTCCAAACTCCCAAAGTAAACGAAAACCAACAAATAAAAAAAATTAGAAAACTTATGAAAGGCAAATGATCCCTTTAAAGTCGTAAAACAACAAAAATCGCGCGACAATTTTTAAGAAAATGGTTTCGAAGATGCGCGTTTAGTGGTTTACTTTTGTTGTAATTGGTGCTAATAAAACGGACATAAAACAAAAAATTCGAATGGTAACGTGCACACATACTACGTTAACGGTTAATCCTTGCCAAAAAATAAAAAAAAACAACTACCTGTTCGTGAGAAGGACACGCATTGTACTTCACTAACGATAACGAGACAAGACAATGTTCATTTATAAATAAAATAAATTTGCTGTACTTGTATTCAGTTTATCGTCGCATCTGGTGAGAGTAACATCATCATCGTTTTCGTTTGTTTATACCTCGGTATCATCGTTCTGGAAAATATATTTAAATCAAAAATTTTCTAAAAATGGATTTAAGTTTTAATCGCAAATCAATTTTTCGTAAATCATTTCGACGACACACGAGCAGTTCAATACCACCGGCAGCCGCCTCTTTAATGAAATCATTAAAGAAAAATCAATCAACTACACGCAGATCAATGAAAATGTCATTAAGACGTTGTAAGAACGCCGAAAAGGAAATCATTAATTTGAAACCCGGAAATACTTGTCGTTCACCAATGTTATCACTTAAAGTTATACCGCACAATGATGATGATGACGATAATGATGAAGGTAAGAAATCGTAAATTTGTATTTGGAACACTTTCAATTGTGTGATTTAAAAAAAATGTTCCCTCACTAATTCAATTTTATGTTTTGTGTTTTTTTATAGTTAAACTTCTTCCAAATTCACCGATTCTTAAGCGGCAGGAATCATTTTTCAAATTATCGGGTACACCATCAAAATGGTCTCGATCAACTGCACCGATAAAGCGAAAAGTTTTTAATGTGGTATCAGTAATGGAGAAAGCTATTTGGGATACACCGAAAAAACAAGTGTCGAAATTATTTCGGCGCAGTTCTGGTTCATTGGATATTTGTCCAAGTGGAAGCAGTATGGACCTAAGTGGCAGTTATAAAGTTTTAATATTTGAATAGAGTTATTTCTTGTGTAAAAACTTAAGTAGTTTAAGTGAAATAGTTTTAGTATATGTATTTATATTTTTATTGTTTTTAAGTGGTTTAAGTTAAGTGACTGAAATAAATTTTTTGTGTAAACGAAACGCCAAATTCATCTTGTTTAAAAATTTTATTTAAGTGTTTGTTGTTGGTTGTTGCGTTGGCAAATCATGTTTTGATCATGTTTCATCGTTTCGTAGGTATGTTTTTTTTGCATGTTTTGTTTGATAGGTGTGCCGGTGTGCGTAAGTTCGATTTGTTATTTTGTATTTGTTTTGCATTTTGGGAAATAACTGAATGAAAATCACTGATATTCGAAGTTAATTAATTTAGATGTGATTAGATTAATGCCAATATGGGATGATAAATATTCAAAGTCACTTGCTTGCAGTAACATTCCGAATATCTCGATGAGATGTGCCAAAACTCTACCTTATTTATTCTGAAGGAAACGATGATTTCTTGGGCTAAGCGACTACGATATTTTCAGATAATAATTTCAGGATATTGGTGATTTTATTTTCAACATCTTTATTTAATTGGTACATACTTAAAACTATCGAAATTATTGTCTGTGATTAGTACTTTATTTTTTTAGTTCTGTTTAGTAAGTAGTTAATAATTGTATTATGTTACAGGAAAATTAAGTAATCTGCAGCCGTGAGAAATTTTGGGGTTATAACATTTTCAATTATTGTTTTAATATTCCTGTTCTTCTTCAACTGTATAAGCCAACATCCACTACGAGTTTACAAAATAAAGTTCAAACCTATAAACTCCTTCTCGGCAGTCGATGCATCGCTATCTGGTGCGATCATGCAATAATATTCACTGATCACATTATATTGGAATTGGTTACAATTCATCGTCTTTTTTCGACTATTTTTAACGCTCTTCAGTATATATTCCAAGATACTATCTTTCAGTATCTATTCTAAATTCAAGTAAGGTTTTTATCATTGTCTTAGGGTAGCCACTTTACTCTTCTGCATATTATTAAATACAATCTACCCTTAAGGTCCTACGTTTTACTAACAGACAAACAAGACTTCCCGACTACCTTCTAGCCCTTCAAATAGGCCTCTTATACAGGTCGAACGGTATTTTCAGCGCTTCATCTAAATCCAATCCTTCTTCGACACAACCATCTGAATTCATATTTTCAAGCAGCTAAACAGATTTATTTCTCACAGAGTTTGTTGTTGGTACCAAGTACGCAGAGATCTTCATTATATGTATATTCATTGGAAGGAGGAACCATCAGAAATTAATGGACAAGTGTTGAAGCTTTGAATTGTTTTCCATATTTTGTATACGTATACATACATATATTGAAGATTTTAAAATCATTCAGGATTAGAGTGAATCAGATTCGCTAAATGTAATTCGATTACAGTGTGCTTCTTTTCTTGATTGTAAAATAATTTCTTCAATCCTTTCTATCTCGTTCTGTCTAAACAGGTTATCATTGAAATGTGATCAAACATATCTCCAATTATATTTTAACTAATTGTTGCATTTCATCTTTGTCGGTTTGGTCAATATTTACCCAAATTAAGATTAAAATTCGTCACGGTATTCGTGAACCTTTTCACCAGTTCGGCTTATTTTGGTGAAACGATGGATGTAAGGCATTGCATTTTGAACTGTCATGCGAATGATTTATTGATGTGTAGTGGATCTTAGGTCCATCGCAATTTGAAGGCAATGGAGTTTTAGTGCATCTTTTGGCTCCTTTGTGTTATTCATATGTATATAAGAAAGCAAAAACGAAAGTCTCCCTATCGAATGTGCTTCCATCTATCGATCATGTTATACAGCTTATTCAAGCTCGAAGTCGTAAGATACATGGATACAAAAGGGATGGTTTGGAATTTATATAGCATAATTGAAATTCTTGATAATGAGTCGTTCAATTGTGACAGGAGCATTACCCTATTCAGGTTTGCAGTTGGATTTTATTATAGATTGTTTAATTAAGTGATTAGGAGTTAGGACTTTTTATGATCATGTATAAATATCAAGGAATTTGCTTGTCTTCTGCAATTCTACTTCATCATTAAGATTTTCTACAGTGACGTCCTCTTCAAAAATATTGTATGCCATTGGTCAACAATGAATCATTGTTAAAGTCCGCAACTTTGTTGTCAAGCGCCGTTCTTTGCTGTGTAACCTTTACGGATTATTTGTTTTTGAGTTGGCAGTCGCGACTGCACGGTGGTTCAAGCTTTAACTTGTGATGTTTCCTTTCTAAACCATATTCATTGAAAGGGAGAACACCATCAGAAATTAATGGACGAGTGATGAAGCTTTGAATTATTTTTTATATTTTTTATACGTTTGTTGAAGATTTCAAAATCATTTAGGATTTAGTAAACATTGAGAGTGAATCAGATTCGGCTGAATATAATTCGATGACAAAATCGAAAAACTCGAAGAACATTTTTTCTTTATTTTTTATTTTTTTACAGGGTAGAATAAAAATTAAATTATAAAAAAAGAATTAAAATTGACATAAAAATATTTTTAGGTTGGAGCATAATGTTGCTCCTAAGTTTAAAGCTGTCTTTACTTAAGTTCTGTTCTTAATTATACAATAAATTGTTCAATTCTTTCTGCTTCGTACTGCTTACAGGTTATCATTGAAATTTGCCCGCCAAGTAGTCGTTCAGCAAAAGCTGCACTTCTATCCCTCGACGGTAATAGCATGGATGGATTACCGAACCTTTCGCTTTCATGCCTCTTAAGCTGTTGCATCACATCACAGATGATTTACGCTTCCTCACAATCTAACATCTTCTGCAATATATTTTCAGGAGTAACATGCTGTCCAACATTTCTCTAAACCAAGTGTCTTGCTCCTGCAAACCGTGGACATTCGAAAAATATATGCTTGACATTCTCCACTAGTTCCGTGCATATTGGACAATAAGAACTATTGTCGTGTTTGCACTTAAACAAATTACTCTCCGAAGCAGCCATGTCCCGTTAAGAATTGAGAAAGATAGTAGTTGGCTTCCCCATATCTCCGTTCCATTCAAACTTTAATTTGAGGAATCAAGCGATGAATCCATCGGCCTTTGCATGATTGGCTCCATCTAGTTTGCCATACTCGGTTGTAGTTTCCTCTCGGACAAGCTGCCTCCTTTCTGTAACACTCACATGTAAAACACCAATGGTGGCATTCCTGCGATTACACTCACTGCATCGTATAAAACGGTCCTAAACGCGCAGATAACTTAAAGCGCTAAGCCGATAAACGGAACTTAGCTTACGCCTATACGAGCTCCATATAACATTATTGATGAAACGAAATTGAGTAAGAGCACTCTTCGTTTTTGTATTGCCACATTTGTATTAGGTATTATTCGAGACAGTGCATTACTTATAATGGAGGCCTTTTCTTGCATACTTGAACACTGGTTGTGAGGTTATAGTGCAGTTTCCAAAAATCCAGAGTTACGTTCCTGTTAGAGATTAGTACAACTTCCGTCTGCTCAGTCAATTGTAAACCCACTGATTGCAACAAGTAACGGATCGTGCAAACGGCTTCGTTACAGCAGGTTTCGTTAATCGAACACATTTGCGAACAGATCGGGTATTGTTCGAATCGCTACTTTGAGCGCCAAATTCGATATGTTGTCCCGCCCAGGTTCCTTACTACTACTAACTTTCTTGATAGCCTGGACCACTTCATCGACAGTAACGATTGGTATTTGTTCGTCTTTGTCAGTTACTGTTATTCCGCTGGTCCAAATATGTTCTTATATAAGGTTCCTGACCAATGACAGTCTCAAGCTTGGCTTAGTATTCCAGGGATTTATTTTGGTTACCGGTATTCCGCAGCTGTAATAAAAGCTCTCCCTTCGTTGTTCTGCGGATGTGTTTTATATTTTCCCCAAGATAACTAAGATTAGGGTACGGTTTAACCTTGCGCAAAATGTTCGCATATGAGAAATCCTTGGTTGTTCTAATCAATAGCGCATCTGGACGAGTGTATCTCTGACGTCTCTGAGCAGTGCGTCTTTTGGATTCTATACTATCTTCCATTCTTCAGTTCGGTTTTTTCCTAGTTTCTGTCTTTCTTCTTTACAAGTGGCTCCGACATTTCAGATATTTATAGGTAGCTTTGAGAAGTAATTTGCGGAATAGCATGAGTTCTTGTAGTAGGAATCAGCAGATGTATCAGCATAAAATAACGGAGTTGTAACTAGAGAATTGTTTATAATGGTGGACTTCAAAAATTTGAAGGGCTCACCAGTAATCCATAGAGACGATAAAGCTTTTTCATAACGCTCTGAAATATTGAACGATATATGTAAAATCCTTGTGATCCGACAAATAAATCAAATCTGTGCAGTTTTCTTTATCTTGTTGAGAAAGAGCAATAACAGATTTGCCCTCAATTTCGTTAAATTTTGTAACTGCTTTAATAAATTAGTCAGTTACTTAGTTTCATCCCCTATTTAGCCAAATATTCCTTCAAAAAACATTTGTCTAGTTTGGCTTGTTACTTAGCCTAATCAAATGGTTGAGAAGAAATCCGGTTGAAAGAAAGCATACCCATTTTAAAATCCTTATTGTAAACAGTTTTGCAATCTTTCTTTGCCAGTAACTTGGATTTGAAATTTTGAAAGATTTGAGAAATGATTTATTTTCATGTTGCAATGAATCAATTTGAGAGGGGCTTCCATGTTAACCCATCTAAAAGGAACTTGGTTGATTTAGCAGGCGTAGAATTATTGGTGGGTTGACTGCTCTCTTCTTTTTGGGCAGGCGATCACAAGATCAGATCGCGTGAAGAACTTGCGTTGCACATCAATATTGAACTGCTCTGCTGCTCGTAAACAATCTGAAAATACAAAAATTTATTTGTGAATTTAATCATAATCGAAGTAAATTCTATATAGTTAAAGCGGTAGAAAGCAGCACAATTGGATACCTCAAATTTGTGAAGTTACCAACCGTTGTACAATCTTTTATTAATTTTGCCTTCTTTGTGAATCGTGTAAAAATCATGCGTGTAAATTTTCTGTGAAAATTGTTGAGGTGCTTAAAGAACTAAAAAGAAATCGAGGTTATGCTAAAGCGTCATTAACTCGAATCGTAAATTTGTCCACGAGTTTGACTAGAAGTGAATCTGCTACGTGCATTTAAGCCTTGTTCAGACTACGTTAGTAATTTAGTCGAGTAGCGAGTATTTTAGTAACTACAAATCGATGAACTGGCCAAAAAACGTTCGCACTACAGTCGAGTACAAGTTACAAGTGAGTGAGCAGTGTTTCAAAATGAAGAGAATACGCAACAAAGTAAATAGGCACCCATGTTCTATATGTTTCGTTGCTTCTACGCTCCAATGAGACGACATCCTTGCGGCAACTAATAAACTCGACTATTTTGGATGGATAATGTATGAAAAAGCTTTTGTCGAATTTGAGAAGATCAATCAAAACATATTGGAAATTGATTGGACGATGGGAGAAATGGACGAATTCACTAGTCGGTATGCTAACTTAAAAGCTAAGTTGAAAGCATTAGCTCAAGGCAGTAGTCCCATGTTTAAAGCTATGCAAACTTAAATCGAGGAAACAGTAAAATCTTTTACATTTCATCAAAAGGAAATGTTAGAGACCATGAGGGATCAAAGTTTTTGCGCGACACCTAGAGAAGATGTCGAATTGCCTCAGTTAAATTTGCCTTTTTTCTATGGGGATTATTAGCAATTCTCAACTTTCAAGAATTAATTTGAAAGTTCAGCTCATAACAGGTCAAATTTGACTAACGTGCGTATGTTCTAATTGCTAAAAACGCATATAAAAGGCGAAGCACAGAATTTAATTAGAAACGTTACAATATCTAATTCAACATATAAATCAACGTGGAAAAAGGTATGTTACCGATATTATAAGGAAGATATTACAGTAACCAAGCTTTTATCGAAGTTCAGGAACCCGCCAACGAGCTCAAAGCAGACTATTAAACATTTGAGATTCATTTGTGACACGTCCGATGAGGTAATTAGGGAGCTTGAAGTGTTTGTCGTATATCAGCTGAATCAAGGGATTGCTGGTTGATTCACATTTTGTTGAAGGTGAATGAAATATACCCCACTTTCACTTCATCCTTAAAATTTTTAGAGAATAAATACTCAGCACCGGAGAAAGGTAGCATTTCCTCAAATGAAGCAATAACCCCTCATAAACCTACCACAAAATCATTTGTTGTAAACGTTCGGGATAGCTAAGCAAACTACAATCAAGGAACAAAATCGAAAGTAGATGGTCGAATTCGATTAAATGTCATTTATGACTGCAAGAACATAACTTATATGATTGCGAAAAATTCAAATCTCTATCAGGAAAAGCTCGTAAGCAGGTTACTGTTAACGCCCAAGTGTGTTTAAATTATTTATATCCGGGACATAGCAGCGTTTGTTGTCCATCAAAACATAAGTTGTTACGTGTGTTGTCAAAAGCATACATCATTGCAGGAGGCTCTTCAGTTAAACGATAGTTTCCAGAATCAAGAAAAGCATACCAAGCCTACAACCTCTGGAGAATCCAAAAGAGTAATGTGCGTTACAGTAGACAACACTGTGATCCCCCAAAAAAACTTGAAACTCAAAGGCAATTTTTTTCAACAGCAATTGTAAAGTTATATTCAGATGATGGGAGATTCATAATTGTTCGAATATTGGTTGATTCAGGGTCCTAAGCTACATTAATTACACAAAATTGTGTTCAAAAGCTAAGCGTAAAACTTTGGAATTGCAGATTACCAATTTCTGGTCTAATTTCTTATCAACTACCAAGGGTGTTGTCACCTTGTCAATATCGTCACATTTCTCCAATGACACAAAAATTAAATTAGATGCATTGATCGTTGATAAACTCCAAGCTAGACTACCTCGTATTAATGAAAATATATAATCAAAAGTTGGAATGTAATTGAATGCCGCTTCGAAATAATTGGTAGTGAATAGTATGGCGTGACGACAGTAAAAATTAAAACATTCCACAGTAAAAATTAAAACATTACAAGCTCCTTACTGCTACTTATGGTACCGGTCCAACATCGTATTTGGCTACAAGATCGCTACAACAGTTACCTATTGACAGCAAGAGCAATTTTCCAACAACAAGTGATGTCATACTATCCGATTTTTACGTTGACGATCTACTGAGCGGTGCGAACACGGTTAACGATGCAAATCAGTTGATAGATGACCTCCAACTTGTTCTTCAATCCGGTGGTTTTATTTTGCGAAAATGGGTCTCTAACTCATCCGACATCATTCCATTTATCAACAAAATCTACAACAATACCTCAATTGATTTGGAGAAAAATAGCAAGCACAAAGTTTTTGGCCTATATTGGGAGCCAAGTTAGGATAGTTTCAAATTTAAAGTAAATTTTGGTGCCCAGCAAACATAATAACAAAACGGAAATTTTTGTTAGAGTCAGGTAGATTATTCCATGCAGTAGGTTGGCAGGCTCCCGTCTAACTACCAATATCAAAATAATCTATCAAGAGCTTTGGCATCTACTGTTGAATTGGGATGATGAATTACCTAAGCCATTTGTCGATAAATGATTACAATTAAAGCAAGAAATGAAAGCACTCGAAAATATAAACATCAACGATTCCATCCAATCACACCAAACACGGTTTTACACGGTTTCTGCGATGAAGCACTGCACAGTGTTTTGAGCTGAATTGGACGCTCTCGCTTATTGTATGATCGATAGTACTCAATTCGCTTAAAAATCCTTTGGCCGTTTCTAAACCGTTCAAAAATTGTAGAGACTTCTTTAATATTCTTTGCGCCAGGAATAAAGTTACGATTACGTGGGTTCCTGCGCTTTGCAATATCAAGGGTAATGAGATTGTTGATTCGTTGGCCAAAGCTGGTCGACGCCGACGCCTAAATCTAATTGGTCCTAAACCAGCGGTTCCCTTTCAAAGTGATAACGTTTTACTTACTCATTAACTATAAGCATATAAGCACTATAAGCAACAAAATAGCGATTTAAAATGCTTGAAAGGGCATGGGCAATCTGCATCTTGAACTGATTAAACTTATGGAATAGCATCCTGAGAGAAACTACACTGGCCAACTGAGGGCACTCGGCGTGAAGCTGTTCAATGCAGTGGAGATGTCCGCACAGGAAGCGACCTGGGCTTTACGTGCCCACTAATTGGCTGACAGAAAGGCACAAGAGTCGCAAGCGAAAACAACAGATGGACCGTGATAATATCGTCACTGACAGTATATCTGGAATTCTGGAGTAAGAACGTAATACAGCGATATGAAAGCCGGTCCCTGGAGCTCGATCCAGTCTATCTGGCCGAGTTTGTAGCCTGGTATGCATCAAACACGACTATCCCGACGATGACGAATTGGTCGAGAACGACAACTGCGACGAAGCAGCCGATGGCATACATAAAGTAAGCACAGGCTCGAGTTAACAGGTATCGCCAATATAAGTTGGACGACACAGTCAACTATAAGAGAGTGATAGTGCTACTCTACTTGTCATTTTGCAACGAAGCAGATTCCTAAATAGATTTCGAAATAGATTCCTAAATCTGTACGATGACAACGAGGAACTCATAATACAGAGGCACCGCTTATTCGAGGTTAAGGTCTGTGCATTCTGAAGGAAAACGACGGGTCAACAGAAAGAGCACTAGAGGAGACGCGCAATAAGTTTGTGGCCCAGCTGCTAGGTGAAAATGGGCTGAAAGCGTGGATGACATGGACCTCATCGAGATGCATACCGGTATATCAGCTATGCGTAAGCCATCCAACATGATTAGCAAACGGCAGTTCTGCGACATGGTACGGGGTACGAATCCAAAACAGCGGGAACTAGTGCTAGAGGCTATCCATTGAATACACGACGCACACTCGGAGCCACTCCAGGTATTCTTTACCGGACCGGCGGGTTGTGGCAATACATACTCGTTAAAATTACTGATGGAAACTTACAATCGCTTCAATCAACAGCACAACTCTCTGCGTAACGCGTATGTGCGGCGGCGACCATAGATGAACAATAGTACATTCGGCGTTTCGTCTGAGTATGTCCAGGAGAACGACCGCACTACCCATTGTAGTTCTGCACGGTTGCAGAAATATGTTTGTAGGCGTCTGGTGCATCATCAATCATCATAGATGAGATCAGCATACTGAGTTTGGCCGTGTTAAAGAAAAAGAACGAGCGGCTACAACAGATTACTGCCGTTTATGATAAACCATTCGTGGGTTTGGACATCTATCTGTGTGGTGACTTAAGATAGCTACCACCAGTCTTGAGTACTTTCCAATAAAGCGAGTCGTCAGGCAGTCAGAAGAGAAGTTCTCCAGCATTCTGACCAACACGAATGCCGCGTGAACTGCATAAACTTACGGTGGCGGAGACGGACGGCATGCCTTACATGATTCCACTTGCGGTTGATTATCCATATATGATCACAGTCACAGCCAATATCGACGTTCCCGATGGTTTGATGAACGGCGCTATCAGCATCTTGCGATACATAGAGCGTTTAAGAACTATCGACCAGGATTGTATCGAGTACGATAACAATCTACATGCACAGTATGAAATTGAACGTGATGTACACAAAATCGATAACAGAAAACAAAACCCTGCGATTGCCAGTCTATCGCGTGCGCAAGGCTTGGCTAACAGAAGCTTCGCAACATAAAAAATACAAAAGCAGAAGAAGACACAGATGTATTGACATCGATTATGGTTCTTTGGTTCGAGTTCCCCATACGAGTCCGTCGGCAGACACGCGAAAATAAAATGTCGTCATAATGTGAACTTTTACTGCTTTGGGTTCCGCTCAATAGTGAACATTTCGATTACCAAAACCGCCAGTAGAGTTACCAGACTACATGGTTTATTCATAGTTACCGACAATGATGTCCCATTCCGGTTTTGGCACGGGAGAAGAGGAAACGATGCGCCGGCAACGCGAGAGATCCGCGACCAATTGCAACGGCTCGAACGTCACTTGCTTCCTACTCTAGGATACTCCAGATACTTGTATTCATTCTTGATTGACATTGCGACACAGACTCTGTTATACAGCGATGTGACTACTTGGTACTAAGCGAAACTTGGATGCGTGACGACGAGGAGCTCATTACCATTCGCAACTATCAGTGTGCTACACGGATAAATAACCGCAACTCATCGACCATTAAAGCAGCCGGTGGGGTGGCCATCTATAAGCATGTCTATGCTAAATCCAATTGCAGTCGACTCGTCAAAGTCAGCAACCATTACTTGCAAACCGGCACATTTGGTGATATTTGTCTCGCTGAAGTTTCCGTGTTTACTAGCGAAATTAACTTCACTTTCGTATTCGGATCCATCTACGTGCGGTAAACTACATATCGTTTTCTTCGCAATAGTTACCAAATTTTGCATTTTTTTAGCTAAAACCTTTCTTTTAAAGAGTAGGTACATTTATTTCTGTACTAAAATTAACCTTTTTGTTTAACCGGAAAAATTAAATTTCATTTCTGACCCAATTGAAACATTTTTCTGTATTAAATTTGATTTTTTAAATTAAAAATATTATTACACGGTACAAATGATCAAGTTACAAAACGTTTTAACTATAATATTATAAATCGAAAATTTAGTTAAACATTTTCTAAAAAAAAAGATTTCTGGTGCTGCCATCTCAACGGTTATCGACATTACTGCTAGTTTTGTGTATCGGTTAATTGAATAACAAGTTCGTAATTATTCGTTTAAAATAAGCCATTTATTAAAAATATGCTTATAGTAACAATATTCGCCGCTGTTTTAGAATGCAGCACCCTCGGTAAAGGCTAGCATAGCAAATGTTATTTATGTTTTGTATCGAAAGTGTATGGTGAATTTAATAACAGAAAAGAATTTGTATATTTTAAAATGTTTATAAGTCGTTTAGCGACGCGTTCGAACTTCGTAGCCATAAAATTAAACATTAAACATTATTGTAACCTTTATCACGACGGTAATGACATCTGATGTGCGGAAACAAAATCAAACTCGTTTTGCATGCCCCATTAACCAAAACGTATACCGATTAAATGTAAACTTAATAAAAAATTCCGTTTTTCATGCGAATATCGATTAAAATTGTTTTATATAACATTTGTAAGGTTTTAAGTCGATAAGTTTGTGTGCGGTTCAAATCTTCATCTAACGCAGACACAAACCATAATTTTTTTTAGTACTCACAATTAGTTTACAAGAAAATCGATACACAAGATGAGCGCAAAAGTTCCAATTTTAAATCCATAACCAAACAGTAATTTTACAATATTATCTCAAAATTGATTGAATGAATTAGGGTAACAAAAATTAATCACGGATTATCTTTAAAACAAGAAAAAAAATCATAAAATTCCGAGATTTCGGTCATTTTTACAGTTTAGGATGGGTAATTAATTATTAAAGTGAGGGTGAAAATTCGATACTATGGCACAAATTAAAATGACATTAAAATTTCCAAAATTAATATTTTCTAGAAACTATTCCTATAATCGCGAAAAAAACGAATTCTCATCCCCTTTTTTTTTTGTTTTATTTTGAGCCTTTTGTTTACCTGGGTGCATTCGGAATTTTTTTGGATGGAACGTTATATGCACGCAGCAATAAAACAAGACCGTTTCTTTTATGGTCTATACCACCTCGCCTTTTAAGAACAGCACGAGAACAACAACACTCCCCACATTGGATTGGATGAATTAAGCGCGCGAATATTATTGTAGAGTTTCTTGTTTCGTGTACATCGAGATAATTAATTTATACCATTACAGGTGCGCCTACATATTCCTTTTCCTTATGTACAACCATATAAATGCCTCTTACCTCCTATGCTATCCATTTTGGTATAGTTTCATTGTTTTCGTTTTATGGCCGATTCTTCGATTCAACAACAAAAACAAAACTAAAACAAACTGGAGCAATTAAAGTCGAGAGAATTAAGTGATGATTTTACCTGATTTAAGTTTTCGTAATTGAAATAATGAATTTCTTTTTATTGCCTAACAATTTGGAACATGTGTTATTTTCAGAATATATCTACACGTTTATTTAGGGCAATATAAAATGGTCAATTAGCAATAGTAAATTGTGAACATAAATTATTGATATTTTGTGTGGTGAATTCTACTATAAATCCATGATTTGGTTTATCGCACTTTAAGGAATTTCAACGGATATTGCAAGTGGTTAGTAGTGGCGCTTATTAAGAATTTCTTCTATACGTAGGTTCAAAGTGTTTTTTTTTTGAAAGAGAAAACATTCCAAATTTAATTTTGTATTTTGTTTGGCAAACGTCCAGCGTGTGGCATTTACTCATTTTTAAATGAAATTTATAATTTGCGGGTCAGACATTATTGGCACAGAATTTAATAATTTGTTTTTATTTTATATGTGCAATGTAACAAAGAATCACAAATTCTGGAAGTGCATATGGTCATTGGAGGTGCATATGGTTGACAGGACGCTAAATTTTGAAGATTGTGCAATTCATAAAATTTTTTTTAATGCGGTCAAATGAATGTCACAAGCGCGCAATTATATCTTTGAAGTTGTTTCCCACAACCGGAACACGACAGTCCCGATTAAATTAAACAAAACGTTTTCACTTTGACAGAATTTGGAATAATTTCGATATTTCAGAAAATTGAAAGCCCGATTTAGTAAATACTTTTAAATAGCTTAGAATTATGTCTTTCAATCAGTTATCATTTTTTGCCAGTGTTCTTTTAAGTGATTGAGTAACTGATTGCCGAAATGTTAATTACTTCCATAAATTGTGTTCAATCAATCAGCGGGACCTAAATTATTTTAATTGATTCATTATAATTTGCCGGGATAAAGATATCTGGAGTAAAGGTCTATTCGAGCTAACTTATCGCTGTTGTTACCAATTTCATTAGGTAACATGAATAGCTTAACACATGGAGTTAACACAAGAAAAACCAGAAGATGAAACTGCCGAAAAATATACTACATACCTCCCCATGGTGTTATCAAACCAGGCAGCACAACAATCAAGCTTCGAGTGGTGGTGGATACATCAGCAAAAACAACTACTGGAGTCTTATTAAACGGCATTATGATGAATGACCCCCAACTACAAACTGATTTAGCTGACATACTACTACGATGGACAAAATACAAGATCGCATCGCAGCCGATATTGAAAAAATGTTTCGTCAAGTTTGGCTTAATATAGAAGATCAAGACTACCACCGTATACTATAGAGAAAGGAGCCATCCGAGCCCATAAAGGAATATAGACTAAAGACTATAACGTATAAGGAACAACCGCATCGCCAACTACCTAGCTGTTAGAACGTTAATTCAGCTAGCTAAGGATGGATCCAGTACACATCCCGTAGTGGCTAAAATCATCATGACAAAATTTTATGTGGATGACCTACTCACTGGTGCGGACAACACTCAGGAGATCTACTGGTGCTACAAGAACTACAAGAGCTCACAGCACAGGGTAGATTTCATCTAAGAAAATGGGCATCCAACTCTCCCAAAATATTATAAAATATTTCTGACGAGCAACAAGCTAACGGATACATTCAAATAAAGCTAAATAAATGCATAAAAACGTTGGGAATACTATACAACCCGACAGAAGATTTATTTGTATTCAACATTACCGAACTACAGCTAACTATCGATAACCATAATGGCTAAGATTATGATGCAGGATCTATGGAAAAATGGAATAAATTGGGATGAACACCTACCAGAAAAAATAAACACCAAATGACAGAAATACCAGGATGAGCTAAATGAAATAACAAATATAAAAATTCCCAGATGGGTCAACATGACATCAACATGCAAAATGAGTGTATGCGTATGCTGCAGTGATATATTGTAGGACAGTGGATCATACAGTCAGTAATCGGATCTGTACACTCAGGTTTCATGGACGTCACTTTAACATTACATTTGTGAACATTCATGCCCCCACCGAGGAAAAGCCTGATCAAATCAAAGACGCTTTCTACGACCAGCTTGAAACCGTCCTGAGCAAAATTCCGTAACATGATATTAAAATTGTTTTGGGCGACTTCAATGCTCAAATTGGCAATGCTGGCAGTACATATCGAAGCACTATCGGCCCACACTTCTTGCACCATACTGTAACAAATCCCTGCGGTATCGTTCCATGATTGTCGAAAAGTCAAGGGCTGTAAATTTCATAAACTCGAAAAAAAAAAAAAAAAAAAAAACTGGAAAAAAATCTGTCTGATATAATTAATTAATGTTTAATTTAACTTTATTTTATAAGGAATATAAATTATTGAATTATGTACATTAGTCTGTAAGGGGTTATCATTATACATATAAGCAAATTCATTAAAAATAAAAATCTAATTGAACGAAAATCTCATAAAATAAACGTTTGAGAAATGCACTAAATAATAAATACCACGGAGGAATTCTCGTCGATCACAAAAAAAAAAAAAAAAATTGGTACTAACGTCATTATCATTAACAATTAACTGTTGAGGGTGTATTAGTGTAACGTAACACGAAATTGCGTTGTTGATTCCTGATTGGTGGTACGAGATGAGGTGATAACGAATGGAATATGTTCGGGCTCGGTAAAAATAAAAGATTGGAATTTTGAGGGGTTGGCGAAAAACAAGGACGGTAGTTAGACGTCCACGTAAATAAAATAATAAAAAAATTAAAATGAGATGCCAGAGAAAAATGCTGGTTAAGTGATTATATGTGATAATAATAAGAGCAATATGAATAAGTTATAATTTAATACAAACTACTAATAGTAACAAATAATATTAATAAAAAAAAAAGGACAACAACAATAAAAAAAATCAGAGTGAATTTAAGATTTTTTTTTTTTTTGTGTTTTGATTTTGGAAAATCAAAAATTTGTGTGGGAATTATGTTCAAGACTCTGATTAGATTGTTTAGTGAAACAAATAATTAAAACCCTATAAATTATATAAATAATAAATAAATAGTTATAGTTTGAATAGTAAACATTATATGACTAGATAATTACTCAAAGTGAAAAACTTTTGTGATTCCGTTCTTGTGTCTTGCGGGGTTAATAAATTTGAAAAAAAAAAAAAACAGTAAGATAACCGCATATTTACACATATACTTAATAAATTCAAAGTGAGGAACGAAACAAAACGGCAAATAAAGAAAGTAAAAAGCTTGAGTGAAAAACTGACGTTAAAATAATCATAATATTTAATAAAAGTAATTAAAATCATTAGCGGTAATTAAATTAATAATAAAATAAGTAAAAAAAAAAAATTTAAAATTAAGAAGACCCAACAACAAAAAGAGACGATTTTGATCCGTATTGGAAGCATAATGAAATAAATGATCGGATTAGTTTTTTTTTTGGGCAATAATAGTGATCGTGCACATTAGTGAACGTATGTACATATAAATAAAGAAGTTAATAATGAATCGAAATTATTAAACTGGTGTTCGGAATGCAGATCATCGTTAAATAATTGAGTATGAAGCACCTAAGCTACGGTTCTTCGCGCTCCGGATGAAAATTCATGCCTCCTACGTGTCGAAAATAAGTACCAGTTTTTTTTCGGGTTCATATATTCCAAACTACGCTACGTAAATTTTTTTTTATAATTAAGATATGTATATACCTTTGTTTTTTTTTTATCAAACTATCATAAAGGTGGCGGGTAAATTCTAATCATAATCATTAGTTTTAGTTTTTTTTTGTTATTGTTTAAATTATTATTATAATTATTATTAATAATTGATTGGATATTTCCATTATTAAACAGATTTTTCGTAACGTAGTTTATAGATATTTTTTTTTTCTTTTGTTTACAATAATTATTTCTAAAATTATGGAAAATGAAGTCGACGCGTTTTATTTCGATTTTTTTTATATTATGTTTATTTTTAGAATGAGAGTTTGAGCGCTACTGAGTCGGAGATGAACTGACAGGTGAGTGGGAAGAGTGTCTGGTAAAGATTCGGGCATGTTTTCAAGAGCACAATAAAGCAGTCTATCAAGGTCAGGTGATGTTTTAGCAAATCCCACCCCAAACCGCGAGTCTTAGCCAAGCTATCCATGACTGCGCTAAAACCTCTCACCCGACAAACACAAAAATTCAGTGGCAAAATGGTGTTTCTACGAATGTGGGATAAATCCCACATTTTATTTACAGCCCTAGTAAATTTTGTTACAATACATCAAATAACAACGGGATGCGCACCATCAAGCTAGCTCTACTGTACAACTTGGTGGTTGGTGGTTGCGGTAGACGGAAGAAACGGGAATGGCATGAACAACAGGCACGCAACATCCAAAATTCTAGCCTGAGAGATAGATATCGTTGCATAAGAGAATTAGCACAGCGGCCAAATAGATCAGCGGCCGATCAAACTTTTACGCTGAGGATTGTGCTGGAGAAATACTATGAAAAGGACATCCCTGTACACAGTCTATTCATAGACATTCAACAGGCGTACGACAGCATTAAGAGGAATACGTTATGGAACGTATTGTCCTACCTGGGCATACCGTCAAAATTGGTTTTAATGTGCCAGCTTTTAATGGATGGCTCAATATGTAAGGTGCTAATAGAAGGCAAAATGTCGGATGCCTTTGAGATAACATCTGGAGTGCGGCAAGGAGGCCCAATAGCTCAAACTCTTTTCAACCTATCATTGGAGTATGTCATTTGTCAACTCAATATGGCGCAGCGTAGCTGCCTGTATTATAAATCAACCCAGCTATTAGCATACGCTGACGATATTTGCATTCCATTCTGGGTCGCAATATCATCTCTCTGAAAGAAGTCCTCCGCCCATTGAAATTAACAGCCCAACAAATAGGTCTTCAGATCAATGAAGCGAAGACCAAATACATGGTGACCGCGAGAAGGCAGACTCGTGGGGACTTCATTTCAGGAGATACTCAATATGAAAAAGTGAATGAGTTTAAATACCTAGGATCACTGATCACTGAGCAAAACTCCGTTTCTGTGGACATTTCATCGAGGATCGCAGCAGGCTACCGAGCATTTTACGCCAATATCAAAATTTTCAAGTCTCCTCATATATCGCGCAAAATAATATTGGACATCTACAAGGCGCTGATAAGACCAGTTAACACCTTTGGTTGCGAGTCTTGGACACTAACAGCTCAAAACATCCCAAAAATCGCTGTAACTGAGCGTAAGATCATAAGAAGAATTCTCGGTCCCATTAAAGAGGGAGCCACGTACAGAATGCGAATGAATCACGAGATAAGAAATGATCTCGATAAAGTCGACATCATAGGATTCAATCGTCAAGGCTAAGATGGCTTAGAGACCACCTACCCGATGAATGGACGACGTTGAAAGAGACCTATACACACTCGGTTACCGTATCTGGCGTTCTCTTGCGGATCGAATTATTTGGAAGAGCATCGTGGAGGCGGCCAAATCCCTTCATGGGATGTAGCGTCAGCGGAAGAAGAAGAAGTATGATACCGGTGAAATTAGAACCCAGCTACTAATGTCCAAAACACGAGTTGCACCAGTAAAAGCAAGGATATCCATTCAAAATTGGATACCATGAAACTTCAATCTTAAGAACAAGAAAGACAAAGCTTACAAAGCAAATCTCAAAATCAGTTCAGACGAAAGCAAACATAAATTCACTGCGTGTAATCAAAATTTCGAGAGATACTTTGAGATAAAGTATAAGAGTTATATAAGCCGTATTAAAGAAAAAATAAGAAACGATCCAAAACATTTTTGGAGATTTTTTAAAGAAAAACGTGAAACTAATGGTTACCCAGTGTGTATGACATTCAAAGAACGTAAATCCTGTGACCCGCAGGTTATATCAAACATGTTTGCGGAGTTTTTTAAATCAGTTTATAAACCGGAAGACATTGATAAGTATGAACATCCAAACAATGGTGAAAACAACGTAACCATACTAACACCAAGGATTGAAACCGAGGATATTCATCGAGCTTTAGAAGTATTCGGAGATGGATGTGGTCCTGATGGCATTCCAGCTTCATTATTGAAAGATTTCACATCGTTGGTAGCTCCTCTGTGTCTTCTATTTAATCAATCATTACAACTAGCCGTATTTCCAACGAAATGGAAAGTAACAAGAGTAACACCAATTTTCAAAACAGGAGCAAGAAATGATGTCTCTTGTTACAGAGGAATTACATCAATATCTTCAATACCCAAATTATTTGAACTGGTTGTATGCAACTCATTCAGATCTTTGGTTCCTCGATTCATCTCACAGTGTCAGCATGGTTTTATACCCAAAAGATCAACATCATCAAATCTTATTGAATTTACCAGCAACACCATTAAAGAAATTGAAATGCATAAGCAAGTTGATGTGGTGTATACTGACTTTGCCAAAGCCTTTGACTCCATCAATCATTGTAAAACGTTGGAACAGTTATACAGATTCGGTTTTTCTAAACAGTTTGTTGCGTGGTTTAAATCATATTTGAGTAATCGCATTCAGTATATTGAGCTTAGATTTTTTTGAAGATCAGAATCAATTCAAGCTACTTCAGGAGTACCACAAGGCTCTCATGTTGGTCCTTGGATCTTCATAATTTTCATCAATGACGTTACTGAAGTAATACAACATTCTAAGGTATTAATGTTTGCAGATGATCTCAAAATCTTTAAAACAGTAGAAAACATCGGCGATACCCATAAGCTACAAGAAGACATCGACAATCTAGCGAAATGGTCCTCAGTCTCAACATCAACAAGTGTAAGAGTTTATCGTTCCATCGAAAAGTTAACCCTGTTACACAACAATATCAAATAAATGGCGTACTTTTACAAAAAGTATTCGAGATTAAAGACCTAGGGGTTACTTTCGTTGAAAACATGTGCTTTACTAAGCATATTGAACAATGCGTTGCTAGAGCCAATTCCATGCTTGGTTTTATTAAGCGTTGGACTGGGGATATTCATGACCTAGAGACAATCAAGATCCTGTATTATGCCTACGTGAGATCTCAACTTGAATATGCTGTCAACATCTGGTGTCCTTTTTACGACGAACCTATCAGAAAAATCGAGAGTGTCCAAAAAAAGTTTATACGGTATATAACGTGTAAAGACGGATGGGATTATGACCATGACTTACCGCACCACGTTAACCTGAAGCGATTACCATCATATGCTACTGGATGCAAAACCTATCAAATGACAACATTGGCAAATAGACGAGAGCTTTTAAAGTGTTCGTTTATTGGAAATATTTTACTTGATCAAATCGATGCACCATCCATACTGGAATCAATTAAAATAAAGGCACCGAGTAGGAATTTAAGAGATCATGAGTTCCTTCATCTAAATAAACACAGAACAAACTATGGTGACAATGAACCGGTAAACATGATGTCGAAGAGTTTTAATAAAATCGACCATCTGTTCGACTTTTACTTAAGTAAAGACAGCTTTAAACGTAGGTTGAAGCAACATTTTGCTCCAACCTAAAAATATTTTTAGGTCAATTTTTATTCTTTTTTTGTTTAATTTAATTTTTATTCTACCATGTTCAGTATGTTATAAATTCAAGTCATATTTGTAGACTTTTCTCAGTATAAATAAATAAATAAATAAATAAACTTGGAGATATTAACACGTACGCTTGGTCAGACTCTACTATAACACTATGTTAGATCAAAGGTGATGCACAAGGTGGCATCATGTGAAATCTCAAGAAAATCTGGTAGACACTGCCTAGCGTGGCATAACACCCAGTGAACTCATCTACAATAATTTATGGTGGTATGGATCATCCTTCCTGAGAACTCTACCACCCCAATGGAATACTGAGGAAGTTACCCCAGTCTTACCATTAAACTTACAAGCGGAACTAGAAGAAAAGGTAGTGCTGATGACGGTGATAACGGGGGCACACATATTCAACAAGTTATCTACATACAACAGAATTAAGCGCATAGCAGAGTTCAGGTTGCAGAAAGAACAATCATAAAATTAACCCAAGAGCAGGACTTCGGAAGGGGAATCGCATGCATAGCCAAGGATCGAAGGCTAGATAAGCACAATAAGCTAGCCTCACTAAACCCATTCCAAGATGAATGGTACGTGTAATGGGACGTCGTCAAAACTCAAATCCTGCAATCGCCAGCAAACAACATTACATGGTGGCACACAACTGACACTGGCAATCCTGAGACAAATATATTGGATTATTGATGGCAGGCGAGCTGTACGACAAGTGATACAAAGATGCATAACATGCTTTCATCACAAACAGAAGAACATGGAACAACTAATTTGCAGTTTACCATCATCAAGAGTGAGGTCGGGAAGACCGTTCGCTAAAACGGGAATCGACTAGGAGCGGCCTACAAAAGATTCATCTCCAAGCGAGGCCTATGCACGGATGTATTCTCCGATAATGGAACCTATTTTTTTGGAGCAAATACCGTAATGAAAACAACGTACCGTGCAGCCTTAACAACATTACCCGACGACATAGCAGCCATGCTGGCCACTGATGGAATAAACTGGCACTTTATACCTCCACACACTCCACACTTTGGTGGAATATGGGAAGCAGGAATAAATTCCGTAAAATTCCACCTCAAGAGTGTGATAGGAGAATCAACTCCTACATTCGAAGAGTTATATACTCTCACGACTCAAATCGAAGCAGTTCTCAATTCTCGGCCACTAATTCCACTGACCAAAGACGCCTCGGATTCAACAGCGCTAACACCAGGACACTTTTCGATTGGCGACTCCCGCTGGTCGGCAGAATATCTTCACCAACTTCAGAAACGGACCAAATTTAGAACCGTACAACCAAATCTAGCGGTAAATGACCTGGTATTGTTAAAGGACGAGCAACTACCGGCATCACGTTGGAAATTGGGACGGGTTCTTGACACTCATGCCGGAAAGGATAACTTGGTGCAAATTGCGACAGTTAAATACAAATATGTGATATACAAACGACCAATAACAAAACTATGCAAGCTACCTATTAATGGCGATTCAAAAGAGATACTAAGTATGGAACCAGTCTCACCGATGCAGGACGTAGCAACCAACGATGTCAGTACAACTCTTATACTGAGAACAACAAGCCATCGACTAGACAACAACCGCACCGCCGAGCCAAAACTGTAGAAGGATGAACCACCTAGCGATAGCCATTCTCTCAGTGTGCTGTCTATTCGGATTCGTTAATGCCAACGTCGAAATTAAACCTTTCAACCAGTCTACAGGCATATACTCTGAGAAGCTAGGCAAGTTAGAAATGGTCGCTATGAAATGGACTCTGGCAATTCAATATAACATGAGCAGCTATTGGGAAGAAATCTAAAAATACAAGGTAGCTCACAATGAACTACAAGAAGTCTGGATTAAACTGTAACATTCTGGAACAACTGCAATAGAAATTCAGCAACCTGATCGCTGATAATGACTTGCTACTAAGCAGCAACAAGGAAAAACAACGCGTGAACCGGGTTTTGGAGATTCAACGGGCATCGTTCTGGGAGACATGTTCGGAATTCTCACTCAACGTGAGGCCAGTGAATATGAGGCTCAGTTTGAGAAGAATAACATCGAGCACGAACTATTGTCAATAATAAGGAATCAAACAACCTTGATTGACAACACGGTCAAGGTGGTGAAACATAATACAAACATCACTGCGACATCAATAAACAACTTAATAAAGAGGTAAAACCAACTACGGCAAGAAATGACCCAGCTCCAGGAATATCGAACATATGAGGGTAGGGTTCGTTCGTTGTTAATCGGATTCCTCGAATTAAGCCTATAGTATTATAAACCTAAAAGATGCACAACAGGGCTTACTTGACGTGGTCTACGATGCGTATCATGGGATATTACACCCCTCAATACTTGCGCCAAATCAGTTAGAAGAGCAGGTTATCATTGATTCGGCAACACGTGCCAGTCTCCATTATCATTCCAGGCAACAAATATAACAAGTTCTAAGCAGAAGCGAGAACTTTGCATGGTCCTTCGAGTTTATCGAGCATAAAAAAACAACAAACATAAGGGGAGCTCAAAATGGAACTGCTACTATGAAAAAAAGAAGAGAAGAAGAAGCAGCTGAATCAGATGAACACAAATTACCACAAAGACGGAGGTAGCAGAAAAACAAAACACTATATCGAAAACAAAATCGCTGAACTAAAAACACTATATAGCGAAAACTTAGCCATCGATGAGAATATCTGAGAGGTGGACCCGCCTTTAGAACCACAGCATCCATATCTTATAGTGACGAAACCAGTTGCTAACGACACATGTACGCAGCTGTTAGATGATATGCGGCTCCGTTTAAATAACGGGCCACTAAAAGCGCCGACAATAAAACTACCAAAGAGCAACCTGCAGAAACGCTACAACCCGAGAAATCAACAACCAGAGGAGGGAGCAAGGAGCGACCAAAACCCTCAACAGCCATTATGCATTAGTAGCAGGCCACCACAAGCGTCATAAATGGAAGACAATAAGATAAAAAGATTGTTTAAGAGGCAAGACGTTCTGATGCGTAAATTTATCAGAAGCTAGCTTCAATAGAGTACTCAATGGATACCAACAAAAATCAGAATGCGTATTTCGAATTAAAAATTAATTAACTGACCAAGGAAATAGAAGAGATTGATTCACTACACATAACGATCCACGTCGAAATAGAACAAGATGAGCGCAGATTTCGGATTATTTCCGCGGAAACTACTACGGGACACTTAAGGATAGGTTGGACTCCATGATAGTGCGATTGCAAGGAAGACAGACTGAACTAACAACCTCGATCAGAACAACCATACTGCAAGTGCCCAAAGTCGAACGATATCTTCACAGAGCTCTTTCAACGATATCTTCACACAGCTCATCCAAGGAAACAAGCAGCTATCAGATACGATAAAAACGAGGTATTTAAAATCGCACATACAGAAAGGGGCTAGTCTAGCAACAATGGGCATAACTATGAGAAAGTTTGGAAAATATTACAAGCCAGATACAACCACCTTAGACTTCTGGCAATGAAATATTTTATTTCATTATCAGCGGTGCACACAGAGTTTGCTGGAGCAATTCGAGCCTTGCACGATACAGCCAGGCAAATGCTCGACAATATCAACCGCCTTAATATAAGCTCTCTACTTGATGCATTCATAGCTTTCATCTTAACCAGAAAAATAGATCCAGAATCCAGTAGCTAAGCTTCAGTCCTTTGGAGGTATAGGACGTCTATGTGAGCATACTCTAAAGAACAAATAAAATAATCCCATACACATACATCATGTGTTCAATCGGCCAGATCAAAATCAACATCAAGGAAGATGGAGCAAACAGGAAAACAGAAAAATACTGTGAGGAACGACCTTCAACTACTCTTCGACAAATTTTGCACTATCGATGCAGAATTAATTCACAAAATTTATGAGCAATATCCAAGCAAGGCAAATAGTTATTTTGGCCAATTGGCGGCAATTTAATGAAAGTGAAGATGAGGATGAATACCATGTACTACTAAAACCAGCGAACGTTAAGTTGAATCCGTATAGAGCAAACAAAACGCTACAAGCTCCAATTGCCAAAAGCTAGAATCTTAAAGAAAAATTTTAGCAACATGTTACAATACGGCGAAACTAAGAAGTCCAACAAGGTTTACTGTGAGCTCAAACTAAGATAGCTCACAGATTCATGGGCTGCATTCAGCAGCAATCATGAACAAATCATGGCGAATTCAAATGAAAAAGAATTCGGAAGAGGAACACTTCAACATGAACTTTTTCTATGAAATACAGGGGGATACGAGACGATAGTAATCAACATACAACAAACGTTTGAAACTACGCTCAACACAGACAATGATCAAGGCAAGGCATTAATAAGAAGATCCCCAACATCAAACTACGGACCATAGAAATTCCATTGTTCTATGGCGACTGCAAGCAGTGGACAACCTTCAATACAGATTATACAACAAGACTGTACATTGCAACGAAAATCTATCCAACGAAGAGAAAATGTACTACCTACTCTCGTTGGTTCGAGAACAACCAGTAAAGCTATTTAATCATTTAACGCTGTCCCAACCAGTAAAGCTATTTAATCATTTAACGCTGTCCCAGCTTAAGTGCAGAATCAGAAAACAGACTGAGAACTATGTATGATAGCGCCCTAGCATGCCTAAACGAACTCAAGGCATCCAGCCAAAATACTGGGGTTCCTTGGTGATAGGAATTTTAACAAGGAAATTGGATGCTGAGACTCATCGCATGTTCGAATAACAATCAAAAATCCAAAAGAAATCCAATCAATTGAAAGATTCTTTGAAATTTTGGAAACAAGTTCCAGTCTCTGGCTACAATCGCAAGAGAAAGGGTCAACAAAACAAACTTCTTCTTCTTCGCTGGCGCTACATCCCATAGAGGGATTTGGCCGCTTCATGGTAAAGTTTCGTAATCATTTTTTTAAACGAATGTAATGAGTGATTAATTCGTTGATCCTTACATTAACCAGCCGTGATCTTTTCATCACCCGCCGGGAATTGAACCCGGGACCTCCGGAGCTTAAAGCAAGCATGCTAACAACTGTGCCACCGGAGCGGCAACAAAACAAACGATCCACCACAAAACAACCCAAAGAGGACAACACATGTTGCAATGACTAATGCATCTCCAAACTGAGCTCAATGTAATCGTGAACATGAAATTACATGCTGCAAAGAATTCCAAGCTTTATCAGTTTTGGAGAAGACAGCAACTGTAAAGGACAAAGCGTTATGCAGAAAATGTCTTCGGGGCTATCATGGGCAATACTGCCGCAAAAAATGTGAAAAATGTCATGGAGCATCATAGTCTACTCCACGACATTCAAAAGGAGCCAGTACAGAAGCCTGAAGCTCCAACCAAGACAACTTTACAAACAATCTCCAAATCCACACAAGGTACTATCTTATTGGGAACCGCTACGGTTAATATAACTACCGACATTGGAGAAACTCTAGTTCGATCTCCGATCCAAACAAACATTGCCGGCGGACTAA
The DNA here is from genome assembly GCA_963556165.1 of Tipula helvola. Lineage (NCBI taxonomy): Eukaryota > Metazoa > Arthropoda > Insecta > Diptera > Tipulidae > Tipula > Tipula helvola. The sequence continues at coordinate 161,735,101 of OY744481.1, read as the reverse complement.
CAGAAGTCGGTACAGAGAAGTCCACCGTAGAATTCACCATCAGACCAAGGTTTTTATCAAACTTCAAGCTAAAAATCAAAACTGTGGTCTTCAAGAAAATAACCGGAAGCCTACCCGATGTGATGATTGAACCAAACACCTGGAGCCACACCAAGAATCTCATCTGGGCAAATCTGACCTTAGATATAGCTTCTATAGGAGCTGATTGCTACGGTCAAATAATTATGGCGAATCTGCTGAAAGGTGCCGCAAATGAGCCAATTGCGCAACAAACCAAATTAGAATGGATCATCACCGGTAACACAACTACCAAAGTAACCATGATACGTTATACTATAGTTACGACAACAGAGATCGACTGGTAGCTTAACTAATTCTGGCAGCTCGAAGAAGTGGATAATAAAAGGGAATTCATAAAAGACGAAACTGAATGTGAAGAAATCTACAATAAATTCCATTCAACATCAAGCAATTGGCATCTAAACCGTTAGGTTATTAAAACAAAACGGCTACTGCTCGACTACTGCAAGGCGAAAAACGTCCTGCCAAAAATACAGAACTGGCGTTACAATACCAAAAGTTTATGGATGAATATGAACTCTTAGGTCACATGAAGGAAACGGAGGCAATAAGTGGAGAAGCTGAGCATTATTATTTACCACACCATGCTGTTTTCAAAGAAACAAGTTCAACGATGAAACTAAGGGTCGTCTTTAATGCATCAGCCAAGACATATACAGGTACTTCTCTAAATAATGTCCTGCTGAATGGTCGATGGCGAAAACATAAATTCGTGTATACAGCCGACATAGGAAAAATATTTCGCCAAATCACGGTGCATGAAGATGACCAGGAATATCAACGCATCTTGTGGGGAAAATCACCTGAACAACAAATAAAGGAGTACACACTTACCACCGTGACTTACCGCACAGCATTAGCAACATACCTAGTCGGGCGTATGTACATTACAATAGTTAGATAGTCAGAAACGGCACTGAATATGATTTCTATGTAGATGACCTCATTTCTGGAAAGAACACACTAGAAGAATTTCGCCCGGGGCAATAATCGCTATATAATAAATGTTTGTGTATTATATGCTTAATATTACTGTCCAAATTCTTGATTTGGAATTAAAGATGCAAGATCTAATCTCATTGGCTCCTCGTTAAGCAATTCTTTCATACTAAACGTAGCAGGTGGCAAGGTCCACAATTGTCGTTTATAAAAAGCTACAGAAGTTTCAAGGCTTGGAGTTGGAAGACACTGTTGGAGGTCAAATATCGTCAAAGTTGATTTTATCAGATTTTTTTGTCTCCTATGCTAGTTCAGCATCAGTATGATGACCTTCTTGTAGTTTCAATTTCAGTTTTAGTGGCTTCATCTTCGGTATATTCGAGTTTAATTTTCAATTTATCACATGTCTGGCAAAATCTTTCTTTAGATTTTTAATACGATAGTTAAGTTCATGAAACATTTTTACGTATATTGAATAACTGAGTGGTCTAACTGCAAAAACCGATAAATTCAGATTTTTGCAAAATCCGATACCTTAATAATAAAATGAAATGCAAAAACCGATATCTACGACAACCAATGGTTAGACCGATCACGTGTCATTACATTTTTAGTTTTGTTTATTGTTTAAAGGATTATTCTCTCAATCTTTCAGTATAGTGCAATATTTTGTTATGTAAGGTGCTATTGCATGTAGTGTAATGGTTTTATTTGTTTGAGAAAATGTTTTACAAAATATTTTTATATGGAAGCTATTAAAGAAAATATAACAGCTGCATGGAAGCCTAATGTAGACAAACGGAATAGGTTAGTGTTGATTATCCCATATTAATTTACACACATTGAAAATTAATTTACATACGTGTTCAATCACTCTCAATATGTACCTAGTTTATTAATTTTATATTATTACCACTGAGAAGTATTTTAAATAGAGAGATACAATTGTATGACTAAAACATGTAAGGAAAAATATTTTCTGATTTGTTTGCGATTATTATCGCGAAGATGTGAAAGGTATATATAAATTTTAAGCATCTCTTTCTATTTCATATGTTTTCCATTTAAGGGTACATAAATATAATTATTTTTTATATTCAATAGAGAAAAAAAAAACAAAAAGTATTAAGGCGGCGCTTAATATTATATCCCCATATTATACGGGAATAACAATAAACACAAACAAAAATCGAAACAAAAATACACGGTCACTGACCTTTTATATTTTGATGATCATACTACTTATGTTTCATTTATTGCCTTTTCCTATCCTATCCAATGGAGATTAAAAATATACAAATCGCGATACTTGCGAATGCAACAGTGTAGCTATCATTTATTTTATAGATTGGAGGAAAAATCAAAATTAATTGGCTAATTTCTTAAATTTCATTTTATACATAAACATAAATCTATTGTATTTGTATTGAAAAAAAAAGATGAATATGTATGTACAAACATTTGCTTTGCTTTGCAAACACGTGCATTCACAAATTATTTCAATTTGTTTTCTATCCATCCTTTTCAATTTCTATAGAAAATGAAGAAATAGCATTAACGACCAGGTAGGCTGGCCTCAAGATATACAGAAAATAAGGTATAATATTGCGCATGCTGTTGCTATCCTTTTTTCACAATTTGACGTCACGTGAAGACAAAAATGTTGATATTTATATGGAATTTCGTGATATTTTTATTAATTTTTTAAATAAATGGAAAATAAATGAATTTTTTTTTATTTTTGCCATTAATTATTTTTCGACTTTATGTTAAAATTAAACATTTCAATTTTGATTTTAGTTATATACTGCAATACTTTCGGAATTAAATCGCGAAAAGAGGCATGTTTTAATATTCGTGTCTAGAGCAGACTGTTTGAGCACATTGCATAACAAGTTTTGGAATTTATGAGTATAATTTTTCTGTTAAATGCAGAGAAAGATTTGATTTTAATTATTTAATTCAAAAATTTGGGAGTGTTCGATTTTAAATAAACTAAATTTGAATAATTCCTATTGCAACAAAACTATCAATTGTTCATATTTCTGATAAGAACACATATATGTAGAACACTAAACAGTGAATGGGTGTTTTGATTTATATTAATTTTAATTTATAGTTTTATTTAATTTCCTTTTTTTCAAATTTATATTTTCTATTAACTGGGCGTTTAATAATTTGTGAACTGAATTTTTATTTAATATATTTTGCCATTTATATTTAACGTTGAATATGGACATAATATTTGAATAGGTACGTGGATACCAATAATTTGAAGCCTAACGAAAATAGATGGCAAAAATTTGAGTACATAACGTAAAAAAATAAAAGTTTTAATAATTGGTACGTAAATAACCAAAAACATTTAATAATTTAATTGTTTTATGTTATGTATTCATAATTTTGTTTACCCTTTTTTCCATTTATCTTAGACATTATACACCCGAAAGAATTATTTCTCAAATATTTGGACCATAAAAAAAATATAAATCATAAAAACGGTCTCGGTAAACTATCGTTATCAATTGTAAATACGGTTTATTAAAAAAAATTACGATTATTCTTGATTTATTTAAAAAATTAATCAAAAAACCGCCAAACTTCATATAAATTTCTGCTTTTTTGTCTTCACGTGACGTGATGCGCAAAGAAAGACGAAAATGAGACACGGGAATATACTACCTCTTTTTTCTGTATACCTTGGGCTGGCCTAAATTAAAATGTAACATTTTCTGTGTATGCATACCAATACCATAAAGAAAATACTATAAAGAGGACTCAAAAAATAATAACATATCGGGAAGTGTCGATAGTAGCGACACTTTAATGTTTTTATTTTTCGGAACTATTATTAACAAGCAGAATGTGTCTATGATAAATAAAATTGGTAATGAACAACTTTGTATGTATAAAGGTATAAACACAACCAAGAACAATACACATTGGTTAATATATACCAATGCCTATATATTACATAGGCATACTATTGATACATAGGCATTGTTAAAACGCTAAAACGAAATATGGATGTATGAAAAGGAAAGAGAGTTTGTGTGAGCGAAACAATGAGTTTTTTTCTAATAAAACAGAAATTGAAAATTTCAACAAAATCGTATTCGTATACGAGTATATTCATTGATTATGTATCATATTATTATACGACATTGCCTTGACGTAAATTGTTTTTTTTTAATGTTTCGTTTTTTCTCTTCATATTCCATAGTAAATAACTATGATCCCAATATTACAAGGTATGCTTGACAGCTAAAAGCATGTGGAGCGTGACGTCACTCAGAGTCAATTTGAATATTTTTTTGCGAACTGGTTTAAATTTATAAGAATATTTTTAGGTTTTAGAAATAGAAATAAGTTTCAACGATTGTACACGATAGAAAAAACACAAATCTCAACCAAAAGGAGTCAACGTTACGAAATATATTACTCAAAGTGACGTCACCAAAAGGAAAAATGACTATATGTTTATTGGTTGGAACATACATACCTTGTATATTTATACCATGATAAATAACCAAAACAAATGATCAATTTTTAATTTTAGATGTATTTGTATACAACCAACACAATAATACAAAGTCACTTTGTATATAAATTTCGTATAGTGGAATTTCAATGTACATTTGTTTTATGATGATTGATGCCATATAAGAGAAACAGCACGGCTTTTGTTTCTACTTGCATGAAAAATGCGAATAAAAACATGAATGATAATTTGTAAACTACACTAACTGTATTTATATGGTCTGTGCATTTGGGGGTGTTTACATTAGGTATTTTATATTTAAGGTATATTTAAGCATTAAGAAACCGGAATTTTTTCATATGTATGTGTAAAAATATTATCATTTCGTATTTGTTCTTCAACCAGAAAAGATTATTTTGTTGCTTTTTGTTTGGGTTAGTGTGAAGAATCCAAAGAAACCAACAAAATTTTGGTGTAAAAAATATCCCAAAAATAAAATCACACAAAACCGGGTTTGTATGAAAAGAGAAAAAATCCAGGAATAAAATGCCTAGGTAGTGTAAACACCGTCTTTGGTATAATATTTACAATACAAAACTAGCCTTTATCTGTATTAGTAAATACTATCGTTGCCGGTTTAAGCAAAAAAGAGTTTTATGTTAATTTTAGATTTTTTCTGTCCCCTTTCATAAATAAAAACAAAAACCCATTGTTTTTTAAATTTTTATTACTACATTTGTCGATTAACAAACACATTCAAATGGGCTAATTATTATTAGAACAGCGCAGCTTGGTCGAGTAAATATCGTTTATGTTAGTTTGGTTGATTTTTATATTTAGAGAATGCGATTATATTTGCTGCAAGTGCAAGAGAGAAAGCATTTTATTTTCCTTGTGATTGAAAGAGGAAAACATCATATGTGTATCGTAAAGTTTAAACTTGCCCACACAAACACAAGTTGGTTCGTTTCTGTGCTTGCTATTTATGCATTTACTTCGTTGTACATAATACTCTGCTATAGAATTGTTGTTGCTTTTGGTTTACAGCCAATGTTAGTTAAACTTTTTAACGCAAAATACAAACAGCGCTAGCGTCTATTTTAATTTATCATTGTTTGAGCCTTCTTGTAGTTCCTTATTTTATGCCAATACCAATATTATAATTGTTGAAGCCGTCTACAATCATAAATTGTTTGGTTGATAATAATCAAAAAGCTATATAAAATTCGTATAATATGCCATCTGTGTGCGAGTATTTTTTTTCTTTTATTTGTCAAGGTTATTAATGTTTCCTAATTTCTTCTTCCTGAAGTTTAGATTATTCATTTTTTTTTTGTTTCTACTTTTTGATTTTTTTTTTCATATTAGGTGTTTGTTATTTTATGTATTTTTATTTATTTAATTAAAATTTAGAATAAAAAATCTAAGTTTTAAAAATGTCGTCAAGAAGGATCATCGCAATAACACAATCATGAACAAAATGTGACAGGCAGGAACCATTAAGGGGCAATAATTAAACCAGATTTGGAAATGCACGAGAATGAATGAAAATAATTAGTAACAGAATGTAATCGAAATTTTTCAAATGTCGGTGTAAAGAAAATGCGTTTGAAATTTGTGGGAAATTTCGGTAATTCAAAAATTTATTTAAATTTTAAATATTATTAACATTTTAAATTAATTTTAAAAATTTCAAAGTTCATTCATTAAAAAATATACATGTACATTAATTCAAGTTTGAGAACTACAAATACTATCCTTAAATTATTTACTAGCATTTACAATTTTCAATCTTTTTGCAGCCTTGGTTGCGCACGAATACGATCTATTCTGACATTTAGGTTTTTTGAAATCCCTTTTTAAATGGACCATTTAGAATTGAAGACATGAGTGGATGAAGGTGATATGTAACATTTTTTATAATTTTGATTTTTGTACATGAAGAAGTTGTTATGTCCGTATGTGCATTCTGTCCCAATAAATCTTCGCAAAACTAGAGAAATTTAAAGCGGATGAAGACTAAACTATACTAAGAACAAGTAGTTTAAAACGAATAGTAGAAACTTTGGAACTTTTTTCTGTAAAATTATGAAAATGTTACATATCACCTTCATCCACTCATGTATTCAATTGTTTCTTGTTGAAATAAGTATAAAATATTTTATTATTTGTTCAAAACATGGATCATAATGTGTCGGTGGTAGCAGTGAATTAAAATCTCGCTCGACAATAGAAAATCATAATATTTGTAATTTTTTGCAAATATTAGGCCAGTTACATTGCTTTCTATATACTTGCTCAAAAATATTTACAATTCTGAGAGCCATTTCAGTGAACTTCTCAGTAGGCGCTTTCAATGATCCAAAATTCGATGTTTTGTTAAACTTTTTGTCGTATAGAAACGTTTCGGACGATGTGTCACTGTATCATTTTCTTTTAACAGTTTTGTTCTGCAAGTACTGCATTTAGTTTTTTTATATGCGCATAATCCCGCATAATATGCTACATCATTTGATTTAATGATGTCTATTTCACAATTTAAGATCCATGAATGATCCTCATCCACTACTTCAGAATGCGGTTTAAGAGATATTAGACTTATTTGGTAATATTCTTGGAGGTTGCTCCAGTCCAATTCTGGCATGGTATCATCATCTGGCGTATACAGTTGTTCTGGCGTATACAGTTGTTTCAGTACAAATTTTTTAATTTATTATAATTTTTTTGAGTGATAAAATTTTCAGTTGGTGAGGTTATCTCATCATTTTGCTTAAGCAGTTTGTCGCGACATTTATCGCAATTAAGTTTTTTATATGCACAATATCCCGCGTAGTATAATATTGCATTATCTTTAAGCACAGCATTTTGTGTATCGTAGTCTGGAAAAAAAAATTTCCAATCCGTCTTGATTGGTCTTTCCGACAAGGATGTAATCCACATTAAATGTCGTCTTGAGATATTCTACTAGCATTAGTTGAGCTCTTATGGTAGTTTGAAGGCCTTTAATGAATTTAAAATAATTTTTATTTTTTGACATGATAGATAAACTGTCAAAAAATTCCAAACTGTCTTTTAGATACGAATAAACTTTATTATTTAAACTAAGAGGTTGCTCAAACGGCGAGGTCGATGAAAAATTTCGAGAATTCAAACAATCAAACATGTTATTGAACCGTTCAATAAAATGTGCTGTAGGTATTGCATGTTCTATGTAATTTCCTAAGATTTCTGGACAAGTTTGGAGTGTGGTTCTTATAGCACAACAAACTGTGTTACTTAAGAGTTGAGCTGCCAGAGATACGTTCATTTTCTCAAAACTTGAAGGATTTAAATGTTTCGATTTAAGTTTTGGTAAAATTTTGCACTTTTCATTAGTGTCCCGATCAAAAATTTTGCGCACTACATTTATATCGGCTATTCCATAATCCGTATGTGAGATTTGGTTGTTGATAAACGCATTCCGCACTGACTTAATGAGGTGAGGTGGATCATACTGAGCAAAAATTTTCTTTCCACCAAAATCCAAATAGGGCTTCTCCGACGTAACACCTAGATTCTTATATGCCTGTACATTTATTGCACCTTGGTCACAAGTTAACATCAATACGTTTAAATTTAATGTCTCTTCACATATTTTAATATTTTGGATTATCAGTTCACTTAAATTTTCAGCGGAGAACGTGTTATTAATTAGGACATAGTTTATGACATATTTCCAGTCGCCTATTATTGAGCGTACCAGAAAAAATAAAGCTGAGGTTGCTATTTCATTTTTCCTTTGCTTTCCGTCATCATAAAATCCTTCGATCCGATCGGTCATCGTGTTGTGAGTCAAATCCTGCTTGATAATTATTTCATCGAAGCTCAATACGCAGATCTTAGATAAAGCCGGCATATTTACAAAATAAAACTTATGTTGGTCCATAAGTACCTCGTTAATACCCGGCGGAATAAATTTGATAGGTGACCACTTGAAAATTGAAGATACCGATGGTAACTTTAGCTCTAAGACGTTTTTTAAATATTTGTAAGTTGCTGCTGATTTGTAATACAAACATTGAGCAAACGTTTTTTCTTGTTTAGTGTAATAAAAATTTTGTTTTAATAATAGCTTGCTTACATTTTTGGTATTTACGTTCACTTTGGTATTGTTAATTACAAAAAATTACAAATATTATGATTTTCTATTGTCGAGCGAGATTTTAATTCACTGCTACCACCGACACATTATGATCCATGTTTTGAACAAATAATAAAATATTTTATACTTATTTCAACAAGAAACAATTGAATACATGAGTGGATGAAGGTGATATGTAACATTTTCATAATTTTACAGAAAAAAGTTCCAAAGTTTCTACTATTCGTTTTAAACTACTTGTTCTTAGTATAGTTTAGTCTTCATCCGCTTTAAATTTCTCTAGTTTTGCGAAGATTTATTGGGACAGAATGCACATACGGACATAACAACTTCTTCATGTACAAAAATCAAAATTATAAAAAATGTTACATATCACCTTCATCCACTCATGTCTTCAATTCTAAATGGTCCATTTAAAAAGGGATTTCAAAAAACCTAAATGTCAGAATAGATCGTATTCGTGCGCAACCAAGGCTGCAAAAAGATTGAAAATTGTAAATGCTAGTAAATAATTTAAGGATAGTATTTGTAGTTCTCAAACTTGAATTAATGTACATGTATATTTTTTAATGAATGAACTTTGAAATTTTTAAAATTAATTTAAAATGTTAATAATATTTAAAATTTAAATAAATTTTTGAATTACCGAAATTTCCCACAAATTTCAAACGCATTTTCTTTACACCGACATTTGAAAAATTTCGATTACATTCTGTTACTAATTATTTTCATTCATTCTCGTGCATTTCCAAATCTGGTTTAATTATTGCCCCTTAATGGTTCCTGCCTGTCACATTTTGTTCATGATTGTGTTATTGCGATGATCCTTCTTGACGACATTTTTAAAACTTAGATTTTTTATTCTAAATTTTAATTAAATAAATAAAAATACATAAAATAACAAACACCTAATATGAAAAAAAAAATCAAAAAGTAGAAACAAAAAAAAAATGAATAATCTAAACTTCAGGAAGAAGAAATTAGGAAACATTAATAACCTTGACAAATAAAAGAAAAAAAATACTCGCACACAGATGGCATATTATACGAATTTTATATAGCTTTTTGATTATTATCAACCAAACAATTTATGATTGTAGACGGCTTCAACAATTATAATATTGGTATTGGCATAAAATAAGGAACTACAAGAAGGCTCAAACAATGATAAATTAAAATAGACGCTAGCGCTGTTTGTATTTTGCGTTAAAAAGTTTAACTAACATTGGCTGTAAACCAAAAGCAACAACAATTCTATAGCAGAGTATTATGTACAACGAAGTAAATGCATAAATAGCAAGCACAGAAACGAACCAACTTGTGTTTGTGTGGGCAAGTTTAAACTTTACGATACACATATGATGTTTTCCTCTTTCAATCACAAGGAAAATAAAATGCTTTCTCTCTTGCACTTGCAGCAAATATAATCGCATTCTCTAAATATAAAAATCAACCAAACTAACATAAACGATATTTACTCGACCAAGCTGCGCTGTTCTAATAATAATTAGCCCATTTGAATGTGTTTGTTAATCGACAAATGTAGTAATAAAAATTTAAAAAACAATGGGTTTTTGTTTTTATTTATGAAAGGGGACAGAAAAAATCTAAAATTAACATAAAACTCTTTTTTGCTTAAACCGGCAACGATAGTATTTACTAATACAGATAAAGGCTAGTTTTGTATTGTAAATATTATACCAAAGACGGTGTTTACACTACCTAGGCATTTTATTCCTGGATTTTTTCTCTTTTCATACAAAACCGGTTTTGTGTGATTTTATTTTTGGGATATTTTTTACACCAAAATTTTGTTGGTTTCTTTGGATTCTTCACACTAACCCAAACAAAAAGCAACAAAATAATCTTTTCTGGTTGAAGAACAAATACGAAATGATAATATTTTTACACATACATATGAAAAAATTCCGGTTTCTTAATGCTTAAATATACCTTAAATATAAAATACCTAATGTAAACACCCCCAAATGCACAGACCATATAAATACAGTTAGTGTAGTTTACAAATTATCATTCATGTTTTTATTCGCATTTTTCATGCAAGTAGAAACAAAAGCCGTGCTGTTTCTCTTATATGGCATCAATCATCATAAAACAAATGTACATTGAAATTCCACTATACGAAATTTATATACAAAGTGACTTTGTATTATTGTGTTGGTTGTATACAAATACATCTAAAATTAAAAATTGATCATTTGTTTTGGTTATTTATCATGGTATAAATATACAAGGTATGTATGTTCCAACCAATAAACATATAGTCATTTTTCCTTTTGGTGACGTCACTTTGAGTAATATATTTCGTAACGTTGACTCCTTTTGGTTGAGATTTGTGTTTTTTCTATCGTGTACAATCGTTGAAACTTATTTCTATTTCTAAAACCTAAAAATATTCTTATAAATTTAAACCAGTTCGCAAAAAAATATTCAAATTGACTCTGAGTGACGTCACGCTCCACATGCTTTTAGCTGTCAAGCATACCTTGTAATATTGGGATCATAGTTATTTACTATGGAATATGAAGAGAAAAAACGAAACATTAAAAAAAAACAATTTACGTCAAGGCAATGTCGTATAATAATATGATACATAATCAATGAATATACTCGTATACGAATACGATTTTGTTGAAATTTTCAATTTCTGTTTTATTAGAAAAAAACTCATTGTTTCGCTCACACAAACTCTCTTTCCTTTTCATACATCCATATTTCGTTTTAGCGTTTTAACAATGCCTATGTATCAATAGTATGCCTATGTAATATATAGGCATTGGTATATATTAACCAATGTGTATTGTTCTTGGTTGTGTTTATACCTTTATACATACAAAGTTGTTCATTACCAATTTTATTTATCATAGACACATTCTGCTTGTTAATAATAGTTCCGAAAAATAAAAACATTAAAGTGTCGCTACTATCGACACTTCCCGATATGTTATTATTTTTTGAGTCCTCTTTATAGTATTTTCTTTATGGTATTGGTATGCATACACAGAAAATGTTACATTTTAATTTAGGCCAGCCCAAGGTATACAGAAAAAAGAGGTAGTATATTCCCGTGTCTCATTTTCGTCTTTCTTTGCGCATCACGTCACGTGAAGACAAAAAAGCAGAAATTTATATGAAGTTTGGCGGTTTTTTGATTAATTTTTTAAATAAATCAAGAATAATCGTAATTTTTTTTAATAAACCGTATTTACAATTGATAACGATAGTTTACCGAGACCGTTTTTATGATTTATATTTTTTTTATGGTCCAAATATTTGAGAAATAATTCTTTCGGGTGTATAATGTCTAAGATAAATGGAAAAAAGGGTAAACAAAATTATGAATACATAACATAAAACAATTAAATTATTAAATGTTTTTGGTTATTTACGTACCAATTATTAAAACTTTTATTTTTTTACGTTATGTACTCAAATTTTTGCCATCTATTTTCGTTAGGCTTCAAATTATTGGTATCCACGTACCTATTCAAATATTATGTCCATATTCAACGTTAAATATAAATGGCAAAATATATTAAATAAAAATTCAGTTCACAAATTATTAAACGCCCAGTTAATAGAAAATATAAATTTGAAAAAAAGGAAATTAAATAAAACTATAAATTAAAATTAATATAAATCAAAACACCCATTCACTGTTTAGTGTTCTACATATATGTGTTCTTATCAGAAATATGAACAATTGATAGTTTTGTTGCAATAGGAATTATTCAAATTTAGTTTATTTAAAATCGAACACTCCCAAATTTTTGAATTAAATAATTAAAATCAAATCTTTCTCTGCATTTAACAGAAAAATTATACTCATAAATTCCAAAACTTGTTATGCAATGTGCTCAAACAGTCTGCTCTAGACACGAATATTAAAACATGCCTCTTTTCGCGATTTAATTCCGAAAGTATTGCAGTATATAACTAAAATCAAAATTGAAATGTTTAATTTTAACATAAAGTCGAAAAATAATTAATGGCAAAAATAAAAAAAAATTCATTTATTTTCCATTTATTTAAAAAATTAATAAAAATATCACGAAATTCCATATAAATATCAACATTTTTGTCTTCACGTGACGTCAAATTGTGAAAAAAGGATAGCAACAGCATGCGCAATATTATACCTTATTTTCTGTATATCTTGAGGCCAGCCTACCTGGTCGTTAATGCTATTTCTTCATTTTCTATAGAAATTGAAAAGGATGGATAGAAAACAAATTGAAATAATTTGTGAATGCACGTGTTTGCAAAGCAAAGCAAATGTTTGTACATACATATTCATCTTTTTTTTTCAATACAAATACAATAGATTTATGTTTATGTATAAAATGAAATTTAAGAAATTAGCCAATTAATTTTGATTTTTCCTCCAATCTATAAAATAAATGATAGCTACACTGTTGCATTCGCAAGTATCGCGATTTGTATATTTTTAATCTCCATTGGATAGGTTAGGAAAAGGCAATAAATGAAACATAAGTAGTATGATCATCAAAATATAAAAGGTCAGTGACCGTGTATTTTTGTTTCGATTTTTGTTTGTGTTTATTGTTATTCCCGTATAATATGGGGATATAATATTAAGCGCCGCCTTAATACTTTTTGTTTTTTTTTTCTCTATTGAATATAAAAAATAATTATATTTATGTACCCTTAAATGGAAAACATATGAAATAGAAAGAGATGCTTAAAATTTATATATACCTTTCACATCTTCGCGATAATAATCGCAAACAAATCAGAAAATATTTTTCCTTGCATGTTTTAGTCATACAAAATCATTCTCTTTAGTACTTCTCAGTGTTATTACTTAATAGGTATACGCCTAAATCTCTACCAAAGTTTCCAGCTTGTAAACACGAAGGTAAATTTAGTAACGTTTTTAAGTGTCGTGAATTAAGTATGAGGGATATCAAGCAATATCATTATAAGACTACAAACATACGACGAAAAAATATCAAGATACATTCAATTAGCGTATTATTCACCCCACCAGTTATATATGTATTTATAATTTTACCATCGTACGCAGGAGACATCAAAAAGCCGCCTTACTACAGATAACGTTTTTATTTATGCCTGGTCTAAAGTAGAACGACCAAAATCTTCCAGCGAAAGAGCATCTGCCGTTCTTCATCGATTAAATGAAACAGCATTTCTTCCTTTGGTAAAGGCTTATCGCTTAGTAAGGCTTAGCGCTGACGGATGCGGTGGACAAAATAAAAATACAACTATGCTATCTATGCTAAATGGTTAAGCACTGCTCCAGCCTCTGTGAAGACGGTTAACTAATTGGTCGGTCATAGGCTCCTGATTACGTTACCAGAAGATGCCGATTAATGTTCCTGCATCAAATGAGGTATGTGCTATTCTCAAACTAAACGCCGATTAATGTTTTCTAGAGAAGGAAATAGTAGTTCTTCAACTTTGTAAAACGCTTGTGATTTTAAAGAACATTGACAATCGTGTAGACTGTAGAGCCTTTCAATTATCCGTTGTTTTACCCAAAAGTAACGTACGGATTATTTACAGATATCAAACTACATAAACCTTATGTCAGCCGTTAATATCTTAAGCGGCTTGAATTGGCACTATTAGAATTCATCAAGCTCCTTCCACCTGAAACATAACCTGATCTACGCGAAGTCAGGTTCAACTCTTTACATTTTGGTGGACGACTTTTCCAACAATACCTCATCGATACGTATATTAAAGTGGAACGTGACAGCATTTAGTGGATCAAGTTCAATCAAAAAAAGCTTCTCAGCAACAATTACGCCGGATTTAATCGCTTTATCGACACACTCGCTAAGGAAAAGAAAGCTGTTGTAAGTGAGAAAGTAATACTACCATCATCATTCCCTGGTTCAACTCGACATTACACAGAACACTTTCAAGACGCTATGGCTATTGTTCGCTATCTTGGATCGCCAGATTTTTTCATTACTATCAACTGCAGTCCCAATTGGCCTGAAATGGCTCCTTACATAAGCTGAAATTCCTGTCAACGATGATCCTGAATTGCTGAATTGTGAAAACTAGTTTTAAAATGGATGATTCGATGATGCGTGAAGTAGCGCTTCATCTTCCCCAAGCATTTCCAAGATTTAACATCTTTAGTGGATGACGAGAAGCCAAAGTACCGACGTCGCTACGACCCGAAATTGGATCAACATAACACCGACGAATTTTTACATGAACATGCCGTATACCGCAAGGACAAAAATGGTACGATTGCCATACAATGTAGACTATGTGGGAACTATCCTTGCCGTAAAATATCTGTATAAATATACATTTATAAGGTTCATGACTGTGCGTCCATCAAAATAATCGAAGATGAAAGAAGACTTATTTACAATGAAGCAGACACTTACGTAGAAGGTAGATTCATTACTTTACCAGAAGCATGCTGGTGATTATTCGGTAATGAGATCGAAAAGAAGAGTCACTTAGACGCCTATTTCCTGCATAATCAAGCGTTGAGACTACAAGAACAAGAAGATCGTCGTTAAAATAGAAATTCGGAAATAGTTTACCATTATTATTGGCAGATACCAGAACATTATAAATGGGTAGGAACATTAAAAGTAAATGGGTGCCTAGGTAACGTCGTCTATGCGTCATTGGTAGAATTTATAATGTAAATTTCGCCGCCCAACCGGAACTCTATAACATGCAACTGTTGTTATATCACGTTAAGAACGCAACAAGTTTCAAACATCTTTTAATATTTAACAACACTCAATATGCAACATGCAAGTAAGCCTGTATTGCCCAAGGACTCGTATACGACGATCAACAGGGGTTAGAATGTTTGCAGGAATCTTCCGTGTCAAAAATGCCAAGAGTAATGAGAACGTTATTCGAACAGATCCTGATCCTTGGTTCTCCCGAAAACCCAAAACGCCTATGGGAGATGTTTAAACGAGACTTGTGTGAAGATTTTATCCAAGAAGCCATACGAACTGGCAAGTCAGACGAAGAAGGAATTGAACGCGCGTATCGCTTCATCGCATACAAGCTAAACACAGCTTCTTCAGAAGCAACAGAAGGTAGAAATTTCCGCTTCTGGGTGGAACAATTCGGTTTGAACAATATTGACGACTATGAGAACCAGCTAAACGAACAGGTCTTCAACATCGATAATTCAACTACTCTTGACAGGTGCATGTACGAGATGCTTAAAGGAAAACAAATCGAAATTGTTGATAAAATCTTGGATGCAGTAAAAAACACGAACCTTAGCCCAAAATGTTCCTTTATTCGTGGACCTGGTTTCACAGGCAAGACTTTTATCTATAAAACACTCTACTACATCCTGCAGGGTCAAAATTGTATCGGCAATTGTATGGCATTCACAGGAATTGCGTCGATATTGCTACCGAATGGATGAACTGAACATAAGATCTTTGGACTCAAAGTACCATTGGCATCTGAATCGATCTCAAACAAAAAACGGAGATCAGTTAGAGCAACCGAACTTGCCAAAGTTCACGTTTTTTAATGGATGATGCTACCAAAATATGGACTGGACACTAATTGGTCATTTGGAGGAAAGATTATGGTCCTAGGAGGTGATTTTCGTCAATGCATGCCCGTTTAGCCACGAACCAACCAAAATGTGCTGCTGGATCTATCAACTAAACGAAGTAACCTCTGGAGACACTTCACTTCATTTTCACTGGTGGATAATATGCGTGTCGAACAGATATAATTCGCAAATTATTTATTGCAATTGGGAGATGGAAAACTTCCGATGAACCAGTTTGATGAAATAAAATTACCGGAGGACCTCCTGTCTAATCGCAATCTAATTATTGAAGTGTTCGGAAATTGCCTCGCCAATAACAACTATGAAGAAATGAAGAATTGAATTATACTAGCGCCACTGACTAAAGACGTAGGTAACATCAATGCCGAAATTATCGACTCCATCGAAATTGTCACTAAGGCCCGTAAGTTTGAACGATGATTAATCCACAACCGAGGATTTAACCATTGTTTGGTCATAGTAATCGGTGGATAAATCCTCGGTTTTTGATTATTATTCGTTCAAACTTACGGGCCTAAAAGCCTTTTTAAATTAGTAATTTAGTTTCTAGAACGAGTTTCATGCCAAGCTGTGAAGAACTGAGTTAGTTCCAATTTTTAGAACCACACTCGAAATCCATACTGAAATCAAATTTTAATCATAGAAACAAAACAAAATAAGCCAGTTTCCAGAATTATATTTAGAACTCATGTTGAAATTCCAATTACATTATACAAATTCAAGTTTCAGCCCAATCAGTTGAGAAATAGAGAACCGTATTCAAATTAATAATTTTTCAAAACAACATCAGGACTTCATGTTAGAGTCTCATTTTCATCAAACACACCGTGTTTCATCTCAATCGCCACACCCGGAACTCATTTTGACATCACATCCGGAACTCATATTAGAATTTCATTTTCATCATAAACACTGAATTTCATCTCAATCGGTTGAGAAATAGCTAAGTTCCATTCAAACTGGCCATTTTCTAGTTCCCATTATGATATTTTGCAGAAATCCCATTGATAACAAAAGTCACAAAACAAGAAAGAAATAATAAACAACGCAACCACAATAATTTAATTTTTTAAGCAAAATGGAACCCGGGCCCCACTGCAGGACCCCTTCTAAAATTGATGAAACCCATGATACAAACAAACATATAAACAATTTTATGGCGTTTTAATATACATAGTAGATATTTGCATTTTTTGACAATTCAGTACACTTTAGAAAGTTTAGATCCTCGTACAACCGAATTGTCTCCCATGTACGAACAAAATATCGGTTGTGGTTTTACAAATTATTCATTTCAAAATACTAATTTTTGTTTTGTCTTGAAGTTGCCTTCCAACTTACCATCGTCTAGCCGTAGCCATATTCCTTCGATGCAAAGTATCTACATACGAGTAGATAAGCATGTTCTGTCGGTTATGGTTCTCTCAGGAAAATTCTGAAAAATTCTTTTGCACTATACGAATGTCAAGCCATGATTGATAACACGATTCAATTTAACCAAGTTTTTTGCTTTTAAAAACAGAGCTAATTTAAGATCAATAATAGTTTCACTAAAGTAATGGTTGCATTTCACCAGTCAATCAAAATCTAAATCAAGGAAGTATATAGGTTTCATACAAATGGGATGCCCCTATTTGAATTCCAATTTGTTAAACATGTTAATTTTGTCTTAAACACAAATTCAATTTTACTGCTTAGTGTGAGAGATTTGAGCGATTTTATTAAAAACTTATATCAATTACACAATTATCTGTTTCTTCGGCTTTACATTATAAATACTATACCTTCAAACTACAAACCCCCACAAAATCTATTGAATACCGTTAAAAACCACAAAGAATTAATATCTTCAAATACCAATCAAAACCTAAAAAAACCTCTAACCAGTTCAACTAAAATTTACCTTCACAACATGACTTCGGATATACATTTACATGCAGACAAAGTCAATAAACTAACTACCATACATACGAATAAATTAAACAGATTTAAAATCTACTTTGCTTAATCTTAATTGACCACCGCAGTTTCGTTACCAATTAACCAGAAAAACAAAAACAAAAAACTGAAATTCTATAATTACGCACATTCTCATTACGGTATAAGTACGTATAGCATACAATATAAATGAAGTGACATATGTTAGGTGGATTATACGCTTCATAATAATTTCGTCTCTAATTAATTATGATGTAAGCAAGTAGATTAAATCCAAGTCGTTTGGAAGGTGAATAAACATAAACATTTGTATAAAACAGGTTTCAAACCAAGTTCACCTACATCTCGTTACATAGATAAACAATGTTGACGTATAAATCTCGAACATGTCAAGGTATAATTTTGATGTATTAAGATGTAAATCGCAAAAATTGTATCTCATGCTGGTTAAAAAACCGTTATACCAATCAATCAATCAATCACTAAGAATAGACCGAGAATGTTCGATTTCCGAAAAGTTTAATGAACCAAAATTTATTTTGTAAGAGCCTCGTGTTTATATTTTTTGATATCAAAGCCATAAACGTGTAGATCATAAATGTTATCATCATGTTTTGATTTAGTATTATGCGTTTGACAAAAATTTTATGTTTAACCATTAATTTTATTATTTATTTAAAGAACAATTTTTCACTCTCTCTAGTCGCGCTGGAAGAAATTTTACTCAGACGTTTTTTTTTAATTTATTGAAGTTTTGTATTATTTTACGTCGTGACGTTTTCTTCGACTGAAGAAGATTAAATGAAAACTGTAAAGAAAACATCAACTAAGATTCAGGGGATAAAAATATAAATTTAATCATGTCGTGTGGGAAAATATTATTTTTTTTTATTTATTCGATTAATAAATTTATTTATAGAAGCAAATTCTTATTAGGAATGTTTTTGTACGATCAAAGATGCACAATTCTAGTTAGCTTATAATGAATAATCTTCCCGGATATATGACAATGTTAGTTGAAGTTCAATGTTTATTCAAGTACTACTCAACATTTAAGTTTGTTGAATTACGTTTTTGTAGTGGAATCTTCACTTACTTTATTTAAATAAATTTGTTTTTATAAGTAAGTTTCCTTCATTAGACGGATGGTCGGCAACAGAGAAAATGAACGAGAAGTTCAGTTGTATAGACGTTTAGATTAAAAGAATGTAGCAACGAACCCAATAAATTTGGAAGAGTATTGTTCCTAAAGGCAGTACGCGAAAAAAAATTGGGCCTATCCGACTCCTCGGACGACACTTTTCCCAGAAAGCATCCGTTAAAGATCACCAAGCCTATATACCATTTCCATAATAATTGGTCATATTGCAGAACTTTATTTAATTTTCTGTCGTCTCTTATGGGCGAGTATTGAAAAAAATCTTACGATCATTAAGGGTTAACAAATAACTAACGCAAAATGTGAAAAAAGTCGTTTTTTTATTTTCATGATCACTTGTTCCTTTAATTGTTTTGTAAAACTTTGATCAATCTGACCGGAAAAACGATTGGATGGATCAATTTGAAAATAATACAGGGCTATTAGGAGTACATTAAACTGTAAAATGACCTGGCAACATTAGTCTTTTCATCAATATTTGTAAAGTAACGGAAGATTTACTAAGACAACCTAAAATGTCGTTTTTTTGTACTTTTTTCAAATCAGTATTGAGAGTGAAAAAAAAATTTGTTCTCAACTAATCATTAAAGGGTCTTGTAGGAAATTTACTGAAGTTTTTAAGGCTGCCCTAAAGTTTACTGTGCAATCATTGGTTGCTGAGATATCGATGATCAAAGGCAAAAGGATCTTTTTTGATTCAAAGTCAGATATCTCAGCAAAAAGTTGACATAGAGAGACCAGAATGAAATTAAGGCCCCTATTCACAAAATGCAAATTAGCTCTATGACCGTAAAATTTCCGATTAGTACTAAAATGGTATTCATGAAATGTAACTAGACTCTATAAACGAAAATTATGCTCTGTAAGTTTACAGTGACAAATTTGTTGACGTAAAGCTACATATCTTGATTTTATTAGTTCATAACTCGGTAGAGTAACCATTTGTCGTCATGATTTTTTCAGGAAGTACTACTCTCGATAGCATCTATTTACCTGCAAGAATTCAAGATGATTTATTTTGTAGTTTTTGAGATTTTCACAAAAAAATGTCGATTAGGATTTCTTTGTGTTCTTAACAAATCAATATAGTACGATGGTGTCTGTAATTCTTATCAAAATAACTTTTTTCTTCAGAATTTTGGTGAAGGTTTGTGGAACTGAAAATCAGTCCAGAAAACAACACCTGAACTCATATAACTACACATTGGAGAAAATGTTCAGATTCTTGTGAGATTTCTTAGCCCCCATGACAATGGTCTATGGGACGCCATAATGCCAAGGAATGCCTTGCTACCGGTAATCCTCTACGCTCTCTACTAAAGTCAAAATAAATAATTTATACATGCCAACAAACTGAAGGCATAAAGTGATCACCCCATTTATCGTATTTGAGTGTAAAATGTTAGGCTACCGGATTACAAAAGATGGCCGCCGAAATTTAAAAATAAATATACGCATGAATGCATTATTTTTTTTACGAAGCCGGGATTTAGTTCACGGAAAAGGCCACGTCGGATCCTATTCTGTGCAAAAATAGTTTACTTACCTGTCTATCAGGTAACCTGCAAAAAATCTCATATGTACATTCTCATTCATTTGACTTCCAAGCCAGAATGATTTGTTATGATTCGTTTTTTGACATTTCGATTGATCAAAGGCTACTATTTTTCTTACGGCGGCGAATTCAAATGTATTTATTTACAGTGGCGAAGTTCTTACAGTTTGTGAATACCAATTTTTAGTACTCTGTAACTTTTGCTCTATAAAAACTTTCCGTAAAGTTACAGCTATAGAATTTTTACATTTTGTGAATAGGGGCCATCCATTATTACGGAAAATCCTCAACGACGTAAAACAATTCCTGTTTTAGTCCCTACAAACTATATTCAATGATTATGAAACCCATTATGGTGAAAACTTCTGAGACGCGGACGGAAGTTCGCTCTTAGAACGAAAATTACGGCAAAAACTCTACTAAGGCGGAAAAATATTTGGCGAAATAGAATCTAACTTCATTTTAGATAAAATCAAAAAATAAAAAAAAACAAACGTCAAAATCACTACAATACATACATGATAAACTAATTTAATAGGTATGATTGACAGCTGTTTCAAATTCGTCTTTTCTTGCGCATCTCGTCATTCGGTGCGATAAAATCACAAGGCTTCGTTGTTTTCACAAAAACTATCACCGCAAAACAATTCGATTTGTTTTTGTTTGCTATGAACTAGTGATTATAAAAAAAAGTATAGCAAGAAAAAAGCACCGAATGACAGAATTTTTTTAGTGAACGAGATAGCAATACATGCGCTTGATCATACCTACTTTAATTGGTTTATCATGCAATACATACATATTCATTAAAGAAGAAAATACACGTGCGCTTGGTGAAGATTTGAGTTTTTTATTTCAATAAGTTATCAAATTCAATTAAATAACAAACATAGATAACTGGTAAATTAAAATTGTGTTTTGGTATCATTTGTGTAAATTATAAATTTTGAACTTATTTCAGAAAATGGGCAAAATTATAAATTTAAACCTCAAACAAAAGTATGAGGTTATCCAAATGAAAATAAAGAATAAGTCAATTGCGGATATTTGTCAGCATTTTAAATGTGGCAAAACACAAATTTACTCCATTTTATGCAAAAAGGCTGAAATTTGTAAACGTACACGGGTTGTAACGAATCCGATTTAATGACTAAAAAAATAAGAACAACGGATTACGACAAAATAAATATTGCTGTATTTGATTGGTTTTGTGTAGCAAGAGCCCAAAATATACCAATATCGAGACCTATTCTTCAAGAAATGGCTTTAAAAATTGCCAAAAAATTATCATTTAATGAATTTAAAGCATCGAATGGCTGGTTGCAGTGCTTTCGCAAACGTTATGCAGTATCTTTCAACATATGTTCTGGTGAGGCTAGTGATGTAAACCCACAAACGGTCGCAGAATGGAAGGATAAATTAAAAATTATCGCCGATGGTTACGATTTAAAGGACATCGCAAATTGCGACGAAACTGCATTGTTTTATAAGATGTTACCCAACAGATCGCTTCAAATGAAAGGTGAAAAATGTCATAGAGGGAAATTTTCAAAAGAGCAGTTAACAATAATGTTAACCATTTTTGGAGACGGGAAAACGTACACGCCTCTTGTAATAGGGAAAAGCCATAACCCACGCTGCTTTAAGAACCTCGACAAATCCAAATTAACTGTCAAATACTTTTCTAATTCTAAAGCTTGGATGACGAGCAAAATATTTGAAGATTATTTAGTCGATTTAAATTTACAAATGGAAAAGAAAAAGCGACATATTTTACTTTTCTTGGATAACGCAACGTGCCATCCAAATGCTTTTATCTAATATCAAATTGACTTATTTTCCACCAAATACCACCTCTGTACTGCAGCCATTGGATAATGGTGTCATACAAGCACTTACAGTTAATTATAGAAAATTGGTGTTAAAACCCGTTTTGCTTAAAATAGATTCCTGTGATAAAGCATTGGATATAACTAAATCAATCAATGTGTTAGATGCAATAATGTACGTCAATGAAGCCTTTAATTGCGTTAAAAAACAAACAATCGAAAAGTGCTTTAAAAACTGTGGTTTTTCCAATCTAAACAACACCGAGGAACAAACTGGAGCAGCCGTGGTTGAAGCCGAGGGTGTCCAGGAAGTTCAGAATCTTATGAATGAACTTTGCGGAAAACGACATTAGCTCTGAAATGTATCTTAGTATAGACGAGCAGGTAGTTACTGAGATACATGAAATAAATGTAGATGCCATAATTAACCAAGTTATTCTCCAGTTTGTCAGTAACATTGACTCAGCCAATGAAGACGAAAATTCTGAGGAAGAAGATTCTGCAATCAATCCGTCAGTTGCTGCAGCTATATGGCTAGCATAAACACGCTTAAAGATTTTGCACTTTCAGTGGGCGAAAATGATCTTTTTCAGAAAATTAACGATATCGAGATTAAATTAATTAATTATGCCACATTGAAGTAGAAATCTAATATGAAACAATTGACGTTGGATGTTTAAGTTGAATGAAGTGATTATCAAGTTCCTAAGTTGAAATATTATACCATTAAAATGGATTATTTTTTTGTGATATTGAAATGTACCAATATATTTATTATTATTTTTATACATCCAAACAATAAAATTATGATATTATAATTTGTTTTATTACTGAAACATGATTTATTATATGTACTTTGTATACATATTTCAAAATATATAAATTTTTTTATCCCTGAGACCCGGACCGCGGAAAATTTAGTTGGTCCCTTGAAGTTCCGCCTTTGAGGATTTTTCTGTAATCACAAAAATGTGTGATAAGCGAGATGTACGCGGATTGAAGCCAAGTATGATTTTGAAAGCTATGGATGTTATTGGCGAAAAATTGTTATCAATGTTCAATACTTCTTTAATGGCGGGTCAATTCCCTAAATGTATGAAAGAAGCGAATATTATTCCTATTCCAAAAATAAAAAACGCAAAATATCCAGAGGATTTTAGACCAATTAATATGCTGGACTGCTGTGAGAAAATCTTAGAAACTATCGTAAAGATACAACTAATCGAATTTTTAAACGTGGAAGGGATATTAATAGAGCAACAATCGGGATATCGTAAGGGATATTCATGTGAATTTGCATTAAACTTAGTATTGAGTAAATGGAAGGAATCGAGAGACAGGGGTGAATATACAATTATAGTATTTTTGGATTTCCAAAGGGCATTCGAAACAATTGATCGAACTATATTGTTGAAAAAGTTAACAGAGTTAGGAATTACAAATAACGAATGGAATTGGTTTAAAAGTTATTTGAGTCATAGGAGTCAAAAAACGAAAGTAGTGCATGAAACATCTGATAGATGTACTAATGAGCTTGGTGTTCCTCAAGGATCCGTTTTGGGTGCCATACTATTTATAGTTTATATCAATGATATAGTAAAATGTCTTAAAAATTGTCATATAAATTTATTTGCGGATGACACCTTGATTTATTATAGTGGAAATAACATTGAAGAAGTTGTTGATAATATTAACGGTGATTTGGAACGAGTACAAAAATGACTAAATGGAAACAAATTAAAGTTAAATGTTAACAAGACAAAGTGTATGGTTATTGGTAAAGCAGATCATAATTGTGACATCAGAATTAATCAGAGTAACATTGAGCAGGTAGACACTATCAAATATTTAGGGGTAATAATTGATAAGAGGTTGAAATTCAGTGATCATGTGTCTTATATAGGAGGCAAAATAAATCAGAAGATTGGTGTACTGAAGAGATGTCACAGAAATTTGAGCTATTTAAGCAAAAATAGTATATATAAGGCAATAATTACTCCTCATTTTGAGTATTGTCCATCAGTGCTATTTACATGCGGTAGAGAAGATAAGGAGTACCTCCAAAAACTTCAGAATAAAGCGATGCGAGTCCTGCTAAATGTCCCAAAAACAACAAGTATTCGAAATATGTTGGAAACATTATGTTTTATGAGTGTAAATCAAAGAATAGTATACAATGTATTAATAATTATTTATAGAGTTAAAAACAATTTGGTTCCTAGTTATTTAACAAATTTTATTTCTTATGTGAAAGATAAAACTGATTATAATTTAAGAAATAGAGATCAATTTTTGTTACCATTTTTTAAGAAAACTGAAAATCAAAATTTTTTGTTTTATAAGGGAATTGATTTATTTAATAAAATTCCAAGTGATGTTAAAGTTTGCCCTAATATTAATGTATTTAAGAGGTTGTTAGTCAAATTTATAAAAGAAAATGTAGATTAAATTTTCTTAGTTAAATATTAATTGTTAAATTTATTATAATTATGTAAAGTAAATATTGAAAAACTAAATAGCTTCAAGCTAAATAAATAAATAAATAAAAAATAAAAAATAAAAAATAAAATTCTATGTCTAAGATTTTTGAGAAAATCATCTATGACAATATTAACGGTTTTTCCCTCAAGCATAAGGTTATTAATGAGAATCAGTTTGGATTTATTAAAAACTCGAATACCCAAGCAGCTGTGGCCAATCTCATGCACAATGTTTATTTAGGGACTCACGCGAAACTTCATGTTGGTGTCTTATTCATTGATATTCGAAAGGCCTTTGACTGTGTTGATCATTTTATATTATTAGAAAAACTCAAGCTACTCAAACCCACTGAACAATTTCTATCAGTTCTAAAAGACTACCTAAGTGATCGCAGTCAACGCACAATTGTTAACAACGTTTACTACAGTGATTATGCATCAATTTTTTCTGGTGTACCACAAGGATCAATTCTGGGTCCATTATTATTCATTTTTTATATTAACGATATTTTTAATTTGAACTTGTTTGGTAAATTGCAGCTTTACGCTGATGATGCAGCTTTAGTGTATAGCAGTAGCGATTTAAATGATGTCATAAAACATATGCAACATGATTTACACTTGATTAACAATTATCTATTGGCTAATCGTTTGTCCTTGAACCTTAGCAAAACTAACTACATTATTTTTGAAAACAAACCAAAGGACAACTTCCCATCATATTTTAGTTTTGGCAATTTTAACATTCAAGAAGTATCTTTTTTCAAGTATCTGGGATTGGTAATTGATTCAAAACTAAATTGGTCGATGCATATTAACAAACTATGTATTCAAAACTATTTCCCCAATGTTATTTGTGTCGCGACGCATTTGCAACTATATTAATACTATTTTGCATACGTCAAATCGCATCTTAATTATATGTCCATGATCTGGAGTGCTGCACCTGCTTATTTGTTGCGACCTTTATCAATTCTCCAGAATAGGATTATAAAAATTATTAAACACCTACCCAGACTTACCACCTCATATTTACTATACAGCGAAAAGATCTTACATATTGCTGTTTTAGGTGATTTAGATTTACCGATTTTCATTTTTAAGGCAATTAACAACTTAACTAAATATAATTACAATTTCCAAAGGGCTAGTGACATCCATAATTATAATACACGGTCAAATCAAAGCTATTAAATGTCATCTCTTCGGACCAATAGGGACTCGAATAATGTTTTTTATAGAGGCTTGATTTTGTTCAATGAATTGCCTGATGAAGTTAAACAGGAAACACGCATTGGCCACTTTATATCTTTGAACTTGTATACTTTTGTATACTTTTCTCCCTCTTTCATTTCATACACATATATACTTATGTACTATTCTATTTGTTATAGTTTTTGTAACTTTTTAAATGGAATTAAATAAATTATAACGAAAAAAAAATGTATAAAGAATAAGAATTCTAAACTGTAACTGAATATAACTTTGATGGAAACTTAAATTAAAAATAGACTTTGCATTACAATTTGATTGAGCAAAAATATGAGCATAATTTAGTTTTTCTTAGTTTGAAACTTGCTTTAAAAGCGTGAGCCTTTCAGTCTCATCATGGTATTCTTTTGAAGTAAGTATCTCTTACCAGTCTAAATTTTTAAGTGTATGGATGTGAACCATTTTTGGGCGATTTTTCCAGTACTTTGTAATCCAGGACAGTTAGTTTATCTAACTTTATAGCCAAAAACTTAGTACTTTCTGATGTGAAAACATCTTTAGTGGCAGGAGTAAGTAAAAAATTGTATAGAAATCATGTTACGGAAACAAAAGTGCCGAACAAAAAATATTGCATGTATGTGTGAATAAATAAAACGTAAAATCAACGCAAAATCTACGCATACACATGCAATATACACCATCATCCGTCAAGGTTGATTTACAAATGCGACGTGCGACATGTGACAAGTGGAAATAAACGTGACGCTTTTTTGACAACAATTTACATTTGTGACGAGTTCCGCCACGCACACTTTATACAATTTTTTATATTTTAATTTTTGTTCTTCAAAAAAGCTTCGTCAAAGCCTACTATTTCGTTTTATACATACAAAAAATTTGTTCAAATTCGAAATATACTATAAATCAACGGCGTTTGGCGCAAAGCATAGAGTATCGGTCTCACATTCTCACTCGACTTACCAATATTTAAGAAATACATACATAATAGAACAAATTGGAATAAAAGTTAAGAGTATGTCTAATAGATTAAAATACCATGTTCTATTATTCGATGAAATTAAAATTCAGGCTGATCTCAAATACAATAGAGTGAGTAATTAAATTGTCGGTTTAGTTAATTTTGGTAATGATGAAAAAGAATCAAACATTGCAAAATATATTTGTTTTTATGTCAAGAGCCTTATTTAGCACGGATAAATATGTCATAAGCTATGTCGCAACTGAAGGTCCTATATTTGGAACTAAGCTAAAAGAACTAATTTTCAAAAGCACCGCCCGCTTTTCAAAATCCCGAAATCAAAATCCCAATTTTGAAAACCCCGCTTTTCAAAATCCCGCTTTTCAAAATCTTGCTTTTTAAATTTGAAAGACGTATTTTTTTTAATTCGAGCCGCGCTTTCTGGTGAAGGAAAATTTTATACAGTAAAAGGGTTGGCTACCTTATCTAGAAAAAAATAATACAGATACTGAAAATCTCGAAAAAAAAATCCAGAAACATAATTAACAAAGTGCGGCCCAAATTATAATTAAAATTTATAAAATGTCTATCAAATTTGAGGTTTTACGTAGAGTTCTTAATATTTATGATAATGGAAATTGCTTCGTCAACCTTTCAGACACAGATCAAAGGAATCGTATCGCTCATATCGCTTCTCCTGATAGTTCTACCACAAATGTTTCAAGTTATTTTAGGGTTAGCTTCATTCGTTGGGTTAGTATGGTATCGACGGATGTATTCGAGCGACTTATGGATTTAATGCTTCGTAAATGCTTCGTCAACCTTGCAGACACAGATTTTTCTGGATTGCTTTTCCGGTAATTTCTAGATATTTTTCGGGATTTTATTTTTCTAGATTTTTACTTTGCAACTATTCGGGATTTTAAAATTTCCCGTTTTTTTTTCAGGCAAATGTAGTGATCCCAAAGTAAAACAAAAATCAAAACCGGGATTTTCTGAAAAGCGGGATTTTAATTTTTGCAGAATCGGAATTTTGAAAAGCGGGATTTTGAAAAGCGGGATTTTAAAAAGCGGGATTTTTTTCTTGATATCGTTACGACCCCCTATGTATGACACACCACACTTATTTAAATCTATACGGAATACATTTTGACGTGATAACGTTTTACACCGCAAGTTTAGAAAACTGACCCGAAATTTAGCCCTTGGTCGGGGGCAATTACTCATCAACTATAAGCATTACCTTTAATTTAAAGATATGATTTCTTAGATTGGTCCTTCGGCTTTATGTGTCACGCATAATATTATCGCAATGACGTCATTGGGCGGCACAGGAACCCGCGCCGCGAACCTCTGATTTCGGCCGATTTAAATGCTTGAACCAGTGTAGCAAGAGAACGGCTCATCCGATCGGAGATCCGATGGTGTCAATTTTTGCGTAAAAAACCAATGGTAGCTAATTAATTTTAAATTAAAATAATTAATCTCCACATAAATTTTAATTAAAATTACAAACTACAAAATAGCGATTTACAATGCTTGAGATCACCGTAGCGAGAGAACCTCTCATGCCTTATCTGATCGGAGCAATTCTAGTGCTAATTTGTGAGAAAAGAAACTGTGGCAGATAATTTATTGTAAATTAAAATAATTAATTTTCACATAAATTTTAATTAAAATTTAGATCTACAAAGTGGCGATTTACAATGCTAGAGAGCACTATAAAGGGGAATGCCTGATCTGATAGGTCATATATCAGTGTGGACTCTGATATATATTTGACCTAGACTGCGTGTCCACCACACTAGCCTCGGCGACTTTGGGAAGCACTTATCTGGAACTCACATTCATCAGGAACATCTCCGCTGAGACCCTACGCTTCATATCGTACTTCTCATACCATCGCCCAGTACTTTATCGTTTGCAAACAATCACTGTACTCTCATTTCATGATGCTAATAATTAAAAAAATTTATTTTAACAAACCCATACATCGTGCCATTTCTCGCACCTCTTATAAACGTTATCATGGAAAACACCTACACAGCCTACCCCGAATTTTTTTTATCATACGATATAATTACGCCAGAAGAATTGGCTACGTGGAGTGTAATAAAGGAGTTATATCAGATTGACTGTCAATCCATGACCAGAGTTTGCTCCAAATTAACATCAAGACATACATATATACCCCATACATTTGAGAGAATGAGGGTAAATTTGGCGACTCAAGTTCTGAGCCGTAGCTGCACAAATGATATAAAAAGATTGAATCATTTTAACAAGTTTAAAACAGAAAAAGGCAAACAACATGCTTCTGCCACAGCTATAATTTTAGAAAATTTCAACAAATTGTTCGATGCTTTAAATAGCAAAGGCCAATTCTGCTCGAACAAAGCAAATGCAGGACTGTCTTTAGTTTGTGGCAATGCACCTTATACCATTTTAAGAGACATGTGCAACTATTTGAAAAATTTAAAGATTCAAAGTAAAAATAAGGTTTTTTGCATAGATGGTCTTATTCAAACAATTATAGCTGTTTTTCAATTGGCCAGTGCAGTATTTGAACAAGACCCGACATAACTTACATATTAACAGCGAAATTACAAACGGATGCAGTAGAAAACTTATTTTCGCAAATTCGGTCGAAAGGTGGATATAATTTTAATCCATCAGTTTATGATTTTAATTTGATTGTCGTTAAAATAATATCCAGTAAATTAATTTTCCACGCATCAACTTTTATTTATGAGCCAGACAACTGTACATATATTTTAAAGCCAAATTTTTCAAATCAAATAGAAGAAGATGAAAATTCAAACAATCAAATACAATCGACACCAAATAATGACGTAGAGGAATTTGACGATTCGGATTTTAATGAAATAGCATTCGTTGAAACCTTTATTAATCAATCATGTGAAGTATATTTACCATCTTTGCGGTATTTTTTGGGATATGTAATCTATAAAATAAAGTTGTTTGGAATGTATGGTCAATCAAGACAAAAATTTATCATTACCATCCGAATATCTATTAAAATTCAGAAATTATTTAAATTCTTCGGGAGAAATTTATTTAAGAAATCCGACAGACTTTTTTTGGAAATCTCTGTAATTCACGTAACAATTTTTGCAAAATATTTTGCACGACACGTTCATAATAAAGATATTTTACCAACCATTTATGATAAATGTGTGGATGCAACCACCGCAAACGGAAAATATTCCACATGGTTCACAGGAACCTGTAAGGAGCACAAGCAAAATGCACTTAAATTTTTAATTCTGGTATTAATTCGAAAAAACTGGATATGGCTGTTAGAGAAAATTAAAACGAAGAAGCGCACCAACAACAGTAAAAAAATATATTCAAAAACAAATCAAAATGTCCCTGTTGACAAACACAACCGAAGACTGAGAATTTTGAAAGAGTAATTACTGTGTCTATGTCTTAATTTGGATTAATGAAGACAAAACTTTATTAACAGTTTAATTTTATAATTATGTGTATACAGTTTTATATTTTTTAAAAATTTACTGAATTTATTATTTTATTTTTCATGTATCTGAAATAACAGTAAAGCTAAAAAAAATTAAATTTTGTGAAAAATCCATTTCTCGCTTTTTGAATGTATAAATATCATTAATCATTACAATTTGTATTACATATTATAACTAAATAATTATTTCACAATTGGTACCTTTAAACATACGTCATCGTTTTGGAAGAGGTTTGTACGCCTAATGGAGGTATGCATTTTTTAATTCCTAAATGTGCTTCCATGTGGCTTTTCCTCTTCCATATTCGAGTACATACGTAAATTTGAAATATATTGTTGAAAAATTAAACTAATTTTGTTCCTGTTTTTATTTATTTAGGTTTTGTTTTTTGCATTTTCTGCATTTTCATCTACATGCTAAAAAAATTCACAAAATTTTGTTATGAATGATTTATGGTATTTTCTCTTCATAGTAAAAAATATACCATCAAAATTATTTTTTATACTCGTATTTATCTACACAACCAACATCTACATATTTTGTCCTTTTAAATTTTGTTGACCTTAAAATTATTATTATATGTAGATGATTTGAAAAAAAAAAACAAACCAAAAGGTAGGTATTATCATTCGTAATTTTTACAATATGTACATAGACATAGTTGTACTCGTTTAAAATGAACTTCTTATTTCAATAAATGTATTTATCCTTAAGAAATGTATTTTCAATTTTTAATTTATGTATGTACATACATTTCATAACAAATAGAAAACAAAGTTATTTCATTTTCTTTCATCGTCACATCATTGCATCGTTCGTAAATAAATTTTTTAGTTTTATTGTATGTATATCAATCCATACCATATGTATGGTTAAAATTATATCTCGCTGAAAATGTGTATTCTTTCTTTCTCGAGTAAAACAACAATAAAAACTTAATTTGTTGTTGTATTTACTCGAGAATGAAAGAAATAGAATTTTCACCGAAATATTATTTTATCACTATACATAAGAAAATTAGTTCGATAATTCGACACCGTATCAATGTATTTATAATGGCTTGTTTCTGAGGTTTAGAGTAATTATATATCGTCCGCTAGGTGTCTTTTCCAAATTTGGATTTATAATCAAAGAGTGGGTGTACCAACTATATTGTTCGTGTTTTCCAATCTTGTTATTAGATCATCTTTGGTTTTTGTGATATAAAAATGTACTTAAGGCATATTACTGTGTTAGTGATATCGCGGTGTACAAACACGACAAACAGTATAAAACTCACTACCGCACCGACATAAGTCAATTTACATTTGTTTTATAGTATCTGTCATTTAAGTGAACAGCATGGCTTGTATAAACACATTTGTGTTGGTTTTGTTTAAAATTGTTTAATCGGTATACTTTCTCATTAGTATTGCTCAAGCTCATGCTGTTGCTGAGTTTGGTTATGGGGGGTTTCGCGCTACTATATCTTTCCAACTGCAATGATTTTACGATCAACATTGCGCCCAAATAGAACCGCTATATTTAATTTATTTTAAACTGATCAGTGACAAAGCGATGCGATTTTGCTTTGTTCAGCGAGTTTGCTGTGACAAAAAAAGATCCAAATTTGAAAAAATTGGAAAAGAAAGTTTCGACGGCCAAAAAGAAGGAATTAACGATTATACCATTTTTATAATTATTTTGTAATCCCTATTCATTTATCTTTAAAATAAGTCCATGTATCTTAAAAAACAACAACAACAAAAAATGATGTTGCATAAATTGTTTGTTTTGCTCAGTGCGACACATTCAAAACATAAAAATCATAAAATTCAAACATGACTTCCGGTCCCATATAAAGGATATGCGATTTCACGTATTTTTCTCCATGTATATTTGCATGATGGTAGCAATAAAAACCCCAGTCATTATATTGTGCTCTTCAAATATTATTGTATCAACTACATATATTTTTTTTTCTGAGTGTAATTATCTCCATATAAACTGCTAAAAGTCTGACAGACAATTTTTTTTTTTTAAATATAACCGAACGTTTTGTTTACACTGTATTGTGTTTAAATAACAGTATAATAGTGGGCATATTAATTACACCAACAACTCTCTTTATTTTATAAAACTAATTAACTCCAGTTTTTAAATTTCCTACTTCCATATAATGCAAACGACATAATATCTACAAAATAAACAAATTCTAAAGTGTTAAAACTAGTTCACTTATAATCTTAATCTTTTAGTCCATTATTTTTAATGTACACAAGGCAACCAGAAATAAACCATTCTAGAAATTAAAAATGTCAAAATACAAAGATTAACGACTTTTTAAGGCCGTTCCAAAGTATGTTTGGCAAAATCGAAGGTAACATTACTTTCCAGTAAATCTACAAAGATAAATACAGTGCACCAGAACGATTAATCGCAATATTTTTCATATAATCATCAACCATATAGACAAATTTATATTCTTAATTCAAATAACATGATACGGAGATGTCTTTAAGATATCAAAACAATTTATAAATGTATGTGCTACACAAAGTGTTAGAGCAACAACATTCGCCCGAATTACATTACAAAACCGTACATATAAAACATGTTCTTCGTACATTCATATATATAAAATGAGATTAAATATTGTAATATTAAAGTTTATTACTTTGTTATTATTTGTATTTCTTTATTAATAGCACATTCAGAAATAAAAGTAATTTATATTAGAAGCAGATATTCGATAATAAAAAAAAAAATTAATCGTTTATTTTTATATCGACGGCCGTGTTTAGTTTGGCGCAGATTTATCCTGATAGAAGTCGTTAACATCACAGATTTATTATTTTACATATTTATCTGTATATTATTTAGTATGCGGTTTGGTCGGTTTATGATTAGGTTCAAACAAATCGTAAATGATTTATGTATTTGGAAAACACAAGGCAAAATATTGACGTTAACAAATGCTGTAAGGTAATTGTTGTTCGTTTTAATCAAGTGTAATTTTCGCACAAGAAGGTATATAGAAGGAAGTTATATTTTCTGTTGCTAATCAACTCAGTTAATTATTTAATAAAAATAACGATGGGATTTAAATTTAACCGCAAATCAACGACCATCTGACCTCGATGTTATTGAACTTTTAATTCGTTACGTTTAAAATTTTAGCAATCGTTTGTGGCAAATTTATCCAACACAGCTTCGAATCTAGTCTATATACACATTTGTAAAAAAACACTGGCGTTGTACGGATTTTTAAAAATCAAATAAAATTTATTACTCGCAGATATTAAAGAATTTTAACACTGAAAATCTCTTTAATTTTGTTGAATAATTATTACAGATTTGCCAATGGCTTTATTCCCGGAGGCACTGATTATAATCACAAATCACTTAAAATAAATTCCGCCTTGTGCACCACGCCTGTTTCTTTTATAAAATAAATTGCTGTTAAATGACGTCAAGAGTGAGTGGGCTGACCATTATTGTGCAGAATGAAATATTAGGTAAAATGTCCAAAATAATGGAAAATGAAAAAATAATGTATGAGATGCTAATATTGGTAAAGAATACATATAGTACTAAAGTTTGAAATAGATAAACTATTTCATATATTGGTGAATTATTAAAACTTTTTCTAATTTTTGTTAACCATCGGCGGCAGAGTTACAATTGTTCCTTTAATAATTTTGTATGAAAATCCTCACTGTATGCATAATTTTTGCACGATAAAAGGATAATATTTGGTATTTACACATGTTTGAATATTGTAGTATCTGTAAGAATTGCTAAATTTGTGTTAGAACGTACTGTCGTATTCAAACCACACCCTTTCTAGAAAAACAATATTCCTTGCTTTAATGTAGTTGGTATTTGATAATAGCATCCAGAACAATACTGCCTCATACTACTTATAGATTTCACGCTTTCAACTCGTTCGTCTTTGTTAATGAATTTAATATAAAATCAAAAAATCTTATTATTTGTGCGGTGATATGGATATAGATATTCTATTTGTTCATGATGGCGTCATAGGGGTTAAAATCTATGATTAATACTCCAACTCGTATTACAAATAATTCTTCATCGTGTCTAGACCATTATATTTTAGATCCTCATCTAATTTTGATTTTAGCTTCAGTGCAGAAGTTCATAATCTAAATATCACCAAATATTGTAGGTGCTCTGTTAAATTTTTGTTGAATAGTGTATATTCTTTTAAAGCGTTAGCAAACGATTTATCTGCGGAAAATTGGTTTGCAGTATTTTCGCAAACAAAGATGAGGTGTCTATAGCGTACGAGAATTTTATTTTTCTGTTTAAATCCCTTTTTACATATAAAAAAAATCGAAGGAGAGGAAAGGTACTATACGTTAGTAACAATGAATCAACCCATTTCCAGACACCTAAAGTAGTCGATAGTTAGTATGTTTTTGTTAGTAATATACAAATTAGCGCAAGACAATACCATTTTTAAACTACATGTTCGCTGGATGCTTGAAGTTTCTGCAGTTAAATGCCTAAAGTTTCTGATAATATGCGTTGGGTTTCTCCAAATATTTCTGAAAATCAAGATCGAAGTTAGTTAATTATCACTAAATACTATTTATTAAAATAAACTAAAAATTCTTAAAGCTCTGAAATCCTCGTGGTTTAGTTGTTAAAATTGCTATAGTATAAGTAATTAATTAAATTCATCATCATGGTCATTATTATTAATATCTCTGAAAATTTAAATCTAAATCAAATTAATCAGTGATTTGCTATTTCTAGAAAGGTGATCATTATTAAGTCAAACCACATTCAAAACCTACAGAACAGCAGCTCAGATATAATCTAGTGTAGTAAATCAAATCAGTATCATCCACTCACTCAAAAGCTCCCCGCCACATCAGACAACATTGCAAGTCAAAAATACAGCCGTTAACCTTACACCAAGACCACAGAACTAGAGAAGTCCGCCACGTACACGAAATAAAATAAAAACAAACTAAAATATGGATAAAGATGACACAAACTATACTTTTGCTTCAGTCGTTTCATGACCACCACACCTACTTTCGTAGTTCTATAATGCTGCAAAATCCAAAACTAATATATGTATGTCTACTTACTTTGGTAAGTGGAATAGTAATTATTATAAAAATACAAATGCAATTTGCGGTCAAAATTAAAACCGAAAATAATTTATTTTATTTTATCAGTTGACATTAAAATAAAATAAAAAGCAAAAATAGAATTTCAAAATTATTTCCAGAATAATTTTATACCAAAAAAACTTGTTTTGAAACCATTCTAAACGGCATGGAATACACGGCAAAATATGAGATGAATTATTAGAGCATATTTAAATAAAGATCCATTTCTCTATGCTCTTCATTTTTATGAATACAATTTACAATTTACTTTATATCCGCAGTTTTTCACAAATTTAGTCCAAAACCCTTAGACCATACAATAGAATGGACCACTAGCGAAGTGACGTTTCCATATAAAATTGTAAAGTAGCTTGTATCCAACATCTGGAGCGCAAAGAACCCTTGTAACCAATAGGGTAACTATAGCAAGTATAATCAAAATTAGTACCCACAGATGTCACTACAAAATTCAGTAGATACATTTAGTACCAACAGATTTCACTGCAACTTTAAATTTACATATAAATAAAATAAAAAACGATAATTAAAAAAAATTATTTTATCGACCCATAAAATGGATAATTTTAGTGGATGGATAATGGATAATATCTGTGGGTACTAATTTTGATTATACTTGCCATAGTTACCCTATCGGTCACAATGCTACTTTGCGCTTCAGTCAGATGTTGGAGACAGTTGAAATCCATTGCTGGCGGTCCATTCTATTCTATGGTCTAAGACAAAAGCAACAAAAATGTTTATACAAGCCGTCTAGTTCGCTCTTTACACAGATCCTATCAAAGAAATGTTCTCTATATTTGTTTATGTATGTTTTTTATATAATATTTAAAATTTTAAATAACCAACAACAAAACCGATTTGTGTTTTTAAACTTATACAAATATAGCGATTTTTTTTTTATATCTATATCTCTCTTTAGAAAACCTGCTTCTTTTGTTAGCACGCAGATACACATGTACAAATATCAACTGTTAAGTGTATTGGTCTTTACTAAAAAATTTTGATGATGTGAAAACCAAACCAATTATATGTTTAACATCAAAAATGAAGTTTTAAAAGAATATCACACTTTCGTTCAAAGTAGTTTTTTAATATTTTATATTCTAGATGTGAATATCGAAAAAGGTTGTAATTTTACAATAATAACTGTGATAAATAGAGATTTAAAAGTTAATATTTTGGTTTATGAAATATTTGAGTGCAATAAGGACATGCAATGAGTTCTTCCAAATACGTAAGAGATTACGCTCTGGTTGCAGTTTGAGAATTTGTTGGTAAGATACAAAAATTTGGTAAATTTTGACTAAAAAAGTGGTTTTAACCCGTAAACAGCGTTGTGCGGTCCCTGGGACCGCTCTACTTTTCAAAAAAACAAATTATCCCTACTCCGTTTAATTTTTTTTTTCTGAAATTTTTGGTATCTTCCTAATCGAAATTTTCAGTACCGTTCTAATTGAAAAAAAATAATTAATATAAAATTGCGGTCCACTGGAATGCACCACTCTTTCCATGCAACTTTTTCCACGACGCACTTTACGGGTTAATTTACTATTGGAAAATGCTTTAATGAGTGTAAATACAGTTTGCGCGGAAATTTCCGATGCGTTTTATTCTCTAATGAACTTATTTTTTTTTTTGACTAATCAAATTAAAATATTGCAACCTAAAAATAAAATTCCGCGTTACTCTAAGAATTCGATTATTGCTGCCCACCTTTTGCATTCACAATCAAGCGCTGCATATAACATAAACGTCTGCTTCTTTAAACGTCTCGCCTAATAGTGAAATTTCAAATAATAATTGTCACAAATTGTTTCTACACTAGTTGATAGAGAAAAAAAAGTCGTCCTGATGATTGATGAAATATATATAAAATGAATTGAAACTCGGCAGAAGTTTTAGCAAAAACAGTTCAAACTTTCATAGTTGTAATCGAAGTATATATGTTCAATCCTTTTACGTTAACAGACGATTGTTCATTTCCTCATCCTTGTGATAACACGAATACCATAATATTCTGTTGCTATGATCCCGTTCACAATTTTAAAAATATCTGAAACCATTGGTTGAACGTTAAAAATTTCGATTTATCCTTTCCTTATGCTCGTTTTTTACACTTACGAGAGCAATATACAAATGAAATAATCATGTATCGTAATAATTAAGAAAAGCAAAATCTTCCTCAAGTAACTCACTGGAATCTGATTCACTGACTTGATATAGCTCAGTAGCTGCTTTCCGTAATTCACCGCGTTGCTGTAACAATTCCAGCCACTCCGAATGATATTTATTGTAATATTTGAGATCATGCTGCAGTAACGTATTCCATGTGTAATATAGACGACCCCGCTTTTTTGGCCCTGCTTCACATCGTGCGGCTGTGCTTAGCATATGATTGGATCCTTGACGATGAATATGTGCCCAATAGTTTATCCTTTGCACCTTGTTGATGTGAAAACATCTTTAGCGGGGGTAAGTCAAAAATTGCATGTACAAAAAGGAACGGAAAATCCGGTACGACCGAAATTGCAAATTATATACGAGAAAAACGAACACAAAATGCACCGAACTTGTATACAATATAATTCGAATTACAATTTCCGTCAGATTAAAATGAAAATGCACAAAAATTATGCATGTGTAGTGCAAGTGATTCAAAAAAACTGAAATGGAAGTACGTTAAACAAAGACAAATGCACCCATACTTTAAATATTAAATATTATACATCTCAGCGAGCTCAAAACCAACACAAATGTCTTATACAAGCCATATTATTTCCATGACGCACGCATATTATTAAATCCAAAACCTACTATTTTTTGTAAGTGTTAGTGATATTTTATACTGTTTTTGACACAAACTACAATTTAAAACCAAAGTATGTAAAGATTATACTGTATTACGACGCTAATACTTACAGAAATAGTAGGTTTTATTTTGTGTTTGTATGGCAATAATATGGCTTGTATAAGACATTTGTGTTGGTTTTGGCGAGCTGTGAAAATGGCACTTATACCTTGATACATAATAAAATATTAATTTTGAAATTGTTTAATCGGTAATCGGTATGCTATGTTTAGTATTGCTCTTGCTGTTGCTGAGTTTAGTTATGCGGGGCATATAGGAAACAAAAACTATAATAGTGGCAAACAAATTCGAATGCCATTTTCTAAAGATACGCCACCAGAAGAAACAGCCGGGAGACATGGGCCGTCTTTCCAGCTGTATGATTTTACATTCAAAATAGCGCATTTGTCTAATAGAACCGCCCTATTTCATTTAGTTCAAATCAATCAAATCAGCGATGCCACTTTGCTTTGTTCACCTGGTTTGCTGTGACCATTCACAAAAGTATAAATATGGAATCTTCAACAATTGCCGTGTATGAGTAGTGGTGAATTTTAAAGCGTTCAGGGCAGGTTTTAATGGTTAACTTAACAGAACTGTATTTAACGGGCTCAAGCTCCCCAAGACATGGCAATACTGAAATATAGTCGGTTATAATTTTCAATTTTCAATTAAACAATTAATGTCGGTAAACGGTAACATTCGTCCTCCAAATCCAAAATAGAATAACTTATTGACTTTTTAAACCAATAATGTATCGTAATTTATATACTGAGCGGAACAGCAGCCGTCTATCGGGATTGGTTTCTCAGGACCATCGAAGAGACTTGAAATGATCCAACAGTTAAAGGTTTTCACATAATTCTTTTGCGAGTTGAGCATGAACTCGCCCGTTGTTTTTTTTTTGTGATGGATTTACTGCCTAGTATCTCCTTGACCTTCCTTGTAGAAGGTTTGTTTGAGCTGAATTCATATAATTTCCTAAGAAGAAGGAGTTCATATTGCCTCAAGCAACGACGATTGGCGTAGATAAGTGCTGAGGTATTTAATTCATACGTAATCATAGGTACAGTGGTTGTATTATACATCACAAGTGCATTGAGAAAGGAACATTATCCTTTTTATAAATTTTTACATCATTTGTGATAGTCCAAATGCATGATGGCATCTGGTACGAATGGTAAATGGTCTACTTAAATCTGAGGGTAAATGAGTACCAAGATACCGCATGGTTTTGACTATCATGAAATTTATGTTCGCCAAGGTAATGATAGTTGGAGGATCAAATTGTGAGAGAGGATCTTGGATGAGCATAGTGCATTTCTGGTGATTGGTTTTCAGTCCAGCATATCCTAAAACAGTTATAAATTCCTGTATTATCGGCTCTAGTGTGGAGAGATTCTGAGTAATGAACACTGTATCATCGGCATATGCTAGTACCAATGGGAGCCGCAATTTATCGCGTTGCTCTATTTTGAGTTTGGGGAATTAATCTGCAACCGTGACCAGGATCTGATTAAGAATGAAGTTAAATACTCGTGGAGATAAAGGACATCCCTGCTTAACGCCTTTATTCTTTTTA
Organism: Tipula helvola; assembly: GCA_963556165.1. Lineage (NCBI taxonomy): Eukaryota > Metazoa > Arthropoda > Insecta > Diptera > Tipulidae > Tipula > Tipula helvola. Next base: position 161,694,633 of record OY744481.1, on the reverse strand, counting down.
ATTCTTGAAGTAGTCATGTTAAACCATTTTAAGCTGGTAAGTTCCAGAAGTAGGTTTTAATAATCCGTTTGATTAAATAGTATGGAACATATTGTTGTAAACACTCGGCTACCATTTCTAATTTTACTGTTTCGAATGCCTTCGCCAGATCAATTGATAGCATACATGGTCGATGCCCGGTACGCCATTCCTCGTCAAGTATTCTACGAATTGTGAACATATGGTCATCGGTGGAATGGTTTGCTAAAAACGCAGCTTGATATGTGGCTTGTAGCGCTGTAAATTCATCAAGGCCATCCAGAAGAAGTTTCGCATATATCTTGTATCCCACGTTGCATAATGTTATTCTCCGATATGCATTGACATATTTAATATTTTTCACTTTTGGTATCGGTACCTGAATAGTTTCACTCCATTCTGTAGGAGGTTTGTTTTTTATCCATGCGGTCTATGTGATCTGGTATAGAGCATTCATCAATTCAGTAGGGAGATGCTTAACCAGTTCAATTGGAATCCCATCTATTCCAGGAGCAGTTCCAGACCGAATATGTTGTATGACTGAATTTATTTCCGTAGCAGTTGGAGAAAGTCCCAAGGGGAAATAATCAGTCTCCTCCAATAAGACAGGCCAATATCCTTCCGCTTTCCGCAGTTCATTATCACATGTAGATAGAGGAATATATTGTATTTTTGACAAACTATTGCACCGCAAATGTTGCTTGAGATAAGCGTAGGATTTCCGCAGCCGTTCAGATGGTTTTTGACCAGACAGACTGAAGAAAAACTGCTGACATTCTTCTGCCCTACGTTCGGAAACAGCTTGATTAAATAGTCTTCTGGCGTTTTTTAATTGAACATTAACAACCGGGTCGCGGGGGAATGCGTTTTCTGCTATAGAGCATTTTTCAAACACGCTAGTGCCCGTCTTGTCCTTGAAGTGTGGGAAGTACGATTGGCAAAGGTTTGTTGTGCTGCAATTTTAATACAATCCACCAATGTCTGCCAGTTATTTGTACAGCCCGTGCGTTTTACTGGGCTTTCTTCGACTTTTTTGACCAAGAACCTTCAACGTTACTTGGTTTGCTCTCAGAATAAAATTGAACAAAAAAAACGACTTCCACAACAGTTTATTTCAAAACACAAAAATATTCAATTTATTTTTTTTGTCTTTCCTCTTCAATTATTTATTCGCAATTGAAAAAATTATACCAAAATTACGACTCAGCTTTTATTGACTTTTTATAATGTGGCGCTATCATATGGTTATAATTTTTTTATCTCCTCTACACCTAAGCTGCCATCTTCTAGCAACTATGTAGATTGGGACATCATTGAAATTTATAATTACCATGTGTTGTGAATTCCAAAATATTAATTAGTTACATAAGGTAAGACTGAATTTAAATATGACATTTGGATATAAACAAAGTAAGTAAACATTTTTTAATAACATTCAACCACTTGAAATTGGCATTACAGTTTACAGCTAAGTCGCCGAACAAAACAATATACATTTTGTGGTTACTAATTATTCCTCGTTTTTAGATTCCAACAGCCCGTACACATATTTGTGCTGAAATAGGTGGTTATTAGGAGGTTCTCATATTGTTTACATATTGCATCATCTTGTAACAAAGCCAAATTTAATGATTTGTATGCATACAGGGAAGTTGAATCTGTAGTGGATGGCTTTTTTTGGAGGTAGACTGTTTGTTATTCTTAGACCCCTTCCGTAGTGAGCACTTGATCCAGATTAAGCGATGGGCACTTATGGAACATTGGAAAGTATCTGCTAGGCCTGCTTGTACATAAAAAGACCGATTCCGTTTCCGAATTAATATGTGATCTATTTGCGAAAATGTTCTTCCATTAGTCCAGGTAGCGGTAGCCTATGCCTTCGCCCTTTTGTTGTTGAGACAAAAAGTAGTCCTAATTTAGCAAGCAGCACTAGAGTAAAACCATTCTCGTTCGATGTGCGATGATATAGATTAGAACCAATGTTTTGTTCCTTTGAAGTGTCACTATAGATCCAATATGAGCGTTGAAATCTCCAAACACAATTAGATCTCTTGATCGTGAAGAAAGTCGACTATTGTACGTACTTGTTTGTGATGGTAATGGCACATAAACGGAAACCAAAAGAAGTTCCCCAAATGGTGGGCAATATATTAACTTAGACATGATGGACCCAAAGTAGTTTTTGATTTGCATAGTACGTATGGAGGTGGTTCTTTTTACTGCGATGGGCACTCTTCTCCTTTTAGAATTTGGGTTGGTCTCTTGAAAACCACATATATCGATGGAATTTTTATCTAATATCGTATCAATGTTGTCACGTTAGCAGGATTTATTGATACCTCGAATGTTCCAAGTTCCAACGCAAAGCGAAGTGGTGATAGCTGTGCGCTGAGGGGTATGCGCGGTCGATGTTTCCTCCACGAGTACAATACGATTTTTGGTTTGAAGTATTGCGTGGCTCATGAACTCTGAGGCTTAGGCAGGAATTTGGAGTAGAACTACTATTTGAAAGCGGTAATAGACCTATTATATTTATAACACTGTCATAATGAGAACCAGTATACAGAAGATTAATTTCATGACGAAAACTACCATTAGCTGGGGTGAAACTGGTTTTATTACGAGTGTTGACGTGATGAATGTTTATTTTGAGCTGTTTCATTGTTGAAATGGCAGATAGACACTCAGCACTGTGATGGTGGTAATTGCCCCATTAGTAACTCTTGTGTTACTTTGTTCTGTCCTAAGCATTTTATGCAGGCGTGTATCACTCGTCGGACCAAATTTTTGCATCGAAGTATGGAGTATTGTTGTCTGATAATTTACATCAATAGGGTTGGTTCTGCATGTAAATGTTTGTGGTGTGCTTCTTGGACTACCTAGTTTATGTGCTATACGGTGACTGCCAGACAAGTTTATCGGAAGTTTTAGATTGTTCCTTTGCATATCCTAGCCATCCACCCACTCGTAAAATTCCTACATTGTCTGGACATGGGGATAGAGAAGAAATATTATTAGTTTTGTTCACAAGGTAGGGGTTTACGTAGGTTGCTAATTTCGGCAGGGAAGCTTAAAAATTGTGCGTTTATCACCATCATTTTGTATGACTCGTAAAAATCTGCGACTGTTAAACGACCGACGTATCGAGCTTTCAAATTACGAAAATTGTGCTTTGCCCGATTTACCCAGGCAAAAATTCGAATTGACTTGGTGAGATTTGAAAACGTTTCAATAAGTTCAGAGATTACAGAGTTTTTATTAGTTTTGAAGTCTACCGGTTCCACCTTGGTGAAATTGATTGTTGCTGCACCCTCATTTTCTTCTGTTTTTTTCCGGAGCTGTGGAGGCCAAATTGGTTCGTGTCGCAGCCAGTCTGGTCCCTGCCACCATCTCAAATCTTGAAGAAGTTCATCAGGAACCACTCCACGGGAGGCGCAGTCTGCCAGGTTTTCTATGGATGGAACATAAGACCATTGCTGAACATTCGTAGAATTTAACATCTCGGTAACTCGGTTAAGCACAAATATATTTCCCTTCCTAGGTGGTTTTGCCAGCCAAGCAAGGACGGTGATGGAATCAGACCATAAGGATACCTTCGGAGACGTTGCGAGCTTTAGCGATTTGATGAGAAGAGCTGCACATAACTCTAGTCTCTCAGTTGTAATGTACTTTATTGGTGCCACCTTCGTTTATGCTTCGCAGTTTGATGCATCAGCAAATCCACACAGGTGCAATGTTGTTGCTTAGTTTAACCATCTTGGTATGGTCAACACTTCAAGCATATTCAATATACTACGGATGCAACAGGGAGTTGATCGTCCCAGTAGAGCTTCAGCAACCACCGAATCTGGAATAACATTTTTATTCCCACTATTACGGGCGACAACCCAGTATACCGAATATCTGTGAAGCCTCAGACAAAAAATTTCTTTTCGTAAAAATATAAAGGCTGAAACCTCACGAGGGGATCAGAACTTCGGTCTTTGGTATCTTCAATAATATCATAAAGTTGGTGTGACAGTTTTGACATTATTGATTTCTATTTTAACCAACATATGTATATTTACTTATACAACAACAGCCAAACAGGTCAAAAGCTTCAGTACCATGAGTACAGGCATCCAATTTAAAACGAAAAATCGTATTCTAGAACTTTATACCGAAAGTAGTATAACGAATTATACTGATACTTCTAACCGTTTAACTGACCATATTCCAGAAATTTATCCAAAAACTCATTTTAGAATCCCATTTCCAATACACATATCAAAATTCATCATAATCGGTTAAACCATAGCCAAGTTCCATCCTACTTGGCAATATTCCACACATATCAAATATTCCCATTTTCATACACATATCAAATTTCATTATAATCGGTTAAGAAATAGCCAAGTTCCATCATAATTGGCCATATTCCTGAACTTCGTCCAAAAATCGTTTTAGAACCCCATTTCCAACACATGTCGAATTTCATTATAATCGGTTGAGAAATGAGCTAGTTCCATCATACTTGGCCATATTCCAGAACTTCATCCAAAAAACATGTTAGAATTCCATTTCCAACACTCTTGTCGAATTTCAACGTAATGGGTTGAGAAATAGGCAAGTTCCATCATACTTGGCCATATACCAGAACTTCGTCCAAAACTCATTTTAGAATCGTCATTTCTAACACGCATGTCAAATTTCATAATAACCCTTTGAGAAATAGGCGAGTTCCATCATACTTGGCCATATTCCAGAACTTCATCCAGAAATCGTTTTAAAATCCCAAAACTTCATCCAAAAACATAGAATCCCATTTCCAATACAAATGTTGAATTTCAACGTAATCGGTGGAGAAATGGCAAGTTCCATCCTACTTGGCCATATTCCAGAACTTCGTCCAAACCCCATTTTAGAATCCCATTTCTAACACACATACTAAATTTCATATTAATCGGTTGAGAAATAGTCAAGTTCCATTATACTTGGCCATATTCCAGAACTTCATCCAGAAATCGTTTTAAAATCCCAAAACTTCATCCAAAAAACATTTTAGAATCCCATTTCCAATACAAATGTCGAATTTCAACGTAATCGGTGGAGAAATGGGCAAGTTCCATCCTACTTGGCCATATTCCAGAACTTCGTCCAAAACTCATTTTAGAATCCCATTTCTAACACACATACTAAATTTCATAATAATCGGTTGAGAAATAGTCAAGTTCCATTATTCTTGGCCATATTCCAGAACTTCATCCAGAAATCGTTTTAAAATCCCAAAATTTCATCCAAAAAACATAGAATCCCATTTCCAATACAAATGTCGAATTTCAACGTAATCGGTGGAGAAATGGGCAAGTTCCATCCTACTTGGCCATATTCCAGTACTTCGTCCAAAACTCATTTTAGAATCCCATTTCTAACACACATACTAAATTTCATAATAATCGGTTGAGAAATAGTCAAGTTCCATTATTCTTGGCCATATTCCAGAACTTCATCCAGAAATCGTTTTAAAATCCCAAAATTTCATCCAAAAAACATTTTAGAATCCCATTTCCAATACAAATGTCGAATTTCAACGTAATCGGTGGAGAAATGGGCAAGTTCCATCCTACTTGGCCATATTCCAGAACTTCGTCCAAAACTCATTTTAGAATCCCATTTCTAACACACATACTAAATTTCATAATAATCGGTTGAGAAATAGTCAAGTTCCATTATTCTTGGCCATATTCCAGAACTTCATCCAGAAATCGTTTTAAAATCCCAAAACTTCATCCAAAAAACATAGAATCCCATTTCCAATACAAATGTCGAATTTCAACGTAATCGGTGGAGAAATGGGCAAGTTCCATCCTACTTGGCCATATTCCAGTACTTCGTCCAAAACTCATTTTAGAATCCCATTTCTAACACACATACTAAATTTCATAATAATCGGTTGAGAAATAGTCAAGTTCCATTATTCTTGGCCATATTCCAGAACTTCATCCAGAAATCGTTTTAAAATCCCAAAATTTCATCCAAAAAACATTTTAGAATCCCATTTCCAATACAAATGTCGAATTTCAACGTAATCGGTGGAGAAATGGGCAAGTTCCATCCTACTTGGCCATATTCCAGCACTTCGTCCAAAACTCATTTTAGAATCCCATTTCTAACACACATACTAAATTTCATAATAATCGGTTGAGAAATAGTCAAGTTCCATTATTCTTGGCCATATTCCAGAACTTCATCCAGAAATCGTTTTAAAATCCCAAAATTTCATCCAAAAAACATTTTAGAATCCCATTTCCAATACAAATGTCGAATTTCAACGTAATCGGTGGAGAAATGGGCAAGTTCCATCCTACTTGGCCATATTCCAGAACTTCGTCCAAAACTCATTTTAGAATCCCATTTCTAACACACATACTAAATTTCATAATAATCGGTTGAGAAATAGACAAGTTCCATCATACTTGGCCATATTGCTGAACTTCATCCAAAACAGTTTTGGAATCCCATTTTCAACGCACATGTGATGAGAAATAGTCAAGTTCCATCATTCTTGGCCATATTCTAGAACTTCATCCATGACTCGTTTTAGAATCCCATTTCCAACACACATGTCAAATTTCATAATAATCGGTTGATAAATAGGGAAGTTCCATCATATAAAAAATGTGTTAACTATTCACTACGTCCAAATCCAACCTCAACTCAACTCCAACTCAACTCCAACTCAACTCCAACTCAACTCCAACTCAACTCCAACTCAACTTCAATTCAACGCGCCATTTGACCCCTAATTTAACCTTCAAATCAAATCCCAATTCAATGCCCAATCCAACAATCAAATAAGCATATACATATGTACATACATACAAAAAATCGTAAATATTTGTAAAAGCAGGTATTTTGGGTCAATTCGTATGGCAGGTACCCCACCCCCTTGACGTACAGTCTCCAAAAGCTTTTCAAATCTCCGCCTTGACCATAGAAACAGATTGGCGAAAAAAAAATTCAAATCGGGCAAGCCATTCTCGAGATACCATGGGTCCAGACATCCAGACATCCAGACATCCAGACGTCCAGACAGACGGACGGACATTTTTTTTTTTTTTTGCATTTTCAGACTCAGGGACTTTCAAAACGTCGAGAAATGTGGTTTTAGGCCAACCAAATTTTTCGTCATTTTTGACAGGATTTCAATACTTTGGTCTTTTTAGACCGAAGTAATTGGGTGTGTGGCAGGGAAACCTTAAACGAGAAATTATCCGCTCGCGGATCAAATTTAATTCCCAGAACTGATATTAATTTGGTTCCTTCCGTTATTTCTCATATTGAAATTTCGCGGTCGTCTTCAGGTACACTTTCCAGGAGTTTTGCATCATTAGTCCGGTGTATTGCTCGATGGCTGGAAGTCCTTCCGTCTCCCAAAATTTCAATCAGCAGCAGTCAAACAGGTTATGGTTTGGTGTGACGTACCGCCTGCCTCGTATATGCCTCCTACAATCCATCCTAACTTCGTGTTCTGGGCAATAGGCTGATCTGCTCGGCTTGTTATCTGACTATCAGATAAGAGAATTAAAAATTTGTCGCCCCCAATTAAAATGTCAACTGTGCCTTGCATATGGGAATTAGGATCGGCTAGCTGCAATTGATGTAAGTCAATTGGTCGCGGTTAATGGGCTTAGATGGCAGGATCACAAGGTAATATCGATGGTGAATTGTTTGTTTGTTCTGGATCTCATCAAGAGTGAGGACACTCCTCTTGAACTGCCAGCCTTTCCGCCATTTAACGTGTTAATGTTGAATCTGGCATTGGATCGTGAAACGTTCAAACGGTTTGCACAGTTTTCAGTGATGTATGACCTCCTTGATACGGAATCCAGCAGAGCGCGGCAGGGTGGCCATTTACCGAATCTGTCATGAATTTCGACCATCGATGATAAATGCAAACTCTTGACTATATTTGCATCGATTGGTTTAGTATCTTCAAAGGTTGTTAACAATGTGGTAGTGTTTGTGCTGCTTGATGATTCTGGTTCCGACGAACTGTTGTAGTGATTGGTCCAGCATGAACTAGTGAATGGTGCGTCCTTTTACATTAATAACACCTTCCTTTCGATCTGCACTTGTAGATACCATGCCCTTCCGCTAGAAATTTGAAGCATCTGGAACTCTTATTGATCGATGCACAGTGTACAATTCGTTAGCGTTTTCGTAAAATGTTTTCGCTGGCAAACATGCTTAGTTTGGGCCTGTTTTATTTGAACTTTGAAACCTTCTAGTGAATTCATGCTCTTATTCAAGAAATTGAGGAAGTTTCGATCGTTGGGAAATCGTGCTCTGACGATTCCTGTCGCCATAACTGCAATGAAACGTCATTCAATTTTTTCTCAACCGCATTTATTAAACCGCCAGGTGGACTTTGATTCTTCGTTTTCATTAGTCGTTGCAATGTGGCTCTGCAAAAATAATAGTTTTCATCGACACCATCAATATCCTTAAATATCTGAAGAGAGAAAACATCTCGTCCTCGATGCTCACAAAACTTTTTTAATGATCTTTAAGTTTTTCCAACCTGGTAAGAAGATGCAAATCATATTGAATGGGGTTGTATCCGTACAGGCCTTTGCGTAAGTGGTAAGCTTGTTATCTGACCTTTAATGATTGATCTTCTTTTCACAAGGGCTTCCATCTCACCTTTCAACGAATATTTATTGTATGTAGTTGTGTGCTGCTTTTTGGCTGATTTTAAGGTTTTAGGATTCAGCGAACTCCCACGTGGTGGTCTTGGCAATAAATTCACTGGATCCGGCTCGAAGGACCAAATAAAAATTTATAGATTGTAATTCCACTTTAAAAACAGTAACACAATTTTGTTTTAGTTTAATATTATAATTTTATTATAATGTAATTAATTTTACGATAATGTTTAAATACAATATTGAGTTTATTCTTTGGGAAACAAAATGACACCACAATTTCGTATTACTCGAAAATTTGACGTCTACAGCTCTATTGGCGATGAAAAAGTGAAGAAAAATCTATTATTTTTTGACAGAAAAAACCGCGGCTATATTAAAATAATTGAAAGTTATGAATAAAGAATGGTTTATCTATTCAATCAAAGGTTACCGTGACAGTAAGATCAGGTGTTATACAAATTATGGCAACATCGATAAATTAGATCGCTTCATTAATCGATCAATTATTTTGAATTTACAGTAAATATAATGTATATTTACAATAAAATAACAATTAATACACTTTCTTTGTGTGATAATATGTATATATTTCTTTAGAGACCGGTTTCGGGATATATTTATCCCTTTGTCAATCTGATTTAATTATTACCGATCAATGATGTCGAATCTACCAAAACAATAATCGACTGTCAATTTAGGTATTTGATTGGATTCTTTTGTTTGACAATTTAGATGAGGTAAGTTGGTCAGGTTTCTTCATAATAATTACAAATTATTATTCCAGAATGCCAATAGCAAATACAAGACCTTTAAATCCACAATTTTTTTTATTATATTAAAATTTTATTGCAATTACTTATTTTAGTTTTCTTGCAGATTGATTTTCATTAGATTTAATCCCACATCCGAAACCAATGATAAATAATATTCCTTTTGATTTCCTACAGATCTTAACATCCGTTTAATATTTTAACGAGGAAATATGTTCTGCTTGACAGCATAATAAAGGTCATTATCATCCAATTTTATATTATTCACCGTCAAAATCCAAATAGTTCGGCTTTAAATTAATTTGAAATCAAAAATAATTTTATTAAGCAACTATAAATGGGTGATTGATCTCTTCAGTCAATTAAGATATAAATTAAAAACGAAAAATTTATAAAACCAAATTGTTTATTCGTGCCTCGTGTGGTGTATAGGTACAAATTTAAGCACTTTTACATCTTATATATTTTCAATTTCGTAATCTCTTTTTATGATTGATTCAAAAATACACCATAGGGATTAATTTTATTTGTGAAATAATATTTTGAATAAATGTACATATTTGCTTGTCGGTGATACATTTGTAATACCATAACTACCCACAATTTGTCTTGAAATAGGGGGCATTAACACGTTAAATTATTCATACCCTTTCATATATACGTACTCGTACAACAGTATTTTTTCGCAATCATGACATGTTTTTTTCAGAAATTTTGAGGCTTAATTGGATTTGATCCATAAAATATATTTATGAACAAGTTACAGTTTTAATAAGCCATTCACATGCTATTGTACCAAAAATAACATTATTTTTTGTTTACAAAAAGATTTTAAATGCAAAATCTCGACATTTCGTAAATTCAATTGAACGACACATTTTAAACTTGAAATTTTCGTGTACAATTAAATAATTGGTTTTTTATTTTTTATTTTCGAGTGTAGGTCATTTTATGCAACATTTTAGTGGATTTTATATAATAATACTCTTAAGAACAAATAATAATAATAATAATATAAACAACAATCAGGAAATTGAAACAATATTCTTGGTAAAATCTGATTATTTCTTGTGTGTGCATTAAAAAAAAAAAATAAAAGAAACACGTTTTGCTTTCCCACATGAAATTTAAACTACAAAATTCTACTTTGCTTTTTATTCTTCTTATTTTGACATGCTTCTTAAACCATTTTTTTTTTTATTTTTGTTATTTACGAGTAGAGTAGTAAGTTTTCTTTAACTTTAGGTATTACCTAAAAGAAATTACCTAAGAAATATGAGATGAATAGGTAAACCCCATCTATTATTTCTTAATGTATGCCTAACGGAAAATTTAAAAGCAGAAGATGTGGAAAAATCGTATTTATGTTGTTTGAAGAGAGATACATTCGAGTTTAGATAAAATTTTGAAAATTATTTTTTATTTTTGTTTCTTGTTTATTGTAACTAAAATAAAATATGTAACTGATTTTACTCTTATCTGCGTTTTAATGGAATTGGCTCGTATCGATGATGAATTGGAATTTTAATTATAAATTTACGTACCAGTGTAGTGTTCGTTGCAAGGTACTCTCTGGTAGATCTATAGGTGCCACATTTTAAACAGTCTACTCAAATACATAACTCTCAGGGGAAGGCCTAAATCAAAAAAAGTTGTAATACAAAAGTTGCACAATTTTTAGGGGGAAACCAAATGATGATATTAAATTTGACCTTGAGGTCAAATTTCAAGAACTCTTAAAGTTCTATCATTCACTTTCAATTCAATAATATTATTAAGTTGCCCTCTGTTTAGTATGTGTTCATTAAAGATTTTCCATAAGTAATGCGGTTTCTTTGACATTCTTCTTTGCCAATTTCGAGTAAAGCACATATTTTTCAATACAATACGCCGAACTAGGATAATTAGTATGTCATTTGTGAAATTTTTGTCTTAATCTTAATTAGATATATCAGTAGTCATCCAAGGTTTCATACATACTTTGATTCTTAGCAATTTAAATTTGCAGCTACATTTTTGTATCAAATCACTAAGCTCATTAGAGAGACATTCAAAGTTATCAATTTTCTCTATTCTGTGCCAAATTGCATCTTTATCCACTAGATCATAATTTAGAACTTCTTTCCCATTACAAATAAAAGATGGCTTAACAATTTTATCTTTAGTAAATCTAAAATAAATAAATTTGTGGTCTGATATGTAAGTATCTTCTAAACAAAATTCGTACTTAAGATTATTGAAATTAGTTGCTACATGATCAATAACGTACCTATCGTATTACTAATTCGGGTGGCATATATTCGTTCAGATTTGCTTAACAATGCATAACCGTGACAAGTAACAATTTGATGTATTTCAAGATATCATTTTCATACTCATGATCCATTCGATTAAGATTGAAGTCTCCAACAATAATAATTTTATTGAGATCTGATATTACTGCTTCAAATTTTGGTAAAAATAACTTAAAATCAGAACTGGATGAACGGTACACTGTACAAACACTTATGTCTAAACTTCGAATATTAACTACCATTATCTACACTCAGAGAAAAAATATGATAAATGAATGATTGCATTTATTGTATTATGATCCAGGAAATCATATTCAACTAAATTTGATATATCCTAATATATTATAATAGTAAATATCATTTATCTAATTACAAGAATTATGTATGATAGATTTTATTAAATTATGATAATTGCAATAATTTTCAACTTTAATGATTGCAACAATCATGCGATATGATTTAATATGATCGAGGCAATCATAGTATGGTTTTATAATATGATCAGTAAAATCTAAATCTGATAAAAGCAATCATAATTCAATAGGGTCTATCATATTAGAATTAGGTCTATCATAACAAAATAACGGTTTATTAGAATTTATTTATACCTCGTCGTGTTTGCTACGGTCATATCGTACTGAGTTTTTGTTCTAACTAGGTGCAATTATTCTCGTGAGACATTTTAAATAAAAATATTTTAATAATTTAAAAGTAAATAATTTTATCTAATTACTCTTAATTAAGAATTAGTAGTTATAAAGTGTTTGTGGTATCAGCATCTTAAAACCTAGTTCTAGTGTAAATTTTTAGTGGATAAATACTATATAACCTTATAAGAGGGTAATTTTTTCTCGCAGTACTGAACGCGTAAGTACATTTTATTTTATACTACACAGCATTAAACAAGATGAAAATGAAAAATATGCTAAAGAAAGAACAAAAACTACGCCACGCAATAGCTGCAATTCTTGCCATTTGATCTGATCTGGATCAAATCATATTTCAAGAAATGATAAAGGAATGCAAAGAACTGCTGGAATCTAAATGTTGATCAAGAAACAAAAATTGGTTCAATTTTTGTTGCTACTTTTAATGTAAACTTTGTGTCAAGAAATGAATATTATTTACATTATATTTACTTATATGAATTTCTCATTTCTCAAAACCTATTTTTCGTCCTACATTTGGGTACTGGTATAATAAATATATCATTTGTTCTGTAAATATCTGAACAAGTAGAAAGGTCTATTGATTTATTCAAAAGGATTTATATTGTACATGTATAATGTGCATAAATTATTTTTATTTAGCACGGCTGGAATTTGGATTATTCGAAGGCAATATTGAAATAAACGACGGAAAAACCAATTGTCCAATACCCTTAAATTTATTTGAAGTTTACTGCTGCAAAATCCAAGAAACCGGTATCTTACATTTTATTGTTACCAGAGTAAATGAAGCTCAAAAGACGTTTCCATCAAACACCGAATTATTTTTAGATAACGACACAAACCTGTCGGAAAGCGTTATCATATCACAAATTCAATCTTCTATACAATAGATTCGAAAGAAGTAATACAAACATAATTAATTACGTTTAAAATTTTATTCGACTATACAATTTTTTAGGACTTAGAACCAATTTTATTGTTAAACTATCCAGTTATTTCAAGTAAAATCGGCAAACCAATTACGCTTACGACAAAGAGACGGAACAACCCATCTGCGGTGATAATTAAACATATCATCAATCAATAAATTGTAAGTACTTTTATTAGAATTAAAATATTCATATCATTAAAAAAAATTAAAATCAAAAATTATATGTAATTGAAATTAATTGAATTAAATTATACATTGAAGTTTCTTTAGGCTTTGTAAGGACGACTAGTTGCAACATTTGCGAAACTTGTGTAAACCTTATTTCCAAACGAGCTGCAGAAGACGTACTTTATTTCATCTTCCGGTGGTTGCATTGCCAAAGGTAATACAATGTAATTTGCATTAAAGTAAATTATTACAATATTGCTATTTTTATTTTTAGGAAAACTATTCAATATCCGAACCGACCTTTGCTGTTCTTGAATAATAAAAAGACGGTCCAGGTCATCAACTACTAGCTCAACCATCTCAAATAAGAGTGAACTATCGAATTTAGGTAAATTGATAAAAAGCTCTTTAGTTAATAATTACTTACTTTAATTTATTTTCAATAATCTACTATAGACCTGATAGATGCCAGTTTAAATGATGATATTGATTATTTAAAATCCCATATGGATGAGACGGCGGTGAGCTTTACGAGCAATGGAAAAGAAGCAGTAGTTATAGAATTAATTTATTAAATACACAAATGCCAACATTTGAATATTTGGAATTGTTTCCCACATTAAAAACGGAATTAATTTTGAAACTGGTTGGTTGCATAAATTACTTGCGCCTTACAACAATATTAATAAATATTTTTCCACTAATTTCAGATGATCATTGATGCTACTCTAAAATATCCAAATAGTGGAAACAAGTTTCCGAAAAAATCGTTGATAAATCCAGATCATCGAGAGACGTTTATGTTAAATATGTATTTGTTAAGCCGAATTGTCAAATCCCAATATAGTACGAATAGTTAGGCTGTTCGCCCACAATAAAAATTTTCTGTTTAATAATTCGTTCTTTTAAAATATTAAGGTAAAAAATTAATCTACATTTCTCGTAATTTTTTGACATGAAGTTGTTTCCAAAAAAAAAAAAAAAAAATAAAAAAATCGGGACAATTTTCATATAACTATTAAATAAAAATTTAATAAATTATTTTTGGTCTATACGTAGCCACTTATAAAAAAATATAAAAATTAAAGACCATTTTTGAATTGATTAACCAAATTAATCAAAACGTTTTATTACTGACTCTTTGGTGGGTATCAAATAAAGCTCATACAAACTAATTTTTAAAAAAATTTAATTTTTTAAGGTAGCCATACTTTTAAAGTTCTTTTGTATAGCCAGTTTTGACTAATTTATCTTAATTCAATAATATTTCTATTTACAGACGAGCGACTAGCGCTTAGTTTAATCCTTTTGCCGTACATTCTTCCACACCACGCCTTTCTAAAAAAGAAATTCAAAATTCATTCATAACTTTATATAAGGTATATTAGGCTATGTTTCGATTTCAACAAAAACTAAAACTTATTTTTTTTTAAAGACACTAGTTGAAGCGGCCGAAACGGAAGGAGATCCGGAATTTCCCAAAATTATTTTTATTGGTTAGCCATTACAAATAATCCCTGTATGTGTTGCGGGGGAAACGTATATGTTTACGAATGCTTTAGAAGCATTAAATATGTACATGCTTTAATATTTTTATGGGTATAAATATTAAATATCCAACGTGTTGCAGTGATTCCAGCTGTAATTACATTAATTAAAACAATAACATTGACTAAAGGTCTTATGAAAAATTTAAAGAACTTACATATAAATAATGTTTCAAATAAAAATATAAAAATAATAAATAATTTCGTATAGACCTCTAATTTGAATATAATTATAATATGTTTCGATAAATGAATTCAAAATAAATGCAAATTTCATGAACTATAAAATATGTTTTGTTATTTAATTAAATATATATAGTTTAATATAATTGGTACAATAGCTACTATCAAAGCATGTAGTGTACTCCATTAATTGATATGGTATCAACTATCACAACATTTGATTGTCTTTATCAGTTCCATATAATAAATTCAATTAATTTATTGATGCTTTCCATTATAATAACGATACCTGTAATCACAGTTATGGTTAATTCAATAATATTTTGCATGATAACATGTATTATTTATTTGTACATACAATCATTATATATAATTGTATACATCAAGGTATGATTCTCTTAATCATTGCATCTCATCATAAATATGATGGTCACTTTTATGATTAGCTCAATCATATTTTTTCTCTGAGTGTATATATTAATACTTGAAGAGAAAACTTTGTACCCCTTTTACGCTGAAACCACCCAACCGATTTTTATAAAAATTGCACCATTCGAAAGGTATTCTTTTGTAGGTGTGCGCAATCTATGTTAAACGAAAATCGGTTGGATGTTCAGGAAAAATCGCCTGATGTAGTTTCCCTTAAAATACTTACACATAAAAGCCAAAAACGATCAAAGTAGTACAATAATACTTTAATTTTATTCAGTGAATGAATGAATGAAAATTATTTTGTTTGTATGTATGTAAATAAAATAGATTTTTTTTAATTACACTCCTCAACGAAAATGTTATATACATACATGTAACTCCAATTATTACGTAACATAAAAATTTTCTCTATATAGAGAAACCTATCACTACAAAGGACTTCGACGGAACCAAAAATGGTGTCCGTTGTAGTAAGGTTCCTTGAACTGAGGGTTTGTGATTTTTTTTTTATAAGAATTTTATTGGGATTCTATTTCTTATCCGATTTTCATGAAATTCAGCTTGTACGATGGAAATAGGATTCTAAAACGGTTTTTAGATAAAGTTCTGGAATATGGCTAATTAGGAAGGAATTTGGCCATTTCTGATCTGATTTTGAGAAATTCAGGTACTTGGCAATTCTTATCCGATTTAGATGAAATTTAGGATGTACGATGGAAATGCGATTCTAAAACGATTTTTAGATAAAGTTCTGAAATATGGCCAATTAGGAAGAAACTTCGCCATTTTTTATCCGATTTTGATAAAATTCAGCATGTCCGATGGAAATGTGATTCTAAAATGATTTTAGATAAAGTTCTGGAACTGGCCAATTATTTCTTATCTCCCATTTCCATCGTACGATGGAAATTTGATTCTAAAATGATCTTTTATATAAAGTTCTGGAAAATGGCCAACTAAGAAAGAACTTGGCCATATTTATCCAATTTAATGAAATTCTGCATGGGAATCTACACTGAATTTTAGATAAAGTCCTGGAATATCGCCAATTAGGAAGGAACTTGGAAATTTCTTATTCGATTTTGATGAAATTCAGCATCACGATGAATGATGAAATCATTTTAGAGTCCATTTTCCATCGTATATACTGAATTTCATCATAATCGGAAAAAAAAATGATCAAGTTCTTTCCTAATTGGACATATTCCAGAATTTCATCTAAGAATCATTTTAGAATCCTATTTGCAACAAACAAGTCAAATTTCATCATAATCGGTTGAGAACTAGGCAAGTTTCATCATACTTGCCCATATTACAGAACTTCATCCAATAATAATTGGAGAATCCCATTTCCATCGTGCATGCTAAATTTTATCAAAAATAGGATAATTTTAATCGGATTTATATATAATATGTGTTGCAAATACATTAAATAAAATAAAATGAAACATTCATTGTTTACGTTTATGTCAAACACATAATAGTCCGTCGTTTGCTTACATTCATACTGCCAATGTCAAACACATAATAGTCTGTGGCCAAACAGTCGCACAGGGTAGAGATTGTCATTAAAAAATTTTAAAATGTTGTCTAACAAATAATTACTGACAGATTAACTGATTGAGCTGTGTATTTTGTGTGATTTCAAATATTCCTTTTTTCAATAGCCTGTGGAGTGTATGTCAAGTGAAAAAGGCGTTTGTTTTATATTTTGAACATACATCTGTTGCAAAAGGAAATTGTGAGCAGCAATTTGAATTGACTAACTGTCGACTAAATATTATAATACCTATTAGTGTTTTCAACAAAGTGAGTAGGTAAGTACATTTTATTACTTACCGTATTTGCCGGACCATAAGACGCACCTTTTTACTCTGAAAATTTAACCGAAAATTGGGGTGCGACTTATGGAACGAAGTGCGTCTTATAGTCCGATCGAGAAATCCCACGAAAATAAATTAGGGATTTACATAAAATTAATAGAGGACTCACGTAAAATTTAGCAAATTTTTAGTCCGGTTGGAAAATTTTACGAACATAAATTGGGAATTCACATAAAATGAATCGGGGACTCCCGTAAATTTTAGCAACCATGAAAATGAATCGGGGATCCCCACGGGAATGTCAATATTAGTTAGTGTAGTAGCGTATGTGATTTCGTACGGTTTAATAAAGTATTTTTATAATTTGAATTTATTCTTTAAATGTTATAAAACCAGAAAATGAGTTTAAAACAAAAGAGACTTTCTTATAATGTGAATTTTAAATTAGAAGTGATAAAATATGCCAAAGAACATTGGTCCACCACCTACAGAAAAAATGATTCGTGAATGGAAAAAACAAGAAGAGCAATTGAAACTGCTCAGTAAACATAAGAAAACATTTCGTTCACACTTACCAAAATGGCCGGAATTTGAAATACAAATAAAAAATTGGATAACAGATCACCGAAGCAATGGAATATCGGTTTCTACGAAAATGATAATTTGCGTCTTCGAATGGTATTGGTGATTTCACAGGATCAACTTCTTGGTGCTTCAGATTTATGAAGAGACACGGGGCTATCCATGCGTACGAAAACCAGTCTAGCCCAAAAAATGCCGGTTGACTATGAAGCTAAAATTATAGAATTTCATAGATTTATCATATCAACTAGACGGAATTTTAACTTTGATCTTAGCCAAATTGCTTATATGGATGAAGTGCCTCTAACATTTGATGTTCCTTCAAATCGTACTGTAGATTTAAAGGCACCAGATCAGTAACAATAAAGACAACAGGTCACGAAAAAAACGCACTACACTGTAGTTTTAGCATGTTGTTCGGATGGTAAAAAGCTACCCCCTATGTTAATCTTTAAAAGAAAAACATTACTAAACGATGAAATCCCCCGTGGAATTATAATCCACGTTCAAGATAAAGGTTGGATGGATGAAATGGGGATTAAATTATGGCTAGAAAGGATTTGGGAAAAACGTCCAGGTGCGATGTCAAAAAAGCGCGCGTTGTTAGTGTGGGATCAATTTAGAGCACATACAACAGATTCAACTAAAACGCTTTTAAGAAAAATGAACACAGAAATAGCGGTCATTCCTGGAGGCCTTACAAGCCAATTAGAACCTCTTGATGTGTCAATTAACAAGCCATTTAAAGATTTGATGCGGGAGGAGTGGAACAAATGGATGACAAAACCAAATCACGATAGGACCGCAACAGGAAGAATAAAACGACCTACAATTATTGAAGTGTGTACTTGGGTGAAAAATTCTTGGGAAAAAATAAAACAAGAAACAATTGTAAAGTCTTTCAAAAAATGTGGGATTAGTAACGCGATGGACGGAACAGAAGATGATTTTGTATTCGAAGAATGTGAAGAAGCCGACAGCAGCTCAGAAAACATTTTAATAAGCGACAGTAGCGAGTCGAGTGAAGATGAGTTGAATAATGCAGGAAAATGAATGTTTAATATTTGTAAACACCAATTATGAAGTAAAATATATTAATTTTTTTGTTTTTGTAATTGTGTCTTTGTGCGTCTTAACGTCCAAAATATATTTTTTTCGAAAAATTGATAGATACATTTTGGGGTGCGTCTCATAATCCGATGCGTCTTATCGTCCGGCAAATACGGTAAATTAAACCTTGTGTAATCTTAGCTTCAGTAATTTCATTACATGTTTTTTTTACATTTAGATATTCGCACCTACTTCCATTATGCCACGACATAGAACATTGACTGGCCGGAGTGAGAGACAAAGAAGAAGGAATATATATTCGCGTGTAAGTCTAAATCATAATAGACCAAATTTAAATTTAAATAGTGTAAATATTGTACAAAATGATGATATTACTTTGGGGGATACATTTAAATGTGCACTGAATGTCGTTCAAATAAATTTTAATAGTTTTGATTGCGGATTAATGCATTTGCAATGCAGGTTTTGCAATGCAAAACATTTCGAATCTGAAGTCACTTTAGGTGAAAGGATTCACTTCATGTTGTGCATTCACTTCATGTTGTCATAAGGGTAAAGCATTATTACCGGCATTAAGTCAAAATGATTATTTTAAATCATTATATGATGGACTTGCTTCAAACGAACCTTCAATAAAAAGAAAGTCAAAAAATTATTTTGAAAATATTCGTAAGTACAATTCATCATTTTCTATGGTTAGCTCAGAAGCTAAAATATCGGATACAGTTATGCGTGGAGTGTACCATTTCAAAATACATGATGTTTTTTATCACAGATCAGGACCAATGACTGCTGGATATGGCCGCTTGCCATGCTATTTTCAATTATATTTCTATGATGTTGACACTGCTGTCAATTATAGATTAAATGAACACTTTAATCAAACATGCAATAACAATATAATGCGCGAAATTTCTTTTGAATTGGGACTCATTAATCCTTTCGTTCAGTCATTCATTGCAATGAAAGATCATTGCCAGAGGGTTGAAAATCAAAATAAAGAAATTTGTATGCTCATTAAATTAAATCGTGATTTAGACCTACGCCGTTATAACGATGCAATTCAAACTGACGTAGCAGTAATATTTAGTACAGTTGATGGTGAGCCACCCTTTGAACGAAATATGGTTTCGTTTTCAAAAGTTAATGGTAAACCATCAAAAATATCTCTGTTTTGGATTCATCATTAGACCCTTTAGCGTATCAATTACTTTTTCCAAATGGTGATACTGGGTGGCACATCAATATTTCTCATAATGTACCAACTACATCTAATTCAAGAGCGCCCAGAAATAAACTAACAATGCTTCAGTATGCAGCCTATAGACTTGCAATTAGAGAAAATTTTAGCATGTTGCACCATTCACAAAAATTATTTCTACAGTGGATAGTTGATATGTATGTAAGAATAGAGGGCACAAGGTTACATTTCATTCGACAAAATCAAACAATTCTTAGGTCTGAAGTTTACAACAATTAAACAGATCATTTAGAATTAAACCCCAATGCCAATAATGTTGGCCGTAGAGTAATTTTACCATCTTCATTCAATGGATCTCCAAGAAATATGTACCAGAATTATTTAGATGCAATGTCAATTGTACAACATTTCGGAAAGCCTTCTTTGTTTATTATAATGACTTGCAATCCAAGTTGGCCTGAAATAGTTAGCAATATTGGAGTAGAGGAGTCTGCTAATTTTCGACCTGAAATTGTTGTGCGTGTATTCAAGTCTAAACTGAAAGCATTAATTGAGGGCATTACAATAAACAAAATCTTCGGTAAAGTTGAAGCACTCATTTATACAATTGAGTTTCAAAAGAGAGGGTTGCCTCATGCTCACATTTTTACTCTCTTTAAATGGACAAGATAAAATCATTACACGCATATATGTATGTAGTATCACCAAAAGACATCGAACTTTTCCATTTACGATTGCTTTTATTACATCATGTCTGTGGTCCAAAATCATTTGAGGATGTTAGAACATACAATGGAATTATACACACTTCTTTTGTTGAAGCGTGCCATGCTCGCAGCATTGCTTCAAATGATAGTGAATGGCGCGAATGTTTAAATGAAGCAAAAGAATTACATTCACCAAAACAAATGCGAAATTTATTTGGTTACATTTGTGCATTAAATGTGCCAGCCAATGCATTCGCGCTATGGAACGAATTTAAAGTATATCTTAGTGAAGATTTTTTGAGAGCTAACAACGAACAAGTATCCTTTAATAGAGCTCTGTTAGAAATTGAAGATATTTTGAATGTTCATAATTTGTCATGTCAAGAACTTGGTTTACCAGTTTCCACATATTCGCAGAGAACAGACGAAGCAAATGCTATTGATCCAATAGAAGAAGAGTTTCTGTTTTGTGAACTTTATGAAACTGCAAATATTGAACAGCATAATTTAATTGATCGTGTGATTCGTGAAGTTTTGCATCATGATACTGGATCTAATGTTTTTTGTTTAACCGCTCATGCAGGTTTTGGAAAAACATTCACACAAACAGCAATCATTCACAAATTAAATTTGCTTAATCTTCGTTGCATTTCAACAGCGTTCAGTGGCATAGCTTCAACTCTATTACTTGGAGGTAGGACAAATAGTAGCTATGGACGTTACATAAATTCATCAACATTGATAATTATTGTTGAAATTTTTATGTGCCCACTGCAAGTGTTGAAAATCATAGAGAGATTACTGCAGGATCTATGCGATGAAAATAATAAACATAAACCATTTGGAGGGAAAACGATACTTCTGTGCGGTGATTTTCGGCAAATCTTACCAGTTGTCCCACATGGATCACGTGCAACTTTAATTGAAAATTGTGTCACGAGTTGGCATAAATTTATGTATTTTCATAAAGTAACGTTTACTCAAAATATGAGAGCCTTGCCAAGTGAAATAAAATTTGTCGAATTCTTGAAAAAAATTGGTAATGATGAAGCCCCACAATTCCCTCAGTTTGGTGAAAATATTATTGAAATACCGCAGCAATTAATAGGAGAAGAAAATAATATTATTAATGAGGTGTATGGAAATATTTTCGAAAACCTACTCTCAGATAACATATTGAAGTCAGTTATTTTAGCACCTAAAAATGATGATTGTACTTTTATTAATACTGAAATACTTAATCGAATACCGGGTGAACAGAAAACTTATCATGGCTACGATAAAATAATTTGGGATGATGACAATGAAATCAATAATTATCCAGTAGAGTTTATGAATTCTTTGACGATTAGTGGTTTGCCACCACATAAGTTAGTATTGAAAGTTAATTGCATCGTTTTACTGATCAGAAACTTAAATACAAAGGAAGCATTAGTCAATGGAACAAGAATGCGCATCAAGTGTATGCATCGTAATGCCATTGATTGCGAAGTCTTAACAGTAACCGCACGCAATAAGAGAATTTTGATTCCACGTATAAATTTAACATATTCTGGTACTGTTTTACCATTTAACTTTCAAAGAACTCAATTTCCAATTATACCTGCATTTGCGATGACAATAAATAAATCTCAAGGACAAACATTCGAAAAAATTGGAATTTTATTGAGGCAGCCAGTTTTTACACATGGTCAATTGTACGTCGCAGCAAGTAGAGTTCGATCATTCAATGGTTTGAGATTTTATATTTCCGAATATAATGGGCCAAGGGCATTTAGCAAATGATGAAAGAGTTTTTACAAAAAACATCGTTTACACAGAAGTTCTGAATCATTAAATTCATTTTTAAACTATTTTATTTTCAATAAACAATATATGAAAATCTAGGAGAAACGCATTTTTTATTTCATTTTTCATTTTGTATTAAGTTTTTATTTAAATTTTATATAATCGAAAAAGATGGGCAAAATAACTGTGTATCTTTGGCGAGACCTGATCAGTTTGGCAATAAAAAAAACGCAAGGAAAAACCCAAGGATGTTAGCGTTTATTTGATTCTATAATAACACAAAAAAAAATTAAAACTGAAAATGATATGTAGCTATATAAAAAAATAAATACGATTACAAGCTGTATTTTGTTTTTTTTTCAATTGTTACTAACATTATATTTTAAATTTCATAGGTATTGCAGGGAATTAAGGCAAACCAATACACGCTAATGACGTATTTGTACTGGGAGCGTGTTGACGCAATAGGGCAAAATGCAAAAAAAAATGATATGCAATGATTATAGAGGTATACTCATTGACAAAAGAACCTCAATAACTCTCAAACTTAAAAATTTTATGAATAACGGTCGAATTTCGACCCACTGGGCGACCACTAGTTATTATTATTACTTGAGGGCCATGTGGGCGTTAAGCCACCTCGCACTGCGACCTAAAAGATCTTTTGTGCATCAAGCCCTACTTAATTATCCGTCCAGCCAATATTCAGGCTCTTAATGAACCTGATAATACTGCCGACTGGTACGTGATACATAATATCTGAGCTCATTGCTCTCCCTCCTAGATGTAATAACATTTACTTCTGCTAGAAGAGCGGTGGCATTGGGACTCAAGGACTTCGAGAGGGCAGATCCACTCCCGTGTATTCTTTCCCGTGCCTCGTCTACCGTTTTGATTTAACTCTTGCGAGTTGCTGGGAATAATAAGTCGCCTGTAGGTCACCCAGGTTTACTACAGGAAGGCTAAATAAAACTGGAGGGTGCCTGGTATCCAGAGTCCGCATATATAGACTGATTAACCTATCAGCCATTCATCCATCGGCATATGCTGTTCCACCTTAGATTAGGGATTTTTTGTCAAGGTTTTCTCCTTTAGCGCCATACTTTAGCCTGTCACAAAAGGCCACATTCTGCCTAATGGTTACAGTTACCAGTGGTGCCGCGAGGAGGCAGTACGTACACTTGCGCCTACTGGAAGGTTACGGAGCTCCCTCCAATAGACGCCAAACCACCAAATTATTAACTACCATAAAATTACATTTACCTTTTCATTATGTAACAAAATTGTATTCCATTTGCTATTAACAAAAATACTACATCCTCCTTAAGCATCAGACTTGATTGAATGGAATGAATTATAATCCAAAATATTAAAGAACTGCACTTTAATATTACAAAGCCACGTCTCCGTTAAAACTATAACATCTGCGCCGAGAGGTAGACTATTTATCAAAGATACTACACCATCGAGTCATTCATATCAAATGTGCAAAATATAAACAATTGTTGTTCGCGGACAACATTTAAAAGAAATTATTTTTAAACATTAAATGTTATAAACCGAATTTACGTCACAAATACAATTTTTGATTATTAAATTGATTTTAATGCGTTTTATTTCAAAAAACTCATGGGGGTCATGGAAAACAATTCGAATCCGGTGTCTAAAATACGTATTCTCATCTAAAAACCTCGACTTGACCTTGAAATTTGACCTCAAAGTCAAATTTAAGATTATCATTTGATTTCCCCCTAAAAATTGTGCAACTTTGGTAATTAAACTTTTTTTAATTTAGGTTCTTTCTTCCTCTGGCAGTTATTTGAGTGAATTTTTTAAAATGGGTCACCCTGTTTAGGTAAAATATTCGATATGATTATTTATTAATCCATGCCATTGTTTTTTCTTTGCAATACAAATTTTAAATGCGATAATTTAGAATTTTCATAAGTAGGCGGATTTTTTAATTTTTTTCGTATTCGGGTCACGATGATTTTGAAATGCCGGATGGTGTTTTAAATTGTATGTTTATATGTTTGTATATTTGTTTGGCACAGATATTTCCGTAACATGATTTCTATACAATTTTTTATTTACTGCTGTCGCTAAAGATGTTTTCACATGAAAAATTGAGTATATCCGACTCCTCGAACAACACTTTTCCTACAAAGCATCCCTTAAAGATCATCAATAAACCAACCATTTATTTTTTACAAACATTTTTCGTTTCTTGGGCAGTATTTTCTTAAATTTAGAGACCTCTTTCCCAATATCAGAATTGGTCACGACAATGTAAATCTTCTATTCTCATGTCGCCGTTAACAATTAAATCCAGTTATATAGTTCATCTCTAATTCTTCGAGAAATGTGAAAATCTGGAACAACGTTTTTTTTCGCGATTACAATACTTACCCAATATAACTTCGTTATAGTGGGAAAAATAAAAATGAATGTGGAGCCAACACACAAATTGCATTTATGAACGGTGACGGAATTTACAGTAAATATTCGCTGAAGTCCACCCTGGCAGCCCTGCCAATCGATGTTTTCAGCACCTTTCAGAAAGAATTCACTTCGTCATCCGGTAGTTGAATTCAAGATTGATTTTGTTGATAAAATTTTAATATTGTTATTTTGACGTAGAACTATTACTAGTTGTTGTTTTTTAACGTTGGTGGCATTACAGAAAGCCCGACTATAATAGAATCTGTGAGCATTCAGCTTTACGTTGCAGGTCAAAAATTATCATTTACATCGAACATCAAATTATAGCACATGATAGTTAAAGAATCAAAGAATTTATTTCAGCTAGTGAAAGAATATGAAAATTCTCCATCGAAAGAGCAATCCATCCAGAGTTAAGCGATGTCACTAATGACGGAAGGCAATCCCTCTATGCCCTATGGGATGTAGCACCAGCGAAAAAAAAAAAATCGGCGTTTGATTTTCAAGTTGTTGCACAATAGTTCTCCGTATATTGTCACGGCGTTTACACAACAGCATTCTCAATTTATAATATTTATATTTGTTGTATATTTGCTTTTTCTCTTCGTTTTTATTTTGCACGGGTGTAATGTTTTATTTTAGACCTTTGTTTAACCCTTGTGTGTATACCCGGCCACCCGGGTGGCCATTTCAATTTTAAATATTTGTGGTGACTGCAATTTTGAAGTTAGTCGTTTCTAGCTTCTTTAGTTTTTAAACACCAAAATACAAAATTTATAAAATAAATGCAACAACAAAGCGGACCCGGCAAGAAATTTGTTTTAAAGCTTGGAAAACCCGAAAAAATACACTTGGCTACCCGGGTGGGTCGGGTGTGTACTAGCGTAAATTTTTTTTGGGTATACACATAAGGGTTAATATTATGTATAGTCTTTATCTACGTGAATATTATCTCAGTGATGCTTTGGATTCTCTCGTAAAACTGATGTGTTGTTTGTAAGTTGGTTGATGAGTTTTGAATATCTTGTGAACGTAATCTTCTAATTTTGTTGTTGATTGTTCTCCTTTTTATTTTCATATTCAGATCGGTTTGTTGTTGAATTTTGTAAATTGTAGGTTCATAGCAGTGACGAAGCGTCCCTATATTGAACAGAATGAGTGCTTCCGTACAAATATTTAAACTGTTAATAATATTATTTTAAACCTATTGACGAATCACTAAAATTAAATTACATCATATTTTGTTTAATTATTCTTTCTTTTTCCAAAAAATATAAAATTTATGAAAAATGTTACTTAAGTCGTTGCTTAAAACTATACATTTTTAGTTTTCAGCTACTAGCGCTATATATTCAAATAACCACACGGAAATGTATTATGAAAGATTGATCTACAAAAATTCATTCCCAGTTTCATGTTAAATTGTATATTACTGTCACGACACTATCGCACGTCAGATAGAAAAAATAATGATTTTAGATCATTCATTATTTTTCATGTTGTTTTGCTCTTCCTCTATTTCTTATTAAATTCCAAAAGGAATTGTGTAAATGAGACAACTGTACAGTTTATTCGGCATAAAACAAACCATTTTACTTTTAGTTTTGATAGAACCTTTTGTTTCGTTTATAGATCATGTTTTCCGAAAGAGGCAGCACGATTATTGGAAAAGTACAGAGCGTTTTCCGAAAGAGGCAGGACGGTCAAAAAAGATGTACAGAGCGTTTGCCACTAGATGTCACTACACAATCAAAAAAATATTTCTGTCGTTTTTTGACATTTAAACATGATCTATTGATTTTTTTAATCTGAGTAAAATATATCCGTCTCTTTTAAGCAATTTTATTTGAACGGAGGAATATAGTTTCGCATTCAACAATGTTAAACTACGCCGGGCATACATTTTATTAGCATCTAGCGTGCAGTGTAACAATTTTTCTTGTATTTCGAGTTCTTTATGAAATAAATGATTTAAATTAGAATATTAACATAATTTAATGAATATAATCTGGGGTGAGATTCCGGAAGGTGACAAATGATTATCACCTGTCACTTTTTCAAAAATGAAATTCCGTATGGTGATTATCACCACGATTATCACCTTTCGGTGCTCACTTTTCGGTGATTGTATTTAAAGCTATCACTTTCGTTATCACCAACAAGAGAATAACATACAAAAATATATTTTAGGATTTATTTGTAGAAAACTTGAGAATTTATGAACATTTAATGAATTTTTTTTAATATTAAATGATTAAAGAAATTTAACGCAAATGGCTCTTAAATAAAATCAGTTATTGAGCGCCTAATGGTATTTTTAATTTCGTTCTTGTAATTATTATGTTTAATAAAATATTAGCTGAGTACCAAAAGACAATAAATATTTGAACCAAATTATTATTTTATTTAAAAAAATTGATTGTCCGTTTAAAATATCGTTAACTCTGTTGAGGAACGTTAAACCCATTTTCATTTTCCTTTTGACCAAGCTAAAATTAAACATTTCTAGCAAACGTAAAAATGTAATAAGTTGACAATTTTTTGACGTTTTCCGCTTTTAGTTGCCCGATACAGCATTTTTAGTACTTTTAGTAAAATGTTTAGTGATCCTGTATAAAGTACCAATTTCACCTTAGGAGGTGATCACCGAGGGGTGATCAATTTTTACTATCACCAAAACAAAAATCACAGGCAACCTTCTGGAATCTCACCCCTGTTTAAAAGAAATAGTTATGTGCATCTTTCAAAGAAAATGAAATGCATATGATACCAATTAGCAATCAATTTGTAAGTTGATGTGCTTCCGCTTCTGAAAATGTCACGCTTCGTCCCTGGTTCATAGTCAAGTGTATTAGGTATTTTAGATAAATGTAACTGGTTATTGTATACTTCTAATGTTAACTTAATTTAGTATGCAGTTGTTTAATCATTTTCTTTCAGCCTTTTCTTTATTTGTTGAACCGTTGGTAATTTTCACAATCGGTTTTCGCCTCGCAATACGTAAAAAAATGCAATTACTTTGAAGTAATCATCGATCATCAGTTATTGAACTTAACTTTATAATACCACTAAACTCATACATCATCTTTGTTAGTTCAGATTTGAAGTTTTAGAAGCTTCTCGTAAAATAAATCTTTCATCCGACAAAGTAATCTTTCGCCGCACTTTCATGCTATGCAATATTTTTATCTTTCTTCTTGGTAATATTGGTAATATCTCACTAATTTTTTGAATAATTCTTTTGGACAGGTTAACTAGGTGTATTTTTCCGATTTCCGATAAACTATAGACTAGTTTAGATGCAATATTACCAAAGAACGAATATTTATTGAAGCATTTTAGCCTCGAGTTAGAATCATTGTGTTCTACTTTTTTTTTTTTGGTAAATTTCAATTGCCTGAGTTAAATGTAAGCCTCAATTAGGATGTATTATCCTCTAAGCACAGTTAAACATAATCATTTTTTTTTTGTTAATCGGAAACAGAATGAGTGAATTCTACAGAATTTAAAAAAGAAAAATTCGACCGTATAAAACTGAATGTTTTTAACTGTATAATCGACATACAGTGAATGAAAGAAACAAAAAAGAGAGAAAAAATAATAATAATAATAACAATAACCTTATAAGTATAGACAATATTACCTAAACTATAATATTTACTAAGTAAATTAATAATAATAATAATAATTGTATGTTAGAATTTAAATTGTTTTTTAATTTAAACTTTTAGTTAATTAACCAAAATACGGATTCAAGTCACATTGATGTAAATAACTAAATGTCATGTAGAACTTTCAACAAATCATTCTTAAAGCTACTTATCGAAGTATTAAAAATATTTAGAGTAGACAATTTTTCATTATGTTGTGTATGCATTCTCAAGATTGGCCTGGCGTAATCTAAATTAGTTTTAATGGATAGAGGCTGCGTATAAAAGAACTGCGGTTTTCTCACTGCATAAGCAGGAACATAAAAATTTATATTCGAAATAATGGTTAATTCAACTAGTGAGTTAATAATTTTAAATCACATAACTTTATCTAAGTATAGTCTACGATCCTCCAACCTCAACAAATTTAGCGCAACTAGACTCTAACATTTAGAAATTTAGTAAATTTACGCTGAATAATTTCAATTTTATAGCATTGAACATTGTAAAATGGATTCCAAATACCAGAAGCATAATCCAACTAACTTCTAACTAGGCTATTGAACAAGATAATTACAGTTTACAGGTTCGTGAAACATTTGCAGCAACGAATAATAAAAACCTAATGATTTATACTATTTAAGTGAAATCTGATCAACATGGTCACTAAATTTAAGTCTGGAATCAAAAAAAAAATCCAAGATCTTTGACAAGTTCAGTTTCCGAGAATTAAATTTAATTAGATTACGCCTATAGCAATACACCAATCCAAAATAACGTCCACAATTCAGATTGCAACGAACTACAATCATTCACATTGAAAATAGAACGAAATAATTTTAGGCCATCAGCATAGAGTAAAAAATTGGAGTTAAGTAATATTCCAATATCATTTATAAACAAAACAAACAAAAGTGGCCCCAAAGTTGATCCTTACGATACATCCGACGTTGGAATGATTACTCTTGATTTGTATCCATTTAAAATTGCATTCTATTACCATTGTAGGAGGTAAACCATTTCAAAAAGTTACCCTCAATTCCATAAAGTTGGAGCTTTTGGATTAGAATGCTATGATTAACCTTGTTAAACGCTTTAGAGAAATCAGTATATGTATATACAATCAATTTGGAGGTTATCAGCAAGTCCTTGAAATAAAGCATCAGAAAATTCAATTAAATTAGTTACAGTGGATTTATGCTTCACAAAACCATCTTGTTTATTATCAATTAGACTAGATACTGTTGAAAAAATAATCTCGTGAATAATCTTTTCAAAAATTTTACTACAGGTAGGTATTCAGAATAGAAATGGGTCTATAGTTACTGATTTCGGATAGTTTACCACGTTTAAGCACAGTAGATATGACTGGTTCCTTCTATTTAGAAGGAAAATGCCTTCTTTAATTGATTTTTAAAAAATGAGTATAAGTTGCTTTCCTAGCTCATCTCTAAGATTATAAAAAAATTACTTGGAAGGCCATCTGTGCCAGCGCCCTCATTTAAATCTAACTGTACCTTTAACACGTTCATATCAGAAATAGTTAGAGAACCAATAATATTTGAAGAATTAGTAACGGCAGAAATATAATCATCATGAATAATTAAGGGCCTTGGACCAAAAGTTTCATATACTGACTCAAAATGGCTCTCAAACCAATCACAAATCAATTGAGTATCATCAGATGATGTTCCGGCATAACTCATAATAATATGATAATCCTTTTTGTTACGAAGTGGTTTATTGTAAATTTGTTGGGGTATGCCCAAAATTGTTTTGGATTTTTTCGGTTTCGGGAAAGTAAAACTTAGCATCCAGCGTATCGTCGTGTCCTTCCTAACCATTTTATCATGTAAATTACTAACAAAAAATACTAAGTAAAAGAAGCAGCAAAGAAGGCGTGTACAATTTAATCACCGAACCAATAATAATCAATTTCTTAATTTACAAGCATTTCAGTTCAAAATGCATACTTTAGGAATTAATCATCAAGTTAACATTTTAATATTGGTTTCTCAAAACACCAATACAATTTATTACAGCATCCACCATAGATCAATTTTAAATTTATTTATTCAACAGTAGCAGGTTTGTGGAAATTCTACAATTACATATAATAAAATTTTGAGCTAATTTGAGATTTGAACAAGCAGGTCTTGCTAATTATATTTATTATTTTAGGTCATCTCTGAGCCCCTATTTTTTAAGCAGTAAGTAATAGTTTGTTCAGACTAAACCAGATTTGCCTGATCAAGTTTACTTATAATTTGGATTACGTTTTCTGCCATTCACACTGTAAGAGAAAATCTAGATTAAAAATGGCTCTGCACCTTATGACTTTATCAAAAACCTATTCCTTATTATAGAGAACTTTTTGTGGATCTGGCAGCAGGAAATTAAAGTTTGATGGAGACAAATGGACAAAAAATAGTTTTTTATTTATTTATTAAACACAAAAATTTGTATATAAAGTTTAGTTCTGTTGAATTAAAAATTATTTAATAGTATTCACCCCTAATCGACAATCGACACGACTCTGTATTGCGTTGTCTTTTTTTCATTTGATAAAAACAACACGAAAACAGAAAAGGCAACACAGAGTCGTGTCGATTGTCGATCGTCGATCAAAATCATAATAGAGGTGTTGTAGAATTTGCATTAGGTTCTGCATACAAATCGCGAATACATATCTCCAAATGCCCAATCAATTTATTATTTTCAATTCTAGATGTCACCTAGACATACTTTTCAAGTTCTCATAGGTTTAGAGTTTATTTGGTTTGAAAATTATGTGGGATCGTAAAACTTTAACTTAATTTCGTAAATTTCGCTAGCAAATTAACGAGTTCATCAACAATCATCTATTAATTTTTTTCTAATTTGTTACCCTATAAGAATTATCTCAAGAGTTTTTCTGTTACCACCTCAATTTATGTTTCTGTATGTAAACATTCAAAAATTTTAGCCACTGTTTATTTTCGCATAATTACCATAAGTTATTGGTAAGTACGGTTATCCTACGAGTACAATACTTGAGTATCGTATTCGAAATAGTTTTAAATAAATACATTGAAGAGTCTTCAACTTACAATAACAATAACAAATATTAACTTGTTCAATTAAAAATACTTACGTACGTACTTTACCTGCTTATGGGAGTGGCGTTTGCTAGTTATGCTCTAGTAAACTTATTTTCAACCAAATTATCTTTTATATCTGATTGTACGCTGCATTCAATATGTATAGTGAAGCATCTTGATTGGAAATCAGACTCAAATATTGGAGCTATCAATTGTCGAGTTTAGAAGTTTATTGATTTTCCAGTTATAACGAAGTAACGAAGTTATAATAGGTAAGAACTTTGATATAACGAATCGTTAGTTTTGCTCGATCGAAACACGCGGTAAGCCGTTATGATACAACGGACGCCAATAAACTGTTTTTTTATTAAATTTATAAAAAGTTTATAAATTTACAAAAGTCACTTGGCTTCATATGCAGAAATGTCCGAATAATTAATTCGCAATGCTATTGTATTTTTATGACCATAAAACTTGTAAGCTCCAAGTTTTTTTCAATAAACTTGAGACTTTTATTGTTTGCCAAAAACCATATAGACTTTACTTAACGTGATTTCCAATAACCCAATTTTATTATTTTACCATAAAACTTAATCATAATTTTTTTATTAAGTTTACAATTTTAACCGTGTTTTCGTGTGTAAGGGGAGCACCTCTTTAACCTTGATTGTTATTTCTTTCAGAAGGTGCCTTTGGTAACGCAGCGTCATCTTTCCTTGTGGTTTCTCCGTCGTTCTCATCATTCGATGAAAATAAATTCTGCTCTTCTCCTTTTGGAATTTCACATACAACTACTTCGAGTTCTATACCAAAACAGCACTGTTTAACTTCACATCCGCCTACTTGCTTCATTACACAAGATTTTGCCATGCACCTATTTTTTTTTGAAATTACATTTTTGGCCACATTTTCTTTTTGTGGTTCTAAGGAATTGTTTTGGAACCCGGCCTTATGATAATCCTCCTTGCGGTCAAAGTTCGTTTGTGATAATATAGTCTCCTTACTGAATGATGGTGGTTTAACAGATTTATTCTCTTTATTCTCGTTTTGATCTGATTTCACCAAGCATGGATTTTCATCTTTCGTTTTATGCTTGTTACATTGACCACGCCTTTGTAAGCGTGCTGCAATTTTCTGTCGTTGCCAGTTGATACGCTCGTCGAATTCATCTAGTGGGATTGAAGGGTGGTCGCACATTAAAAAAAATTAGAATTTTGAAAAAAATTGCCGAAAAACACGAAACAAAAATTTGCAAACTACAAACTTGATTAAAATGAAATTTTAATTTGTTGTGTGTTTAAACATGTGTCATTTATAAAGTATAAAATCAGCGATGATTTTTGCTACCTCCGCTGTAGCCAATGTGTCATAAATCTACCGATTGTTGCCTTAAACAATTCGGAACCTTAAATGGTTGTGCCAACTTACATTTGGAAATTTGCTACACACAAATTTCGGCAAAAGCTAAATTGCGACAGGTTCCGGGACCTGCAAAACAAGCAAACACCGTATTATTTTATCGTTTAACAATTTTGTCTCCATGATTTTTGATTTTGGTATTATCCGTATATGACGGCAAAACATGAAGAGAGAAGATAATTACAAAAATATCTACAATAATTTACAAATAATGAATACAGATCAAAATGAAGAATACAATACTCGTACACCAATTGCTTTTCTCATAGACTGTTACCAAATTTAAGGTCTATAATTTTCTTCAATCTTGAAAGCTGTCGAAACTTAAAATAAACGAATGATGGCAATTTCGTCATTCCAGTGTTTACAAAATTTATGAGTTAATTAAATAAACGGAAACACGACATTTCAAAACTCGATATTTTAAAACGCTATATGACGAAACGAGATAAAGTACAAAACACGATATTTCAAAACGTAATATGGTACAAATCGCGATATGGTACAAAACGCGACCTTTCAAAACTCGATGTTTCAAAACGCGATCTGGAACAAAACGCGATATGGTATAAAATGCAATATTTCAAATCGCGATATTTTAAAAGGCGATATGGTACAAAACGCAATATTTTAAAATTATAATTTTAAAATAAATAATTAATGATCTTCCTTCATTTAATAAACGTTTCCTTCACCTTTATAGAATTGAACATGTACGGGCAGAACTAGGAAATCGAGTTTTGAAATATCGAGTTTTGAATTATCGTATTTTATACCATATCCCGTTTTGTACCATATTGCGTTTTGTACCGTACCGTTTTTTGTTTTTTTTGCTAAATTATAAGTTCATGCAGAGCGGAATGAATTATTTTAATGAAAACAATTTATTTCGTTGATTTTAGTTAACTAGAAGGACCTGGGCGTTCCGCGGCGCAAACTCTAGGAGCGAAGTTTGAGCACCTCTAGCGCCGCCATTTTGTTTTTTGTTACTCATAAAAAAAAAATTGTATTCATTTGAACGTCAATATTAGGTTGTGCATCATAATCCAAAAAAACAAAATCCAAACGACAAAATCCAAAAACCAAAATCCAAACTACCAAAAACCAAAAGTGACAAAATCCAAATTGACAAAATTCAAACAATAAATCCAAAAAAAAACGCGCGCGCGAAAAATATTTTAAAAAAATTTGGATTTTTTTTTTGGATTTATTGTTTGGAACCTTTCTTAATGGGGTGGGGAATAGTTGAAGAAATAAAAATATCAGAATTTTAAATATTTTTAATATAATTTTTATTTTTCTGTTTTGTTTTTTTATATTATGTCTTATGCGCTAGTTTAATGACTAAAGTATAATTAATGGTGAAAAATATAAACTTAATTTATTAACACAGTGAAATGTTATATGAAATTGCTTTCAAATATTCAATGATGTCCATGTTTTGCCTTTTTTGAAGCAATTCTCTAATATGTTCGCTCTGTTGAATTATTTTTTTACGTTTGTTTACAACTTCGCCGGATTTGATTTTTTCAATTTTATTGAAAATTACAACCATTTCATCTTTAATTCCATTTATAATGGCGTACAACCCACAATTTTTTTTTTCCAATTATTATTTTTATTCTATTGTGTATTGTTATTCAAATTTTGCGATACTTTGTCTCCAACACTCCAAAATTCTGGTGAGTAGCGCGGTTTCATATTTTTAATTCCATTAACATAGGTTTTGTTAAACCAACGCGCTATAGTTTTCCAATCTGGATCTTCCACATAATTGTTTAATAAACTGAAGTAGTTTCCTACTTCGTTTGTGGGTACAAAAGCCAGACTTTTCAGCATTCGTACTTTTAAGTTAAACTCCTCATTATTTCTGTATTTGGTAGCAAGTCCTTGTTTTTGTACCTGCCGCCAAATAATTTTCCCAAAATGGAAAATGCAGCCTTTAAAGTTTGCCGCTGGGAAGAACATTTTTTCTGCTGATGGAATAGATATTTCGAAATTCGAAATTATTCTTTCCGGATTCAATGAAATTCCTCTTTCACATGCTAACAGGCACAGCTCGTAAAAAAACTCTTCATAAGCCAATTTCGATTTTTGGCTCATCAAGCAAAATAATAGAGGAACAATCTGACCATCAATTCTGCCGTGGACACTAAATAGTTGCCGCATTATGGACGGAACAACGTAAAAGGTCCCATCCATGAGCCAACAATTCGACTCACCCAATAAACTAAGAGACCTCTTCGTGCCTAACATAATGTTTCGCTGTCCTTGGAATTGTTTGTCGCTTAGTAAAAATAATTCACCTTCCAAATATTTTAAATGATTGGGGATACATATTTCGTCTAAACTTCGAGGCTCCTTTATATAATTCATCCTGATACGCTGGATTTTTCTTCTTTGTGCCTGACTGGAAGGCACACTCAGAGAAAAAATATGATAAATGAATGATTGGAATTATTTTGTTATGATCCAGGAAATCATATTCAGCTATATTTGATATATCCTAATATATCATAATAATAAATATCATTTATCTAATTACTAGAATTATGTATGATAAATTTTATTAAAATATGATAAATGCAATAATTTTCGATTTTAATGATTGCAAAGATCATGCGATATGATTTAATATAATCGAGACAATCATATAGTATGGTTTTATATATGATCTGCAATATTTAAATATGGTTAGGGCAATCATAATACAATAGGGTCTATCATAATATAATTAGGTCTATCAAAACAAAATAAGGTTTATTGGAAATTATTTGTAACTCCTCGTGTTTGCTATGGTCATATCAAATAGAATTTGTTCTCTAACAAGGTGCAATTATTACCTAATCTCGTGAGAAGTCTTAAATAAAGAATTTGTATTTAATTAATTTATTATTAACGTTAATAGTTAAAAAGTGTTTTAGTGATGTTAGTAGTTTTGAAACTTAAAAGTGAATTTTTAGTAGGACAAATAGTTATTAAACCTTATAAGGGTGTAATTGTGTCTTGCAGTGGAAAACTTCGGCACGTAAGTACATTTTTTTTATACTACAGAGCATTAAACACTTTCCGAATATTTACTCGTTCAGTGTTATTAATTATTAAAATAAAGGGTGTTTCCAATTATTTAATGTGTGTGTTTGGAATACAATTTTAAGAAAACAAGTGTACAAAAATAATTTTTGAGAATTACAAATTCAATTTTCTAAAATAGATTCAAATGAATTAAAATAGACATAATTTTTCAATTACATTTAAAATTTTATTCCACTAAAAAAATTGTTAGCCCTTAAAAACAAATTTATTCAAAAAATATCCATCTAGTTCGGCTGAAATCGGCAAACCAATTACGCTTGTAACAGAGCAACTTAACAACGTATATGCGGTGATAATTGAATATATCATCAATCGCAACCTAAATAATTTGTAAATAGTTTTATTAGAATCAAAATATAAATATCTTTCATTGAGGTTTCTTTAGGCTTTTTAAGGACGATTTTACAAAATTCGCGAAACTTGTGCAGACGTTATTTCCAAAAGAGCTACACTGCCATACTAAGGAAAAAAGTCACAAACGCCAAAAGTCGAATAATGTGTTAGGGGATTCTGCAAATAAATACCTGTCTTTCACAATCACGTTATTTAATAGTAAGGTTTCATATTAAGACAAGGCAAACAAAAATAGTTAAATTGAAATTACACAAAACTACAAAAAGACAAATGTGACTTTTTTCTTAGCAAGGCAGCAGGAGACGTACTTTATTCCATCTTCCGGAGGTTGCATTGCCAAAGGTAAAATATAATTTGCATTAAAGTATACCTATTATAAGAATGCTCAGTGAAGTTATTTTTATTTTCAGGAGAACTATTCAATGTTTACACCAATTACAGCTCACCTTTCTTGCTCTGAATTAATAAAAAGATGATCCATGTCATCAACCTGCTACCTGAACCATCTCAAATAATGTGAAATATCGAATTTAGGTAAATTAATAATAAGCTCTTGGGCTGATAGATACCCATTTCTATGATGATATTGACTATTTAAAATGTAGATGACTGCGGGGA
Source organism: Tipula helvola (assembly GCA_963556165.1). Taxonomy (NCBI): domain Eukaryota; kingdom Metazoa; phylum Arthropoda; class Insecta; order Diptera; family Tipulidae; genus Tipula; species Tipula helvola. The sequence continues at coordinate 161,657,098 of OY744481.1, read as the reverse complement.
GCTTTACGAGCGCTGGTAAAAAACAATAGTTATAAAAATAGTTTATATCTAAATTGGTTAGTTGCATAAATTACTTGCGTCTTGTAACAATATTAATAAATATTTTTCCACTATTTTCCGATGATCATTGGTGCTACCCTAAAACATCCAAATATTGACACCTCTGAGCAGTGGAATTTCCGAAAAAATTATTGATTAAACCAGATCATCTTTGTATGGGTTTGGCCCACGCCAAACTAATCTTTATAAGTGGTTAATAAAGGCCAAGAATAATTTTTAATTTTAATTTAAAAATTCGTTCTTTTAAAACACTAAGGCAACAAAATTAACCTAAATTTCTCGTAATTTTTTGCCTAGATGGTGTTTTGAAAAAAAAAAACGAAAATTCGGCACAATTTTCATATACATAATTAGTAATTACTAAATAAAAATTTAATGAATTATTTTTGGTTTATAATTTAGCCACAACTTATAAAAAATATAAAATTTAAAGACCATTATTGAATTCACACATTTTTAAATTTTTTAAAAACACTTGCTAAATATTTCGCAAAATTACAAAAGGTTTAAAAAATCACTCGATCGATTTCGGCTTGTTAGGCCGTCATCAGGAGTATGTAATAAACTGAAAAATTTAAAAATGTGTGTATTAAGTGTGTTTCGCCAAGTGCCTACAGCAGAAAGTGTAAAAAGCATTATTGAATTGTTCCAAATTAATCAAAACGTTTTATTGCCTAAGGCCATGCCACATACGCAAACGGTAAACTACGGAATTTCAAACCGACAAACCCATTTTTTGTTAAAATTGTTTCATTTGCAATATCAAAAATATGAATAAAATGTTCAATAAGTACCATCTTTTTCTAGAAAATTTTATTAAAATTGATTTAATCTCACTGACAAATTTTAGCTTGACTAAAATGTGAAACGATAGCAAAATATAAAATTGCTGTTTTTTAAATGAAATTAAATAAATTTTAATAAAATTTAAGACGATAAGTACAACGTTATTGTTTTAACTTTTATTAAAATTTTTAAATTTTATAAAACAACAATATTATATTATTATTATAGGTTTAAACCATTTTTTTAATAATTTTGATTTTGCAAATGAAACAATTTTGTGAAAAATTGGGTTTGAGTTTGACGGTTTGATAGGCCGGTTTGTCATTTGTGCATGGACCAACGTCTTTACTTTCTACAAAAAGCATGGTCTAGCGCATTTTTAACGTAAAATTGTTTTGTTTGATTTAGCTTCACACTAGGACTGCAGAATAAATGTGGCAAATCAAATTAGATATGACTGTTTGGTGGTTGTTACCCACGATACCACTAGACAAAGTTCATACAAACTAATTGAAAAAATAAACTAAAAAAATTCTAAGTACAGCAATACTTTTAAAGTACTATGTTGTATATAGCTAGTACTAGTATTAGTCAAGCAAAAAATGTTTTGACTAATTTATCTTAATTCAATAATAATTTCTATTTACAGATGCAGGACTAGCGCTTAGTTTAGTACTTCTGCCGTACATTCTTCCACGGAAAGAGGAATCACAAAGGAAATTCCCGCTTTTCTAAAAAAGAAATTCCAAATTCATTTATAACTATGTATACCTATAAATTAGGCTTTATTTTAATTACATCAAAAACTACAATTTATTTTTCTACAGAAACCAGTTGAAGCAGCCGACACGGAAGGAAATACTGAATTTCTCAAAATTATTTTTATACGTGAATCTTTAGAAATAATTCATGTGCGAGTTTTGCGGGAAAACGTACATGTTTACGAATGCTTTAGAACCATTAAATACTACCTTTAATTGTTTGGGTTTAAATGCTAACTATCCAACATTTTGCGAACATATGTACATCGTTTTGATACAGTAAGCCATACAAAACATCAGCACAGACAATTTTAATGATTCCAGATGTATTTGAAGATATTACTTCCTATTTTCCTAATGAATCACTAAATTCCTTAATTTTAAGTTTAGTTTAACTAATGAATTTGGCTCAAGATACTGGTTTTGTATGTCGCAGTCTAATGCTCGGTTTCACAAAAAAACAGGCAAACTCCAATTAGTGAATATTTCATCTTTTTCTTCTTTTATGAAATTGCGATTTATTTTAATTTTTTAAACGCACGCTAATTTTATTTCGTTTTTACATGAAAATTTTCACTGGAGAGCTAAATATTTAGCTGCCCAATTTCGTTCAGCTAATTATTTAGCTGAAGGCTAAATATTTCTATGTAAAATAAAAATATAATTAGCTTGCATTGAATTTTTATTGTGAAATAAAACGCAATTTCATAAAAGAAGAAAGGGAGGAAATATTATTTAACTAGAGTTTGGTTATTTTTTGTGAAACCGGGCATAATGAAACTAAGAAATCTGGAAATTTCACAGAAATACATATAAGTTTGCGCAACAAGAGAAATTGTTTAGCACTAATTTCATAGAATTCGGAAATATTATCCTAAAGAAAGGACCAGTAATCCACTTAAATGGTATTCCTAAATTTGTTTTTGTTAAATGGTTAGTGAAATATACAACTGTAAAATATATTTAGTGATTACACGAATTAAATATTATTTGATTCAAGTTAAAATAGTAAAGAAAATTATCAAGAGAATTTGGCTGTGTTAGTATAATTCGCTAATACAACCTGCGCAGTTCATTCAGTATAATATAGAATGAAAATCGTGGTACAATTAGCCCAGTCGCCGCGGTCTGATAAGAAGATTGATTTTTTCATAATCTTAATCTGATCAGTTCGAACCTGGATTAAATTCTATTACAATTTTTGGAACATATTAACTTCAAATAAATTAAAAATTAGAAATATAAAACGGTATATTTTAGTTGTGTTCAACATTTGGAAAATTTTGGTTTCAATTATCATTATTACGGTTTTGAAATTGAATTTGTGGAGCAATTTTAAACAATCAAATGACTAAAAGTTTTATGAAAAATTTTAAAAACTTATATATAAATAATGTTTCAAATAAAAATATAAAAATAAAAAATAATTTCGTTTAGACCACTAATTTGGATATAATTATACTATGTGTACTGTACGAAAAATTAATTCAAAATAAATGTACATTTCAAGAACTATAGAATATGTTTTGTTATTTAGTAAAATATATCGATGGCTTAATTATCAAAAGCCATAACCCACATTTGTAATATTTTTGGGAAACTCGCAAAGAAATATTATTTTATTTAGTCATTAACTCAGTTATAATTAGTTAAATAAAATTAAATGTGGACCGTGATATATTGTGATTAGGGATTGCAAAATTACCGAGATTTTACATTACCGGTTTTCGGTATTTTTTAAGCTAAGTTACCGGTTTACCGGTAATTACCGGTAAATTTCGTTATTGGGAATATATTAACAAAACGCCATTATAAATTTTCAAAATTACAAGATTATACATATTTCAGTATTACTTAGCCATTACAATATTTAATTTAAGAAAGTTAAACATTTTACGTATTGTACAATACTCATAAGTCTTATATTACGCCGCCCATTCGTACCACATTTTGAGCGAACGTACGACATTGCCAAATGGACCACATTTTATACCACAATATGTAAATATGTGTATATTGTCTATAGTGATGGAAACAGATTATATAGGAGTTGGCTAGTCCGCTGGTGAACAAAAATTGAGCTGGGGTTGAGTGAGGGGCTCCGTTGGGGGTCGAGGGTTGGGGATTAGATTGAGTTTAGTTGGGGATTAGATTGAGTTGAGTTCAGTAAGCATGTAGTTTTTAGAATCGAGTTGATTTCGGGATTGAGCTGGCTGTCGAGTTTGAAGTTGTTTAGAGGGTTTAGATTTGGCTTGAGCCGGGGTTGAGTTGAAGCTTAGTTGTGGTTAAATTAGCTTGAGTTGCCGTATTACGCACAATTCAAACATCAGTTGAACGTCTTCCGGTTGATTCGAAATCAATATAAGTAGATTTATATGGCTACTCCTAAAGATTTAACGTTTGAGTACCTGTACTTAAAGAATTTCTTAATACAACTGATCAAATGAATATCTACTAGTTTTAGATTTCTTCAAAATGCCAATGCGCATGGTTGATGGAACCTTAAAACTTTAGCAAACGTTGAAATTGAAAATCAAGTTTTTGTCGTTACAAGTATTTTCAAAGTTAATCAATTTTTTTAACGATACCTCCGAATTAACGTTGAAGGAGACTGTGATGCAACGAATGAAATTTCTAACTGTATATAGTAGTAAAGAGACCAGAAGTGTGTTCATAAACTTATACATTGTAATTTTCTACCCTGATAAAAGCTGCCTTGCTGATAGCAGGCATAATCATCAAATGGATCGACAAATACAATATTATGCATGGCATCATAAATTCATAATATAAACTATAGTTGAATTTGTTTACTACAGAGTTAGCCAATTGAGACGTAGGAAAATATACGCAACGGCTGGATTTACAGACGTCGATCCGATAGTCAACATTTTTGATTACATTTTCCAATAAGGATGCTGCTATGGCATTTATTTCGGCAATGATGTTGTTTTTTAGGTCTTGGATGGTGGCTGGACTATCAACGTACACTTTGCTTTTCAAAGATCCCCATAAAAAGAAATCAAATGACGTTGAATCGCATAATCTTGCAGGCCAATTCATATTTCCGCGACGCGAAATTAAGCGATTTTTGAAGAACCTTTGAGTAGTACGGCAAGATGCACCGTCTTGTTGAAACTAGACATCACCCAAGTCGATTCCACCAAGCTGGGGCCAAAAATAGTTCGTTAACATTGTATGGTATACGTAGAATTGATTGCAACCGCTCTTTCGTAGTGCTCTTGAATAACTTTAACACGAACTTCAATCGAATACGACTCCATAGCGATAAATGGCAAACATACAACCCAACAAAATGACATGAAATGACAGAAAACAAACATTGTGTCTTTGCAAAAAAAAACTTATTTTCCTGATCTCATTTGGAGCACCCTTTATTATAAAAAACTCTGAAAATCGTAGAATAATACCTACAGAAAGAGCAACTTGATTTTTTTGCGACACGAAAATAAAAAAATTACCGAAATTATTTCGGTAAAAATTATCGATAATTACCGGTTATTTTAAAATCAAAATTGTTCGGTAAAACCGGTTTACCGGTTTATCGAAAACCGGGATTGCAATCCCTAATTGTGATTCAAAGCTAATACAATAACACAGAAAGATGCGGTATGTTGTTTTCTGCTTTTCAGCATTAAAATGTCATTTTTGAAAAAATTGTGGGTTAGGGCCGTTATTAATTAAGTCAGCGATACAATATACATACATATATGGTATGATAGCTGCTATCACCCCCCGCAGTATACTTCATTAATTGATACGATAACAACTATCACAGCATCTGTTGGGCTTTATTATATGAACATACTAAATTCAATTAATTTATTGATAACAACTATCATAATATCTGATTGTCTTTATCATCTCCAAATGATAAATTCAATTATATTATTGATACGATCCATCACAATAGCGATATATTTAATCATGGATATGGTTAATTCAATAATATTTGCATAATAACGTGCATAATTTATTAAATAGATACAATCATTATTATTAATTGTATACATCAAGGTATGATTTTCTTAATTATTGCATCTAATCATAAATATGATGGTCACTTTTATGATCAGCTCAATCATATTTTTTCTCTGAGTGCAAGTATCTGCGACAATTTGGTTTAGTCTCGACGATGGAATTGGTAATTATTCTGGCAGGACACAAGGAACTCGTTCTTGCTGTACTTTTTAATTTGTTGTTTGCTTCATCTATTATTTTTTAAGATGCCGGGGGATCGTGTTGATGTTGACTTGTTTGCCTTTTTACAGCATGCTCACCATCTAATAAGGTCGTATCTACTCGACATTTGCAATTTTTTTGTTTCCGTTGCGAACAACTCCATCTGTAAATATCTCCCGTTTTGATATCTAGATGGTAATCAAAACCGTCAACAAACAGTTTCTCTTTCTCTTTATTGGATTTCACTATCGAAACATTCATTTTTATAAAGCTTAACAATTTTAAATAAAACGACTTAGCACACATGAGATAAAAAAACTGAAGAAAAAGAAACTTTTGTTAAACTGAATAATAGAAGGACATGTTTTACATTTTATACCATAATTTTTAAAAAAATTACAATCAGAAACAGAAGGTACAATTGGGGTAAACTAGCGTATTTTTTGACCCTTTGTTTAAGAAAAGATTTAAGGTTTATCAAAGGATAATGATATATTGATCTTGGAAAATCCCAGATTCCTTTCTTTCATCCCCCGAATAACTCTTTTTTTTTATAAAAACAAAGTGCCAAGAAAGTAAGAGTACAAACTTCATATTACATTAACGCACAAACAAAGAAAAAATTTCATTCTAATTTTTTTTTATTGGCGGTTCCGCCTACTTAGGCACCGATTACAATTTATCAAAAAGAGAAGTATCAATATTATATTAGTACATATAGGAAAAATTTATGGGAAACCCTAATGACTTTATTACGTTGATCCTTAAATATCTATTTTGACCGATCTCAAATATAAAAATTCTTCTTGTACATTAAAGGGCGTTATGAATAGACACAGAACCGATTTAGACGTGTTTTCTTGCATCAGTTTCTTTCCTCGTTTCTTTACCCCTCTCTCTATAAACTGATTTCGAAGGTCATATTTTTGTGATTCTTTATTCAACAAAATTTTTTTGCGATTCTTGTGTTTCTCTGCACTAACACAAACAAAAAGTTATATAAAATTTCCGAAGGTCATATTTTTATTTCTATTGACGATTGTAAATGTTCGAAAACACCGACCTACCAGAAAATTTAAAAATCAACCAAGCTATCCTTAAATTATATTTCATAATATCTTAAACGTCAAATTGGGATAGCTCGTTCAGTTCCAAATTTCTCCGCTATGTGGTACCCACGATAGAGAAACGTAATGCAAGAAAGCATGTGTAAATTGGCTCTATGGTTGTTTGTTTAAATATTAATTTCAAAACAGAAAAACTGTTGAAATTACCTGAAATAACAATCAACTCATACATTCATTCATAATTCATATTTATCAATTTTTAAAACAATTATTGCCGAAATAAAACAAAAGAAATCGTAAAAATGTACCATTCTGATATTCTTTATAAATAAAGAAAAAATTTTCCGAAAGAAAAAATTAAAAAAGTAAAAAAAATATTTAGAAGAGACAAAGAAAATAATGTAACATTTGGATTTTGTCTCATTTGGATTTTTGTTATTTGGATTTTGTCCCATTTGGATTTTTTTTGTTTGGATTTTGTCTTATTTGGATTTTCGTTTTTGGATTCTTAAAAAAATTTGAATTTTGTACCTTTTGGATTTTTTTTTGGATTCAGTCGGTATGGATATGTATCGTAATCCAAAAATAAAAATCCAAAAGGGACAAAATCCAAACTTTTGAAAGAATCCAAATGTCGAAATCCAAATAGGAAATAATCTAAATATCGAAAAGCCAACTGGGGTGAATTTCAAAATTATTTGGGAGCGCCCCGAAATTTTGATTTTCAACATTTGCGTTTACAAAATGTCGCTTGTAATCTCTCTTTTTATGTACAATACTATATTTATTTAAAAATCTATTGTATGTTCAGAATTTATATTTTTGGTTTTTTCGCTTCGTTAATGAAACCTCCATTTTCTAGAATTTATAAAAACCAAGATTGTGTAAAACCAAGATTTTGGAAACCAAGATTTAGTACTCAACCCAAACATATGTATATATATATTTGGATCTCAGTATGGTGATTAAGTATCTAGGTATAACAATTGATAGCAGATTAGACTTTAAGGAGCATATGAATAATAACGCCGAATACAAACGGAGCAAGACAAAAATGGAGAGTGCTATTAGCCAATGTGGTTTCATCAATAATGCTGTATGGAGCTCCAATTTGGGCTGACGAAATGAAAATCTCGTATAGGCGTAGGTTAAACTCCGTTTATCGACTTAGCGCTCTAAGGGTGATCTGCGCGTTTCGAACAGTTTCAGACGATGCAGTGTGTGTAATCGCAGGAATGCCTCGGCTGGACCTCTTAGCTAAAGAGCATAAAAGGTTGTATGAAGAACGTGGCAGCGATGTGAATGTTGCAGAATGGAGGAAGATTTCCCGAGAGGAAACTACGACCGAGTGGCAAACTAGACGGAGCCAATCAAGCAAAGGCCAATGTACTCATCGCTTGATTCCTCAAATTGGAGTTTGGATGGAACGGAGATATGGGGAAGCTGACTACTATCTTTTTCAATTCTTAACGGGACATGGCTGTTTCCGAGAGTATTTGTTCAGGTACAAACACGACAATAGTCCTTATTGTCCAACATGCACTGAAGCAGTGGAGAGTGTGGAGCATATATTTTTCGAAGGTCCACGGTTTGCAGGAGCAAGACATGTGATTGAGAGAAGTATCGGAGAGCATGTTACTCCTGAAAGCTTATTGCAGAGGATTCCGCGCGGATGTTATATTGTGAGGAGACTTGGACCGCTGTGAGTGGAAGTAACTGTGACGTGATACAACAGCTTAGGAGGCTCGAAAGGGAAAGATTCGGTAGTTCATCCGTGCTATGACCGTCAATGAGTAGAAGTGCAGCTTTTGCTGGGTGCCTGCCCCGCGACGTAATGTCTAGCGATAGTTCTGTTGGGCTGTATGGCACTGGTATTGGAGGGAGGTTTTAGTTGGTAAAAATCCAACAGCCATACTTGTCAGTATATGGTTTACAGGTAAAACTCTTAGAAGATCTCCTCCCGCCACCAAAAAAAAAAAAATACACACACAATCTGATATTTGTTTTAAATTAAAGAAAATCAAAAAAAAAAATCCAAACTTTATCAAAACATTTTCCGCGCGGAAAATGTTTTGATAAAGTTTGGATTTTTTTTTTGGATTTTTTTTGGATTTTAGACATTTGGATTATGCCCATTTGGATTTTGTCCTATTTGGATTTTAACAGTTTGGCTTTTGGCATTTGGATTTTACAGTTTGGATTTAATTTTTTGGATTATGACACAGATCCAGTCGGTATATTGGATTCAGTTGGTAACCCAATATTATTATGTTGTTTATTGCAATAAATGCTCTCAATTTTTTGTAAAAAATTATTGAAAAATTTGTTATAAGGAGGAGATTCCCTTAAGGTAAAAAATCATAATTTTAATTTCTTATATGCAGTATTTACACTAGATTTATGTGAAATCATAAAGAAAAATCTTCGAAAAAAATTAAACTCACCTAAATTATTTTTAATATTGTTCTTGAGCACCCAATCTACTGACTGCATAAAAGAAGCAAAAAACTTAAGCAATACAAATACGTGTGGACAAAGAATGCGCTTATGCTTATGAGGAACGAAGAAAACTGTTTCTTTTTATCCCAACGCGCAGGTAAATTTTCTAATTTGCTCATAATACATCAAAATATTAGAAGCCTACTGAAAAAACTAACCGGCTCAAAAATGTTGTCTGGGGTAGCCACGAAGTAGTCTGCAACGGGCCTTTGGTTACATAATTTTGATGTGTTCAGAAGACTGTTACAATAGCGCCCAAACGTATAATTGAATTATGGTGTGATATTTTCGTTTTTTTGTGTGCGATTGAAGTATATAGTGGTAAAGACAATTACTGCGTATTTATTCTGTCCTGGGACATTTGAATTTTAATGTTGGTACTGTACTTGTCAAAGCATACTGTTTCAGTTTCAGCCATTTAATAATTGTTTTTTCCTTTTCAATCTTTTTTCCTTATATGGAATTTTCAAACAGTCCTGTAAGTAACTCCGGGATTTCAAAATTACTTTAAGTTACACATTTACAATAATTGTAATACATTTGAAAATTGTTAAGGCTAGCACATTTTGCATTAAATTGCTACCATTTTTATTTTTATTTTGTAAAGGAGAGGATTAAAGTTGATCGGATTTGTTTCTCCTTAAAATGTTTGCACAACATCAGAGACACAGCACTACTTTTTTTTTTAGATTAGAAAGGAAACTTTTATGAGGCTTAATGCACTTCATATGCACAAGTCTATACACACTGTGGAAATGTATCTGATATTTGTTAGTATTAATTGAGCCGAAATATCTTACCCTTCCGAGTCAAATTTACTGGCCGTTAGTTAATTTGGTTTGATAATTTTCCAACCGTTTCGCCATGATCATACTCACAATCATGAATCAGTTTTGACAAAAAGTGTTTATAGTGCATATTTGTGGAAAGCTTGTTGGTATTAAAGCCTATTATATAAACTATATCGCGATTTTCCGTCAGAACACAATCACGGTTATAAATCTGGGTATGCTCTTTTGTAACAATTTGATAAATTGCTCCATGCGAAATTAATTTTGAATTTTTGTTCCGAATAGAACTTTGGATTATACAAGTAGGGGTACTAAAATCGTTTGCCAATCACAGATTTCGTTATATACATAATATTTACAAAAAGTACTACTCCAAAGGAAAAATTTGCAAAAGTGCATACAGTTTATGTGGTGGTCATTACGAAGTGTTTGTGTTATATACCTTGAATGGTCATTTGTGTCTGATTGGAAGTATATTTTAGAAAATGATTATGAGTATTGACAATATGAGCGAGTGTTTTTCCTATTTGTGTTTTTTTTTAATGGTCAGTTCGTTTTGAATTTTGAAGCCAAATTTATATGAAGCTAAGTGCGCGGATTAAATATTAAATAAGAATAAATAATAAAATATAATTATTTGAAGTGTTCATTCGGGTTGATATTATAATCTTTAAATAAATATATGTAGTGTTAAATTAAAGGTAATTTCGTTTTAGTTAAGATCATTTTCATGTCATATTTATTTTAAATATGTTTTTTTTTGCATCTACCTATTTGTAACGCTTCACTATTGAAGTAGTGTAAAGAACTTGCTTGAGATGTTTTGAGGTTTTTATTTTTTACCGCGAGACGCACTCATTATTCAGTGATTATTCACTCTTCATTGCCTGTATTATGATGAATTCAGACATTATCCACCCATTCTTTCATTGCAGTCATTATCTGTATTGGTTTCATGGATATACAAACATTTATCAAACAATTATTTTGGATAAATACAGCAATGATTTAGCCAAATCCAAAAAAAAAAATTGGATTTACGTAAATCAAATTCGATGTTTAGTTATAATACTAGAATAAATTAATAAGAAGAATATCAACAAAAATGAAATCCAACCACGGAAGACTCGCCGGAATGAACTCGCTATCAAGAATTTGAGGAAAGGATATGGGGGCACGCTGATAGCGATAATTAGTTTACCTGCAGAAGCAGGAAACAAGCTATTACAAACCGAGAAAGTAAAGATTGAATGGGTAGTTTATAAAGTTAGAGAGCTGATCCAACCCAAACAATGCTATAGGTGTCTAGAGTTTGGCCATATAGCAAGGGATTGTAACAACTGCGATAGGTCGAAACTCTGCAGAAGATACGGCGAAACGGGCATATAGCTAAGACCTGCAAGGAGGAACCAAAGTGCATGCTCTGCACTGGTGATCAAGGGCACATCGCAGGAAGTAGTAGGTGTCCACTATACAGGATGGAAATAAACTCAGCCAAGATAAATCTTAATCACTGTGAGGCATCTCAAGATCTCCTTGGGTAAGTTGCGATAGAAACAAAAGCAGATGCGGTATTAGTATCGGAAACATTCAAAATACCCACAAAAACTGGATAGGAAACCGGACAGGAAAGACGGCAATATGGGTTTGCGGAGAATATCCTTTCCAAGAAGCCAAGGTGCGACAAGTGGACGGATATGCACTGGCAAAAATCAATGATATATATTTCTTTAGCTGCTATGCCCCGCCAAGTTTACAACTGTCAGAGTACGAAGCAATGCTCGCAAAAATTGTGGCGGAGGTAAGAGGGCACCATCCAATTGGTATTGCTGGGGACTCCAATGCTTGGGCCGAGGGGTGGGGTAGCAAATATGCTAACACTAGAGGCAGCACACTGTTAGAGGCATTTCCCCAACTGGACGTCATTCTGGTCAACAGAGGGAACACCTGCACCTTCCGTAAGAATGGTCACCAATCAGTGATTGATATTACCTTTACAAGTAGTCAACTAACGAGGGAAATTAAGTAGCATGTCAGTGAGCGATACAGTCACAGTGACCACCAAGCTATGTTTTTTGAAGTAGGATCTCAGAGCAAGGCAAAACTAAAACCAATGACCTGGAAAAGAAGAGGATGGTTGCCCAATGCTTTGGACGAAGAAATCTTTCTGAATTGCTCAGAGACATCAGTATACCAGCAAGCACAGCCGAAGGTAAAGTTAACCATGTGGCCAGACAATTTTACATGGTATGTGACGCATCTATGCCAAAAAGGACACCAAATAACAGAAGGAAACCAGCCTACTGGTGGAGTAAGGAGATTAAGGAACTGAGGGCTAGATGTCACAAGGCCAGAAGAAAAAGTCAAAGATCTGCAAGATGCCTAGAATATGAGGAGCTAGACCGAGAGTACATAAGGCTGAGGAAGCTGCTCCGTGATGAAATAAAGAAAAGCAAGAGAGAGTGTTTCAAACCGTTGTGTGACGAGGCAGACGCAAGTCCGTGGAGCAGCCCCTATAGAGTGGTCATGTCCAGGATAAAAGGCCAAAGAACCCCTCAAGAAAGCTGTCCAGAGATGCTGCAGAAGATCGTCAAGGCGCTTTTCCCACAGCACCTTCCCAAACCGTGTAATCGTGAGAAAAATCATACACAGAAGTATATTGAGGGAATACCCGAAGTGACGGTAGACGTTGGGCGCGTGCAATAAAGTGGGTGTAAACAAGGTCCCTGGTCCCAACTTGATACCCAACAAAGCGTTCAAAGTACCTTTACGAAGTAAACCCTAACCTCTTCGATAATACCACGCAGTCTTGCTTAGAAGAAGGAGTGTTTCCTAGGATATGGCAGAGGCAGAGATTGGTATTCTTGCCAAAAGCGGGAAAACCACCAGGTGAACCATCCTCGTATCGCCCGATCTGCCTGCTAGATACGGGGGGGAAATTACAGGTTGCTTCCAATTACAGAAGGCGATTGCGGTCTCTCATCTCAATAATTCGGATTTCGCAAGGCACGGTCCATATTAGATGCCGTTAATGCAGTGGTATCTAAGGCCAAACAAGCCTTACAGGGGAAAAGATGGAAAGGAGGACCTAAACAGTACTGTGCGGTGGTCACACTTGACATAAAAACGCTTTCAACACGGCTAACTGGGCCCACATTATGAATGCCCTACGAAGGTTGAACGTCCCGGCCTGCCTCTTGAGGATCCTGGATAACTACTTTGAGGATAGAGTGTTACAGTACGACACTGAGGATGGTCCAAGGGAATATAACGTAACAGCTGGAGTCCCACAAGGTTCTGTCCTGGGACCAATCTTGTGGAATGTTACGTACGACAGTGTCCTAAAGCTGCGCATCCCAGATGGAGCAGAAGTTATAGGCTTTGCTGATGACATCGCGATGTGGTTTCTGCAAAGCACCTATACGAAATCGAGATGGTAGCTAATGAGGTAATTGCAATAATAAAGGACTGGCTGGGATCCGTTTGCCTGGAACCAGCGGAGCATAAAATAGAAGCAGTGCTGATTACCAGCTGCAAGAAAAGAGAAACGGTATCGTGTAAGGTTAGAAACCACGACGTCATAAAGTCCAAAGAACCCGTAAAATATTTTGGGATTATGCTTGATGACAGACTAAACTTCAAGAGTCACATAGATTATACGTGCGGGAAAGCATCGAGAGTGTATTCGGCGGTATCCAATATGCTACCGAATGTTATGGTGGCCCAAGAAGCAGTAGACATCTTCTTCTGTCTAGAGTGGTAAGCTCAGTGCTATACTGTACGGGGCTCCGATCTGGTCAAGGGCACTGGATGTAAAATGCAACAGGCGACTGCTGGCACAAGTCCATAGGCTAAGCACCCTTAGGGTCATCAGTGTATGGTACCGATTGACATCATGGCGGACGAGGCGAAGTTAATATTTGAGGCTAAGAAACATAGCTATACATTCGGTCAGGTTATCCAAAGGACAGAGAGGGCCAAATCCGAGCAAAGTTAGTAGGAACGTTGGGATTATGCGGTGAAAGGACGTTGGACACACAGGTTGATTCCGAACATTAAACCCTGGCTGAATCGCAAACACGGTGAGGTGAACTACCATTTAACCCAATTCCTAACAGGACACGGGGATTACCGAAGCTATCTCCATCGTTTTGGGCATGACAACACTCCTCTTTGTCCAATGTGCAATAAAGTAGAAGACCCGGAATACGTATTATTCGAGTGTCCGCGATTTGGGAATGAATTTAGGTCCGGACAATAGCGATTTGGGAATGAATTTAGGCCCGGACAATATAGTGGATGAAAACCGCAGCAAGTATGGGATGCGTGCTGCGCTACCATAACTAAGGTGCAAAAGGGGCCAAGGCGACGTGTGAGTAGAAATACTAAGGTCACCCCCCCCCCCCCCCCCCCTGAAGTAATACTTTGCGGTGGTTCCGGGGGGAACAGCGGTCCGGCGAGAGGAGGTGGTTTTACTGGGTAAAAATCTCACACGTCGGTAAGTACGCTTCCTGTGTCTTTTGAAGATTTCTCTTCCTCGTATAAAAAAAAAATTAAAAACAAACACACACACACCTATTTGGTGTGGAAATAGATGAACGTTAAATTTTAGGGAGTACTTAAGGATAGTGAGCAGAAAAGCTGCCAGTGTATCTGCAGTTCTCTCTCGTATTATGCCCAACACTGGAGGGTCTAGACAGTGTCGTAGAATGCTGCTGGCAAACGTTGTAACCTCCATCATTCTCTATGGATCGCCTGTATGGACTGTATGCAATGGACTTCGAAACTTATAGACGCAAACTAGTATCGGTGTACCGCCTAAGTGCTCTAAGAGTGATATTTGGTCTTCGCACAGTATCTACTGATGCAACACTCGTTATTGCGGGGATGCTCCCCGGAAGCAATGGTATACTCTAATCGCGAACAACCAACACAACACTCCAACACAAATGTGAAATTTCATAATAACCGGTTGAGAAATGGGCAAGTTCCATCATACTTGTCCATATTCCAGAACTTTATCCAAAAATATTTTAGAATCCCGTTTTCAACTTACATGCCAAATTTCATAATAATCGGTTGAGAAATAGGCAAGTTCCATCATATAATAATTGGTTAATTACTCACTACATCCTAATCCAACCCCAATTCAACTCCAACTCAACCAACTCAACCCGCAAATTAACCCCTAAGTTAACCTTCAAATCAATCCCAAATTCATTGCCCAATTCAATAATCAAACCAGCATAGCTATATAAAAAAATCGTAAATATTTATAAAACCAGGGGTGAGATTCCAGAAGGTGATCGGTGATTATTCTTTTGGTGATAGCAAAAAGTGATCACCACAGGGGTGATCACCACCTAAATTGGTATTTTATAAAGTGATCACTAAAAAATTGTACTAAAAGTACTAAATGTGTTGTATCGGGCAAGAAAAACACTTGAATAGTCAATAAAATGTAAACTTTTTAAATGTAACCGAAATTAAAATTTTTAAGGCTTTTAACAACGATTAGTAGAAATGTTAATTTGACTGGTTCGAAATAAAATTGAACATATAATAATAATAATAAATTATTAATGTACCTCATTCGGCATATCCGCGCGGGGTGGAACAGTTGAGAGACAAACTTAACCATATCTTAAACGGACAATTTTTTTTTTATAAAATAATAATTTGGTAGAAATATTTATTTATGTCGTTTTCGATTGACCACAAAAAACTAAACTCGGTGCAAAAAAAAACTAAACTCGACATAATAAAAAAATAGTAATCGAAAATGACATTAGGGTTGGTGGCTCGGCTATAATTACTTCGGTCTAAAAAGACCAAAGTATTGAAATCCTGTCAAAAATGACGAAAAATTTGGTTGGTCCAAAACCACTTTTCTCGACGTTTTGAAAGTCCCTGAGTCTGAAAATGCAAAAAAAAAAAATGTCCGTCCGTCTGTCTGTGGGTCTGTGTGTCTGTGTGTCTGTGTGTCTGTGTGTCTGGATGTCTGTGTGTCTGGACCCATGGTATCTCGAGAACGGCTTGTCCGATTTGGATTTTTTTTCGCCAATATGTTTCTATGGTCAAGGCGGAGATTTGAAAAGCTTTTGGAGACTGAACGTTAAGGGGGTGGGGTACCTGCCATATGAATTGACCCAAAATATCTGCTTTTATAAATATTTACGATTTTTTTATATATGCTGGTTTGATTATTGAATTGGGCATTGAATTTGGAATTGATTTGAAGGTTGAGTTAGGGGTCAATTTGCGGGTTGAGTTGAAGTTGAGTTGGGGTTGCATTAGGATGTAGTGAGTAGATAATAAATTGTTTATATGATGGAACTTGCCTATTTATCAACCGATTATTATGAAATTTGACATGTGTGTTGGAAATGGGATTCTAAAATGTTTTTTGGATGAAGTTGTGGGATTTTAAAACGATTTCTGAACGAAGTTCTGGAATATTGCAAAGTATGATGGAACTTGTACATTGCTCAACCGATTACAATGAAATTTGATTTGTGTGTGTGTGAAATGGGATTCTAAAATGAGTTTTGGATGAAGTTCTGGAATATGGTCAAGTAGGATGGAACTTGCCCATTTCTCAACCGATTACGTTGAAATTCAACATTTGTATTGGAAATGGGATTCTAAAATGTTTTTTGGATGAAGTTCTGGGATTTTAAAACGATTTCTGGTTGAAGTTCTGAAATATGGTCAAATATGATGAAACCTGTCTATTTCTCAACCGATTATTATGAAATTTGATTTGTGTGTTAGAAATGGGATTCTAAAATGAGTTTTGGATCAGGTTCGGGAATATGGCCAAGTATGATGGAACTTGTCCATTTCTTAACCAATTATGATGAAACTCGACATGTGTATTGGAAATGGGATTCCAAAATGATTTTTGGATAAAACTCTGGAATATGGCTAAGTAGGATAGAACTTAGTTATTCCTTACCCGTTTGTTATGAAATTTGACATGTGCGTTGTAAATGGGATTCTTAAATGAGTTTTTGGATAAATTTCTGAAATATGGTCGGTTAAACGGTTAGAAGTATCAGTATAATTTGTTATACTACTTTCGGTATAAAGTTCTAGAATACGATTTTTCGGGTAAAATTGAATGCCTGTACCCATGTTACTGAAGCTTTTGACCTGTTTGGCTGTTATTATATAAGTAAATAAGTATATGTTGGCCCGCTCCGGTGGCACAGTTGTTAGCATGCTTGCTTTAAGCCCCGGAGGTCCTGGGTTCGATACCCGGCGGGTGATGAAAAAATCACGGCTGGTTAATGTTGGATCAATGAAGTAATCACTCATTATCCATTAAAATAATGATTACGAAACTTCAATATGAAGCGGCCAAATCCCTCCATGGGATGTAGCGCCAGCGAAAAAAAAAAAAAAAAAATACGTATATGTTAGTTAAAATAGAAATCAATAATGTCAAAACTGTCACACCAACTTTATGAAAGAAGATACCAAAGACCGAAGTTCTGAGCACCTCGTGAGGTTTCAGCCCTTTATATTTTTATTCTACAACTCGGCCATAATAACATTAGCCGATTACTCAATCTGATGAAAGCCTACCTGAGCTCTACAGAGAAGCTAAAATACCTTGTCAGGAACAAATTTTTTTTTTATTTTTTTTTTATCATAAGGCTTCTGTAAATATTGCATTCGGAGCAGAAGCAGCGACGCACATAAGGGTTTTAAGTAGTGTTTAGTCCCAAAAATGTCTAGAGCCTAGAAAAATGCACCAAATTGAGTATTTTTTTGTTAAAATACTCTTTAAAGATCCCTCATGAGTATTTTGTCTGAAAATATTTTGTATGCATAGAAATCAGTACATGATCTGTCTCATAGGCAGACATGCGAGTAGACTTGGTTTCTTCTCACATGACTACTGTCGTAGTTGCGAGGACGAAGAGGAGGCGGAGGAGACAGTACTTCATCTTCTTTGTACCTGTCCTCGTCTGGCACGAAACAGACTGAATTTTCTAGGGGCACTTTTGGCTAACGAGAAGGACGTCAGGAGTATCCAGCGCTTCATATCAAGCTCAAAGTGGTTGCAATGAGTTGGAGGAAAAATTTTTAATTTGTGGTATGGCTGCGGACCTTTTTGTGTATGCCTGGTCCTGGTGGACCGCCACCCAAACCTAACCTAACCTAATCAATACATACTGAGATATTTGTTTAAAAACATCACTTTTTTTCTTAACCCTTTGAAGCATACATTTTTGTGTTTAATATTTTTTTCTAAAATTTGGTACACATTGTTTTTTTGCGGTCGCTACGTTCAAATATGGAGTTAGATTTTCGATATTGACAGTTGACAGCTGTCAATTAGCTGTCAAATCACATTCATCTATTAGAAACTTCAAATTTATTCTCATTTGTATGTTTCTTGGGTCTCTGATTTCAAATCTGAAGTCGGTTTTTCGATATTAACAGTTGACAGCTGTCAATTAGCAGTCAAATCACTTTCACATAAATCTTGAATTTATTCTCATTTAGAACGTTTCTTGTTTTTAAACAATAATATCTGAGTATGTACTGATTTCTATGCATACAAAAAATTTTCAGACAAAATACTCATGAGGGATTTTTTAAGAATCTCATAAAGAGTATTTTAAAAAAAAAATACTCAATTTGGTGCATTTTTCTAGGTTCTAGACATTTTTGGGACTAAACACTACTTAAAACTCAATATCCCTTATCACATAGCGATCGTTCGACAAACTCTTATGAACAACATAAGGACCACGGAAAAGGGGAACAAACTTTTTATTAGTTCCAGGGGTGGTATCCACATGACGAATTACTACAAAATCCCGTCGTTCGTAATTTTTTGTGGGCCTACAATGTTCGTCAAACCACTTCTGGTTATTATTATTATTATTACTTGAGGGCCATGTGGGCGTTCAAGCCACCCCGCACTCGACCTAGAAGATCTTTTGTGCATGGACCCTACTTAATGAGCCGTCCAGTCAATATTCAGGCTCTTAATGAACCTGACAATACTGCCGGCCGGTATATGATCCATACTATCCGGGCTCATTACTCTCCCTCCTAGATGTTGTAACCTTTTGCAGAAAATGGCTGGGCAATGGCACAGAACATGTTCCGCTGATTCCTTAGGCCCATTTTTTTAAGGTGATACCTTAAGGGGATGTGACCTGTGAGGAAGCCAGTAAGCAGCCTCAACTCAGGTTTCCTAAGTACAAAACATTCCTTGGCCCTGGCCGACGAAGGTGAAATAAATTCCTTCGCCTGTCTCAAACCTGGAATTCCGCGCCAGTAAGAGGACTTTTGCACATCCTCCCAGCGTTTAACCGCTGCCGTAAGGTGCCCCTTAGAGACGCCGCAGAAGGGCTCTGGTCCAATTAATGGAGAGGCAGATCCCTCGCGGGCAATCCTCAATATCCCTTATCACATAGCGATCGTTCGACAAACTCTTATGAACAACATAAGGACCACGGAAAAGGGGAACAAACTTTTTATTAGTACCAGGGGTGGTATCCACATGACGAATTACTACAAAATCCCCTGGTTTGTAATTTTTTGTGGGCCTACAATGTTCGTCAAACCACTTTTGGTTATACTCCAGGCCCTTTTTTATACTTGCAGCAGCAGCATCCCTAATAGCGCCAAAATCACGATCGACAGTGTTTAATCCTTTGTCGGATAAATATTCACCAAGATAGTCAATTTCTGGACCCCTTTGATCAACACCAAATAACAATCGACTGGGTATAGTTCCCACAGAGCGCTGTATCGTATTATTTAATGCATATTCAACATGCTTAAGTTTCTTTGTTCAATCGGAATGTTGCAATGGTTCAGTCAACTTTCCCAACATATTCTTAAGGACACAATTGACACGTTCCACTTGCCCATTAGCCCGAGGGGATGCTACCGCCACGTTAACATGTTGAATATTAAGTCTCTCCGTATAAGAGGCAAATTCGGAAGATGTAAAACACGTACCTCTGTCGGTGATCATACGAGCGGGCCTACTGTAGTAATCAAAGTACTTATCAAGCGAACAACACACCTCTGTAGTGCTTGTGGAATTAACGGGATACAATCGGACATATTTCGTAAATTAATCAATAATCACCAACAAGTGTTTTCGTTTAGAAGCAACTGAAGGTGTGTACCAAAGTGATCGAGATGGATGGTATCAAACGGAACAGGCTTCTTTGGTATACTATACAATGCGCGTTCAGTTGAACGTGGTGGTGCGGAATTCATAATACATTTAATACAATTTTTGACATAGCTATCAATTTTATCCTTCATGTTTGCAAACCAATAATGCTCTTTTATTTTCTCGTAACATTTTAACTCCCGTAATGGCCAATTCTCTCGTGCGCCTGATCTATAAGTTGCTGTTCCATTTCTAGTGGGACATAAAATAATAAGCGATTCTGGTTACTCTTTCTATAAATTATACCATCACACATTTCATAGACAGGAGATTCACTAGTTTCTAATAACTCTTTTAGTTTCATAATGGCGGGATCACGGTTCTGCGTAAGCCGCAATTGAAAATCAATATCAGAAGTATCAACGAAAGCAACTATAGGATTCCGACTGAGGGAATCCACATGACTCATCTGAGTGCCATGACGATGTTTAATCTTGTAATTATACTTTTCGAATTCCCATACCCATCTAGCAATTCTAGAATTTACGTCTCTTTTATTAAACGTAAGCACTAAAGAATTACAATCGGTTACAATGGTAAACGGGATTCCCTCAAGGTAAACTCGGAAGGGAAGTAGGACATAAACAATAGCCAACGTTTCTAATTCGTAACTGTGATAATTAATTTCATGTTTACTAATAGTCTTAGAGAAGTAGGCAACTGGCTGGAATTTCGAACCACCTTGTTTTTGCAAGAGAGCAGCACCAAAACCGATTTTACTTGCATCTGTATGTAGCTCAGTCTCCCGTGTTGGATCATACACAGCCAACACTGGGGCTGAAGTAAGAGATCGCTTGAGATTTTCAAATGCCTGAAAACAATCGTCGTTAAAGATAAACACAGTATTTTTCTGAAGAAGGCGATACAATGGAGCAGCAATACGAGCAAATCCAGCTATGAACCGACGGAAGAAAGAGCACAATCCAATGAATGAATATAATTGACGAGCATTGGTAGGTACCGAGTATTGACGAACTGCATTCAGTTTATTGGTACCCGGTCTGATTCCTTTGCCAGCCACAACAAATCCTAAATACTCAATAGTACTGTAGGCGAATTTACATTTACCTATTTGCAACTCTAAACCATATACAGCAATGCATCGTAACAATTGTCCCAATAATTTCAGATGATCATCGATGGTTTCGCTGGCTATCAAAATGTCATCCAGATAAACAACTATTTGCCCACTGTCAATAAATTTCCTAAGGATCTTATTTATAAACCGCTGGAAGACAGAAGGGGCATTCTTAAGGCCAAAAGGCATGCGTAAGTACTCAAACTGTCCCTCAAGTGTCACAAATGAAGTATATTTAATCGATTCTTCAGAGACTCTAACCTGATGAAATCCACTTTTCAAATCCAGTAGACTAAATACCCTCTTGTTACTCAAGTACTCTAAACAATCACCCATTAGAGGCAAAGGATAGTTGTCTCGGATAGTGCTCTTATTCAAGGTACGGTAATCCACACACATACGTGTCGCACCATTTTTCTTCCTAACTAATACAATGGGTG
This sequence comes from Tipula helvola, assembly GCA_963556165.1. Lineage (NCBI taxonomy): Eukaryota > Metazoa > Arthropoda > Insecta > Diptera > Tipulidae > Tipula > Tipula helvola. The sequence continues at coordinate 161,635,200 of OY744481.1, read as the reverse complement.
ATGCATAAGGGGAGTCACTTGGTCTAATAGTCCCCCTATGCAATAAATCACGTACAATTAATCTTACTTCTTGTCTTTCCTTAACTGAAAGACGACGTGGATGGGTATAAAATGGTACATAATTTTCCAAGTGAATGCGCATCTCGTAATCCGGCACATTAATGTCTGAAGAGTCGACACCCAAATATTCTGTATTAATGCACTCCTCAAAATATCTAATCATCTTAAGTCCTAGCTCTGGATCTATATCATACTGAATATCAGGAACACTATTCACTGAAGCGGCAAGTAGACGAAAATCAGATTCAAGATCAGAACCAGAAAAAGTCATGAGCACAAATTCACCAGAACAACTAATCGATGAATCACCCTTCACCAACTCAGATCGAAATAATGTAGCCAAACAGGTGTTCACAGCACAATCACGGCCAGAAATATCAGAAACAGAAGCAAGTGCATCAACCGTATCAAATGACAATGTATTATTGCCCTGGTTTAATGGTAATGAATTCACTTTATTTAATCTTTCAAAGAACAATTTAATATTAAAAATCTGAAGTATGTCTCGGCCCACAAGCAAATCAACCGGAAGTATATGATCTGGAACAATGAGAACGGAGACCAAGTTAATCTGTTGGCGAATGCGCAAATAACACTGAATCTTACCGTAGATCTGTATAGGTTGATTTCCAAAGCTAACAAAAGCGGATTTACCTAAGGGACCAACAGACACATTGTCAGGAAGCAAGCCCCTACGCAGAAAACTGGTCGGATCGCAGTCTCCTGCATACAAGTGACATAATGCACGATGGTCTCGTCACTACGGCGAATACGACGTCTTAATTTTTCATAAATTTCGTATGCTGACACCTGACGATCGAAGCGCTTGAGTAATGCCTGGCGTAACTCATCCCAAGAAGTGACACGAATGGTGCGTAGAAAGAGCTCAGCCGTGCCCTTAAGTAAATGGCGAGCCATACGATAACGATCACTGTCATCAGCGCCCAATGAAGTCATCACATCCTCGAAATCGTTCATCCACTTCCAAACCACATAGTCACCTGTACGCTGTACCACTAAACTATCCACATCGGAGGTTTTCACTTTCCTTTTGACTATATCACTGAGGCCACTAGTAATGAAGCTGCTGGCTTCGGCTTTCATTTTGGCAACCTTGGCTCGTAGTTCCAACAGACGTTCACGAGTCTCCAATCTGATAATTTCATCGGCCATAGCTTCTAATGTTTCATCAGTGGCTGTGACCGGAGAAGCAATAGTATTAACAATCGGGGGCTGAACCGCAGTCGTAATTGGTGTTGTTGTAACTCTTAATGGCAATAAACTACCAACACTAATACTAGTCGAAACTGTTGAAGTTGCCGTAGTTTGCATCTCGGAAGCCGGAAGGGTGGTTAACTGAGGCACACAAATCGCATCCGGAACATAAGTATTCAAATCTGAAGCATTCGAGTGCACTGGACCAACCTCTGAAGTGGTTTGGTAATTGTTAGTAGTCGAATCGGAATTTCTGGGAATGACCAATAATTCGCCATTATAAAAATTGGCATCATACATTGTGCGGATATTAGAAATGCTTGTTGTTTTTTTCACCTGAATACCAATACGGTCTAGAGCCGTTATCATTTCATTGCGCGTCGGAAGCGTCATAAAGTTGATGGCGACCCGTTCTCTGTAGTATCTTTTGTAACTATATTAGTTAGCGGCACTTGTTTTTTTTTTAATTTCTTACACAACTTTGTATTAACCCGTAAAGAGCGTTGTGCGGTCCCTGGGACCGCTTTACTTTTCAAAAAACAAAATTATCCCCACTCCGTTTAATTTTTTTCTAAAATGTTTAGTGTCTTCCTAATCGAAATTTTTAGTATTGTTCTAATTGAATAAAAAATAATTAATATAAAATTAACTCTTTCCATACAACTTTTTCCACGACGCACTTTACGGGTTAAAAGATTTAGTTGGTAACCCCACATCTGATGTTGTAGAACATTAATTTTATTAATACAACTTATTTAAATTCAACGTTTTATACTTGTATATCGTCGCACGCTAAAAGATAGAATGAATCTCTTTCTTGTTTTTTCTTTTTCGTTATTTTATTTCTTACCGCGTTCCTAAGTTTAACGAAATTTATTCTATCTTTCATTCGTGCCGCTAGAGTCAATTAGCTTGTATACCGGGTGTTTCTTTTAAACTGAGACGATCAAATATCTCGAAAAATAGCCACTCTACGGAAAAAATGTCCATAATCAAAATTTAATCATACCGCGGGGGAAATACATTAGTGCACAAAAATAGTCCCCCACCCCCCGTTTTGTAGGTGGGGCGGGGGTAACTTTTAAACTAAGATAGGAAGCCATATTTTTTATTGCAGATGCGGATTCTACGACTAAAAGTACGTATGATTTGAATGAAATATTTTGTTCGGCTCATGATAGATGGCGTTGTAATCGTCGAAATTCATTTTTTTCAATTTCTTCTTCTTAGAACACACGCATTCGATTCTGCAATACGTTTGAAATAAAAATCATCACGTTTTCATAGGAAATACTCGAAATTCGTCATCAAAACAATTTATTCAGTTTTGTAAATCACCTTTAACGTTTGTGTTATTTCTTATCTTCATGTTTTTCGTAATTGCAAAATAAACGGTAAAATACTTTAGAATGGACCGTTTAACTGTGCCAGAGAAAATTGAAATGGTTCTGGTTTATGGAGAAGCTGGCAGAAATCTTGAAAATGCTGTTGCTATTTACGCTCAACGTTTTCCGGATAGGATTCGTTCACGTGCTTCATTTGGCCGTACTATCAAACAATTTATTGCTGATGGAAATGTTCAACCGAAAAAGAGGACCCGAAGAGCAACAGTCACTGGAGAAAATAATGAAATTGCTGTATTGGCTACAGCCTGCAGCGACTCATAATCCTCATGTTAGTACACGAGAAATAGTTCGCGATTCCGGATTGTCCTTCACCAGTGTTTGGAGAATTTTAAAACGGCACAAGTATCATCCATATCATGTGTCTTTACACCAAGATCTTCATGGCGCTGATTTCCAAAATCGGGTAACTTTTTGTCAATGGGCACGTGAACAAATACAACAAAACCCCAATTTTTTTCGTTGCGTAATGTTCTCTGACGAATCGTCTTTTACAAACCATGGAACGGTTAATCGACACAACATGCATTATTGGAGTGTTGAAAATCCACACTGGCTTCGCCAAGTTGAACATCAGCGCCATTGGACTGTCAACGTGTGGTGTGGAATAATTGGCAACCAACTCATCGGCCCCCACATTATTAAAGGCAACTTGAATGGTCAAATGTACCGAAACTTTTTGGAAAATGAACTGCCAATATTACTTGAAAATTTGAACTTAGAATTGAGACGGAACATGTGGTTTCAACATGATGGTTGTCCTGCACACTATTCGTTGGTAGCACGTGAGGTACTTGATCGTGATTTCAATGGTCGCTGGATCGGTAGAGCTGGTCCGATAAATTGGGCCGCCAGATCACCAGATCTTACTTCGCCAGATTTCTTTTTGTGGGGCAATCTCAAAGACAAAGTTTACAAACAAGAACCAACAACACGTGAGAACATGATTGAGCGAATCAGAAATGCGTGTGCTGAAATTCAACCAAACACACTTCTCAGTTGTGTACAATCATTGGAAATGCGTATTAATAAGTGCATTGAAGTCGCAGGCCATCATTTTGAACACTTATTTTAAGCTAAAATTATTTTATTCACCTGCCATTTACATAAATAAATTGTTTTGATGACGAATTTCGAGTATTTCCAATGAAAACGTGATGTTTTTTATTTCAAACGTATTGCAGAATCGAATGCGTGTGTTCTAAGAAGAAGAAATTGAAAAAATTGAATTTCGTCGATTACAACGCCATCTATTATGAACCGAACAAAATATTTCATTCAAATCATACGTACTTTTAGTCATAGAATCCGTATCTGCAATAAAAAATATGGCTTCCTATCTTAGTTTAAAAGTTACCCCCGCCCCATCTACAAAGCGGGGGGTGGGGGACTATTTTTTTGCACTAATGTATTTCCCCCGCGGTATGATTAAATTTTGATTATGGACATTTTTTCCGTAGAGTGGCTATTTTTCGAGATATTTGATCGTCTCAGTTTAAAAGAAACACCCGGTATATTGTACATATAAGAATATTTTATTCTACATATGTATGTAAATCAACTTTAGGGAAATTACAGAATTAGTATTAAAAATAGGTGATTTTGTTTAAACATACTTGTGAGAAAAAACATAAAAAAATGACCAGAAATGCATAAGTGCATTCCCTCATATTAGTTTATGTGCGAGATCTGCGATTATGATTAGTACAATATTTTGCACGCAATATAATTGTGTAATTTTTCGGGCTTCCAATATATTCAGGAAGTACATTATTTATCCTTCACCGAAGTTTGATTTACGATTTATTATTTTGATACCTAATATGGCGGATTTGCTAGATGTATTGAGAATGCCATTTCTAGCAAACTCAAAAAGAGGTCGCAAATCCACCATATTTAACCATCGTAATTTGTTAATTTGCGATACGTACGAGCATCTATACCCCTAAATCTGCTACGGGACAGAGCGACAAGGATGCAAAACAATAATCAATTCGATTTTTTTGTATTTTATTTTATTATATACAAAAAATTCTGAAATAATAAGCCTGAATACCAGACTAAATCCTTAAATCGAAAAATTAATTGTAATACATTTTTTATGAAACCAATACAGCTCAATATTCAGTCATCTCATTACTAACTCATATTTCATTCATTATTCACGATTATTTACTCGCTTGAGGTGGAGAGGGTGTGCTATTCCGTTTCCTGTTTTGTTGATGACTCTTATTCACTCAGTTTCTTGATCTAGTTCTCCTTCATTCTTATGGTACTCTTATTTAGTTGCTCTTGTTAAGAGTAGAACAAACGTCCTTCTTATTATTATACAATAATTATATAAAAAAAGGGCTTCTCTCAGAAAAATATGCAAAGATTTTTTGAACAACCTAATATTTTGTTTCCGTTGGTGTTGGTGCCTACTTCTGAGAAATTGAATATCAATTTATCATTGGGTAATGAAAAAATATTTTTTTCTTATTTTGCCATGTCAAAATTTGAAATATTAATTTTCAATTTGGTTCTTCTAAAACCAACGCTATAGTTTTTAAATGCATACTTACAATTACCTACCGCTCCAAAACAGATTTACCTATATAAGAGTAAACCAATCGCTCACTCTTAAACATATTAGCCCAGATAAAACGCAACCATTTTTTTTTCTTTCAATCATTTTATAATCTCATTACAAATTATAAATTTCGTTTATTCAATCATAATAATTAATTTTAATTTTAAATGTATTTATTTAAAGGAAACAAAAAATCTATAAATATCACTTTTTCGTCATAATTGTTTTTTTTTAATTTTATTTAATTATATAATAAATTCTTCATTTTTATTTTAAACTATAATAATATTTAATTGTTTGCTTACCAAAATTATAAATACAAATAAATTTATATTTTGTTCATTTTAATTTTAAATACATATTTATATTTAATAGTAATTTCATATAAACCCCTAACTAATACATAACGAAATACAATAAAAAACATGTGACATTTTTTTTTTTATAAATCTAAAAATATTAAAATTTAACGATATTTTATTATAAAAGTTTAAAAAAAAAAGAAAATTAAATTCAAATTCAGGCGTGTTTAAAATAAATATTTCGTTTTATTTTTTTAAATTAAATAATTATATTATTAGATTATAAATTAAAGGAACAAACAGGGCTAGGATAATACATTATGTATAAAAAAAACTTGCTATATAAAATAATTTAAAAATTATAAATTCAAATCGAAATCGGATTTAAAATAAATACGCACGAGTTTAGAATTTAAATTTAAGTCTCTTTTTTCGTCATAATGTCGTGTTGTAATTTTTTTTTTTTTTCATAAATTTTTTTATAAATATATTTTGTTTTATAATTATCACATGAAATTAATATAAAATTTGGATAGTTTATTGGCGGAACTATTTGTTTTATAAAATAATTCACCATTTTGTTTTTACATTTTTATTTTTTTTATTTTTTAAATATAATTTATAAATAATAATCAATTTTTTATACAAAATAAATTTTAACTAATTTATTTAAGAGTTCTATATTCGAGGGTAAATCACCGTTCGCTGTTGTCCTTTTTAAAAAATCCTAAATTATATAAAACTTTAACAGATCGTTGAATTAATTCATCCTTGAATTTCCATATTGTTGTGTCTTTCATTTGATTCTCTTTAAATTCCTCACAACTCTTTTTCAGTGTTTTAACGCAATCCGCCCGATAATGTTGTAGCTGGGCATCCTCCGTGTCGACGGGATACGATGAACAGGCACCGCCTAGACAAGCGAGCGGGAAATGATTGTGTAGCGTTAGTACATGTTCCGGATTATGGAAGCATTTTATGTAGTGGTTGGGTTTAGTGAAATTTTGGGCACGATACACATGTTGCAACATATGCATATATTTTGGAACACCTTTAGCCCATCCGTGCTCGTGTTGGTGTTCATCCAAGAAATAAACATTTCGTATATTATAACTGGGATATGTTTGATTTTTAATTTTATGCGATTTAGGTAGGACACGTTTCATTAAATCTTTCCATGTCATGTCATCGTGTTTTGGCATGATCACTTCGTCTATGTCGAGCAACGCTATAAAATCGTACATATACATATTTTTATACAAACAATCGTTATACGGAATCAATTCATTTTGTCGTTTGTGATTTGTTTTCTTCGTTAAGTACATGTGCTGAAAACCGGGCACGTTCGGTTGTCCGCCGGGCAGTGTTAATGGTGTGACCTGTACTTTACCTTCGTTTTCGTAATACTTAAGCACTTTTGAGATATTTGGATGTACTTGCAATTCGTAGAAATATATTTTATCTGCCCCCAAAATATTTAATAGCTCAATCCACTCGATAAGGCGTACTGATAAATCGTCATACAGAAAGTCTAATCCTTTGACACACACGGCAAATCCTTTTTTCTCATCATCTGGTGGCCGATTGTAAATAACCCGTAAATTATTTGTGGCCGTATCACATTCCTTTTCAACAATAGAAATTGATGCTGGAACAATTTTGTGGAAAGGCTTCGGAATTTGACATGTGATTAAATATGGCTGATAAATACCCTGTATATAATTTCCCCACTTGTGTACCCAAATATATTTGTACTCACATGTTTTAACGATAAACGGTTCTTTTTGTCCGTCAAACCAAAATTGACAATACGTTTGTACTTTTGGTTCGATTCGATCGATCATACCTAAAATTCGGACGGCCGGACCAATTAGGGAATTCTTTCGGATGTCGTAATAAGCGCCGAACAATTGAAACGTTCCGTTTGTCGAGCGCAGCGTTTGCCAATAGATATTATTAAATTCTAATTCAAATATCGATGGAAATTTTGCGCACGTTGCTGATTTTTTCGGTGGATCATTTTTTTGTTTGCTCCAATAAGCGATTGGTAGTGACGGCAGTCTTGTTTCAACATCTCGCACCAATTCATCATCATCGATTCCTATAATGAAACATAAAAAAAAAAATGCAAATGTTTAAATTTAAATAAAGTATGTTTTAGAATTTTAAATATTTAATGAGTCAACAACAAAAAAAAATCCAAAAGTCATACAAAAATCTTTCACTTATTCAAAACCAAAGCTTGCATCATAAGATCGTTATCGATTATGGTATTACATTAGCATATAAAGACATATACAATTCATAAACGCAATGGCAATTTCTCAATTCTTTATAATATTGTGGGTGATAAACACATGTGACTATAAATTAGAGATCTCTGATTAGAGGTAGTCTTGACTCATGACATCATTTAGTGTATAAAATGCAGCCGCTAGATTTTATATAATTCAAACTGTTAACCAATTTTATTTATTTTTTTTTTTTTTTTTTTTTTTTCGCTGGCGCTACATCCCATGAAGGGATTTGGCCGCTTCATTTTTTGAAGTTTCGTAATCATTTTTGTTAATGGATAATGAGTAATTAATTCATTGATCCTACCCTTAACCAGCCGTGATTTTTTCATCACCCGCCGGGAATCGAACCCGGGACCTCCGGAGCGTAAAGCAAGTATGCTAACCACTGTGCCACCGGGGCGGCATCATTTAGTGTATAAAATGCAGCCGCTAGATTTTATATAATTCAAACTGTTAACCAATTTTATTGGTCTACTTTAAACAACCTTTCGCCAAAGTAAAAGTAAACATTTTATTATCAGACAATTTAATTTTTATAGTTTTTGCCACAACTAGCTATACATAGTTGCGTGCTGCTGGGGAGTAAAACGAATCGACCAATAAATTACACTTTTTATTCAACAACATGGATCGCGCGCGACTTGACCGTGATCTATAAACCAATTAAAATGTTGTTGGTTTTGGTTTTGATTTTGATTTTGTGGTGGGTGACAAGTAACATTTTATTTTTGTCTTAGTTTTAGAAAGACAATAAAATGAACCGTTAAACGTGGATTGTTAAAAATCACGTATATACTACTTGTAGTTTTACCGCGATCACACGAACGACCTTGGCTAATGTCTTAACATGACGGTATTTTTTGTGGACGTAAATTAAAATTTAAATATGTACTTTGATCGACAGTGCGACACATAGTCGGTCAGTAAAAAAAAAATATTAACCGTTTTTAATCTACATGGTCATTAGTCACGCATTTCATGTCGTTAATTAATAAAATTGTGTTTTTTTGTGCGCTTCCCAGCAAACCAGAAATCGTATAATGAGCCTTTAAATCGAGTATATATCCTCTTCTATGGTTTCATTTTATGACATAGTCATAATTAAAAATCATAAAAACATCATCATTTGCCAATTTTTGATGTTAGTATGATCGAAAATGACCGATTTTTACGACTTTAATTCATTCATATATAATTCTGTATGATTTTCTTTTATGACCAGGGGTGCGATTCCGGTTCGATGATATGATAATGAAAAAACAAAAATATCATCGAATTTATCAATTGTTTTTGTCATTTTGCTTTCGCCTTTGCTTTTTATCTTTTTATTCTATTTGATCATCAACATATCAAAAGCGATTCTGGTTCGATGATAATAAAAAATGATAAAATTATTATTCTTCAAAGAGAGTTTCCTCTCTTGATGATAGTAAATATTGGTTAATTGCTTTCGTTTTCCAAAAAAATGGGTTTGAGTATGCGCACTGCGCATTAACATTTTGTCAAGAGAGTTTCTCTCTTTACAATCATAAATATTCATATTGGTTTTCAAATCGGAAATACATATTTATATTTTCATCATAGTCGTTATATCGGATAAGAAATAATACCCCAAAAATTATTTAAAACTGTTCAATCTTCTTTAAAATTAAGATCTATTTTACAAATATTCTGGAAAATGGACATTTAGATTTAAAATTAGAATGAAAATCTCCATTTTCCAGAATATTTCAAAGTTAAATCTTCCTTTTCCATTAATTATTGTTTTTAATTTTTAATAAATCAGTAAAACTATTAAATATTATTTTCTTAGAAAATTATACTTTTCCAATGTTGTAGGTAGTATAAATTGTATATTTGTTAATCGATTAATCTAACCACGCGCTACTAAAAACACGAATAGGCGAAGAAAATAATTTTTATCATCGGACATAAAGCGACAAAAATAAAATGAAAAAATATTCATTTTTTTCACCAATTTTGGCATAAGTTTATCATACATCGCCAAATCAGAATCGCTATTTGTATTACATCGATGATAATTATATAATTTTTAATTATCATCGAACCAGAATCGCTTTTTAATATGGTGAAATCTACTATGATAAAATACAATGATAAAAGCAAATAAAAAATCCGATGATATTTTTGTTTTTTTCATTATCATATCATCGAACCAGAATCGTACCCCAGGGCCCTGTTGCACCAACTACTTATCACTTATTACTTATCAACTTATCATAATTTTTGATAATTTTCTGTTGTACCAAATTGAAATTTGATAAGTATTTTATTGAGTTATAATAAGTAATAAGCACTCACTTATCAAAATTAAGTTGCACCAATTCGCGAAATGATAAATGATAAGTAATATTTGGATAAGCGATAAGTTTGAGGTTTTTGATAAGTTTTTCGTAGTTCTGTTGCACCAAAAGTTTTAACTTATCAGTAATCGAATACATTTAATGATAATTATCCAAAATAGCAATAAGAAAAATTTCACTACTCAAATAAATTGATAAGAGCTACAAATTGTAGTGGCATGGCGGAAGTCTGTTAAAAACGTTTTTTTTTCCCCTGTTGTGTGTGGCCAATTAAAGTGGAATTTATCTATTTCTTGACCGATTATGATGAAATTTGACGTGAGCGATGAAATTGGGATTCTAAGGTGATTTCTGGATAAAGTTCTGGAATGTGGCCAACTAAAGTGGAACTTCGCTATTTCTCAATAGATTATTATGAAATTTGACATGGGCGGTAGAAATGGGATTCTAAAATGATTTTCTGAGGAAGTTCTGGAATATGGCCAATTAGGAAGGAACTTGGCCATTTCTTATCAGAATTTGATGAAATTGAGCATGCACGATGGAAATGGGATTCTTAAAAGATTTTTAGAGGAAGTTTTGGAATATGGCCAATTAGGAAGGAACTTGGCCATTTCTTATCAGAATTTGATGAAATTGAGCATGCACGATGGAAATGGGATTCTTAAAAGAATTTTAGAGGAAGTTCTGGAATATGGCCAATTAGGAAGGAACTTGGCCATTTCTTATCCGAATGTGATGAAATTGAGCATGCACGATGGAAATGGGATTCTTAAAAGATTTTTAGAGGAAGTTCTGGAATATAGCCAATTAGGAAGGAACTTGGCCATTTCTTATCCGAATTTGATGAAATTGAGCATGCACGATGGAAATGGGATTCTTAAATGATTTTTAGTGGAAGTTCTGGAATATGGCCAATTAGGAAGGAACTTGGCCATTTATTATCCGAATTTGATGAAATTGAGCATGTGCGATGGAAATGGGATTCTAAGATAATTTTTATATAGTCTTAAGGCTTTTAAATTGCAGTTAACACAAGAACTCAATCCGGTCGATCACCATAAATGTCGTATCTTCACTGATTGGGTCCTTCAAATGCATCAAAATGATCCGGATTTTCATCGAAAAATCCTCATCAGTGATCAGGACTATTTTTTACCTCGGAGGCTACGTTTATAAGCAGAACTGTCGCATTTGAAGTTTGGAAAATCCAAGAATGATTATTGAAAAGCCTCTCCATCCTCAACGTGTCACTGTTTGGTGCGGTTTTGGAATGTCGGTGTGATAGGACCTTACTTATTCGAAAATAAGGCTGGTGCAACTGTTACGGTGAATGGATTGCGCTATACCGAGCTATGATTAATGATTTTTTATGGCCGGAATTGAAAGATATTGATGTGGACGATGTTTATTTTTAGCAAGACGGCGCTACGTGCCACACAAGCAACGAAGCAATCGCAATTTTGCAAGAAAAGTTTCCTGACCGTGTTATTTCTCGAGATCTTGTGATTTAACAACTTTAGACTTTTTTCTTTGGGGCCACGTGAAAGATAAGGTCTATGCTAATGCTCCACATTCGATTCAAGATTTCGAAGATTGGAAAGGGATTCGAAATTCTTTACAATGAAATAAACATTTATTGATTTCTCTTAAAAAATACTCGTTTTTTTTAATATCAAAATGAAACCTCTTATTGGAAAACCCTATATATGTATATTATAAAATAAAATTTACATTTCTGTCTCAAAATTATTGCAATGAACTTTGGAATGTAAATATGGCCCATACAAGATCCATATCTGTCTATTCTTATCTGTGCTTATACCAAGTGAATTTATTACTCAGAAATAGTACCTTAAAAATGCGATTTTAATAAAGCAATTCACAAATCATGTATCGATCAACATATCGTTGAAATTTCAATCAAATGATAATGACAATACATACATGTAACAATGTGTTTACAAGTGTAAGGATTATTTCATTCTGTTCGATTTATCATAGAGGTAAGACAGTTGTTTTTCGATATTTTAAAATTAATCTAAAACTCTCAAATATAGGTATTCAACTTTAGTAAACAAAACTGATGTTTATTAAACAAAAAAAAAAATTTATATGATAAAAAAATGAGTCGGTTCGAAAGAATATTCGAGGATGAAAACGAAAGAAGAAATCGTGTAATGAAAGCCAGAACCAATTATTCTCTAGATTCGGGAGTGTTAGAAAATTTTCGTACAAATTGAGCATGTTTTATTAAAAATAGGAGCAAATTTGCGACATGGAAGCGATTGAAACTATGCGTTGAGTCCTCTACAGCAGATACTAACAACACTGCATTGGTTAGGAAATGGCGCGCAATATCACGGGATTGGCAATATGCACGGCATTAATAAATCGACTGTGGGTAGGATTATCGAGTAGCAGATACTATCATCGATAGCATGATGGCGGAAACCGTGTGTTGGCCTGAAAATATCCAAGATATCCCACTGAAGTTTCTTGAGATGGGTGGTTTCCCTGAGGTAGTTGGTTGCATCGATGGAACAATGATTAATATAGATGCACCTACGGTCAATGAAGAACACTTTGTGAATCGACATGGAGAACATTCACTGAATGTAATGATAGTGTGTGGCCCAGACCGCAGCTTTTATGCAGTAAATTCAAATTGGCCCGGTAGTGTCCATGACTCCAGAGTATTGCGAAATACAAGGCTGTTCAGCAATTTTGAGTCTGGGTTTCGTCCGATATATAACAATAAAGAATGAAATAATAGTACAATATATAATTATAATTTGGAAATACTGCAATTGGACAGAGAACTAATTATCTAAAAGGTTATCATGATTTGCTTTAACCGCTGCTAGTCACCGACACTACCACTATTTGCATTAAGCAAATTATGAGTATAAATGGATAGTGGAATTTTCATTTCTCTTTCCAGTTTCAATATTTCCAATTGGTTTTTGTAAATTTCTGTTTTTAACAATTTTATTTTCAAAGAGTTAATCGTCTCTGCGGCTTCTGGTGCTTTACGTTTATTGGTTTTTAATTTTAACCGTTGATTAGGTGAGCCAATAGCTTCAGAAACACCGCCAGCTTCCTAATCGATTGATAAATACCCAAGTTCCATCCGACTTGGCCATATTCCAGAACTTCATCTAAAAATCATTTTAGAATCCCATTTTCATTGTACCTGTCGATTTTCATCCTCATCGGTTGATAAATAGCCAAGTTCCATCCGACTTGGCCATATTCCAGAACTTCATCTAAAAATCATTTTAGAATCCCATTTTCATTGTACCCGTCGATTTTCATCCTAATCGGTTGATAAATAGCCAAGTTCCATCCGACTTGGCCATATTCCAGAACTTCATCTAAAAATCATTTTAGAATCCCATTTTCATTGTACCTGTCGATTTTCATCCTAATCGGTTGATAAATAGCCAAGTTCCATCCGACTTGGCCATATTCCAGAACTTCATCTAAAAATCATTTTAGAATCCCATTTTCATTGTACCTGTCGATTTTCATCCTAATCGGTTGATAAATAGCCAAGTTCCATCCGACTTGGCCATATTCCAGAACTTCATCTAAAAATCATTTTAGAATCCCATTTTCATTGTACCTGTCGATTTTCATCCTCATCGGTTGATAAATAGCCAAGTTCCATCCGACTTGGCCATATTCCAGAACTTCATCTAAAAATCATTTTAGAATCCCATTTTCATTGTACCTGTCGATTTTCATCCTCATCGGTTGATAAATAGCCAAGTTCCATCCGACTTGGCCATATTCCAGAACTTCATCTAAAAATCATTTTAGAATCCCATTTTCATTGTACCTGTCGATTTTCACCCTCATCGGTTGATAAATAGCCAAGTTCCATCCGACTTGGCCATATTCCAGAACTTCATCTAAAAATCATTTTAGAATCCCATTTTCATTGTACCTGTCGATTTTCATCCTAATCGGTTGATAAATAGCCAAGTTCCATCCGACTTGGCCATATTCCAGAACTTCATCTAAAAATCATTTTAGAATCCCATTTTCATTGTACCTGTCGATTTTCATCCTCATCGGTTGATAAATAGCCAAGTTCCATCCGACTTGGCCATATTCCAGAACTTCATCTAAAAATAATTTTAGAATCCCATTTTCATTGTACCTGTCGATTTTCATCCTCATCGGTTGATAAATAGCCAAGTTCCATCCGACTTGTCCATATTCCAGAACTTCATCTAAAAATCATTTTAGAATCCCATTTTCATTGTACCTGTCGATTTTCATCCTAATCGGTTGATAAATAGCCAAGTTCCATCCGACTTGGCCATATTCCAGAACTTCATCTAAAAATCATTTTAGAATCCCATTTTCATTGTACCTGTCGATTTTCATCCTCATCGGTTGATAAATAGCCAAGTTCCATCCGACTTGGCCATATTCCAGAACTTCATCTAAAAATCATTTTAGAATCCCATTTTCATTGTACCTGTCGATTTTCATCCTAATCGGTTGATAAATAGCCAAGTTCCATCCGACTTGGCCATATTCCAGAACTTCATCTAAAAATCATTTTAGAATCCCATTTTCATTATACCCGTCGATTTTCATCCTAATCGGTTGTTAAATAGCCAAGTTCCATCCGACTTGGCCATATTCCAGAACTACATCTAAAAATCATTTTAGAATCCCATTTTCATTGTACCCGTCGATTTTCATCCTCATCGGTTGATAAATAGCCAAGTTCCATCCGACTTGGCCATATTCCAGAACTTCATCTAAAAATCATTTTAGAATCCCATTTTCATTGTACCTGTCGATTTTCATCCTCATCGGTTGATAAATAGCCAAGTTCCATCCGACTTGGCCATATTCCAGAACTACATCTAAAAATCATTTTAGAATCCCATTTTCATTGTACCCGTCGATTTTCATCCTAATCGGTTGATAAATAGCCAAGTTCCATCCGACTTGGCCATATTCCAGAACTTCATCTAAAAATCATTTTAGAATCCCATTTTCATTGTACCTGTCGATTTTCATCCTAATCGGTTGATAAATAGCCAAGTTCCATCCGACTTGGCCATATTCCAGAACTTCATCTAAAAATCATTTTAGAATCCCATTTTCATTGTACCTGTCGATTTTCATCCTCATCGGTTGATAAATAGCCAAGTTCCATCCGACTTGGCCATATTCCAGAACTTCATCTAAAAATCATTTTAGAATCCCATTTTCATTGTACCTGTCGATTTTCATCCTCATCGGTTGATAAATAGCCAAGTTCCATCCGACTTGGCCATATTCCAGAACTTCATCTAAAAATCATTTTAGAATCCCATTTTCATTGTACCCGTCGATTTTCATCCTAATCGGTTGATAAATAGCCAAGTTCCATCCGACTTGGCCATATTCCAGAACTACATCTAAAAATCATTTTAGAATCCCATTTTCATTGTACCCGTCGATTTTCATCCTCATCGGTTGATAAATAGCCAAGTTCCATCCGACTTGGCCATATTCCAGAACTTCATCTAAAAATCGATTTAGAATCCCATTTCATTGTACCTGTCGATTTTCATCCTCATCGGTTGATAAATAGCCAAGTTCCATCCGACTTGGCCATATTCCAGAACTACATCTAAAAATCATTTTAGAATCCCATTTTCATTGTACCCGTCGATTTTCATCCTCATCGGTTGATAAATAGCCAAGTTCCATCCGACTTGGCCATATTCCAGAACTTCATCTAAAAATCATTTTAGAATCCCATTTTCATTGTACCTGTCGATTTTCATCCTCATCGGTTGATAAATAGCCAAGTTCCATCCGACTTGGCCATATTCCAGAACTACATCTAAAAATCATTTTAGAATCCCATTTTCATTGTACCCGTCGATTTTCATCCTAATCGGTTGATAAATAGCCAAGTTCCATCCGACTTGGCCATATTCCAGAACTTCATCTAAAAATCATTTTAGAATCCCATTTTCATTGTACCCGTCGATTTTCATCCTAATCGGTTGATAAATAGCCAAGTTCCATCCGACTTGGCCATATTCCAGAACTACATCTAAAAATCATTTTAGAATCCCATTTTCATTGTACCCGTCGATTTTCATCCTAATCGGTTGATAAATAGCCAAGTTCCATCCGACTTGGCCATATTCCAGAACTTCATCTAAAAATCATTTTAGAATCCCATTTTTATTGTACCTGACGATTTTCATCCTCATCGGTTGATAAATAGCCAAGTTCCATCCGACTTGGCCATATTCCAGAACTTCATCTAAAAATCATTTTAGAATCCCATTTTCATTGTACCTGTCGATTTTCATCCTCATCGGTTGATAAATAGCCAAGTTCCATCCGACTTGGCCATATTCCAGAACTTCATCTAAAAATCATTTTAGAATCCCATTTTCATTGTACCCGTCGATTTTCATCCTCATCGGTTGATAAATAGCCAAGTTCCATCCGACTTGGCCATATTCCAGAACTTCATCTAAAAATCATTTTAGAATCCCATTTTCATTGTACCTGTCGATTTTCATCCTCATCGGTTGATAAATAGCCAAGTTCCATCCGACTTGGCCATATTCCAGAACTTCATCTAAAAATCATTTTAGAATCCCATTTTCATTGTACCCGTCGATTTTCATCCTAATCGGTTGATAAATAGCCAAGTTCCATCCGACTTGGCCATATTCCAGAACTACATCTAAAAATCATTTTAGAATCCCATTTTCATTGTACCCGTCGATTTTCATCCTCATCGGTTGATAAATAGCCAAGTTCCATCCGACTTGGCCATATTCCAGAACTTCATCTAAAAATCATTTTAGAATCCCATTTTCATTGTACCTGTCGATTTTCATCCTCATCGGTTGATAAATAGCCAAGTTCCATCCGACTTGGCCATATTCCAGAACTACATCTAAAAATCATTTTAGAATCCCATTTTCATTGTACCCGTCGATTTTCATCCTCATCGGTTGATAAATAGCCAAGTTCCATCCGACTTGGCCATATTCCAGAACTTCATCTAAAAATCATTTTAGAATCCCATTTTCATTGTACCTGTCGATTTTCATCCTCATCGGTTGATAAATAGCCAAGTTCCATCCGACTTGGCCATATTCCAGAACTTCATCTAAAAATCATTTTAGAATCCCATTTTCATTGTACCCGTCGATTTTCATCCTAATCGGTTGATAAATAGCCAAGTTCCATCCGACTTGGCCATATTCCAGAACTACATCTAAAAATCATTTTAGAATCCAATTTTCATTGTACCTGTCGATTTTCATCCTCATCGGTTGATAAATAGCCAAGTTCCATCCGACTTGGCCATATTCCAGAACTACATCTAAAAATCATTTTAGAATCCCATTTTCATTGTACCCGTCGATTTTCATCCTCATCGGTTGATAAATAGCCAAGTTCCATCCGACTTGGCCATATTCCAGAACTTCATCTAAAAATAATTTTAGAATCCCATTTTCATTGTACCTGTCGATTTTCATCCTCATCGGTTGATAAATAGCCAAGTTCCATCCGACTTGGCCATATTCCAGAACTTCATCTAAAAATCATTTTAGAATCCCATTTTCATTGTACCTGTCGATTTTCATCCTCATCGGTTGATAAATAGCCAAGTTCCATCCGACTTGGCCATATTCCAGAACTTCATCTAAAAATCATTTTAGAATCCCATTTTCATTGTACCTGTCGATTTTCATCCTAATCGGTTGATAAATAGCCAAGTTCCATCCGACTTGGCCATATTCCAGAACTTCATCTAAAAATCATTTTAGAATCCCATTTTCAATGTACCTGTCGATTTTCATCCTCATCGGTTGATAAATAGCCAAGTTCCATCCGACTTGGCCATATTCCAGAACTACATCTAAAAATCATTTTAGAATCCCATTTTCATTGTACCCGTCGATTTTCATCCTAATCGGTTGATAAATAGCCAAGTTCCATCCGACTTGGCCATATTCCAGAACTACATCTAAAAATCATTTTAGAATCCCATTTTCATTGTACCCGTCGATTTTCATCCTCATCGGTTGATAAATAGCCAAGTTCCATCCGACTTGGCCATATTCCAGAACTTCATCTAAAAATCATTTTAGAATCCTATTTTCATTGTACCTGTCGATTTTCATCCTCATCGGTTGATAAATAGCCAAGTTCCATCCGACTTGGCCATATTCCAGAACTACATCTAAAAATCATTTTAGAATCCCATTTTCATTGTACCCGTCGATTTTCATCCTCATCGGTTGATAAATAGCCAAGTTCCATCCGACTTGGCCATATTCCAGAACTACATCTAAAAATCATTTTAGAATCCCATTTTCATTGTACCGGTCGATTTTCATCCTCATCGGTTGATAAATAGCCAAGTTCCATCCGACTTGGCCATATTCCAGAACTTCATCTAAAAATCATTTTAGAATCCCATTTTCATGTACCTGTCGATTTTCATCCTCATCGGTTGATAAATAGCCAAGTTCCATCCGACTTGGCCATATTCCAGAACTTCATCTAAAAATCATTTTAGAATCCCATTTTCATTGTACCCGTCGATTTTCATCCTCATCGGTTGATAAATAGCCAAGTTCCATCCGACTTGGCCATATTCCAGAACTTCATCTAAAAATCATTTTAGAATCCCATTTTCATTGTACCTGTCGATTTTCATCCTCCTCGGTTGATAAATAGCCAAGTTCCATCCGACTTGGCCATATTCCAGAACTTCATCTAAAAATCATTTTAGAATCCCATTTTCATTGTACCTGTCGATTTTCATCCTAATCGGTTGATAAATAGCCAAGTTCCATTCGACTTGGCCATATTCCAGAACTTCATCTAAAAATCATTTTAGAATCCCATTTTCATTGTACCTGTCGATTTTCATCCTCATCGGTTGATAAATAGCCAAGTTCCATCCGACTTGGCCATATTCCAGAACTTCATCTAAAAATAATTTTAGAATCCCATTTTCATTGTACCTGTCGATTTTCATCCTCATCGGTTGATAAATAGCCAAGTTCCATCCGACTTGGCCATATTCCAGAACTTCATCTAAAAATCATTTTAGAATCCCATTTTCATTGTACCTGTCGATTTTCATCCTCATCGGTTGATAAATAGCCAAGTTCCATCCGACTTGGCCATATTCCAGAACTTCATCTAAAAATAATTTTAGAATCCCATTTTCATTGTACCTGTCGATTTTCATCCTCATCGGTTGATAAATAGCCAAGTTCCATCCGACTTGGCCATATTCCAGAACTACATCTAAAAATCATTTTAGAATCCCATTTTCATTGTACCCGTCGATTTTCATCCTCATCGGTTGATAAATAGCCAAGTTCCATCCGACTTGGCCATATTCCAGAACTTCATCTAAAAATCATTTTAGAATCCCATTTTCATTGTACCTGTCGATTTTCATCCTCATCGGTTGATAAATAGCCAAGTTCCATCCGACTTGGCCATATTCCAGAACTTCATCTAAAAATCATTTTAGAATCCCATTTTCATTGTACCTGTCGATTTTCATCCTCATCGGTTGATAAATAGCCAAGTTCCATCCGACTTGGCCATATTCCAGAACTTCATCTAAAAATCATTTTAGAATCCCATTTTCATTGTACCCGTCGATTTTCATCCTCATCGGTTGATAAATAGCCAAGTTCCATCCGACTTGGCCATATTCCAGAACTTCATCTAAAAATCATTTTAGAATCCCATTTTCATTGTACCCGTCGATTTTCATCCTCATCGGTTGATAAATAGCCAAGTTCCATCCGACTTGGCCATATTCCAGAACTTCATCTAAAAATCATTTTAGAATCCCATTTTCATTGTACCTGTCGATTTTCATCCTAATCGGTTGATAAATAGCCAAGTTCCATTCGACTTGGCCATATTCCAGAACTTCATCTAAAAATCATTTTAGAATCCCATTTTCATTGTACCTGTCGATTTTCATCCTCATCGGTTGATAAATAGCCAAGTTCCATCCGACTTGGCCATATTCCAGAACTTCATCTAAAAATAATTTTAGAATCCCATTTTCATTGTACCTGTCGATTTTCATCCTCATCGGTTGATAAATAGCCAAGTTCCATCCGACTTGGCCATATTCCAGAACTTCATCTAAAAATCATTTTAGAATCCCATTTTCATTGTACCCGTCGATTTTCATCCTCATCGGTTGATAAATAGCCAAGTTCCATCCGACTTGGCCATATTCCAGAACTTCATCTAAAAATCATTTTAGAATCCCATTTTCATTGTACCCGTCGATTTTCATCCTAATCGGTTGATAAATAGCCAAGTTCCATCCGACTTGGCCATATTCCAGAACTACATCTAAAAATCATTTTAGAATCCCATTTTCATTGTACCCGTCGATTTTCATCCTCATCGGTTGATAAATAGCCAAGTTCCATCCGACTTGGCCATATTCCAGAACTTCATCTAAAAATCATTTTAGAATCCCATTTCATTGTACCTGTCGATTTTCATCCTCATCGGTTGATAAATAGCCAAGTTCCATCCGACTTGGCCATATTCCAGAACTACATCTAAAAATCATTTTAGAATCCCATTTTCATTGTACCCGTCGATTTTCATCCTCATCGGTTGATAAATAGCCAAGTTCCATCCGACTTGGCCATATTCCAGAACTTCATCTAAAAATCATTTTAGAATCCCATTTTCATTGTACCTGTCGATTTTCATCCTCATCGGTTGATAAATAGCCAAGTTCCATCCGACTTGGCCATATTCCAGAACTACATCTAAAAATCATTTTAGAATCCCATTTTCATTGTACCCGTCGATTTTCATCCTAATCGGTTAAATAGCCAAGTTCCATCCGACTTGGCCATATTCCAGAACTTCATCTAAAAATCATTTTAGAATCCCATTTTCATTGTACCCGTCGATTTTCATCCTAATCGGTTGATAAATAGCCAAGTTCCATCCGACTTGGCCATATTCCAGAACTACATCTAAAAATCATTTTAGAATCCCATTTTCATTGTACCCGTCGATTTTCATCCTAATCGGTTGATAAATAGCCAAGTTCCATCCGACTTGGCCATATTCCAGAACTTCATCTAAAAATCATTTTAGAATCCCATTTTTATTGTACCTGACGATTTTCATCCTCATCGGTTGATAAATAGCCAAGTTCCATCCGACTTGGCCATATTCCAGAACTTCATCTAAAAATCATTTTAGAATCCCATTTTCATTGTACCTGTCGATTTTCATCCTCATCGGTTGATAAATAGCCAAGTTCCATCCGACTTGGCCATATTCCAGAACTTCATCTAAAAATCATTTTAGAATCCCATTTTCATTGTACCCGTCGATTTTCATCCTCATCGGTTGATAAATAGCCAAGTTCCATCCGACTTGGCCATATTCCAGAACTTCATCTAAAAATCATTTTAGAATCCCATTTTCATTGTACCTGTCGATTTTCATCCTCATCGGTTGATAAATAGCCAAGTTCCATCCGACTTGGCCATATTCCAGAACTTCATCTAAAAATCATTTTAGAATCCCATTTTCATTGTACCTGTCGATTTTCATCCTCATCGGTTGATAAATAGCCAAGTTCCATCCGACTTGGCCATATTCCAGAACTTCATCTAAAAATAATTTTAGAATCCCATTTTCATTGTACCTGTCGATTTTCATCCTCATCGGTTGATAAATAGCCAAGTTCCATCCGACTTGGCCATATTCCAGAACTACATCTAAAAATCATTTTAGAATCCCATTTTCATTGTACCCGTCGATTTTCATCCTCATCGGTTGATAAATAGCCAAGTTCCATCCGACTTGGCCATATTCCAGAACTTCATCTAAAAATCATTTTAGAATCCCATTTTCATTGTACCTGTCGATTTTCATCCTCATCGGTTGATAAATAGCCAAGTTCCATCCGACTTGGCCATATTCCAGAACTTCATCTAAAAATCATTTTAGAATCCCATTTTCATTGTACCTGTCGATTTTCATCCTCATCGGTTGATAAATAGCCAAGTTCCATCCGACTTGGCCATATTCCAGAACTTCATCTAAAAATCATTTTAGAATCCCATTTTCATTGTACCCGTCGATTTTCATCCTCATCGGTTGATAAATAGCCAAGTTCCATCCGACTTGGCCATATTCCAGAACTTCATCTAAAAATCATTTTAGAATCCCATTTTCATTGTACCCGTCGATTTTCATCCTCATCGGTTGATAAATAGCCAAGTTCCATCCGACTTGGCCATATTCCAGAACTTCATCTAAAAATCATTTTAGAATCCCATTTTCATTGTACCTGTCGATTTTCATCCTAATCGGTTGATAAATAGCCAAGTTCCATTCGACTTGGCCATATTCCAGAACTTCATCTAAAAATCATTTTAGAATCCCATTTTCATTGTACCTGTCGATTTTCATCCTCATCGGTTGATAAATAGCCAAGTTCCATCCGACTTGGCCATATTCCAGAACTTCATCTAAAAATAATTTTAGAATCCCATTTTCATTGTACCTGTCGATTTTCATCCTCATCGGTTGATAAATAGCCAAGTTCCATCCGACTTGGCCATATTCCAGAACTTCATCTAAAAATCATTTTAGAATCCCATTTTCATTGTACCCGTCGATTTTCATCCTCATCGGTTGATAAATAGCCAAGTTCCATCCGACTTGGCCATATTCCAGAACTTCATCTAAAAATCATTTTAGAATCCCATTTTCATTGTACCTGTCGATTTTCATCCTCATCGGTTGATAAATAGCCAAGTTCCATCCGACTTGGCCATATTCCAGAACTTCATCTAAAAATCATTTTAGAATCCCATTTTCATTGTACCTGTCGATTTTTATCCTAATCGGTTGATAAATAGCCAAGTTCCATTCGACTTGGCCATATTCCAGAACTTCATCTAAAAATCATTTTAGAATCCCATTTTCATTGTACCTGTCGATTTTCATCCTCATCGGTTGATAAATAGCCAAGTTCCATCCGACTTGGCCATATTCCAGAACTTCATCTAAAAATCATTTTAGAATCCCATTTTCATTGTACCTGTCGATTTTCATCCTCATCGGTTGATAAATAGCCAAGTTCCATCCGACTTGGCCATATTCCAGAACTTCATCTAAAAATCATTTTAGAATCCCATTTTCATTGTACCCGTCGATTTTCATCCTCATCGGTTGATAAATAGCCAAGTTCCATCCGACTTGGCCATATTCCAGAACTTCATCTAAAAATCATTTTAGAATCCCATTTTCATTGTACCCGTCGATTTTCATCCTCATCGGTTGATAAATAGCCAAGTTCCATCCGACTTGGCCATATTCCAGAACTTCATCTAAAAATCATTTTAGAATCCCATTTTCATTGTACCTGTCGATTTTCATCCTAATCGGTTGATAAATAGCCAAGTTCCATTCGACTTGGCCATATTCCAGAACTTCATCTAAAAATCATTTTAGAATCCCATTTTCATTGTACCTGTCGATTTTCATCCTCATCGGTTGATAAATAGCCAAGTTCCATCCGACTTGGCCATATTCCAGAACTTCATCTAAAAATAATTTTAGAATCCCATTTTCATTGTACCTGTCGATTTTCATCCTCATCGGTTGATAAATAGCCAAGTTCCATCCGACTTGGCCATATTCCAGAACTTCATCTAAAAATCATTTTAGAATCCCATTTTCATTGTACCCGTCGATTTTCATCCTCATCGGTTGATAAATAGCCAAGTTCCATCCGACTTGGCCATATTCCAGAACTTCATCTAAAAATCATTTTAGAATCCCATTTTCATTGTACCTGTCGATTTTCATCCTCATCGGTTGATAAATAGCCAAGTTCCATCCGACTTGGCCATATTCCAGAACTTCATCTAAAAATCATTTTAGAATCCCATTTTCATTGTACCTGTCGATTTTTATCCTAATCGGTTGATAAATAGCCAAGTTCCATTCGACTTGGCCATATTCCAGAACTTCATCTAAAAATCATTTTAGAATCCCATTTTCATTGTACCTGTCGATTTTCATCCTCATCGGTTGATAAATAGCCAAGTTCCATCCGACTTGGCCATATTCCAGAACTTCATCTAAAAATCATTTTAGAATCCCATTTTTATTGTACCTGACGATTTTCATCCTAATCGGTTGATCAATAACCAAGTTCCATTATACTCAAGGATCATTGCAACTTATCATAAAAATTTGATAATTTGTCATTTGATAAGTTATAGACATTCTGATGTGCAACGCTTATCACTTATCATTATCAAAATTTGATAAGTTTCTAAATTGATAAGTGAGTGAATTTTTTTTACTTTTGGTGAAACACTTATTACTTATCATAATCAAAAAAACTAACTTTTGATAATTTGATAAGTAATAAGTGATAAGTAGTTGGTGCAAGTCATTAATGTAAATCTTAGAAACAACTGTATGATCAAATGGATTCAATAATACGACTAAAAATGGATCGTTAAATGACTTATAATGACCGATAAAAGACCGATCACACAATAACTCTTCTTAGGTGTTTAAATGATTAGGTCATAATGCTTCACTTAATGACTAATATAAAACCGATTTATGATTTTGGAAAATACTCATAAAAATAACACAAGATTTATTTCCATTCTTTCTCACTTTCATTATTTTTTTTTAATCTATACTACGATTTATTATTTTTATTTTTCATCTAATACTTTTAATTATTTTTTAATTATATTTTGACATTGGAATTATTATTATTATTTTTCACTTACCTATTTTTTATTGACTCCGGCTGGAATTCGAACCCTTATAAATACCATATATGCATAACCTCATCAGAACGTGTTCCGCCTTAACCATCAATGCTACCGGTGGTTGCTACGATTCTATTCTACTTTCTGGTATACATTTTTAAACTTATTTAAATATTTTTGATTTTTTGGTTAAATCTATTATGTCTCCATTTCAGTAAATGAATTTTATTTAGTATTAGTTAGAAATTTTTTGGAAATAAAAGGCTGAATTTAAGTTTTACTTTTAGGATACATTTGCTTTATCCATGAATACATTTACAAATATTTCAACTCTGTGTCTTATTTGATTATTTTGACTTCATATATATTTTAGTTCAGAGTGTGCTGCAGCGGTATAAATACAACACGACCATTTCCATTATTTATTGGTACTAGCTTGCACAATATTTCCTCTATTGAATATGACTCACTAGCACCAAATTCGGTAGAGTTTGAGGTATAAATACATTAATATTAAGCGATTCTATAGGGTCTAAGAAAAAATCATCCCGATATTTTATCTTACGTCCATAAATAAAAGGATTTTCGTTTATTTCAACGCCATATTCCATCGCAATAATATCTTTGTTCAAATTTAGAAACCACTTATCTTCAAAATTATTTCCTATAATGAAACTATCCTTTAATTTTATACACAAAAATTTTTTAGTATTTGTGTTATCAATTTTTAAAGGATATTTTAAAACTGGGTAATTTTCTGTCGAAATTCGATTACCCACTCGTTTAGTTATTTCGGATAGCCTATTGGCCAATTGAGTCAATGGGAAACTGCCATACTTTATTTTTTTTTAAATATGATACAAAGTATTTTCAAACGGATATGTAGATATTGTTGGCATTGGCCCAAAACGCTCAACCTCATCTGCTACATGACAGAAGTTGTGTGGATTTGATGTTAAGTGATCGGGATACAATGTAGTATAGTTGTCAACAAAATGCTTTGATAAAGACCTGGCCAATGGCCAATACTTTTTATAAGGTTAGAGGAGAAAATAGTTAACACATAATAGTTGCACAGAATAACACACAGGTAAGTGATCTTTTAGGATGACTATGACTTTATAATTAATAAAAGAAGCAAAAAAATTCGCTCCCCTTCCAAAAAGCAAGAACATCTATAACTCCGCGATGTATTTCTTGAGCTAATTTAATTTTTAATAACTTCTCATTAATAAGATGTGTTGTTTTCGAGTCCCACTTTGAACCGTATCCTAAACTGCCGTCTTTAAATCCCACTAAATATCGTTTTACAATCCCCAGATGTAAAACGTGTAAAGGATCTCCAACGATTATATCTTTAATCATATCTAACGACTTTATTCGTAATAATTGTGATGTGATTGGTTCCATTTTTGTGCGAAAAATTCCTGCTCGGAAACCTTCATTTGTTCTAGAAGGAGCATTTCGATTATGAAAGACTGTCGTATTTGAGGTATGTGAATATTCTCCTACACTTGTACATTTTATACATCCAAGTTTAGCGTTAAAATAAGCTGTGCCTTTTATAAAAGACCGCGCCGGTATATTGCATATAAAACATCGGATTTTCACAGTTAGTAGATTGTAGTTTATATCTATTCCGTTGTCGAGAATTGGAATCATTTCATCGATAAACGGTTTCAAAATTCTTCTATTTTTTTGGCTTACTCGTTCCGTAAAATACTCCAATTACCATAGGCTTAAATTCTGGTATTTCAAATATGTTAAATAATATTGGCCAAAATTCTGATTTAGAACTTCTAAAAATAGGTAAACCGTTAATATTAATATTTAATGAAATCGACATTGATTCCTTTAAATCTGAGAAATATGTTCTTAAACATACTTCAAGCCCCTAATGCCAATATTCACTACCTTCTATTTGTAAGCAACTGTGCCCTGTTTGACGGGGAGTTTGCATTAATGATCTGGGATCATTTTGTAAATTGGCGTTAAAATTTTCATTTAGTTCTTTGATTAGAGGTTTTAAAGCAGCTTGTGGTATATTATACTGGTGTGTCCAGGATTTCAAAAATTCTTTGAATGGCAATCGTTCTCCGTTAGTGCCAGAGCATGTAGAGGATTCATTCACATTATCAATAGTATCATCATTATTTTCTTTTTCGTCATAGTTTTCTTCTGGACTAAAATAATCAATATCGTCGTTGTTGTCATTAAAAGCATCACTAGTTGCGCTACCATGCATACTATCATCTTGAGCTTAAGAGCAATGCACAACATTAGTTTGATTTTCCGTGAATTCTATGTGACTAATAAGTTGTGAACTTGTAGATGGCTGAATTGATAAATTATTCAATCCTGATGGGGATGGATGTGCAAACGATGAGTTTTCATTTTCCAAATTATCTTCATGTTCACTGAATTTAACACTAAATCTGTTGTTTACCTCATTGTCAAATGTTAAAAATCTTGACAAAACTATTTTTCGAAAACGTCTTTGGATTTTTCTATTATTTTTTAATTTTTTCCAACTTGATGGTTTTTTTAGTTTGTGATCCATGTTTGGTGAAAATTAAATTGTGTTAGATTTGTATCGTATTTTGACAGCATCTTGTACCATTGGGAATATTAGTCACACTCATTCTAAATTATAGACACTTTAAAGACTTTAAAGTGAATTATCCTATTGAGTTTTATTTTGATCATATTGAATTCCAAACCTTAATATATGTGATCGAAATAAAGCACAAGCTGGTTACAAATCACAAAAAAAGTCATTAAGTGTCTTATCTAGCACCAGTATACTCGATAAATGACCAGTCGAAATTATGATTGAAAAATGACTTCTTATTATTTCTAAGTCATAGAAATGGTCAACGTATGACTTTTTATAACTTCATGTCATACGGAAAACCAATATATGATTTCTTATGCTTTAGTGGTCAACAGACCGACCAATATATGATACTCCATGGCTAAGTAACCAGCATAATGATCACAATAAGACCCACTAACGAGTAGTGGTCAACACAATGACCAATATTTGATGTGCATGTCACTAAATGACTAATATAGGACCGATATGAGACGAAACCAAAAAATTAATATGACTTCAGGTTTGCTGGGTTGGGTGGGAATTTGTACGGATTACATTTAATTATGCCATTTAAACTGTAAATTAAAAAACTATTAATTTTAAATAGATTTTTGTGTAAATTATAAATAAGTTAGCAACTGTGCCAATCAAAATCTGGTCTCGGTAATGAATTGTTCTACGTAAAAGAATTCATTCAGATCATTAATCGGCAAATGAAGCGGGAAATGTTCGATTAGTATGTTCCGCGGCGTTTGCTTGAAGCAGGGAATTTTTTGAGGACCCAACAGATGTGTTGTGGAGGATAATTGAGATGATTGATGAGGACTCTCCAGTACTCTTCTTGACACAATTTTGAAAGTTCTAGCTTTCATCTGAGCAAGCTGAGCTTAGACCGAATATATCACTGAGAGATCATATAAACACACCCAAACCAAATCTTTGAGGAATCTGTGAAACGGAAATCTATAGGCTCTTTTTACCGTATTCCAAGACATGTCATCTGGAGTACGCTAAAATATTGTGGCATACCGGAAACTTTCTTTCGACCTGTACTACAAGCAGAACCACAAAATCGAAGACCATTCGTGACAATCTAGATGCAACCGACGGATTTTAGAAACTTTAGCAAACATTAAAAATCATGTTTTGATTATAAAAGTGTTTCATTCTCAACATTAAAAATGTTAAAATTAACACAAGCCGTACATCAAGTTGAATATTCGCTGAATTATAATATTAAATTTTTTTTGAAGTGCTGGCATTAGACGGAAAGCATTAGAAGTTCCTCCTATTTCGTCGAATATTATTGTAAATCCTGTACAATCGAATACTATTGTACAACCTTATTTATATTGGTCAATCTACTCCAGTTACGTTAGGAAAAGATTCGTTATAAAATTTAAATTATTGTATAAATTGGACCCTTGACAATGTTTGAATATATCGTCGAAACATCGGTTGGTTTTTAAAGGTTGATAGCATTTCGAAATGTTGTATTGTGAAATATCATTTTTGTTTGGCACACCGATTGTGAGCCAACCTGTAAAACCAAAAGAAAAAAAACGAGATATGAAAACCCTATAGAGTTGAGCAGAATGACTTTAAAATGAAAGTGGATTTCAGTTCTATTAACTAAACCGGAATTCGATGTAGCAGTATTTTATTGGTTACATTAATAGCAATAGGGATAGAATTGAGAATTATATCCAATAAAATGACCAAGAATTTTTTTTTACAATATTTTCTAACATTTGGTAACAATTTCATCGCTGTATCGCCCAGTCTACATTTTTTTACACAAGGAATGCACACTAGATGAAAGAGCCAGCAGTGCAAATTATGAAAAGAAATGGAAGGTGTCAAAAATAAGTAATAAGAATAAAATAAATCTGTACTAAAAAGCAAAAGTCGCTTATCTGCATTTTAGTAGAGTTTTGAGAAAATGAAGGTTAAAGTTTTAAATCAAATGGGAAAACATTAAGAGAATTATGGGTTGGTGATATATTCACGAAGGACAAAATCCTGCGTGACATAATTCGGAGCGACAAAATCCCGCAAATCAAATTCCCGAAGGTACAAAAGCCGAGGGTATAAATCTTGATGATACATAATCCCGAGGGTACAAAATCCCGACAGTATAAAATCGAAAGGGGAGAAAATCCCGACGGTACAAAATCCCGTAATACGAGGAATCCCCGAAGGGCGATATATTGTAACTGGTGACGGTGAGTTTGCCTGCTTTTCAAAATCCTGCCTTCAAAATTCCGAATTCAAAATCCCGGCTTCCAAAATCCCGGTTTTCAAAATCTTGGTTTTGAAAGACATATATTTTTTAGTTCGGGCTGCCCCTTCTGGTGAAGGAGAACTGAAAACTAGGATTTTTATTTTTGCAGAACCGGGATTTTTAAAAGCAAATGAAAATGGGGTTTTAAAATGCGTGATTTTTTTTAGGCGGCATTTCGATAAAGTCGAATTTTGAAATGCGGGATATCATTACGACCGCGTTATAACCGGGTTGGTATCGTTATCTAGAATTAACTAATCCCGAAAAAACAAAAAATCAACTTTTGTATTATAACAAATTTTTGAAATGTTATTTTAATACGTTTTATACTTCAGCTTAGAGGACGGGGTTGCCGCCCTAAAACCTCCGCTGTGACGATTTTTTAAAATTTTAACATTCATAGATTGATCACATTGGAGCAATTTTGAAAAATTTATGTCTTTTTATTAATTATTGATATGAACCCGCTTAGCATTGGATCCTTTGCGCAAGGATGACGACAGGAAAACATAAGAAAATTTTCAAAAACGTTTACACTTGTAAAAATATTTACCTTTGTATTTCACATACTAAAATAAAAAACTCCCCAAAGCCGCTTAGCATTGGTCGTTTCGGTTCCGCGCAAGGATAACATGAAAATATGTAGCTTCATTTTGTTTTCATATTGCAGTTAACAAACATTTAATGGTCTTTCTTTTCAATGGGGCAGTTTACTCTGTATTTTTCGGTATTTTTCTCGGGATTTTTTCATTCAGGAATCTGAAATCCAGAGTAGTTGAAAAGTAAAAATCCAGAAAAATAAAATCCCGAATAAATTTTAATTTTAATTTGGTCCACACTTTGATAATTGCGTTCCTGGATTTTAGTTTTCTGGATTTTTGTTTTTCTAAATTTTTTTGGTTTCTAGATTTTTTCTTTCTGGATTTTTTTTCGGGATTTTCGGTCTCTGTAATATTTTTTTCTAGATAAGGTAGCCAACCCGCACAATTGATGGAGTTTTCCCTTGATTTAAAAGGGTGGTAGGAGGTAGCCAACCCTAAAACTGAATTTTCTACAAAATGTGTAAGAAGTCATGCGTTTGCATGACAATTACAGATCTCAACACCTATTGATAGAGGTATCAATAGTCGAGATCGGAGCACAATTGTAGATTTTAGAATTTTGGTGATGTGAATTAGTGGATTATTGTTCAGTTGATTTTCAATAAAACTGAATTTTCTACGAAATGTGTAGAAATATTCGGGCGATCTAAATGCCCGTTTGCATGACAATTACAGATCTCAACACCTATTGATAGAGGTATCAATAGTCGAAATCGGAGCACAATTGTAGATTTTAGAATTTTGGGGATCTGAATTAGTGGACTATTGTTCAGTTGATTTTCAATAAAACTGAATTTTCTACGAAATGTGTAGAAATAGTCGGGCGATCTAAATGCCCGTTTGCATGACAATTACAAGTCTCAACACCTATTGATAGAGGTATCAATCATCGCAATCGGAGCACAATTGCAGATTTTCGATTTTTGGGGATCTGAATTAGTGGACTATTGTTCAGTTGATTTTCAATATAACTGAATTTTCTACGAGATGTGTAGAAATATTCGGGTGATCTATGTAAGTGCCCGTTTGCATGACAATTACAGGTCTCAACACCTATTGATAGAGGTATCAATCGTCGAAATCGGAGCACAATTGTAGATTTTAGAATTTTGGGGATCTGAATTAGTGGACTATTGTTCAGTTGATTTTCAATAAAACTGAATTTTCTACGAGATGTGTAGAAATATTCGGGCGATCTATGTAAGTGCCAGTTTGCATGACAATTACAGGTCTCAACACCTATTGATAGAGGTATCAATCATCGCAATCGGAGCACAATTGCAGATTTTCGATTTTTGGGGATCTGAATTAGTGGACTATTGTTCAGTTGATTTTCAATGACACTGAATTTTCCTCAAAATGTGTAGAAATATTCGGGCGATCTAAATGCCCGTTTGCATTATAATTACAGGTCTCAACACCTATTGATAGAGGTATCAATCGCCGAAATTGGAGCACAATTGTAGATTTTAGAATTTTGGGGATCTGAATTAGTGGACTATTGTTCAGTTGATTTTCAATATAACTGAATTTTCTACGAGATGTGTAGAAATATTCGGGCGACCTATGTAAGTGCCTGTTTGCATGACAATTACAGGTCTCAACACCTATTGATAGAGGTATCAATCATCGAAATCGGAGCACAATTGCAGATTTTCGATTTTTGGGGATCTGAATTAGTGGACTATTGTTCAGTTGATTTTCAATAAAACTGAATTTTCTACGAGATGTGTAGAAATATTCGGGCGACCTATGTAAGTGCCCGTTTGCATGATAATTACAGGTCTCAACACCTATTGATAGAGGTATCAATCGCCGAAATTGGAGCACAATTGTAGATTTTAGAATTTTGGGGATCTGAATTAGTGGACTATTGTTCAGTTGATTTTCAATGACACTGAATTTTCCTCAAAATGTGTAGAAATATTCGGGCGATCTAAATGCCCGTTTGCATTATAATTACAGGTCTCAACACCTATTGATAGAGGTATCAATCGCCGAAATTGGAGCACAATTGTAGATTTTAGAATTTTGGGGATCTGAATTAGTGGACTATTGTTCAGTTGATTTTCAATGACACTGAATTTTCCTCAAAATGTGTAGAAATATTCGGGCGATCTAAATGCCCGTTTGCATTATAATTACAGGTCTCAACACCTATTGATAGAGGTATCAATCGCCGAAATTGGAGCACAATTGTAGATTTTAGAATTTTGGGGATCTGAATTAGTGGACTATTGTTCAGTTGATTTTCAATGACACTGAATTTTCCTCAAAATGTAAATGCCCGTTTGCATTATAATTACAGGTCTCAACACCTATTGATAGAGGTATCAATCGCCGAAATTGGAGCACAATTGTAGATTTTAGAATTTTGGGGATCTGAATTAGTGGACTATTGTTCAGTTGATTTTCAATGACACTGAATTTTCCTCAAAGTGTGTAGAAATATTCGGGCGATCTAAATGCCCGTTTGCATGACAATTACAGGTCTCAACACCTATTGATAGAGGTATCAATCGCCGAAATTGGAGCACAATTGTAGATTTTAGAATTTTGGGGATCTGAATTAGTGGACTATTGTTGAGTTGATTTTCAATGACACTGAATTTTTCTCAAAATGTGTAGAAATATTCGGGCGATCTAAATGCCCGTTTCCATGATAATTACAGGTCTCAACACCTATTGATAGAGGTATCAATCGCCGAAATTGAAGCACAATTGTAGATTTTAGAATTTTGGGGATCTGAATTAGTGGACTATTGTTCAGTTGATTTTCAATGACACTGAATTTTCCTCAAAATGTGTAGAAATATTCGGGCGATCTAAATGCCCGTTTGCATTATAATTACAGGTCTCAACACCTATTGATAGAGGTATTAATCGCCGAAATTGGAGCACAATTGTAGATTTTAGAATTTTGGGGATCTGAATTAGTGGACTATTGTTCAGTTGATTTTCAATGACACTGAATTTTCCTCAAAATGTGTAGAAATATTCGGGCGATCTAAATGCCCGTTTGCATTATAATTACAGGTCTCAACACCTATTGATAGAGGTATCAATCGCCGAAATTGGAGCACAATTGTAGATTTTAGAATTTTGGGGATCTGAATTAGTGGACTATTGTTCAGTTGATTTTCAATGACACTGAATTTTCCTCAAAATGTGTAGAAATATTCGGGCGATCTAAATGCCCGTTTGCATTATAATTACAGGTCTCAACACCTATTGATAGAGGTATCAATCGCCGAAATTGGAGCACAATTGTAGATTTTAGAATTTTGGGGATCTGAATTAGTGGACTATTGTTCAGTTGATTTTCAATGACACTGAATTTTCCTCAAAATGTGTAGAAATATTCGGGCGATCTAAATGCCCGTTTGCATTATAATTACAGGTCTCAACACCTATTGATAGAGGTATCAATCGCCGAAATTGGAGCACAATTGTAGATTTTAGAATTTTGGGGATCTGAATTAGTGGACTATTGTTCAGTTGATTTTCAATGACACTGAATTTTCCTCAAAATGTGTAGAAATATTCGGGCGATCTAAATGCCCGTTTGCATTATAATTACAGGTCTCAACACCTATTGATAGAGGTATCAATCGCCGAAATTGGAGCACAATTGTAGATTTTAGAATTTTGGGGATCTGAATTAGTGGACTATTGTTCAGTTGATTTTCAATGACACTGAATTTTCCTCAAAATTTGTAGAAATATTCGGGCGATCTAAATGCCCGTTTGCATTATAATTACAGGTCTCAACACCTATTGATAGAGGTATCAATCGCCGAAATTGGAGCACAATTGTAGATTTTAGAATTTTGGGGATCTGAATTAGTGGACTATTGTTCAGTTGATTTTCAATAAAACTGAATTTTCTACGAAATGTGTAGTAATATTCGGGCGATCTAAATGCCCGTTTGCATGACAATTACAGGTCTCAACACCTATTGATAGAGGTATCAATCATCGCAATCGGAGCACAATTGCAGATTTTCGATTTTTGGGGATCTGAATTAGTGGACTATTGTTCAGTTGATTTTCAATAAAACTGAATTTTCTACGAGATGTGTAGAAATATTCGGGCGATCTATGTAAGTGCCCGTTTGCATGACAATTACAGGTCTCAACACCTATTGATAGAGGTATCAATCGCCGAAATTGGAGCACAAATGTAGATTTTAGAATTTTGGGGATCTGAATTAGTGGACTATTGTTTAGTTGATTTTCAATAAAACTGAATTTTCTACGAAATGTGTAGAAATAGTCGGGCGATCTAAATGCCCGTTTGCATGACAATTACAAGTCTTAACACCTATTGATAGAGGTATCAATCATCGCAATCGGAGCACAATTGCAGATTTTCGATTTTTGGGGATCTGAATTAGTGGACTATTGTTCAGTTGATTTTCAATAAAACTGAATTTTCTACGAGATGTGTAGAAATATTCGGGCGATCTATGTAAGTGCCCGTTTGCATGACAATTACAGGTCTCAACACCTATTGATAGAGGTATCAATCGCCGAAATTGGAGCACAATTGTAGATTTTAGAATTTTGGGGATCTGAATTAGTGGACTATTGTTCAGTTGATTTTCAATAAAACTGAATTTTCTACGAAATGTGTAGAAATATTCGGGCGATCTAAATGCCCGTTTGCATTATAATTACAGGTCTCAACACCTATTGATAGAGGTATCAATCGCCGAAATTGGAGCACAATTGTAGATTTTAGAATTTTGGGGATCTGAATTAGTGGACTATTGTTCAGTTGATTTTCAATGACACTGAATTTTCCTCAAAATGTGTACAAATATTCGGGCGATCTAAATGCCCGTTTGCATTATAATTACAGGTCTCAACACCTATTGATAGAGGTATCAATCGCCGAAATTGGAGCACAATTGTAGATTTTAGAATTTTGGGGATCTGAATTAGTGGACTATTGTTCAGTTGATTTTCAATGACACTGAATTTTCCTCAAAATGTGTACAAATATTCGGGCGATCTAAATGCCCGTTTGCATTATAATTACAGGTCTCAACACCTATTGATAGAGGTATCAATCGCCAAAATTGGAGCACAATTGTAGATTTTAGAATTTTGGGGATCTGAATTAGTGGACTATTGTTCAGTTGATTTTCAATGACACTGAATTTTCCTCAAAATGTGTAGAAATATTCGGGCGATCTATGTAAGTGCCCGTTTGCATGACAATTACAGGTCTCAACACCTATTGATAGAGGTATCAATCGCCGAAATTGGAGCACAATTGTAGATTTTAGAATTTTGGGGATCTGAATTAGTGGACTATTGTTCAGTTGATTTTCAATGACACTGAATTTTCCTCAAAATGTGTACAAATATTCGGGCGATCTAAATGCCCGTTTGCATGACAATTACAGGTCTCAACACCTATTGATAGAGGTATCAATCGCCGAAATTGAAGCACAATTGCAGATTTTCGATTTTTGGGGATCTGAATTAGTGGACTATTGTTCAGTTGATTTTCAATAAAACTGAATTTTCCTCAAAATGTGTAGAAATATTCGGGCGATCTATGTAAGTGCCCGTTTGCATGACAATTACAGGTCTCAACACCTATTGATAGAGGTATCAATCGCCGAAATTGGAGCACAATTGTAGATTTTAGAATTTTGGGGATCTGAATTAGTGGACTATTGTTCAGTTGATTTTCAATGACACTGAATTTTCCTCAAAATGTGTAGAAATATTCG
Source organism: Tipula helvola (assembly GCA_963556165.1). NCBI lineage: Eukaryota > Metazoa > Arthropoda > Insecta > Diptera > Tipulidae > Tipula > Tipula helvola. The sequence continues at coordinate 161,598,973 of OY744481.1, read as the reverse complement.
GGCGATCTTAATGCCCGTTTGCATTATAATTACAGGTCTCAACACCTATTGATAGAGGTATCAATCGCCGAAATTGGAGCACAATTGTAGATTTTAGAATTTTGGGGATCTGAATTAGTGGACTATTGTTCAGTTGATTTTCAATGACACTGAATTTTCCTCAAAATGTGTAGAAATATTCGGGCGATCTTAATGCCCGTTTGCATTATAATTACAGGTCTCAACACCTATTGATAGAGGTATCAATCGCCGAAATTGGAGCACAATTGTAGATTTTAGAATTTTGGGGATCTGAATTAGTGGACTATTGTTCAGTTGATTTTCAATGACACTGAATTTTCCTCAAAATGTGTAGAAATATTCGGGCGATCTAAATGCCCGTTTGCATGACAATTACAGGTATCAACACCTATTGATTGAGGTATCAATAGTCGAAATCGGAGCACAATTGTAGATTTTTAAATTTTGGGGATCTGAATTAGTGGACTATTGTTCAGTTGATTTTCAATAAAACTGAATTTTCTACGAAATGTGTAGTAATATTCGGGCGATCTAAATGCCCGTTTGCATGATAATTACAGGTCTCAACACCTATTGATAGAGGTATCAATCGCCGAAATTGAAGCACAATTGCAGATTTTAGAATTTTGGGGATCTGAATTAGTGGACTATTGTTCAGTTGATTTTCAATGACACTGAATTTTCCTCAAAATGTGTAGAAATATTCGGGCGATCTAAATGCCCGTTTACATTATAATTACAGGTCTCAACACCTATTGATAGAGGTATCAATCGCCGAAATTGGAGCACAATTGTAGATTTTAGAATTTTGGGGATCTGAATTAGTGGACTATTGTTCAGTTGATTTTCAATGACACTGAATTTTCCTCAAAATGTGTAGAAATATTCGGGCGATCTAAATGCCCGTTTGCATGACAATTACAGGTCTCAACACCTATTGATAGAGGTATCAATAGTCGAAATCGGAGCAGAATTGTAGATTTTTAAATTTTGGGGATCTGAATTAGTGGACTATTGTTCAGTTGATTTTCAATGACACTGAATTTTCCTCAAAATGTGTAGAAATATTCGGGCGATCTAAATGCCCGTTTGCATTATAATTACAGGTCTCAACACCTATTGATAGAGGTATCAATCGCCGAAATTGGAGCACAATTGTAGATTTTAGAATTTTGGGGATCTGAATTAGTGGACTATTGTTCAGTTGATTTTCAATGACACTGAATTTTCCTCAAAATGTGTAGAAATATTCGGGCGATCTAAATGCCCGTTTGCATTATAATTACAGGTCTCAACACCTATTGATAGAGGTATCAATCGCCGAAATTGGAGCACAATTGTAGATTTTAGAATTTTGGGGATCTGAATTAGTGGACTATTGTTCAGTTGATTTTCAATGACACTGAATTTTCCTCAAAATGTGTAGAAATATTCGGGCGATCTAAATGCCCGTTTGCATTATAATTACAGGTCTCAACACCTATTGATAGAGGTATCAATCGCCGAAATTGGAGCACAATTGTAGATTTTAGAATTTTGGGGATCTGAATTAGTGGACTATTGTTCAGTTGATTTTCAATGACACTGAATTTTCTACGAAATGTGTAGAAATATTCGGGCGATCTAAATGCCCGTTTGCATTATAATTACAGGTCTCAACACCTATTGATAGAGGTATCAATCGCCGAAATTGGAGCACAATTGTAGATTTTAGAATTTTGGGGATCTGAATTAGTGGATTATTGTTCAGTTGATTTTCAATGACACAGAATTTTCTACGAAATGTGTAGAAATAGTCGAGCGATCTAAATGCCCGTTTGCATTATAATTACAGGTCTCAACACCTATTGATAGAGGTATCAATCGCCGAAATTGGAGCACAATTGTAGATTTTAGAATTTTGGGGATCTGAATTAGTGGACTATTGTTCAGTTGATTTTCAATGACACTGAATTTTCCTCAAAGTGTGTAGAAATATTCGGGCGTCTAAATGCCCGTTTGCATGACAATTACAGGTCTCAACACCTATTGATAGAGGTATCAATAGTCGAAATCGGAGCACAATTGTAGATTTTTAAATTTTGGGGATCTGAATTAGTGGACTATTGTTCAGTTGATTTTCAATGACACTGAATTTTCCTCAAAATGTGTAGAAATATTCGGGCGATCTAAATGCCCGTTTGCATTATAATTACAGGTCTCAACACCTATTGATAGAGGTATCAATCGCCGAAATTGGAGCACAATTGTAGATTTTAGAATTTTGGGGATCTGAATTAGTGGACTATTGTTCAGTTGATTTTCAATGACACTGAATTTTCCTCAAAATGTGTAGAAATATTCGGGCGATCTAAATGCCCGTTTGCATTATAATTACAGGTCTCAACACCTATTGATAGAGGTATCAATCGCCGAAATTGGAGCACAATTGTAGATTTTAGAATTTTGGGGATCTGAATTAGTGGACTATTGTTCAGTTGATTTTCAATAAAACTGAATTTTCTACGAAATGTGTAGAAATATTCGGGCGACCTAAATGCCCGTTTGCATGACAATTACATGTCTCAACACCTATTGATAGAGGTATCAATCATCGAAATCGGAGCACAATTGTAGATTTTAGAATTTTGGGGATCTGAATTAGTGGACTATTGTTCAGTTGATTTTCAATAAAACTGAATTTTCTACGAAATGTGTAGAAATAGTCGGGCGATCTAAATGCCCGTTTGCATGACAATTACAAGTCTCAACACCTATTGATAGAGGTATCAATCATCGCAATCGGAGCACAATTGCAGATTTTCGATTTTTGGGGATCTGAATTAGTGGACTATTGTTCAGTTGATTTTCAATGACACTGAATTTTCCTCAAAATGTGTAGAAATATTCGGGCGATCTAAATGCCCGTTTGCATTATAATTACAGGTCTCAACACCTATTGATAGAGGTATCAATCGCCGAAATTGGAGCACAATTGTAGATTTTAGAATTTTGGGGATCTGAATTAGTGGACTATTGTTCAGTTGATTTTCAATGACACTGAATTTTCCTCAAAATGTGTAGAAATATTCGGGCGATCTAAATGCCCGTTTGCATGACAATTACAGGTCTCAACACCTATTGATAGAGGTATCAATCGCCGAAATTGGATCACAATTGTAGATTTTAGAATTTTGGGGATCTGAATTAGTGGACTATTGTTCAGTTGATTTTCAATGACACTGAATTTTCCTCAAAATGTGTAGAAATATTCGGGCGATCTAAATGCCCGTTTGCATGACAATTACAGGTCTCAACACCTATTGATAGAGGTATCAATAGTCGAAATTGGAGCACAATTGTAGATTTTAGAATTTTGGGGATCTGAATTAGTGGACTATTGTTCAGTTGATTTTCAATGACACTGAATTTTCCTCAAAGTGTGTAGAAATATTCGGGCGATCTAAATGCCCGTTTGCATGACAATTACAGGTCTCCAACACCTATTGATAGAGGTATCAATCGCCGAAATTGGAGCACAATTGTAGATTTTAGAATTTTGGGATCTGAATTAGTGGACTAATGTTCAGTTGATTTTCAATAAAACTGAATTTTTCTACGAAATGTGTAAAATAGTCGGGCGATCTAAATGCCCGTTGCATGACAATTACAAGTCTCAACACCTATTGATAGAGGTATCAATCATCGCAATCGGAGCACAATTGCAGATTTTCGATTTTTGGGATCTGAATTAGTGACTAATGTTCAGTTGATTTTCAATGACACTGAATTTTCCTCAAAATGTGTAGAAATATTCGGGCGATCTAAATGCCCGTTTGCATTATAATTACAGGTCTCAACACCTATTGATAGAGGTATCAATCGCCGAAATTGGAGCACAATTGTAGATTTTAGAATTTCTGGGATCTGAATTAGTGGACTATTGTTCAGTTGATTTTCAATGACACTGAATTTTCCTCAAAATGTGTAGAAATATTCGGGCGATCTAAATGCCCGTTTGCATTATAATTACAGGTCTCAACACCTATTGATAGAGGTATCAATCGCCGAAATTGGAGCACAATTGTAGATTTTAGAATTTTGGGGATCTGAATTAGTAGACTATTGTTCAGTTGATTTTCAATGACACTGAATTTTCCTCAAAATGTGTAGAAATATTCGGGCGATCTAAATGCCCGTTTGCATGATAATTACAGATCTCAACACCTATTGATAGAGGTATCAATCGCCGAAATTGAAGCACAATTGTAGATTTTAGAATTTTGGGGATCTGAATTAGTGGACTATTGTTCAGTTGATTTTCAATGACACTGAATTTTCCTCAAAATGTGTAGAAATATTCGGGCGATCTAAATGCCCGTTTGCATTATAATTACAGGTCTCAACACCTATTGATAGAGGTATCAATCGCCGAAATTGGAGCACAATTGTAGATTTTAGAATTTTGGGGATCTGAATTAGTGGACTATTGTTTAGTTGATTTTCAATGACACTGAATTTTCCTCAAAGTGTGTAGAAATATTCGGGCGATCTAAATGCCCGTTTGCATGACAATTACAGGTCTCAACACCTATTGATAGAGGTATCAATAGTCGAAATCGGAGCACAATTGTAGATTTTTAAATTTTGGGGATCTGAATTAGTGGACTATTGTTCAGTTGATTTTCAATAAAACTGAATTTTCTACGAAATGTGTAGAAATATTCGGGCGACCTAAATGCCCGTTTGCATGACAATTACAGGTCTCAACACCTATTGATAGAGGTATCAATCATCGCAATCGGAGCACAATTGTAGATTTTAGAATTTTGGGGATCTGAATTAGTGGACTATTGTTCAGTTGATTTTCAATGACACTGAATTTTCTCAAAATGTGTAGAAATATTCGGGCGATCTAAATGCCCGTTTGCATTATAATTACAGGTCTCAACACCTATTGATAGAGGTATCAATCGCAGAAATTGGAGCACAATTGTAGATTTTAGAATTTTGGGGATCTGAATTAGTGGAATATTGTTCAGTTGATTTTCAATGACACTGAATTTTCCTCAAAATGTGTAGAAATATTCGGGCGATCTAAATGCCCGTTTGCATTATAATTACAGGTCTGAACACCTATTGATAGAGGTATCAATCGCCGAAATTGGAGCACAATTGTAGATTTTAGAATTTTGGGGATCTGAATTAGTGGACTATTGTTCAGTTGATTTTCAATGACACTGAATTTTCCTCAAAGTGTGTAGAAATAGTCGGGCGATCTAAATGCCCGTTTGCATGACAATTACAGGTCTCAACACCTATTGATAGAGGTATCAATAGTCGAAATCGGAGCACAATTGTAGATTTTTAAATTTTGGGGATCTGAATTAGTGGACTATTGTTCAGTTGATTTTCAATAAAACTGAATTTTCTACGAAATGTGTAGAAATATTCGGGCGACCTAAATGCCCGTTTGCATGACAATTACAGGTCTCAACACCTATTGATAGAGGTATCAATCATCGCAATCGGAGCACAATTGTAGATTTTAGAATTTTGGGGATCTGAATTAGTGGACTATTGTTCAGTTGATTTTCAATGACACTGAATTTTCCTCAAAATGTGTAGAAATATTCGGGCGATCTAAATGCCCGTTTGCATTATAATTACAGGTCTCAACACCTATTGATAGAGGTATCAATCGCAGAAATTGGAGCACAATTGTAGATTTTAGAATTTTGGGGATCTGAATTAGTGGACTATTGTTCAGTTGATTTTCAATGACACTGAATTTTCCTCAAATGTGTAGAAATATTCGGGCGATCTAAATGCCCGTTTGCATTATAATTACAGGTCTCAACACCTATTGATAGAGGTATCAATCGCCGAAATTGGAGCACAATTGTAGATTTTAGAATTTTGGGGATCTGAATTAGTGGACTATTGTTCAGTTGATTTTCAATGACACTGAATTTTCCTCAAAGTGTGTAGAAATATTCGGGCGATCTAAATGCCCGTTTGCATGACAATTACAGGTCTCAACACCTATTGATAGAGGTATCAATCGCCGAAATTGGAGCACAATTGCAGATTTTCGATTTTTGGGGATCTGAATTAGTGGACTATTGTTCAGTTGATTTTCAATAAAACTGAATTTTCTACGAAATGTGTAGAAATATTCGGGCGATCTAAATGCCCGTTTGCATGACAATTACAGGTATCAACACCTATTGATAGAGGTATCAATCGCCGAAATTGGAGCACAATTGTAGATTTTTAAATTTTGGGGGTCTGAATTAGTGGACTATTGTTCAGTTGATTTTCAATAAAACTGAATTTTCTACGAAATGTGTAGAAATATTCGGGCGATCTAAATGCCCGTTTGCATGACAATTACAGGTCTCAACACCTATTGATAGAGGTATCAATCGCCGAAATTGGAGCACAATTGTAGATTTTAGAATTTTGGGGATCTGAATTAGTGGAGTATTGTTCTGTTGATTTTCAATGATACTGAATTTTCCTCAAAATGTGTAGAAATATTCGGGCGATCTAAATGCCCGTTTGCATGACAATTACAGGTCTCAACACCTATTGATAGAGGTATCAATAGTCGAAATCGGAGCACAATTGTAGATTTTTAAATTTTGGGGATCTGAATTAGTGGACTATTGTTCAGTTGATTTTCAATAAAATTGAATTTTCTACGAAATGTGTAGAAATAGTCGGGCGACCTAAATGCCCGTTTGCATGACAATTACAGGTCTCAACACCTATTGATAGAGGTATCAATCATCGAAATCGGAGCACAATTGCAGATTTTCGATTTTTGGGGATCTGAATTAGTGGACTATTGTTTACAGTTGATTTTCAATGACACTGAATTTTCCTCAAAATGTGTAGAAATATTCGGGCGATCTAAATGCCCGTTTGCATTATAATTACAGGTCTCAACACCTATTGATAGAGGTATCAATCGCCGAAAGTGGAGCACAATTGTAGATTTTAGAATTTTGGGGATCTGAATTAGTGGACTATTGTTCAGTTGATTTTCAATGACACTGAATTTTCCTCAAAATGTGTAGAAATATTCGGGCGATCTAAATGCCCGTTTGCATTATAATTACAGGTCTCAACACCTATTGATAGAGGTATCAATCGCCGAAATTGGAGCACAATTGTAGATTTTAGAATTTTGGGGATCTGAATTAGTGGACTATTGTTCAGTTGATTTTCAATGACACTGAATTTTCCTCAAAATGTGTAGAAATATTCGGGCGACCTAAATGCCCGTTTGCATGACAATTACAGGTCTCAACACCTATTGATAGAGGTATCAATCATCGATATCGGAGCACAATTGCAGATTTTCGATTTTTGGGGATCTGAATTAGTGGACTATTGTTCAGTTGATTTTCAATAAAACTGAATTTTCTACGAAATGTGTAGAAATATTCGGGCGATCTAAATGCCCGTTTGCATGACAATTACAGGTATCAACACCTATTGATAGAGGTATCAATCGCCGAAATTGGAGCACAATTGTAGATTTTTAAATTTTGGGGATCTGAATTAGTGGACTATTGTTCAGTTGATTTTCAATAAAACTGAATTTTCTACGAAATGTGTAGAAATATTCGGGCGATCTAAATGCCCGTTTGCATGACAATTACAGGTCTCAACACCTATTGATAGAGGTATCAATCGCCGAAATTGGAGCACAATTGTAGATTTTAGAATTTTGGGGATCTGAATTAGTGGAGTATTGTTCTGTTGATTTTCAATGATACTGAATTTTCCTCAAAATGTGTAGAAATATTCGGGCGATCTAAATGCCCGTTTGCATGACAATTACAGGTCTCAACACCTATTGATAGAGGTATCAATAGTCGAAATCGGAGCACAATTGTAGATTTTTAAATTTTGGGGATCTGAATTAGTGGACTATTGTTCAGTTGATTTTCAATAAAATTGAATTTTCTACGAAATGTGTAGAAATAGTCGGGCGACCTAAATGCCCGTTTGCATGACAATTACAGGTCTCAACACCTATTGATAGAGGTATCAATCATCGAAATCGGAGCACAATTGCAGATTTTCGATTTTTGGGGATCTGAATTAGTGGACTATTGTTCAGTTGATTTTCAATGACACTGAATTTTCCTCAAAATGTGTAGAAAATATTCGGGCGATCTAAATGCCCGTTTGCATTATAATTACAGGTCTCAACACCTATTGATAGAGGTATCAATCGCCGAAAGTGGAGCACAATTGTAGATTTTAGAATTTTGGGGATCTGAATTAGTGGACTATTGTTCAGTTGATTTTCAATGACACTGAATTTTCCTCAAAATGTGTAGAAATATTCGGGCGATCTAAATGCCCGTTTGCATTATAATTACAGGTCTCAACACCTATTGATAGAGGTATCAATCGCCGAAATTGAAGCACAATTGTAGATTTTAGAATTTTGGGGATCTGAATTAGTGGACTATTGTTCAGTTGATTTTCAATGACACTGAATTTTCCTCAAAATGTGTAGAAATATTCGGGCGATCTAAATGCCCGTTTGTATTATAATTACAGGTCTCAACACCTATTGATAGAGGTATCAATCGCCGAAATTGGAGCACAATTGTAGATTTTAGAATTTTGGGGATCTGAATTAGTGGACTATTGTTCAGTTGATTTTCAATGACACTGAATTTTCCTCAAAGTGTGTAGAAATATTCGGGCGATCTAAATGCCCGTTTGCATGACAATTACAGGTCTCAACACCTATTGATAGAGGTATCAATAGTCGAAATCAGAGCACAATTGTAGATTTTTAAATTTTGGGGATCTGAATTAGTGGACTATTGTTCAGTTGATTTTCAATAAAACTGAATTTTCCTCAAAATGTGTAGAAATATTCGGGCGATCTAAATGCCCGTTTGCATGACAATTACAGGTCTCAACACCTATTGATAGAGGTATCAATCGCCGAAATTGGAGCACAATTGTAGATTTTAGAATTTTGGGGATCTGAATTAGTGGACTATTGTTCAGTTGATTTTCAATAAAACTGAATTTTCTACGAAATGTGTAGAAATATTCGGGCGACCTAAATGCCCGTTTGCATGACAATTACAGGTCTCAACACCTATTGATAGAGGTATCAATCATCGCAATCGGAGCACAATTGTAGATTTTAGAATTTTGGGGATCTGAATTAGTGGACTATTGTTCAGTTGATTTTCAATGACACTGAATTTTCCTCAAAATGTGTAGAAATATTCGGGCGATCTAAATGCCCGTTTGCATTATAATTACAGGTCTCAACACCTATTGATAGAGGTATCAATCGCAGAAATTGGAGCACAATTGTAGATTTTAGAATTTTGGGGATCTGAATTAGTGGACTATTGTTCAGTTGATTTTCAATGACACTGAATTTTCCTCAAAATGTGTAGAAATATTCGGGCGATCTAAATGCCCGTTTGCATTATAATTACAGGTCTCAACACCTATTGATAGAGGTATCAATCGCCGAAATTGGAGCACAATTGTAGATTTTAGAATTTTGGGGATCTGAATTAGTGGACTATTGTTCAGTTGATTTTCAATGACACTGAATTTTCCTCAAAGTGTGTAGAAATAGTCGGGCGATCTAAATGCCCGTTTGCATGACAATTACAGGTCTCAACACCTATTGATAGAGGTATCAATAGTCGAAATTGGAGCACAATTGTAGATTTTAGAATTTTGGGGATCTGAATTAGTGGACTATTGTTCAGTTGATTTTCAATAAAACTGAATTTTCTACGAAATGTGTAGAAATATTCGGGCGACCTAAATGCCCGTTTGCATGACAATTACAGGTCTCAACACCTATTGATAGAGGTATCAATCATCGCAATCGGAGCACAATTGTAGATTTTAGAATTTTGGGGATCTGAATTAGTGGACTATTGTTCAGTTGATTTTCAATGACACTGAATTTTCCTCAAAATGTGTAGAAATATTCGGGCGATCTAAATGCCCGTTTGCATTATAATTACAGGTCTCAACACCTATTGATAGAGGTATCAATCGCAGAAATTGGAGCACAATTGTAGATTTTAGAATTTTGGGGATCTGAATTAGTGGACTATTGTTCAGTTGATTTTCAATGACACTGAATTTTCCTCAAAGTGTGTAGAAATATTCGGGCGATCTAAATGCCCGTTTGCATGACAATTACAGGTCTCAACACCTATTGATAGAGGTATCAATCGCCGAAATTGGAGCACAATTGTAGATTTTAGAATTTTGGGGATCTGAATTAGTGGACTATTGTTCAGTTGATTTTCAATGACACTGAATTTTCCTCAAAATGTGTAGAAATATTCGGGCGACCTAAATGCCCGTTTGCATGACAATTACAGGTCTCAACACCTATTGATAGAGGTATCAATCATCGAAATCGGAGCACAATTGCAGATTTTCGATTTTTGGGGATCTGAATTAGTGGACTATTGTTCAGTTGATTTTCAATAAAACTGAATTTTCTACGAAATGTGTAGAAATATTCGGGCGATCTAAATGCCCGTTTGCATGACAATTACAGGTATCAACACCTATTGATAGAGGTATCAATCGCCGAAATTGGAGCACAATTGTAGATTTTTAAATTTTGGGGATCTGAATTAGTGGACTATTGTTCAGTTGATTTTCAATAAAACTGAATTTTCTACGAAATGTGTAGAAATATTCGGGCGATCTAAATGCCCGTTTGCATGACAATTACAGGTCTCAACACCTATTGATAGAGGTATCAATCGCCGAAATTGGAGCACAATTGTAGATTTTAGAATTTTGGGGATCTGAATTAGTGGACTATTGTTCAGTTGATTTCAATGATACTGAATTTTCCTCAAAATGTGTAGAAATATTCGGGCGATCTAAATGCCCGTTTGCATGACAATTACAGGTCTCAACACCTATTGATAGAGGTATCAATAGTCGAAATCGGAGCACAATTGTAGATTTTTAAATTTTGGGGATCTGAATTAGTGGACTATTGTTCAGTTGATTTTCAATAAAATTGAATTTTCTACGAAATGTGTAGAAATAGTCGGGCGACCTAAATGCCCGTTTGCATGACAATTACAGGTCTCAACACCTATTGATAGAGGTATCAATCATCGAAATCGGAGCACAATTGCAGATTTTCGATTTTTGGGGATCTGAATTAGTGGACTATTGTTCAGTTGATTTTCAATGACACTGAATTTTCCTCAAAATGTGTAGAAATATTCGGGCGATCTAAATGCCCGTTTGCATTATAATTACAGGTCTCAACACCTATTGATAGAGGTATCAATCGCCGAAAGTGGAGCACAATTGTAGATTTTAGAATTTTGGGGATCTGAATTAGTGGACTATTGTTCAGTTGATTTTCAATGACACTGAATTTTCCTCAAAATGTGTAGAAATATTCGGGCGATCTAAATGCCCGTTTGCATTATAATTACAGGTCTCAACACCTATTGATAGAGGTATCAATCGCCGAAATTGAAGCACAATTGTAGATTTTAGAATTTTGGGGATCTGAATTAGTGGACTATTGTTCAGTTGATTTTCAATGACACTGAATTTTCCTCAAAATGTGTAGAAATATTCGGGCGATCTAAATGCCCGTTTGTATTATAATTACAGGTCTCAATACCTATTGATAGAGGTATCAATCGCCGAAATTGGAGCACAATTGTAGATTTTAGAATTTTGGGGATCTGAATTAGTGGACTATTGTTCAGTTGATTTTCAATGACACTGAATTTTCCTCAAAATGTGTAGAAATATTCGGGCGATCTAAATGCCCGTTTGCATTATAATTACAGGTCTCAACACCTATTGATAGAGGTATCAATCGCCGAAATTGGAGCACAATTGTAGATTTTAGAATTTTGGGGATCTGAATTAGTGGACTATTGTTCAGTTGATTTTCAATGACACTGAATTTTCCTCAAAATGTGTAGAAATATTCGGGCGATCTAAATGCCCGTTTGCATGATAATTACAGGTCTCAACACCTATTGATAGAGGTATCAATCGCCGAAATTGAAGCACAATTGTAGATTTTAGAATTTTGGGGATCTGAATTAGTGGACTATTGTTCAGTTGATTTTCAATGACACTGAATTTTCCTCAAAATGTGTAGAAATATTCGGGCGATCTAAATGCCCGTTTGCATTATAATTACAGGTCTCAACACCTATTGATAGAGGTATCAATCGCCGAAATTGGAGCACAATTGTAGATTTTAGAATTTTGGGGATCTGAATTAGTGGACTATTGTTCAGTTGATTTTCAATGACACTGAATTTTCCTCAAAATGTGTAGAAATATTCGGGCGATCTAAATGCCCGTTTGCATTATAATTACAGGTCTCAACACCTATTGATAGAGGTATCAATCGCCGAAATTGGAGCACAATTGTAGATTTTAGAATTTTAGGGATCTGAATTAGTGGACTATTGTTCAGTTGATTTTCAATGACACTGAATTTTCCTCAAAATGTGTAGAAATATTCGGGCGATCTAAATGCCCGTTTGCATTATAATTACAGGTCTCAACACCTATTGATAGAGGTATCAATCGCCGAAATTGGATCACAATTGTAGATTTTAGAATTTTGGGAATCTGAATTAGTGGACTATTGTTCAGTTGATTTTCAATGACACTGAATTTTCCTCAAAATGTGTAGAAATATTCGGGCGATCTAAATGCCCGTTTGCATGACAATTACAGGTCTCAACACCTATTGATAGAGGTATCAATAGTCGAAATCGGAGCACAATTGTAGATTTTAGAATTTTGGGGATCTGAATTAGTGGACTATTGTTCAGTTGATTTTCAATGACACTGAATTTTCCTCAAAATGTGTAGAAATATTCGGGCGATCTAAATGCCCGTTTGCATGACAATTACAGGTCTCAACACCTATTGATAGAGGTATCAATCATTGCAATCGGAGCACAATTGTAGATTTTTAAATTTTGGGGATCTGAATTAGTGGACCTGAAATGTTGAACCTGAATTAGTTGATTTTCAATAAAACTGAATTTTCCTCAAAATGTGTAGAAATATTCGGGCGATCTAAATGCCCGTTTGCATGACAATTACAGGTCTCAACACCTATTGATAGAGGTATCAATAGTCGAAATCGGAGCACAATTGTAGATTTTTAAATTTTGGGGATCTGAATTAGTGGACTATTGTTCAGTTGATTTTCAATGACACTGAATTTTCCTCAAAATGTGTAGAAATATTCGGGCGATCTAAATGCCCGTTTGCATTATAATTACAGGTCTCAACACCTATTGATAGAGGTATCAATCGCCGAAATTGGAGCACAATTTTAGATTTTAGAATTTTGGGGATCTGAATTAGTGGACTATTGTTCAGTTGATTTTCAATGACACTGAATTTTCCTCAAAATGTGTAGAAATATTCGGGCGATCTAAATGCCCGTTTGCATTATAATTACAGGTCTCAACACCTATTGATAGAGGTATCAATCGCCGAAATTGGATCACAATTGTAGATTTTAGAATTTTGGGGATCTGAATTAGTGGACTATTGTTCAGTTGATTTTCAATGACACTGAATTTTCCTCAAAATGTGTAGAAATATTCGGGCGATCTAAATGCCCGTTTGCATTATAATTACAGGTCTCAACACCTATTGATAGAGGTATCAATCGCCGAAATTGGAGCACAATTGTAGATTTTAGAATTTTGGGGATCTGAATTAGTGGACTATTGTTCAGTTGATTTTCAATGACACTGAATTTTCCTCAAAATGTGTAGAAATATTCGGGCGATCTAAATGCCCGTTTGCATTATAATTACAGGTCTCAACACCTATTGATAGAGGTATCAATCGCCGAAATTGGATCACAATTGTAGATTTTAGAATTTTGGGGATCTGAATTAGTGGACTATTGTTCAGTTGATTTTCAATGACACTGAATTTTCCTCAAAATGTGTAGAAATATTCGGGCGATCTAAATGCCCGTTTGCATGACAATTACAGGTCTTAACACCTATTGATAGAGGTATCAATAGTCGAAATCGGAGCACAATTGTAGATTTTAGAATTTTGGGGATCTGAATTAGTGGACTATTGTTCAGTTGATTTTCAATAAAACTGAATTTTCTACGAAATGGATTGAAGTTGATTTTCGCTTCATTTTTTGAAGTTTCGTAATCATTTTTGTTAATGGATAATGAGTGATTAATTCATTGATCCTACCCTTAACCAGCCGTGATTTTTTCATTACCCGCCGGGAATCGAACCCGGGACCTCCGGAGCGTAAAGCAAGTATGCTAACCACTGTGCCACCGGGGCGGCTAAGGAGACTATGGTCCTCAGAATATTTAACATCGCTACAGAACAGGGTAAAGTGGCAAAAAGGAGAATGCATTATAGGTTTTGGGATTATAGTTCGTATCAAGGAAACGAGGTTACCACCAGCTCAAAGGCTATTAGGTAAAATTAAGAAACTGCACTCTGTAAGAAATGGTAAGGTTCGAGTAGTCACACTGCATTGTAAAGTTCGAACGATTCTAAAAAGGCCGATTCAAAAACTGTGCGTTTTGCCTGTAGATGACAATAGTCCAGAGAATGACAACCCTCCCAACGCAGAACATCAATCCGACAAACGTCCAGACAAAGAAAATACGAAACTTATAGAAGACCTCCAAGAACAGCTAAGGGACTATTAGGCATGCTAGCTCTCTATATAATGTGTGTCGGGATTTCTAATGCAGTACCAACACCTTAATCCTTACCAATATACTTAAGTTTCAAACTTAACACTGCTCCCAGAACTTTATTAAACCAGACAAATCCCGTTAAAATTCAACAGTTCGAGAATACGTCAGGAATATATTTCGAAAATATTGCAGAAACGATATTGGCTCAAGAAGAATGGAAGATTATAGTCTACTATAATCTAAAAAATTATTGGGTTGAGCAACAACTAACGACTCGCGTGAAACATTTAACAAAACTATGTTCATTTCCAAAGGAAATAACGATTGATGCACAACTTTGTCAATTTACGGTGACATATCTATTGGATAAACTGCATCGCATTGACGATGCAAATAACATATTAATAGCCAATCGAAAATTATCAGGTTCCAGACGGCGACGAGTACATATCAGTTTTGTTGGCACATTATCCGATGACTTTTTTAGGATACTAGACGAAGAATGGGGAAATACGAATCCAAAATACAGAAGGTTGAAGAAAATGAAAGACATCTACTAACACTACTTAAAGAACAAACATCAATAGCCGAGCCAACTTTAAACGTCTATGAAAATTGAAAAGGATATCTCCAACATAAACATACAAATGGCAAATTTCCAACTTGGATTAAGTAATATAACAAAAGCGGTAAACAAGCTAGCATCAGAAGTAGATCAACTAAAAACCACACAGCTATTCACAAATCTTGCCTTAGATACTGTATTAAATCTGCTCAACTAGCAAAACACTCAGAGGGAACTTCTAAATATCGTTATTGACATATATCAAGGAAAGAACAACCCGCTTATTTTGAGAACAGAACAATTTGACGAGCAGCTGGGCTGTATACATCAGAACACTCCCAGAACATTATCAATTCCTGGAAATAAGGCAGATAATGAAATTGGCAATGTCTTTAAGTTTATGACTGCCAAATTTCGAGTAACCACATTAAGTAAACCTAATAATTGAAATACAAATTCTGCTGGTTAATGATCAAAGGTATCTAGTGTATAAGGTCATACCTCTACCAATAAGACATGGAGATGATTACATCTATATCAAGGCAGCGGCAGCTTATTAAGCGATTAATAATGAAAAATATACATTTTATTCAACGACGGAATCCGAATTCAACAAATGCCACAGCATTCAAGAGCATGAATACTGATGTGCAAATCAACACACGATATAAACGGCACAATCAAATGTATTCAAGTGCGAATTAAGCATATTCGAGCATAACACATAGATTAACACATTATGTCAAATACAAAGAATGAAAACTCTCATACAATGGGTAAAATTACATGAGCCGAACTCGTTGATCTGCTACATGGAAAGCTTAAACACCATAGACATCAACTGTGGAACAAGAACCATAACAACGCAAATCAAAGGAACAGCGCAAGCAATTAAACTTCCCGCGGGGAGGAGACAAACTCGCTCCGGTGCTGACATTTAGTAATATTTCAATGTGAATCTTGTATCTTACCATTTACCATCATCTATTATAATTTACTTAAATCGAAAATTACGGCTAAATAAAACTTTGGGTACAATTTTAACAAATAAGTATTACATTATCTCGGTTTATTATTTAATAACACGGGAATTCTATGCCACAGTTTACGGTCTAAAACCCAGAACACACCTGACGATGACATAATAATAGAAATATTATACGACAAATTCTACTTTATTACCATTCATATAAAATTAAAAACATGACAGATGACCCAAATAAATTCCCCATTTAAGGCGGCCGCATGTATGCAGATAATATCCGGATAACTATTTATCCGCAATTTCAACTAACCAAAATCACTGAAAATGAACAAGAATTTCCCCTCTCAAGTTAAAAAAAATGTATCTTTGAGCAATTTTATTCGCAAGTATCCAACTTGGGAGGTGAAATTCTTTTTCATTTTCAGTGATTTTGGTTGGTTAAAATTGCGGATAAATAGTTATCCGGATATTATCTGCATACATGCGGCCGCCTTTAAAAGAAACAACATTCTACAAAACCAATCAATGAGGTCTCGAATTGATCTAAGATTGTTCTATTATATCCAAGCTATACGTAATCGATAAATATGTAAAAGGTTGATGAACTACATATTTGTGTTTTGGTTTCTTTATTAAACTTGAAACTGATTTATGACACAATAATTAATAATTCATTAAGTAACACCCACAAAACTAACACACACAAAAACATAATAATAACACATTCATACCACACACATTAACCTCAACCAAACTTACTCCCTTGATAATAAAAATTCTTACCTGGTCGATTATCAATAAGTACATCCGATGGTAACACATCAGTTGTTGTAGATGTCGCCTCTATATATCGTATATCCTTTTGCAGTAATAGTCGGCCATTTTTTGAATATACATTTGTTTCATCAAATTTTATCATATGATAATCTTGAATTTTATATAAACCTAACATTAGAAATGACCAAACGCCTAACGCGAATAAAATTTTTAAGATAAATTTCTGTTGTAATTGAAACATATTCATTTTGAACATATATTATGTATTTTTATCTATGTAATACTAAAATTTATAGGTATAGGTTGTTGTGGTTATGCTGTGTGTACAATTTTCCTGGTGTGTATTTACGGAAAATCTGAAAATAGAAAAAAAAAAAAATTTTGTTTTATAGACAATAAAAAATACTTGATTTATTTAGTTTGTATAATATTTCCAGTTTACAATGAAATTACATATCGAGACTTTTTTTTTGGTGTTTTTCCGCCTACACCCGGAAAACTATTTATTTTACTTTCATGTACATGTGATTATAAAATTAGAAATGTCGCAATATCTATCTATGTAGTTATAAATTGACGGCAAATGTAATGAAATTATTGGTTTTTGGGTAAGCATATGGTAAAAATGAGGCATTTTGATGCCAATTTTTTAGAAGTTGAACTAGACAATTTTGTTTTCGGCAGGAATCACCACAGCGTTAGCATAAAAATGGTCTACAATCGATCGAGAATATTACTAATGCGAGGTGACATGGATTTTAATCCACTTTGCTCAAATCCATCGAAATTTAGGAATTTTAGAATTTGATTATTTATTAATATAGATAATCTAGAGTCGCTTTAGTAATAACACAGATAATTATTTAGAAAATTGAGAATTTAGAAAAAATATTTGGAGCGTTGGATATCAAACAAGCCAAGAAATGTGAAAGTTTCAAACAAGGCATTGGCTCTTTATCGCGCGAATACAACACTCTATGCCAGAGGAATACTTTGACAAGTTACTGAACATCCATTAATGAAATATTCGTACAAAAAATCATTCCAAAGTCAACTAGCAGAATGAAATACGATTATGTATCATATAAGATCAACATCTCTGAAGAGGCCTTTCAAGCAGCGATATCATCCAAATTATGGCCGGCGATGAACTCCGGCTAAACCACTGATACCGATAACACAAAACATGCGTTGTGCGCAGTTAACGGCGAAATTCTGTTTGTTAAATTTGGTAAATTATATTACCGAGCAAATACCTGCTAAAAGTCTAGTTCATTGTAGAGTAAACAAACGGAAATCCTGCATCAATAGGCAGATTCAAATATGTATTGTTTTGAAAGCTCACCTCGAAACTCCGCAAATCATCTGCAACCAAAATAGTGATGTGCTAAACCGGTTCTTTTTGTTCTGTTTTGCTATTTTCTCTTACGTTTTTAACAAAAAAGAACCGACTTAGCCCATCACTAAACCAAAACAAATTTGGCAGAAGATTGTGAACAATGCTTCCAATTCTTAGAATTGCTTACTAATAAAGGAATCTCTTCGATAAAAACTAATTCGCTTACGGATGTGATCACTACTAATCGCTGTAGCCATGTACGAAAATTTGGGCAAATGTATGCTAAGTCGTACTTGAAGAAGATGGATATTAATCTCAACAAACATTACCTCAAAATAATTAATCCATTAACTGAGTTATATAAGGCTGAGCATAAATAAACCGTTGTCATAATTAAACATAACAAAATCATGTGCCGTGATCTTATTTGGTACGTAAATTAACCTCTTCATTACAACATCAAAACCTGATGTCTTCTCCAATGTCGACCGTCTGGAAAAAGTAATTATTTTGTGGCATAACTTCTTCGAATGTCAAATGGATACTGAATATGCCATTTATCGATTCAGTTAGTAGAAACGGCCTTTATCATCTAGATGGATTGTTGATATACTACTACCGTACATGACTCACTGAAGAGATATATTTATCTAACAACACACCTCTTCCTTCAGCACTTACTTACTATTAAGAAGTAGCTGATCATTACTATCGGAATTCAATAAACGAAATTTTAACCTTTATGAAATTCCCCAACAATCTTGTGATCGAGTGATGGAGATGTATTCATTACACAGGCACACAAAAAGAAGTCGTGACCCAGAGGGGAGACCCCACTATTCCTACGTTTTCGAGGTCGCTGAAACCGATTATGACCGTAAAAAATGATTCCAATTCCCCACTCTCCCGTTAACAGCCCCCTGAGGGTCGAAATTTCAATTTCCATGCAAAATTGAGATGGATGTATATTTCTATGTTTTTTGAGTCGCTGGAACCGAAAATGACAACAAAAAGTAAATTTGACCCCTCCATCACCCCCTAGCACCCCTTACTACCTCCTGGAGAGAGTTGGAATTTCTATTTTCTTTCAAAATTAAGATGTGTATTTTTATGTTTTTCGCTTTGACGTGCAGTGCACAATTCGGTGTACTTATTTAACGTAAGTTCCTTCGCCTCTCACGATTTTGGGTGCTTACTTCTTCCTGTGGTACCGAACTCTTTTGCTTTCAAACAATCTTCTGAAAAGTTTCCTCTTATTGGCTCTCCTCTGTTCTGGCAAGTCCCTTTTCAAATTTCAGCAGTAGACAGCCAACATACTGACATCCCGTTAACCTTGATAGCGTCGTTCCATTTTTTTAAGATTATGGTGAAAGCTTTCATCTTGCCCCTCGATATAGTCGTCTAAATTCTACGGAAAATAGGCTACATAGGACTCGAGGAACTGCAGTTTCAAATTCATCAGGTAACCAAGATTCTAAAAGTTTATGAGCAGCTTTTTTATTTCTCTCTTGTAGTTCGGAGTCTTTTGATTGAATAGGAAATTTTCTACCATACTTTTAAAGCTGAGCCATGCGTCCTTTTCTCTAATACCCATTGATTGGATGAACTCGGAGTCGAGCAGAAGCTTCCGAATTTCCGGACCGTCGAAAATTCCTTCTTTAAGCTTGCTTCTGATTTGTTCGGAAATTTCCTCTGGATGTAAATGAAAGTAGCTTCCTTTCTGTCTAATGCTTTCACAAATTGCTTCATTAACTCGAGCTTTATGTAGTGGAGGCAGAAAAACTTTTTCAGTTGGTACAAGTGGTTACTGAGAACATTCTCAGAGCCAGCGATTAAAGCGGCCCTAGCAATTTTTTCCCTACTTTTTGCCATGAAGGCATATTTTTTACCTAGGAACTTAGCCGGTTACTCGTTATCCGCCTGTACCGCGTGGAGGTGTTCTAGTCACAAAAGTAGATCCAGACTCAGTTCTACTCCGGAGGCATGGAATAAAATTGAGTAGCTTTGAAGTATAAATAAGACTGATCTCTGAGTAGCAGAAAAATTAAAACCAAAGAGAAAACGAAATGCAAACGGAAGAGAAAAATATTGACATATCTTGTTGAAATGAAATATCAAGTTCAAAATATGAAGAATAAACCCGGATTATGATTTGGACAAAATAAAATTTTTTAGTTAATGACTCGGCAAATAAGAAACAAAATAGTGGCATGTTTGAAATATGACAACCTAGCTTCCAGAGCTTCCTCCACCCTGAGCGGCAAATACGGAACCTACAAGGTAAGAATCATACCCCCCCCCCTTGTTAACTTTAATGGCAATCATATTAAACTAGTTTAAGCTCTCCAAATATACGTCGATTCTACATTGGTCTACAGAGGAGTGTCTCCATCCTACTTGAGGGATTTGTCACGAGATGCAAGGTGTAATTGAAGGGTCAAATTTGTGTTTTATAGTCAATTTCGTTTCGAGCGACCCAACAAACGTGGCAATATGCATTCAACTCAACTTCGCATGAACATTGAAATTTCAATCCCTTTCTGGGAGTAGTAAGGAAGGGGCGGGCTTTTCGTTGTCAATTTCGATTCCAGCGCCCCAAAAAACATAGAAATGCATATCCATCTCAATTTTGCATGAAAATTGAAATTTAAACCCCTTTCTGGGGGTACTAAAAGGGCGCTAGGAGTGATGGAAAGGTCGAATTTATTTTCTGTTATCATTTTCGGTTGTAGCATGCGAAGAAACGTAGGAATGCACATCCATTCCAACTTTGCATGCAAACTGAAATTTAACACCCCCCCCCCCCCCATTTCTTAAAATCATAACAGCTAACAGGGGTTAAACTCAAATAACATTGTAAACTTTGTTAAATTCTTATTATTGAAGCCGTGATATACAAATTGTAATCGCCTTTGTTTATGCAACTTCTAAGCTATAAACTATTTAAATTTTAGAAAAACGGTCTTTAAACTCTGAATTCGGAATTTAACATTCTAAAGAAAGCAATAATATAGAGTTTCACGATCAAATTTAAATTAACCACGTCAAATTTTGTTTCAAAGTTTCGGAATACTTATTTAATATGTTAACATTTTCGTTTACAATTAGATGAAAATTTATTCTCTTGGCAATCGTCATTTTCGTGTCCCTTAGCAGCACGTTTAATCATTATGCTAATGCGACGAACATGGTTAAATGTTCGTTTAAGACGGGCACTGCGACTACGGCTAACTTTACGTTGAACATTACGGCGAACGTTACGTCGAACATTATGGCGTACAATACGACGAACTTTAACGCCACGACCAACTCTACGGCCGACGCTGCGACTAACTCCACGGCCAACCTTGCGACCAACACTGCGGCCAACACTGCGGCCAATGGTACGACCAACGGTACGACTAACGGCGCGACCAACGCCACGACCAACGGCACGGCCAACACCACGACCAATGGCACGGCCAACGCCACGACCAATGGCGCGGCCAATGCCACGACCAATCACATGACCAATAAGGCGTCCAATGCCGCCAAATATAAATCTATCCGAAAACTCATCGTTGCTTGCACACATTGTAATTAGGCCACAAATTTTCTGTAAATAAAATCAATGAAATTCAAATTTTAATTTGCCCCAGATGCACGCGGAACAAACCTCAGATGATTCATTTGACTCGAGTAATTCGACAAATTTCAACAAAACTAGTTTATCAAATACAATATAAGTTAATACATTTTTATCCGTTATCAACCAATCCAAAGTGATTTTGCAGTCAGCACATTGTTGATTTATTGGTGGCGTAATCGTACAATGCGCCAATCCAACGATGGATATAAAAAAAATGATAATAAGATTCATTATAAAAAATAATTAGCACACTGAAGTTTAGCGATCGATTCCAATGTATTTATATCGCTTCGCTATAGAAAACAAAGTTACTAGTACACCGGATTTAAATAGTTGATGACTATTTCGCTGCACCGTGCTGTAATCTTTCTAATAGCGGAAATGCACAAAGCGCAGTGTGGTCTTAATTTTAAAAAACGTGAGAATTTATCTATGCGGTGATAAACGTTGATTATTTACATTTACACAAAACTTCACAAATAATAAAGAGTTCAAGAATGGGAAAGTTCAGCTTTCTACCAATTCTAAAAATCGAGATTAACTCTCAACTTTGCTTATTTCATTGAAGAGGCCAACTTTTTATCGAATGTCTGTTTTATCATTAAGCAGTACAACCAAAAATTCTCAAAGTTTGTGATCAATCTTACCTAACCTATTAAAGGCTGCAAAACCAAAAAAATGTAGTAGATATAAGATTACAATTTTGGACGATATCATGACTTCTAAATGAAAGTTGATGTTTTAAATCCTCGAAATTATAGATAAGCTTCAAAATTGATTTCAAAATTTCAGCATTCAACGAACTCGAATTTTTGAAAAAGTTACCAAAATTTGGTAGAGCCTCCGAATTTTACCAAAATTTGATTTCAGAGTTAGAATTAAAATTTGATTATAAAATAATCCGAATTTTTGAGAAAACTTACTAAAATTTAAGAAAGTTTCTAAAATACAAAAACCGATAAACGATAAAGTTTGGATTCCAAAACCAAATCCATTCCATTAAAATTTAAAATTTTGCTATTAGAACTTTCCAAAGCTGTGGGATTTTATCAAAATTTGTTTTAGAATAAGAACTAAACAAATGCTCAAAATTTCTGCATTCAAGGAACTCAAATTTTTGCTAAAGTGTACCATAATGTCATATTAAACTTTAAAATTCTCAATTTTTTATGTAAACTTAACAAGGCTTCAAAAGCTCAAAATCCGATAAACAACCAAATTTGGATTTTAGAAATGGTTCTATCCCATTGAAATTTAAAATTTTGATACTCGAAATTAGAAATTTCCAAAGCTTCGAGATTTTACCAAAATTGATTTTAAAATTTCAGCATTCACCTAAATTGAATTTTTGAGAAAACTTACCAAAATTTGAACATCTAAATTAAAATTTGATTTCAACATTTCAGCATCCATAAGAAACTCGAATCAACGCTCGTTGGTAATCTTACCAAAATTTTATAATTTCTTAATTAAATTCATTTTTAAATGCAAACTTGAGGATGCTTAAAAGCTCAAAACCCGAAAACTAACTAAAAATGGATTTTAAAAAGAATCCATGGCATTAAAATTTAAAATTTTGCTATTTTAAAATTTGAAATTTCCAAAGCTGTTGGATTATATTAAAATTTCATTTAGAATACGAATTAAAAAATATTCAAAATTTCTGCATTCAGGGAATTCGAATTTTTGAGATAATTTACTAAAATAATAATTTTAAAATTCTAAATTTTTTATATAAACTTAACAAACTTCAAAAGCTCAAAATCCGATAAACAACAAAAAATGATGTGGTCCATCCCATTGAAATTTAAAATTTTGATACTCAAAATTAGAAATTTCCAAAGATTCAACTTACCAAAATTTGGACACCTGAAGGCGGCTTTAAAAGCTCGAAAACCTATAAACTATGAAATTTGGATTTTAAAAATGAATTTATGCCATTGAAATTTTAGATTTCGAAATTAGAAATTTCCCAAGTTTCTACACTTAAAGAACTCGAATTAACGTTCGTTGGTAATCTTACGAAAATTTCGCATTTGGATTTTTAAAATTCGCAATTAAATTCATTATGCAAACTTGAGGATGCTTAAAAGCTCAAAAACCGATAGGCTATGAAATATGGATATAAAAAATGAATCCGTTTCATTGAAATTTAAAATTTTGTTATTCGAATTTACAAAGCTTCCGAATTTCACCAAAATTTAATTTGAGAGTTAAAATCAAAATTTGGTTTGAAAATTTCAGCAGTGAAGGAACCCGAATTTTTGAGAAATACTAAAACTTAAAGAGGCTTCGAAAGCTCAAAAACCGAAAACTAAGAAATTTGGATTTTAGAAAGGAATTCATTCCATTAAAATTTAAAATTTTACTGTTTTAAAATTTGAAATTTCCAAAGCTGTGGGATTTTATCAAAATTTGTTTTAGAATAAGAACTAAAAATATGCTGAAAATTTCAGCATTCAAGGAACTCAAATTTTTGGCAAAAGTGTACTATAATGTCATATTAAACTTTAAATGCTCAATTTTTTATAAAATAACAAGGCTTAACTTAACAAGGCTCCAAAAGCTCAAAATTCCAATAACTATGAAATTCTAATTTTTAAAATGGTCCCATCCCATTTAAATTTAAAACGGTAATATTCGAAATTGGAAATTTCGAAAGCTTTAGGATTGAAAAAAAATTGATTTCAAAATTTAGCATTCAATGAAATAGATTTTTTGCGAAAACTTATCAAAATTTGCTAATTAGAAATTTACATTTCTCATTTTGAGATGTAAATTGACGATGCCTTTATAAATTTCGAATTTGGATTTAAAAAATGAATCGAAATTCGAAATTTTTAAAGCAAAGTTTGATT
Organism: Tipula helvola; assembly: GCA_963556165.1. NCBI lineage: Eukaryota > Metazoa > Arthropoda > Insecta > Diptera > Tipulidae > Tipula > Tipula helvola. The sequence goes on along the minus strand of OY744481.1, from coordinate 161,574,080 downwards.
TTACCAAAGTTTAATTTGTGAATTAAAATTAAAATTTGATTTCAAAATTTTAGTATTGAAGGAACTGGTATGTATCTGGAAATCAGATACATTGGAAATCTTATAGCCATAAGGAGGCCTCAAAAACCGATAAACCATTTAATTTAGATTTTAAAAACGAATCCATTCAATTCAAATTTTCTGTTACAAATTTCCAAAGCTGTGAGATTTTATCAAAATTTCTTTAACGAATAAAAAATTGTTCAAAATTTCAGCATTTAAGGAACTCAAATTTTTGAGAAAATTTACTAAAATGTCGTATTCGATTTTAAAATTCTCGACTTTTTATGTTAAGGGACGGTTTAAAAGCTCAATAATAGATAAACTATGAAATTTGGGTTCAAAAAATTTCATTGAAATTTAAAATTTTAGTATTCGACATTAGAAATCAAAACAAATTGATATCATGACACGCGCGTCATTGAGTTTGAGACAGATAATTATGAAAAAGTTATTTAACAATAATAATTAAAAATACGCGTGTAAAAATAAATCTATTCGTATTTACAACTAAATTAGAAATTAGAGATAATGATATTCAGAATCTAAAACAATTGCAATAAACAATAAATCGTAAATAGATAAATTCTAAAAATGTCATGTGCAGTTTGTACTCAAACTGCAACTATATAAAAGCCGATTAAAATTGTATCGCCGATATTCATAGTTTAACCGTTATAAAATATTGTCAGTTTCTAATAACAAAAAAAAAAATGAAATTATTTGCCATTTTGTTGTTGTGTACTGTTGGTATGGCATATTCTGCCACATTAAATCCACAATGTAGTATATGCACAACTACTTTGGATTGGGTACGAACAAACGATAATGTTTTAAGTTTTATGCGAACCGACGAAGAGGTGTCAGACGAACTTTTGGCTCTTCTTGAATCTGATGTTGCATCTGAGGTTTGTATTGCTTACGTGTATAGACTTACGGTTTTATTTTGATATGACATTCTTCTAATTTTCAGGATGTGTGTGCTCAATTTTTTATGTGCGAAACTGATGTTGGCGAAGCGAACTATTTGACTGTTTTAAGAGGTGGTGGTGGTCGTAGAATTCATGGCGGTCATGGTGGTCATGGTCATGGTCATGGTCATGGTCATGGTCATGGTCATGGTCATGGTCATGGTCATGGTCATGGTCGTGGTATTCGCAATTGTATTAAATACGGTAATTGTTAATTAGTCAACACATAATGGAAAGGCGCTCTCTTAATCAAAATACTAAAAAGCTTTATCTTTAAAATTTATTGAAATAATTAAGGAATCTAAAAATATATTTTAAATACGCTTGTGAAGTTTATCCTAAGTTGGAACTAAACCAACAAAAACAACAGAATCTGTAAATGTATTGGTAAAAATGACAAAAATGACATTTAGGCGAACATTTTTCAATAAATAATTTGAAAACTTTTATTTGTTGTTTTAAATAAATTAAGTTTTGTTATAATCAAATTGAATTATGTATTTTGTTAACCCAAAAAAATAAAACCTACATAAATACACATCTATATACTAAAATAACATAATTCGAAAAGTGTATGTCTGTTAAATAACTTGTAAAGTTATGCTTTTCATATTGCCACATTTGGAAACATAAAAGTTAGGATTTTCTTAAGAAAGTCTGTATCTTAAGATCTTCCATATTTATCTCCAACGCCACTATGATTTTTTGGAAGGCCTGATCTAAGACTACGAGCATGCTTAACCATTTGAAAAGCTAATGCCTTTCACATGGTCAAATTGCAATATTTGTGAATTTACTATATAGGATTTTCTTAAGAAAGTCTGTATCTTAAGATTTTCCATATTTATCTCCAACGCCACTATGATTTTTTGGAAGGCCTAATCTAAGACTACGAGCATGCTTAACCATTTGAAAAGCTAATGCCTTTCACATGGTCAAATTGCAATATTTGTGAATTTACTATATAGAATTTTCTTAAGAAAGTCTGTATCTTAAGATTTTCCATATTTATCTCCAACGCCACTATGATTTTTTGGAAGGCCTGATCTAAGACTACGAGCATGCTTAACCATTTGAAAAGCTAATGCCTTTCACATGGTCAAATTGCAATATTTGTGAATTTACTATATAGGATTTTCTTAAGAAAGTCTGTATCTTAAGATTTTCCATATTTATCTCCAATGCCACTATGATTTTTTGGAAGGCTTAATCTAAGACTACGAGCATGCTTAACCATGTGAAAAGCTAATGCCTTTCACATGGTCAAATTGCAATATTTGTGAATTTACTATATAGGATTTTCTTAAGAAAGTCTGTATCTTAAGATTTTCCATATTTATCTCCAACGCCACTATGATTTTTTGGAAGGCCTAATCTAAGACTACGAGCATGCTTAACCATTTGAAAAGCTAATGCCTTTCACATGGTCAAATTGCAATATTTGTGAATTTACTATATAGAATTTTCTTAAGAAAGTCTGTATCTTAAGATTTTCCATATTTATCTCCAATGCCACTATGATTTTTTGGAAGGCTTAATCTAAGACTACGAGCATGCTTAACCATGTGAAAAGCTAATGCCTTTCACATGGTCAAATTGCAATATTTGTGAATTTACTATATAGGATTTTCTTAAGAAAGTCTGTATCTTAAGATTTTCCATATTTATCTCCAACGCCACTATGATTTTTTGGAAGGCCTAATCTAAGACTACGAGCATGCTTAACCATTTGAAAAGCTAATGCCTTTCACATGGTCAAATTGGAATATTTGTGAATTTACTATATAGAATTTTCTTAAGAAAGTCTGTATCTTAAGATTTTCCATATTTATCTCCAACGCCACTATGATTTTTTGGAAGGCCTAATCTAAGACTACGAGCATGCTTAACCATTTGAAAAGCTAATGCCTTTCACATGGTCAAATTGCAATATTTGTGAATTTACTATATAGAATTTTCTTAAGAAAGTCTGTATCTTAAGATTTTCCATATTTATCTCCAACGCCACTATGATTTTTTGGAAGGCCTAATCTAAGACTACGAGCATGCTTAACCATTTGAAAAGCTAATGCCTTTCACATGGTCAAATTGCAATATTTGTGAATTTACTATATAGAATTTTCTTAAGAAAGTCTGTATCTTAAGATTTTCCATATTTATCTCCAATGCCACTATGATTTTTTGGAAGGCTTAATCTAAGACTACGAGCATGCTTAACCATGTGAAAAGCTAATGCCTTTCACATGGTCAAATTGCAATATTTGTGAATTTACTATATAGGATTTTCTTAAGAAAGTCTGTATCTTAAGATTTTCCATATTTATCTCCAACGCCACTATGATTTTTTGGAAGGCCTAATCTAAGACTACGAGCATGCTTAACCATTTGAAAAGCTAATGCCTTTCACATGGTCAAATTGCAATATTTGTGAATTTACTATATAGAATTTTCTTAAGAAAGTCTGTATCTTAAGATTTTCCATATTTATCTCCAACGCCACTATGATTTTTTGGAAGGCCTAATCTAAGACTACGAGCATGCTTAACCATTTGAAAAGCTAATGCCTTTCACATGGTCAAATTGGAATATTTGTGAATTTACTATATAGAATTTTCTTAAGAAAGTCTGTATCTTAAGATTTTCCATATTTATCTCCAACGCCACTATGATTTTTTGGAAGGCCTAATCTAAGACTACGAGCATGCTTAACCATTTGAAAAGCTAATGCCTTTCACATGGTCAAATTGCAATATTTGTGAATTTACTATATAGGATTTTCTTAAGAAAGTCTGTATCTTAAGATTTTCCATATTTATCTCCAACGCCACTATGATTTTTTGGAAGGCCTAATCTAAGACTACGAGCATGCTTAACCATTTGAAAAGCTAATGCCTTTCACATGGTCAAATTGCAATATTTGTGAATTTACTATATAGAATTTTCTTAAGAAAGTCTGTATCTTAAGATTTTCCATATTTATCTCCAACGCCACTATGATTTTTTGGAAGGCCTAATCTAAGACTACGAGCATGCTTAACCATTTGAAAAGCTAATGCCTTTCACATGGTCAAATTGGAATATTTGTGAATTTACTATATAGAATTTTCTTAAGAAAGTCTGTATCTTAAGATTTTCCATATTTATCTCCAACGCCACTATGATTTTTTGGAAGGCCTAATCTAAGACTACGAGCATGCTTAACCATTTGAAAAGCTAATGCCTTTCACATGGTCAAATTGCAATATTTGTGAATTTACTATATAGGATTTTCTTAAGAAAGTCTGTATCTTAAGATTTTCCATATTTATCTCCAACGCCACTATGATTTTTTGGAAGGCCTAATCTAAGACTACGAGCATGCTTAACCATTTGAAAAGCTAATGCCTTTCACATGGTCAAATTGCAATATTTGTGAATTTACTATATAGAATTTTCTTAAGAAAGTCTGTATCTTAAGATTTTCCATATTTATCTCCAATGCCACTATGATTTTTTGGAAGGCTTAATCTAAGACTACGAGCATGCTTAACCATTTGAAAAGCTAATGCCTTTCACATGGTCAAATTGCAATATTTGTGAATTTACTATATAGAATTTTCTTAAGAAAGTCTGTATCTTAAGATTTTCCATATTTATCTCCAACGCCACTATGATTTTTTGGAAGGCCTAATCTAAGACTACGAGCATGCTTAACCATTTGAAAAGCTAATGCCTTTCACATGGTCAAATTGCAATATTTGTGAATTTACTATATAGGATTTTCTTAAGAAAGTCTGTATCTTAAGATTTTCCATATTTATCTCCAACGCCACTATGATTTTTTGGAAGGCCTAATCTAAGACTACGAGCATGCTTAACCATTTGAAAAGCTAATGCCTTTCACATGGTCAAATTGCAATATTTGTGAATTTACTATATAGAATTTTCTTAAGAAAGTCTGTATCTTAAGATTTTCCATATTTATCTCCAATGCCACTATGATTTTTTGGAAGGCCTGATCTAAGACTACGAGCATGCTTAACCATTTGAAAAGCTAATGCCTTTCACATGGTCAAATTGCAATATTTGTGAATTTACTATATAGAATTTTCTTAAGAAAGTCTGTATCTTAAGATTTTCCATATTTATCTCCAACGCCACTATGATTTTTTGGAAGGCCTAATCTAAGACTACGAGCATGCTTAACCATTTGAAAAGCTAATGCCTTTCACATGGTCAAATTGCAATATTTGTGAATTTACTATATAGAATTTTCTTAAGAAAGTCTGTATCTTAAGATTTTCCATATTTATCTCCAACGCCACTATGATTTTTTGGAAGGCTTAATCTAAGACTACGAGCATGCTTAACCATTTGAAAAGCTAATGCCTTTCACATGGTCAAATTGCAATATTTGTGAATTTACTATATAGGATTTTCTTAAGAAAGTCTGTATCTTAAGATTTTCCATATTTATCTCCAACGCCACTATGATTTTTTGGAAGGCCTAATCTAAGACTACGAGCATGCTTAACCATTTGAAAAGCTAATGCCTTTCACATGGTCAAATTGCAATATTTGTGAATTTACTATATAGAATTTTCTTAAGAAAGTCTGTATCTTAAGATTTTCCATATTTATCTCCAATGCCACTATGATTTTTTGGAAGGCCTGATCTAAGACTACGAGCATGCTTAACCATTTGAAAAGCTAATGCCTTTCACATGGTCAAATTGCAATATTTGTGAATTTACTATATAGAATTTTCTTAAGAAAGTCTGTATCTTAAGATTTTCCATATTTATCTCCAATGCCACTATGATTTTTTGGAAGGCCTAATCTAAGACTACGAGCATGCTTAACCATTTGAAAAGCTAATGCCTTTCACATGGTCAAATTGCAATATTTGTGAATTTACTATATAGAATTTTCTTAAGAAAGTCTGTATCTTAAGATTTTCCATATTTATCTCCAACGCCACTATGATTTTTTGGAAGGCCTAATCTAAGACTACGAGCATGCTTAACCATTTGAAAAGCTAATGCCTTTCACATGGTCAAATTGCAATATTTGTGAATTTACTATATAGAATTTTCTTAAGAAAGTCTGTATCTTAAGATTTTCCATATTTATCTCCAATGCCACTATGATTTTTTGGAAGGCCTAATCTAAGACTACGAGCATGCTTAACCATTTGAAAAGCTAATGCCTTTCACATGGTCAAATTGCAATATTTGTGAATTTACTATATAGGATTTTCTTAAGAAAGTCTGTATCTTAAGATTTTCCATATTTATCTCCAACGCCACTATGATTTTTTGGAAGGCCTAATCTAAGATTACGAGCATGCTTAACCATTTGAAAAGCTAATGCCTTTCACATGGTCAAATTGCAATATTTGTGAATTTACTATATAGAATTTTCTTAAGAAAGTCTGTATCTTAAGATTTTCCATATTTATCTCCAACGCCACTATGATTTTTTGGAAGGCCTAATCTAAGACTACGAGCATGCTTAACCATTTGAAAAGCTAATGCCTTTCACATGGTCAAATTGCAATATTTGTGAATTTACTATATAGAATTTTCTTAAGAAAGTCTGTATCTTAAGATTTTCCATATTTATCTCCAATGCCACTATGATTTTTTGGAAGGCCTAATCTAAGACTACGAGCATGCTTAACCATTTGAAAAGCTAATGCCTTTCACATGGTCAAATTGCAATATTTGTGAATTTACTATATAGGATTTTCTTAAGAAAGTCTGTATCTTAAGATTTTCCATATTTATCTCCAACGCCACTATGATTTTTTGGAAGGCCTAATCTAAGATTACGAGCATGCTTAACCATTTGAAAAGCTAATGCCTTTCACATGGTCAAATTGCAATATTTGTGAATTTACTATATAGGATTTTCTTAAGAAAGTCTGTATCTTAAGATTTTCCATATTTATCTCCAACGCCACTATGATTTTTTAGAAGGCCTAATCTAAGACTATACGCTTGCTTAACCATTTGAAAAGCTAATGCCTTTCACATGGTCAAATTGCAATATTTGTGAATTTACTATATAGAATTTTCTTAAGAAAGTCTGTATCTTAAGATTTTCCATATTTATCTCCAATGCCACTATGATTTTTTGGAAGGCTTAATCTAAGACTACGAGCATGCTTAACCATTTGAAAAGCTAATGCCTTTCACATGGTCAAATTGCAATATTTGTGAATTTACTATATAGAATTTTCTTAAGAAAGTCTGTATCTTAAGATTTTCCATATTTATCTCCAATGCCACTATGATTTTTTGGAAGGCTTAATCTAAGACTACGAGCATGCTTAACCATTTGAAAAGCTAATGCCTTTCACATGGTCAAATTGCAATATTTGTGAATTTACTATATAGGATTTTCTTAAGAAAGTCTGTATCTTAAGATTTTCCATATTTATCTCCAACGCCACTATGATTTTTTGGAAGGCCTAATCTAAGACTACGAGCATGCTTAACCATTTGAAAAGCTAATGCCTTTCACATGGTCAAATTGCAATATTTGTGAATTTACTATATAGAATTTTCTTAAGAAAGTCTGTATCTTAAGATTTTCCATATTTATCTCCAATGCCACTATGATTTTTTGGAAGGCCTGATCTAAGACTACGAGCATGCTTAACCATTTGAAAAGCTAATGCCTTTCACATGGTCAAATTGCAATATTTGTGAATTTACTATATAGAATTTTCTTAAGAAAGTCTGTATCTTAAGATTTTCCATATTTATCTCCAATGCCACTATGATTTTTTGGAAGGCCTAATCTAAGACTACGAGCATGCTTAACCATTTGAAAAGCTAATGCCTTTCACATGGTCAAATTGCAATATTTGTGAATTTACTATATAGGATTTTCTTAAGAAAGTCTGTATCTTAAGATTTTCCATATTTATCTCCAATGCCACTATGATTTTTTGGAAGGCTTAATCTAAGACTACGAGCATGCTTAACCATTTGAAAAACTAATGCCTTTCACATGGTCAAATTGCAATATTTGTGAATTTACTATATAGGATTTTCTTAAGAAAGTCTGTATCTTAAGATTTTCCATATTTATCTCCAACGCCACTATGATTTTTTGGAAGGCCTAATCTAAGACTACGAGCATGCTTAACCATTTCAAAAGCTAATGCCTTTCACATGGTCAAATTGCAATATTTGTGAATTTACTATATAGAATTTTCTTAAGAAAGTCTGTATCTTAAGATTTTCCATATTTATCTCCAATGCCACTATGATTTTTTGGAAGGCCTGATCTAAGACTACGAGCATGCTTAACCATTTGAAAAGCTAATGCCTTTCACATGGTCAAATTGCAATATTTGTGAATTTACTATATAGAATTTTCTTAAGAAAGTCTGTATCTTAAGATTTTCCATATTTATCTCCAATGCCACTATGATTTTTTGGAAGGCCTAATCTAAGACTACGAGCATGCTTAACCATTTGAAAAGCTAATGCCTTTCACATGGTCAAATTGCAATATTTGTGAATTTACTATATAGGATTTTCTTAAGAAAGTCTGTATCTTAAGATTTTCCATATTTATCTCCAATGCCACTATGATTTTTTGGAAGGCTTAATCTAAGACTACGAGCATGCTTAACCATTTGAAAAGCTAATGCCTTTCACATGGTCAAATTGCAATATTTGTGAATTTACTATATAGGATTTTCTTAAGAAAGTCTGTATCTTAAGATTTTCCATATTTATCTCCAACGCCACTATGATTTTTTGGAAGGCCTAATCTAAGACTACGAGCATGCTTAACCATTTGAAAAGCTAATGCCTTTCACATGGTCAAATTGCAATATTTGTGAATTTACTATATAGAATTTTCTTAAGAAAGTCTGTATCTTAAGATTTTCCATATTTATCTCCAATGCCACTATGATTTTTTGGAAGGCCTGATCTAAGACTACGAGCATGCTTAACCATTTGAAAAGCTAATGCCTTTCACATGGTCAAATTGCAATATTTGTGAATTTACTATATAGAATTTTCTTAAGAAAGTCTGTATCTTAAGATTTTCCATATTTATCTCCAATGCCACTATGATTTTTTGGAAGGCCTAATCTAAGACTACGAGCATGCTTAACCATTTGAAAAGCTAATGCCTTTCACATGGTCAAATTGCAATATTTGTGAATTTACTATATAGAATTTTCTTAAGAAAGTCTGTATCTTAAGATTTTCCATATTTATCTCCAACGCCACTATGATTTTTTGGAAGGCCTAATCTAAGACTACGAGCATGCTTAACCATTTGAAAAGCTAATGCCTTTCACATGGTCAAATTGCAATATTTGTGAATTTACTATATAGAATTTTCTTAAGAAAGTCTGTATCTTAAGATTTTCCATATTTATCTCCAATGCCACTATGATTTTTTGGAAGGCCTAATCTAAGACTACGAGCATGCTTAACCATTTGAAAAGCTAATGCCTTTCACATGGTCAAATTGCAATATTTGTGAATTTACTATATAGGATTTTCTTAAGAAAGTCTGTATCTTAAGATTTTCCATATTTATCTCCAACGCCACTATGATTTTTTGGAAGGCCTAATCTAAGATTACGAGCATGCTTAACCATTTGAAAAGCTAATGCCTTTCACATGGTCAAATTGCAATATTTGTGAATTTACTATATAGGATTTTCTTAAGAAAGTCTGTATCTTAAGATTTTCCATATTTATCTCCAACGCCACTATGATTTTTTAGAAGGCCTAATCTAAGACTATACGCTTGCTTAACCATTTGAAAAGCTAATGCCTTTCACATGGTCAAATTGCAATATTTGTGAATTTACTATATAGAATTTTCTTAAGAAAGTCTGTATCTTAAGATTTTCCATATTTATCTCCAATGCCACTATGATTTTTTGGAAGGCTTAATCTAAGACTACGAGCATGCTTAACCATTTGAAAAGCTAATGCCTTTCACATGGTCAAATTGCAATATTTGTGAATTTACTATATAGAATTTTCTTAAGAAAGTCTGTATCTTAAGATTTTCCATATTTATCTCCAATGCCACTATGATTTTTTGGAAGGCTTAATCTAAGACTACGAGCATGCTTAACCATTTGAAAAGCTAATGCCTTTCACATGGTCAAATTGCAATATTTGTGAATTTACTATATAGGATTTTCTTAAGAAAGTCTGTATCTTAAGATTTTCCATATTTATCTCCAACGCCACTATGATTTTTTGGAAGGCCTAATCTAAGACTACGAGCATGCTTAACCATTTGAAAAGCTAATGCCTTTCACATGGTCAAATTGCAATATTTGTGAATTTACTATATAGAATTTTCTTAAGAAAGTCTGTATCTTAAGATTTTCCATATTTATCTCCAATGCCACTATGATTTTTTGGAAGGCCTAATCTAAGACTACGAGCATGCTTAACCATTTGAAAAGCTAATGCCTTTCACATGGTCAAATTGCAATATTTGTGAATTTACTATATAGAATTTTCTTAAGAAAGTCTGTATCTTAAGATTTTCCATATTTATCTCCAATGCCACTATGATTTTTTGGAAGGCCTAATCTAAGACTACGAGCATGCTTAACCATTTGAAAAGCTAATGCCTTTCACATGGTCAAATTGCAATATTTGTGAATTTACTATATAGAATTTTCTTAAGAAAGTCTGTATCTTAAGATTTTCCATATTTATCTCCAACGCCACTATGATTTTTTGGAAGGCCTAATCTAAGACTACGAGCATGCTTAACCATTTGAAAAGCTAATGCCTTTCACATGGTCAAATTGCAATATTTGTGAATTTACTATATAGAATTTTCTTAAGAAAGTCTGTATCTTAAGATTTTCCATATTTATCTCCAATGCCACTATGATTTTTTGGAAGGCCTAATCTAAGACTACGAGCATGCTTAACCATTTGAAAAGCTAATGCCTTTCACATGGTCAAATTGCAATATTTGTGAATTTACTATATAGGATTTTCTTAAGAAAGTCTGTATCTTAAGATTTTCCATATTTATCTCCAACGCCACTATGATTTTTTGGAAGGCCTAATCTAAGATTACGAGCATGCTTAACCATTTGAAAAGCTAATGCCTTTCACATGGTCAAATTGCAATATTTGTGAATTTACTATATAGGATTTTCTTAAGAAAGTCTGTATCTTAAGATTTTCCATATTTATCTCCAACGCCACTATGATTTTTTAGAAGGCCTAATCTAAGACTATACGCATGCTTAACCATTTGAAAAGCTAATGCCTTTCACATGGTCAAATTGCAATATTTGTGAATTTACTATATAGAATTTCTTAAGAAAGTCTGTATCTTAAGATTTTCCATATTTATCTCCAATGCCACTATGATTTTTTGGAAGGCTTAATCTAAGACTACGAGCATGCTTAACCATTTGAAAAGCTAATGCCTTTCACATGGTCAAATTGCAATATTTGTGAATTTACTATATAGAATTTTCTTAAGAAAGTCTGTATCTTAAGATTTTCCATATTTATCTCCAATGCCACTATGATTTTTTGGAAGGCTTAATCTAAGACTACGAGCATGCTTAACCATTTGAAAAGCTAATGCCTTTCACATGGTCAAATTGCAATATTTGTGAATTTACTATATAGGATTTTCTTAAGAAAGTCTGTATCTTAAGATTTTTCCATATTTATCTCCAACGCCACTATGATTTTTTGGAAGGCCTAATCTAAGACTACGAGCATGCTTAACCATTTGAAAAGCTAATGCCTTTCACATGGTCAAATTGCAATATTTGTGAATTTACTATATAGAATTTTCTTAAGAAAGTCTGTATCTTAAGATTTTCCATATTTATCTCCAATGCCACTATGATTTTTTGGAAGGCCTGATCTAAGACTACGAGCATGCTTAACCATTTGAAAAGCTAATGCCTTTCACATGGTCAAATTGCAATATTTGTGAATTTACTATATAGGATTTTCTTAAGAAAGTCTGTATCTTAAGATTTTCCATATTTATCTCCAATGCCACTATGATTTTTTGGAAGGCCTAATCTAAGACTACGAGCATGCTTAACCATTTGAAAAGCTAATGCCTTTCACATGGTCAAATTGCAATATTTGTGAATTTACTATATAGGATTTTCTTAAGAAAGTCTGTATCTTAAGATTTTCCATATTTATCTCCAATGCCACTATGATTTTTTGGAAGGCTAATCTAAGACTACGAGCATGCTTAACCATTTGAAAGCTAATGCCTTTCACATGGTCAAATTGCAATATTTGTGAATTTACTATATAGATTTTCTTAAGAAAGTCTGTATCTTAAGATTTTCCATATTTATCTCCAATCGCCACTATGATTTTTTGGAAGGCCTAATCTAAGACTACGAGCATGCTTAACCATTTGAAAAGCTAATGCCTTTCACATGGTCAAATTGCAATATTTGTGAATTTACTATATAGGAATTTTCTTAAGAAAGTCTGTATCTTAAGATTTTCCATATTTATCTCCAATGCCACTATGATTTTTTGGAAGGCCTAATCTAAGACTACGAGCATGCTTAACCATTTGAAAAGCTAATGCCTTTCACATGGTCAAATTGCAATATTTGTGAATTTACTATATAGAATTTTCTTAAGAAAGTCTGTATCTTAAGATTTTCCATATTTATCTCCAATGCCACTATGATTTTTTGGAAGGCCTAATCTAAGACTACGAGCATGCTTAACCATTTGAAAAGCTAATGCCTTTCACATGGTCAAATTGCAATATTTGTGAATTTACTATATAGAATTTTCTTAAGAAAGTCTGTATCTTAAGATTTTCCATATTTATCTCCAACGCCACTAATGATTTTTTGGAAGGCCTAATCTAAGACTACGAGCATGCTTAACCATTTTGAAAAGCTAATGCCTTTCACATGGTCAAATTGCAATATTTGTGAATTTACTATATAGATTTTCTTAAGAAAGTCTGTATCTTAAGATTTTCCATATTTATCTCCAACGCCACTATGATTTTTTGGAAGGCCTAATCTAAGACTACGAGCATGCTTAACCATTTGAAAAGCTAATGCCTTTCACATGGTCAAATTGCAATATTTGTGAATTTACTATATAGAATTTTCTTAAGAAAGTCTGTATCTTAAGATTTTCCATATTTATCTCCAACGCCACTATGATTTTTTGGAAGGCCTAATCTAAGATTACGAGCATGCTTAACCATTTGAAAAGCTAATGCCTTTCACATGGTCAAATTGCAATATTTGTGAATTTACTATATAGGATTTTCTTAAGAAAGTCTGTATCTTAAGATTTTCCATATTTATCTCCAACGCACTATGATTTTTTGGAAGGCCTAATCTAAGATTACGAGCATGCTTAACCATTTGAAAAAGCTAATGCCTTTCACATGGTCAAATTGCAATATTTGTGAATTTACTATATAGGATTTTCTTAAGAAAGTCTGTATCTTAAGATTTTCCATATTTATCTCCAACGCCACTATGATTTTTTGGAAGGCCTAATCTAAGATTACGAGCATGCTTAACCATTTGAAAAGCTAATGCCTTTCACATGGTCAAATTGCAATATTTGTGAATTTACTATATAGAATTTTCTTAAGAAAGTCTGTATCTTAAGATTTTCCATATTTATCTCCAACGCCACTATGATTTTTTGGAAGGCCTAATCTAAGACTACGAGCATGCTTAACCATTTGAAAAGCTAATGCCTTTCACATGGTCAAATTGCAATATTTGTGAATTTACTATATAGAATTTTCTTAAGAAAAGTCTGTATCTTAAGATTTTCCAATATTTATCTCCAATGCCACTATGATTTTTTGGAAGGCCTAATCTAAGACTACGAGCATGCTT